>CM057462.1:70298733-71548733 GCA_030035585.1 Dugong dugon | reverse complement strand
CTTTACTCCACACAGAAGGGCTTATGCCCTCTCCTTATACCTTGATACTATTGATCTTTCAGTGCCCAGTCAAGTCCCATTTTTTTCTCTGTGACGTTTTCCCCAATTATTTTAGCCCGCAGTATTTAGTCCCTTCTCTGAAACCATATTAGAAATAGTACCACACAGTTTAGTCCTTACTTGTTTCATGAGTGTTTTATATCACTGAGTAGATAGTAAACTCCCTTGAGGGTAGGGAATGTTTCATATGTGTATGAATGGAAGACATGTTAAACACAAAAATATGTTGCTTGATCTCCTTGTATTTTCTTTTTCAGGGTGGGGCAGATTATGGGCAACAGTTCTTTTAACTGATATATCATCATCATGGCTAATGAGGACTATCCCAAGGCTGGTGATAGTCCTTTTACATCAGATAAACATGCCCAATTCATCATGGCTCAGATCAATAGAATGCGGAATGGGCAGCATTTCTGTGATGTGCAGCTACAAGTTGGGAAGGAAACTTTTAACGTTCATCGGCTGGTTTTGGCTGCCAGTAGTCCCTACTTTGAAGCTTTGTTCACTGGAGGAATGAAAGAGTCCTTAAAAGATACTGTACAGATTCTAGGAATTGAAGCTAGAATCTTTCATATACTTCTAGATTTCATTTACACAGGTATGTTAAGTGAGCCTGTTGCTTTGAATAAAGAATGATGCAATCGCTCATGCACTGCTATTGGAATGTAAATTGATCTAACTTACATGGAAGGGGGCAGTGATCAGTGGTAGAATTCTCTCCTTTCATGTGGGAGATCCAGTTTATTTCACAGCCAGTGCATCTCACGTACAACCACCACCTGTCTCTCAGTGGAGGCTTGTGTGTGGCTATGATGCTGAACAGGTTTCAGCAGAGCTTCCAGACTGACTAGGAAGAAAGGCCTGGCAATCTACTTCTGAAAATCAGCCATTGAAAACCCTGTGGATCACAATGGTCCGATCTGCAACTGATCAAGGGGATGACAGAGGACTGGGCAGCATTTCTTTCCTTTATGCATGGGTCGCTGTGAGTCGGGGGCTGACTCAATGGTAGCTAACAGCAGCAACAACAAAAATAACTTATATGGAGAATAATTCGGCAATATGTTATGAGCCTTTCAAAAGTTATCTTTTGACCCAGTATTTCTTTCCTAGGAATCCTAAAGAATTAATTAGAGACATAGGTAAATATTTATGTACCAGGATATTTATTGTAACATTATTTATCATAAAATATACTATATATGTATTATATGTATGTATATATAATTGAATACAGTAATTGTTTCCACAGTAGGTTATGGAACATCTATATAATGGGATATTATTTAGATCTTGCAAATCATTGAAAGCATATATATTCTTTCATGAAGAATGTTTATATTAAATGAAAAAATCAGAATGTAAGTGTCCCTACTTTGTAAAAAACAAAAAAATCATTTGTGTATATATGTGTATGGGAAAGAAACTGGCATGTTGACGTGTTTATCTGTAGGTGATAGACTTATGGAAGATTCTTGTTTCTTCCCTCTTTTTCTGTTTTTTTCCCCCAGAATATTTATAATCAGCATGTATCATTTAAATGAAAACTTTTATTTTTAAAATGTTTTAGACAGTTTTAATGACATAAGAAATGCACACAAATACTGGCAATACACTAAAGAAATACACTAAAGTGTTAATACTGTGTATCTTTGTGTATGGAAAAATGTGTGATTTGCATTTTTATATTTTTCTGCCTTAAATTTTTTTTCTACAGTGAGTATATATTACTCTTACAGTCAGAAAAAACGTTTGAAAACAAGGACTGTTTATTTGGTCTAGTTTTGAGAATATACCATGCTCTCCTTAAGGGACTGCGTGATGGGAGATAATTAAGATAATTATGTGGCCTTATAAAGCATTGTTTTTTAAGTAAATGGTATTTAAGCCTGGAAAATGACAAAAGGTGATTTTTTTTCTTACTGTTACATATTCCTTTTTTGGAAAATTTCAGAAAAGTGATAGCTCTTAATTTGGGGATTATAAAAATGATAGTCTTTTATCTACAGAAAGCAATGCAGCTCTTTGTTTTGGCTTATGTATAAACTAACCCCTTGACCTCATTGAGGTGATTAAACTGCTTCATAACTGCCCTTGCTTCTCTTATTTGCAAATATAAATTAATACAGATTAATCCATGGAGTATTGAACTACATAAAAAATAGAAAAAATATCACAAGTTTTCTATTCTGCCTGTGTTGTCTGATAGTAGCAACAAGAGATATTTAGTGAAAGAGAATGTTCATGGCATCATAACCCCATTACTGGTGATCAGAACTTCTATCAAAGAAATAAAAGATGATAAAACACAGAGAAATAAAAGCTACTCAGCAGATCTGGAGGAAAACAACATGGTAGAGAATAAATAGACTTTTAAGGCTAAACTTGGTATAATGGTTAAGACCAGCATTTGGTTGGTATTTATTTTTCCACAAAAATGAACCTATAGTAGGCATTCCAAGGCTGGTATGGTGGCTTCATATGTCATTAATCAGTTGCTATCAAGTTGATTCCAACTCAGGGCAACCCCATGTATGTCAGAGTAGAACTGTGCTCCATAGGGTTTACAATGGCTGATTTTTTGGAAGTAGATTGCCAGAGCTTTCTTCAGAGGTGATTCTGGGTGAGCTAGAACCTTTTGGGTAGCAGCTGAACACATAAACAATTTGCACCACTTTAGTGTCCCAGTATTCTTCCAGCATTTTGCTCTACCATCTATAATGTGTAACTTCTAATCTTAGGATCACTGAGCTCCAGCCAGTGGACTGAGGAAGGGGGAGAGGCAAAAGGGCCTGCCCGCTGAGTTTATTCTCTTTTTAAGCTTTTCTGGTAGCCCCACCCAACAACTACTGCTCATATCCCTGTTGTCCAAAGTCAGTCAGAAGTTCACCTCTTACCTTCAAGAGAGGCTGAGACATGTAATTTTCAGCAGGGCACAGTTGCCACCCACAACAAAATCACAGTATGTTTGTAAGAATGAAAGGAGAGTGAATATTGGGTATTTATTGAACAGGGAACTTTGTAGTCTTTTTAGTTCTTTAAAAATACGTTCTTTGATTTTCATTGTAAATAGCATTTACTTTTTGAAGGGTGGGAGGAAGCAAAGCCTGTTCTACTTGTCTCTCATTTGGACTTGGCTATACATTTTTTAAGGAACCCTAGTGGCGCAACAGTTAAGCTCTCAGCTGCTTACTGAAGAGTGGCGGTTCCAACCCAGCGGTTCCAACCCACTCGGTGGCTCCTCCGAAGAAAGACCTGGCAATCTGCTTCCGTAAAGATTACAGCCAAGAAAACCCTATGGGGCAGTTCTACTCTGTGACATGGGGTCACTGAGTAGGAAAAGACTTGACGGCACTCAACAACAAACAGCAACATACACTGTATTCATTATTAATCATTCACAATTCTAATAGGTCTTAAATAGTATATTTCTCACTTTAGGTTTTTATATGCTTGGAATGAAATTGACCTGGGTTTGAGATCTAGCTCTGCCACTAATTAGCTGTGTGATATGATGCATATCATTTAGCTTTAGTCAATCATTCATTCTTTCCACAAGTATTTATTGAACTGGTTTCTTTGAGCTAGGCACTGGGATATGATATAAACAAGACAGACATGGCCTCTGCCTTCACAGGGTTTTATGGGTATTGCAGATTAGGTACTTAGAAAATAGCTCGTGTGAGCCTCATTTCTTTCACTTATAAAGTAGGGATTGTAGCACTTTATAATTCATATGAAGGTTAAATGAGATAACCTTTTTTAATAAATGTAAAAGTGCTTTGTAAACTATCAAGCCCTATTGAGGTGTAGGGCATTCTTTTTATAACTCTCAAATAAATAATTACTCTCTTGGCATTATCCATTAGCAGTCAGTCAGCTCCATTATTTCAGAACCCATGCTCTTCTCCAAATTTGTGGGCAATTCTCATTTCATTCAAGTAAATCATCTCAGTATAAGACTGAATGGAGAGTTTATCCTTACTAAGTAGGAGAATTACAGTGGTGGTGTTTTTTCTCCTTGTAAGTATAATTGGCTATTTGATGTCCTCCCAAAGTCATTATATAAATATATGAAAGTAAAGCCCTTTGGAAGGAGCCCTGGTGGCGCAATGATTAAGCGCTCTGCTGCTAACTGAAAGGTTGATGGTTCTAACTTACCCAGTCACTCCTCGGGAGAAAGACTTGGTGATCTGCTCCCATAAAGATTGCAGTCTAGAAAACCGTATGAGGCAATTCCATTCTGTCTCATGGGGTCTCTATGAGTCAGAATCGATGGTACACAACAACAACAAAGTCCTTTGGAAAGAAAGCAGTATATATAGTTACTTAAATGTTAAATATTTAATAGCCTCTCATGTTTTGTAGACTCTTGATTATACCTAATATTATATGCTAACATTTGTATGATACTTTATAGTAACTGAAGATAGGGACCATGTCTTAACTCTGCCCAGATCCTCAGTAAATGTTTGTTAGATGCATGTAAAACCCAAACCCACTGACAACAAGTTGATTCCAACTCATAGTGACCCTATGTTAAAAGCATGGACTTTGATACTAATTCCTACCTTGCAAGTTGCTTAACTATTTCTTAGGGACAAGTTACTTAACTTTCTGATTCTGTCTCCTTAATACAAAAATAATAATAATAGTACCTGCCTTATGGGGTTGTAGTGAAGGTTACATGAGTGTATAAAGCAATTAATACTGTGTCTGTTTCATTGTAAATGTTTCATAAATGTTAGGTATTGTTATCATTAAGCTGGTGTCCTTTCCACAAATCCTTTGTTGCCTTTTTACTTAACAAATATTAAGCTATCAGTGGAATGAAGTATAATGCTTTTTGAATATGCTAAGTTGAATATTTGTTTTTATTTTAATGGCTATTTTGTCTCCCTGTTTCCCTAGGTATAGTGAATATAGGTGTGAATAATGTCCAGGAGTTGATTGTTGCAGCAGACATGCTGCAGTTGACTGAAGTTGTTAATCTTTGCTGTGAATTTCTGAAAGGACAAATTGATCCACTGAACTGCATTGGGATCTTTCAGTTCTCTGAGCAAATTGCCTGCTATGATCTTTTGGAATTCACAGAAAACTATATTCATGTCCATTTTTTGGAGGTTCATAGTGGGGAAGAGTTCCTGGCACTTACAAAAGATCAGCTGGTCAAAATTTTGCGAAGTGAAGAGCTTAGCATCGAGGATGAATACCAGGTCTTCTTAGCTGCAATGCAGTGGATTCTGAAAGATCTGGGAAAGAGAAGAAAACATGTGGTAGAAGTGCTAGACCCAGTTCGATTCCCTTTATTACCTTCTCAGAGGCTTTTAAAGTATATAGAAGGTAACTTTTTTGATGTATATTAAATAGTTGATTAATTATCCAATAACTTTTTTTCTCAGTTGGAAATGTGATTGTTTTCATTTTTCAATTCAATAGTGGACATTTATTAAGTGACTATTGTAGGTAAGATACGACTTTTGTGTTTTGTGGGTGGACAGTAGTTTTTCAGTATGTCTACCCATTATTTTAATGAAATCCTTACATACATTTCTTGAAATTAATACTAAGAGATATTAGTGTTGTAGATAAAATTACTGACATAGTAATAACATACCACTGCTACTGCTCATAGTACCAATTATTTCAGTATAAGATTTCCTCTTCCCACTCTGAAAAATTCAGCAAACTGTAACATTTGAGGAAAATGCCTGTGCTATAAATAAAAACAAAACCCAATAAATCCTACAAGTCCTCTGATTATAAAATGGATTTTATATTAATATCATAGTTTCTGAATAGCCTTTGAATTATCTTTAGATGCTAAACTTTTTTCTGAAAAAACTTTTCACAATAATGTAGTTTTATCTTTATATTTAAAAAATTATATTTTAATTTTAAAAAATGACTTTAGACCTGGTTTTAAGATTTAAAGCTTTAACTCTTGACATGCACTGAAACATTATGATATGACTGAATTACAAATGATCTTACTACGATTAAATACACCATTAAGCATTAGAGATGTAATTCTTGAAAGAATTATTTTTGGGTTGCTAGTTTTGCTGTACTCTTAACAGTGTTAACAGAATTTTGTAGCTTTTTCTGGGTGATATCTTGTATTAATACATATGTTTAAATACTAAAACAAGGAGAGAGAAATTATCCAGACACACTTTTACATGAATCGTGCGAATTTAGGGATGGAACAAAGGCTTTCATGGTTGAGTTGACTTTTCCCAAGTGTAGCAGGTACAGAGTGGTGAAGTTAAGTTCCTCTGCTAGGAGCAAGAAGGCATGTTTTCCTACAGCTTTTTAGTTTTAGAATATTCAAATCTTGCACTGGTTATTCAGCATGCCCAATAGTTATCACCTAAAGGTATTTGACAGGAATAAAAACTGCAGTGAATCAAGGAAGAAGTCAGTTGAGGATTTTCGGAGGCAGCTTTAATTTTCAACTTTGAAACTTTTTGATTATATTGGAGAAAAGCCGGGCAATTTATGTAGAAAAATAATGAATGAGACTACCACAAAATTCAGAGAGGGAACAAAAGACTTAATTGAAGTGGTTAAATTAGTATATGAAATGTATTTTTTCCTGTGTATGTGTGTTTGTGTGGATGTGTGTGTATATATTGATTGTGATTTGGAAAAATTTACATAGACAATTAAGTTCTCATTTAACAATTTCTATACATATTATTCAGTGACGTTGGATACACTTTTCACCATGTGTCAGCATTCTTATTTTCATTCTGGTTGTTCTTTTTCATTAATCTAGCTTCCTTGTCCCCCCCTTACCTTCTCATCTTTGGTGTAGGGTAAATGTTGACTGTTAGGTCCCATATAGATGATAGTTTAGAGGAGTACTCACAAGTGATATTATTTATTTTATGAGCCACTCTGTCTTTTGGCTGATAGGTGAGCACTGGGAGTGGTTTGAGTTTCAAGTTTAAAGGGTATCTCAGGGTGATAGTCTCCGGTGTTTTCTCTTGTCTTTACCCGTCCAGTAAGTCTGGTCTTTTTTAGAAATTTGAGCTTTGTTCTACATTTTTCTCCTATCTGGGACCATCTGTTGTATCCCTGGTCAGAACGGACAGTAGTGGTAGCCGGGCTTCATTTAGTTCTTCTGGTCTCAAGGTAGGTGAGACCGTGGTTCATGTAGATTATTAGTCATGTAGACTAGTTTCTTCTTTGAGTCTTTAGTTTCCTTCTTTCTCTTTTGCTCCAGATGCATAGAGACCAATAGTTGTATCTTAGATGGCCGCTCGCAGGCTTTTAAGACCCCAGACACTACTTACCAAACTAAGATGTAGAACATTATCTTTAGGAGCTGTGTTAGACCAGTTGACCGAGTTGCCCTCTGAGACTATGGTCCTAAGCCCTCAAACTCAGTAAACCAATTCTGTGTTTGGTTATGTAGTGTATATATTTTTTATTTACCACTGGAGTAACTTAGGTAATTTAATATTATTAGATATATGACACCATATTTATTTTTCGCATTTTAGAGAATGACTTAATTTTTATAAAAACGGGACATGCTTATTATAAAGAGTTTGGCTAATCCAGAAGTATAAGGAAAGAAAACAACAAATTACCCGAAGTCTGCCATCCAGAAACAACCAGTTTTAATTAACATTCAGTACACATTTTATGAAGCATTGGTGGTTCAGTGGTAGAATTCTCACCTCCCGTGCCGGAGACCTGGGTTTGATTCCTGGCCAATGCACCACATACGCAGCCACCACCCATCTGTCAGTGGGGGCTTGCATGTAACTATGATGCTGAACAGGTTTCAGCAGAGCTTCCAGACTAAAACAGACTAGAAAGAAAGCCTTGGTAATCTGTTTCCGAAAATCAGCAATGAAAACCCTATGGATCACACCGGTCCAATCTGCAACCAGTCATGGGATGGCACAGAACTGGGCAGCATTTTGTTCTGTTGTGCCTTGGGTCACCATGAGTCGGGGGTGACTTGATGGCAGCTAACAACAGCAAACATCATTCTAGATACCTCTTTGTAGAAGGATGGGTGATGGGTGGATGAATGTTTGGATGAATAGACAGAAAAAATTTTTATAAGAATAAGAATCATTCTATATAGACTGTTTTTAATACAAAAATTCATTTAAATTTCACTAAAAGTTAACAAAAGAAGAAACTGAAGTAATAACTAATTTCAGATAATTGTTTCTTCATTCCAAGAAATATTGACCTAAAAGATTCTTCTAGAGTTAAGGACAAAAGATGAAAATCATTAAGAGATGAAATCATAGTTTCATTTTAATTGTTTCCATTTCAAGCAGTATTGACTCTCCTAAGAAAAATAAGGTGATTAACGTGTTATTTTTCTTCTCACTTCCCCTGTCAAGGTTTATTTTTAGAGCCTTTATGTTTTGTTTTGCAATCATTATTCCCCTCGTTCTGTACTTTTAGCTCCATATTTAAATGAATTGATGCTCTCTCCCAGTCCTTTAACCATGGTTTTCTCATTATGAATTCTTTTTTTTTTATGGCTGGATTTCATCATCAAGTACTTTCTTCAAGAAAGGTTCATAGTTACTGTCTTTCCTGAATTCTTTCATATTTGAGAATTGCTTCCTGTTGCTTTTTTACTTTAATAGCAATTTCAGTGGGCACAGTATTATTAAGTTATGTTTATACTCTTGCCTCTGTATCCATCCCCCACCCAAACTTTGTAAGGCTTGGTTCTTTTTTTTTTTTTTAAATGACTTGCTTTTTGTGCTTGGATGCCTAAAGAATTCCTTTTAATTATTTGTGATTTGTGTTGAAATTTGTCATTCTTCATTAGGCTATACCATATACACCCTTTTATTTTGAAGGTTCAGTTTTTCTTTCGTTTTGAGCAAATTTTCCTGTATTAAATTTCTGAATATTTTTAATGCTCCATTAGTCTTTAGTCCTTTTATTGGATCTTCTTGGTCTTTCATATTTATCACCTTCTAAGGTCATAATATTTTGTGTTTTTGCTTTGTATTTGTTGTATTTGAAAATAGTTGTTTTCTCAAATCTTTCCTCTAAATTGTTAATTTGATTTTCAGTCAGATCTACTGTGTTCCTGGTTGTTTCTAATTTACTTATTAAATCTGCAAAACTGTGATTTTAGTTCTCACACTTTGTCGTTAGCAGTGTAGTTTCCTTTTCATCTCATTCTGTCTTTGAGCTCTTGTTTTATGGTATTTATATTCTTAAGTAATTCTATCGTGGGAAGCACTTATAGGGAAGAATCTGTTTCTGTTTTGGTTGTTTTCTACCAGACTGATTTCTATCTTTTTTTTTTCCTGGGATGTATTTTAATAGATGTAATGCTATTTCTTGATACTTTGTTCATGATTAACGTGGACAACTCTGTTTAGACCTGTTAGCTCTGATAATATAAGACCTAATTCTCTTTGACACCCTTTCTACCTTAGTGCAACTGCTAACTATATTAGTGTAATTCCAGTTTAAAATTTGAGATCCATGTGTTGTGTTCTCACTCCTTCTCTCTAGTCTGAGGCATGAGGGTGGTGGAATAATAGAGCTTTCCTAGGGCTGAGGGCCTTGCTTGGGGACCTGGACTTTGATCACTCTCTTCTCACATCCTGTTACTGATCTTATATCAGGGTTTACCTAACCTAGCCAGGGATATATCCCCCTAGGTGGACTTTGGCTAACTGTGCTTTGTTAAATGGCAACCCCTGGTATTTCTCTTTACTGTTACTGAGGTTATTTAAGGTCTTTTTCTTTTTTAAATAATATTTTATTATGTTTTTGGTGAAAGTTTATGCAATGAATAAGATTCCCATCGGACAATTACTATACAGATTGTTCAGTGACTTTAGTTACATTTTTCACAGTGTGTCAACATTCTCTTTAATTGCGTTCTGGTTGTTCTGTTTCCAGTACTCTAGTTTCCCTGCTTTCCCTTATCTTCTCATCTTTGCTTTAGAGTGATTGTTATCCTTTTAGTCTAATATAGATGGTTTTTCACTGGAGCACTGTACTCATGGCTAATATCCTTTATTTTGTGTGCCAATTTGTTATTTCACTAAAAGGTGACCCCAGGGGGTAATTTAAGTTCAAGGTTTAAAGAGCATTTCAGGGCGATAGATAGTCTCAGGGAGTCCTCTAGTCTCAACTGTCTAGTAAGTCTGGACTTTTTAAGCATTTGAGTTCTGTTCTGCATTTTTCTCCCATTCTATCAGGGTCCATTTGTTTTGGCCCTGATCAGAATGGTCGATGGTGGGCAACATGTAGTTCTTCTGGTCTCAGGGTAGATAAGGCAGTAGCTTGTGTAGGCTATTAGCCCTGTAGACTAGTTTCTTCCCTAAGACTTAGGTTTCTCTTTTGCTCCTGATGAGTAGAGATCAGTAGTTGTATCTTAGATGGCTGCTCGCAAGCTTTTAAGATCCCAGACGCTACTTATCTCACTAGGATGCAGAGCATGAACTTTGTGGTGCCAATTGACTGAGCTGTCCCATGAGACTAAGGTCCTAAGTAAGGGCTTTTTCTTTTAATGGTTTTGTCCTTGACTTTTTTCAGTGCTGCTTTTCACCTCCTCATTCCACTTCTCTCCAAATTGTTAGTTATTACTGAGAGTTCTCAAGATTTTGTTAGTTGACCTTCTTTCCTTAATATTGCTTCTGAGGTATAGAGACAAGGCTAGGAGACCGTCCCTTGCTAGCATGTACAGAACCTTTGTGCAAATTAGAAAATAGTGCCTCCTCTCCCCCGGCAGTGCACAGGCCTAATAGCTTGGCAAGTGGAAATAGGTTGATTTTCATTCTCAGCTAGGTACTCTTAAGCAGGGTACAACTTACCCGATCATACTCAAGGCCCTTTTAGGAGACGGTCCTCATGCCACCAGAATCTTCTGTATCTTGCTTTGTCTATCACTTTTAAAAGTTTATGACATAATTATATATCCTTTATGGTGTTAGGTTGTAACTATTGAATTTTTGGTTATTTTAATTTTTTTCACTGTTAGCTAATTTCACTTTGTCATCTTTTTTTTTTTTGGGGGGGGGGATGTTTCCAAATTTTATTTTTTATTGTGCTTTAGATGAAGGTTTACAGAGCAAATTAGTTGCTCATTAAACAATTAATATACATATTGTTTTGTGACATTGGTTGCCAACCCCACGACATCAACACTCTCCACTTCTTGACCTTGGGTTCCCCATTATCAGCTTTCCTGTCCCTTCCTGCCTTCTCGTCCTAGCCCCTGGGTTGGTGTGTCACTTTGCCATCTTTATTTGGAAATCTTTGTATATGTGTCTTCAACTTGAATATTGTAAGCGTATTTTTAAAAACAATCTTTTTTTTTTACTGTGTTAAGTATATATACAACAAACGTTTGCCATTTGAACATGTTTTAAATGTACAATTCAATGACATTAATTACCTTCATCATGTTGTACAATGATCACTACTGTCCATTTCCAAATTTTTCCATCACCCTTAATAAAAAGTCTTTGATAGATTTAAGGAAAGTATATTCTTTAGTAGCAGTAAGAAAGATAATACTTAGTACTATAGGAAACAAACACATCGTTTTATGATGAGTTTTTATATCTTGATTGTTAGATATGTCTTACCTTTATAGAAACATTGTCTTTTCAATATTATTTAAAAATTGTTTAAAATATTGTCTTTTAAACATTGCTTAGGAGTATCTGATTTTAATCTTCGTGTTGCATTGCAAACACTTTTGAAAGAGTACCGTGAAGTGTGCAAATCTTCCAAAGAGAACAAGTTTTGTAGTTTTCTGCAGACATCTAAGGTTCGACCTCGGAAGAAAGCAAGAAAGTACCTGTATGCAGTAGGTGAGAGCCTTTTAAAAAATAATAAGAATTATCTTTATATTCAATATCAAAGCCTTTTTAATATTTTGTTATTACTATACATGTCAGAATATGTAGGTGTGTCAGATAGGCATATTTAATTTCACATGCAGACTACAGATTTATAAATTGTGTTTATATATTATGGTGAACACATGTAAAAATAAATAACTGCTTATCTGACATTTACTATTCCGTGAGCTAAATCTCTGGGTCTTAGATTATTCAGTTATTACCTAACAGCTGACTAAAGAAACACTGCTTTAAAAGTTAAAAATTTAAATTCTAGTAAAAGATAAAGGTAAACAAATTCTAAATTTTTGAACTGTTCACAGTGTCTTATATATATATGGCAGCTCTAAAGCATTTATTTCTTACTGTGAAGTATTTATACTGAATGTTTAGATATTACTAGCATCTCCCATGTTTAGCAGTAAGGGATTTGCTATGTACCTCCTTTTTTTCCTTTGTTCAGGTGGATATACTCGATTGCAGGGGGGTCGCTGGAGTGATAGCAGAGCCCTCAGCTGTGTAGAACGTTTTGACACGTTTAGCCAGTACTGGACCACTGTGTCTTCACTTCATCAGGCTCGATGCGGGCTGGGAGTAGCAGTCCTGGGAGGGATGGTCTATGCTATTGGAGGTAATAATAAAAATGTCTTATTTCCCTTATTCGTCTCAGAACATGGTTATCTTCTCAGGACTTCCAGTACAGTTGACAGTGGAATCATTAAGTATTTCAGTATTTAGCTTTGTAGTGTTCACTGATTGATTCTGGTCTGCCCAGGTGGTTGTGATCCTGTAAACCACAGGAACCATTTTTAAACCTTTTGTTTTTAATCTGGCATGTATCTTTTACTCAGTAAATATATGTAATTGTTATTGATTATATTAATTTATAATGTTGATTTTCAATTTTTAGATGTGAAGTATAATACATTAATACATATAGAAAAGTACATAAATGTATCAACAGCATGATAAATAATTGAAGAAACTTTTAGGATAATCATTTCCCTTTGTTGCTTTATACTTTTTACTACCTATGTAGGCTCTCCTTAGCCATATCCTTAAGTTTGCCTATTTTTGAACTCTTTAATCTGAATGAATTATATAACCATTCTTGCTCTTTTTCACCCAACATTATGTTTCTGAGATTTATTCATGTTGTTTCTCTCACATAGTCATTGCTGTACAGTTTCCTGTTGTATACCAAGGACTATACCAAAATTTATTAATTTGTTATATTATTGTGAGATATTTGGAATGTTTCCAGTTTTTTACTATTAACAACAATGGTGCTGTCAAAAATTCTTGTATGTATAAACAGGTGCCCTGTATACAAGCTTCTTATGGTGTATACCTAGGAGTGGAAAGCTGGGTCATAATGTATTCAGATCTTCAATGTTACTAGATAATTCCAAACTATTTTTCAAAGTGGTTGCATCATTTTATACTTGACCCACATTTTTGCTAACTTTTGATATTGCCAAACTTGAAAATTTTTGTTTATTGTTGGATGTAGTGATATCTCATTGTGGTTTTAATTGCACTTATGTGATAAGTAATGACATTGAGCACTTTTCATTGTTTTTTTGGCCATTTGATTTCTTCTTTGAGGGCGTGACTTTTCAGATCTTTTGCCTATTAAAAAAATCGTGTTATTGATTTGTAGATGTGTCAGGGATCCCCAAGGATACCCCCAATTTGGTGATTTGCTAGAAGGACTCACAGGACTCAGAATTTAGTTGTATTTACAGCTAAGATTTAGTATAGAGAAAAAATACAAAATAAAATCAATAAAGGGAAAGGCACATGGTGTGAAGTCTGGAGGAAACCAGTCGAAAGTTTCCAAGAGTCCTCTCCCAGTGGAGTCAGACAAGACACGCTTAATTCCTCCAGCAATTAGTTGTAACGTGGGATGTGTTGTCTACCAGTGAAGCTCATTAGAGACTCAGTGACCAGGGTTTTTATGGGGAGCTGGTCATGTAGACATCCTCTTTCTAGCACTTATCAAAGTTCCAGACTCTCAAAAGGAAAGCACATATGGAGCATAAACCATGTTGTTTGTACAAATGGTTTAGGCACAATGAGCCACTCTTATCACTTAAGGAAATCTTTATATCACTGTAGGGAACTGTTTACCAGCCAAGTTCCCAGACTACAGACAAGGGTCATCCTTGCAAGCAAACCTTTCTAAGAATAGGTAGTCTCATGCCTGCTCTGTTAATTCTTTTGTATAGTAGGAATTCTGTATACATTCAGGATTCTAGTCTTTCATAAAGTTATATGCACTGCAAATTTCTTCTGTTCTGCTGATTCATTTTTCACTTTCTTTATACTATCTTTTGGTAAACAGATGTATTTAATTTTAATGTAGTCAAATCTATTGTTTTCTACCCTTCGTGATTTTTTTTTGTGTCTTAAGATATCCTTCCCTACTACAAAGTCATGAGGATTATACCTATATTATAAAATTTTATAGTTTTGCCACTACACTTACATGTAATCCACCTGGAATTGAGTTTTTAAGCATAGTATGAAATACTTGCAGCATTGGTGGTTCAGTGGTAGGATTCTCATCTTCCATGCAGGAGACCAGGGTTTGATTCCTGGCCAGTGTACCTCATGCACAGCCACCACCCATCTGTCATTGGAGGCATGTGTGTGGCTGTGATGCTAAACAAGTTTCAGTGGAGCTTCCAGACTAAGACGGACTAGGAAGAAAGGTCTGGTGATCTACTTCTGAAAATCAGCTAGTGAAAAGTCTATGGATCATAATGGTCCAATCTGCAACCGAACATGATGATGGTACAGAACTGGGCAGCCTTTCATGTTGTGCACGGGGTCGCCATGAGTTGGGGCTGACTCAACAGCAGCTAACAACAATAACAAAATAGAGAACCAGTTTCATTTTCCCCCTACATATATAACCAATTATCCCAGCATAAAAGACTGTAGTTTTCCCACTGCTCTGTAATGCCAACTCTGTCATATATCAAGTAATTATATATCTGTGGATCTCTTCCTAGAATTTCTTCTCTGTTACAGTGGTCTCTTCGTATACCTATCCTAGTTACTATAGCTTTATTATAAGTCTTAGTGTCTGATAGGGCAGTTTCTCTCTCTTTATTATTCTTTTCTGGGAGTGGTTGGCTATTCTAGGACCTTTGCATTTCCATATAAATTTTATAATCAATTTATCAAATCCATTAAAAAGTTGCATTTTGATTGGGATTGCAATGATTATATAATTAGTTTGGAGATAATTATCATCTTTACAATAGTAATTGTTCTAATCCATGAACATGATACATGTCTTCATTTATTTATTTATTCCTTAATTTAAAAATTGATCTAAAATGTATAAATTTTATCCTTAGAGGTCTTGCACAGTCTTTGGTTAGATTTAGTCCTAGGTGTAGGATATTTTTAAATTCTATTTTAAGTGGTATCTTTTAAAAAAAAAATAATTTTCTGTTTGTTTCTGGAAAAGAATTACATTCAAACTCGAATTATACTAGGGCCAGCTACCCAAAGTAATACATGAAAAAATATGGATGTGTTAAAATGCAAATTGTATCCTCAAAAATTGCGTGGATTGTTTGAGTGGTAGTATTAGAAATAGATAATAGGAAAATTGAGCCTTTGCCTTATAAGTGGTCTTTGATAAATGACAGTGCTGTGGATTCAAAATAATGTTTGCTGTCAAAGGATTTTTAATGAATAGTATAAAAACTGACAATGGTTAAGTTTCTGACAACAGGGAATGCAACTGAATATTGTATTATAGTTCTAGTCTATTAGCTTTTTTTAAAAAAAAAAAAAAAACCTCATGTGTGTCTCTTTTTCTTTAACTCAGGTGAAAAGGACTCAATGATTTTTGACTGCACTGAATGCTATGATCCAGTTACTAAACAGTGGACAACTGTAGCTTCAATGAATCACCCCCGCTGTGGATTGGGAGTGTGTGTGTGTTATGGGGCTATCTATGCTTTGGGTAATTATGCTGTTCAATTTAAGGATAGCTAATATTACTTAAATTCTGATTCCTTTACAGATGTTTCTTCCCTCACATAAGAAACTTGTATCTTTTTAGCTTTGTAAATTCTTAATCTCTAAGGTAAATAGTCAAGCATGACATTTTTAGAAGATGTGTGATGTTCAGTGAATATGAGATGTCAGTGAAGCACTTTACCTGGCCAGTTAAATCTCATGATTTTAATTAAGTATATAAAATTTCTACTACTCCGTGTAGTGGCCTAATAATGTCTAATATAAGAAACCACATACCAAAAAATTAAATATACCCAAAAGGAATTTCTGTACTATATTATTTTCATTATTGCAGATTTAGTGAATGATCTTGAGCAAATTATTGACTTTCTTTGATTATCTGTATAACAAACGTTATAGTCAGGGTTTTTCTTAGGGAAAATTGTAAGTTGACTTAGCATCAGCTTTCCCTATTTTCTCCTTGTCATTGCCTTCTTCAGCTCACTGTGTGGAACCCAGTGTTTTCTCCTATCAGACTTATTGTGGAAAAGATATCAGGCACCCCAGTGTAAATTTAATGCATTGTGTTTTGTCACTCCCGTAAGTATCTGTGTATTGAAGTTCTACCTCTTATTGTGGGATACCTCTTACTGTAGGAAAGAACATTTCCCATTTCAAGAATTGGAGTATGTTAAGGAAATACTATTTTTGTGGATGAAGGCCCCTTTTAGAGTCCCTGAAATCACACTAAATAGGAAGTATACTTTGACTAAGCTTAGAGTTGGCCTTGGTTAAGGTAACCATTCTGAATATGCAGAAGTTGTTTCAAAAGGTAGTTTTGCAAAATATCATATTCCCCATGCAATATGTTGAAATTTTTTTTTTTCTTAATCTCTAGTGAACACTAGACAGGGAGTTAAAAGACCTGAGTTCTCTACTCATGTCAAATTCTAACTTTTGATGTGATCTTGGACAAATAACCTCTCTGGTTCATGTGATACTATGATATGAGGTAGTCAGATTAGATGTTTTGTAAGTTCTTTTTCAGAAAAAAGGTTCCTTCATTTCAGAAATAAACATTTTCTATTTGGTTACAGGTGGATGGGTTGGAGCTGAGATAGGGAACACCATTGAACGATTTGATCCTGATGAAAATAAATGGGAAGTAGTTGGCGATATGGCTGTGTCACGCTATTACTTTGGGTGCTGTGAAATGCAAGGTAATTGTTTATAAAATATTTTTACTCAAAATATATTTTTAAAAAACTGTTCAAGCATGAGACTTTCACAAAAGTATAATTTAGGTTAGTATTGAATGATTGACACCAGCAGTGGAGAACTTTTGCTTTTTATCTCATGTCATTGACCTTTATTTCTGTATTGCCAAAATAATTTGTTTTTTCCAAAATAAACAAAGCTAGAATTAAAAATTCCAGATAGGCAAAAATACCTGGCTAGTCTCGGGTCTCAAAAGCCTATGAGCAGCCATCTAAGATACTCCACTGGTCTCACCCCTTCGAGAGCAAGGGAGAATGAAGAGAACAGGATACAAGGAAAAGATTAGTCCAAAGGACTAATGGACCACAGCTACTAAGGCCTCCACCAGACTGAGTCCAGTACAGCTAGATGGTGCCTGGCTACCACCATTGACTGCTCTGACCGGGATCACAACAGAGGGTTCTGGACAGAGCTGGAGAAGGATGTAGAACAAAATTCTAACACACACATAAAAAGACCAGATTTACTGGCCCAAAGGAGACTGGAGAAACCCCGAGAGTCTGGCCTCCAGACACCCTTTTAGCTCAGTGGTGAAGTCACTTCCGAGGTTCACTGTTCAGCTGGGGTGGGACAGCCCCATAAAACCAAATGGGACTAATGAGGCACAGCAGTCCAGGGACAAGGACTAGAAGGCAGAAGGGGACAGGAAAGCTGGGATAGGGAACCCAAGGTTGAGTAAGGACAGTGTTGACATGTGGTGGGGTTGTTAAACCATTGTCATAGGGCAACATGTATACTGTTAACTGAGAAAATGTTTTGTTCTGTAAACCTTCATCTAAAGTGAGAATAGCAGCACAACTGGAAGAATGTAATCGATGTCACTGAATTGTGCAGGTGGAAATTTTTTTTTTTTAATTGTACTTCAGGTGAAGGCTTACAGAACAAATAGTTTCTCATGAAACAGTAGTACACATATTGTTTTATGACATTGGTTAACAACCCCACAACATATCAACCCTCTAACTTCTCGACCTTTTTTTTTTTTTTGGTGAAAATATACATAGCCAAAGATACACCATTTCAAAAATTTCTGCATGTAGAAATTTTTGAAATGGTGTATCTTTCGCTATGTATATTTTCACCAAAAAACAAAAAAGGTCAAAAAGGGAGAGTGTTGACATGTCGTGGGGTTGTTAACCAATGTCATAAAACAATATGTGTACTATACTATTTGTTCTGTAAACTTTCACCTAAAGTACAATTAAAAAAAAAAAAAAAGGAAAAATAAAAATACCTGGTTAGCAAAGTAAGCATTTGAACTGGCATTTGTTATTGTCATTTTCTCTTCCTTTCAGACCTTAGTATTTCTAAGTAGGGAGAGAGTATCAAAAACAGTCTTCACAGACTGTTTCTTACAGCCTTCTTCAATGTTTTTACAAGGTACATTGTGATTCTGTCCACACAGGATATAATCCTATGACAGATTTGAAAAATACTGAATATTAAAGTGGTATACAGATAGTATTTTAATTGTCTTCTACATCCTGAGAGTAGGTAGTAAGTTCTATCAAATAGGAGCTGATTTTCTGTCCAGGGTTGGATTTATATGCATTTGTGGAGTAGGAAGCCATCTGCCCGTAGTTGTCTGTCTATGAGTAGGTAGTAAGTACTGTCAAATAGGACCTGATTTTCTGTCCAGATTGGATTTACATGCACCTGTGGAGTAGAAAGCTGTCTGCCCATAATTGTATGACAGCTCAGCCTGCTCAGGACCCAGCTGAAGTTCCTTCTGCTTTGTGGGCGCCTTCTCTGATTTCCACTAGCATTTAAATGTTTAAATTACACAGTACAGACTATTCTATTGTTTAATGTTAGAGTGTTCTCTAGTTTTTTTATATCTATTATTTTGACCTTCCAATCTAAAAATCATAGAGCTAGAGGAGGATCTTGGAGATTATCTCTTTCAGTTACTTCATTTATAGACTGGAAGCTGAAGATCAAGGAAATTGTGAGCTGTCTTTTCTTATAGCTGGTTACTGAAAAAGCTGGAACTAGAATCCAAGTTTACTAACATTTAGTCCAAGTTTCTTTTTTAACTTATAACTTTTTAACTCCTCACTTTGGAACATGAGAAAAAACTCTAGGCACTCAAAAACTGTAGACTGTCGGAACCATTGTAGGAAGTAATTGTAGATTAGTTTCAAATCATAAAAATAAGGAACTCTCTGTGAATTACATTCTGTTGTATTCTAGTAATTGATCCTAATAATCTAGCCAGGTAGCCATTCTAATTAAATTCAGTTATCTATGTTATTTTATGCCCATCTGAGCAACAGATAGGCTGTCACCAAACAGGGCCATGTCATTCCCACCTTAAGTGTATAACTTTTTTTCGGGGGCAAAATCCATTTACCTATGTTTGGAAGCAGTAGATTTGGAACCTGAAGTCAACAAGCAGACAATGAGATGGGAAATTTTTGTCTGGTAAATTGTTTCATCATAGCATCTGTAAGTTCTTTGGAAATTCAATGTCATATTAAATTCATACCCCTAATTCTTTGTAACATGCTGAAATGTAAGATGTGATAAGCTAGACAGAAGTTGATTTTCTCTCTTATGTAATATTACGTATGGGTGGAGTCTGCATAATGACCAAGGTAAATGAAGACACTAGACACTAAAAACTACACAAGAAAGAGAGAATTTCGGTAAATGCTGTAACATACGCAATTTTACAGCAACAGTAATAACAACCAAAAAATATGTGTGTGGTTACATAGGTAGATACGTATGCATATATATGTATACGAAGGCATATGCGAGTACATGACACGCATGTGTAGGTGTATCTGTAGGCATATGTATATACATGTTTGTGTGTGCTGCATATATATCCATATATATAACAAAGCACATAGGGGGCACAGTTACAGAGACTTCCTAGACATGGCCAAGCAACTTATGGGATTGGATTACTGGGTTAAAAGGCTTAGGACCATAGTCTCGTAGGACAAGTTCATCAGTTAGCATAACATAGTTCATAATGATAATGTTCTACACCCTAGTTTGGTGAGTAGAGTCTGGGGTCTTAAAAGCTTGTGAGTGGCCATCTAAGATACAACTATTGGTCTCTGTTCGTCTGGAGCAAAAGAGAATGAAGGAAACCAAAGACTCAAAGAAGAAATTAGTTCACAGGACTAATAGCCCACATGAACCACAGCATCTTCTAACCTGAGACCAGAAGAACTAGATGATGCCCAGCTACCACTACTGACTGTTCTGACCAGGGACACAATAGAAGGTCCCAGATAGAATGGGAGAAAAACGTAGAACAAAACTCAAATTCCTAAAAAAAAGGCCAGACCTACTGGACTGATAGGAACTAGAGGAACCCCCGAGACTGCTGCCCTAAGATAACCTTTGAACTTGGCACTGAAGCGAAGGTCACCTTACAGCCAAATAATAGATTGGCTTATAAAACAAACAATATCTCCTGTGAATAATGTGCTCCCTTAAACAATCAACTATATGAGACGAAACAGTTTACCCAAAAGCAAAGATGAAAAGTTAAAGAGGAGAAAAGGGAAACTAGATCATTGGAAGTAGAATTAACAGAGTGGAAATAATGAGAATGTTGGAAATAATGAGAATGCTGACACATAGTGAAAGTTGCAACCAATGTCTCAGAACAATTTGTATAAAAATTGTTAAATGGGACAAAAAAAGAGAAAGAAACGAGTAACTTTTGATGGTGCTTTGCTGTTCATATGAGTTCATTTCTGTACTCCAGTTTAAGTGCATTCTTAAGTTTCCAATGTATTATTATTATTTATTCTGCATGCATACAACTGGAAAAATTCATTTTCATCTAAAGAATTCACTAAACAATTTGCTATTGAGTCAACTGAACAAAAACTTTGCTGAGTATCTACTGTGTCTAGTGATGCAAAGACTATAAAAAATGAGTAAGTTAAGCCCCTGATCTGAGTAAGTTTGTCTCTCAGATAAATCTAACTTAACAGAAGTAGACATGAAGGCTTAAATATCAGGAGACCACATCAAATTGGAAGAATCAGGGAAAGTTTTCTGGATTAGATATCATGAGCCTTAAAGGAAGGGTAGGCTTTTGACAGATGGAAGTGTGGGGAGAGTGGTCTGGGTAGGGGACTACCAACAGCAAAGGGCTCCAAGCCAGAAAAGTTCAAAGTGTGTAGGTAGAAAGTAGTCACTAACAATCTATGTGTAACAGATCCTAGGAGGCTGTAGAATGTGTGCAAAACAGATTAGGACTTTTTATGTGCATCAAGTATGGTTTGCAGACTGAATAGTGGCAAGTCTTCCATATGTATGTATTATTTTTCAAGTGAATTGTATATACACAACTCACATCTTTGGAGCCAGGCAAAACCATGTTCAAATTCAAGCTCTGAGACAACTGGGCAAGCTAATTAAGGCTCTGGGCATCAGTGTTTTTTCTTTTTTTTCCTTTCTTACAGTGGAAGTACTAAGATAACCTCTTGAATTATGATTATTAATTGGGATGTTGTTGTGGTTGTTAGGTGCCATGGAGCCAGTTCTGACTCATAGAATGAAACACTGCCCAGTCCTGCGCCATCCTCACAATCATTGCTATGTTTGAGCCCACTGTTGCAGCAACTGTGTCAGTCCATCTTATTGAGGGTCTTCCTCTTTTTTGCTGACCCTCTACTTTTTAAAAAAATTTTTTATTGTGCTTTAAGTGAAAGTTTACAGTTCAAGTTAGTTTCTCATACAAAAATTTATACACACATTGTTATGTGACCCTAGTTGCTCTCCCTGTAATGTGACAGCACACTCCTTCTTTCCACCCCAGATTTCCTGTGTCTATTCCACCAGCTCCTGTCCCTTTTTGCCTTCTCATCTCACCTCCAGACAGGAGCTGCCCATTTAGTCTCACGTATCTACTTGAGCTAAGAAGCATACTCTTCATGAGTATCATTTTATGTCTTATAGTCCCATCTAATCTTTGTCTGAAGAGTTGGCTTCAGGAGTGGTTTCATTTCTGGGCTAACAGAGAGTCCAGGGGCCATGTCTTCCAGGGTCCCTCCAGTCTCAGACCATGAAGTCTGATCTTTTTACTAGAATTTGAGTTCTGCACCCCACTTTTCTCTTGCTCCATCAGAGACTCTCTGTTGTATCCCTTGTCAGGGCAGTCATTGGTGGCAGCCAGGCACCATCTAGTTCTTCTGGTCTCAGGCTGATGGAGTCTCTGATTTATGTGGCCCTTTCTGTCTCTTGGGCTAATATTTTCCATGTGTCTTTGGTGTTTTTCATTCTCCTTTGCTCCAGGTGAGTTGGGCCCAATAGATGCATCTTAGATGGCCACTCATTAGCTTTTAAGACTCCAGACACCACTCACCAAAATGGCTGACCCTCTACTTTTCCAAGCATGATGTCCTTCTCCAGGGACTGGTCCTCCTGATAACATGTCCAAAGTACATGAGACGAAGTCTTGCCATCCTCCCTTCTAAGGAGCATTCTGGCTGTAGTTCTTCCAAGACAGATTTGTTCATTCCGGCAGTCTGTGGTATATTCAGTATTCTGTGCCAACACCATAATTCAAAGGCATTAATTATTCTTGGGTCTTCCTTATTCACTGTCCAGCTTTTGCATGCATATGAGGTGATTGAAAATACCATAGCTTGGGTCAGGTGCACCTTAGTCCTCAAAGTGACATCTTTACTTTTTAAAACTTTAAAAAAGGTCTTTTGCAGCAGACTTGCCCAATGCAATATGTTGTTTAATTTCCTAACTGCTGCTTGCATGGGCGTTGATTATGGATCTAAGTAAAATGAAATCCTTGACAACTTCGATATTTTCTCCATTTATCATGATGTTATTTATTGGTCCAGTTGTGAGGATTTCTGTTTTCTTTATGTTGAGGTGTAATCCATACTAAAGGCTGTAGTCTTTGATCTTCATCAGTAAGTGCTTCAAGTCCTCTTCACTTTCAGCAAGCAAGGTTGTGTCATCTTATCCCATTAATTGCGATAAGGCACATAAATTGTTAATCACTTAGCAATCAACAAAAAGCTGTTACTGTTCTTATTATTCCATTGTGATTTAGAAATTAAACTAGAAATTCAATTAAAAAAATAAATAATATTTACTTCCCACATTAAGTATAACATCAGCATAGGCAACTTACATTACAAGTATTACTTTTTTATTAATTATTTACATTCTATTTTCTATAACATCTGAACAAAAATATTCCATTTCCAGGTTTAATTTATGTAATTGGGGGCATCAGCAATGAAGGAATAGAGCTTTGTTCTTTTGAAGTTTATGATCCACTTTGTAAGCGCTGGTCTCCACTTCCTCCAATGGGAACCAGAAGAGCATATCTTGGCGTGGCTGCACTCAATGACTGCATCTATTCTATTGGAGGATGGAATGAGACACAAGATGCTCTTCACACTGTAGAAAAATATTCCTTTGAAGAGGTAGGTTGGATAATTTCAAATGTTTAGTATCCTATTATTATTTTAATGTTTGTTGGATAGGTAGTGTGCTCTCTTTCATTCATGATACTGATAATTTGTGTGTCTCTCTTTTTTCAAAGAACCAGTTTTTAGTGTCATTGATTTTTTTTTTTTTTGCTTGTCCATTTTCTACTTCATTGATTTCTGTTCTTATTTTTTCCTTCCTTCTATTCGTTTTGGGTTTAATTTGCTCTTCTTTCTCTAGACTCTTAAATTGGAAGCTTATAATATTGATTTTAGACCTTCCTTCTTCTTTAATATAAGCTTTTAAAGCTATAAATTTCCCTCAAGCACTGCTTTACCTTCATGCCACACATTTTGACTTGTTGTGTTTTAATTAGCATTTATCTCAAAATATTTTCTAATTTCTTTGGTAATTTCTTCTTTGACCAATGGGTTATTAGAAGTATGTTATGTAATTTCCACATATTTGGGAATTTTCCAGATACCTTTTTGTTACTAATTTCTAATTTAATTCCATTGTGATCAGAGATTTGTGATTCCTGTTTTAGTACATATTTCATCTATACCTGAAAAAAATTTGTATTCTGTTGTTGTTGAGTGTGGTGTTCTATAAATGTCAATCAGGTCAAGTTGGTTTTTAGTGTTGTTCAGGTCTCCCTTAGCCTTACCAAATTTCTGTCCAAATATTCTGTCAGTTACTGAGAAAGGAGTGTTGAAGTCTCTATCTGTAATCATGGATTTGTCTATTTACCCTTTCAGTTGTCATGTTTTGCTTCACATATTTTAAAGCTCTGTTATTGGGTGTATCCACAGTGGAATTATTATGTCTTCTTGGTGAATTGATTCTTCTATTATTATACAATGTTCCTCAATGCAGCTTGAATTTCTTCCTTAATTACCAGCAGTTCTCGATCACATGCTACCTCCTGAAGTGGTTTAATGTCGATTAAGTCTTTTTGGTACACTGACTGTGTGAATTCCTCCCTTCCTCTTTTGATGTTTCCTGTGTCATTCAACTTTTTGCCCATAGAGCCCTTCAGTATTGCAACTTGAGGCTTGAATTTCTCTTGAGTACTTTCAGCTTGAGAAATGCTAATCATGTTCTTCTCTTTTGGTTTTTTAACTCCAGCTCTTTGCACATTTCATCATAATACTTTATTTCGTCTTCTCAAGCTGCTGTTTGAAATCTGTTCAGCTCTTTTACTTTATCATTTCTACTGTCTGCTTTAGCTACTCTGTGCTTAAGAGCAAGTTTCAGAGTCTCTTCTGACATCCATTTTTGCATCTTCTTGTCTAGTTTTTCTATATGGCTGTGAAATTAACAGGTTTTAGTTCCAAAGTAAATGCTTATTAATGATGAGTTACCTTGATTTTTCATGCATAAATCTGAAAGTGATAGTTATTTACTATCTAACTAAAGTCCTAAATTAGTGGTACTGTTATTTACTATCTAACTAAAGTCCTAAATTGAGGGCAGTTGTCATTCAGTGATAGAGTTCTTGCCTTCCATGTGGGAGAGACCTGGGTTTGATTCCTGGCAAGTGCACCACAAGTGCAGCCACCGTTCATCTGTCAGTAGAGGCTTGCATGTTGCTATGATGTTAAACAGGTTTCAGCAGAGCTTCCAAACTAAGATAGGCTAGGAGGAAAGGCCTGGTGACCTACTTCCAAAAAGCAGCCAATGAAAACCCTCTGAATTACAACACTCCAATCCCGTTGTGCATGGGGTTGCCATGATTTGAGGCCGACTTCACAGCAGCTAACAACAACAACAGAGTCCTACATCATAGATCCAAACCCTAAAGATAATATAAAACATGTTTCTGGTCTTAACAGAGTTTATTTGAAGATGATTCAGGATAAAAAGCAAACTGTAGTTCTAAAACATTGATAGAAATGAAAGATAAACAATACAGGATGAGCCCCATGGTCCCTTTATTCTTGTCAAAGGGCATTTTGTGGGAGAGCAAAGGTTCTCCCTAATGATAAACATAACCCAAAACATCCTAATTTATCTTACCCAAATATGGATCTTTTTGTGAATATATCTAATCTTTTAAAATATAAGGATTTTTTCTGTTATGCCAACTTTGTGATATGTTCTGTAATTTCAGAGGATCCAACAACCTTGAAATTTAACCTGGTCCTTCAATTTCAAAGGATTTTTCTGAATTTTAGGATTTAAGTTCAGATCAGCAATCATACTTTGACTGTCTATAATGTGTTGGCACTATACTAGGTACTAGAATATGAAGCTCATTAGGTCCCTGCCTTCAAAAAGTTCATTTTCTAGCATTAATGAACAATCACTATTTACTTTTTATGACCTCAAAAACTTCATTCATCATATGCTTTATTTCCAGATTGACAACTTACTCGTTTTTTACCTGGCCACTTGTTCTTTCCTCTCGATTACTTCCCAGGACCTTTGGTGGCTTCCTGTTTTCTGGATACAGATGTTTTCCCTGGAGTAGGATATTACTGGTCATTTTGGCTATAGCAACTTATTGAAATTTCTTCAGGGAACAACGTATAGGAGGAGTTAACACACTTCTTATGTTAAGGGCCACATAATTGATATTTTATGCCTTGCAGTCTGCATACAGTGTCTTCTTTAGACATATTCTTTTGTTTATTATTCCAACCTTTTAAAATGGAAAAATCATTCTGAGTCTGCAGGCTCTACAAAATCAGGCCATAGTTTCTAACCCTGGTTTATAGAACCATTTCTGAAAATATGTTCTGCAGATCACTAATTCCACTCTGTTGCCCTTGAAAAAAGTTTCCATGGTCAAATAAATTTGGCAAGTATTATATGCTATTCTCTTTGAGATGTGTAAGTCATATTACCATATTAAAGGTTTTAAAAAACTCTTTGCTATATAAGGTTTCTCCTTGGAGCTTCGGTGTGTGTTTGTTTGCATGCATTACCTATTTGTATTCCGCAGAACTAGTTTCTCAGAATGCTGGTCTGTGTATGATTTCTAGGTAATCTCTTGATCATAATTTATGATTTTAATCATAGATGTGTTTTTCAGCTCTTTGCCTCTGAATTCACTACTTTTCCTCATGGAAGTTCATTTAAATACATTCTAAATACTTGTCTGACTGGATGGTGAATTTGAACTTAAGCATGCAAATAAGCCAGAGTATCTGATTTCTCAGCAATTGTCTCTATTCCAATCATTTTATGATTCTAATATACATATTTTTTTTCTCCTTTAACCAGGAAAAGTGGGTTGAAGTTGCCTCAATGAAAGTGCCTAGAGCAGGCATGTGTGTTGTGGCAGTCAATGGGCTTCTGTATGTTTCTGGAGGTCGATCTTCCAGCCATGATTTCTTGGCTCCAGGAACCTTGGACTCAGTTGAAGTTTATAACCCTCATTCAGATACATGGACAGAAATTGGTAATATGATCACCAGTCGTTGTGAAGCGGGTATTGCTGTGCTATGAAGTATAAAGCATACAAGCACACCAGAAACATTTTGAAAATACAGGACCTGACCTTTTGCAAATCAAGTGTATATTATTTAGGACCCTCTGATTTTATTGAGTCTTCCATGTATTTTGTTGAGAAGTGACTAAAGAGGGATTTTTATAAGAATTTGAGAAGGTATATGGAATATATCCTAAATTAATAAAGAGCTCACACAAATTTGCTAAGCTTACCAACAACAGAAATGCTGTTTATGCTCTAGAATTGTCCAGTTAAGGGTAGAGTCCTATTTGTAAAAATGATTTTTTAGAGGCTTCTTGGCTAGTTGTCCCTTTAGCTGCTTCTCCAGTGCAATTCAGACTGCAACATGACCTTTATGTGATACAGGAATAACAGCAATGTGACAGTTTGAAGATCTCTGTACATTTATTCAAGGCAGAGCACAGTTTTCCATGACCATAATTTAACGTACAGAGAAAAACCAATGTAACAACTTCCCTACTTTTACTTGACGCCACGAGTTTTCACTAGCCTCAAACTTTTTATTGGCAGCAGATATACTAGGAGTAGCCTGTGGGAAATATCTAGCTAGCTGTATAGGTAGACAAATATTTGCCTGTTGATAACAGCTTGATAACAACATAAGGAAAACTTTTGCTTGCTCATGTTTTTTGTCTTTATGCTGAGAATGCAAGTAAGGAATTAATAGGAAATTCTTACTGACAGTCCTTTATTGCAGTAGGATAATCTAATGGGTGATAGGGCCTGGCAGGAGGTATCACATGCCTAGGAAGTTTCTTTGTTGTTTTCTAGATAGTTGCCAAAAATAACTCATGTTTGGCTTTGGAAAGAGGGAATTTTATTAGCTTAACAAGCTTTGTGCAGGTTACTTGTACCTGGGCAAGCCTAACCACAAGCTTACTACAAAGCCACTGCCTAGACTGTGTTGAAAAAGACTATTTGTAGGTACCTGTGAAACTTTATAGACACTGATTCATAAGTTCAAAGGCCCTAATCCAAAACTACTTCTAAAACTTCTCATTTCCCCCAAGAAGCCTTCTAAAGAATTGTTCTGTTCCATTCTGAAAGGAAGATTCATCATGTACGTGATCATTACTCTTTATTTTCACTAGCCAGTTGGAGCCATATATGTTAAAAGTCTTGCATGTATTTAGGTTTAACTAGTTGACTCAAGGATTTGATATGTATATCCCTGATTTCCCTATTTCTTTACTAAGGCCCCTCAGTATATTGTTATAGACATCAACCGCTTATTTAGATAGAAAATCTTTGGTAAGCATTAAATTACTCAGGTAGCACTCATATCCAAAATATTTGGATTGGCCTACAAGGACATTTTAATAATCACATTTGTGTATCAGGAAAAGCTGACATAGTGCAGACAGACAGCTGTGTCCCCTTCACTAGGGTATCTTGAAAGTCTGAAGGGTCACAGATGCCTGGCTGGGATCTGTACAATGTCGAAAGAATGAAGTATCAAGATAATTTGTAATTATTTAAGCTTTAACTTATGTGCCTTTAATATTTCTAGTTACAGAGAATCTGCACTCTGGTTCAAAACAGATTTACAGAATGCTCCTACAGTTTCTCATTATTGCCTAGAACCTACTTGAAGTGGCACTGTGAAGGGATTTTACACTGCTATATAAAAATATAATGTCAAGATTATGGAGGTGATTCAGGATAAAAAGCAAACTGCAGTTGTAAAACACTGATAAAAATGAAAGACAAATAATACGGGATGAGCCCCACAGTCCCTTTATTCTTGTCAAGGGGAAAAAGATTTTTATGGTCCAGAAGATTCCTGAAAATTGGTAATTTTAAGTATGCTTATTATTTCCTAGACAATGACAGATTGTTTAAAAAAAAAATGTACTAATAAAGCGTCTACATATTTTCTTTTCTTTGTATTACTTAATTAGCAGCGTTCCCGGATTACTAAACGGTAGTATAATTGCCCAGGTTTTAAAGTTTGTTTTGTTCTAACTTTTGGGATTTGCACATTTATTCTACCTTTGTTTTTTTAGCAACTTTTAAAGTGGTCTTCCTCCAAAATATCTGACAATTGAAAATGCAATATCCTGTCAATTTCAGTTAAAATCAAATGTCGTTAAAAATAAGAAGCATATACTGTAATTCAGCTGTAATATAGCATTTTTAGTGTAATTGGGCAATTAGCTTAAAAATATGACTTATCCCTAGTTTTGGAATATGATGTTATTTGAGATCAAGGAAGTTTGGCAAGTTTGTACAGTATTCACGTAATTTAGCAAAGAAATGAGTTTCCTCACCAAAACCAGTAGAATTTGAGGAAGGTCTTCTAAAGGGTATGGGCTTCCTTTCCTTCCTTATTATGCTGCAGAGCTATTCTTTACATTAAAAACAAAAAACAAAGGCTTCTATAGTGGTTTCAGCCACGGGCTTTAACTGGTAAGCTTTTCAGTGATCAGAACTAGGTCTTGCTCTGTGGTTTGTAAGAGAAGTATTCACACTCTAGTCCCTGATAAATCTCGTCATAGTAAGAATCACTAGAGTGGATATCATATGGATATAATTTACTTATGAAGTTTGACTTAGCTAGTATTTGAATATATTATACAAAGATAACATACCAGGTGATATCCTTTCCTATAATTTCTATTCTTACACCATTTAAAATGTTTTCCCTTTTGTGAGACTAGGAATTTCAAGAGACAAGGTTTTCAAGTTAGAACCCAAAGTGTCTCTTACAGTTTTTAAAAAGATTCGCTGTGAGTTAACAGATATAGAACTAGAGAAGCCTGCTCTTCAGATCGAGTTGACTCCACTTTTACCCAGTTTATATGTACTAGTGGCTTTATTTAAATGTTTTTGATCAGCTGGTGTAAAATGTGTTTGGTGATTGGGAAGGGGATAAGTTGCATCTATACCATGCCAAATATCCTGATTAAAAACTAAAAAATGTGTCCAGTTTTTTCTTGAAGTTTGCTCTCCCTTGTGACTATTCCCTACTGGCTTTAGAGTCACAGATTCTTTCAGCTCATGTAACTGGGTTATACCAGGTAAAATGAGCCTGGAAATATAATGCCTAGAGGCAACTGCCATGAAACATCACACTGATACCACCTGTTACCTTCAGACACTTGTGGATGCAAGAGGTTTTCCTCTTGAACTGGGAGATTGTGCTTTTTTAAAAAAATAAAGCCTAGCAAGAGGGCTTTTTCTTTTTTTAATTTTACAATTTTCAAGACGAAACACTGAACTAAGTGGATAACTATATAATTCATAAAGACTGAATGAGGACTATAACCTAATGTGACTGTCTTAGTTATCTAGTGCTGCTGTAACAAATACCACAAGTAGATGGCTTCAACAAAGAAAAATTTATTTTCTCAGAGTCTAGTAGGCTAGAAGTCCAAATTCAGGGCGTCAGCTCCAGGGGAAGGCTTGCTTTCTCTCTGTAGGCTTTGAAGGATGTCCTTTGTCATCAATCTTCCCCTGGACTAGAAGCTTCCCTGTGCAGGAACCCCAGGTCCAAAGGATGCGCTCTACTCCCAGTGCTGCTTTTTTGGTGGTATGAGGTCCCCCACCTTCTGCTTGCTTCCCTTTCATCTCTTGACAGACTAAAAGGTGGTACAGGCTATACCCCAGGAAAACTCCCTTTACACTGGATCAGGGATGTGACCTGGGTAAGGGTGTTACATCCAGCACTAATCCTCTTTAACATAATCCAACCTTGCCTCATCAACCATAGGCAGAGATCAGGATTTATAACACACAGGAAAATTACATCAATCACAAAATGGAGGACAGCCACACAATACTGGGAATCATGGTGTAGCCAAGTTGACACATATTTTTGGGGGACACAATTCACAACAGTGACCATAACCTAATGTGACATGAATAGGAGATGTGAGGGATTAAGCTCTTGTTCAAGTTACTATAATTATTTCCAGAAATGAAAAACAATCTGTGAAGAATAAATTACCATTGGTGGAAGAAAAGAGAAGTAGAAAATGGTAATGTCAAAATGCAACCTTAAAAGTTCATAGCCAACACACTAATGACATCTACAGAGTGGTTTTATATTTACACTACTTGACCAGGTTTCTTGGGTCCTTTCTCTGGATAAATATCTTTAAGTAACAAAGTGATTACAAATGAAAAAAAGGCCACTAAAGTGACTACTCTCCTCAGGGCTTTGAACCAATTGGGATAATGTGGCAAGAGAAAAAGTTCAATGTGTAATGCTATCCCTAAACCTATTATTATTGTGACTATAGCTTCACTGAGTGTTTCAGAAATAAGGACAGCAAACCATGAAAACACAACAGGAACTATACTATTAGCTAAATTAAGGAAGTCTGGTTGTGCTGGCCTACTTTCTAGCAGAGCAAAACCCCATCTGACCCCTCCCAAGAAAGATAGGAAACTGGCTCCATAAGCCATCTGAGTAAAAGCTAATAGGGGGATGTAAGTCTTTGTCATCACCATAACCAGTGGTGGAGCAACAAAGGGGACCAGTCCTGCCAGAGTTATGTACACAGCTGACTTTGGACTATCTGACAGGTAAGTGATGGTACTTGGTGACCTTGCTGAAAGTTCTGCTTGCTTCTGCTTTTTTTTAAAACAGCATGGAGAAGTATGGAAACATTGTATTTTGCTCATACACTCTGGAAACGATGACAAGTGCCAAGGCCTTGCAAACAAAAGGGGAAAGTTCTGCTGGAATGATGTCTTGATTAAAAGTTTATCTATTCTCCTGCTGGCTGCTACTCTCACTGGGAAAGGGTACCTCAGCATCTATAAAGAAAATAGAACCAGAAGACAGAAATAGATTTTAAAAAAAGCACCAGATTTCTTGGTTAACCCCAGTTTGAAACAATATAAAAACAAACCATCTGCTTTCCATTAGCACATCAAACTTTATAGGAAAGTTGAACTACTGATAAGACTACTAATCACATATACAACACGCAAAAGAAACTACTGAATAGAAACCAGTGATATGCTCAGTCTACCACTGACTAGTCTTATTCTGTAAGAGAAATATCTGAAAAAGGAACAGGTAAAAGACTAGGCCTTTAGCATTTGGCTTTCTAAACTGCCTCTTCTGTTTATAACTTGTAAAAGCAGCTACACTAATTACTGTGGGAATGCTATTTTATGTACAGAAAAGCAAACTACCTTCCAATTTAGCATTATAAACTCTATACTTTTCACAGCTCCATGCCTTTGTACATGTCTCTGCCTAGAATTCTAGCTTTTACTACTTTTCTGAGGAACTTGTCTCATCATTCAAAATTCAGCTTGAGGCTTACCTTAACTTCTCCACAGTCTGATTTAATAGTAAGTACCCTACACACACTTCCATCATAATTCTCACAGTGAATTAAAATTGCATGTCTCTGTCTCCGTAGACTTGAGAGCCAGGACCATATTTGCTTTGCCTTTTAAAAAGATCCCCAGTGCCTTTCATGGTACAGCCAAAGTAATGATCTTCCCTTCTGATTCTGTGCTTTAGTGAGCAGATGTCAGACTTCAACTAGTAAACAGAAGAACAGTAGCTAAAAAAGTGTTGGATGAAAGAAAAAATGAAACTGTTATTTAAAAATCTTGGTGATTTTTCAAACATACTAGGAATGATCCTATCTTGGGGCCTTTTTTCCTTGTCTGGAATGCTCTTCCCTCAGCTACCTACATGTCCCACTCCCTCACTTCTGACCATCTTATTTACAAGTGCAATCCTATGCTTACTCTCTTTGTGTGTGTGGGTAGTAAAAGTATATATGATAAAACATTCGCCTATTCAACACTTTTTACATGTACAGTTCAATGATACTGATTACATTCATCATGTTGTACAACCATCAACATTATCCATTTCCAAATTATTCCATCACCATTAACAGAAGCTCAGTGCCCCATAAGCAATGACTCCACCATTCCCTTCCCTCCCACCTCTCGTAACCACTGATAAACTCTGGTCTCTATACATTTGCCTATTCTAGATATTTCATATAAGTGGGATCATACAATATTTGTTCTTTTGTGACTAACTTATTTCACTCAGCATAGTGTTTTCAAGGTTTATCCATGTGGTAGCCTGTATCAGGACTTCATTCTCTTTAGGCTGAGTACCTATACCTATTATTGACACCCCCTATTTCCCTTCCCTGCTTTATAGTTCTCCACAGCACTTACCATTTGACATACTAAATATTTTACTTTTTTGCTTATTATTCACCCCTCCCTTTACTTGAATACATGAAGACAAGGATTTTTTTTTTTTTTTTTTTTTGGTCTTTTTTTTCACTGCTACTGCTCTAGCCAGAGCCTTGCCTGGCAAATAGTGCTCAAACAGTTGCTAAATAAACCAACCTTTGAAGATGCTCGAGAAAATTTCTGGATGAAGTGAAGCATACTGGGCTCTATTGAAAGTCTTGTTCAGGAAGATGCAAGGCAGTTCTGATCAACATGTTCTTATGGTTAAGTGGAAGGGCTGAATTAGAAGCATTCTGCTGTGTACAAAACAAGATGTCATTTAATTTTTCTCATTTTACTCATAATTTTTAAAAAGTAGAAACTCGTGAGAATTTCTTCCGGATAACAGTTTCCTACGAAAAGAGTCAATATGTTTTCAAAGAATAAGTAACACATTAAGGAAACAGGTGCTTTTCTTCCCTGAAATGTTCATTTAGCTTTGTTGCGTGGTGTAACAGTAATGTAGAGACAGATCTGGATTTTACAAATAGCTCCACCACTTCCAGCTGTGTGACTCTGGACAAATTGCTTCCTTAGGTGCCAGTATTCTCATCTTTAAAAATGAAGGTCACAGCTTCTCTGTTCTCTTTTTTCCCCCTTATTTACTCTGGGGGTAAGACTTCAAACAGCTCAAAATAACGATGGCAGGCAATCAATCAATTTAGTTGTGAACCAGGCACTATTTTTGTGTTTTACACGCATTAACTCATTTAATGGTCACAATAACTTCAAGTTGGTACTGAGAGACAGTATAGACTAAAAGAGTGCACATTTTGGAATCAAGGAACTCCTGGAATCCTGGCTCCACCATTTATTAGCTGTGTGACTTTTGGCAATTATTAACTTTGCTATGGTTCAGTTCACTCGCTTCTGAAATAAGGATAATAATCCTCATAGGGTCCTTAAATGAGTTAACACATATAACCAGCTGAGAACTATCCCTAACAAAGTAAGAGTTCAAGAAATATTAGTTACGTTCCCATCTTACACCAGAGGGAATGGTTAAGAACCATGTCCACCTGTAAGCAGCCAGTAAGTGGCTGAGTGAGAATATGAATCCAGATGTGACCTGAGTCACATTCTTAACCAGGAGAATGAACAGTCTTAAAAAATAAAACCCACACTTACTGCTTAATTAAAATAAATAATTTTATTGAATTAATTTCTTGATCACAGATTCTAGGCCTGGGTCGAGAAATCATTTATACCAATGTCTTCATTTTACGTAAGAAAGTTTTCTCTGGCCTCTGACTTTTCTCCTGACTTCCAGACTCAAATACCCGCAAGGCCCACACCCTCACCTTTGTTCAAAGTCGCTTTTTTGGTGAGGACTTTCCGGACTACCCTATTTAAAATCTCAACCGTCTCCCCACCTTCGGAATTGCCTATCCACTTTGGCACAGGACTTGCCAACTCATGGGTATTAAAGCGAAAAAGTGATTGCCTAAAATCCTCGTTGTGGGGATTAAGGACAGAGACCTAAGAGTTAATCCACTCAATTTAAGTGAAAACTCTCAGTATTTCCACTGTTCGGATGGAGAAAACTGTAAACTGCAAGCCTCAAAACCCACATCCGAGAAAAGGGGGCGGAGTCTGGACTCAAGGAACCCCGAGAGACCTTGCCCCATGGTGCCCGCGCCTCCTATCTTCTACCAAGCCGCAGTGCCCTTTCTCCTTCTTTCCACTTGTGGTGGCCCCGGTACTTACTTGGCCAGGAGATGGAAAACCAGAGCGCGAGAATAGTTACCCGCTCCTGAATGAACATTTCCGGCGAACAGGGTTAGACAGCCCCCACTTCCTGAGAGACGGTAAGTGAGTTCGGATGGGAACTTGACCTGCGCTAATTAGTTCCCAGTCTGGGATAACCGCCTTGGGGTCTTTTTTATTTTTTTAAATACATATAATATTATATATATATAATATATATTTATTGTACTTTAGATGAAGGTTTACAGAATAGTTTCTCATTAAACAGTCAGTACACATATTGTTTTATGACATTGATTAACAACCCCAGGACATGTCAACTCTCTCCCTTCTCGACCTTGGAGGACACTTTTTTTGGTGAAAATATACATAGCCAAAGTTACACGATTTCAAAAGTTTCTACATGTACAATTCAGTGACATCAATTACATTCTTCCAGTTGTGCTGCTATTCTCGCTATCCTTTTCCAAATTATTCCATCACCATTATCTCCAAGTCACTGCCCCCTTAGGCTTCCCATCAAACCTTTTGGAGTTGCTGTTGTCAATTAGATCTCACATAGATAATTCTTTTTTTTTGTACCTTAGATGAAGGTTTGCAGAACAAATAGTTTCTCATCAGACAGTACACATATTGCCCTATGGCAATGGTTAACTACCCCATGACATGTCAACTCTGTCCCTTCTCAACCTTGGGTTTCCCATAACCAGCTTTCTTGTCCCCTCTTGCCTACTAGTCCTTGTCCCTGGACTGCTGTGCCTCATTAGTCTTCGGGTCTTTTTAAAAAAAAAAATTATTGTGCTTTAGGTAAAGGTTTACTGCACAAATTCGTTTCTCATTCAAAAATTTATACACAAATTGCTTTGTCACATTGGCTGCAATCCCTGCAATGTGAGAGCACTCTCACCCTTTCCACCGTAGGTTTCCCATCCCATTCCTCCAGTTTTCCTGTCACTTCCTACCTTGTTTTTGGGCAGAAGCTGCCCATTTGGTCTCTATATTTGATTGAACTAAGAAGCATGTTCCTCACATGTGTTATTGTTTTATAGGCCTGTCTAATCTTTGGCTGAAAGATGGACTTCAGGAGTGGCTTCAGTTCTGAGTTAGCAGGGTATCTGAGGGCCATAGTCTGGGAGGGGGGTGGTCCTCCAATCTCTGTCAGATCAGTAAGTCTAGTCATTTTTTTGTGTGTGAATTTGAATTTTGTTCTACATTTTTCTCCCGCTCTGTCCAGAACTCTCTATTATGATCCCTGTCAGAGGGGTTGTTGGTGGTAGCCTGGCATCTTCTAGTTCTTTGGGGGGTGGGGTGGGGTCATTCTTTTAAAATATTAATTCCAGTGGAAGATGGCTGTGGAGGCTTGCAGGGTATGTGAATGGTCCTTGCCTTTCTATTCCAATGTTCCCAGCCAGTGGAATGTGCCCCGCAGAATTAGGGAAGGTAGAGTGCTGCTGCTAAAGCAATCTCAAGAGTGATGGTGGTAGAGGAAGAGAGGAGTCTTGGAGTCCAGACCGAGTGTGACTTAGTCAAATTGCTTGCCATCTCTATAACTCATTTTTTACTTTGCAAAACAACAGGGTTTCTAGGTTCAACGGAGCTTGTCTCACTCCGCATTAGCGTCCTTAATTACGAACACTATTTAAGGTGGGGCGGGGGGACTTGTTTCTATTTCCATTGTCTTTGCTGGGACCAAGAAACTGCATTAAGAAATAAAGTGCACAAGTGACAGGATTTTCACTTCTCCATGAAAGCTGTGGTGAAAAAAGTATTGGACTTAGTGGTAATCGAGTAAGTTAGATCATTCCTCTCGCCACCCTTGGCTTGAATTTTTATTTACTTCTCGCCTATGTGACTTTGGGCAAGTCCCTTCCCTTCTCTGGGCCTCTATTTCAGTCTATAAAACGAAACGGCACCAGGGAATTCCTGTATTTAAGATAAAGTTGATGACAAGTAACAGGAGATCTCAGGGGCCCACGGTGGCCAGCTTCTTATTCCTCCGTATTCTAGGTACCCCAGCTTCCTGGATGCTGGCCATCACTTGGCTTAAGTTTGCCGTGCAGGATGGACTCTTCGTAAGAGTCACCGCTTCCAGTCGCGCCAGGCTTTCACTTTAATTTCCTTCTCGCCCTGTCATGGTAGTACCGCCCCTTCCCGTCGAGTTATGCCCAATGAGACTTTGCGTTGGAGAAACAGCTTTTACGCCCCGGCATTGGCGCAGGCTCTGGCCAGAAATCCCTTCTTCGCTGGGTCGGGGGCGTGACGCCTACCATCTCGCCAAACTACCTTTCCCAGCAGGCAGCGCGCCGTGCAGTGCTGCGCAGGTCTCCTGAGCAGGGCCGTGTGGCCCGCTGGGGGCTGAAGTCTCAACAACGCGCGCACGTGAAGGAGGAAACGGAAGGTGGGAAGGGGTCGGAAAACACGTTTTTTTCGAAACCGGTTTGCTAGTACTTGTTGAGGTAGTTTGGGGACGCGTGCTTGCTCAGAGGCAGGATGTGGGAGGGTGAAGAAAAAAGGAGCAGGAAGAAAAGGATACACATATACACACCCACCCACTCATTCACCCGCTCCCAGGCTCTAGCGTTCGGCAGGGAAGGTTGGAAGGGGAGTACCAAACTCGGTTGATCTCCGCTTCTCAGCTGGCGCGAGGAACGGCAGAGTATTTAACTCTGCAGAGGGGCTGGGGCGGCCACGCGCAGTCTAGTGTTCCCGTGAGGGAAGTTGGGGGCCGGGCAGGGAATAACCGCCTTTCTAGCGGCCGAACGTTGGCCGTGTAGGAGCTGCCGACCCTCACCGGGAGTGGGGGTGTGTGTGGGTGGGTGGGCGTGGGGGGGGGGGTCACGGGAGTAGGCCAATGCGCATGCGCTTGAGCTTCTGTGGGCGGTGCGAGCGGGTGGGCGTGTGTAAGGCGGGGTCGGCTGGGGGAGGGCTGGTTGTCGCTCCTTCCCCTCTGTCCGCTCTGCCCCGCCTGTGCCGTGTGGGCCGGGCAGCCATTTTGGGAAGAGCTTTGTTATGGTTGTGGGTTAGCCACCTCTGCCGGATTAGGAAGCTGGGGACGCGCCCTCGGACGCTGCGCCTTGTCCCCAGGTGTAGCCCCGCCGCTGCCAGGTGAGTGGAAGCTTCGGACAGCGGGGGAGTAGAGTATCTTTGAGTGTTCCCCACGGGGGCCTCCGCCCGTTGCCTACCCAGTCGGTTGTTAAAAGCAAGTTAAGTGGGGTCTCACAGGTGGTTGTGTGTAGGCTTGGCCCGGGGAGGGGCGAGCAGAGCCCACGAGTCGTGCGTTCGGACGGGGCACCTACCCCCCGCGTGTGGAGCTGTGCACACGACCTTCGCCGAGGCTCTGCGAGGGCGCTCCTACTTCAACTTTGGTCTGCGGGTCGGAACACTCACCTGCGGCTCTCTGGCCCCTTTCCAGGCGGTCCGGTTTGTTAGGGGTGGAGCGGCTCTGGTTTACGAGTTTCTCCTGCTTCTTAAGTGAGAGCCAAGGGCTTTTGCTTTTATTTTTCTATGAAGTAAAGTCTAAATAGGAAAAAGTCGTGTAAGTTAAATGTGGGGTATCTGAAAGAGGATCTGTAACCCACAGCGTTCCGGTTCTCGTTGGTAACGAGGTGTTTTCGTTGATTTGTTTAGTCCGTACAACACTGACCAGCCTCCCCTTCCCCGAAAAAGAAGCTGGTCGACCTTGAAGTGTTTTAAGGGTATTTTTTTTCTGTTTTAAATCTGCCTTTCACCACCACCGAGAAATTCAAAAGGACTGAACCTAAAATGGCTGTAGCTTGGGGAAGTGCATTGCGCTTCGATAACTTAAGTACGTTAACATGTATTAAATTTTTAGTTGTTTGTCCTACGAGGGTATTTAACTGAAACTCTTGCTCTTTTGGTCTTAAAATTGGTGCCTTATCTTGAAGACTCCTTGCTAGGTGAAAACAAAGGTGAGACTAAGATTGCTTACTCCAAAAGTTTACATAAGAATGGGTGCGGTTTTGTTTTGTTTTTTTGTAGTTGCTTATAGTTCTGGTGTTGTGCTGTAATGTCAATTTTATCAGCCAACTTTGTGCTTCGAGGTTGGCTGGTCATATTTGTTGAAATATTTGCTTTTAGCTTTGATATTTTTTGCTTACCAGGACAAAACGGAGTTAATGATGGTTTATATTTTAGTTTAGTAATAGAAGTTACGTTCCTGTTTAAACTGCATCCAGTAGTAAAGTGATTGGTATTTTTCAATAAACTTAGATTTGTAATTTGGTGGACTATTGACTTTGTCTAAGGTCTTTTACACCTAATACTTGAAAGGGAATCAGCGTGCTGTTAAGTTTGGGACATTTATCATAATAATATAAGATACCTCAGTAAGTAAAAATAACCTTTAGATAGGGAATACCTCATTATTGTGCTCATTCAAACAAAAGACTTTTTTTTGTTTGTTTGCTTTTTTTTTTCTTTCTTTGGACCAGTAAACCAGAAGTTTAACAGAAAACCGAAAGGTTTGGAATGGAAACCGGAAACAGTTCATTTAATTGTTTGGAAAAGTGCTTGAGTTTCAGGTTGCAGTCGGTTTAAAAGATAAAATAGCAAAATGCTAATTGTGAATGAAAACTTTTTGAAATTAATAGTAAAATAAACTGTCATCTTTCCTAGGGAGTCAGTTTCAGTTTACCTTTCTACATTTCTTCAAATGCAAAAGTTTATTTTTGTCAATTGCCCGAGGACTTTTTTTGTTGTTATTTTGGTGGTTTTAAAAAAAAAAAAAAAAAGTTATTTATAGAAATTACATGTCAGTTGCTTTGTGTTTTGGCATTGTTTTGGAGTTTAATATGCGACTTACTGGACCCATAACCTTGGGTGAGACCTCACTGTAATTCTTTTTATCTCCCCAGGTATGCAGATATAAACATTCTTTCATCAATTCTGAATGATAATGAGAGCTCTGTCTGAAATTTGAGGGAGAAATGTTAGGAAGTGTTTTTAATTTTGAAAGGATTCAGCTTAGTTTTCTCATCAGTGAGCTAGTTTTAAAAAGTTTGATCGATGACATATTCAACCGTATTAGTAAATTTAGAACTGTAATTAGAGATTATGGATACATTTCTGCTTACCTATAATTTTTAAATGCACAAGTAAAGATAAACACATAATTCTGAGTCAGATTTCAGCAAATTTCATATCTTTGTTTTATGGCTAAATTGTATGAACTTAACAGCAGTGATAACTGTTACAAGGTAATTATGTGACAGGGACTATTTCTTGCTCTAAGTGCTTTATCTTTATTAACTTATTTACTTCTGTGAGGTAGGTACCGTTTTATCCTACTTTACAGTTTAGGAAAATGAGTCCCAGAAAGTTAAGTAACTCATTTAAGCTCATCCAGCTAGTAGGTGGCACAGTCTGTATCGTAACCCAGGCAATCCATTTCTATGTCATTGCACTTAACCATTATGCTTGCTGCCTTTAAACATGAAAATAGACTCCATTAGAAAGATGAGAGACACTAAAAGTTTTAAGGGATCCCAGCTAAAGAAGTAATTCACAGAAAATGCAAATTTTTATTTTTTCCCATACAAAAATTAATATATACATTGTTACGTGACTCTAATTGCTCTCCCCGTACTGTGACAGCACACTGCTCCTTTCCACCCCTGATTCTCCATGTCCATTCAACCAGCTCCTGACCCTCTCTGCCTTCTCATCTCACCTCTGGACAGGAGCTGCCCATTTAGTCTCATATATCTACTTGACCTAAGAAGCACACTCCTCACGAGTATCATTTGAAGTCCCATAGTCTTTGTCGGAAGAGTTGGCCTTGGAAATGGTTTTAGTTCTGGGTTGACAGAGAATCCAGAGGCCATGACTTATGGGGATCCCCCAGTCTCAGTCAAACCGTTAAGTCTGGTCTTCTTACTAGAATTTGAGATCTGCACCCCACTTTTCTCCTGCTCCATCAGGGACTCTCTGTTGTGTTCCCTGGGCGGTTAGTGGTGGTAGCCGGGCACCATCTAGTTCTTCTGGTCTCAGGCTGATGAAGTCTCTGGTTTATGTGGCCCTTTCTGTGTCTTGGGCTAATACTTTTCCTTGGATCTTTGGTATTCTTCATTCTCCTTTATTCCAGGTGGTTGGGACCAATTGCTGCATCTTAGATGGCTGCTTGCAAGGTTTTAAGAACCCAGACGCCACCCACCAAAGTAGGATGCAGAACATGGAAAAGGCAAATTTTGATGTGTGTTTTTACAGTTTTTCAAATAGATGGGAAAAAAGTCTGGGCGGTGCAGAGATAACATGCTCCTTACCTTAAGTGACTGTAGTTGCCATTGTCTGGAAGTGAGTATGTTGTTGTGCTGCACAAGTCATTTGTAAATCAGACTCAGTGGTTTTTATTTCCTACTGAAGTTTGCTGAAAACAAAACTACCTATAATCAAACTTGAAAAACAGTTCAGTGAGAGGAGCGAAACATCTTTTGTCCATTGGTGTATATTAACTAACGAGGTAGTGAATGTTCTAGAAATTTTTATAGATGATTTCAAATGTAGTAGGCAAATATTAAGGAATCTGAAGTTATTTTCTTTTATTAAAGTAAATAATCAAGCTTTAATTGATCTTTTGGGTAATTTTTTTCAGACAAAACCACTTATTCATTTGTTCTTTTAAGAAACATCGGAGGCTGTGTATAGTGCCAGTTTTAATGTGTTGCTGCTGTTGTTTGCTGTTGAGTCAATTCTAACTCATAGTGACCCTATAGGACCAGGGCTTCAAACCAGTTCAGTCATGGCCAATGAAGCAAAACCGTAATAGACCCAAATTTTTTAAATTAGGGTGATTTGGAACCACAACCAGAATGGGAAATATTACAGATTGAAGCCTTGGAATGGGAGACTCAAAAGAGGTGTAGTGAGCCCTTTCAGGAGCCTGATGCGTGAGATTGGATTATTGCCAGGATGGTGGAGAGCAAGACACACATTCAAAGCTGTGTGGTTGGTGGCCATCTTTCATTGAGGCACCATTGTTTCCGACTGTGCAAAACCCGATGGGCAAGAGATTTGGTTGCTATGCAATGCTTATGCTACCCTTGTTTTCTAAGAGGGAGATTAAATTTCTAGCAGGGCTTCTACCTGTAATTTTTCCCATTCTGGTTATGGTTTTGGTTTACTGAAATTTTAAAAATTTGGGTCTGTTCAGATGTCAGTTCCTGAGCCACGAATGAACCAGGAAGAACCACTTTGAAGCCATGTATGGGACATAGTAGAACTGCCCCACAGGGTTTCCTAGGCTGTAATCTTTACAGGAACATATTGCCACATCTTTTCTCCCCTGGAGTGGCTGGTGGGTTTGAACTTTCAGTTAGCAGCCGAGCACTTAACCATTGCATCTGGTGAAGGCTCTTTTCAGCGTGCTAGGGGCTGGGAATACTTGTATAACCGTAAAATATACTCTGGCCACCAAAGGACTTTACAGTTTAACAGGTAAGTGCAAAAGTATTTACAGAGTATCAGCATAGAAAGCTGCTTTTCTTAAAAGAGCTGATTTTAACATGCTCATTAAGTTGACCTTCATTTTCTATGCTAAAACTACTTTGCCTTGTATTAACCAGACTTCAGGCTAGAATAAGCTATAACCTGCATGAACAAAGTTTCAGTACACTTTTTTGAGCAGTTGGTCTATTGGTGTGAATAAGGATTTTTTTTCAGAAAATTTAAGTTTGGCTGTAGTTTAAATTTAGCTTGCATACCCTTGTTGCTGCTTATTATAAGTTTAAATTTCAGTATATGAAGTATTCTCCTGAATTATTTCTATTCTTGAGGTTTGTAAGTATGTAGAAAAGTTGATTTTGAGGCTCCTTGGTTAGTTAGCTAAAAGGTAGGGCTATTCCAGTGTTCGTACTATGTGTTTCTGAATTATTAGTTCTATTTTTTAATAAGTATTACTAGGTGTGGTGGGAAGGGCAGTTGAACCATTTATTGTGGGCTTCTTAAGCTTGATGGTGTAATTGAAAACAAAAAAAAAAACCATTGCCATAGTGACCCTGTAGGACAGACTAGAACTGACCCATAGGGTTTCCAAGGAGTGGCTGGTGGATTTGAACTGCTGATCTTTTGGTTAGCAGCCGAACACTTAACCAGGGCTCCTAAATGATGTAATAGAGTCCTATATATATAATCTCATTATTCCTTACCACAAACCAAACCAAAAATCAAACCTGTTGCTGTTGAGTCAGTCAACTCATGGCAACCCCATATGTAACAGAGTAAAACTGTTCCATAGTTTGGCTGTAATCTTTATGGAAGCAATTTGCCAGGCCTTTCTTCCACAATACCACTGGATGGGTTTCAGCCACAAATCTTTAGATTAGTAGTTGAGCACAAACTACCTATGCCACCCAGAGACCTTTTCCTTTTTTTTTTTTTAATTGTACTTTAGGTGTAGGTTTACAGAACAAATAGTTTCTCATTAAACAGTCAGTACACGTATTGTTTTATGACATTGGTTAACAACCCCACGACAGGTCAACCCTCTCCCTTCTTGACTTTTTTTTTTTTTTGGGTGAAAATATACATAGCCAAAGTTGCACCATTTCAAAAATTTCTACATGCACAGTTCAGTGACATCGATTACATTTTTCCAGTTGTGCTGCTGTTCTCACTTTAGTTGAAGGTTTACAGAACAGAATAGTTCCTTATTAAACAGTTAGTACACATGTAGCCCTATGACAGTGGTTAACAACCCCACTGCATGTCAACACTGCCCTTACTCAACCGTGGGTTCCCTATCACCAGCTTTCCTCTCCCCTTCTGCCTTCTAGTCCTTGTCCCTGGACTGCTGTGCCTCATTAGTCCTGTTTTGTTTTATGAGGCTGTCCAGTCCTCGGCTGAACGGTGAACCTCAGAAGTGACTTCACCACTGAGCTAAAAGGGTGTCTGGGGGCCATACTCTTGGGGTTTCTCCAGTCTCCTTTGGGCCAGTAAATCTGGTCTTTTTGTGTGTGTATTAGAATTTTGTTCTATATCCTTCTCCAGCTCTGTCTAGAACCCTCTGTTGTGATCCTGGTCAGAGCAGTGAGTGGTGGTAGCCGGGCACCATCTAGCTGTACTGGACTCAGTCTGGTGGAGGCCTTGATAGCTGTGGTCCATTAGTCCTTCGGACTGATCTTTTACTTGTATCCTGTTCTCTTCATTCTCCCTTGCTCCCGGAGGGATTAGACCAGTGGAGTATCTTAGATGGCTGCTCACAGGCTTTTAAGACCCCCAGACACTACTCACTAAGGTAGAATGTAGAACATTGTCTTTATAAACTGTGTTATGCCAGTTGAGCTAGATGTTCCCCGAGACCATGGTTTCCACAGCCCTCCGCCCAGCAATTCAGTTCCTTGGGGAGTTTGGATGTGTCTGTGGGGCTCCCGTGACCTTTCCTTGTACAAGTTGTGCTGGTTTCCCCAGTATTGTGTACTGTCTCACCCTTCACCCAAGATACCACTTATCTGTTGTCTATTTAGTATTTCCCCCCACCCCTCCCATCCCTTGTAACCAACAAAGATTGTTACTTTTTTGTGTAAACTTTTTCATCAGTTTTTACAATAGAGGTCTCATACAATATTTGTCCTTTTGTGATTGACTTATTTCACTCAGCATAATGCCCTCCAGTTTCATCCGTGTATGAGATGCTTCCCAGATTCATCATTGTTCTTTATCGTTGCGTAGTACTGCATTGTGTGTATGTACCATAGTTTGTTTATCCATTCATCTTTTGACGGACATATGGTTGTTTTCATCGTTTTGGTGATTATTGATAGATGTGAGTTTATTGCTGTCATTTTGTAGTGCTTTTTTTTTGTGGTGCCGACGTTCTCTTTGTTTTTACTCACCTGTGCTGAATTCCTTGTTTGTGGATTTTTTTCGAGACCTTTTCTTTTTGACAGCACTGTTTAAAATAGATGATATTAGCTTTTCTACCAATGAGCCCTGGTGGGGCGATGGTTAAGTGCTCAGCTGCTAACCAAAAGGTTGCTGTTTCAATCCACCAGCCATTCTGTCACCAGACCTGGCATTCTGCTCCTGTAAAGGTTGTTGTTGTTAGTTGCCATTGAGTCGATTCCTACTTAAAGCAACAGAGTGAAACACTGCTCAGTCCCAGGCCATCCTCACAATTGTTGCTGTTTTTGAGCCCATTGTCGCAGCCACTGTGTCAGTCTGTCTTGTTTTTCGCTGATCCTCTCCTCTACCAAGCATGATATCCTTCTCCGGGGACTGGTTCCTTTTGATAACATGTCCAGAGTACGTGAGATGAAGTCTTGTCATCCTTACATCCCTTAAAGATTACAGCCTAGGAAGCCTTATGAGGGCAGTTCTACTCTGTTACATAGGGTCTCTATGAGTTAGAATCGATTCAGAGGCACACAACAACAAAGCCTTTCTACAGATGAGGACCCAGAGGTTCCAAGAAGTTAAGTAGTTTGCATAACATAGTGAGAGATAGGGATTCAGTCTGGTTTCTCTGATTCCAAAGCATGGTATTCACCACACCATGTAGAGGGATGGCATGGGTATGGTAATTTGGGCACCAACTTTGTAGCAAAACCACCTGGGTTAGAATATGTTTCGCCACTTAAGTTTTTTGACTTGGTTGAGTTGATTAATCTCTCTGTATCTGTTTCCTTATGTTAAATAGGTTTGATAGTATCTTCTCTTAGTGATATTGTGGTAAATAAACGAGGTATTGGTAGAGTTCTTAAAACAGTACCTGACCATAGTAAGCACTGCTTAATTATTAAATAAATGATATGAAATTGTCTTTAATGAATATTCTTACATAACTGGTCCAGTGAAATTTGAAGAGGTTTGTTGCACAAAATGGAGTGTTTTATTCATATTCTTTTTTAGATAGTTTACTGTTGACTGTTCTAGTTTATTTGTTTGAATCAGGATCCAGGTGTTACACAGTGCAGTTGGCAGAGATTCTTTTACACCTCTTTTAATCTGTATGTTTCTCTGTTTTTTTCCTTGCAATTTGTTGAAGAAACCAGGTCATTTGTGCTGCAGAGTTTCCCACATTCTAGATTTTCCTCATTTCCTGTGAATTGATAGTTGGATCTAGAGGTTTCGGTTGAGGTTTGACTTCATGAAGGGAGGTGAGAAGACTCATTTTATAGGTGATTCTGTGTATTTGGGAATTTTTTTGTTTGTTCAGTGTCTCCCATATGTATAATTTCCTGCAGATTTTCCTATTGAGCAGTATAGAGTAATTGAATGGGTTATTTGGCCTCCTTTCATGTCCTGTGTAGAGTGTTTGGATGGCTTTGGTGCTTGATTTAAAATAAATTTTCCAGGTAGCTTGTTTCCTATTCTTGTTTTTTTCTTTCACTAGTTGCCTATTGCCGTGAGATACTCTATTTAAACTTGGAACCCAAACCACTTCCAGAGGTCAGCTTTCAGCTAAATGACAGATTGGCACATAAAATAATTAATGTCACCCGTGAGTACTGTGTACCTCAAAATAATCATCTAAGTGAAACCAGATGGTAAGTATTTACTCTAGACCAAAGATGAGAAGGCAAGGGGGCACAGGGAAGCTAGATTAATGGAAGCAGAACAACCATAATGGAAATAATGAGAATGTGGATATATTGGGAATGTAAACAATGTCACTGAACAATATATATAGAGGTCGTTAAATGAGAACCTAATTTCCTGTGTAAACTTTCACCAAAAACAAAATTTAAAAAAAAAAAAAAATCATCACTCTGGTGTGTAGCATATATCAAAAGTCCCCAATTTACACTTGGGAGAAACTTTTAATTTTAGGAATTTCCAAGTTCCTTAAAGAGAAAATAAAGTTATGAGTTAAACCAAATTAGAAATGCAGACTAAGAACTCCTTGCCATCCATTACCTACCTCAGTACCATGCACAATTACAGCCCATGTTTTCAGTCTTCAGATTAGATGATAGTTGTCTATAGTAGGCAGCAGAAGCCAGCGAAATTTCTGAAACTTGGAGTGCTGTTTATCAAGAAAGAATGGTTTTTCATTGTCTAAACTCTGAGTGGCTTTATATGGATTTATTTGCTTATCAAGAATTTTCCTGGTTTGGAACATCACGAGTAGTATCTTTGATTTTGAACAACAACAACAACCAAAAAATTACAATTTTTGTTAATAAAAAGATCATGTTCTCTCTGGTTCCATTAAATATTCAACAGATATTTAAAGATTAAAAAAAAATTTAAGTATTCTCGTTTTTGCAAGATTTTATTTCCTGGTTTTGGTTTCCTGTGAATAGTTTTCTCAGCCTACTTGGTTTGGAAATTACTCTTCTGTAAATTGGATTTTTTTTCCCTGTTGTTTATCTCCCCAATTCTTAGGTATTTTATTAACACTTATTACATAGTCACTGTAGGCTACACACTACTCTAAACATTTTATCTGTATTCACTCATTTAATCCTCAAAACAATCCGACAATCTCCAAATAACAGGAATTTGGAGCAAAAAGAAGTGAAGTGAAGTGATTTGCTCAGGGTCACACAGCTGGCTAGCCCATGGCAGAGCCAGCTAGATCCAGATTCTCCTCTTACAAGCAACACTTGAGTTACTTACCCAAGTGTTCTTAAGAGAGATTTTAGAAATGCTTGTAAGTGCAAATAAACTTGAAGGCAAAGTAGACAGGTCTTATGATATAATGGACTCATACATACCAATGATAATGAAGATGGCACAGAACTGGGCCTTCTGTCATACATAAGGTCGCCATGAATTGGAGCTGAGTTGACGGCAGCTAACAACGTGATATTATAGGCACTACTGTTAAGACTCTGAACTATAAAAACTGTAGTTTTTAAATGTCACAAATAACCTTTTTATAGTCATAGGAAGTTGGAGCCTTTCAGGGTCAGTGCAGCTGAAAATATTTGATAAAAAGTATCTTTACTGAATGGCTTGCTTGTTTGTAGTTTTGTTGGTGTAGAATTTATGGAGCAAATGCTATAAAAACTTGTTTATTTATGGCTTTAGATACTTGCATAAATCTAATCCACTAGTCATCTGAATCTTATAGCCAGAATTTAATTTGTCAGATTGCATCAGGTAATAAATGCACTATATTTGTTTTGTGTTAGATTGCCTGGGCTCTGATAGGATTAACTTTATCTGGGTCTTATTTTAACATATTGTTCTTATCTGGACCTGTTTTAATTTAAGTAACTTCAGTTTGTATTAGTTGTAGAGGTCCCTGGGTGGTGCAAATGGTTTGCTCTTAACTACTAACAAGTCAGAAAAAGGTGAGAATGGTTGCACAACTCGAATGTAATCCGTGTCACTAATTGTTCATGTAGAAACTGTTGAATTGGTGTATGTTTTGCCCTGTATATTCTCAACAGCAACAACAAAATAAAATAAAATAAAATTAGAAAAAGAAACAGAAAGAAGCTTAGCTACCTGAGAAAGGGTTTTACTCTTTGTAAATCTTATTCTCTGTGAAATTACTTTTCAGGAAATGTTTTTTGGAACATAAGGCACAGTGATTAAAGTTTATTAATAATGGCAAGATTGGCAGGATTCCTGTGTTGGGCATTCTATTAACTGGAGTTTAAAGTGATCCTTTGTTGTTTCTTTTATCTGTTTCCCATTTTAACCTCTTTCCAATATTTGCCTTTTTGTTAATATTAGTGAGAGAGGAAGCTGGAAAGGTTGTGTATGCAACACACACACACACCAAAAACACACTTTCTGTCCCTGCAGCTAGAGCTGGGGTGTGTGACTCAAGCTGTTCTAATCAGATGCACTTGTTTGGGGACTTGCATCTGGAGTGAGAGATGCAAAGAAACAAGGACAATTCATTTCATTGGCAGAGACTGGTGGTGGTGGCATTGCTAACCAGGGCAGTTTCCTAAGCAGCTCTTCCTGTGGTGTGACCTTGGCAGAGGTTCTTACTGCTTAGCTTCCTTTGGCTTCTGTGTGTTTGCCAAGTCAAGGGGCCTCTCATTCTCTGAACTCCCAGTGTCCTGGTAAATTCCTCTTCTGCTTAGGCTAGCTAGATACGGTTTCTTTTGTTTCTTTTTCAGCCAAGGATCCTTGTTTATACAATTGGCTAGTATAACTTGGTACTCCTGGGTTTTGTTACTGCTTCTATTTAGGGTAGTCTCCTAACTTCTGAAGTGAGAAACTGCCATCAGTTTTTTTTAAAACACCTTAGACAAGAATTTCCTTTTTATCCACCCATAATTTGTGAAAGCAGTGGTTCTCACTCTTTTAAAATTTATCTGGGGTAAAGACTGGGCAGTATTTTTTAAAGCTCTCTAAGTGGATTTTTTCTTTTAAAAATGCTTTTATAATTCCAAAAGCAGTATATGTGCTGTGTAGAAAATTTAGGATATATAGATACACAAAAAAGAAAAACTTGACATTCTCATCTCCCAGACAGTACTAATGTTAACAGCTTGGTTCATTTTAGAGTTTATCCTATAAATACTAGTTTTTTAACTTTTTTAGTTGGTAATGCCCGCTTTTCCATGTGAGTATGTTCATTTCCTATAATAAACCAGCTGATGTTTAAGTTTCCCCAGTTGATCCAAAAATTGTTTACTATAGCTAGCTAACCAAACTTGTATCTGATCCGAGACTTTGTTACATATAACAGTTTGTTTAATTTCTTTGTATTTTCTTAATCTAGCACAGTTGTTATTTTTCAGTGACTCTGACTTTGAGGCGTTTGGGCCAGTTATCTTGAGCATATTTCACCTTCAGATTTTGTGGGATTATATCTTTGTGGTATGATTTAGCTTGTTCCTCTAATTCCTGTGTTTTTCTCTATACAAAGATTTATAGCTAAAAGCTTGATGGATTCAAATCTAAACATTTTTGGCTAGAATACATCATACCTATACCTCATTTTGGAAACCCTGGTGGCGTAGTGGTTAACAGCTATGACTGCTAACCAAAAGGTCGGCAGTTCGAATCCACTACGCGCTTCTTGGGAACTCTATAGGGCAGTTCTGCCCTGTCCTGTAGGGTTGCTGTGAGTTGGAATCGACTCGATGGCAAGAGGTTTGGTTTGGTTTTTTATACTTCATCTTATATCATATGAGAAAAACACAATTCCTGGTTGACTTTAGAGATGCTAACATTGATCCCTGGAGTAGGGTGGTGGCAGTCTCATCCATATACTGTTAAACAGTCAGTTTCTCTCCTTGCAACAAGAAACTAATTTGTGTTGTGTTACTTTGGCATTAAAAGAGTGCTTAGTCCCTTATCAATCATTGGCATAATTTTAAAAAAACACCTTTATTGAAATAGTTTACATACCATCCAATTCGCTCATTTTTTTTAGAATATCATTTGATATTCCCAATTTATTTATTTTTTTGTTATACTTTAAATGAAGGTTTACGGAACGAATAGTTTCTCATTAAACAGTACACATATTGTTTTATGAGATTGATTAACAACCCCACGACATGTCAGCCCTGTCCCTTCTCAAACTTGGGTTCCATATTACCAGCTTTCCTGCCCCATCTTGCTTTCTAGTCTTTGTCCCTGGACTGTCGTGTCCCATTAGTCTCGTTTTGTTTTATGAGGCTGTCTAATCTTTGGCTGAACAGTGAACTTCAGGAGTAACTTTATTACTGAGCTAAAAGGGTGTCCAGGGGCCACACTCTTGGGGTTTCTCCAGTCTCTGTGAGGCCAGTAAATGCTGGTCTTTTTTTGTGAGTAAGAATTTTGTTCTACATTTTTCTCCAGCTCTGTCTGGAACCCTCTGTTGTGATCCCGATCAGAGCAGTCAGTGGTGGTAGCTGGGCACCATCTAGCTATACTAGACTCATTCTGGTGGAGGCCATGGTCTATTAGTCCTTTGGACTAATCTTTTCCTTGTGTCTTGTTTTCTTCATTCTCCCTTGCTCCCAAAGGGGTGAGAGCAGTGGAGTATCTTAGATGGTTGCTCACAGGCTTTTAAGACCCCAGATGCTACTCACCAAGGTAGAATGTAGAATATTTTCTTTATAAACTCTGTTATGCCAGTTCAGCTAGTTATTTCCCGAGACCGTGGTCCCCACAGCCCTCCACCCAGCAGTTTGGTCCCTCAGGGAGTTTGGATGTGTCTGTGGAGCTTCCATGACCTTTCCTTGTAAAAGTTGTGCTGGCTTCCCCAGTATTCTGTACTGTATTACCATTCACCAAAGTTACCACTTATCTGTTGTCTATTTAGTACCCCCCTTCCCATCCCTCCTAACCAGCAAAGATTGTTTTTTTGTGTGTGAACTTTTTCATGAGTTTTTACAGTAGAGGTCTCATACAATATTTGTCCTTTTGTGATTGACTTATTTCACTGGGCTTAATATTCTCCGGTTTCATCCATGTTATGAGATGCTTTGCGGACTCTTCATTCCTTATCGTTGCATTATACTCCATTGTGTGTATATACTGTATGCCATAGTTTGTTTATCCTTTCATCTGTTGATGGGCATCTACGTTGTTTCCATCGTTTTGCTATTGTGAACAATGCTGCCATGAACATAGGTGTACATATGTCTGTTCCAGTGACGACTCTTATTTCTCTAGGATACATTCCTAGGAGTGGAATAGTTGGATCGAATGGTATGCCTATTTCTAGCTTTCTGAGGAAGCGCTATATCGTTTTCCAAAATGGTTGTATCATTTTGCATTCCCACCAGCAGTGCATAAGAGTTCGGATCTCCCCGCAGCCCCTCCAACATTTGTTGTTTCCAGTGTTTTTGATTCGTGCCAGTAATGCCGGGGTGAGATGGTATCTCATTGCAGTTTTAATTTGCGTTTCTCTAATGGCTAGTGATCGCGAGCATTTCCTCATGTGTCTGTTGGCCGCTTGAATGTCTTCTTTGGTGATGTGTCTGTTCATTTCCTTTGTCCATTTTTTAATAGGATTATTTGTCTTTTTGTTGTAGAGGTGTTGGATTTTCTTGTAGATTATGGAGATTAGACCTTTGTCTGACTTGTACTGTGCAAGTATTTTTTCCCAGTCTGTAGGTTCTCTTTTGCCTCTTTTGGTGAAGTCTTTTGAAGAGCATAGGTGTTTGATTTTTAGAAGATCCCAGTTCTCTAGCTTAAGTTTTGGGGTTTGTGCGTTGATGGTTATGGTTTGTATCCTGTTAATGCTGTGTATTAAGTCCTGTAGTGTGCTGTTTTTTCTTCTATGAACTTTATAGCTTTAGGGTTTATATTCAGGTCTTTGATCTATTTTGAATTCGTTTTTGTATAGGGTGTGAGGGATGGGTCCTGTTTCATTTTTTTGCAGATGGACATCCAGTTTTGTCAACACCATTTGTTAAAAAGACTGTCTTTTCCCCATTTGATGGGCTTTGGGCCCTTGTCAAAGATCAGGTGACCATGGGTGGATGGATTTACATTTGGGCTCTTAGTTTTGTTCATTTGTTCAATGTGTGTGTTGTTGTAACAGTACCAGGCTGTTTTGACTACCGTAGCTGTATAGTAGGTTCTGAAGTCAGGTAGTGTGAGCCCTCCAACTTTATTCTTCTTCTTCAGTAGTGTGTTACTTATTCAGGGCCTATTCCCTTTTTATATAAAGTTAATGATTAGTTTTTCTGTCTCTTTGAAGAATGTTGTTGGTATATGGATCGGGATTGCTTTGTATTTGTAAATTGTTTTGGGTAGAATTGTCATTTTCACAATGTTGAGTCTGCCTATCCATGAGCATGGTATATTTTTCCATTTATATAGATCCCTTTGGGTTTCTTGCAGTAGTGTTTTGTAGTTTTCTTTGTATAGGTCTTTTGCATTCCTGGTTAGATTTTTCTCAAGTATTTTATCTTTTTAGGGGCTATTATAAATGGTATTGTTTTCCTCATTTCTTTTTCATCGTTCTCCTTATTGGTGTATAGGAATCCAGCTGATTTTTGTATGTTTATCTTGTATCCTGCTACTCTGCTGAATCTATTAGTTCCAGTAGATTTCTTGTGGAGTCTTTAGGGTTTTGTATGTATAGTATCATATCATCTGCAGACAGGGACAGTTTAACTTTTTCATTACCAATTTGGATGCCGTTTATTTCTTTTCTTGCCTTATTGCTCTAGCTAGAACTTCCAGCACAATGGTAAATAGGAGTGGTGATAAAGGGCATCCATGTCTTGTTCCTGTTTTCAAGGGGAATGTTTTCAGCCTCTCTCCATTAAGAATGATGTTGGCCGTTGGTTTTGCATAGATGCTATTTATTATGTTGAGAAATTTCCCTTTTACATCTATTTTATTGAGAGTTTTTATCAGGAATGGGTTTTGGACTTTATCAAATGCCTGTTCTGTGTCAACTGAGATGATCATGTGATTCTTTTCTTTCCTTTTATTTATGTGGTGGATTACGTTGATTGATTTTCTAAGGTGAAACCATCCTTGCATACCTGGTATGAATCCTACTTGGTCGTGGTGTATTAATTTTTTGATATGATGCTGAATTCTATTGGCAAGAATTTTTTCAGAATTTTTGCATCTATATTCATGAGAGATTTTGGTCTGTAATTTTCTTTTTTTGTGACGTCTTTGCCTGGTTTTGGTATCAGCGTTATGCTGGCTTCATAGAATGAATTTGGAAGTGTTGCTTCCTTTTCTGTGCTCTGAAATAGCTTGAGTAGTACTGGTACAAGCTCTTCTGTTTTTTTTTGTAGAATTCTCCAGTGAAGCCATCTGGGACAGGGCTTTTTTTTTTTTTTTTTAAATTGTACTTCAGGTGAAGGTTTACAGAACAAATAGTTTCTCATGAAACAGTAGTACACATATTGTTTATGATATTGGTTAACAACCCCACAACACGTCAATCCTCTATCTTCTCAACCTTTTTTTTTTTTGGTGAAAGTACACATAGTGAAAGATACACCGTTTCAAAAATTTCTGCATGCACAGTTGAGTGACATTGACTACGCTCTTCCAATTGTGCTGTTATTCTCACTTAAGATGAAGGCTTACAGGACAAAATAGTTTCTTATTTAACAGTTACTACAGATGTTGCCCTGTGACAATGGTTAACAATCTCACAACACATCAACAATATCCTTACTCAGCCTTGGGTTCCCTATCACCAGTTTCCTTGTCCCGTTCTGCCTTCTGGCCCTTGTCCCTGGACTGCTGTATCTCATCGGTCTCATTTGGTTTTATGGGTCTGTCCACTCCCAGGCTGAACGGTGAACCTCGGAGATGATTTCACCCCTGAGGTAAAAGGGTGTCTGGGGGCCATACCTTTGGGGTTTTTCCAGTCTCCTTTAGGCCAGTAAATCTGGTCTTTTTTTTTTGGGAGATAGATTATGTTCTACATCCTTCTCCAGCTCTGTCCAGAACCCTCTGTTGTGATCCTGGTCAGAGCAGTCAGTGGTGGTAGCCGGACACCGTCTAGCTGTATTGGACTTAGTCTGGTGGAGGCCTTGGTAGCTGTGGACAGTTAGTCCTTCAGGCTAATCTTTCCCTTGTATGCTGTTCTTTTCATTCTCCCTTGCTCCTGAAGGGATGAGACCAGTGGAGTATCGTAGATGGCCGCTTACAGGTTTTTAAGACCCCAGACACTACTCACCAAGGTAGAATGTAGAGCATTGTCTTTATAAGCTGTGTTATTCCAGTTGAGTTACAGGACAGGGCTTCTTTTTGTTCAGAGTTTCTTTTATTACCTTGTCGATCTCTTCTCTTGTTATGGGTCTGTTCAGATTTTCAACATCACTTTGTTGTAGTTTGGGTAGGTAGTGTGTTTCTAGAAATTTATTCATTTCTTCTAGGTTTTCAAATTTGTTGGAGTATAATTTTTCGTAATACTCTGTTATAATCCTTTTTATTTCAGTTGGGTTAGTTGTAATGTCACCCATTTCATTTCTTATTTGCGTTATTTGTGTCCTCTCCTGTTTTCCTTTTGTTAGTCTGGCCAGTGGTTTTGTCGATTTTGTTGATTCTTCAAAGAACCAAATTTTGGTTTTGTTGATTTTTTCCGTTGTTTTTCTATTCTCTATTTCATTTATTTCTGCTCTGATCTTTAGTATGTCCTTTCTTCCGGTGTCTGTGGCCTTCTTTTGCTGTTCTCTTTCTATTTGTTTGAGTTCTGTAGTTAATGTTTTGATTTTGTTCCTTTCCTCTTTTTTTGATGTGTGCATCTGTTGCTATAAATCGTTCTCTGAGGACTGCCTTTGCTGTGTCCCAAAGGTTTTGGTATGATGTGTTTTCATTCTCGTTTGATTCTAGGAATTTTTTGATTCCATCTCTGATTTCTTCTATTACCCAGTGATGTGTAAGCAGGGTATTATTCAGTTTCCATGTAATTGATTTTTTTTCTTGCTCCCTCTGTTGTTAATTTCTACTTTGATGGCATTGTGGTCAGGGAAGATACTTTGAATTATCTCAGCGTTTTGGATCTTGTTGAGGATTGCAGTGTGGCCTAAGATGTGGTCTATTCTGGAGAATGTTCCATGTGTATTGGAAGAGAATGTATACTTTGCAGCTGTTGGATGGAGTGTTCTATATATGTCTATGAGGTCAAGTTGGCTGATTGTGCCCTTTAGGTCTTCTGTATCTTTGCTGAGCTTCGTCTTAGTTGTTCTGTCCTTTACTGAGAGTGGTGTGTTGAAGTCGCCTACTGTTACTGTGGAACTGGCAGTTTCTCGTTTCAGTGTTGTTAGAGTTTGTTTTACGTATTTTGTAGCCCTGTCATTTGGTGCATAGATGTTTATTATGGTTATGTGTTCATGATGGATCATCCGTTTAATCATTATATAGTGTCCTTCTTTGTCTTTTGTGGTGGATTTTGTTTTAAAATCTGTTTTATCTGAGATTAGTATTGCTACTCCAGCTCTTTGTTTGTAGTTTTAGCTTGGTATATTTTTTTCCAACCTTTGACTTTTAATAAATTCACATTTTTGTTTCTGATGTGTGTCTCGTAGAGAGCATATTGATGGATCCTGTTTTCTTATCCATTCTGTCACTCTCCGTCTCTTTATGGGTGCATTGAGTCCATTTACATTCCTTGTAATTGTTGATAGATGTGAGTTTGTTGCTGTCGTTTTGTAGTGGTTTTTTTTGTGGCGCTGACGTTTTTTGTTCTTATCTCCTGTGCTGAGTTATTTTTGTTTGTGGATTTTTTTTTTTTTTCATTTCTTTTTGTTTTCTAGGTTTTGTTTTTGCTGAGACTTTGTTTTTCTCTTTAGTTTTATGAGTATGTTTGTTACCTTTCTTTGTGGTTACTATGAATTGTACCTTTATTTTTCTAAAGTTGAAGCAGACTATTATTATCGCTTTTTCTTCCTCTCCATTAGAGTGTTCTATGCCTGTGTCGTTTATTTCTTCTTACTGTTCTGATGTTGTTGTTATTTACTGATTAACTGCTGTGATTCCTTGTTGTATTTTTTTTTGGTTTTTTGATAGTTCTTGAGAGTTCATTTCATAGATTGGTATCTGGCTGGTACGATCTTGCGTCCTAGATTCTTCCTGTGAGCTGAAGTTGTTTGTTCTCAGATTGAAGAACTCCCTTTAACAATTGTAAGTTTGGTTTGGTTTTTACATATTCCGTTAGTTTCTGTTTATCTAGAAATGTCCTAATTTTACCATCATATTTGAATGAGGGTTTTGCAGGATATATTATTCTTGGCTGGCAATTTTTTTCTTTCAAGGTTTTGTATATGCCATCTCATTGCCTTCTTGCATGCATGGTTTCTGCCGAGTAATCTGAGTTTAGTCTTATTGTTTTTTCTTTGTATGTGACTTCTTGTTTTTCATGAGCTGCTGTCAGGATTCTTCGTCTGTCTTTGGTTTTGGCGAGTGTGATTATGATAGGCCTTGGTGATTTTCTTTCTGGGGTCTATCCTGTATTGGGTTCGTTGAGCTTCTTGGATGGCCAACTTTTCATTTTTCATGATATTGGGGATTTTTCTGTCAGCAGTTCTTCAGTGATCCTCTCTGTGTTTTCTCCCCCTGTTCTGGAACTCCAGTCACTTGCAGATTTTTGCTTTTGATTATCCCACATAACTCTCAGGGTCTTTTCATTTTTCTTTGTTGTTTTTTCTGAGTTTTCAGTGTTTGTCTTCAATTCCACTGATCATGTCTTCCACCGTTTCAAATCTGCCTTTCAGTCCTTCTGTGACACTGTGCATTTCTGAAATCTGGTTGTTTATCTTTTGGATTTCTAATTGTTTTGTATAATTTCTAGTTGTGAATTTATTTTGGTATTTTTTTCCTGCATTATTTTCCTGAATTCTTGCATGAGTTTGTCTGCCTTTTCCATGAATTCGTCTGTTTTTTCCTCCTTTTTGTCTGGTTTTTGCTTCAACTCTTGGATAATTCTGAGTATTAGAGATTTGAATTCCCTGTCAGGTAGTTCTAGTGCCTTTTCTTCCACTGGAAAGTCATCTCGTGTTTTATTTTGGGCGGTTACTGGAACCTTCCTGTCCTGTTTTTGTAAATGTTTTGATATTGTCTGCTGCCTTTGGGGCATTCATTAGTTACTTTTCTCACTTATTGAGTGTACGTTTGTTTGTTTCCTTCTTTCTTTTTTATTTGGCTCTGTCTGAGCGGGCAGGCTCTGTCTTCTTTGTTGTTTGCTTGTCTGTGGGCACGAGACTTTTCCCCTCCTGCAATTCGCAGTGTCATTTGCTCAGATATGGTATAGCAGAGCAGGTCTAGCTGAAGAGGAGTTACTGGGACGGGTTGTTTGTGGCACTTACTATAGCCACCAGGGCAGGTCGGTAATCAGTACAGGGGAGGTTCCCTTAGGCCATGCCTGTGCTGCTTGGTGGTGTGATGTTAGGTGCATGGTGCAGGTAGGTAGGATGTAGGGAGGATATTGTTATGTGTGGAGTTAAGATGGTTATGGGAGAGAGGAGAGAGGAACAGAAGCCAAAAACATACAAACAAACCAAAAAGAATGCTAGGGGAGCTTGCCTTTGGAGTGGAGAGATGAGAAACTATGAAACGGAGAAAAACAAAAAGGGGAAGAAGAAGGAAGGGGAAAAAAAAGAAAGAATGAATAAATAAAAATCAGAAAGGGAAAAGAACAGCAAAGTTTCCAGGGATCCCACTGGTGGCGGCTGTGAGGTCTGGGGAAGTTGTTTTCAGGTGTTGCAGTACAGCCTGGCTAGAAGGCGTAGAAGTATTCAGTGCCAGGTATTCAGGGAAGAGAAAGAGAAGGAAGGTATAAAGAGACGAGAAACTGAGTAATGAAGAAAGACAAAAAGAGGAAAAGAAGGAAGAGAAAACGAATTAAAAAAAAAAAAAAAAGAATGAGAAAAGCCCCCCAAAAAAACAGGAAAGAAAGAAAATCCACAAAAAAAGAAATGTTTTCAGGGATCCCTGTGCACATCTGCGCAAGCCGAGGGGTTAGGTTCCAAGCCATGCAGCACTGCCTGGCCAGAATGGGCTCCCAGTTCAAGAAAAGGAAAAGAAAACAAACAAACAATTCAAAACAAACAAAAGTCCGGGTATCCCACCAGCTGAAGCCCCTCAGGAAGAAGCAAAGATGGCGCACGGAGCCTGGTCTTTGAGCGAAAGGAGGGGGAGGTGGTGCGACTTAAGGAAGAAATCAAAAGAAGTGGAAAAAACAGCAACAGTAGCAGCCAACAAATGGCACTTAGAGAGCCAGCTAGTGCAGGCGGGTGGAATCCAAGCAGTTGGTGCTTCCCGGACAAGAGACTGTGGCCGCGGGAAGCAGAGGAGGCTGAGTGGGGGTGAAGAAGGGTGGGGGGGGGGGTTGGAAAGCATATATCGCAAATTGTCAGTTGTTTTGTCTCCCGCTGTAAGCTCCATGAAGCTGCTTTCTCGTATTCCTGTTTGCTGGTGTCCAATAGGAGTCCAAGATGGCGGATCCGCACTGCATTAGCTGATAGGGGACCTCTGCATGAATTTCTCCTCGCTCTCTGTTCTCTATCAGTTTTCTCACTCCATTTGGTGCTTGGCTGAGTTCTTTATCTTTTCATTTGATGTTTTAGGGTTTCAGGATTGCTGTTTTCTCTGTTTGGCTTAGTTTTTCAGATCTTTGCTATGGAGGGATGGTGTCGTGCTTCTGCCTAGAGCGCCATTTTGCTGGAAGTCCTCAACATCATTTTTTGAAAAAAGAAAAAGAAAACACTCTTTCCCCGTTGATATGCCATGGGCTCTTTGTCAGAAATCAGTTGACCATAATTGTTAAGAGCTTCTGTGTGGACCTTCGGTTCTGTTCCATTGATCTGTATGTCTATCTTGATGCCACTATGCAGAATTAAAGCTCCTTATATATTCCTCTTTGATTGTATATTCTATATCCCTTACCCACATTATTATCTACCATCCTGAATTTGATTTTGATGATTGTCTTGTATTTTATATATTATTTATATCTGTATGAGTGTGTTCCTAAATAACATATAATACTGTTAATCAGATTTTAAAACTTTGTATAGGTGGTATTTTATAGTTTCATTTTATTTATTTATTTATTGCAATTTTGCGTTTTTATTCTACTTTATTAGAATCATACATTTTGTTATGCATAGTTCTAAGTTGTTTCTTATATTGGGTAGATACACCACAATTTAACTATTCTCCTATTGCTGCTCATTTTAGGTAATTTAGTTTTTTGCCCATTACAAACAATTTTGTATGAACATTTTTACATGTTTTGTCTTGTGTTCATGTGTAATTAGGATTGGTGTGTGACATGGTTTGAATTATGTCACCCCAAAAATGTGTGTCAATTTGGCTGGGCCATGATTCCCAGAATTGTGTGGTTGGCCTCCATTTTGTGATTTTAATTTTATGTTAAAGAGGATTAGGATGGGATTGTAATGCCACCCTTACCCAGGTCACATCTCTGATCGAATGTAAAGGGAGTTTCCCTACCGTGTGGCCTGCACCACCTTTTACCTTACAAGAAATAAAAGGAGAGGGAAGGAAGTAGAGAGTTGGGGATGTCATACCATCAAGGAAGCAGTGCTGGGAGCAGAGTGCATCCTTTGGATGGGGTCTCTGTGCCGAGAAGCTCCTAGTCCGGGGGAACACTGATGAGAAGGCCAATAGAGAGAGAAAGACTTCCCCTGGAGCCGACACTCTGAATTTGGACTGTTGGCCTACTTTGACAGTGAGGAAATAAACTTCTATTTGTTAAAACCATCCACTTGTGGTATTTCTGTTATAGCAGCCCTAGATGATTAAGACAGTGGGTCATAGAAGTTTCACAGATTTAATCAGCTGTTTTCTAAACTGATCATACCAGTTTATATTCCAGCAGCAGTATGTGAGAATTTCTTATTGTTCCGCATCTTCATGAGTAGCTGATAATGTCGCAGTTTGTTTTTGCCAGTTTGATAGGTGTGAAATAGTATTTCATGACTTGATTCAGGTTTTAAAAGTATGAATTAGTGAGTAATTCAAGGTAATGTTTTACGTAGTGCTTTATGTTTTTTCGGAGTACTTGCATATCACATGCATTCTCTTAACAGTGCTTCTTATTAGCATGGTAATATATTAAATATCCAAAAATATATTCTTTGATAGAAATAACTTTTTTGCCACAGAGTGCATACTGGAAATAGAAATTTTTCTCCTACAACTCAATAACAAAAAGGCAACCCAATTTAAAAAATGGGCAAAGAACTTGAATGGACATTTCACCAAAGAAGATATACACATTGCCAGTAAATACATGAAAAGATGCTCTACTTCATTAGTCTTTAAGGGAATACAAATCAAAACCACAGTGAGCTGCCACTTCACCACCACCAGGATGGCTGTTATCAGAAGACAACAGATGTTGGCAAGGATGTGGAGAAAATTGAACTCTCATCCATTGCTGGTGGGATTGTAAAATGGTGCAGTCTCTATGAAAAACAATATTGTGGTTCCTCAGAAAGTTAAATGTAGAACTACTGCATAACCCAAGAATTCCACTCATAGGTATATAATCAAAAAGAATTAAAAGCAGGGACTTAAACAGATAGTTGTACACTAATGTTCATTACAGCGTTATTCACAATAGCGAAAAGGTGGCAACAAGCCAGATGTCCATCAACAGATGAATGGATAAACAAAATGTGGTACACTTACTTCTCACGTATCAACTATCTCGTTATCTGATATTTCACATGACAACAGTTGTAAAAAATCTATTATCCTACTGTTTTATGCATTAACGACGTATGTCTGGCAGTAACAAATGCCAGGGTACGAGGCGAGAGTAATGCTGGTTCTGATGGTAAAGGTTATGTGTTGACTTGGCTGAGCCATGATTTTCAGTGGTTTGGCAATTATATGATGTAATTTGGCAGTTATGTAGTAATATAGTTATCCTCCATTTTTTGTGATCCGATGTGGTCATTCTCCATTTTCACATAATGCAGATTTTTGTATAACAACCTAGTTTTTGGAACTTAACCATACCGATGTGTGAGGAGTGAGTGTATATACATACGATTGAATATTATTCAGCCATAAAGAGAAAGTTCTGATACATGGTATGACACAGATTAGTCCTGAAAACATTATGCTGAGTGGTTAAGTCAGACACAAAAGGACAAGTATTGTAGGATCCCACTTACATGAAATATCCAGAATAGGCATATGATAAGAGACCATAGTGTATTAGTGATCACCATGTTCTGATGGCAGGGGGAAGTGGAGTGGTAATGCTTAAAGAATACCAAGTTTCTGTTAAGGGTGATAAAAAAATTGGAAACACATAGTGGTGATGTTTGCACAACGTTGTGAATGTAATTAATGTCACTGAATTATACATCTAAAAATGGTTGAAATGGCGACTGTCGTGTTACATATAACTAAAATAAGTAAATTTAAAAAATAAATTAAAAAAGAGAAATAGAATTTTTTTTCTTTATTGCACACCAATCAAGTAATAGCAAACTTCACATGTCACTGTTAATAACTATGGTCTTAAGTGTTTTCTTAACCAACAGAAATGGCATAGTGGAAAAAATCTTAAGGTATTTTATGTCTCTTTCTGGTTCATTGAAAGACATGCTCAAATTTCATGTTCTTCAGAAATTCTTAGATAGGAATTCATGTCTTCTAAAGTTAAAAGTCGGTAGTAAGGTAGAAGGCGATTTTGGACTTTTTCCTGCGCTGAGGTATTGATACGAAGATTAAAAATAAAGCAAGTGTGAAATGTTATAAATAAATAAATAAAAATAAAGCAAGCAAGACACCATTAACCCTGGCATTCTCCTTAATGAGGACTTAGGAGGGAAACTATATATGATGTGCAGACAGGAAGTGAGTAGACTACTGTAGGGTTGTACTAAAATCAGTCCTTTGGAGGAAGTGAAAGTGATAGACATTTAAATCTAAGTCTTTTTCAAATCATGAGATCTGGAAAGGAGATGTTAGGGTTAGAGAATATCTGAAGGTATGCAGAATTATAGTCTTGGACTCTGCAGTTTAAGGAATGAGGAATGCTTTGAGGCGAGCTCTTTATAACAGTAAGATGAAGGGGATACGAATTGAGTTGTCAACCCCTTTTCCTATTCTGAACTATCATTTCTGGGTACCTGGAACAGACCCTGTCTGTACTATGAGATTATCCCATCTGCTGTTAATTCCTACCAAGTGTGTGTCTATTTGTAGTTGTAAGAATGGTGTGGGAGTGTTGGACCTCCTCGTCTAACTTCACAAGGGAGAGAGATAATCAGCATCAGCCCGAAGCTGATTTCTATGAAGTAGAGATCATACATACCTCCTCTCTCCAACCTTTCTACCAATTCTGATACCAGCCATCCTTCCCATGGCACTCTGCTTCTCTGCTGAGTTCATTTAATTTGTTGCAACAGCCATAGAGAACCCACAGACTGTTCAAAGATTATTGAGTTGATTAGAGAAGTAACAGGATACAACTTGGGATCAGGAACAACTTAGGATACAGTTCTTGATCAGGACAGTTTCTTCTTACTCTCTGCTGTCAGGACCTGCTTGTGGCATTGTTGGGCAAGCTCTGTGGGTCATCAAGCCCCACCACAGCCACCTTGCGCCAGTCTGCTGGTTCCTGCAATCTCATGCCGCTATCGCTGTTGCTACTGCTGTGCCACCATCTCTCGCTGTCTTCCCTGTTACAGCGCTCTGTCTCTTGGGTCTAGGAAGTTCTCAGCACAAGGATCCCAGGTCCAAAGGGCATGCTCTGCTCTTAGCTCTTCTTTTTTGGTGGTAGTGAGGTTCCCCCCTTCTGCTCTGAGAGTGGCTTTCTTTTAAGCCTAGCAGGATGGCAAAACTGACCAATCCCCTCGTTAGGGTTCCATATACTGTATTTGCATGGTCCCACCCCACATGGGTTCCATGCACCTTATTTGTATTATTAACAAGTTGTCCAGTCTCCTTGGTAGGCCACAAGCACCTTATTTGCATAGTCCCATCCATTTATTGTGTGGGAGTCATAAAAACTATGACTAGAAGGGCCATATTAAGTAATTTCACTGCACCACGGTAGTGCAAATAAATATAAACAGGTAAATGTAGTGTATTGTGAGGAGTGGTTGAATATAGGTATGTGCATGCAGCAGGAAGCAGGAATTTATGTCAGCTACTTAGAGGTGAGACCTGAAACCTTGAAAATGAATTAGGTGGTGAAGAGAGGACTGAGAAACAAGAAAGTGTTGATTCAGAGCTTTTAAGGAGCCATTGTACTTACAGGGTAAAAGGAAAAAGTCAGAAAAGAAGTAGTAATCAAAACAGTAGGGAGAAGACCAGGATATCTTAATGTAGTTTTTGCCACTCATGCACATTTCTAAAAAAGATTTCACCAGTGTTTCATGAATATTATCAGTGTAAGGTTGCCACCTTTTCCCTGAGATTTGCCTATCTTTTATGGCATTATTGCCTTTTCTTTTAGGAAATGGTGATGTTAGAATTTTTTTTTTAATGTTCTGTTTATTCAGAATTGGCAACTGTGTCCTTGAAATATTGACTTACGAAATGATTTGTTACCTGCCCATTAGCTTACCTAATTTTTAGGGGGTGTACCCAGAAGTTTTTAACCAAGGAAGGCTTATCAATATCTGTTACTCTTGCACTTTATGGGCACTTTGTTTGTGTAGCCAGAATTAAACAAGACTAGTTAAAAATGGAAATGGCATATTTTTGGATTTTTCCCATAGCTATATTAAAAAATCTGTCTTGGAAGAAGTACAGCCAGAATGCTCCTTAGATGTAAAGATAGTCAGACTTCGTCTCACATACTTTAGACGTGTTATCAGGAGGGACCAGTCCCTGGAGAAGGACATCATGGTTGATTAACTGCTGCGTCACTAGGGCTTCTCTCCTCCTACAGCGTAAACTTAATTATAATGTTTAAAATTAGATCACATTGGAAAGTATCTAGTAGAGTACCTGGCATAGAGGAGATGCCCAATAAATTATAGGTTTTGAGAAAGTTAAATATTTAACAAATATATGAATGAATGATTGGATCAAGTATTCAGGTACAAGTGGTTCTAATAATGCTTGTTTCAGGGAGAGAGAAACAGCACTTCGATAAAACTTGAAAAAGAATGGGTGATGTAGAGCATCGTTTATGTTTAATAGTGACTTACTATTGATTGACTTGATGGCAGTGGGTTTGGTTTAGTTTTTTATTTCTGTTGACTTAATAACTTTTGTTATAATTTTTAAAATTGTATTAAAATTCACAGTTATTGTAACCATTTTTAAATACAATTGTCTGACATTAAGTGCATTCACATTGTTGTGCAACCATCACTGCTGTCTAGTTCCAGAACTTTTTCATCACCCAAAATGGCTCCCCACCAGCCCCTGGCAACCACTAACCTGCTTTCTGATTTGTCTATTATCAGTATTTCTGATAAAAGTGATCACACAATATGTGGCCTATTGTGTCTGACTTGTTTTCACTTAGCATAATGTTTTCAAGTTTCATCTATGTTGTAGCGTGTATTAGTACTTCATTCCTTTTTGTAGCTGAATAATATTCCATCGTGTGGATATACCACGTTTTGTTTATCAGTTGGTGGACATTTGGGTTGTTTCCAACTTTTAGCTATTGTGAATAGAGCTGCCATGAACATTTATGTGCAAGTTTTTGACACTGTTTTCAATTATTTTTTTTTTGGTATATACTAGGAGTGGAATTGCTGGGTCATATGGTAATTCTGTGTTTAACTTACTGAGGAATTGCCAGGCTCTTTTCCCATCAGCTGTACCATTTTACATTCCTGCCAGTAATGTGCGAGGCTTCCAATTTCTCCACATCCTTGCTTTATTATAATTTTTAAGAATTAATTCATCAAATATCTGAACCCTTACCATTTGTAAGGCACAATGCTAGATGCTGTATATGATTCAAAGAAGGACAAGACAATTCTAGAAGCAGCGAGTTTTTGGTCTAATGAGAGAATGTTTTTAACTATTCTGGGCTGAGCAAGTGTTAAAATGCCCAAGAAGGCATAATTTAAAGAGATCAGAGAGGGAGATTACTTCCAGATAAAGAGAACTACCAGTACCAGTTGTTATCAGGTTGACTCTGACTCGTGGTGACCAATCTGTTTCAGAGTAGAACTGTATTCTGTAGGTTTTTCAGTGGCTGATTTTTCGGAAGTAGAATCGCCAGGCCTTTCTTCCTAGGCACCACTGGGTGAACTAGAGTAGACTTTTTAAGGCTGGCTCTTGGTGGGTGGGATAAAGGCTTATTTTTTGATTATCAGGCTGAGGAGTTTAAATGGTATTTTGTGGTTGGTGGGAAGCCATAAAATTTCTGAGCAGGGATAGTGATATAATTCGATCTTTGATTTAGGAAGAGAGATCTGGAGGCTAATAGTAAAGGCTAAGGTGGAAGGTAGAAGAGGTGTAGCAGTACCAATGAAACCAGTTTAGAGATTTTTATTGGAGATTATTGGGGACTTGAAGAGTGATAAATAAATATGGAAAAGAAGGAATACAATAGACAGGACTTGGAAACTCTTCTATCTTTATATTCTCCCTAGATTTCATTTTTTCTCCTGATTTTAATTAAACATCACCTACCTAATACAGTTCCCAAAATTAAATCTCCAGAGCCCACCTCTCCTTGAGCTCCAGAGTATATACTTGACATCTTGATTTCCCCTTCAATCTAATCTTTCTTATCTTTTAAAAGTTCTCTCTCTAAGAGAATTTTAAATTATTTTTTTGTAGTAAGCAGAAGCCCTCCAGATCATCCTATAAAAATAGCCACAGCCTCAAAAGGCATCACTAAGAACTTTAGTTATAAAAATTTGCAGAACAAAGTAACTTCATTATAAAAACACTGAATAATAAAGACGATAAAATGTTCATATTCTGACACCCTAATAAAACTGCTGTCTGCATTTGGCATGTTTTCTTTTATTCCCCGAATAGGAATGTCTCTTATCTGCCCTCTTTCATCTCCTTTTATTTGTTCCCTTTACTAAACAGTCCCGTCTGTCATCCATCCCTTTCCCACCACACCCTCTGCACACGCGTGCACACGCCATTCTGCTGCATAACTATACCCAGGATTATATTGGAGGTAGTGCATAATGGATAAATAGTTGATATAGATATGTAACAGCTTCAGAACTCATACCAGTATCAAAGCTTTTGTCAGTTAATATTTCCTCTACAGTCACTGCTCCAGTTGGGATCCTGCCACAGAAAAACTTGGAATTAGGTACATAAAGGACTTAAAAGATAGTGTGTAAGTGTAAATTGGGAAACTGGAATATGCCTAGTGGTGTTTGAAAAAGGGACTTCTTTAAGATTGAGACGTTTTCTTTCATATGTAATTGTTTCATAACCTAATGGGTGATTCATCTCCCTGCCTTGAACCTCAGGTTCTCTGAGGTTTCAACCAGAATTCTTAAGACAAAAACTAAAGTAAGCAGCAATTATGTCTTTTCCATAAGGATGGTTGATTTGATTGATACTTTTCCAGAAGAACTTATTACAGGAACAGTGTCATCATACATCTGTTACTGGAAGTTACAGCTGTAGACTTACATAAAAACAACTCTGAATGAAACAGTATCCAGTTAGCATTCATTTTCTATATCAGCAAATGATCTGATCACCTACCTAGTTGTCAAGCTAGAAATCAGAGTATGAGTATATTTTCCCTTCATCCTTCACATCCCATCAGTTATTAAGTCCTTACACCCGTAATAAATATCTCTAGACTGGAACTACAGAGCTAATATCAAGGGATTATACCTGAACTAGCTGTTCTTCCCGCAGGCGGGGCCAAAGTGCTAATCAGCCCTGTCCCAGCTCACTAAAGAGATAATCATTTGCTGTTCGAGAGAGCAAACTGTGCAGGTACAGATCCAGCTTCTTATCTTCACCTGAGAACCTTTGTGGGGAGGTTTTTTCTGATCACATTTAAGTGTCCACAATGTATATATAAAATAAAGTATGTAGATTTGTTCAAGTTTTCTATTCTTTTGCCAGTTTTGCTTTGTCGTAGAAATTACCTAGTTTAAGATTTTCAATTTTATTAGCACATAATTGCCCGTATTGTTTTGTTCATAATATTTCTTAATATATTGTATTTATTTTCCCCTTATCATGCTGTTTTCTTTATTTGTATCTTTTTTTCCAACCAGTTTTATCAGTTTATCTCTTAATAATCTTTTTAAAAAGAACTGTATTTTTTGAATCTTTTGTTTTTCTGACTTTTTTTTTTTTTTGCTTTTCTCTGTTTGTTCAGGTTTGCTCTATTGCTCTTTTCCCATCTTCTTGATAAGAATGCTTAGGTCCGTTTGTCTTTAGCCTTGTTTTAAGAAAAATGTTTTTAAAGCTTACTTTCTCTTAAATACTGCTTTAGCTATATACTGCAGATTTATTCTGTTTGAGTATTTCGAAACTTTATCATTGGCTCTTTCTCCCACAATGAGAAATCTGGTTCCCATTTTTGCTTAATATTTTTACCTTTTTTATCATCCCCGGTATGTAACCAGCCTCTTCCCAACTACCACCTCTTCCCTTGAAGTCATTGCCTCCTCACCACATCCAGGTTGCAACACCTGTGTAAAACACCTTGCGTGGAAACCTTCAACCTGCTTGGCTTTGTCCCTCTGCCAGGATGCCCTCCTCACTCCACTCAGGCTCCAATGCTCTGCATTGAGCTGCCTTCCTAGTAGGACACTGTCCTTACCCTGCATGGTCTCTGGTACCCTGCACTGGGCTGCTGTCACGAACACGTTTTTCCCTATCCTCTACCCTGCATGGACATCATTCACTTCCTGGTTTGGTGCCACTACGCTGCTCTGGGTGCTTCTGCAGCACCTCCTGCTGTCTCCATAGATTCCTACTTTGTTTGACCCCACCTAATGGCTTTCGGACAGAATTTGTTCAGGAAGGGGAGAGGGTGTGTAGGAGCTGCAAGTGAAAGTCATTTTCTAAGTTCAGTACAGTATGGTCAGAGAACATAGGATGCTTATTCTTTGGAACTAATTGAGATTTCTTTTAGCTAGCATATGATTAGTCTTTATGACTGTTCCATGTGTGCTCAAAGAATATACAGTCTGGATGATACACTTCAGCTTACAAATTACATTACTTAAATCTTTTAATTTTTTATTTGCTTATTCCATTAATATTTTGAGTATTACAGATATATAAAAAGCGTAGAGAATAAGTGAATAGTATCGTACTCATCACTCAGCTGAAGAAATAATGCATTACAGATGCAGCTAGAGCCCTCTGGGACATCTTTCTGATTTGTTTCCCTTCATTTTCTCACAGAGATATTTACTGTCCTGAATTTGGTGTTTCTTATTTCTGTGAACTTAAAATAGTATAGTAGAGCAGGGCTGCCAGTGTGTATATGAGACATATTCTACAAACTGGAAATTTATCAGTATAGACTGGAATTGCCCACAGAAGCAACTGTAACATCACGCAAACTTTCTATACCCTGGAAGAATGTTGGGAATTTGCCAGAGTAGTTTTTGTGTCTTCTCTCAGTATATTTTTTAAGGCAGATCGTAAGAGCTTACTTGTCTTAATTGATGGCTAAGCATCTAAGAATACATATAACGTAAATGTATGAGGAATAGTGTGACAGATGTTTTAAGGATCCAGCTGTGGATAGTACTCAGTAGTTATGCTACTAGGTAGTTGATGACTATAGTATATGGTAATTAACTAACAAGCAGTATGGCTGTTTGACCACTTAAGGCAAGCTATTTCATTTATGAGAGAAAATCTAAAAGACCCATTAATTTGCATTTCTGAATGAATTATCTTTGATTGGAGAAATGGTCATGTAAGAAGGCAAACTCTCTGTTCAGGTGACTTTTCAAAAATCCTGAAAATAACTATATCCAGTTATGTTATTGCTATAGGTGGTGACATATTAAATTCTTAATATCTCAACAGAATTGGACTTGAGGGTTTTGACTCTTGGGACCTTGATTTGATTGGTCATTTAAGTGAGTCTCATTTTAGCAACTATATGTAGCAGTGATTTTTGCCTTTAGTGATACTATGTGTTGTTTTGTTTTTTCACTTACAGAGTGAAGATTCCTGTGACATTTTAAATAATCGAGTAATGATAGAAATGGATCCAAAATAATAAGTGACTTCTCTACTAAAGCTGTAGAAAATTCTTCCTATTGTCTTCCAGTAGCTCAATTCAGTCTTCAAAAAGGGGCAGAAAAAGTGAAATACAGAAAACCACAAAGAAGAAAACCTCACTTTGGAACTGTCTTCCTTCTTGACTACCCCTTACCCCTGTCTTTCTACTTGTTTTAATTTTGCTCTGCATTTATAAATTGTGAAGACCAAAGATATAGAAGATACGTTTGGGAGCTTTATACCAAGAAACTTGCCTTGAAAGCTGCTATTCTGTGGAGGGAAAAAGTATATCAAGTTGCTGTCTGATTTTTTAAACAAGATTTCTTATGTCTTTAGATTTTTAAGAATAAGACAGATACAAATACCTAACTGCACACTATTTTTAGCAACTGCGTGAGTAAGAATGAGATTTGTATTTTAAGGGCTTTGTCATGTGGATGTTTTGCCACTGGAGCTGACCGCTCAGAAGATCTTTTATAGCACTTTAAAATTATATTTTTGGCCTGTCACCTTGATGACATCATTTGCCCACACATGAGCCCACCTGTCTTTCTAGCTATGACCTTGTTATGAACAGTTTGCACTCACTGTGCAAATGTCCATGTATTATCTATTTAAGCAGCATCATAGTACCATCACTCAAGGAAGTTGAATGAGGTGAACATAAACATAGCTCTTTCCCCTTCCCCCCCTTTTTTAAATGTAACAAATACCTTTTTATGCTCCCCTTCCCCCTTCCCCTCCCCCTCCCCCCATTTGGGAAAGTGTCAGGAACTAGATAGTTTAAGATGAGCAGTTGAGGGGACTGAGAGAGTGATCCACACAGAGCCTGGCTTCTTTGTGCTTCATCACAAGGCGTGCTGCTGGTCAGGCTCCTTAAGCACCCTTTTACCAAGAGAACCTCGTGGGAGATCCAGCTGGCAGACTCAAGGACTTCAGGAAACAGGACCACAGAGCTTACACTCTGGGGTAAATATTCTCCTTATGTCTGTCTTTGAAAGAAGAGTGTGTGTATATATATATTATGGAAAATATCTATTGTTTTCCAAGGTACTTGATTTTGGAGAGTATCAGTGGAGTGGCTTGGAGAGGCCAAAGGATCTGTCAGGAAAACTAATGCTAGTTGTTCTTTGAGGAAATTAATGTGAACTAAATAGAAAAGCTTTTGAGATATTGTATATTCCTTCTCTAGGAAGATCTGTTACTTTTGCCAGAAGTTACCTGGTTACCTGAAGCAGATTAATCTCGTTTGTAAGTATCAGATACTTAAGTAGGTGTCTATTCTTAGGTTCTACTGATGTTACTTAAGAATTCACCAGCTGCTTTCATATACCCTTCCAGACTGATGTCACATTTTTCTGTTCATGTGTTTTTCATGGTCGTACATTCAGGAACTGCTGTTTCTGTAGAGAGGCTCAGAGGACAGGTCTTTGTATAAAGCGGGAATCGTAGGATAATTACAGACTCCTTTACATTGGAGCTAACTGCTCAGAAGATGTTTTAATATTATATTTCTTGGTTATTACCTTGATGACATCATGTGCCCACACATGAGCCCACCTGTCTTGTCTTTCTAGCTATGACCTTGTTACGAACAGTGTATCAGATTCTTCCCAACATAAGTGAATTGAGTTTTCCCATTTTCAGATCCTGGCCATGAGGTTGGATGCCTCACCTTGCTGAAAAGAGACACTGGACCTAAATGGCGCAGCATGACTTTGTTCCTGCTTGGCTAAATTTCTCAACACCACAGTCAGCTAAGGTACTATTCCCTGTTCCTATAGAAACTACCAGTACAGCAGTTCTTTTTGTCCACAACAGTCTGTGGTGTTTTTTTGTATATTCAGCCTTGCCTGAGGATTTCAAAACTGTTTTCATAGAGTTACAACCTTTCTTTTAATAGAATATTAAAATAATGTAAATAGGCAGCCCAAATCATTGTATGCCTCATTGTTGCCAAGTGTCCTAATTGTGTGCTAAGCTTTTCTCATTACCTGGCACACTTAAAACTTCCTGTATTAGTTACAGCACACTTTGGGGATAGAACATACCCTCTAACCAATTGTTAAGCACCCTGATGATGCAGTGGTTAAGCACTCCACTGCTTAACCAAAAGGTCAGCAGTTTGAACCCACCCGCCACTCTACAAGAGAAGAATGTGGCGGTCTGCTTTAGGAAAGATTCCAAACCAAATCCATTGCCAAATCATTTCTGAGTCATAACAGCCTTGCCCCATAGGGTTTCCAAGGAGCAGCTGTTGAGTTCGAATAGCCGACCTTTTGGTTAGCAGCCAGGTTGTTAACCACTGTGCCGCCAGGGCTCGTCGTAAACATTATAACTTTGGAAATCCTATGGGGCAGTTCCCTTCTGTCCTGTAAGGTTGCTAAGAGTTGGAATTGACTTGACAGCAATAGGTTTGGTTTTGGAGCCAGTTGTCGAGGACAGAGGGGCAGAGATGAGAAGGAAATAAATGATTCTTGGGGAGTGGAGCTTTGCAGTGAACACATTTGTCTACAAGGAGGAGGAGGAAAAAGTAGAGACAGTGATAGTTTGATTACTACATGGATCTCAGATTAAATCCTCAAAATTTTGTTTTAGAGGTCGTAATCTACTTATGAAACCCGTTGCTGTCGAGTCAGTTCTGACTCATAGCAACCCTATAGGACAGAGTAGAACTGCCCCATAGGGTTTCCAAGGAACAACTGGTGGATTCGAGCTGCCAACCTCTTGGTTAGCAGCCGAACTCTTAACCACTGTGGCAAAGTGGTTAAGAGCTCAGCTGCCTGCCAAAAGGTCGGCAGTTCAAATCCACCAGCCGCTGCTTGGAAACCTATGCGGCAGTTCTACTCTGTCCTATAGGGTCGCTATGAGTCTGAATTGACTCGATGGCAGAGGGTTTGGTTTTTTGGGTTTTTAATCTACTTATGGAGCCCTGGTGGCATAGTGGTTAAGAGCTGGGCTGCTAACCAAGAGGTCGGCAGTTCAAATCCACCAGCCACTCCTTGGAAACCCTGTGGGGCAATTCTCCCATGTCCTGTAGGGTTGCTATGAGTCGAAATCGACCCAGCGGCAGCAGGTTCAAGCTACTTATAGGAGTTCTTGGTTGGCACAGACGGTTAAGCCCTCAACTAGTAGCCAAAAGGTTGGCAGTTTGAACCCACCCAGCAGTGCCTTGGAAGACAGGCCTGGCAATCTGCTTCTGAAAGGTCGCAGCCTTGAAAAACTTGTGGAGCAAAGTTCTACGCTGACACATGGGGTTACCATGAAGTGGAATCGACTCGACAGCAGCTAACAACAACAGTAATCTGTTTATTGATTTCTGGGAAAATGTGTGAATTGGGGTAAAGACAGATAGAACAACCAGTTAATGTAGATTAAAGCAGAGCACCTAGTCACAGTATACAGAAGAATAACCTAAGTTATTGATAAAGGAAAACTTTGGGAGCTAGTAAGCTTAAAAATGCTTCCCATTTCGCCAAATAATAGAGAAGGAATAGTGTCTTATGAAATGGCCTACCTTTTCTATTTTTAAATGTGAATAGTTTTAGAAGATGCTTCTGGTCTGAACTGGAACCACAACCTTTTTGCTGTAAATTTCATATTGAATTGTCCTTGTGAAATTCCCAAAATCTCATATATAGACCTAATCTGACCTTAGGCTTGGGGGTGATAGGCCAGAGGGATTGGGTGTGGGATCCAGGGAAATACTTGAGAAAGTATACAGATTTTATATCTTTAGAGAGTAATTGTTTTAGCAAAGTGAACTGAATAAAAAGAGAAAACATTATTTCAGTATTTCCAGTAAAATTATACTAAGCAAAGCAGTGTGGTGTTTCCATAAGGATAAACATACAAAGCCCACAGGTCAGAAATAGCCCTACATATATAGTCAGTTGATTTTCAGCAAAAGTGCAGGGTAATTTAATGTAGGAAATTAGTCTTTTTAACAAATGGTGTTGGAACAATCAAATATCTCTATAGAAAAAAGAAAAAGAACCTCAAGTCTTACTTCATGTCATATACAAAAATTAACTTGAAATAGATCATAACCTAAATTAAAAAGCGGGAACTGTAAAACTTCTAGAAGAAAACAGGAGAAAATCCTTGTAACCCAATAGAGTGGTTAAAATAAAAAAGACTTGACAATATCAAGTGTTGGTGAGGATATTGATACTAAGAAAAGGAATGTAAAAATATCTGTGTTCCAACCTGTAGTTTTCCTGTAAGCCCTTGTCAGCATAACATATTTTTTCATGGCTTTATAGACTTTGGTCTCTATCATTTTAGACTAGAGAATGTCGCAGAATAAAATTCTGTAGAATAGAAAGGGACATTAGAACTCATCTATCACAGAACTTCTCAAAAACTTCCTTTCAGTTATGTAATGTAAATGACTACGTATTCTCCCTTACGTCTTTCCTTGTGTGTAAATGGGTAAAATGAAGATAATGCTGAAATTATAATATTGTTATTGAGTATTGAGTAATGTTTGGAAATATGTGGTTTATAAAATTTTATGGTTGCTAATGGCCTACCACTGTGGGTTTTACCCCATTGTTTTCTTCCAGGAAGGAGCCCTGGTGGTGCAGTAGTTAAGTACTTGACTGCTAATCGATAGGTTGGCATTCGAACCTCCCAGCTGCTCCATGGGAGAAAGATGTGGCAGTCAGCTTTAGTAAGGATTACAGGCTTGGAAACTCAACTCTGTCCTGTAGGGTTGCTATGAGTCAAAATCCACTTGACGGCACTGGGTTTGGGTTTTCTTCCCAATTGTAAAATAATTTACAAGAATAATAAAGCTGTTTAGAATTTTTATTTGAAGTGTTTTGATTTTTCTTTCCTTTTGCAAGGTTAATATTTTAAAATGTTAAATTTGGGGGCTTATTCTTTATGGATTTTGACAGGTTTATTTGGAGTCGTCGTCTCTCCCCCCCCCCCCCCCCCCATGTAAGCAATTGAAGTGGCTGATTTTTCTCACTTTCTGGGGTAAAGGAAGTGAGTTAATGATTGACTGTAACATAGGATTTATCTAAATCAACTCAGAGGCTCTTTGTGCTCTTATTGTGGCCCATAGGGATTTCTGCCACCATTATTAGTTGTTTCCTAAAAGCCTGATGGGAAACCTAATAAGATACTGAAAGAGACTTAATATCTACTTACCTGTTTGCCTCTTTATGCTTTATCATCTTAGTCACCTGCAGCTACCTTTGAAAAACACGGAGAGCACCTATCCCGAGGGGAAGGTAGATTTGGAGTGAGCCGTCGTCGACATAATTCCTCTGATGGCTTTTTCAACAATGGACCCCTTCGAACTACAGGAGGTGAGCTATGCCCAACTATGATGACTACATTTAAGCTACTCAGAACGCACCTAGGCTGGGGGTTTGTTGTTAGTTGCCATCGAGTTAGCTTTGACTCATGGTGACCCTACATACATCTGAAGGACACATTGCCTAGTCCTGCACCATCTTCCTGATCCTTGGTATGCTTGAGTCTTGTTGTTGGGGCCATTGTGTATTTTGAGTGCCTTCTAACCTAAAAGGCTCATCTTTCAGCACTATATCAGAAGTATTCTTGCATAATCCATAGTTTTCATTGGCTAAGTTTTGGGAGTAGATTGCCAGGCCTTTCTTCCTACTCTTTGTCTGGAAGCTTTACTGGAACCTGTCCAATATAGGTGACCCTATATTGGTGGCACAGCTTCCAGTGTCATAGCAGCACACAAGTCACCACAGTATGACAAATTGATGGATGGTGGAGGCTGGGTGTGCATGTCCATAATTTTGAAATATGATCTTTTGTGAACATAATTCTTAATTAAAAACTCCATTAGGTATTACCCACCTACCTTGGCTTTCTGGGTGTAACATCTCATTTACTCATTACTCATGTATTTAGTTGAACTCACATAGAAATTACCTTAGAAAGAAAAGGTATATTTTGTGACTCTCTGTGGACTTTGTCTTTTATTAAAAAGATCCTCCGAAGGGCCTTTGGGCAGTACTGTAAACCAGATCTGGAGGCATCTGGTTCACTTGTGTCTGAATGTCCAGGAAGCAAACAATCTAATATGTTACTTTTCCATACTATTCTAGATTCCTGGCACCAGCCCTCCCTGTTCCGTCACGATTCTGTGGACTCTGGTGTCTCTAAGGGAGGAGCATACGCTGGAATCACAGGGAACCTGTCTGGTTGGCATGGCTCTTCCCGGGGTCATGATGGCATGAGCCAGCGTAGTGGGGGTGGCGCAGGGAACCATCGCCACTGGAATGGCAGCTTCCACTCCCGGAAAGGCTCTGCCTTTCAGGAAAAACCACCTTTAGAGATTAGGGAAGAAAAAAAAGAAGATAAGGTGGAAAAGTTGCAGTTTGAAGAGGAAGATTTTGTAAGTATGAAGCTTTGGTTGTGTAATTAAAACCCAACAGATAATGTCTCAAAGACAAAACCTTGTTAGTAATGAGAAAAGTTTAACAATTACAGAAAAAGAAATTCCTAAGGTTTAGATTTTCATTGTTTTTAGAGTGAAGGAGGTGACTAATACAGAGATGATGACCAAGATTCCTTTGTAACTTGTAGCATATCTTAGTACGTTTTTCATCTTTATGCCTTTAGAATAAAAAAAAAACCAGCTTCCCTTAAGTTTATGTCATAAGGTTCAGCATTCAACTGTAATTATATAAAAATGTCATCTCACACATTATAAATTGTCTTTTTCCAACTACCATAAATGTTTCCTTTTCTTGATTTTGTCCTCTAATGTATAAAGTGATTGTGTTAAGTTAATAAGTGTGCAGTTGGGCATATATTAACTGTGGCCTATGTTTAGTAAAACTTGATGCTAATATATGTTGAATTACATTCCTTTTGGCCTCTAAACCAAAAGTTGAGTTTTTAAGAATACCTTTTAAACTAGGTACTATACTGCTTGTTGACATCATTTGATTAGAAGCTCCATTATCAGTCCTGTGGCTTTCCCAGGGGGAATGAATTGGCAAAGGGAAGCAAAATGTTAAAGTATTGTCTTCACCTGTTAAGTGATTTAAAAGAAAGTTTGCTGTCAGATCGAACCTGAACAAGACCAGTAAGGGCCATTTTATCTTGCATTTGTGTTGTTGTCTTTTTAAAAAATATGTTTTTTAAGTGTACAGAAAAGTATTGAGAAAAACTGTCACGTATACACATCACCTAGCTTTGTCAAATATTGATATTTTGCCAAATATGCTGTAGACCATTCTTTTACAAAAGAGGCAAGTTATTACAGATGTGATAAAGCATTCATTAATCCTGTTCTCACTTTCCTGTAGAGATTATCACCATCTTGATTTCAGTGCTTTATCATCCTCGTGTGTGTTTTTGATAAACTTCCATTATATGTATGTGTATCCATAAACATTATATAGTATACTGCATGTTTTAAGCTTTTTGGGAATAGTATCTATCATATTGTAGCTTTTTGTCTGCTTAAAATTGTTTCACATTTATCTGTGTTGATACATACAGTTGTAAATCAGTGGGTCTCAACCAGGGGCAGGTTTGCCTCCCATGGGACATTTGGCCGTATCTGAAGACATTTTGATTGTCAGAACTAAAGATAGTGCATACTACTTGCTGTCTAGTGGGTAGAGGCCCGGGATGTTGCTGAACATCCTACAATGTACATGATAGCCCCCACAAGAAAGAATTATCTGGTCCAAAATGGTCAGTAGTGCCATGGTTGAAAAACCCTGCTCCAAATCTTTAGTTGTCACTACTGTGTAGTAAATACTCTGTTATGTGATTATACTAAGTTTATTTATTCATTTTCCTGTTAATGGACATTTAGGTTATAAAAGACCTTGTTTTGGAGGCTACATCTAAAGGACTGGCAACCAAGGTATTGTAACTGGAGAAGGAAGAGTCAAAAATAAGGTTTCTACCCAAAATGACTTGATGAGTAGTATGCAGTTAACTTGAAAAGAGAAAACACAAGGAGCAGGATTGGCAAGAGAAGATAACTAATTCTTGGTACAAAAGAGATGAGTGAGATCTAGAGATGTGCACTTGGAAATAGAGATAACAGTTGAGGTTTGTGGGTATATGGAATTGCCCAGGGAGAGTAATATATTAGTAGGAAGGGAGGAGACCTACAGCAGAAACTGTGGAATAGCAGTAAGGGGGACTGAGAAGTGATTAGTTGAAGAAGGAGAAAGGGGTATATCAAGAAGGAGTAATCAGTCAAAAATCACAAAGGTATTTGTCCTAATTGTATACAGTAGGTTTTCTATATTTTTTCTATACTAAACATTGTTTACTAAATACTAAATATTGCGCTGGGAAAATCTGCTGCAAAAGACTTCTTTAAAGTGTTAAAAAGCAAACACGTCACTTTGAGGGCTAAGGTGCACCTGACCCAAGCCATGGTATTTTCATTCGCCTCATACGCATGCAAAAGCTGGGCAATGAATAAGGAAGACTGAAGAATAGATGCCTTTGAATTATGCTGTTGGCAAAGAATATTGACTGGACTGCCAGAAGAATGAATAAATCTGTCTTGGAAGAAGTACAGCCAGGATGATCCTTAGAAGTGAGGATGGCAAGACTTTGTCTCACATACTTAGGACATGTTATCAGGAGGGGCCAGTCCCTGGAGAAAGGTCATCATACTTGGTAAAGTGGAGGGTCAACGAAAAAGAGGAAGACCTCAATGAGATGGATTGACACAGTTGCTGCAATGATGGGCTCAAACATAACAGTGATTGTGAGGATGGCACAGGACCGGGCAGTGTTCTGTTGTACGTAGGGTCGCTGTAAGTCGGAACTGACTCAGTGGCACCTAACAACTACAACAGCAAACTGTGTGTAATTAGAAACTTACTTTTGTATTAAAGTAATAGTAGTTTAATGTAATTAACAGTCCTATATTGTTACCATGGTCAAGTTAACCATCATTTTCCCTGCATTGCTAGGTAGAGATAGTATGTTCCTTTCAGCATTGTAGTAAGGATTAAAGATCTTAGATGTTGAACAATGTATGTGAAGCTTTTAGCACACACCTTGACACATAGTGGGTTTTTAAATGGTTGTTGTTGTCTGTCATTGAGTCAGCCCCCAACTCATGGCAGCCCCATCCCATGCACAATGGGATCACACCATTGTGATCCATAGTATTTTCGTTGGCTGATTTTTTTTGGAAGTAGATCACCAGGCATTTCTTCCTAGTCTGTCTTAGTCTGGACGCTCCACTGAAACCTGTTCTGCTTCACAGTAACAAATAATCCTCCATTGACAGACTAGTGGTGGCTGTGCTTGAGGTACACTGGCCAGGAATCAAATCTGGGCGTCTTGCATGGAAAGCGAGAAGTCTATCACTGAACCACCCTTGCCCCTTTTAAATAGTAGCTGTTTTTAAATGTGGGAGAGAGCTTTGAATTTGGTGTTTGGGGTGACCTTTGAAATGTCACTTTCAGAAGTGACAATGGCTTAGTTCGAAGGGTTAGTGAGTTGGTGATGAGTAGCATACTGTTTTTTGGAGAGAGGAGCCAGGTTTGAGGGGTAGAATTCTAGGATTGAGATTTGAAACCTGAGGGGTGAAAAGTGAGTGGAAAGAAGAGGTTCTGAGGATGGCAGCAGTGATGTCATAACTTTTGAATCTTTCTCAAATTCTGTAATAAAAGCAGGGCTTCCTTTAATATCAGGAGCAATGTTCACTTATGTTTAGCGTTGTACTGGAGGTCCTAACAAGCACAGTATGGCAAGAAAAAGAAATAAAATGCATACAAATTAAAAAGAAGAACTAAAACTTTCTATTCGAAGGTAACATGATTGTTCATGTAGAAGATCGATAGGACTCTACAAAACAATTGCAGAGTTTCAGGATACAAGATTAATATATATAAAAATACCAACCGTATTTTATATATTAACAATAAACAATTAAGAAATGAAGTTCTAAAAATGTCTTTTGTAATAATATCTTAATGCTGAGGAATAAATTTTAATAAAAGATGTGAAAGACCTCTGTATTGAACCACAAAATATTGCTGGAAAAAAATTACAGAAGATCTAAATAAAAGGAGAGAGATACTGTGTTTTTTAATTGGAAGACTCAATATTGTTAGGACATTCGTTTTCCCCATTTGGTCTATAGATTCAGCACAATCTCAGTCAAAATGTCAGCAGCATACTTTCTTACAGAAATTGACAAAGTGATTGTAAAATTTATATTTAAATGCAAAAGACCTGTAATATCCAGAACAATCTTGAAAAAGAACAAAGTTGGAGACTTATACTACCTGACCTGAAGACTTTATAAAGCTACAATAATCAAGATGATGTGGTATTAGTATAAGGATAGATAGTGGGGCAGAAAAGAGAGCCCCAAATAAACCTGCACTTAAATGGCCGTTTGATTTTTGACAGAGGCCTTAAAAACCGGTGGAGAAAGGAATATGTTTTTAAGAAATGGCGCTGGAAAAACTGTGTATACATATCCGCACCTAAAAGCTCGTTGCCGTCAACTCAATTCCGACACATAGCGACCCTATAGGACAGAGTAGAATTGCCCTGCAGGGTTTCCAAGGAGTGGCTGGTGGATTCGAACTGCCAACTTTTTGGTTAACAGTCAAGCTCTTAATCACTGCACCACCAGGGCTTCTATAATGATGGAGATGTTCTTTATCTTCATAGAGATTGTCGGGTATATGCATTTTTCAAAACTTGTAGGATGGTATGGTATACTTAGTATTTATGAATTTCACTGTGTATAAATTTTACTTAATACAAATAAAGGTTAACATCTCCAGCAGTGGGACAAACAGCCTCCTGATGTTATGCACTGAGAAAGAGCTAATACTTCTGTGATATTCCTGCCAAAAAATGCCTGAATCTAATTTTGAGGAAACATCAAACAAACTCATATTGAGGTTTCTACAAAAGAGTCTACAGAAGAACTGTCCTGTGCTCAGATGTCAAGGTCCTGGGCAAAAAAGAGTCTAGGTTAAAGAAGACTAAAGGGGTATGACAACTGAAGGCAACAATATAAGCCTAGAATGGCTACTAGATGAGGGAAAACAATTTTTTAAAAACTTTCTGTTGCTATAAAAGACATCAGTGGGGACAGTTGTTGAACTTTGAATAACAGTTTTAGCTTAATGTATTAATGTTAATTTTCCAGTTTTTATCATTGTAATGTGATGATGTAGGACAGTGTCCTTTTAAGGAAACACATAATGAAGTATTTAGGAATAAATTGGCTTCATGTCCTTGAACTTAACTTGCAAATGCTTCAGACAAAATAGAATGATGAAACAAATGTGATGAAATTGTTACATGAGGATTAAATGAGGGTGTACAAGAATTCTTTGTACTGTTTTTGCAACATTTTTGTAAGTCCGAAAGTATTTCAAAGTAATAAATAAGAAAAAGCAACTAGGATTGAGAAACCTAAAACCCATGGACAACATCTTCAACAAAACCAAGTGAGGTATCCCAACAAACCCCAAAATACAAGCTGGAGAAATTGAAGGGAAGCAACAGGGCATCTGATAGCCCCAAGAGTCCCAAAGTAGCCAACAATTATTTTTGAAAGCTTAGAGGGCTCATTTGAGAATGTTGCTGTTAGTTGCCGTCGAGTGGATTCCAACTTGTGGTGACCCTGTGTGTGCAGAGTGTGCAGGCTGTGACCTTTTGAAGCAGGTCGCCAGGCCTATCATCTTTTTTTTTTTTTATCTAAAACTATATACATTCTTCTTTTTTTTAAGATTGTGCTTTAGGTGAAAGTTTACAGCTCAAGTTAGTTTCTCATAAAACGTTTATACACACATTGTTATGTGACCCTAGTTGCTATCTTAAAATGTAACCACACATTCCTCCTTTTCACTCCAGATTTCCCGTGTCCATTCAGCCAGCTCCTAATCCCTTTCTGCCTTCTCATCTCGCCTTTGGACAGGAGCTGCCCATTTAGTGTCATGTGTTTACTTGAACTAAGAAGCATACTGTTCACGAGTATCATTTTATGTCTTATAGTCCAGTCTGTTCTTTGTCTGAAGAGTTGGCTTCCAGAGTAGTTTTAGTTCTGGGTTAACAGGGAGTTGGAGGGCCATGTCTTCTGAGGCACCTATAGGTGGGTTTGAACCACCAGCTTTTCAGCTGTTGTTGTTATTGTTTGTTAGGTGCTCTCAAGTTGATTCCAACTCATAGCAACGCCAATGTGACAGAGTAGAACTGTCCCCATAGGGTTTTCTAGGCTGTAATCTTTACAGGGCGGGTGGCCAGATCTTTCTCCCACAGAGCCGCTGGGTGGGTTCAAACTGCCATCCTTTTGGCTAGTCAAATACTTAACTGTTTGCACCACCGAGGGACTTCACATTTGAAAATAGCAGCTGGTAATTGTGAGTAGTTTTTCATAATCCAGTATCTGCTTAGTATGGAGGTTTGAGGGGAGGGGAGGTAAGATGTGAAGGCTCTGACTGAATCAATCAGAAGAGGGAAATTACTCAGTAGTATGAACAGGGGAAGTTACCATAAAGAATTAACTATAACAGGGTTGGTGTAATGAGGGATTGGCTAGTAAGAAGTAAATACTAAAGAATATAGAGATAGCAGATACAAGGAGCAGCCACTACCCCTAGGACTAAGATAGAGGGTCTCATCTCCTTCCTCTTCCCCCCACCCCCCACAGTGACCCCAGGGCTGAAATCTAGACCTTGTTGGAGAGGGCTTAGTTGTGGCTCACTGAATGGGAGAACAGTGGCTGAGGTGCATCTCCAGGGAAGCATGCTGGAAATCTACTCTCCAGAACTTAATGGAAATCCACCCTTACAGTGCCTGGAAAAACTGTTCATGTAAGTTGTCACTCGGCTACAAAACCACTCAAATGTGGTGCTGGGGAAAGCTGTGGAGCAAGCACACTGGAACAGGAAGCAAAAGTCTCTCCAGTGCCCTGTACTGACAAAAGTTAGCATGCCAGCTGGCACAGGAAAAAATTTTAAGTGCCCAGATACATTACAGAGAACAGGCAGAAAGGATGAATTTGGAACTAAGAGATAAAAAATTGATAACCAACACAGGGCCCTATCGTTCATACTAACAGCCAATATTTCCTTCCAAAACAAAGCCCCATACTGAGGACAAACCGTTGGAAATAGAATTCAGATTGAACTGCACAGGGACAGAGACAATAGAGACAAAAGAAAGAGAATACTCACGTAAAAGCTGGGGAGGGAAACAACCAGGATATCTCAGAAAGTAAGCCACCGTATTTTTGACACTCCATGGAAACAACAGAAGAGGGAGCTCTCAAGCATGATGAGAAAAGTTATATTGCCCCACATTTACAAAAAATTACGTATACATGAGCAACATAAAAGAATCAAGGTCAAATTAATTTCTACCTTACTGTTTAAAAAAAGGAGTAGACTAACATTATTACAGACACGAAGCACACCAGTAAAACATGCCCACAAAGAAACTATTACCTACCATTTTAAAACTTCACTAAATCACATTAAGAAAATGGTGTACGACTTGAAGGAACAACATAGAATAAGAAAAATTTAGAAATAAGATGCTAGAACTCAGGCAAAAATTGGAAGCAATGAAAGATTTCAGATGAAGACTAAAGAAGAAACACACTAATGTTTTATGAGTATTAGAAGATGAAAAAAAAAGATGAAGAAACATTTAAAAAGTTAGAGTTGAGGAAAAGTGGTATGTGGACAGATGTTCAGTAAAAAAAAAAAAAGATTCAGTATACAGTCGGCCCTCCTTATTCTTGGGCTCTGCATTGGCGGATTCTACCAACCGCGGATTGAAAATATTTTGAGAGAGAAGAAAACCACTTTTCTTTCTTGTTATTTCCTAAACAATACAGTATAACAACTATTTACATAGCATTTACATTGTATTAGGTATTATAAGTAATTTAGAGATGACTTAAAGTATACAGGAGGAGAATGTGCATAGGTTATATGCAAATACTGTGCCATTTTATATAAGGGACTTGAGCACCCTCAGATTTTGGTATCCACGGTGGGCGCTGGAAGCAATCCCCCGTGGATACCTGAGGTACTACTGTATATGTTAATAGAAGTCTTCCCAAAAAAGAAGACCAAAGGAAAAGAATAGCTCAAATATGAAAAACTATTAATTCAAGAAAACTTTCCTACGTAATAAGATTTGAAACTATAGACTGAAACAGCAGCCAGAATGACCAACACTGGGACATAGTCTGGCAAAATACTGAAATTGAAAGAAAAAGAAAGACATCCTTTGGTCATCCAGGCAAAATGACCAAGTGACTTGTAAAGGAAAGAAAATCAGATATCCTGGTCAGATGCTTGGTGCACGTTCATATAACTCAGCGATTTTTTCCATATCCTCTGCATGCGTTTTCAAGTGGGAGAATCTGCACGTGCAAAAAATTTAACTTTTACGTAATCATATCAGTGCAGGATTAGTATAGGCATACTCACACTGTTGTATGTAATATGGAATGAAGTGATTTAATATGATATTCTAGCATCTTTTGTGCTCAAAAGAATCAGGATTCTCTGTAGGAGAAAGGAAATACAGAGGTGAGAGAGAAGTAATTGATTGGAGTTAGCAGTATCAGTAAATTCTGAGGTATTTTCTTCAAAAATGTGTGTGTGTACACATGCACGCACACACATTTGTTTGTTTATTTTCAGTCTTTTTCCACTGAAAAGATCTAAAAACAGTGACAACCCAGTAGCAGTGAGATTTTTAGTACCCAGATTGTGGTCTTGAAATGCTGTTTGTTTTGAAAGAAATCAGGGCTTAGAGAAATGGCTGCTTCCATTTCTGGACAGGATATTTACGTTATGAGCCTGGGATATTTTGTCATACTGGATAGCAAAATGTAAAGACTACTAGGGTCGTATCAAAATGATTCAGAAGCCAAATTGAAGAGGTTCCCACTGGCCAAAAATGGGACAGTTTGTGCATCAGTAAGGATAACTGCAAGAGATTGAATCACATCAACTATTAAATCGTTGAGTTCACAATGATACCCACCTTTGGAGTATAATAAAAAACCAAACCAAACCTGTTGCTGTTGAGTTGATTCTGACTTGTAGCAACCCTGTAGAACAGAGTAGAACTGCCCCATAGAGTTTCTAAGGCGTGCCTGGTGGATTCGAACTGCCGACCTTTTGTTTAGCAGCCATAGCTCTTAACTACTACACCACCAGGCTTTCCTTTGGAGTATGATAGGGAGACCAAAAACCCACAGCTGTCGAGTCAATTCCAACTCATACTGACCCTGTAGGACAGAGTAGAACTGTCCCATAGGGTTTCAGGGCTGTAATCTTTGCTGAAGCAGACTGCCACATCTCTCTCCCGAGGAGTAGCTTGTGGGTTTGAACTGCCGACCTTTTAGTTAGCAGTCAAGCGCTTAACCACTATGCAACAAAAATTTCTCATGATAAGGATACAATTATTGTTTTGAAAACTGGTAAATAAGGTGAAAGAAACAAGCATGTATCTTTTCTGCATGAACTGTAACACTGTATCTACCAAATAATAAATGAGGGGATGCTTCTTTTTATGTATCCTAGGTGATAAATAATAAGATATAATAGCTAATAAAGAAGGAATGATAAAATTAGAAGATCATTGTTTTACAGCTTGTGATGAGTTAATAGTTTTAGGCTTTGAGCATCAGTACTGCCAAAATCACAGAAGACAACTAGACATTATGTGTCTCCTAATAGAAGAGACCACCACCACCAAGAAGCTGCCTTGCCAGAAAGAATCCTGGAGCCTCTAGAACCAGCTACCAAATTACAGTAAATACAGAGGTCAGAGAAAGAGGTTACATTTTGGAGATACAAACAGCAAAATCTAGATTGTGGGAAACTAGATAAAGATTTTAAAAAACAACTTGTAGATTAAAAGACAAAACTGTAGTGTAAAGAGAGACACACTTGGATGATAAAAGAAATGATCAGCGTTAGTTAGGATAGTGGTTATTTTCAGAGGAGAAGGATTTTTTGTATTAGAATGAGGCTTGTAGTGTGTTTTTAGGTTGGCCAGTAATGTTCTCTTAAAACTGAGTGGTGGTTACAAGAATGTTTGCCTTAAAATTCATTAAGTTATTCATCTGTTTTATACAGTTTTCTGTTAAATTTTACAGTTCTAGAAAGTTTTTAAAAATCACTGGAAGGAGATCGAACATAATCACATAAATAGGAGCAGTATCTCTGAGAAACCTAGATGGAATGTGATTAAGAGTACAGGCCTATTAAAATAAAACAAGAAACCACCATAACTTTTATCCATGGGGACTTCTTCTACCTATACTGTTCCATACAGAGAAGTGCGTTTATCTGTTCTGTTCGTTGTATTCTGTCACTGGTTTGTCCTTTCTTTAGTGAGTTGGTAGTTTGTATCTGTGCTTATTCTCTTATGCTAGTGGTTCTCAACCTTGACTGGTTGAAAACTGTGTATCTGCTGGGGCCCCACCCCCTCAAAATTCTGATTCAGAAGCTCTGAAGTAGACTTGAGTGTTCCGTGTTTTTGTGTTTGAATGTTCTATGGGCAGTTGTGCTGAATAGCCATTTTCCTACTCTGTTACCAGGTTGTGAAGTTTAGGCTTGGATACCAGTGCCATCCTTACACGCTGCATACAGTTGGTTATTAAGCCCAGTCTATTGGTGTTAACACTTCTCCATCTTTTCCTTTGTGTCTTTCTCTATTCCTGTTGCCTCCATTACTCTCTTGGACTATGGAATTGGTCTCCTCATCTCTCAGTTGATATTTAAACCCCTTAAATCCATTCTTCAAGCTGTTGCCAGAGTGATTGTTTTAAAAGGATGACTGGATCATTTTAACTCTCTACATAAAAGATGGATCCCCCCCCATCAGCCTAAGACCAGAAGAACTAGATGGTGCCCAGCTACCACCAATGACTGCCCTGATAGGAAACACAACAGAGAGTCCTGGATGGAGCAGGAGAAAAGTGGGGTGCAGAACTCAAATTCTAGTAAAGAGATCAGATTTAATGGTTTGACTGAGACTGAAGGGACCCCGGAAGACACGGCCCCCGAACTCTGATAGCCCCAAACCAAAACCATTCTTGAGGCCAACTCTTCAGACAGAGATTAGACTGGACTACGGAACATAAAATTATCCTCGTGAAGAGTGGGTTCTTAGCTGAAGTAGATACATGAGACTAAATGGGCAGCTCCTGTCTGGAGGCGAGATGAGAAGGCAGAAAGGGACAGGAACTGGTTGAATGGACACGGGAAATCGGGTGGAAGGAGGAGTGTGCTGTCACAGCATAGGGAGAGCAACTAGGATCACATAATAATGTGTGTATAAATTTTTGTATGAGAAACTAACTTGAACTGTAAACCTTCACTTAAAGCACAATTAAAAAAAGATGGGCCCCATCTTCAGAACTTCTGCAAGATAAAATCAGACTGCCTAAAAGATACTCCACAATCTAGCCCTTGCCTAGTTTCCCAGACTTCTCTTTCTCCACAGAATAGTCCTTCTCTGGCATTAATCAAGCTGAACTATTTGTAGATCTCTGAATATTCTGTTCTTTCTGTCTTGATGTTTGTTGAGATTTCTCTTCCTGGAATCACACATTCTCCAGTTTTGGAGTTCATCTTTAAGGACTCTTCTCAGTCATCACCCCTAATGATATCTTTCCTTATACCACTTTGCTTTCAAGTGAAATCAACCATTCCTTCCTTAGTACTCTTCCTTCTTCTCTAATGTGAATTTTTATCATAGGACCCATAACACTTATCCACAAGTTTATCTCTCTGTTACAGCTGTGACCCTAGTAAGGACAAGAAGGCACTATTCTTAATTGTCTTTATATGGCACATGATCTGCCTCTGTTCTAAAGCAGTCTTGGAAATGCAGTAAATACCACCACTCACCAGATTGTTGTCCTTACATCTGAAAAAATTGCTCCTAGTTACTCAACTTTCTGTGCCTCTTTATTTGGTGTATGTATCCTGTGTGTATCCTGTATGTATCTGTGTATTAATAAAAAAGAAAATCTCTCTTACATTATTGAAACAAATGGAACCCAAGAGATCCTAAGATTAATAGAAGACCTATTGATTTTGCATTTCAACATCTTCTGCCTATTTGTTGCAGTTCTGAATACAGCTTTAAATTAGTAAATGCTGCTAATACCCTTGGTGATGGTTGCTTTGAAAAAGAAAAAAAAAAGCCAAAATGAGTGGCTTTCTGTATCAACCATTAATATCCCTTTTTTCCTAGCCTTCTTTGAATCCGGAAGCTGGCAAACAGAATCAGCCATGCAGACCTGTTGGGACCCCTTCTGGAGTGTGGGGTAGGTAGATTTTGCCATTTTAAAGGCACAAATTTAAATTTTTTCTCACAAAGGAGAGGAGCAAAAATTCTTCATCTTTTTGTTTATCTCTTGTTTCTTTCTCATATCATTATTCCCTAAGGTAACTAACACCTGTTAGCTCTTCACTAATCTAAGTGGCTATAAGTATTGCAGGTTACCTAAAATACCACTGAAAAGGAATCAGTGTAGTAGAGCTATTGAGAGCTTGTAGATCCCTGAATTTGGAAGCAGATTTTAAGTGAAAGGAGAATAATATATAGATACAAAAAGTAATTTTTAATTAACATTGCTAATTAGCTTATAACAATTAAATTGCATTTTATGTGTTACTCTTATTTCCTAAACATATGGTGGGACTATATAGTGATATTTCCTGATCATTCCTTCATTTTATTAAATATTCTTCAAACATGTGCTTTTAATGGTTATATAATACCATATCCTGTGAATGTACCATTTTTTTCAACCAGATTCCAATTGTTGGATGTTTTTTGACAGTTATAAATGATGTTTGTTGTATAGGGCAAAAGGAAAACATATATAAATAGGCACATGTTTATATGTGTATGTTGGGAAAAGTATCCTTATAAAACATTAACAGATTAGTCAGTCTGTTTCAACCAAACCTAATCTGTGTCATTGGAATTTTTGGCATTTAGAAATTGGACTTTTCTGGTCCCTACATCAGGCATGTTCAATAGCCCCAGCATCTTGTTGGTAAGGCTTTAGCATCATATATCTAAATACTACATTTACTGTACTTTCTACCCTTGTTAATGGTATATAGCTTTGCTTCAGCTTGCCTCATCATAGGGTCCTGTGTCAAGCTCCTTTCCCCAATTTCTTCATCTCTGTCCATTCCCATGCTGATAGAAGCTGCTACTCTCAGATATATTCTTGTTTGGTCCATGCCTGACTGATCACACCATACATTAGACATGCTGTGCCACTGAAGGACTGCTAACATCTTTGAGTTTTCTGGCTGATTTTTGGGTTCAGTATGAAGTATTTCATATGCTACTTCTTCCCTGCGGTTCTCAAGTAGTGTCACTTTAGAGAGTATCTGTTAAGTACACACCAGGAAATACTTGCCCCTCAGCCTTGACTGTCAACTTTTCATTGAAGGGGAGGCCTTCATATAGAACTGTGCTTTGTGTTACCCAACAGGCTTGCTGTTGTTTTGTCTCTCCACTACTGTATTTCACAGAAAACCCACCTAGTGCCAAGCAACCCTCCAAGATGCTGGTCATCAAAAAAGTTTCCAAAGAGGATCCTGCTGCTGCCTTCTCTGCTGCATTCACTTCACCAGGATCTCACCATGCAAATGGGAACAAATCATCAACCATGGTCCCAAGTGTTTATAAGAACCTAGTTCCTAAGCCTGCACCACCACCTTCCAAGGTATGATTTGGAGTCAGTATAAGAACTTTGTAAAACAGGAGTTTCAGTAAATCAGGGGGGAAAAAAAAAATGTAGTAAATTTCTTTTTTCCTGTTGAGTCATTCACTAGATACTCATATGGTATCTGCTATATGTATATACTTCACTGTCTACATTCTCTATTGCTACCAACTGGATTTTTAGCAAGTCTGTCAGACTCATTACTTTCATCTCATAAACCTGCTCCTATGGATTTGCTATTTCCATGAATAACATCAGCATTGATCTGATTCCTCAGCTGAATACCTTGACTTTTTTTCTTACTGGTTCCCCTCAGCCAAGCAGTTACAAAGTCCTGTCAGTTATTCCCTCTCTGCTGTTCTAGTTTAGGCCCATGTTATCTCGTGTTTGTTATTGCAGTGTACCCTTCTATTTCCTCCTCTCTATATTCATCTTCAACATTAACTTTGAATGACTTCCACCCTGCCATACTATGGATATCGCTTCCTAAGTCCCTTCAGTGGCTCCAAACGATTTATAGCAGATGTCAGTTATTTTTCTTTTGGTTTTGTTTTTAAGGGTCAGATAATAAATATTTTAGACTTTACTGGCCACACACAGTCTTTGTTGTATATTCTTTTTCTTTCTTTCTTTTCTTTAATTTAACAACCCTTTAAAAATGTAAAATCTGTTCTTAGCACATGGGCTGTACAAAAACAGGACTAAAGCCGATTTAGCCTGTGGGTTGTAATTTGCCAACCCCAAATCTTATAATACGTTGTCCAAACTCCTTAGCAATGATTCTGACTCCATACTGTTTTTTAAATCTTACTGCCCCTTCTTTTTCTTATCTGGGGAATTATTCATCTCAAACTCATGTCACCTTCAAGCTTATGTCACTCTTTGAAGTTTTATGGTCCATACATCTGAAGATGGAATTAATCCTTGTATCTCTGTGATTGCACAGTACTCTGTGTCTCTTATCACAATAACTACAACAGTTTATTGCATCTGTTTGTTTCTTCATTTGATTGTAACCCCCTTAAGGATGGGATAGGTTTCATATCTTTTCTTTTTTGTATCACTACCACCCTCACATTAGCACATAAGAATTGTTTGAATTCCAGGCACCATAAGGAACAAATAATTAGAATTTACTGTGTCACTGGGAGAAAAACCAGAGATCTTTCCGCTGTGTTTGGTGCTTATGAGCAATACAGAGAAGTGTAATTTTCAGTTGTGACCCTCTATGAGCTGATAGTCTAATTGAGATGACAAGATGTAACAGTATAGATTGTCAGGTGATTATTATGAAACAATAACAAATCCTAAAGTTAAAGACTCAGATTTAATCACAAGCAGATTTGGAATAACTAAATTAATTGATATTACTTATTTATACAGTTCAGAGGCGCAAGATCGTTTCAGACTATGATCATCAGGGAAAGTTTTACAGAAAAACTAAAATTTGAACTGGGCTTTGGAGGGTGGCCCAGATATAGATAGGCAGAAAAGAATCTGGAGGGTGTTGCAGATCATAGGTAGTCAAATAAAAGTTCTGAAACCAGAAGGCACTAGTTATGTTTAAGGGATAGTGAATGAAAATTTGGGAAAAATACTTGTTTCGAGACAGAAAATGACAACCTAAGAAATCGGAGTGAGCGATTGTCATTAAGGCATAGAAAAAAATAATATGCTATCACAGAAATTGAGGAGGGTTAATTTAAAACAGCAAGGAGTGTTGTCAGCACTTGTCAGTTGCTGTTGATAAGTTGAGGAAAATAAATTAGAAAGGGCTTTTGACCTTAACAATTGTAAAGTTTTTGGTGACCTGAGTTGGGGTATTAGGAGAGTAAAGTAGGGCTGAAACAAGATTACAGGGGATTATGGAATTATGTGGGTGGAGGCGGAGGTAGTGGCACCTTTGAGACTGACAGTAAAAGGAAAACTGGAAATAGTATATAGGTTTTGGTAAAATTAAGTGAAAGGAGGAGGGAAAGGCATTTCTGGGGGACAACTTGAAAGATACTGGAAAGAGAAAAGGTAATTAAAAGGTCATAGGCCAAGAAGAAATAAGTGGGAATAAAACTGAATGACAAGTGGAGTCATCTTTCAGAAGGATTTAAGACACTTATTCCTCTGATGTAGAAGGGGAAAGGAAAAGAGTGTAGCATGGAGGTTAAGAGCAGGGCTTTGGAGTAGAGATTCCATTTTACCCCTTTACAGTATACCCTTGGGCAAGTTTCTTAACTTCTCAGTTGTTTCTTCATCTGTAAAATGGAAATGATAAAACCTGCCTTTTAAGAACTTTATGAAGAGTAAATGAGAAAATTTTATGAAGTACTTAGATCTGGCATGTAGTAAGTGCTAATATGTGGTAGCAATATTTAGCAACACACCGGGACACCTTATTTCTTTTGTTTCTTAAAGTTCATAAAAAGCTTTTATAGGTGTTACTTCATTTGAGATGTCTTGCAAGCATTCCATTAGGCTATAGAGATTACAAAAATGAGTAAGAAAATGTCATTGTCTCCTCAAGGATCTTACTTTTTTTTTTTTTTTTTTTTTAATATTTTATTGTACTTCAGGTGAAGGCTTACAGAACAAATAGTTTCTCATGAAATAGTAGTACACGTGTTGTTTTATGACATTGGTTAACAACCCCACAACATATTAAGCCTCTAAATTCTCAACCTTTTTTTTTTTTTTTTTTGATGAAAATACAGATAGCCAAAGATACACCGTTTCAAAAATGTCTACATACACAGTTCAGTGACATTGACTACGCTCTTCCAACTGTGCTGTTATTCTCACTTAAGATGAAGGCTTACAGAACAAAATAGTTTCTCATTTAACAGTTACTACACATGTTGCCCTATGACAATGGTTAACAATCTCACAACACATCAAGAATATCCTTACTCCATCTTGTGTTCCCTATCACCAGGGGACTTCCTTGTCCCCTTCTGTCTTCTGGCCCTTGTCACTGGACTGCTGTACCTCATTAGTCTCATTTGGTTTTTTTTTTTTTTTTTTTTTTTTTAAAAACACCATTTCAAAACTTTTTATTTACACATTTAAGTGATATTGACTGTGCTCTTCCAATTGTGCTGCCATTCTCGCCCAAGATGAAGGCTTACAGGACAAAACAGCCTCCCATTTAATAGTTACTACAAATGTTGCCCTCTAACAGTGGTCAGCAATCTCACAACACATCGACAGTGTCCTTACTCAATTTGTGTTCCTTATCATCAGTTTCCTACTACCCCTCTGCCTTCTGGCCTTTGTCACCGGACTCCTGTACCTCGTTAGTCCCATTTAGTTTTACTGGGCTGTCCACTTCCAGGTTTAACATCGAACCTCGAAGGTAACTTCACCTCTGAGCTGAAAGGGTGTCTGGGGGCCACACTCTTGAGGTTTCTCCAGTATTCTTTAGGCCAGTAAATCTGGTCTCTTTTTTTTTTTTTTTTTTTGGGAGTTAAAATTATGCTCTACATCCTTCTCCAGCTCTGTCCAGAACCCTCTGTTGTGATCCTGGTCAGAGCAGTGAGTGGTGGTAGCCGGGCACCATCTAGCTGTACTGGACTCAGTCTGGTGGAGGCCTTGGTAGCTGTGGTCCATTAGTCCTTCGGACTGATCTTTTCGTTGTATCCTGTTCTCTTCATTCTCCCTTGCTCCTGAAGGGATGAGACCAGTGGAGTATCTTAGATGGCCGCTCATAGGCTTTTAAGACCCCAGACACTACTCACCAAGGTAGAATTTAGAGCATTATCTTTATAAGTAGTGTCATGCCAGTTGAGCTAGATGTTCCCCGAGACCATGGTCCCCAGAGCCCTCCGTCCAACAACTCAGTCCCTCGGGGGGTTTGGATGTGTCTATAGGGCCTCCATGACCTTTCCTTGTGCAGGTTGTGTTAGTTTCCCCTGTACTGTGTACTATTCACTTCTCACCGAAGGTACCACTTATCTACTGCCTATTTAGTATTTCCCCCCCTCCCATCCCATCCCTGGTAACCAACAAGGATTGTTACATTTTGCCTGTGAATTTTTTCATGGGTTTTTACAATAGAGGTCTCATACAATATTTGTCCTTTTGTGATTGACTTATTTCACTCAGCATAATGTCCTCCAGTTTCATCCATGTTATGAGATGGTTCACAGATTCATTGTTGTTCTTTCTCGTTGCATAGTACTCCATTGTGTGTATGTACCATAGTTTGTGTTTACGATTTTTTTGAGGCTGAAGAAGTAACGAGGATAAAAATCATAATCCAGAGCTTAAGATCAGTTTAGCCTTCTTGTGTAGGACTGACTCAGTGGTAGAATAAGATAGGAAAACTACTGTAAAGGCTTTTATTGTCGCTGTAAAAGGTAATAAAGCCTTAACAGGGATGATGACAATGGGCAAAGAAGAGAGAAGATGATGGCAGATGGTGGGAAGTAAATTAGATGGAGGAGGAAACAGAGGACACTAAGCATTCTTCCCTGAGAAACTGGGATAACTAGAACCATTCACTGGAGTGGAAAAGAAAAGAAGATCATATGTTCAACAAAAATTGGTGAGTGGTTGTTGGTACCTTGAATGTGAGATGTTGGAAGAAGGAGAAGATGTCTCGTAGACAGATGTTTGTCCATTCATTCATTTTATCCAAGTGTTCAACAGTTATTGAGCGCTGAGTGTCTGTACTAAACACTGTGTCACTAGAGGCACAGAATAATACATGGCTTCTAATACCAGAGAATTCAATATCTAATGGAGAGACTGATGTAAAAGATAAATTGTGCTACTCTGCCTGCAAAGGATCCTCAGAGTCTTTATAGACAAAGTCTTGTTTGAACTGGGTTTTGAAGTGGCAGAGGAAAGGGAACTACCATTTATTGACGTCTTACCGTGTTCCTAGACCTTTACATACAGTACAGGTGTGCATTGCTTAACCTCTGTTTCTTAGTCATCTAGTGCTGTTAACAGAAATACCACAAGTGGATGGCTTTAACAAAGAGGAGTTTGTTCGCTCATAGTCCAGTAGGCTATGAGTCCAAATTCAAGGCATCAGCTCAAGGAGAAGTCTTTCTCTCTCTCGGCTCTGGAGGAAGGTCCTTGTGATGCATCCGTCTTCCCTTGGTCTGGGAGCATCTCAGCACAGGAACCTCAGGTCCAGAGGACGCACTCTGCTCCCGGTACTGCTTTCTTGGTCGCATGAGTTCCCACATGTCTCTGCTCGATTCTCTCTTTTATATCTCAGAAGAGATTGGCTTAAGACACTATCCAGTCTTGTATACCTCATCAGTATAACTGTCACTAATCCATTTTATTAGATCATAGTGATTGAATTTATAACACATAAGGAAATCACATGAGATTACTAAATGGTACACAATTATACAATACTGGGAATCAAGACCCAGCCAAGTTGACAGATATTTTTGGGGGACACAGTTCAATCCATGACACTCCGTTTGGGCAGCATTCAACTGCATACACATCCTTAATCCCATAAGATGATTAGAGTTCAGAAATCCTGATGGGAGAACTGGATGTAATGGTCATACTTCGCTAAGTACAGAGATCCAATCTGTCTCTCACTAGCTCTCTGTCCAGGCCTCAGGGCCACAGGGGGAGAGAGTCTCAGCACCCATTCCTGGCGGCCTGTCTCACTGAGCTCACCTCAGGCAGGGACTGCACAGACTCTGCAGGAGCAGCCTAGGGGGATGCCCTACTGAGGCTGCTGCCCCACTGCCCCTCCTCCCACAGTGGCAGCTGCCAGGCAGTCAGGTTGTGATTATGGCAGGAAAGGTGGCCAGGAGAGGAGGCGGAGGAGGGGCAGCCAGGGCTGGAGAAGTTTAACTGCATTAGGTGCGGGAAAGGCAGACACAGAGAAAAGAAGGGAAGGGAGCCTGAGGCAGACAGGCCTAGAAACCAGGCAGTGACCTCTGGCAGAGCCAGAGTTTTCACAGAGTCCCATGGCGCAGCTGCGGTGTGGGTCCCAGGCCACCCGGTGACCGTCCTGCACGCCTCTCTCCTGTATATGATATAGTGTTCACACAATGTCCAAATTGCATATCATCCCATTTAACAGAACATATTGTGGACGTTAAGCAATACATGCCTGTATGTCATTTCATCCTCACTCCAATCCTGGGATGTGTGTTGTCAGGTACCATGGAATCAGTTCCGACTCATAGCGACCCTATGTACAACAGAACTAAACACTGCCTGTTCCTGCACCAACTTTACAGTCATTGCTATGTTTGAGCCCATTATTGCAGCCACTGTGTCAGTCCATTTCATTAAGGGTCTTCCTCTTTTTAGCTGACCCACTACTTTACCAAGCATGATGTCCTCCTCCAGGGACTCGTCCCACCTGATAACATGTCCAGAGTACATAAGATGAAGTCTCACTGTCCTCTCTTCTGAGGATCATTGTGGCTGTACTTTTTCCAAGACATATTTGTTTGTTCTTCTGGCACTGCATGGCATATTCAGTGTTCTTCCCGAACATCATAATTAAAAGATATCAATTCTTCGGTCTTCCTTATTCATTCTCCAACTCTCACATGTCATGAGGTCATTGGAAATACCATGGCTTGAGTCAGGAACAACTTAGTCTTCAAAGTGACATCTTTGCTGTTTAACACCTTAAAGAGGACTTTTGCAACAGATTTGCCTAGTGCAATAGATACGTCACTTGATTTCTTGACTGCTGTTTCCATGGGCATTAATTGTGGATCCAAGTAAAATGAGATCCTTGACAACTTCAGTATTTTCTCCATTTATCGTGATGTTGCTTATTGGTCCAGTTGTGAGGATTTTTGTTTTATGATGAGGCGTAATCGTACTGAAGTCCGTAGTCTTTGATCTTCATCAGTGTTTCAAGTCCTCTTTGCTGTTGGCAAGCAAGGTTGTGTCCTTTGCATATTGCAGGTGGTTAATGAGTCCTCCTCCAAACGTGATGCCACGTTCTTTATATAGTCCAGTTTATTGGATTATTTGCTAGGCATACAGATTGAATAAGTGTGGGGAAAGGATACACCTCTGACCCGCACACCTTTCCTGATTTTAAGCCACGCAGTATCCCGTTGTTCTTTTGAACAGCTGCCTCTTGGTCTATGTATAGGTTCCGCATGAGCACAAGTAAGTGTTCTGGAATTCCCATTCTTCGCACTGTTATCTATAATGTGTTATGATCCACACAGTCAGATGCCTTTGCATGGTCAATAAAACACAGGTAAACATCCTTCTTGTATTCTCCATTTTCAGCCAGGATCCATCTGATATCAGCAGTGATATTCCTCATTCCATGTCCTCTTCTGAATCTGGCTTGAATTTCTGGCAGTTCCTTGTCAATGTATTGCTGCAACCATTTTTTAATTATCTTCTGCTAAATTTTAATTGTTTGTGATATTAATGATATTGTTCGATAATTTCTGCATTTCTCTGGATCACCGTTCTTTGGAACGGGGACAACTATAAATCTCTTCTAGTCGATTGGCCAGATAGCTGTCTAACAAATTTCTTGGCATAGACGAGTGAGCACCTCCAGTGCTACATCTGTTTTTTTGTTTTTTTTTTTTTTTTGAGGATTTTTTTTTTTTAATTGTACTTCAGATGAAGGCTTACAGAACAAATAGTTTCTCATGAAACTTTATGACATTGGTTAACAACCCCACAGCATGTCAGCCCTCTAACTTCTCAGCCTTTTTTTTTTTTTGGTGAAAATACACATAGCCAAAGATACACCATTTCAAAAATTTCTACATGCACAGTTCAGTGACATTGACTACGCTCTTCCAGTAGTGCTGCTATTCTCACTTAAAATGAAGGCTTACAGAACAAAATAGTTTCTCATTTAACAGTTACTACAAGTGTTGCCCTAGGACAATGGTTAACAATCTCACAACACATCAACAATATCCTTACTCAGCCTTGGGTTCCTTATCACCAGCTTCCTTGTCCCCTTCTGCCTTCTGGCCTTTGTCACTGGACTACTGTACCTTGTTAGTCTCATTTGGTTTTACGGGGCTGTCCACTCCCAGGCTGAATGGTGAACCTCGGAGATAACTTCACCACTGAGCTAAAAGGGTGGCTGGGGTCCATACTTTCGGGGTTGCATCTGTTTTTTGAAACATCTCAATTGGTATTCCATCAATTCCTAGAGCCTTGTTTTTCACCAGTGCCTTCAATACAATTTGGACTTCTTCCTGCAGTGCCGTCAGTTCTTGATTATGTGCTACCTCCTGAAATGGTTGGAGGTCAACTAATTCTTTTTGGTGCAGTGACTGTGTATATTCCTTCCATCTTCTTTAGATGCTTCTTGCATTCTTCGGTATTTTCCCTGTAGAATCCTTCAGTATTGCAACTCAAGGCATAATGTTTTTCTTCAGTTCTTTCAGCTTGAGAAATGCTGAGCATGTTCTTCTCTTTGGTTTTCTTACTCCAGGTCTTTGCACATTTCATGATATTACTTTACTTTGTTTTCTCCTGCATCCCTTTGAAATCTTCTTTTTTTTTTTTTTTGGATATTTTGTTGTGCTTTAGGTGGAAGTTTAGTAGCAAATTAGTTTTCTAATCAATGATTCTCACAGAAATTTTTCCGTGACATTGGTTGCAATCCCTACAGTGTGTCAGCACTCTCCCCATTTCCTCCCTGGGTTTCCTGTTCCATTAGTCTGGTTTCTCTGTCCCTCCATTCCGTCTCATCTTTGGTTTTGGGCAGATACTCCCCTTTTGTTCTTCTGTAGTTGATTTTCTTAAGGAACACATTCTTCACGGGTGTTATTGTTTTAGTTTGCTAAAAGGTTGCCTTCAGGAGTGTTTTCAGTTTCAAGTTAGAAGGTTGTCTTAGAGCAGTAGTCTTGGGACTTCCTCTAGTCTCTTTCAGGCCAGTAGTTCTGGCTTTTTTTTTAATTTGAATTTTGTTCTACATTTTTTACCCATTCTAACTGGGATCTTCTCTTGTGGTCCCAGGGTCAGAGCAGTCAGTAGTAGTAGCTGGGCACCATCTAGTTCTTTTGGTCTCAGGTTAGAGGAGACTGTGGTTCATGTGGGCCATTAGTCCTTTGGACTAATTGCTTCCTTGAGTGTTCATTTTTCTTCGTTGTCCTTTGCTCCAGGCAGGAAGAGACTAATTGTGGCTTCTTAGATGGCCATTCGCAAGCGTTTAAGACCCCCAGACGCTACTCACCAGGCTAGGATGTACAACGTTATCTTTATGTACTGTTTTTTGCCATTTGACCTAGATGTCCCCCGAGACTATGGTCCTTCGCCTTCAAGTCCATTAGTTCAGTCATGATATCTAAGTACTTTGTATAACTGTGCCCCCACGTGCTTTATTATATATATGAGGATACATGCTGTATTTATAAATATGTATATAGAAATATCCACAACCGTACCCATATTTGTACATTTGTGCACTCCCATATGACCTCACTCACATATTTAGCATACATATTAGCCTGTGTATCTACTCACAGATTGTTATTACTGTTGTTTTAGGATTATATATATTGTAACATTTACTGTAGCTGTCCTTTATTCTTTCGTACCACTCAGTGTCTTCCTTTGCCTTGGTCTCAATGGACTGACTTCCCCCATTTCGTGTATTGCCTTTCCCTTTACCGGGGTTAACATTTGTCCATTATCTTGTTAGTGATTTTCCTTTCCTCCTCTCCCATCTCTAGTAACCATCAAAGAATGTTTCTTTCTGTGCGTAAACCTGTTCTTGACTTTTTATAATAGCCTAGTCTCTCATAGTGTTTGTCCAATTGTGATTGACTTATTCATTCAGCATAATGTCCTCCGAAGTCATCCATGTTGTGAGATGTCTCACAGGTTCATCATTTTTTATCGTTGCATAGTATTCTGTTGTATGTACGTACCACAATTTGTTTATCCATTCATCCATTGATGGACACTTAGGTTGTTTCCATCTTTTTGCTATTGTGAATAATGCTTCAGTGAACATGGGTGTGCATATGTCTGTTCGTGTGACAGCTCTTATTTCTCTAGGATACATACATAGGAATGGCATTGCTGGATCATATGGTAATTCTGTTTCTGGCTTATTAAGGAAGCACCATACTGTTTTCCATAGTGGTTGTACACTTTGAAATCTTCTGTCCCGCTCTTTTAATCCATCATTTCTTCCATTCGCTTTAGCTGCTCTACATTCCAGGGCAAGTTTCAGAGTCTCTTCTGAAATCCGTTTTGGTCCTTTTCTTTCTTTCCTGTCTTTTTAATCACCTTTTGTTTTTTTCATGTGTGATGTCCTTGATGTAATCCCACAACTCGTCTGGTCTTTGATCATTCATATCCAGTATGTCAGATCTGTTCCTGAGATGGCTCTAAATTCAGGTGGGATATACTCAAGGTCAGACTTTGACTCTCATGGACTTGTTTTAATTTTCTTCAGTTTCAGCTTAAACTTGCATATGAGTAATTGATGGTCTGTTCCACAGTCAGCCCCTGGCCTTGTTCTGACCAATGATACTGAACTTCTCTATCATCTCTTTCCACAGATGTAGTCGATTTGATTCCTGTGTGTTCCATCTGGTGAGGTCACCATGTATGTTGTTGAAGAAAGGTATTTCCAATAAATAGGTCATTGGTCTTGCAGAATTCTGTCATGCAGTCTCCTGTGTCATTTCTGTAACCAAGGCCCTATTTTTCAACTACTGATCCTTTTTTGTTTCCAACTTTCGCATTCCAATCACCAGTAATTGTCAGTACATCTTTGTTGCATATTTGAGTAATTTCAGACTGCAGAAGTTGGTAGAAATCGTCAATTTCTTCATCTTTGGCTTCAGTGGTTGGTGCGTAAATTTGAATAATAGTCGTATTAACTGGTCTTCCTTGTAGGTATATGATTATTGTGCTGTCACTGACAGTGTCGTGTTTCAGGATGGATCTTGAAATGTTCTATTTGACAATGAATGTGACAGTGTTCCTTTTCAGTTTGTCATTCCTGGCATAATAGACCATGTGATTTTCTGATTCAGAATGTCCAGTATACCAGTTCATTTCAGCTCACTAATTCCTAGGATATCAATGTTTATGCATTCCATTTCATTTTTGATGATTTCCAATTTTCTTATATTTATACTTTGTGCATTCCATGTTCCGATTACTAATGGATGTTTGCAGCTGATTTTTCTCATTTTGAGTTGTGCCACATCAGCAAATGAAGGTCCCAAAAACTTTACTCCATCCACGTCGTTAAGGCCAACTCTTATTTTGAGGAGGCAGTTCTTCCCTAGTCATATTTGAGTGCCTTCCAACCTGAGGAGCTCATCTTCCAGCACTATGTCAGCTAGTATTCTGCTGCTATTCATAAGGTTTTCAGTGGTCAGGTTTTCAGAGGTAGATCTCCAGGTCCTCCTTCCTAGTCTGTCTTAGTCTGGAAGCTCCACTGAAACCTGTCCACCATGGGTGACCCTGCTGGTATTTGAAATAACTGGTGGCATAGTTTCTAGCATCAGAGCAAACACACAAACCATCACAGTATGACAAACTGACAGACGAGTGATGGGATGTATAGAATTACGTAATATGAGGTTACATAGCTAATAAGTGATGGAGTAAGAACTCTTCCACTAGGTCTATCCGAGTTCAAACCTAGGGCTCTTTCCACTGCCCCAGAATGCCTCGTATCTTTAAACATGAATAGGAGAAAGGAAGTTGAGAATTCAGACTTTTGAAAACCTTGACTTAAGTTGAAATCTTTATGCCAGTGTCTAGGGTTATGACCTTGAGCAAGTTATTTAATTTTACTAAATTTGTTTCCTCAACAATAAATTATAGTTAATTATAGTATTTTTGTCACATGATTTTGGTAAAAGGATGAAATTAAAGTACAAAAAGTCCTTGGAATATAGTTCCTGGCACATCCTAAGTATTCAGTAAATGGTAATTTAAAAATAATAAGAGTTTGTTTAGGGAGCAAGTCTGTGGAGCATTCTGGGCAGAGGGAACTATCAATACTAGAAAATGGAGGTAAAAACACGCCATATTTGGGGAAAGACAAGTGGTTCCATATGGCTGGTGCTTGGGAAGTGGTGTGAAGTAAGACTAAAGGCAAATCGTGTAGGCCCTTACAAAAGTTTTGGAGAGGTTACGGTAGAGATACAGTTTTACATATTATCTACATAATTTTAACAAGTTAAACTGATTAAACAGTTACAAATAACTAGTTTTTCTAATGAAGTTTACCTAGAAAGAGATTACAGCCGAAGAAGAGCACTGAGGCTAAAACCCTGTAGAATACCTACCTCCAGTGAAAAGTCTGAGAGGAATTCAGGAGCTAAGAAGAGAATTTAAAGAATGAAGCATCAGGGAATTGAGAAGGAAAGAGGGAGAGGGAGAAGGACAGGTTCAAAAAAGATGTGTAATGAGCAATATCTCATTTTCCAAAGAAGACATGTTTGACAGATAGGCTTTGAATTTAATATAGAGACAAGATTTTTGGCTATTTGAAATCATGAGCTGTTTTAGAATGGGGACAGAAGCGAGTAATGCAGGGAATTAAGTACTGTTGTAAGTAATACTGACCAAGTGGAAAACATTTGAGAAGAAAAACTGGCAATAAAAGGATGGTAGATAAAAGATGAGGGAAAATGGTTATGTTCCCCCCACCCCCAGCTTCAGCAAGGTAGCTGAGCATGTTTGTAGATAGAATAGAAAAAATTATAGAGGAAGTGATTGAAGATGTGAGGGGGGAAGTAATTGATAAATTCACAAAAGAGAATGAGTAGATGTAGAATGGGAAAAAGGAGGGAGCTTTCAAAGGAACTTGAGGTACAGAGGAGGGAATTGGGAAAAGTTTAGGTCCAATTACTTCAGACTTCTCAGCCCAGTAGTAGAAAACATCATTTGAAGGAGAGAGAGTTGGGGTTGAATTGCCATCTTGTGGGAAGGAGAGGACATTTAAAAAAAATTAAACTGTGGTTGATTTGCAGTTCACTTTAGTGGATTTTAAAAAATACATCTCATAAAAAAGGGCATGGTGGCATAATGATTTTCTTCAGTGGGAAGCTAGCTATACTATAGTGTTTAAGAGTTAACTAAAAATTAAGTTGGAATAAAATTGAGCAGAGATGTTGGTATCCTGTTGGATGTAATGCTGTCTGATAAACTTTCCTTAGTACTGTAGCAGAAACCCAAAAGTTTGGGTGCCCTGAAGTGGCAATTTAAAAGAAATATAAGGCATCTGGTGAAAATACCCACAAAGCCACAAATAATCTTTGATAGTTAACCTGATAAATCTTTAGATTTTCATCAGTGCAAGAAAAAAAGTGTATCTTCATTCTGGTTGGGTCATTGTTTTATTTGCTTGCATGTTCTTTTTGGAGACGTTGTAGGATAGTGAAAAAGCAATTCTCCTCACTGACTGAGTAATCTTGGACAAATTGTGTAACTTTCTTGTACTCACCTTCATTCTCTGTAAAAAAAGGATATATCAAAAATTATACCTGATGGCATTATTAAGGATTAAGTAAGATGGTATGACAAGCGTCTGGTACATGGTAGATACTCAGTAGACACCGTCTTAAAGCCTGTGGTGTACTCTTTATACCTCTTAACCAAGAAAGCACCCAGGAAAGGAATTCTTCTCATTCAGACTCTTTTTTTTTTGTCCTGGAGGTCTGTTGGTTCTAATTCTTCCATTCTGGAAAAACAAATAGAAGCTTCTCACTTGCTTCAGCCCCACTCCATTGACTTGCCTCATCTTTCTTGATCTCCTCGGTGTGATTGAATCAGAAAAACAGAGTGTTTCTGTTATACTGTTCTAGCTATACTATGCTGCCAGCGTAGTTGGGGCCAGGGCCAATGCGGCAGAATGGACCCAGTCTCTTTGGTGCTGAGCAAAAAGAAGGGCCTCTACGCTAAACTAGGATTGTCCAGCTATTTATATTGCCCACCCTGGCTGGGAACTAGACCCTTTCCATTAAAGTTCTGGAAAACAGCATTTTACTTTTAATTTTATGGGATATCTGGGTATATCAGAGGTCAACAAGCCTACCATAAAAAAAAAAAAAAGGGGTCAGGTAATTTTGACAAATGCTATGTGTTGTATTTGCCTCTCAACTTCACGTACCAGTTAAATGCTTTCAGAAATAGCATAGTGAAGAAACCTGTTGAACTTTGCTCACCCCAGCAACTACTAGGCTTACTGAACTAGAGCTCTGTTTTTGAAGAATACTTACTAACATCCCATGGTTCTTCTGGTTGCCCATCTGCCTTTTTCCTTCAAGTGCCTAACCTCAGAAAGAGGTTGCATACCTCCCAACTATGTGGAGACAGGTGAGCTCTGGGAACTTGTGTTCCCACTTCTTAACATCTCACTCTTTGGTTTATGATCTTTTTAGCTGAACTTCTGTCTGCATGCTTGTTTGGACTGATTTGTTCTTTTTTCCTATGTAGCCCAGTGCATGGAAGGCTAACAGAATGGAACACAAATCAGGATCCTTTTCCTCTAGCCGGGAGTCTGCTTTTACCAGTCCAATCTCTGTTACCAAACCAGTGGTACTGGCTGGTGGTGCAGTTCTAAGCTCTCCCAGAGAGGTGAGTTAAGGGTAAAGCAGGGCAGCCCTTTCTAGACTTTCCATTTCCCATTTACTTAAGCTAAGATATACAATGTGACATGTATAGCCCTAACTACCACTTTTGTAGCTGAGCGTAGCTGAGAATTATTTCTTTACTCATGTTTCCCATTAGCATCCAGAGGTGGGCAGTAGCTGGGTGGGATAATTGCTCTGTGATAGAATAATGTTGACCTGTGTTATCCTGGCATTCTATTAGTGTCTATGGAAAGATTAAATGAGGTGCTGGATCAGCCAGGTTCCCTGGGTGGTATAAATGGTTAACACTTTCGGCTGCTAACTAAATGGTTGGCAGTTCAAGTCTACCCAAAGGTACCTCGGAAAAAAGGCCTGGCAGTCTACTTCGAAAAAATAAGCCATTGAAAACCCTATGGAGCACCTTCTATTGCTGACACACATGGAGTTGCCATGAGTTAAAATGAACTCAATGACAACTGGTTTGGTTTGTTTTTATATCAGCCAGTCTGTCTTAACTGTAAAAACCATGCATGCAAAGCTGAAGTCTTTTTAAATGAAAAGGATTATTTTGATAAAAACAGAGTAATAAATAGGCTATCAGATTCTGGAAATAAATGCTGTATAGAAATAACCCCTAGAATCCCAGTTCCTGCTCTTTGCTGTCAGAAGCAAACTATTTGTGATATTTGCCCAGAGTCCCTCCAGCACCACCCCTCCAATTGAGATCAGCTCATCTCGTCTGACCAAGCTGACCCGCCGAACTACCGACAGGAAGAGTGAGTTCCTGAAGACTCTGAAGGATGACCGGAATGGAGACTTCTCAGAGAACAGAGACTCTGACAAGCTGGAGGATGTAAGAGCAGAGGGGTTTTCTGGGACAGCATAGGGTGAGGAAAGGAAGGGCTTTGCCAGTGTTTTCCTTTGTTATATGTCTAGAGTTTTTATCTTAAAGGGGAAAGGTATAGCAAGTTTTAAAATGTACAGAGATTTTGTCTGTGAAGTAACAGCCTAGTAGATAGAGCCTATAGGAAAATGAGTTTAATCCTGGCAGAAATTTCAATGACAGATGCCCTGGGACTCAGTGTTCTTGGTCAAGGGCAGCACCACCATCAAATCTTGATTTGGTCAGTGCTGTAAGAAGTAGGTGAGTTAGAGAAGCTTTTATTAGTTAGGATTGTATTTAACTGTAATAAAAGAAAAATTTGGTAAACGGAACTATAAAACAAGTAAGAGGTTTGTTTGTGTCCTGCAACAGGAAGGTAGAGGTGGGCAGTCCAAGACTGTATGGCAGCTCGGTGTCATTACAAAATCCATAACTTTTGGTCATATTGGACTAGGATGGTTATGACCTCTAGGCATTCTGTCCACGTTCTGTTTAGGGAAAAGATGTCTGTCCCTTTTTTTTTTTAAAGCTTTCTTAGATACCATACTTAGCAATTTCTACTTATACTTCGTTGGCCAGCTGTCAGATAGCCACTCCTAGCAGCAAGGGAGCCTAGGAAAGTAAACTTTTTTTAGCTGAGCACATTGGTTCCCCTGTCAAACAATCAAAGTTCTGTTAGTAAGGAAGAACAGGAAATGGATATTACATAAGTATCTAGTAGTTTCTGCCACAGTTGACATAACCTAAAATTAAGAAAGGGTGGTTGTCAGTTGATGTCCTTTGGAAATCTTAGCAAGATGAACAAGACCTCATTTTTAAGTGGGGAAAAGCTGGGGACAGAGGCTGTCTTCTGGAAAGCACTTTTCTGGTTCTGACTCCTCGACCTTGTGGGTTGCTTATCTTGCCACAAGGAATTGTTAAACCAAGAGCTTCCTTCCTTTGCCTTCCAGCAGTTGGAGAACAGCAGTACACCTGAGCCAAAGGAAAATGGAGAGGAAAGCTGTCATCAGAATGGCCTTGCTCTCCCCATAGTGGAGGAAGGGGAGGTCCTCTCGCACTCTCTGGAAGCTGAGCACAGGTGAGTGAGAATCAAATCACAGGGCATGCTGTGTATGGCCTGCAAGGTCCTTGAACATACTTGAGAACACATGTCAGATCAAGTCTAGCACACAGAGAGAAGTCCAGCGAGCACCATACCTTGTTCTCTCTGTATGCCCCTGGTTGTCCTTTGCCCGCTGAGCATTTCCTTTCAGACTCAGTTTATGGCTCCAGCAAGAGATGGGAGAGGAGAGGACCTGTTTCCTGAAACTTATGCTGGCCCCTTAGCAACCTCCTGGCCCCAAATGAGCAGTTACATAAGACTCCTTTAAGGGGTCTCAGAACGCATGAGACCGTCATGTGTAGAATGTGTTGTTTGAAAGAGGGTCTTGAACACAGCAGCCAGCTGTCTGGGCAAGTAGATGGTAGGTGGGGCCTGCAAATATGGCGGTACCTGAAAGGAGGCTCCTATCCAGAGGTGACAAGGTTTTGAGGGGGCTGACAGTGCAGTGCAATTGAAAGAGAAGTTAGGTACATGTGGAAATGTGCTAATTTGGCTTATAAAAAACAAAAGTGAGATTTCCTCCTTTGTTTTGATGTATGGGACAGAGGGCCCTTATGGTGTTTGTTTCTTTTCTGCTACTTTTACTGTCCTGTAGCGCTTGTTCTCTAAACGGTGGATGTATCCCGTCCTCACCCAGTTTAATTATGAGCACCTCTGTAGCCATAATTAAAACTTGTCCCACTGGGTAAAAGAGGAAAACCAAGTTCCTTCTCTAACTTCTAAGCAGATCCCAGTGCTCCTAGGCAGGGTAGAAAGTTATAGGCTGCCCGCTCAAGCTTAAAGGTGTCGTATTTTCTTTGCCTGTTCTTCTGCCTCCACCAGGTTACTGAAAGCAATGGGATGGCAGGAGTATCCCGAAAATGATGAGAATTTCCTTCCTCTCACAGAGGATGAGCTCAAAGAGTTCCACATGAAGACAGAGCAGGTATGCTCATAAACCTTTCCTGGAGACCAACTAAGAACTAGGAGAGAAAGGAATCAGGACAGTCCTTCCCTTAGGGAATCCTGGTTTATTGTGAGAGGATAACCTTGGGGGGGGGGGGGGAAAGAAAGTTACTTACGACAGTACAAGTGTAGGCATCTAACTGCTTGGGCAGTGGGGTCTCCAGTAGTGGGTACAAAAACCAGGGCAGTGGTTAGCAGATTTGAGAAGTAGTATGTTCTTTCATTCTCACACCTGAATCACAAGGTCATGTTCCAAAGTTAACATTCTGAGCCCCAGAGCAACTTAGGAAAACAGGCTCATCCTACCTTGCTTCCATCTCTGTGGTTTCCTCCTGGTACTCTGGCCAGAGGAGCTAAGAAACCAGAATTTAAATTTATTCAACAAATGCCTGGATGTTTTCCATTAGTAAAACACTGCCAGACCCTGAGGTTTATAGCAGTGAACAAGACAAAATGGATTTTCTACAAACTTCTTGGAACTTATATTGTGGTGACAGGTATTTAAAACATAATTTACAAGTGTGATAAGTTTAAAGGGAGATGTTACAGACTGACGGACACTAAGACCATGCTACTTGGAACTGTGTTCCTGAGAGCTTGTTAGAAATTGGGGATCTCAAACCCTACCCCAGACATACTGAACAGAATTTTAAAAAGACTCTTCGATGATTCATATGCACATTAAAGTTGGAAAATCCCTGCTATAAGATCCTAGAAGATGAGACGATATTCCTAGGCCTGGCCCTTCCGAGGTCGCATGGACCAGTATAGCCATCGTTGATTTTTCTTCTTTCCCATGCTTCCCCACACAGCTAAGAAGAAATGGCTTTGGGAAGAATGGCTTCTTACAGAGCCGCAGTTCCAGCCTGTTCTCTCCTTGGAGAAGCACTCATAAAGCAGAGTTTGAGGACTCAGACACAGAAACCAGTAGCAGTGAAACATCAGATGACGATGCCTGGAAGTAGGCATATAAATGCTCACAGTTAATCTGACCCAGTAAACTCGGCTTGTGTGTTTGGGGAGTATACAAAAGAAATCGTTCTTTTCCTTTTCTTATGTTGTTGTTGAATACTTTATGCACAAGGGAAATAATTATATCCCAAAGAGAGAGAGATTGGCTTGTTTAGCTTTTGTTGTTGTTCTTCCCTGCTTTCTGCTTAATAGAGAGGTTTGTGTGGTGGGACAGATTTAAAATATATGTGTATATATATATATACATACATACATATATATATACACACACACACACACACATACACTTACACACAGTATCTATGGGGCGATGCACAGGTGGAAGCTGGCAGTGCAGAGAGGAGGAGACACTGGTCTGCAGCAACAGCTTCTACTACCAGCCCTTGGGGCACTCACTCACCCCTGTGCTCAAGCAATCATTGTCAATGACAAAGTGACTATTGAAGTTATAATTGTATTAAATTAATGCTAATAATTTGGATATTTTATTTTATTTTTGGCTGCTCGGGTAACTTTAGCCCTTAACCAAGCAAATGTGGTTTTCTTCTTCTTCTTTTTCTTTTTTTTTTTTTTTTCGGGTACAGCTGTAAAATATTTGGATATAGGAAATGTTGTGTTATTCTTGCAGCCTTGATATTCAGGGTGGATTGTAAAATATAAATTTTTGTGAGATTTCAAAGATTAAGATTATTTTGATAACATTATTTACGGATTTAAAAGATGTGGCTATCACAAGTCTGTTATGAGGGGGAAAACTGCATAAAATAACTAACTTGGAATAAATATTTTGCATCAGTTTGGATTGTCTTGTGTAAGAATATTTTCTTTAAAATTGCATGAAATGGATTTATTTTTGTTGTAGTTAAGTTTACATTTCAAGTTAGTCTCCCATACAGAAATTTTTTTTGCATACATTGTTATGAGACCCTTATTGCTCACCCCATTCTGTGACAGCACACTCCTCCTTTCCGCCCCTGATTCCCCATGAACATTCAACCCGCTTCTAACTCTCTCTGCCTTCCCATCTCACCTCTGGACAGAAGCTGCCCCTTTGGTCTCTTGTATCTACTTGACTCAGAGGGCACACTCCTCACGAGTATCACTTCATGTCCCACAGTCCAGTCCAATCCCTGTCTGAAGAGTTGGCCTCGGAAATTGTTTCAGTTCTGGGCTGATAGAGAGTCCAGCAGCCATGCCTTCTGGGGCACCTCCCGTCTCAGACCATTAAGTCTGGTCTTCGTACTAAAATTTGAGTTCTGCACCCCATCCTTCTAGTGCTCCGTCAGGGACCCTCTCTGTTGTGTTCCCTGTCAGGACGGTCATTGGTGATAGTCAGGCACCCTCTAGTTCTTCTGGTCTCAGGCTGATGAAGTCTCTGGTTTATGTGGCCCTTTCTGTCTCTTGGGCTAATGCTTCCCTTGTGTCTTTGGTGTTCTTTGTTCTCCTTTACTCCAAGTGGTTGGGACCAATTGATGCATCTTAGATGGCCACTTAGCAAGCTTTTAAGACCCCAGACGCCACTCACCAAAATAGGATGCAGAACATTTTCTTAATAAGCTTTGTTATGCCAGTTGACCTAGATGTCCCCTAAAAGCATGGTCCCCAGACCCCCACCGCTGCTATGCTGTCCCTCGAAGTGTTTGGTTGTATTCAGGAAACTTAGCTTTGGTTTAGTCCAGTTGTGCTGACTTCCCCTGTAGTGTGTGCTGTCCTTCCCTTCACCTAAGATGATTTTTATTTACTATCTACTTAGTGAATAACCCTCACCCTCCCTTCCCACCCCCATAACCATCAGACAGTGTTTTCTGCTGTGTTTAAACCTTTTCTTTAGTTCTTGTAACAGTTGTCTTATATAGTATTTGTCCTTCTGTGACTGACTAAATTCACTCAGCATAATAAGTTCCAGCTTCCACCGTGTTATGCGATGTTTCACAGCTTCATCATTGTTCTTTATCGTTGCATAATATTCCATTGTGTGGATATACCATAGTTTGTTTATCCATTCATCCGTTGATGGGCACCTGGGTTGCTTCCATCTTTTTGCTGTTGTGAACAGTGCTGTAATGAACATGGGTGTGCATATATCTATTCATGTGATGGCTCTTGTTTCTCTAGGATATATTCCAAGGAGGGGGATGGCTGGATCGTATGGTACATCTATTTCTAGCTTTTTAAGGAAGTGCCAAATTGATTTCCAAAGTGGTAATACCATTTTACATTCCCACCAACAGTGTGTAAGTGTTCCAGTCTCTCCACAACCTCTCCAGCATTTGTTATTTTGTGTTTTCTGGATTAATGCTAGCCTTGTTGGGGTGAGATGGTATCTCATTGTAGTTTTGATCTGCATTTCTCTAATGGCTAATGATCATGAGCATTTCTTCGTGTGTGTGTTAGCCACCTGAATATCTTCTTTGGTGAAGTGCCTGTTCTTAAATGGATTCTTTTTTAGGAGAAATGTTTTTAGAGTCTGAAAATCTGAAACTGCGCACATCGGTTTCTCCTTTTAGCAGATACTTTTTTGATGCAGAAAACCCTATGCAAAGTAGTGTTCCTGTGAAACCTTTTGTAAGCCGAAAACTGTATAAAGCAAAGAAACAATTTATGTGGTAAGAATGTTTGCGCGTTCCCAGACTCAAAAAATAACCTACCAAATAACACACACCTTAGGACACATCTTGCTGACTGATTAACAAAGTAAATCGAGATAAAGCACAGATGTTCACAGACACAGTTCAAAGCTGTGGCGGCTTGATGCTGAGATACTGCGTGCAGTTCCCGGGGAAAGAGCTTGGTGACGTCAGTCTTGCTGCCCAGGTGCACAGCACTGCCTTTTTAACGGTTCACTGCAAAACAAACACAGAACACTTTCTGCTTTTTGCATTTTTTTCATAAAGGCGAAAATCCTTTTTGGATTTCTTTTGGTTATTGGAAACGGATACTAATGTAGGTCTTTCATAAAAGCGAAGTGGCATAAAGCAAACTTTCAAAAAGTGGGGGATACTTGTAATAAAATTAGAAACCCAGTTTTCCTTCCCACAATCATTTTTGACTGCCGGTAAATTTACCAAAGATCCCTGGTGGTGCAGATGATTTAAGTGCTATGCTGCTAATCAAAAGGTTGGCTGTTCTAACCCACCCAGCAGCTCCGAAGGACAAAGACCCGGCAGACTGCTTCCGTAAAGAGTACAGCCAAGAAAACCCTATGGTACAGTTCTATCACACAGGTAGCTATGAGTCGGAATCTACTGGATAGCAAGCAACAGCAAACGACAATGTATTTACCAGTGTGCATGTGTTAAAGAAGGTCTGTATGGCAGATAGGCCCCTCCTGTTAATACAAGAGCATGAGGAGAAGGGGATTGTGGTAGTACTAGTTGGATAACCAGTGGAGGAAGCAAGCTCTTTTATTCCACAAATACTTCCCAAGCCCCTGTTTTAATGTCTCAGGCATGCAAGGAGTGCCCAGCCTAGCAGTAGGAAAAGTAAAAGTTACCATAAAGAAGATGAAACCTTTGGCCGAGATGTGATGGACAAATCAATTTATTTATTTTAACAAAGAGAAATTTATTTCTTCACAGTAAAGTAGACTAAAAGTCCAAATTCAGGGTGTCAGCTCCAGGGGATGGCTTTCTCACTCTGTTGGCCTTCTCCTCAATTTTCCCCCAGACTAGGAGCTTCTTCGCACAGGGACCCCAGGTCCAAAGGATGCGCTCTGCTCCCAGCACTGCTTTCTTGGTGGTATGAGGTCCCCGTCTCTGCTCACTTCTCTCTTTTATATCTCAAGAGATTGCCTCAAGACACAATCCAATCTTATAGATTGAGTCCTACCTCACTAACAAAACTGCCGCCCATCCTCCCTCATTAACATCATAGGGGCAGGATTTACAACATATAGGAAAATCACACAATACCAGGAATCACAGCCCAGTCAAACTGATACACACATTTTTTGGGGGACATAATTCAATCTATGATAGAATTCGCCTGCTAACCAACAGGTTGGCAGTTCAAATCGACCAGCCACTCCTTGAAAACCCTGCGGGGGTAGTTCTGCTTTGTCCTATAGGATCACTATGAGCCAAGATCGACTCAATGGCAACAGATTTATTATTTGATAGAATTTTTCAAGACCAACAACTTCTTCATTGCAAATATCTTTTTTTCACCAACATAAACAGCACATGGACCTTCTTGCCTAATGGAAAACAGGAATCAAATTGACTACATCTGGGGGAAGAGACAATGGAAAAGCTCAATACCATCAGTTAGATTAATGCTAGGGCCAACTGTGGAACAGACTACCAGTTGCTCTTGTGAAAGTTCAAGCTGAAGAAAATTAGAACAAGTCCACAAAAGCCAAAGTATGACCTTGCTGTCGTTAGGTGCTTTTGAGTCAGTTCCAACTCATATCGATCCTACCTACAACAGAGTGCAACAAGACCCGGTACTGCAACATCCTCACAATAATTGCTATGCTTGAGCCCCTTGTTTCAGCCACTGTGGCAGTCCGTCTGGTTGCAGGTCTTCCTCTATTTCGCTGACCCTCTACCAAACGTGATGTTCTTCCTCAGGGACTGATCCCTCCTGATAACTTGTCCAAAGTATGTGAGACACAGCCTCACCATTCTTGCTTCTAAGAAGCATTCTGGTTGTACTTCTTCCAAGGCAGATTTGTTGGTTTTTGTGGCAGTCCATACTATAGAGTCAGTATTCTTTGCCATCACCACGATTCAAAGGCATCGATTCTTCTTCGGTCTTCCTTATTCATTGTCCAGCTTTTGTATGCATATGAGGTGATTGAAAATACCATGGCTTGGGTCAGGCAAACCTTAGTCTTCAAGGTGACATCTTTGCTTTTCAACACTTTAAAGAGGTCTTTGCAGCAGATTTGCCCAATGTAATGTCTTTTGACTTTTTTTAATATATATTTTTTTATTGTAGTTTAAATGAAGTTTCCATTTCAAGTTAGTCTCCCATACAAAAATTTTATACATACATTGTTGTGTGACCCTAATTGCTTTCCCCATACTGCGACAGCACACTCCTCCTTCCCACCCGATTCCCCATGTCCATTCAACCAGCTCCTAACACTCTCTGCCTTCTCATCTCACCTCCACAGAAGCTGCCTGTTTAGTCTCTTGTATCTACTTGGGCTAAGAGACACACTCCTGGTGTATTGATCCTTTAATCATTATATAGCGTCCTTCCTTATCCTTTGTGGTGGATTTTACTTTAAAGTCTATTTTGTCAGAGATTAATATTGCCACTCCTGCTCTTTTTTGAGTGTTGTTTGCTTAATATATTTTTTTCCATCCTTTGAGTTTTAGCTTGTTCGTGTCTTTAAGTCTAAGGTGTGTCTCTTGTAGGCAGCGTATAGACAGATCTTTTTTTTTAATCCAATCTGCCACTCTCTCTTTATTGATGCCTTTAGTCCATTTACATTCAGTGTAATTATTGATAGGTATGAGTTTAGTGCTGTCATTTTGATGTCTTATTTTGTGTGTTGGTCAGTTTCTTTGTTCCCCTTCATTTTCTGAGCTGAGTCATTTTTCTTTATGTATTTTCATCTTTGTCATTGTTGATTTTGTGTTTGCTGAGTATATTTTTCTAGTTTTTTATTTTGATTCGTAGGATTGTTAGTTTCCTTTGTGGTTACCTTGATATTTACCCGTTTTCTAAGTTTATACCAGTCTTTTATTTCTTTATATTGCCTTGACTTCCCCTCCCTGTGAAAAATCTATATCTACATTTTTTAAGTCCCTCCTTTTTGTTTTAATGTCAGTTTTTACATACTGATATTTCTGTTTCCCTATTTTCAATGGTTTAGCTTTGATGTATTTTTGTGACTTCCCCATCTGAGTCGGTATCTGGTTGCTCTGTCCTGTGTTCTAGTCTTGCGTTGTTATATTTTCTAACCAGAGGACTCCCTTTAGTATTTCTTGTAATTGTGGTTTGGTTTTTGCAAATTCCCTAAACTTCTGTTTATCTGGAAATGACCTAATTTCACCATATTTGAGAGACAGTTTTGCAGGATATATAATTCTTGGCTGGCAATTTTTTTCCTTCAAGGCTTTGTGTATGTCATCCCATTGCCTTCTTGCCTGCATGGTTTCTGCTGAGTAGTCCAAGCTTATTCTAATTGACTCTCCTTTGTAGATGACTTTTCTTTTACCCCTAGCCGCTCTTAAAATTCTCTCTTTATCTTTGGTTTTGTCAAGTTTGATTATAATATGTCTTGGTGACTTTCTTTTGGGATCTACCTTATGTAGGGTTCGATGAGCATCTTGAATAGATACCTTCTCATCTTTCATGACATCAGAGAATTTTTCTGTCAACAAATCTTCAACAATTCTGTGTTTTCTGTTATCCCTCCTTGTTCTGGTACTCCAGTCACTTGTAGGTTATTTCTCTTGATAGAATCCCACATAACTCTTAGAGTTTCTTCATTCTTTTTAATTCTTTTATCTGATTTTTCCTCAAATAAGTTGGTGTCACGTGCTTTATCTTCAGTGTCAGTAATTCTGACTTCTGCTGCCTCAATTCTGCTCCTATGACTTTCTATTGAGTTTTCTAATTCTGAGATTTTGTTGTTAATCTTCTGGATTTCTCATTGCTGTCTCTCTGTTAATTCTTGCTGCCTATTAAATTTGTCATTCTGCTCTTGAATAACTTTTTTAAGTTCCGCTACTACTTTGTCTGTGTTCTTTGGCTGTCTCTGCGTTTTGAAAAATTTTCTTTCTAATTTCTTGAAGAGTTCTGTATATTAGATCTTTTGTATTCTGCCTCTGGTAATTCCAAGAAATTCTCTTCCTCCAGAAAATTTATTGATTATTTTGGGAGCTTGCTGAACCCATCATGGACTGCCTCTTTATGTGATCTGACACTGACTGTTGTCTCCAAGCCATCAATAAGTTATTATAATTTTATTGTATCTTTGTTTAGTGTGTCCTAGCTTCTTGTTTTTTTTGATATGCCCAAATAGGCTACTCATGTGTGCTAGTTTGATTATTGGTGCCTTTGAAGCTCTAATATCCTGTCACCAGGTAGTTAGGTGTGTAAGTTGGTGTGCCCAGGAGTCCGTTAAATTTTCCTGTATGGATTCAGCTCAGGTGTCCAGGCAGTCGGTCACCAAGTGTGTGATGCAGGCTCTCACCTACGGTCTTAGAGAGGCAAGGGTGATTGGTGTAGGCACAGGTATCTGGCTGCAGTAGGGGGTCATGCCCTGAGCAAGGCAAGGGGCTGACGGCTGCCCCTGAGTGTCTGAAAAGGAAGTGTGTCCCTGTTCCCTAGAGCGAGTAGGTAGGTGACTTTTTCAGCTGCACTATGAGCTCCGTACTCTTTTGGCTGTAAGGACTGGGGGACATCACTTACTCTTGGACCCTTATAGCAGGTGGCTAGGTGGTGTGGGTGGAGCAACCAGTCCTCAAGCCCCTGATGTGGATAGGTAAGGCGCCTGCTTAAAAGGCAGAGCAGTGTCAAGTGTTGCAAATCTGCCACTTCACAGCTGAAATAGTTGAAGTTAGACTTCAGGTGTTTACCCTGTTGTACTGTGGTAGTGAGGGCTTACACTGTTGAGATGGGTCCACACGAGTCTATACAGGGGTAGAAGGTACTCAAAGTCTGCAGACCCCTTATGCCTGTGCCTAGGCAAAGGAGCTGTGCCAACCCTGAGTTCCTGGCTTAGGGGAGCCTGTAGCTTATTTTCTCCCTGTTTGTTAATTTGTTCCCCCTCCACGGCCAGGAGAATGGTTAGGGCACCTTATGGGACCTACTTCTGACCCAAGGGACTCAAAGATTGCTGAAGCCAGCCTGACCCAGTGCAGAGTGGGGAGGGAGGAGGTAAACGGGAGAGAAGTATTTCCCAAATGGGTTTTTTTTTTTTTTTTTAAATCCCTGTGAAAGGCCACACACGTGTACTTATCTTTAGCCACTTGGGTGCTGCTTTTCACTGGTTTGGAGTGTCCAAGCAGAATCTCAGCTGCCGGATCTCTCTCAATGTGGAAACTGCCTCCCGAGAGCACAGAGCTGTACGCCCGCCTCACTGCGCACCCCAAGCCAGTCTGGGCTGAAGGGCTGCAGCTTCCGCTGGGTAAGGTCAGGCAATTCCTTGCTGCTTCCGAACCATCTCTCTTCCCCTGCCACTCAGTCTGATTCCCGACTTTGCCTTGTTCAGGGCTCCTAGATATTCATCTACAATCAAATCACTTGGTTTTTCAGTTCTTTATTCGTAAGAGGGACATGGGAAGCCGACTGACTACTCCACCATCTTGGCCTTGCCTCTGGACAAATCAATAAACAACAAACATCTACTGGCATTCTTTGGACATCCTTACAGTAATTAGTCCCTAGTGGATAATTAACTAGGGACTGATTAGTAGAAGAGCAAGACTCTAATGGGAGATAAGCACAGACAGAACAGGCTTGATGTCATGTTAGAAAGATTATTTGTAGTGTGGGCTCTGGACCAGACGGGGAGAGGCTAGAGGCAGAGAGACCAGTAGAACATTTGCTAGATTCTAAAGGCCAGGATTCCTGCAGAGACCTTATCTGCCATACTGAACCTACTGCTAATGATGTAAGTAATCCAAGCGTGAATGGCAGTTGAGATAAGAGCAGTAACAACTATAGTATTTCATTGAATGTAAGATGGCATCTATTCTAACACATTATATACCAGTAGAAGGCTTGCCAGTTAAATTACAACACTCCCATTAATTGTGAATCCTGATTTCTGTGTTTTTAAAATATGAAAAAAATGTGCATCTTAGAATCAGTGAAATACAATAAAATGAACTCTAAGAATGTATTTTTGTGAAATTACTAATAACTAAACTTGGAGTCAGAAGTAGGTTGATATTTGGGTTTTGCCACTTACTAGCTTTCTCAGAACAAATTTCTAAAAATGTAGTATCCTTTTTCTCAGTTGGAATTGAACTGGACTGAGATCACATACTTCAAAACAATTTGTAACCTGCTGCTGGTCAAACCTCGGCCTTACACGGTGTGGAGGGGAAATGCCTTAAGTCCCTGTCTTGTTTAGAAAAGTTTTCTTATTCTGCATGTGGATAGCAAGGAGCACCTGCCCTCCCTGATAGATGCAGATATTCGCAGAGAGGAGGTGTGATTTGGCCAGCACTGGGCCTACTCGGCCCCTTCCCAGGTTTGGGGAAAGGAGTACCCTTCTGGAGTTGATTCCCTCAGCTGATATATTCATTATGTTCTTGCAGAGCTTTCATTTCTTGAGCTGTGCTGATCATCCTCCCGTTACAGCTGCGAACACACACAGGAATTGGGGGATGGGAGTTAGGGAGAGACCTTTAGTCCCTGGTGTGACTAGGTTGTGCAAAATCTGTGGTTGCTCTCAGAGAGGCATGGTGCTGGGAAGAGCTAGCTATTCAGTCTAGGGAAAATAGAGTTTCCAGGCGGGCCTTCCTTCCAAAAGGGCAAGACTGCCTCCTCTCCCAGGTGTTCCCGGGACTAGAGAATGATACTTAACTTGGACTACATTCTGCAGAGCCGGGACCTGCTGGGCGCCCTGCACTGTGTATCCCCTTGAGAATAGAGCAATGACTCACTCTTGCCAGCGGCTACTAAATGGCCAGTGGTGGAGTGGGTGATAACGGGGCCCAGCTATTGAGGAGGCAGCTGTTCATTTCCCTTTATTAATATAAGCAAGGAAACCAATCAGGTGAGACATTCTGTGACACTTTTTCAAGCCAGGGACACCTCCCAAAGGTGACCAGGTCTTCCCCGCCCATTTTAGACCTGCCTGGACCTGTAGTTGCTGCCCTGGGAGCTAAGGCTCCTCCCCAAACATAAACCCAGAGATCTTGGAGACTTTCTAGACCTGGCCTTTCCTCCCTGCCTCTCTTTCATCCGACTCTTCTTTCCTCTGCCCTTGTTTTCCACAGGTATTGGCTGGTATTGGGAAAAGGGTCCCATCCAATGTCCTCTCCCTCTGAGGAGCCTGGGTTCCTGCCCTGTGGCGCCTGTAACATGGTTTTCCGATCCTGGGCCCTGTTGGCCACCCACACCCAACGCTTCTGCATTGGCCGCTCCAGCCAGGAGATGACACTTGGAGCACAGCCCTCAACAGCCACTGAACCAGGGTGCCCCGCGGTAAGGGCCTCCTCCATGGCTATAGGTGGGTATTCAGGCGACCCTAACCCTCAAAATTTTCACTACACCCTGTTCTCAGGTTGTGCCACAAGAACCCCAGGGCATCCCAGACCAGGAGGCTAGCAAGTCGGCTCAAAGGAGGCTAACAAAGGAGGTACACCAGGCTTTCCACGGGCTCAAAAACTTCGTGTCCTTCCTAAACCTACGGATGGGTCAGATTACAGCAACAGAGACCACATTCATGCCACCTCCAGGTGCAGCGTCTGCGGCTGTCCCTGCAGGAAATGCAACCCCGGGTAACAGAGTTCCCAAGGGGGTCGGAGGGGCCCTGGAGGCGCTCGGGTTCTGAGGCGCCGGCTCAAGGCCCCAACTCCGATGCCTCGGGAAGCCCAGACGAGCGGCTGCGGGCGCTGAACCGGAATCACGCAAGGCGCGTGGCAGAGACCGAGGCCCAGGGCCGGGCCCTGGAGCGACGCGGCGAGGGTGAGGAAGAAGTGGGGTACTAGGCACCCCTGACCCCTTGGCTTAAGGCTGCTCGGCCTCGTTCTGCCCGGCTCCCTTAACGCCCTCAGAACTGAGCCGGCGTCTCCAGGGTGTGGCCAGGACCCGGGGCAGGATATCCAGTCTATTTGGCCTGGAGCGGGAGATTCGAGAACTTCGGACTGAGGCCGGACGAACGCGGGGAGTTCTAGAAGCGTTAGAAGGGCGCCTTCAACAGCTCCACCCTGACACAGGGTGAGACCGGGAGCGCCAGGACTTGAGCCGAAACGCGGAGCGGGGGGCGGGGCCTGGGCGCGGCCGGCCCCTCGCCGAGCCCGCTCTGGAGGGGCGGGGAGTTGGCGGAGGCGGGGATTTGGAGGGGGGAGCGGGGCGCGGGGCCCGCGGGAAGCGCGGCCCGGCGAGGCGTAGGTTTTGGCGACCTGGAAGGCGGAATGTGTGAGACCCAGGAGGTGCGGGGCTGCAGGAGCCCCCCGTCTGGTCCGTGATGCTGTCTCCCCGCCCGTCACCTCCCACCCCAGGCCCCGGATGAAAGCCTTGCAAGAGGCTGAACTAGGTTGTCCGCTGCTACAGGCCAACCCAGGGACTCTGGCAGCTGAGATCGAGTGAGATAAGAGGCCCGTGGACGGGATTGGGACGAACCGCTGACCAAGCGTGTAAAGACGTTGACTTCCTGTTCTCCCCTCCTAAGGGCCCTGCGTGAGGCCTACGTACGGGGCGGGGGCCGGGACCCCGACGTTCTGGGCCAGATGTGGCAGCTACAAGTGGAGGCATCGGCACTGGAGTTGTGGCGGTCGCAGGCCCGCAGGGGTAAACAGGAAGGGCCAGCCAAAAGAGCCTCTTGGAAGCGGTGGTCTTAGGCCTGGGAGAAAAGGGCTTTAGGGAGGGCGTCTTTGGATGGGGAACCACCTGAGCAAAAGCCCCGCGGTAGGAAACCTGGGTGATCTTTGTGGCAGTGACTAGAATGAGCTGACAAGTCAGCCTTGTCCAGAGTCCTGAGACTGGAGAGCTGGTCAGAGCCGGACCCGGCCAGCCACCGTTAGTCAGACATGACAGATCAGACTCGTTCCTCGCAGAAAGAAGGGCAGGTGCCGCCTCGGGGAAGCTTCTGGTAGTAGAAGCCGAGAACCGGCGCCTGGAGGCAGAAATCCTGTCCCTGCAGATGCAGAGGGGCGCGGGCCGGACGCCTTGGGGTCAGTGCCCAATAAGCCCTACCCTCACCTCGCCTACCCCTCTCCAGCAGGCCGGCTCAGAGGAAAGGGTAGTGGGACCATGCATGGGAACTGAAACCCGTGTTTGCGCCCCGTGTCGTCTGTGTCCACGCATGTCACCATGTGCTTGTGTGTGTGCTCCTTGTATCCCCATGACTCGGCGAATTGATTCACGAGCTCGGCTCTCGGGGTAGTACTATCTCAGCCCAGTCTTAGCTCCCTGCTCAGGAGCGCCATAACCTTTCCTCTGCTTCTAGGTCCCAGGGATCTGGCGCTCCTGGCCAGCCCCAGACCACGCCTGAGGGGTAGCGGAGACGCCCCACTCCTCCCACCGCCAGTGGCTCCCCCGCTGCCGCCGTTTCCACCCTCCGCAGACACCGCGTTTTGGGGTGGCGCCGGAAAGGCTGTGAGGACCCAAGGGGGTGTAATGGGGGCAGCTCTGTTCTTTGCAGTTGAGGGAGCATGGGCAGCTAGAAGACTCTCTGACGTGTCCTCTGTTCCCTGACAGCCGCTGCTTTCTGAAAACATGATTAGGAAACAGGGGCTGGACCCACACCTTCTACCTCCATCTGATGTGCTGGGCCCTGCACCCTACGACCCCGGGTGAGGCCTGCCACCTCCTTTGACAGCCTTCTGTGACTTGGTCACCACTGCTAGTTAAGACCAACTAAGACCAGTTACCATTGGGGAGCTGGCTGGGAGGGACGGTTGCATGCTTGTGTGCTTAGGCCAGCATTCCCCAGGGCCGGTCTGGTCATTTTCTATGACTTCCTGCGAGGCCTTGAGGCCTCTTGGATTTGGGTGCAGCTAGTGACTGGCTTGGCCCGAGACGGACAGGATACAGGAGGGACCACGGTGTTGCCACCCGCCATTTGTTTGCCCCCACCTCCAGCTCCTGGGCCCACGGGCAACTGTGCCATTCTTGCCAGCAGGCAGCCTGTGCCCAGGTCAGTACATGGGGATTATGACTTTGGGGCTCTGCCACAATTGAGGCTTGTCTCTTATTCTGCTTTTCAAATAGTGTCCTTACCCTGGCAAAGTTTTCTCATCTGTATATAGGACCAGTAGCTCTGAGGATTGAATGCTAGGAAGGGCACACAGCCCTGCTGACACCTGTTTGTTCTGCAGACTGCCACCCTCACCATCAGTATCCTTGATCTGTGAGCTGCAGGCCTGGCAGGGGCTAACATGGGCTAGGACACCTCAGCCAAAGGCCTGGGCCTCACTGGTACTATTCAACCGGGATCAGCAAGTGTTAAGTGGCCGTTGGCGGCTCCCACTTCAGTCCTTTCCTCTGGACTCCAGCCTTAGCCTTGGGCAACTGAATGGGATTCCCCAGGTAAGTATGAAGGGTGGGGGCTGTGTCTTGTCATCCAAGGCACAGATGCAAGTACCATGTTACCGATCCCCAGGCAGGTGAGGCTGAGCTCTTTCTGCGGCTGGTGAATGCGAGAGATGCAGGTGTCCAGACACTGGCAGAGGTCAACCCAGCAAGTGCCCACGAGTACCAGTACCCACCTCCGGTGAGGGTCCAACTGGAGATAGAGTTACCAAAGGTGTGGTCTGAATAGCCAGCCTTTGGACTGACCACTATATGCCAGTCCCTACCAAATGCTTTCTGTACATTAACTTACATTTCCAAAAACCAAACCCGTTGCTGTCAAGTTGATTCTGACTCATAGCACCCCTACAGGACGGAGTAGAACTGCTCTCATAGGGTTTCCAAGGCTGTAAATCTTAACGGAAGCAGACTGCCACAGCCTTCTTCCTTGAAGTGGCGGGTGGGTTTGAACTGCCAACCCTTCTGTTAGCTGAGCGCTTAACCACTGCACCCTCAGGGCTCTTTCACATCCCTATTAGGTAGTAACCCTGGTGGCGCAGTGGTTAAGGCGGTCAACTGCTAACGGAAAACTCGGCGGTTTCAAACCACCAGTGGCTCTGCAAGAGAAAGATGTGGGCAGTCTGCTTTTGTAGAGATTTATAGCCTTGGAAACCCTATGGGGTCACTATGAGTTAGAACTGACTTGACAGCAGTGGCTTTGGTTTTTGCTTTTTTAATTAAGGAACCCTGGTGATGCAACCAGGTTGCTAACTAAAAGGCTGGAGGTTTGAACCCACCCAGCTGTTCAGCAGGAGAAAAGAACTGGTGAGCTGCTCCCGTAAAGACCAAAGCCTAGAAAATCCTATGGAGCAATTCTACTCTGTCACATGGGCAGCCGAAATCAACTCCACAGTACCCAACATTATAAACAGATGAGGAAATCAAGGCACAAACGGGTTTTAAGTAGGTTCACAGTAAGTAGTCAAGACAGGATCAAATTAAGGTAGTGTGACGCCAAAACCTGTGCTCCTAACCTCTACGGTCTTGCTGAGAACCTGCCTTTCCCCACTCCACAGATGCCCAGCTCATCACTGGAAGGCAGCTTCCTCGCCCCCTCAGCTGGCTTTGCTGATCCTCCACCTCCTGCAGAGGAGTCCCTCAATGGAGTCAAAGAGAGAGATTAGAAGTTTGGGTCGTCACCACAGCTTTGTCCCACCCTTGCTGGGTTTCTAAGCCCAGATGATGAACGTAGGTATGACTGTCTTAACATGCACAGGACTAAGTCCTGGGCTGAGCTGTGTTCCCAGACCTGTGGCTTTATTACTGTGTTCTAACACAAGGTCTACAGTCAAATAGCTGTTAGGAGCACAAAATGGGAGTTCCAACCACAGCTTTTACCACCTTCTGTAAGTACTTGACCTTTCTGTGCTTGTTTTTCTTTTATAAAACAGATTGATGTAAGGATTAAATGAGTATCTCACATATTTACAATACTGTCTGGCACACAGGAAGTTCTTTGCAAGGTGACATGGGGTATTTTAATTCCAGTTTATGGAAATTGATAAGCTCATTCCCACCTGTTCTTTTGCTTAATGCCATTCTTATTGCTGCATTTCATTCAAATTCCACCTCAGAACACCCTCCAAGAAACCTCCTAGACAATCAAGCTCCTCATAAATATGAAGCTCCTATAGCCTTCTGTATTTATAGATTCAGGGTAGAGCCCTAGCCCAATGAAATTTCTCCCAAGTAGGGTCACATGTGGTACCTAGCTAAAATTAGATACTGGTCCTAGCCCCAGACCCCACTGTCAATCATAGGAGGTCAAGGGTCTGGGACTCAACTGTGTCATGACTGTACTGGCCTGACCAAAAAAAGGTCTCAGGACATAGAACATCCAATACAAGAGCATCTTCAGAAAGCAAGTTCAAAGCCAGAATAAGCCAGAGATTCTGCAGCCATGAGTCACTATTACCAGGCCAGAAAAACTCCATTTTAAGTAGCAAAAAAAAAAATCAATGCTGAAAACTGGGGTTGACTTGGGGGTCCAGCACAACTCTCTCTGCCTTCAACATAGGATGTTAAAACAGCAGATTTTTAACCTACTGTCTATCCTAAGCAGCAGAGTAGCCCTGTGGGCATCAGAATGATTAAATAAAATCCCCACATTCTAACTAAACTGCTCCATGCAGCCCAGCATCCCACTGTAAAATCTTTAAACACAAGTCCAGACCAGGAGCCTTTTAGCATGTTTATTTGAGAAGTCGAAACTGCAGAGAGGGTAACAATTCCAAGTGATAATATATTTCAACCTTTCTATACAGAAAATAACGTAACAACCAGCCAGCCTCCCCACAAAGATTCTTTCAACCACATTCAAAGTGTCCATCACAATCCTTCAGCCTCTTTCACACCATTGAACTCAATTCTCTACAATTAAATAGGCCAACTGTTTTCCTCAGAGATCACTTCCCCAATGTTTTCTTCAGAGTTCTTTTTCCAAGGTGAGATTAAAGCCCCATTTGGGTAGTTAGGTAGAAGACAGGTACCACCCAAGGCCTGAATGGAGGCTGCTTGTAGCAAACAGCCAAAGTCCATCATCCTTGATCAGCACCAAACAGCAAGATCTTCATTAAGTCTTGTCTTTGTAGTCCCCATACAGGGGCAGCACCACTGAAGGTTTGCAAGACAGCTGGGCTCAGTCAGGTATTTAAAAATGGAAAATACAGCACCGTTGGAAGATGAGGGGCCTAAAGCGATACTTGATCTGATCACCTGTACATTACACAGACAGGAATTGGGGATTAAAACTTCCAGCACAGAGATCAGCACCGAAGGGGGGGAAAGAAATACCTTTGGCCACTATATAAAACCTGGAGTGCTCCAAGGCACAGATTCAGTCAATATTTTAAGAAAAAAACCAACAAAGCCTCAACCTTTGCTTACAATCTTTATTGAAGTTATATAAAAAGAATCCCCCCAAAGTGAAAAAATACATTATATACAAAAAAACTTTCCCTCAGGAGGAAGTGTCTGCTCCCTCTCTTAACACGCAGTGCTTTCAACTGTAGCTCCGGCCTCCACTGTCCCCTCCACTGCTGGCCGGCTTTCAGCCTTACTCTCGGCCTGAAAGAGAAACAGGGAGCCTAGACATAAGTGACCCTGGCTTAAGCCATTCCATTTTACATAACCAATCAGGTGTGGGTCAGAGGAGTGAACACAGATCCTGCAAACTCTGCTTTGCTCCTTACACTAATAGAAGGACATAATCAGCCACAAAGTGTTAGGCCATTTCCTGAAATCTTTGACCGTGATTAATTATCACATTACTGACAGGGCCAGTATTCATATATTACATGGAAAGGAGCAAGCAGAAGTGACTCAATGGTCTTGCCAGTCAAGTGCCTTCTCAGACATTCATTAGAGGGGAACCTGTGGTACATCAGTTCCATCTGTCAATGAGACTGCCTGTTTTCTGTTCATTGCTTTTATGAGGGTTACACTCAAGCAATCCAAATAGGCTCAAAGTGGGGAGCATGCACTCGGGAGGACGGATTTCCCCAGACCCTGACAACAAGGAAGTGAGACAGGAGGCCAAGCCCTGCTTAACTGCCTACCTCCTGCATGTTTTCTGAAACTTCATTTCCACTGGGGACAGCATCCCCGCTGCTTCCATTCACCTCCGGCTCTTGTCTGGCTTTCTTTGCATCATCTTTCCGGGGGCTCTCTTCCTCTGGTCTCCTCTAAAGATATAATTGTGAAGGCTTCACAAATGTACTTTATGTTTTTAAAAAAACAACATATCTAACTCCAAAACACTTCCTTAACCTCTGTGGCGCAAAGATCCTGAATAGCAAGACTCACAGCTCTCAGGGTCTCTCCCTAGCCACAGGGGTAATGAGTGGGGCAGGTGCCAGTATGAACTCTACAGAATCAACCAGTCTGTCCCAACACATACACATTCAGCCTTCTTACTGGAAAGGCTGGTGGGCTGGGAGGAAGAAATAGATCTAAACAGTAACCAAACTCCTGTACCTGAATCCGGAAACCAAGCAGGAGTTAAGACTCTCCTACAAGAGCAGAGAACTACTGCGAAAGCAGGCAGAAGGCAGACTCACAGCAGCTTAGGTAGCAGCAGGTCTGCTGCTGGATGGCTACTGTCCAAGAACACCTGCCAGCCTCTCAGAGGGGCTCACCTGGCCGGTCTTCAGCAGTTTTCCTAACAGTCCTTAGGCTGAGAGAGGCCAGCAGAACCTGCTAGAAGAGGTATGCAGTGAAAACTATCTTCACACAAATATCCTCACCACTCTTGCACAGTGAGTGTTTGCAGCTTACCAGCTTACTGCACTATCAGAAGTGTTTAGAAAGGTATTCCTCGTTTATCACTGGGGAACAACAACAAAAGGCACACTAGGAAAAGGGTAGAAGAAAAGAAACCACTGTGTACAGATTTACCTTCTTCCTGACAAGGTGGGAAATATCAGTCACACAGTTTGATGAGGAAGCACCATCTGTTGGCTTTCTACTGGCAATCTGGCAAAAGAAAGCCTTTGTTAACAATGGGCAAACTACATGTGAGACAATCACTCAAGGCCTAACGTTAAGTGACAAAAATCACCTGAATACCCACCATGGAGACTGAAGAGCCTCCTCCACTAGAAGTGAAACCTGAAGTAGAACTCTCCACCTGTGAGAGACGACAAACCCAAGTGGGTCCCGGGAATAGAACCCAGGCCATCCACAGTCCTACAAGTGTACTCACCAACCAAGCAACTGATTTAAGACCTGAAATGCTAGTGGTGGTATCCATATAGTAACAGGATCATTAACATCCCCCACCCCTGGCAAAGGCACACTGAAATATTAAATTAAACCCTCCGTATCCTATCATTACCTGCAGGGTACAAAGCTCCCCAGTATCCCAGCCGCCAAAAGCGGAGCCAGGTAATCTAGGGTCAAAGCCCTCCGAGTGCCAACTAATCTATGTAGGAGTTCTCAGAGATAGAAATAATACCTTACATTTGTTGAAACAATTACTACTGTCAGAGTATTTTACACACAGGTACTATTATCCCCATTTTACAGATCAGCCAACTAAGGCAGAAAAATGGTAAGTAACATAGGTGCCCATGGTCACACTATACTGAATAGTAAAGATGGAATTCAAACCCAGGCAGTCTGGCTCCAAAGCGTATTCTCTTATTCACTGTACTATTCAATAGAATAATCAGATGAGCTCTCACATTCCCTCTGATCACCAATTCCCTGGAACCAAAGTCATGCCCACAGTTCCTAGCAAAGAGAACACTAACACCATGATGCTATTATCAAAACGTTACAAGGAAACTGAACCAACCAGAGTAGCCTTCAAAGCCAATTCAGCTACATTCCCACTGCGCTGGGACTCCTTTGCATCTTCTATCTTCTCTCTAATTTCAGGTAGCAGTTCCTTCAGCTCCTCAATTTCTTTCTCGTATTCAGTAGGTGATCCTTCAGCCTCCTTCTTCTCATTTAGTACAGCTACAAAGAACAGGCTGAAGTGATCAGTAACAGTTTACCACAAAAGGATTTTTTTTTTTTTTACCTTGTCAGTAAGCTGGATCCACCAAGATCACCATGAAACAGCTAGTGCTCACTCACCCATTCTCTTCTCAATGACTTCAATAGATTTGCTGAACTGTGCCACTGCCTCGTCATACTGAGAGTTGTACCCATAGGCCAAGCCTAGCTGATAGTGAGTCTCCGCAAGGAGGCGATCGTGGGCTTCTAGGTACTGCTCTTGCAGGTTTAGGCAAGCCTGGAACTCCTCTACAGCTTGCACGTAGTTCTCTAAAATAAAAGGAAAGAGGGACAGCAAGTAAATAACAGCATTTAATATAAAGTACTTCCAAATTTCAGACCCATTCTGCAAGAATGCTCCCTGGTCTTCCATTTCATTTTTCTTTGTAGCATCTCCAGGACACTTAACTATAAAAAATATCAAAATAACTAACAAAACTAACTTAGAGACTTTCAGTAAAGTATGTTTTAGAAGGATAGTTCATTGTACTAGGGACTACATAATGAACCTACTGTTCCTTTAAAGCACAGAACTTATGATCATCGAGCTGGATTTTAAGGAATTTATTAGAAGAAGAACTAGGGGGGAAGGGGAAATTAGGAGAGGAAATTTTTTTAATGTATTACCAGATTCAACACTAACTTCTCCAAGTTTAAGATGTGCCTGTGCAGCATAAAGCTGAGCTTCTTTTGTTTCTTGCCTAAAAGAAGAAAAATCGATCAGAAACCTTAACAGCAAGTGTTTAATCCTACCTATTTTCAACCACCAAGCTCCCAATCTGCGTCTAAAAGCATGAAGAGTTTTACCTTTTAAAGATGATCTTTGCTAAATCCAGCATATCCCAGGCAAGCTCTAGGTTCCCAATCTCCTCCTCTTCATTTTCTTGAAGAGACTAAAGTATATCCAAATTATTGGTATTAGGCAGAAGTATAAGAAAGGCCTCTTTAGATTATACAAACTTCAACATATAATTTACACACACACACACTGTTCCTGTCAAGTTGATTTCGACTCACAGCAACCCTAAAGGACAGAGTAGAACTGCCCAATAGGGTTTCCAAGAAGCAACTGGTGGATTCGAACTGCTGACCTTTTGGTTAGCAGCTGTAGCTCTTAACCACTATGCCAGCAGGGTTTCCAACATATAATTTAGTATGGCTTAAAAAAAAAACACCTGATATAGGATCCAAATTTCAGACTTTCTCCTCTAAAAAGGTCCCTAAGAAGCTTCTATACTAAATTATCACCTTACCATCATCACACATCAGTGAGATATAAATCTGCTCTATCAGACAAGACCCGCTGGGATCAAATGGATCTGTCCATTCTAGGCATGGTTTTATATGTATAAATAAAGGATCCCCTATCTGTAACCAAGAAATAGCTATCTGTAATATTCCCACCTAAACTAGTACTCACAGTCCTACAATAAGAAAGCAGACAATGGTACTAAATGACTAAGAACTTACCTTATTTTCAAGAACTGAATCATTTGGCATTTCTTCTGCCTTGTCATTTTCTTTATCCTCCTCTTCTGAGCCTTCGGTTTCTGCAAGCAAAAATTCCTCAGTATTGAGAATACAAATAAGGATATTTTTTGACTAGTCAAGAGTCTGAATCAAACATCTGTCAATAGTCTGAGGTAGGGCAGACCAAACGCTAACCCAAGTCAGTTAACATCTGAACTGGATCAAGCCAGTGGTTAGTCTAATATAGATAGACTTAGAATGTGTATAATCTTATAGTCTATGGGTCAGACCTTCTGCAATCAAAAGGCTAAGTATTTCTCTTAATAAAGATCGATCTGAATCTTTGAGATCAAGACAGACTGGCTACTGCCTCTTGTTCACTAGCTGAAAGCTCCTGTGCATACAGCCGGAAAGCCAGATGCAAGTGGAGGCCTCCGCCAATGTTCCTGGTATCTTTAAACCACTCTTAACTGACAAAGCTGAGAAATACCAAAAGTACTCTCGTCCGCTCAGAGCAAGAATGCTCAAGAGGCTAGCTTTCCCACACAGTGCTGTGAAGAGACAAGCACAGTCCTACCAACTCTCACCAATGAGCATGCCACAGACTCCAGCCAGCTCCTAGCATGTACAGAATTTGAGTGAGCAGTACCCAAGTTATTTTACTCAGGTACCTTGTTAATGATTCCTTTTAAACTTGCAGCCATGTCAACACTGTATTTCACCATACTGACATACACTCACAAGTCAAATGCCTGTAAGGACAGGCTGCTGATAAACAGCTCTGCACTTAATTGGTACACTCTCAGTGATAAGATAGCTTAAAATTTTTATCACTTTCATTTTAATGTCAAGTGATTAAAATGGGCTTTTTGTTAGTACATACACTGCATGAATTTTTTTGAATGTGCCTACCTCTGGCATCTTTCATTAAGCATTTTTGACACCAGCAAAGGAGCTCAAATACTGTATCCTAACTATCTTTATGGGAATATAACCCGTTGCCGGCCAGTTGATTCTAACTCATAGCAACCCTACAGGACAGAGCAGAACTGCCCAATAGGATTTCTAAGAAGCAGCTGGTGGATTCGAACTGCCGAACTTTTGGTTAACAGCCAATCTCTTAACCACTGTGCCACCAGAGCCCCATATGGGAATATAAGTATGGTAGTCAGGCCTTGGGCCATGAAGCCAAGTTTAAGGACTTTTCCTGCCTACCAATACTGCTTTAAGATGGGGAAAAGGCAAAGACAACTAATTCCCGTATGTTAAAAATTCTTGAGACAAACTAGTAAGTCCTATAAGAGCTATAACCTCTATAACAAACAAACCCCCTTTTATCAGGTGGCTCATTTTTCTTTTGCTGACTATGTAATTCAGTGCTTCTGAAATATAAACAGCTACCACCACACCATGTCATTATCTTTTCATGTCCAAATTCCAACAAGTGGTTTGCGGACTAAATGGGTGGTTTTATAGACCCTATCAATGAAGCCCACCCTCCAGTAGAGTGTGCAGGATGGCTGAGGGAGATATAGGTATTGTTATGGATGGAATTAGGTCCCCCCAAAATGAGTCAACTTGGCTGGGCCATGATTCCCAGTACTGTGTGACTGCCCACCATTCTGTCATTTGATGTGATTTTCCTATGTGTTGTAAATCCTACCTCTATGATGTTAATGAGGCAGGATTAGAGGCAGTTATGTTAATGAGGCAGGACTTAATCTACAAGATTAGGTTGTGTCTTAAGTCAATCTCTTTTGAGATATGAAAGAGAGAAGCGAGCAGAGAGACAGGGGACCTCATTACCACCAGGCAAGTAGTGCCGGCAGCAGAGCACGTCCTCTGGACCCAGGGTCCCTGTACTGAGAAGCTCCTAGACCAGGGGAAGACTGATGACAAGGACCATCCTCCAGAGCCGATAGAGAGAGTAAGCCTTTCCCTGGAGCTGGCACCCTGAATTCAGACTTCTCGCCTACTAGATTTTGAGAGAATAAACTTGTACTGGTGGTATTTCTGTTATACAGCACTAGATAACTAAGACAGGTATTTCTTATAATAGACTAAAAAAATAAAAAATAAAAAAATAACACTGGATCTTGCCAATTTGCAGGAAAAATTAAAGACAAAATATTCATTAAATCATAATTCTATATGCTTCTTAATTATCTGGTATCTAATCTGTTCCTACTCATTATATCAGAATGCTAGAAAATGACATCTAATTTGGCATAAAATATCTAACTGGAATTTTCCACCAGATATTTAAATTAAAATTCTTACAACGGTCTAAGAATACTGGTTTCTCTTGAGGAACCTGCACTACCTTCATGAAATGGTGAAGAGGGAGCTAGGTTATCGAGAAAGCAATTATTTTAAAACAGAACTTCCCAACCTGGTAACATATATCCAGCTATTAATAGGAATGCCCTGATGTCCTCAATAAAGAAATATATTAAACCCAGTATTTCCCAGGCTTCTTTAAAAATAGAGTATTTTTGTGGTATACCTATTACAATTCTTTAGAGAAGGGGAAATGCTGCTTTATAACATTTCTCTGATCTTCAAAACAGTCTGGGCACAGAGTAGTGCAAGCAAAAGAATAACTTTTAAAGGCAAAGAAAAGGCCTTTAAAAGTTAACTGCTGTTTCTTTGGTTGTTCTGACAGCCCCACAAGAAAGTCAAGTAACCACTACAGGTTGGCTGGGATAGTCCACCTGAGCGTGGCCATTCTTCATGCCCTAATTTTAAAATTTTGTTCATCTACCAATTACATCTCTAGTGTGACAATTAGCAAACAGCATGCAAATTATCTTTATCAGAGCCCAACAGATCACAAAAACCCAAGGGGTGGTAGGAAATGGGGTTTTGATTTTTAAGTGAAGAAAAAATTACTTGCTAAATCTACAGGAAAAGATTTCTGCAGGCTGGTGTTCCATGTAAAGAATAATAAAACACAGAAAGTAACAGCCTGGCCTCTGGAGCCAAACTATCTGGGTAGCCCAGCCCTCCCTTTACTCACCATGTAATCAGGGCAACTTAACCGCTTTCTGCGGTTACTTCATTTGTAAAATACGGGAAAAAGTACCTGATACACAACACAAAAAAATGTGACGTGACTGACGATTTTGTAAATGATCTTAAAAATGAGTAACCAGGAAATTTCTGATGCAAGGTAGGTAATGGGAGGGGATAAAAGCTGCCCTACTCAATGTGAGATCTAGGTTTGGATTCTAGAACTATGTCTTACTTTTTGACCTCAAAAAGTCACATAATCTCTAAGCCTCAATCTCATCTGTATAACCAGGATAATACTACCTATCACAGTGTTGTTTTGGAATCAGAAGCAATATATATGAGAGAGCTCTAACAATGTTACTTGTCATACAACTGAATAGTTTTTGAACAAACTGTGGGGAAATATGACGTCTTAGCTTTTGCTTATCATTAAAGGTCCAACTTAGCCAGCCAGAGCTTATTACTTCTTGCTCATACCATTAAATCAAGACGTGAGTTTAAAAGAAAAAAGAATTCACTTCTGTGCTTTTTCCATAAAGAATTGCTAAAAGCCTTATAATAAATAAGCATAATGGTGCTACCATTTAGCCAATTCACTTCTGGTTACCATGCTTGTGGTGGCTGGAGTTCAGGGACCTGCACACAGGTAGAAGGAAGGTTACCGAAATAAGCTGCAAATATTAATGATGGTTCTTTGAAAATCTAAAACTCAAGAGAACTCTTGAAGTAGTCTGGCAGTTATACAAAGTAATAACAATTAATGGGAATATACCTGTGGTTATTAATGCCAATGTTAGATGAACCTTATACAGTAGAATCCTCAAATGATAACACAACTCAAGTCAGACTTGCCAATTATAAAATTAGTAATTGATGAAACTGAATCACAATAGGAACAACTGTACTATGCAAAGCATTCATAGTTTATAATGTTCTAAGTAATAAAAAATTCAGTTTAGCAGCCAAAGCAACCGTGAAATGAGGGGGGAAAGGAGCAAGATGGCTAATGTTTTAAGTTTTTTTGGTTTTAAAAATTTTTTTACGCTTTTTTTTTTGCTTTTTGAATTAATATGGATAAGCCTCTAAACATTTTTTGAAGACTAAGGGTAGACAGGACATCAGAATTCTTTAAGTCTGCTGATAGAACATTCTAGGGTAAAGTGCTTCATTTAAATGGCATGCCTGCTTAAGCGTACCAATTCAGTGGATTCTACTGCTGTTCCTGCTTCCTAAAAAGCAGAAAAAAGGAACCATGTGAACAGTAAATTAAAAAATCCAGAGGCATGCAAGTGAACATCCATTCAGCATTCTCTGCCAGCCTCGCTCACTCTTTCCCTACTTCATACCCCTCATCCACCTTTTTCATCCCTCTTTATTGGCTAGTGTGGTGCAACAAGTTACTGATAGCTAGCCAAGTCTCAGAAATCAGAGAAAGCCTATTTTGCAGTTAGTAAAAGCATTAGATTTTAAGCCAGCTAAGGACTTGCTGCTTTTGACTTAACTTTCTCAACTTATCAAAACCTTCTCTTAAACTATCCCCATTTTCACTTAACCCTTTCCTAATCCAAAGGCAGACGGAAAATCCTGAATGGAAGGCTGACTTTTACCCATGATTAGTGAGCCAAATCCAGAATGTACTCCACCCACTGCAGCTCTTGCATATATCCCGGTTACCTTCACCCTCTTTCATCTGTTCTTCTCTCTCTTGGGTCTCTTCGTTAGCAGCTATCTTAAATTTGTCTTCAGGCGATTTCTCAGTAGCCCCCTGGGCTACCCTGGTCTCAACCCCATCTCCAGCTGCCTCAGACTCTTCTACGGACAGTTTAGTTTCCACCTGGCTAGGAACCAGCTCTGCCCTGACCTTCTCTACTCCTGAGCCATCTTTTGTTTCTGTTGGTCCTTCTGCAGACATTTGTGGTTTGAAAGGAGTCTGGTCTCCTGCAGCTGAAAGTCCACTGACTGCACCATCCTTTGGAGGAACTTTGACTTCCTGCCCAGGCTTCTCAGAGACTTCTGATCCAGCCTCTGCAGCCTCTGTTCCCACCTCTGGTGACTCCTCAGCAAGAGGCACTTCTTGCCCTACAAACTGCTCCTCAAGAACAACATTTCCTGGCTCATTTTCAGAGGTAGCTACCTGTTCCTTTGGCTCTTCCCCACCCAAATCCAATGGCTTGACTGTCGGGTCTCCAGGCTCTGCTTCTACCTCCACTGCGGAGCCCTGCTCTTCTAAAGTCACAACAGACTGTTCTTCTGAAGCTTCTTTAGGCTTTTCCTCCATGCTCACAATTACCTCTCCCTGCTTCTCCTGACCTCCTTTTTCTCTGTACTCTTCTTCCTGGATGTCTGTTCCAGGTACTGATTTTCCTTCCTCAGCATCTGGTGCTTCTTGTTCTGGCTTCTCAGAAGTGACCTCCGCTTCATTCAGTCCTGGTGCTGCCACTCGTTTTTCCTCTTTGGTGATGTCAGTTAACTGATCTGGGGTTGCCCATAGCTCCTCTGTAGGCTCACTTAAATCCATATCTTCTCTTCCACTCTTCTCTGTTTCAGTCTCTTGTTCTTTATCAGTTTCAGGCTTTACCAAAGATTTGTCTTCTGTTTTTTTGGCTTCTTCTTTTTCTCCCATCGCGTCATAAACCTGTTCTCTCAACTCTTCCCTTGCTTCCTCTACATGGTTAAAGAACATGAAGCATAAACATGTCTTCGAGTTTAATGATAAAGGCATAAATGGAAACTAAAAATACATTCCCTTTAAGCCCTCAAACAGCCTGGCTTGTTAAGATTTAGCAGATGGCTTAAATATTATCTGTCCCCTTGAGAAAGCAAACAGAAGAGTACCAGCTAGCAGAGCAACTTATTAAAAATAACACACACAAACTCCTTAAATGAGATAGTTTTACTTAAGCATTCTGAGTACCAGTTAGGTAAGAAATGCCAAGCTTTTCCTTTTCCTCTGAACATTACAGAACCCCACCTGATATGTAAATCTCTAATAGCCAAACTCAGCATAAAAATTAACATTTAACTTTCTTAGACACTACAATGTAAAAGGTCTCTATAAATATTGCTATTAAAAACAACTACATGGACTTAAAAAATTTGCATCAGAAAAATATTTAAGGTTGTAGTGATATTTGGAACATCAATTTAAATTAACCAGATTTGTTTGAGAAAATAAACTGTCCTCTTACAAAAACTCACTGTCAGTTTCAGTAGTTGACTAACCCCCACTGCGATCTCTACCAGACGCAGGTGTCATCACAGGCATCTTGGGAGAGACCATCCAAGGCAAGGAGAGCCCTATTTCCATCACTTGTACACAAGCAGTATATGTCGCATCCCTTGAATGCCACATGCAACTCCACGTACCATCTATGTTATCATTATTTTCTACCAAAGATTCGTCTTCTGTTTTGCCTCCTTCCTCCTCTTCCACATGCACACCTTCCAGGGCATTTCCCAACACACCATTCTCCATTCTAGGAGAACAAAAGAAGAAAACACCAAAGGTATGATAGTAACAGACTTTTTCAATAAGACAGAAATTGTCAATTTATGGAGAAGCAGTAGGATAGGAAGCAAATATAAACTGTTTAAGTACTCATGGGAGAAAAGCAATGATCAAAAGAGCACTGAAAGAAACAAGCATACCCCTTCCCTTATCCAGCCACATGAAAACCACTGATGACTCTTACCAAATCAACAAGCCCTGTATGTATTCACTTTACAATAGGGCTATATTTTCCCAACTTTTTATCTACACACACTTTTCTATATAGCCAATAACATTCTGGGAAAATTCTCATGGCTCCATAAGATTTACAAGATTACAAAATTTACTAGAACAGAGATTAAATAGATGACTGATTATAGCTTGTGTGCCCTCAATATAGTTTATTCTGGTTAGTAGATTATGGTGGAAAATATCCAACAATTTTCTACTAGTAAGACTATGAGTTTTATTTGCTAGATATTCTCACATAGTACACTGAAATTGTCTTTCATTCAGTCCTTGTTAAAGGTGATTATTTTATAAGCTAGCTGAGACTGCTTTTAAAGATTCTCTCTATATTGGGCTTTACTCAATGGACCATTCACTAGTGGAAAGATCTTTCCTTCTAAAGACCCCAAAAGTCAAAACTTAAATATAATTTTACTCTTTGCATCAAGAGATACTCAAAACAATTTCACGATTCTCCAAAACCCCCTTAGTAAAACCAGGCTTACATATAGCTCATGTAGGAGCCCTGGTGGCTCAGTGGTTAAAGTGCTTGGCTGATAACCGAAAGGTTGGTGGTTTGAACCCACTAGCCTTGGAAACCCGATGGGACAGTTCTACTCTATCCTATAGGGTCACTATGAGTCAGAATCGACTCGATGGCAGTGGGTTTTGGTTAGCTCATGTGAAATCTCAAAACTAGTACATCTTAGCATAAAACTTAAGTTTTCTAATAGACCATCAAGGTGATACACATGGAAACCCTGGTGGCGTAGTGGTTAAGAGTTCAGCTGCTAACCAAAAGGTCAGCAGTTTGAATCCACCAGGTGCTCCTGGGAAACCCTATGGGCCAGTTCTACGCTGTCCTATAGGGTCACTATGAGTCGGAATGGACTTGACAGCACCGGGTTTGGTTTGGTTTGGTTTGGGTCAAGGTGATACACAACATCCTACCTATAAACTGAGCCTTCAAAGACATACCTTGCCAACTCCAGAAGCGATTTCCCATAGAAAAAGAAGGCTTCTCCACATTCATTAGCTGTTTCTCCATACTTTTTACCTCTACAAAGAGAACAAACATCTAAGATCTAAATTAACATCTAATCTAAAACATTTATTTCCAGTTCTTTAATTAGAAAATGACACTTCTATTAAAACAATCCTTCTATGAAACCAATATTCCCTCTGGCTTTCATGTCAAGGTCAAAGGGACTTTTAGAAACAATGCAAAGTTAATGTTGCATGTTCTTCATCTATTTATGATATATATTCTCAATAACACCAATTTGCCAGAGTTAGTATATACTCTAACAGCCAAACTACACTAAAATAGGTATTCTTCCTGCTAGAAGATCAGGGAGGGGAGGTGTCAGTGTGGGCCAGAATAGAGGACCTTTGATTGAACTCTAGAGGTTAAGTAAGGTCTGTGGAAAGGCAGCACAACATACGGTTAAGAGCATGATCTCTGGAACCAGACTGCTTGAGTTCAAACCCCACCTCTGCCACTTAACTAGCTGTATAACCTTGAATATATTACTTAACTTCACAGTGCCTTAGTTTCCACATCTGTAAAATAGAAATTAATAACTGTCCAAACAGCTTTTGTAAGAACTAAATGAGTTAATGTATGTAAAAACATTTAAAGCAGAGTCTAGAAATGCAATAAGCACCATATATAAGTTTTACCCATTAACGCCTAGATAGGCAAGAGGGAGGGAAGAAATTACACAAGTGTGATAAATGGGAAGGAAGAGGTAGCTCTCTAGGTAGAGAAAGGAGACCAGCTTTCAGAGTGAAGAATTGGCAAAAGTCATGCAAAGTCAAGTACTAATTGCCTAAGAATATAGTAAGAATCACTTAGAGAAATTAAGCACGAAGAACCATGATGACAGTCATGTTTTTAAGGATAGTTACTAGATTAGAATACCACTTCTCAAATTTTCCTCCTACATACCATAAATGGCAAGACAATGAAAATATTGACCTTTCCAGATATCTGGGAGGAGTAGCCTAGAAGTGTTCTCATCCCCTTAGATACATTTTACATTCTAGAATAACCATGTGCAAAAATGTACAAAAACGCTGTAAGTACTTAGCATCAGGTAAAATTTGAGCTCCACCCCTAGCACACCAGAGACTCAGTTTATGAAGTCCAGGTGTAAGAGGCAAGGAAGAGACAAGCGATTACTATAGATATTCAGAAATAAGATTATGTTCTGGAGATTAGGAAAAGGAGTTGGGTTGGAAAAAGAATGAACTGATATGACCCTGACTGAATAGAAGGAATGAAGAAGCCAGAGGCTTTTAATCATAGTGAGCCCTAAGCCTGAAAACCATAAATGTTTCATTAAAAGCACTTACTTTATAAGGAAATTTCTTTAACTGTATATAATGAAATCAGTTAATTAGGAAACACGACTGACCATCAATTGTTATTGGTAACAAAGAAAACTAGCTCAAGTCATGGGGGAAATGTAAAGAAACCACTTTTATGCCTTTGAGGCACTAAAGCTACCTGCTGCCCCAAAATACAGGTAATGTGTGGCCTCCTGGTGGTAGCTTGCCAACTTCCAAAGCAGTGGCAACAACAGATCAAAGGTGCTAAGAATGTATGAAAAATTATGTGCTAATATAATACCATTAGCAATAGTGTGACCAATCATCACAGCCTGCTTGGGACTGAGGGGCTTCCCAGGATACTCCCAGTGATAAAATCAGGACAAACTCAAATTAGTGGCAATTAGGGGGAAAATTACCTTAGAAAAATCAAAGGCTGAAACTGCTCAGTGATACTGAGATTTCAGGTACAGTAACAAGAATAAACTCCTACATGAAAAACAATCAATCCAATCTTTTAAACCTCTTGCTCTTCATTCTTTTTCATCATAAAACAACTTTTTATAATTCAAGGCTTATTAAGAACTTAATATCATATCATAGAAAAACACACAATACTTACAAAAGACTAGCAGCTTCCTGGAATGCATTGACAGCTGCTGGAATATCCCCCATCACCAGATGTTTCTGTCCTAAACCCAGTAGTTTCTTAGCTTCACTATCCACATCCAAACTGCAAGAAGAAGAATTTTGTCAAGTGTCAAACCCTGTTTAATCAACATTTTTTGAACACCTACTACACTTAAACCATAATACTTAGTTTCTCTTTTTAACTCTTTGGACTACTCCGTCAAGGCCAAGCAAACTCACACTTAACTTATCACTGCAAAACCAAGAGAAATCTTAAAGGCAACATTCTCAGAAGCTTGACTAGAATATTTTCTCTTAAAGGATTATTTGCTCACAAAGCCTATATTGTATGTACTGTAAATATTTGTTAATTAAGCAACAAAAAGGGAACCATGAATTCATCTAGCAAGTTGTACTGGATAAAAGGAAAACCGAATCAAGAAAACATGTGGGAGTAGTTACATGAGGCAGGAAGAAGTAATGGGGAAAGAGAGAACCATTGTTTAGGGGGCACCGAGCTTGTTAAGAGTGATGAAAATTTGGAAATAGTGGGGATGGCTGCACAACATGATGAATGTAATTACTGTCACTGAATTACACGTGTAAAAAACCTTGAAATGGCAAATGTTTTGTTATGTTTCATATTTATACAAACACGTTCCCCACAAGAAAACAAGAGAAACATTAGGGTAAATACGGCAAGAGCCAGTGATTTCAAGATCGAGACAATGTAGTGTTAGTATCAACGGCAAATACATCAAACGGAACAGATTAGAATCAAAAACTTGTATGGTCAATATAAATTTCAACAAAGATGCCAAAGCAATTCAAAGGGGAAAGACTAATCTTTTCAACAAATGGTACTGGAGTAATGGATATCCAGATGCAAAAAAAGTCCTACAAGATATGCTAAAGGGAGTCCTTCAGGCGGAAAACACACTAGAGATGGCAACTCAAAGAAATAAAGATCACTGGGAAAGGTAACTACGTAATTAAATATATAAGTTAATATTCAACACTGACATCAGGCAAGATGGCTAAGTATGATGCTCTAGAGGTCGCTAACTTTACCAAAACAACAACTGTATTGGAAAGAACAACTGGAATCAACCCTTTTGGACCTCTAGAACCTGATCTGACACTTACATTAACCAGGGGAATGCCTGATAAAGGGAAACCAACCTAGATAAGCCACATGTGCTAACTAGCTACCATCCTTCGTTCCTCAGCCCAGCCATATCCCTAGTGCAGCTGGCTGGTGCCTGGGTAGGCAGTGGGGACCGTGTCTTCTAAGGATCTGGGGATGCAGTTTGCATAGTTGGGTTGGTATGAAAACTGGTGCAGACGGTTCCCATGGTTTTGGCTCTATTGCAGCGGCAGTTTCACCTGGCGGTGGCAGCTTAAAAAGCCAGTACCTTTATTTTTAATATACATATATATGATTATGGTAAACATACACAATTACATTGTTAAAAATATATTAAACATTTACATCTAAGACACAACTATTGCTCTCTACTCGTCTGGAACAAAAGAGAAAAAAAATACTGGTTCACTAATTTACACAAATCTTTCATGTTGACAGATCTCCTTATAACAAAAAAAATCACATTAAAATCACCAATTTCATCAGAATGGAACACTGTCAAGCTCACAGTGGTCAACGCAACTTTTCAAAAATCTTAACTTTTGCTTAAAAGCTCAAATTTGATCACTGGCAACAAGTACTATCAGTTATTCTTAAAATGACAAGCTCATTTTACTCATTTTGGAGAAAACTTCTGTCAAATACTCAAGTCTGAACAACTATAGTTTGGTGGTCATTCTTCTAAGTAAACTCGAAGTTCCATGAAAAAAGTGGCTATTTCAACTCTTAATCACACAACTGCTTTTCCTCAAGACAACCATCATACCTAATTCAGCATACAAAAGTACTTAATCCATACTTTCCATTTTGTCACTGTAATGTGGTAAAAGTAGTGGTAACGTCAGAATCTTTAACTTCTGTGGGGATTATGAGAATCAAGATCATCAGCCCAAAACTGATTCCTATGAGGTGGAGGTCAGACATACTTACCTCTACTTTCCAACTTCTTTACCATTTCTGACACCAACTGCCACCCTGCCGTCCACAGCACTCTCTACTTCTCTGCGGAGTTCAATAATTCATTGCAGTAGCCACAGAGAACTCACAGACCATACTTACAGTTAAATGGTTTTAAGAAAGTAATGGAGTAAGAACTCAGGATCAGGATCAACAGGCTACAACTCAGGATCAGGACACGTGTAAGCACAATCTGGAAGCAATCTCCACCCCCTAAGGTGGAGAGTACATCTCTTCAAAGTGGAGAGCACATCCCTACCTTCTTCAGTGCAGGACAGCTCTCTCAGCTCCTCTCGGGTGGACAAGCAAGCAGGCCCCTCTCTCTGCTGTGCATGCCCCCTCTCAGCCATGTGGTCTTCCTCTCAGCCCCCTCAGGACAGGCCTCTTGGCCCGTATGCCCCCCTCAGTCATGCAGACCTCTCTGACTTCAGCCTCCCTGCTGCTAACTGACCCAGCTGATAGCCAGTGTAGTAGCTTTATTCAGTTGTCTTAGCTGCATTCCTAGCAGCAAGTTTCTGCCTTCACCAACTCTGCTGCATGGCTCCTTCCGGGTCTGTTGCCACCAGCTCTGCCATAAGACCTCTTCCAAGCCTCTCACTGTCTTCAGTGTTAGAGCCCTTGACCTGTGTTACACCTCTTTTAGGAGGTTCCTCACCTCCTCTCTCTCTTGAATCTTCTCTCTTCTTGCCTCTCCTGCCTTTCTGAAACCTGTGTGGGAATGGCTGCTTATACAGTAAAACCTGTGAAAGTCGGACTGTGTTTTGTGGAAACCTGTCAGAGAAGGAAAACTCAAATATTTTCCACTAAAATGAACGATAGAAAAGTGGTAAAGACTTGCAACCTATCAAAGGCAGAAAACTTGCAAGGCCCAGAAACACAAGGCAGTCCCATCTGGTTCTGGCTCTCACAGGTTTCACTATGTAAGCAAATTCCTTGTCAATTTCAAGGAATGGCCTTCCCGCTAGTATGGCCACTAATGGTGCAATCCCCTCAGTAGGCTACAATCACTTCATCAGCATAGCAAACTGACCAATCACCTTACAGGGTGCAGTCACTTCATTTGCATAGCCTATTGACCAATCCCTGCAAGGTATGTAAAATAAATTACAGGGCAGGCAGCAGCTCAGGAACAGCAAAAAGTATCAAACAATCAAGCTATTTACAACTTACCAAGGAAATGTCAATCAACCTGGACAAAGATAACAAACCCTCTGGGATAGAAAACTAGGGTAAAGGTAACTCCTCAGGGATTAAGGGAAAAAATCTCTCAAGTTTTCTCAAAGAACCAAGGCAAAAGGCCACATAAAGGAACTCATTTCACCACAGTCACACAGAATATTAAAAAGCCACATAGTCAAGGCATGAGAATAAACTGCTTCATCAGAGACATTCCTAAGTAAGCCTGGTGATTTTTTGACTGTGGGTGAGTGGTAGAACACATACTAGCACTGTTTGGTGCTACTGTCTTGATTTATGGTAAGAGGGCAGCAGGTTTACCAACCATTGGTTTTGTACCATTATTTTCAATGTCAACACAGTGACAGAAACAAATAGTCTTTATTATTAAGAAATACTTTTGAACTCACAAAACTTCTGAGAGGATCTCAAGGACCCCAAAGATATCCAAACAACACTTTAAGAACTGCTGAGTAAGCAGGAACAGACATCCCAAAAGGGAGACTATATGGGTACAGATCTATGTTGGGGATGTTGTAAAATTTCTCTTCCTATTGTTTATTTCACTGAACTAAAACAAAGTAAAATCATCAAGTTAGACCAACAGGACAGACGGTGTTAAATGTTTTACAAGAAAATGTTACGAAAAAGTTGCACAGCAGAACAGGAAAATGACTTGACCAGGGAAATGTGGTAAGACTGCTAGGCAGTACTAAAAACTCACTCGATGGTAGTGGATGTGAATTTATAATGAAATTAGTCATACTTTTTCCAACTATCTTTCATGTTCCTTTCAGAATCTATGCTTCTCTAAAAATAATTGTTTATAATGTTGGTAACTACATAACAACACTGTGTTGTGAGGATCAGGTAGCCTACCTATATTTATGCCTTATATTGAGTCCAGAAATTTAAATACTATAGTATACTCTATCAGTAACCCTCTAAAATAGACTAGGTGTAACTCTGAGATATACCAAAGTGTATCTGTGTAGGACCAATCTAGAGTAGTACTTATTCCACTCAAAAACACGACTGACACAAATCATTAGGTATATTATTTCTAGAAAATATATTTTAAATAATCAAGATAATAAAGGAATTTAAGACTACATCATGAAAAACATCCAAACAAAACAAAACAAAACAAAACTTAAGGACACTTAGAAAACAGATGAAGGAAAACTATGCAGAAAGATTAAACAGAATCTGTAACAATGATTTTCAACCCAAGTGAGCTTAAGAATCATAAAGAAGCTTTTCCAAAACACACAAACCTGAACCATACCTCAAACTTAAAAAACAGAATCTATAATCATCCTCTCGGAAGAGCTTTTTACTTATCGTTATGCTTACCTCTAGTTAAGAACCATATGGTCACACCAAGATGGAGAAGTTACAAGGAAACAGATGTGGACTCAATATAAAACTTAATAACTAAAATAGTTACAAAATTGAAAATGGTAACCTTACAAAATAGAGATCCAAATGAGAAATATACAAAGATAGGATAGGTAAACATTTGTCAGGCATGTGGTATACTCATCAAGCAGCAGAACTAGATAACTTTCAATTCTAATTAAATGCAAAAAAGAAAACCCTGAACAGGTTGTTAGCAGGTTTCTACACTTTAAATTACAGACAAGTACCTTTATGCCCAGTTTATTTATTATCTATTAAAAATAATGAAACTAATAGTTCTCAAGTTATACAGTTAATTTATGTTTCAAATATGAATCTAATTGTTCCATGTAAACAATCTTACCTCTCCACTTTATCTGCAGAGGTAGAAGGAGCTGGAGCATCTTCCTCAATTCTATAATGAAAATTGAAGGGAAAAAAGAGAAAAAGAAAAAAAAAAAGTCAAAATATATTTTACACCTAGAAAATAAATAAATATATAAAGCCATTTTAAAAAGCTACCATTTCCTAACACCCAATATAGCCCAAGTATGATTAAGATTTATTTATATTATCAAGTTTACCCTTACTTATTCAAATATCTATTAAACATATATTTGTTGGATACAAGGTATATTAATGAACAAGACATTCACATTCTAGCTTTCTGTGTTTATGATCAGATGGAAAAGAACTAAGTATATTTCCTATAATGCAATCTTACATTCTGCAAAACTGTTTACTACAAGATTTATATTTATCAAAATTTTTTAAATGAAATGAGAGTTTTCCTGAACATTCATTTTTTAAAGTTCCTAATAAACATCTTTGGCACATTTCAGAGCTGTGTCTGCTGAACGGCTCTAGAAATAATGATCATCCCAGAAGCAATGAGCACCCCCAGCAATGAGACTATGCTCTTGAAAATTCATTTCCCTCTCAAAATGGCAGAATAGGATACTACAGATGTCGGTCCCTCTACAAACAACAACTGGAAAGAGTAATTGGAATAAACTGTTTTTGAAGGCTGATCTAACACTTAAATCAACCAGGGGAGTGCTTGATTAAAAAAGGCTGCTTATCTTTTCCAGGTGAAGCTCATGTACAAAATCCACTAACATCCTGCATTCCTCAGCCCCAGGCAGTAGTGGGATAGTTTCACCATTCCTAGAGTGGCTATCTGGTTGCACTGTTTGCATAGTTGGTTAAGCCTGATAGTGCCCTGAGGGACCAGTTCAGATACTGTCATGGTTTTGGCCCTCTGGCTATGGCCCTCTTGCATCAGCAGCTTTAAGGGCCTATGCACCTTTGGATGTGTGTATGAAGAATGGAACTCAGTGACCACATACAACTGGAGTATACACTCTGCAAATATAGTTTGGGAAAAGTCACTGAACAGATGACTGAAGCTTTCATCAAGTAACAATGGCAACTCCTGAGTGGGAAATCAGATTTTCAGAGTTACCACACTATATCCAGAATGACGAGTTCTCAACAACAACAAAATTACAACACATACAAATAAACAGAGAAGTATGGCCCATGCACACACGCACACAAATTGACAGAAACAATCCCTGAGGAAGCCCACCACACCTTGGAATTACTAGTCAAAGATGTTAAATCAACTATCTTAAATATGCTTAATGACATAAAGGGAACCATGGACGAAGAACTACAGGAAATTAAGAAAACACATGAACAAAATGAAAACATCATTTAAATGATAAAAAGGAATCAAAGAGAAAATTCTGGGGCTAAAAAGCACAGTAACTGAAATGAAAAATTCACAAGAGTTTCAACAGAAAATTAAATTAGAGCAGGTAGAAGAAAGGATCAGTGAACCTGAATATAAAACGATTGAAATTATTGTCCAAAAAAGCAGAAAGAATAACGAAGATACATGAACAGAGACTGAAAAACCTGTAGGACACCACCAAGCATACCAACATATAGATCAGAGTCTCAGAGGAAAAAAAAGAAAAAGGCTTTAAAAATAATAATGGCCAAAAACATCCCGAGTCTGATGAACTACAAGCAGAATAAACTCAGAAAGATCCACACAGACATATAGATAAATTGTCAACACCCAAAGACAGAATCTTGAGACTAGCAAGAAGCAATGCAACATGTACAAGGGATCCTCAATTAGATTAACAGTTGATTTGTCATCAGAAACCATAAAGGCCAGAAGAAAGTAGGATGACATTTTTAAAGTACTAAAAAGGGGGAAAAATTGTCAACCAAAAATTCTGTATCTGGCAAAACTCTCCTTCAAAAATGAAGGAGAATTAAAGACTCCCAGATAAACAACAGCTGAGAGTTCATTAACAGTAGACCTGCCCTACGAGAAATATTAAAGGGTATCCTTAAGACTGAAATAAAACACACAAGACAGTAACTTGAAGTCACAAGAAATAAAGAACACCAGTAAAGATAACATAAGTAAATTAAAAACCAGTATTACTGTATTTTTGGTTTGTAACTCCTCTTTTTTTAATATATGATTTAAAAGACAAATGTATAAAACAGCTATTATGAAGCTATGTCAATGTCAATGGATACATACTGTATTACGAACATAATTTGTGACAATAATATAAAGAGGGATGAAAATGTACAGGGGCAGCGTATGTAGAAGTCCCTGGATGGTGCCAACAATTAACGTGCTTTGCTGCTAACCAAAAGTTTGTGTCTAAGCCACCAGAAAAAAGGAAATAATAAAGATCAGAATAGATATAAATAAAATAGAGAATAGAAAAACAATAGCAAGAATCAACAAAACCAAGTTGGTTCTTCAAAAGAATCGACAAAAGTGACAAATCACCAGCCAGGCTGACAAAAGAAAAACAGGAGAGGATGCAAGTAACCTAAATAAGAAATGAAATGGGGGACATTACAACAGACCCAACTGAAATAAAAAGGATAACAGAGTATTATGAAAAACTATACTACAACAAATTTGAAAACCTAGAGAAAATGGATAAATTTCTAGAAACATACTACCTACACAAACTATCATAAAGTAATCTTGAAAATCTGAACAGACACATAACAAGAAACTGAAAAGGTAATTAAAAAAACTCCCAACCAAAAAAAAGCCCTGGCCCAGATGGCTTCACTGGTGAATTCTACCAAATATTCAGAGAAGAGCTTATATCAGTACTACTCAAACTATTTCAGAACACAGAAAAAGAAGTGACACTTCCAATTCATTCTATAAAGCCAGCATAACCCTAATACCAAAACTAGGCAAAGATGCCACACACACACAAAAAGAAAATTACAGACCAATATCTCTCATGAATATAGATGCAAAAATTCTCAACAAAATTCTAGCAAACAGAATTCAGTATCAAATCAAAAAAATAATACACCACAACCAAGTAGGATTCATACCAGGTATGCAAAGATGGTTCAACATTAGAAAATCAATAAACGTAATCCACCACATAAATAAAAGGAAAGAATCACATGATCATCTCAACTGACGCAGAAAAGGCATTTGACAAAGTCCAACACCCATTCCTGATAAAAACTCTCAATAAAATAGGTATAGAAGGGAAATTTCTCAATGAAAATGTGTCCATCCAAAGGTGCCTCGAAAGAAAGGCCTGGCAATCTACTTCTTAAATGTCAGCCATTGAAAACTCTGTGGAGCACAGTTTCACTCTGACACACATGGGGTCGCCAATTTGACAGCAACTGATACTGGCAGAATATATGTATACCACTGCAACTAAGTTGGCATTATTCAAACTAGGTTATTATACATTAAGATAGTAAGGGTAAGACATGGTAACCACAAAGAAAAAAATCTAAAAAATATACATAAAAGGAAAAAAAAAGGGAATCAAAACAGTTCACTACTACAAAAAAATCAACTAAACACAAATGACATATATATATATATACATACACACACACACATGCACATATATATATATATATATATATATATACACATATATATACACCTACACACATATAAAAATAACAGCAATCCTTCCTTATCAGTAATTATCTTAAAATGTAAGTGGTTAAATGCTCCAATCAAAAGGCAGGGAGTGGCAGAATGCATGAAAAAACATGATCTATCTATATGTTATCTACAGGAAACTTAGTCAACAAGAAACAAAGAAGTTGAAAGTAAAAGGATAGAAAAAGATTCCATGCAAATTGTAACCAAAAAAGAGCAGGGTTGGCTATATTATCATACAAAATAGACTTTAAGTTAAAACATATTACAGGAGACAAAGGACATTATATATTGACAAAAGGTACCACCTAGTAAGAAGATTATAAACATTATGTTATAAACAATTATAAACATATATATGCATCTAACAACAAAGCCCCAAAATGTACGAAACAAAAATGAACAGAATTGAAAAGAAAAAGTTTTATACAAGTTGGTGACTTCAATGTCCCACTTTCAATGTATAGAATAACGATAAAAAAGTCCAATAAGGAAGAAAAATGAACGCTATAAACCAATTACACTTAACAGACATACACAGAAAACTACACCCAACAACAGAATACATATTTTTCTCAAGTACACATGGAACACTCTCCAGGATAAGCTATGTCAGGCCACAAAACAAGTCTTAATAAACTTAAAGGAGTTCCGGCAAAATGGCACTCTAGGCAGGAGCACCACGCCGTCCCTCCACAGCAAAGATCCGAAAAACTAAGCCAAACAGAATACAACAATCCTGAAACCCTAAAACATCAAACTAAGAGATAAAGAACTCAGCCAAGCACCAAATGGAGTGAGAAAACCGACAGAGAATGGAGAGCGAGGAGAGATTCATGCAGAGGTCCCCTACCAGCTAACGCAGCGTGGATCCACCATCTTGGACTCCTATCGGAGACCAGCAAACGGGGGTGCGAGAGAGCAGCCTCACGGAGCGTCCAGCGGGAGACAAAACAACCAGTAATTTGCGGTGTGCGCTTTCCCACCCCCCAACCCTCTTCGCCCCAGCTCAGCCTCCTCTGCTTCCTGCGGTCACAGTCTCTTGACTGGGAAGCGCCGGCTGCTTGGGATTACACACACCCAAGCAGGCGTCTCTCTGGGTGCCATTTGTTGGCTGCTACTGTTGCTTTTTTTTTCTGCTTGTTTAGATTTCTCATTTGCGTCTCGCCACCTCCCCCTCCTTTCACTCGACTACCAGGCTCTGTGTGCCACCTTTGCTTCTTCCTGAGAGACTGCGTAGTGCCGGCAATTTGTGATATACGCTTTCACACTCTCCACCCTTCTTCACCCACACTCGGCCTCCTCTGCTTCCCACGGACACAGTCTCTTGTCCAGAAACACCTGCCTGCACTAGCTGGCTCTCTGAGTGCCATTTGTTAGCTGCTGGTGTTGCTTTTTTTTTTTTTTTTTTCCTGCTTCTTTTGATTTCTTGCCTGCCTCTCGCCGCCTCCCCCTCCTTTTGCTCGAGTGCCTAGCTCTGAGAGCCAGCTTTGCTTCTTCCTGAGGTGCTGCGGGGCTCCATTCGAGTGTGCAGCTGCTTCCCGGTCTGGGCTGCCACGCTGGTGGGATCGTGGGGCTTTTATTTGTTCCTCTGCTTCCCACGGCCACGGTCTCTTGACCGGGAGGCGCTGGCTGCTTGGATTCCACACACCCAAGCAAGCGACTCTCTGGGTGCCATTTGTTGGCTGCTAGTGTTGCTTTTTTTCCCTGCTTCTTTTGATTTCTCACTTGCCTCTCGCCACCTTCCCCTCCTTTCACTCAAGTGACTGGCTCCATGCGCCATCTTTGCTTCTTCCTGAGGAGCTCCAGAGTGTCAGCAACTTGTGACATACGCTTTCCCACTCTCCACCCTTCTTCACCCACACTCGGCCTCCTCTGCTTCCCGCGGACACAGTCTCTTGTCCAGAAACACCAGCCCGCACTAGCTGGCTCTCTGAGTGCCATTTGTTGGCTGCTGGTATTGCTTTTTTTTTTTTTCCTTCCTGTTTCTTTGGATTTCTTGCTTGCCTCTCGCCGCCTCCCTCTCCATTCGCTCGAGTGCCTGGCTCCGTGCGCCATCTTTGCTTTTTTCTGAGAGGCTGCAGAGCTCCACTCAAGTGTGCAGCTGCTTCCCAGTCTGGGCTACCATGCTGGTGGGATCCCGGGGCTTTTGTTCGTTTTGAATTATTTTCTTTTCCTTTTCTTGAGTTGGGAGCCCTTTCTGGAAAGGCGGAGCTGCATGGCAAGGAATTCGCCTTCAGCTTCCACAGATGTGCAGAGGGATCCCTGAGAAGACTTCTTTTTTCAGTGTTTTTTTTGTTTCGTTTTGTTTTGTTTTGGGGGGGGCCTTTCTTGTTCTTTTTTTTTTAATTTGTTTTGTTTTCTTTTTCCTCTTTTTCCATTCTCGTTTTTCTTCATTGCTCAGTTTCTCATCGCTCTATATCTTTCTTCTCTTTCTGATTCCTGAATACCAGGCGTTGTATACCTCTACGCCTTCTAGCCAGGCTGTACTGCAACACCTGACAGCGACTTCCCCAGACCTCATAGCTGCATCGGTGGGATCCCTGGGAACTTTGCCATCCTTTAACCTTTCTGATTTTTATTTATTCATTCTTTTCTTCCTCTTACCCTTTCTGTTTTTCTCCATTTCATAATCTCTCATCTCTCTATTTCAACAGCAAACTCCCCTACCATTCTTTCTTGTTTTTTTAATATGTTTTTTGGCTCCTGTTCCTCTCTTCTCTCTCCCATATCCATCTTAGCTCCACTCATAACTATCTCCCCGCTGCATCCTGCCTACCTGCACCGTGTGCTCGACATCACACCACCAAGCAGTACAGACAAGGCCTACTAGAATCTGCCCAGCACTGATTACCGACCCGCCCTGGTAGCTGTAGTAGGTGCCACAAACAACCCGTCCCAGTAACTCCTCTTCAGCTAAACCTGCTCTGCCGTACCATATCTAAGTGACTGACCCTGCCAGTGGGAGAAGGAGGCAGAAAGTATTGAGCGCACAGACGACTGAACAAAGGATACACAGTCCGACTGCTCAGACATAATCAAATTTTTTTTTTAAAAAAGGGATGAAACAAACAAATCTACAATCAATAAACGAGAAAAATAACTACCGAATGCCCCGAAAACAGCAGACAATATCAAAACATTTACAAAAACAAGACAAAATGGTTCTAAGTAGGCGTCCAAATTAAAACACCAGATGACTCTCCTTGGAAGAAAATGCACTAAAAGTACCTGATAAGGAATTCAAATCTCTAATACTCGGAATTTTCCAAGAACTGAGGCAAAAAGCTGACAAACATTGAGAAAAAAATAGACAAATTCGTGGAAAATACAGACAAAAAATTGGAAGAATTCAGGAAGATGATTCAGGAACAAAATGCCAAAATAAATTCACAACTAGAAATTATACAAAAACAACAATTAGAAAACCAAAAGATAAACAACAAGAATTCAAAAATGGATGATGTCACAGAAGGGCTGAGAAGCAGATTTGAAACCGTGGAAGACAGGATCAGTGGAACTGAAGACAAACACTTGGATACAACTCTGTTTCAGGAAAACTCAGAAAAAATAACAAAGAAAAATGAGACCCTGAGAGTTACGTGGGAGACAATTAAAAGCAAAAATTTACGAGTGATTGGCATTCAAGAACAGGGGGAGAAAACAGAAAACACAGAGAGGATCATTGAGGAACTGCTGACAGAAAACTTCCCCAATATCATAAAAGATGAAAACCTGGCCATCCAAGAAGCTCAACGAACACCATATAGAAGAGACCCCAAAAGAAAATCACCAAGGCATATCATATTCACACTCGCCAAAACCAAACACAAACAAAGAATCCTGAGAGCAGCTCGTGAAAAACAAGAAGTCACATACAGAGGAAAAACAATAAGACAAAGCTCAGATTATTCGGCAGAAACCATGCAGGCAAGAAGGCAATGGGATGACATATATAAAATCTTGAAAGAAAAAAAAATTGTCAGCCAAGAATACTATATCCTGCAAAACTCTCTTTCAAATTTGATGGTGAAATTAGGTGATTTCCAGATAAACAGAAACTAAGGGAATATGGAAAAGTCAAACCAAACTTACAAGAATTATTAAAGGGAGTTCTTCGATCTGAGGACAAACAGCTTCAGCTCACAGGTAGAACCTAGGATGCAGGATCGTACGAGCCAGATACCAATCTAGGAAATGAACTCTCGAGGACTATCCAAAACCAAAAGAAATACAACAGGGAATCAGAGCAGTTAATCAATGAATGACAACAACATCAAAATAATGAAACAGGGAATAAACGGCATAGGTATAGAACCTTCTAATGGAGAGAAAGGCAAGGCGATACCAAGTAATGGTAGACTGCTTCAAACTTAAAAAAAAAAAAAAGGGTAAAATTCATGGTAACCACAAAGAAAGTTAACAAACCAACTCATAAAAATAAAGACGAAAAACAAAGTCTCAGCAAAAACAAAACCCAGAAAAACAAATGAAAAAAAAAAAAAAAAATCCACAAACAAAAATACCTCCGCACAAGAGAGTAAGAACAACAAAGAAAACTTCCACAAAAAAAAGCACAACAAAATGACAGCAACAAACTCACGTCTATCAATAATTACACTGAATGTAAATGGACTCAATGCACCCATGAAGAGTCAGAGAGTGACAGAATGGATAAGAAAACAGGATCCATCAATATGCTGTCTACAAGAGACACACCTTAGAAACAAAGATGTGAATTTATTAAAAGTTAAACGTTGGAAAAAAATACATCAAACTAACAACTACCAAAAAAGAGCAGGAGTGGCAATTCTAGTAATCAGCTAAAATAGACTTCAAAACAAAATCTACCATAAAAAACAAAGAAGAACACCATATAATGATTAAGCAGACGATCCATCATGAAGACATAACCATAATAAACATCTACGCACCCAACGACAGGGCTCCAAAATACATAAAACTCTACCAACACTGAAAAGAGAAATCGACAGTTCCACAAGAATAGTAGGAGACTTCAACACACCACTCTCAGTAAAGGACAGAATAACTAAGAAGAAACTCAGCAAAGATACAGAACAACTAAAGGGCACAATCAGCCAACTGGACCTCACAGACATACATAGAACACTACACCCAACAGCTGCAAAGTACACATTCTTTTCCAATGCACATGGAACGTTCTCCAGAGTAGACCACATCTTAGGCCACAGAGCAATCCTCAACAAGATCTAAAACGCTGAGATAATACAAAGTATCTTCTCTGACCACAATGCCATCAAGGTAGAAATTAACAACAGGAAGACCAAGGAAAAAAAATCAATTGTATGGAAACTGAATAACACCCTGCTTACACATCACTGGGTAATAGAAGAAATCAGAGATGGAATCAAAAAATTCCTAGAATCAAACCAGAATGAAAACACATCATACCAAAACCTTTGGGACACAGCAAAGGCAGTTCTCAGAGAACAGTTTATAGCAATAGATACATCAAAAAATAAGAAAGGGACAAAATTAAAACATTAACTACAGAACTCAAATAAACAGAAAGACAACAGCAAAAAAAAGCCCACAACCACCGGAAGAAAGAAAATAATAAAGATCAGAACAGAAATAAATGAAATAGAGTACAGAAAAACAGTAGAAAGAATCAACAAAACCAAAAGTTGGTTCTTAAAACTCACAAGCAAAAAAAGCCCTGGCCCAGATGGCTTCACTGGAGAATTCTACAAAACATTTACAGAAGAACTTGTACCAGTTCTACTCAAGCTATTTCAAAGCATAGGAGAAGAAGCAACACTTCCAAATTCGTTCTATGAAGCCAGCATAACGCTGATACCAAAACCAGGCAAAGACGTCCCAAAAAAAGAAAATTACAGACCAATATCTCTCATGAATATAGATGCAAAAATTCTCAACAAAATTCTAACCAATAGAATTCATCATCATATCAAAAAAATAATATACCACGACCAAGTAGGATTCATACCAGGTATGCAAGAATGGTTCAACATTAGAAAATCAATCAATGTAATCCACCACATAAATAAAAGGAAAGAAAAGAATCACATGATCATCTCAATTGACGCAGAAAAGGCATTTGACAAACTCCAACACACATTCCTGATAAAAACTCTCAATAAAATAAGTATAGAATGGAAATTTCTCAAAATAAAGGGCATCTATGCAAAACCAACGGCCAACATCATTCTTAATGGAGAGAGACTGAAAACATTCCCCTTGAAAACAGGAACAAGACAAGGATGCCCTTTATCACCACTCCTATTTAACATTGTGCTGGAAGTTCTAGCTAGAGCAATAAGGCAAGAAAAAGAAATAAAGGGCATCCAAATTGGTAATGAAGAAGTTAAACAGTCCCTGTTTGCAAATGAAAAGATACTACACACAGAAAACCCTAAAAACTCCATGAGAAATCTACTGGAACTAGTAGAAAGATTCAGCAGCGTAGCAGGATACAAGATAAACATTCAAAAATCAGTTGGATTTCTATATACCAGTAAGGAGAACAATGTAAAGGAAATCAGGAAAACAGTACCATTTTCAATAGCCCTTAAAAAGATAACATACTTAGGAATAAATCTGACCAGGGATGTAAAAGACCTATACAAAGAAAACTATAAAACACTACAGCATGAAACCCAAAAGGATCTACATAAATGAAAAAACATACCATGCTCATGGATAGGCAGACTCAACATTGTGAAAACGTCAATCCTACCCAAAGCAATTTACAAATACAATGCAATCCCGATCCAAATACCAACAACATTCTTCCAAGAGATGGAAAAACTAATCATTAACTTTATGTGGAAAGGGAAAAAGGCCCGAATAAGTAAAGCACTACTGAAGACGAAGAATAAAGTTGGAGGACTTACACCACCTAACTTCAGAACCTACTACACAGCTACAGTAGTCGAAACAGCCTGCTACTGGTACAATGACAGATATATTGACCAACAGAACAGAATTGAGAACCCAGATGTAAATCCATCCACCTACGGTCACCTGATCTTTGACAAGGGCCCATTTGATGGCAAATGGGGAAAAGACAGTCTTTTTAACAAATGGTGCTGGCAAAACTGGATATCCATTTGCCAAAAAATGAAACAGGACCCATACCTCACACCGTATACAAAAACTACTTCAAAATGGATCAAAGACCTGAATATAAAGCCTAAAGCTATAAAGTTTATAGAAAAAAAATAGGACCAACACTACAGGCCTTAATACATGGCATTAACAGGATACAAACCACAACCATCAACGCACAAAACCCAACAGATAAGCTAGATAACTGGAATCTTCTAAAAATCAAACAACTATGCTCTTCAAAAGTCTTCAATAGACATACCATTCGATCCAACAATCCCGCTCCTAGGAATATATTCTAGAAAAATAAGAGTCATCACTCGAATAGACATATGCACACCTATGTTCATGGCAGCATTATTCACAATAGCAAAACGATGGAAACAACCTCGATGTCCATCAACAGACGAATGGATACACAAACTATGGTACATACACACAATGGAGTACTATGCAACGAGAAAGAACAATGAATCGGTGAACCATCTCATAACATGGATGAAACTGGAGGACATCATGCTGAGTGAAATAAGTCAATCACAAAAGGACAAATATTGTATGAGACCTCTATTGTAAAAACCCATGAAAAAATTCACATGCAAAATGTAACAATCCTTGTTGGTTACCAGGGATGAGGGGGGGGGGAATACTAAATAGGTAATAGGTAAGTGGTAACTTGGGTGAGAGATGAGATAGTACATAGTACAGGGGAAACTAACACAACCTGCACAAGGAAAGGTCATGGAGGCCCTATAGACACATCCAAACCCCCCGAGGGACTGAGTTGTTGGACGGAGGGCTCTGGGGACCATGGTCTCGGGGAACATCTAGCTCAATTGGCATGACACTACTTATAAAGATAATGCTCTACATTCTACCTTGGTGAGTAGTGTCTGGAGTCTTAAAAGCCTATGAGCAGCCATCTAAGATACTCCACTGATCTCATCCCTTCGGGAACAAGGGAGAACGAAGAGAACAGGATACAAGGAAAAGATTAGTCCGAAGGACTAATGGTCCACAGCTACCAAGGCCTCCACGGGACTGAGCCCAGTACAACTGGATGGTGCCCGGCTACCACCAATGACTCCTCTGACCAGGATCACAACAGAGGGTTCTGGGCAGAGCTGGAGTAGGATGTAGAGCATAATTTTAACTCCCAAAAAAAAAAAAAAAAAAGAAGACCAGATATACTGGCCTAAAGAATACTAGAGAAACCTCGAGAGTGTGGCCCCCAGACACCCTTTCAGCTCAGAGGTGAAGTTACCTTCAAGGTTCGATGTTAAGCCTGGGAATGGACACCCCAGTAAAACCAAATGGGACTAACGATGTACAGGAGTCCGGTGACAAGGGCCAGAAGGCAGAGGGAGAGTAGGAAACTGATGATAAGGAACACAAATTGAATAAGAACACTGTCGATGTATTGTGAGATTGTTGACCACTGCTATAGGGCAACATTTGTAGTAACTATTAAATGGGAGGCTGTTTGTCCTGTAAGCCTTCATCTTGGGCGAGAATGGCAGCACAATTGGAAGAGCATAGTCAATATCACTTAAATGTGTAAGTAAAAAGTTTTGAAATGGTGTTTAAATAAAATAAAAATAAATAAATAAATAAATAAACAAATGAGACTAAAGAGGTACAATAGTCCACTGACAAGGTCCAGAAGACAGAAGGGGACAAGGAAGCCCCCTGGTGATAGGGAATACAAGGTGGAGTAAGGATATTCTTGATGTGCTGTGAGATTGTTAACCATTGTCACAGGGCAACATGTGTAGTAACTGTTAAATGAAAAACTATTTTGTTCTGTAAGCCTTCATCTTAAGTGAGAATTACAGCACAGTTGGAAGAGCGTAGTCAGTGTCACTGAACTGTGAATGTAGAAATTTTTGAAACGGTGTATCTTTGGCCATCTGTAATTTTCATCAAAAAAAAAAGATTGAGAATTTAGAGGCTTAATACGTTGTGGGGTTGTTAACCAATGTCAAAAAACAACATGTGTACTACTATTTCATGAGAAACTATTTGCTCTGTAAGCTTTCATCTGAAGTACAATAAAATATATATAAAAAAAAAAAAGATTTAAAAAAAAAAAAAAAAAAAAAGACTTCACCAAAAGAGTAAAATGAGAACCTACAGACTGGGAAAAAATACTTGGACAGTACAAGTCAGACAAAGGTCTAATCTCCATAATCTACAAGATAATCCAACACCTCTACAACAAAAAGACAAATAATCCTATTAAAAAATGGGCAAAAGAAATGAACAGACACTTCACCAAAGAAGACATTCAAATGGCCAACAGACACATGAGGAAATGCTCGCGATCACTAGCCATTAGAGAAACGCAAACTAAAACCACAATGAGATACCATCTCACCCCGGCATTACTGGCACAAATCAAAAACACTGGAAATAACAAATGCTGGAGGGGCTGTGGGAAGATGGGAACTCTTACGCACTGCTGGTGGGAATGTAAAATGATACAACCATTTTGGAAAACGATATAGTGCTTCCTCAGAAAGCTAGAAATAGACATACCATTCGATCCAGCAATCCCGCTCCTAGGAATATATTCTAGAGAAATAAGAGTCATCACTCGAATAGACATATGCACATCTATGTTCATGGCAGCATTGTTCACAATAGCAAAACGATGGAAACAACGTAGATGCCCATCAACAGATGAATGGATAAACAAACTATGGTGCATACACACAATGGAGTACTATGCAACGAGAAAGAACAATAATGAATCTGTGAAGCATCTCATAACATGGATGAAACTGGAGAACATTATGCTGAGTGAACTAAATCAATCACAAAAGAACAAGTATTGTATGAGACGTCTATTGTAAAAACCCATGAAAAAGTTCACACACAAAATGTAACAATCTTTGTTGGTTACCAGGGATGGAAGGGGTTGGGGGGAAATACTTAATAGGCAACAGATAAGTAGTTTCTTGGGAGAAGGGTGACACAGTACACAATACAGCGGAAACTAGCACAACCTGTACAAGGAAAGGTCATGGAAGCCCCATAGACACATCCAAACTCCCTGAGGGACTGAATTGCTGGGCGGAGGGCTGTGGGGACCATGGTCTGGGGGAACATCTAGCTCAATTGCCATGACACAGCTTATAAAGACAATGCTCTACATTCTACCTTGGTGAGTAGTGTCTGGGGTCTTAAAAGCCTGTGAGCGGCCATCTAAGATACTCCACTGGTCTCATCCCTTCGGGAGCAAGGGAGAATGAAGAGAACAGGATACAAGGAAAAGATCAGTCCAAAGGACTAATTGTCCACAGCTACCAAGGCCTCCACCGGACTGAGTCCAGTACAGCTAGATGGTGCCCGGCTACCACCACTGACTGCTCTGACCAGGATCACAACAGAGGGTTCTGGACAGAGCTGTAGAACAATGCAGAGCATAATTCTAACTCACAAAAAAAACAGACCAGATTTACTGGCCTAAATGAGACTGGAGAAACCTCAGGAGTATGGCCACCAGACACCCTTTTAGCTCAGTGGTGAAGTTACCTCCGAGGTTCACTGTTCAGCCTGGGGAGTGGATAGCCCTGTAAAACCAAATGAGACTAACGAGGTACAGCAGTCCAGTGACAAGAGCCAGAAGGCAGAAGGGGACAAGGAAGCTGGTGATAGGGAACCCAAGGTTGAGTAAGGATATTGTTGATGTGTTGTGAGATTGTTAACCATTGTCATAGGGCAACATTTGTAGTAACTGTTAAATGAGAAACTATTTTGTTCTGGAAGCCTTCATCTTAAGTGAGAACAACAGCACAATTGGAAGAGCGTAGTCAATGTCACTGAATTGTGTATGTAGAAATTTTTGAAACGGTGTTTCTTTGGTTATGTGTATTTTCACCAAAGGATAAAAAAAAAAAGGTTGAGAATTTAGATGGTTAATATGTTGTGGGGTTGTTAACCAGTGTCACAAAACAACGTATGTACTACTATTTCATGAGAAACTATTTGTTCTGTAAGCTTTCACCTGAAGTACAATAATATATAAAAAATAAAAAACAAAACAAAACAAAACAAAACAAAAATCCAAAAGAGACTAACGAGGTACAGTAGTCCAGTTACAAGGGCCAGAAGGCAGAAGGGGACAAGGAAGCTGGTGTTAGGGAACCCAAGGTTGAGTGAGGATATTGTTGATGTATTGTGAGATTGTTAACCATTGTCATAGGGCAACATTTGTAGTAACTGTTAAATGAGAAACTATTTTGTTCTGTAAGCCTTCATCTTAAGTGAGAATAACAGCACAATTGGAAAAGCGTAGGCAATGTCACTGAACTGTGCGTAGAAATTTTTGAAATGGTGTATCTTTGGCTACGTGTATTTTCACCAAAAAAAAAAAAAAAGGTTGAGAAGTTAGAGGGTTGACACGTTGTGGGGTTGTCAACCAATGTCATAAAACAATCTGTGTACTACTGTTTCATGAGAAACTATTTGTTCTGTAAGCCGTCACCTGAAGTACAAAAAAAAAAAATAAACTTAAAAAGACTGCAATAAAACAGATTATCTATTCCAATCACAATGGAATGAAGCTAGAAATCAGTAACAGAAGGAAAACTAGAAGACACACAAACGTATGTAACAATACACTCTTAAACAACCAATGGGTCAAACAAATTAAACAGGAAACCATAAAACACCTTGAGACAAATGAAAACAAAAACATAGCAAACCAATATGTTTGGGATGCAGCAAAAGCAGTAATAAGAGGGAAATTTATAGCTGTAAACACCTATATTGAAAAAACAATAACTCAAACCAATAATCTAACAATACAGCTTAAGGATTAAGCACTTGACTACTAACAAAAATGTTGGGAGTTCAAACCCATCCAGAGGCACCTAAGAAGAAAGACCTTGAAAAGCCTACTGAGTACAGTTCTATTCTGCCCACGTGTGGTTGCTGTAAGTTGAAATCGACTTGACAGACACTGCTATTAGTACAACTTAAGGAATTATAAGAAAAAAAAGAGCAAACTAAACCCAAATGTAGCAAGACAAAAATGATAAAAGAGCAAGGTGGAGATAAGCAAAATAAATAAGAGAAAATCAAAGAAACCAAAAGTTAACTCATTGAAAATATCAACAAAATTCATGAACTGTTAGCTAACTACAAAGAAAAGCTCAAATCTTTAAAATAAGAAATGAAGTGGAGACACAGCACTGCTGATTTTGCAGAAATAAAAAAGATTAGATGAAAAAGGACAAATTCCTAGAAACATAAACTATTAAGACTGATTCAAGAAGAAACATAAAATCTGAATAGACTTATAACAAGGAGATTGAACTAGTAATCAAAACCCTTTCAACAAAGAAAAACCCAGTACCAGATGGCTTCACTGGTGAATTCAACCAAACATTTAAAGAGGAGCGCATTAACACCATCTGAAACGCTTCCAAAAAAATAGAAGAGGAGGGAACATTTTCTGACTCATTCTGAGAGGCCAGCATTACCTTGCTACCAAAGCTACACAAAGACATGACAAGAAAACTACATGTCAATATCCTTTCTGAACACAGGCACAAAAATCCTTGACAAAATACTAGCAAACCAAATTTAACAGCATTTTAAAAGGATCATACAACATGACTAAATGGGACTTATCCTGGGAACGCAACGCTGGTTCAACATACAAAATCAACGTGATAAACCACACTGATAAAATGAAGGGGGGAGGGGAAAACATTATCATCTCAATTGATGCTGAAAAGTATTTGACAAAATCCAACACGGTTTCATGATAAAAACACTTAATAAACTCAGGAATATAAGGAAACTTCTCAACATGATAAAGGCCATGTAAGAAAAACCCACAGCTAAAGCCATACTCAATGGCTGAAAACTGGGGGCTTTTCTCTGAAGATCAGAAGCAAGGATGTGCACGTCACTACTTATATTCAATACAATTCTAGAAGTTCTAGCCAGAGCAATTAAGAAGGAAAGGAAGTAAAATTATCTCTGTTCACAGATGACATCATCATCTTATTGTGCTGCTGTTGCTGGCTGCTGTCAAGTCAATTCAAACTCATGGTGACTCCATGTGTGCAGAGTAAAACTGGGTTTTCAAGGCTGTGACTTTTTGGAAGCAGATCACCAAGCTTGTATGTCAAGGCACCACTGGGTGGGCTCAAACAACCAACCTTTTGGCTAGTAGTTAAGCGCTTAACTGTTTGTGCCACCCAGGGACTCTCATGTTACTGTACTAGACCCTAAAGAATTCATTAAAAAAAAAAAAAAACAGAGCTAATAAATGAATTCAGTAACGATACAGGACAGAAAGTCAACACACAAACATCCGTCTAGTTTCTATACACCAACAATGCGCAAATCAAAAAGGAAATAAACTCCATTTACAATAGCATCTAAAAGAATAAAATATCTAGGAATAAAATTAACCAAGGATGTGAAAGACTTGTACACTGAAAACTACACAATATTGCTGAAATAAATTAAAGACTTAAGTAAATGGGAAGATATCCCATGTGTTCATGAATTGGGAGATTTAATATTATTACACCAATACATCCAAAAGCAACCTAAAGATTTAATGCAATCCCCATCAGAATTCCAAAAACCTTTTTCTGCAGAAATGGAAAAGCCAATCCTCAAATTCATATGAAATTGCAAGCAGCCTGACCCAAAATGATCTTGAAAAGAACAAGGTAGAAGGACTTACACTTCCCGATTTCAAAACACACTGTAAAACTATAGTAATCAATATAGGGTGGCATTCGTATAAAAATAGACACAGACCAACGGAATAGAATCAAGAGATCAGAAATAAATCTACACGTTAATGGTCAATGTATTTTCAACAAAGGTTCCAAGACCATCCAATGGGGAGAAAGAATAGTCTCTTCAATAATGGTGCTAGCAAAACTAGATCTCAACATGCAAAAGAATGAAATTAGATCCATACCTCACACCTTATGTAAAAATTAACTCAAAATGGATCAAGGATGTAAAAATAAGAACTAAAACCATAAAACTCTTAGAAGAAAACATAAGGATAGAACTTCAGAGCCTAGCTTTTGACAACAAATTCTTAGATATGACTCCAAAAGCATGAGCAACAAATGACAAAATGGATAAAATGTAATTTGTCAAAATTAAGAACTTCTGTGCATCAAAAAACGTTTACCAAAAAATCAAAGAGAAAACCTACAGGATACAAGAAAATATTTGGTAACCATATATCTGATAAGGGTTTAACATTCAGAATACGTAAAGAACTCCAACAAAAACAAAAAAAATTTAAGATGTACAAATGACCAAATCCATGAAAAGATGCTCAACATCATTAGTCATCAGAGAAATGCAAATCAAAACCACAATGAGATACCACTCTCACTAAGATGGCTATCGTCAAAGACATGGAAAATGGTAAGTGTTGACAAGGATATGGAAAACTGGAACCCTCGTGCATTTCTGGTGGGAATATAAAATATGGTGTAGCCTCTGTGGAAAAGTTTCACAGTTCCTCAAAGAGTTAAAAATACAATTACTTTATGACCCACAATTCCACTCTTAGGTATATACTCAAAAGAACTGAAAGCAGAGATTCAAACAGATACTGCTACACCAATGCTCATGGTGGCATTATTCATAATAGCCAAAAGATGGAAACAACCCAAGTGTCTATCAACAGATAAATGGATAAGCAAAATATAGCATATTCATACAATAGAATAACATGCAGTTATAAACAATAAAATTCTGATACATGCTACAAAACAGATGAACCTTGAAGTCACTGTGCTAAACGAAATAAGCCAGACACAAAAGGACAAATATTCTATGGTTTCACTTATATGAGGTATCTAACAACAACAAAAAACCCAAACCCACTGCCATCGAATGGATTCCAACCCATAGTGACCCCATAAGACAGAGCAGAACTGCCCACATAGGGCTTCCTAGCTATAAATCTTTACAGAAGCAGACTGCCATGTCCTTTTCCCACAGAGCAGGCGGTGGGTTTGAACCACCGACCTTTAGGTTAGCAGCCAAGCACTTAACCACTGCGCCACCAAGTCTCCTTGCATGAAGTACCTAGAATAGGCAAATTCATAGAGACAGAAAGTAGAATAGAGGTTACTAGGGGCTATGGAGAGAATGGAAACGGGAAGTTGTAGTTTAATGGGTATAAAATTTGGGATGATAAAAAAGATCTGGAAGTAACAGTGATTTAGGAAATAATATTGGAGTTATTATTCCCTCTCCTTGAGCATAGAGAATGTAACTCAGCTGAAGCTGGGCTCACAAGGACACATCAACTGGGCCCTGAGATGTAAAGACAATATCTAAAATAATCTTGGAAAATATCTTTTAGGGAAACTTTCACATAAAGCCAATCAAACACAACACAAAACACTTTCCACACTTGTCTTTTTCTATTAGCATCTAATGAATAGAAATTTGTTAGACCAGTGAAGACCATCCTGACTGTCGTAACTGAAACCTGTACCAATGACTGTCCAAAAAGATAATTCAAAATGTAAGATCACACTTTCTAGCCAATCTGTGAAAAGGTGACGATTTCAATGATTCTACCCATTTTGTGATGTTAATATATAGTGATGATTCTGTAACCTTCCTTGGATTCCAGCACACATTCTAGCTCTGGCAGTATGCCTGTCCATTTCCCACTTTTGTCCTTTTGAATATATGCTTTACTAAACTTTAAGATGTTTTTCCCCTACAACAGTAGTGATGGTTATACAACACTGAGAATATACTTAATGCCACTTAATATACACTCACAAACGGATGTTCTACGTTATCTGTATTTTACCATAATACGAGTTGGAACTGACTCAACAGCAGTGGGTCTGGCTTTTCGTTTTGAACATAAATAATGTATGAAGTTTTTCTTTAAAAAATCGATTTCTGTCATGGAAGCTCCACTGACACATCCAAACTCCCTGAGAGACGAAATTACTAGGCTGAAGGCTGTAGAGACCATGGTCTCCGGGAACATCTAGCTCAACTGGCATGACATAGTTTATAAAGAAAATGTTCAACATTCTACTTTGGTAAGTAGCGTTTGAGGTCTTAAAAGCTTGTGAGTGACCATCTAATATACTCCACTGGTCTCACCCTGTTGAGAGCAAGGGAAAGATTGGTCCAAAGGACTAATGGACCACAACTACCACAGCCTCCACCAGACTAAGTCCAGCACAACTAGATGATGCCCGGCTACCACTGACTGCTCTGACAGGGATCACAATAGAGGGTCCTGGACGGAGCTGGAGAAAAATGTAGAACAAAATTCTAAATCACAAAAAAAAGACCAGACTTACTATCCTGACAGAGACTGGAGAAATCTCCAGAGTATGGCCCCTGGATACCCTTTTAGCTTAGTAATGAAGTCACTCCCGAGATGCACCCTTCAGCCAAAGATTAGACAGGCCCATAAAACAAAATGAGACTAAAGGGGCACAACCAGCCCAGAGGCAACGATGAGAAGGCAGGAGAGAACAGGAAAGATAGTAAAGGGAACCCAAGGTTGAGAACGAAGAGTGCTGACATGTCATGGGGTTGGTAACCAATGTCACAAAACAATACGTGAAGTAATTGTTTAATAAGAAATTAGTTCTGTAAACCTTCATCTAAAGTACAATTTAAGAAAAAAATCTATTTCCCACTAAAAGGAACCAAGACTCGATTGAGAAATCATTGATTCCAAGCCCAAGACAGGGAAAGTAAAAATTGAGTCTGCAACAATTTCATGCCAGAAAGCAACAAAGCTGTATCCAAAATTACTTAGCGTACTGCCTTATGGTTGTGCCAAAAGAATGCCAAGAGAATTATAAACTAAATTTAGTAAAATGTTGACAATTAGGAAATCTGGGGAAAAAGCACAAGAGGAGTTATTTGTACTATTTCACAACTTTTCTATAAATACTCCGTAATAAATTTATAAAAACACATTTCAGAAGCCAAACTGAATAAAATTCCAAAGGCCAAAGCATGAAACAATCTGAGTATCAACAAGGGTAATAAATGAAATGGACTGAAAAACTTCAAATACAGAAGAAGGGCCAAGATGGCAAAGGAGGCAGAAGCTTCTGGTGGACCTTAACAAAGACCCGAAAAAACAAGTGAATTGATTATATGGCAATCTGGGAGCCCTGAACATTAAAGGCAGAGTTGAGGAACCAGACTGAGTGGCAGAGGAAGGGAGAGACGGTTTGTAAGCAGAAAGGAGTTGCCAGACCTGACCCAGCGAGAGCCTGAGCACTTCAGGTCTGAGCAGCTCGGGGGTGAGAGGTGAGGCAGGCAAGCAGCAGTGCTCGGGAGGCCCGTATTCTGCACCGGGAGAGACCCAGTGCCAGAGAGTCTACACGGCCACACAGAACCAGTGAGCAGCAGCTCTGGACCGCCCAAAGGTAAGTACTTGCATACAGCCAACCACGCGGATCAAAAACACCCCCCTTAGGAAAAAACCTCTCTCCCATTTACCATCCTGCTCCCTGCTCTGTGCTGGGTCCTGGACTGGCTCCAGCAATTCCCAAGTCCCCTGGGCCGGAAGTAGGATCCATCACAGGCCTGGAGCCATTCTCCCTGCCTTGGAGAGTGAACAAATTAACCAATGGAAAAGATAAAATGCTGGCTCCCCTAAGCCAGCAATCAAGGGTAGGCACAGCTCCTTTGCCTAGGCACAGGCATAAGGGATCCATGGACTTTGACTGCCTTTCCCCCTGCACAGACTTGTGTGGGCCCATTTCAACATCATAGGCCCTCATTACTGCAGTACAACAGGGTATACACCGGAAGTCTAACTTCAACTGTTTCAGCTGTGAAATGGCAAGTTCTTGACATTTAACACTGCTCTGCCCATTAAGCATGGTCTTCACCTACCCACATCAGGGACCTGAGAACTGGTGGCTCCACCCACGCCATGCAGCCACCTGCAATAGGGGCCCATAAATAAGAGGTGCCCCCCAGTCCTTACAACCAACACCACTAAGTGCTCACAGTCCACCTGAAAAACCCACCCACCTACGTGCTCCAGGGAACAGGGACACACCTTCCTCCTGGACACTCAGGGGCAGACATCAGCCCCCTGCCTTGCTCAGAATCTGTACCCCTGCTGCAGCCAGATGCCTGTGTCTACACCAATCACCCATACCTCTCTAGGACTGTAAGTGACAGCCTACACCACATACTTGGTAGCTATCTACCTAAGAACCTGAGCTAAATCAATAATACTGGAGAAGTGGGCACACTCCTTAGCTTCAAAGGTGACAATACTAAAACCAGCTCATACAAGTAGCCTATTTAGGCATACCAAAACAAAAAGCTAGGACACACTAAGCAACCATAAAATAAATAAATATAATAACTTATTGATAGCTTTGAGACAACAGTCAATATCAAATCACATAAAGAGGCAATCCATGACGGTTTCAGCAAGCTCCCAAAATAATCTAAAATTACCGGAAAAAGAAAACAGAAGATTAATATACATAACTCTTCAAAAATTATGAAGAAAATTAAGCAAAATACAGAACACACAATAGAGGAACTTAAAAAGATTAGAGAAGAACATAATGACAAACTTAACAGCCTGCAAAAATCCATATACAGACAGCAATCAGAAATCCAGGAGATTAACAATAAAATTTCAGAATTAGACAACTCAATAGAAAGTGATAGAAGCAGAATTGAGGCAATGGAAGTCAGAATTAATGAGACTGAAGATAAAGCACTTGACACCAACTTCTTTGAAGAAAAATCAGATAAAAGGATTTAAGAAAATGAAGAAACCCTAAGAATTATGTGGGACTCTATCAAGAGAAATAATCTATGAGTGATTGAAGTACCACAACAGGGGAGGATAAAAGAAAATACAAACAGAATTGTGGAAGATTTCTTGGCAAAAAACTTCCCTGATTTCGTGAAGGATGACAGGATATCTTTCCAAGATGCTCAATGAACCCAACATAAGGTAGATCCCAAAAGAAATATTATAATTAAACATATTATAATATTATAATCAAACTTGCCAAAACCAAAGATAAAGAATTTTAAGAGCGGCTAGGAATAAATGAATAGTCATCTACAAAGGAGAGTCAATAAGAATAAGTTTGGACTACTCAGCAGAAACCATGCAGGCAAGAAGGCAATTGGATGACATATATAAAACATTGAAGGAAAAAAAACTGCCAAACAAGAATTATATATCCAGAAAAACTCTCTCTCAAATATGACGGCAAAATTAGGGCATTTCCAGATAAACAGAAGTTTAGGGAATTTGCAAAAACCAAACTAAATGAGAAGTTATAATAAAAGGAGTCCTCTGGTTAGAACATCAGTAACATCAGATAAGAACCCAAGACTAGAACACAGGACAGAGCAACCAGATATCAACCCAGATAGGGAAGTCACAAAAGAAAATCAAAGCTAAAACACTGAAAATAGGGAAACAGATGTCAACACGTAAAAGATGACCACATTAAAGCAAAAAAGAGGGACTTATAAAATGCAGACACAGACTTTGCATATAGAGAGGAAATCAAGGCAATATAAAGAAATAGAAGACTCGTATAAACTTAGAAAAATAGGGGTGAATACTAAGTTAACCACAAAAGAAACTAACAATCCTACAACTCAAAATAAAAAACTAGAAAAATATAAAGACTCAGCAAACAGAAAATCAACAATGACAAAGATGAAAAGAAAACACATACCAAAAAATGACTCAGCACACAAAATTACGAGGAACAAAGAAACTGTGAACACACAACATAAAATATCAAAGTGACAGCACTAAACTCATACCTATCAATAATTACACTAAATGTAAATAAACTAACTGCACCAATACAGAGACAGAGAGTGGCAGACTGAATAAAAAAACACAGTCCGTCTATATGCTGCCTACAACAGACACACCTTAGACTTAAAGACACAAACGAAAATACAAAGGATGGAAAAAATATATATCAAGCAAAAAACACTCAAAAAAGAGCAGGAGTGGCAATATTAATCTCTGACAAAATGGACTTTAAAGTAAAATACACCACAAAAGATAAGAAAGGACACTCTGTAATGATCAAAGGGTCAATACACCAGAAGGACATAACTATAATGAATATTTACGCACCCAACGACAGGGCTCCAAAATACATAAAACAAACTCTAGCAGCACTGAAGAGAGAGAGACAGCTCCACAATAGTAGGAGACTTCAACATGCCACTTTCAGTGAAGGACAAAACATCCAGAAAGCAGCTCAACAAAGACACAGAAGATCTAAATGCTATAGTCCATCAACCTGATCTCACAGACATATACCAGACACTCCACCCAAGAGCAGCCAAATATACTTTCTTTTCCAACACACCTAGAGCATTCTCCAGAACAGACTAGATATAAGGCCATATAGCAAGCCTTAACAAAATCCAAAGCATCAAAATATTACAAAGCATCTTTTCTGACCATAAAGCCATAAAAGTAGAAATCAACAACAGAAAAAGCAAGGAAAAAAAAAAAAAAATCAAACACATGGAAACTGAACACCTTGCTGAAAAACTACTGGGTTACAGGAGAAATTCAACATGGAAAAAAGAAATTCATAGAATCAAATGAGAATGAAAACGCATCCTACCAAAACCTTTGAGACACAGCAAAAGCTGTGCTTACAGGTCAGTTTATAACAATAAATGCACACATCCAAAAAGAAGAAAGGGCGATAATCAAAACACTAATCCTACAACTGGAACAAGTAGAAAGCAGCAAAAGAAGCCCTCAGGTACCAAAAGAAAGGCAATAATAAGAACTAAGCAGAATTAAGTGAAATACAGAATAGAAAAACAATTGAAAGAGTTAACAAGACCAAAAGCAGGTTCTTTGAAAAGATTAACAAAATTGATAAACCACTGGCCAAACTGACAAAAGGAAAACAGGAGAGGAAGCAAATAACCTGTATAAAAAATAAGGTGGGTGATATCACAAAAGACCCAACTGAAATTAAAAGAATCATAACAGAATACTATGAAAAACTGTACTCTCTAACACATTTGAAAACCTAGAGGAAACGGACAAATTTCTAGAAGCTCACTACCTACCTAACACAAACACAGGTAGGACAACTAAATAAACCTGTAACAAAAGAAGAGATTGAAAAGGTAATTAAAAAATTCCCAACAAAAAAAAAGCCCTGGCCCTGACAGTTTCACTGGCGAATTCTACTAAACTTTCAGACAAAAGTTAACACCACTACTACTAATGGTATTTCAGAGCATAGAAAAGGATGGAATACTCCCAAACTCACTCTATGAAGCCAGCATAACCCTGATACCAAAACCAGGTAAAGACAACACAAAAAAAGAAAATGACAGACCAGTATCCTTCATGAACATTGATGCAAAAATCCTCAACAAAATTCTAGCCAATAGAATTCACCAACATATCAAAAAAATAATTCACCATGATCAAGTGGGATTTATACCAGGTATGCAGGGATGGTTCAACATTAGAAAAACAATCAATGTAATCCATCACATAAATAAAAGACAAGAATCACAAGATCTTATCAATTGATACAGAAAAGGCATTTGACAAAGTCCAACACCCATTCATGATAGAAACTCAACAAAACAGGAATATAAGAGAAATTCCTCAACATAATTAAGAGCACTTATTCTAAGCCAACAGACATCATCATCCTAAATGGACAGGCTTTGAAAGCAATCCCCTTGAGAACGGAAACCAGACAAGGATGCCCTCCATCACCACTCTTATTCAACACTGTGCTGGAGGTCCTAGCCAGAGCAATTAGGCTAGAAAAAGAAATAAATGGCATCCAAATTTGGAAAAAAGAAGTCAAAGTATCTCTGTCTGCAGATGATATGATCTTATACACAGAAAACCCCAAGGAATCCACAAGAAAACTACTGGAACTAATAGAAGATTTCAGCAAATTTTCAGGATAAAAAACTAACATACAAAAATCAGTTGGATTCATTTACATCAACAAAAAGAACCTTGAAGAGGAAATCACCAAATCAATAGCATTTGCAATAGCCCCCAAGAAGATAAAATGCTTAGGAATAAGTCTAACAGAGACGTAAAAGACCTACACAATGAAAACTACAAGACTGCAAGAAACCAAAAGAGACCTGCGTAAGTGGAAAAACATACCTTGCTCATGGATAAGTAGACTCAACATTGTAAAAATGTCAATTCTACCCAAAGTGATCTACAGATACAATGCAATCCCGATCCAAATTCCACCAGCATTTTTTAATGAGATGGAGAAACAAATCACCAACTTCATATGGAAAGGGAAGAGGCCTCGGATAAGTAAAGCATTACTCAAGAAGAAGAACAAAGTGGGAGGCCTCACACTACCTGTTTTTAGGACCTATTATACTGCCACGGTAGTCAAAACAGCCTGGTACCGGTACAACAACAGATACATAGACCAATGGAACAGAATGGAGAATCCAGACATAAATTCATCCACCTATGAGCAGCTGATATTTGACAAAGGCCCAAAGCCTGTTAATTGGGGAAAAGACAGTCTCTTTAACAAATGGTGCTGGCATAACTGGATATCCATCTGCAAAAAAATGAAACAAGACCTATACCTCACACCATGCACAAAAACTAATTCAAAATGGATCAAAGACTTAAATATAAAATTGAAAACGATAAAGATCATGGGAGAAAAAATAGGAACACTAGGAGCCCTAATACATGGCATAATCAGAATACAAACCATAAGTAAAAATGCACAAGCACCAAAAAAGAGACTAGATAAATGGGAGCTCCTAAAAATCAAACACTTATGCTCATCAAAAGACTTCACCAAAAGAGTCAAAAGACAGCCTACAGACTGGGAAAAAATTTTGGGCTATGAAAAATCCGATCGGCATTTAATATCTAAAATCTACAAGATACTGCAAAACCTCAACAAAAAGACAACCCAATTAAAAAATGGGCAAATGATATGAACAGGCACTTCGCCAAAGAAGATATTCCGGCGGCTAACAGACACATGAAGAAATGCTCACAATCATTAGCCATTAGAGAAATGCGGATCAAAACTACAATGAGATATCATCTCACCCCAAGAAAGCTAGCATTAATCCAAAAAACACAAAATAATAAATGCTGGAGAGACTAGAACACTTATACACTGTTGGTGAGAATGTAAAATGGCACAACCACCTTGGAAATCGGTTTGCCGCTTCCTTAAAAAGCTAGAAATAGAAGTACCATACAATCCAGCTATCCCACTCCTTTGAACATATCCCAGAGAAATAAGAGGCAACACACGAATAGATACATGCACACCCATGTTCACTGCAGCACTGTTCACAATAGCAAAAAGACAGAAACAACCTAGGTGCCTGTCAACGGACAAGTGGATAAAGAAATTATGGTGTATCCACATAATGGAATACTATGCAACGATAAAGAACATGATGAATCTGTGAAACATCTTATAACATGGAGGAATCTGGGGGTCATTTTGCTGAGTGAATTTAGTCAGTCACAGAAAGACAACTATTGTATGAGACCACTACTATAAGAACTCAAGAAAAGGTTTAAACACAGAAAACACTCTTTGATGGTTATGAGGATGCGGAGAGTGGGTGAGGGTTATTTACGAACCAGACAGCAGATAAGAATTATCTTAGGTGAAGGGAAGAACAGCACACACTACAGGGGAAGTCAGCACAACTGGACTAAACTAAAGCTAAGAAGCTTCCTGAATATAACCAAACACTTTGAGGGACAGAGTAGCAGGGGTAGGGGTCTGGGGACCACACTTTCAGTGGACATCTAGGTCAACTGGCATAACAAAGCTTATTAAGAAAATGTTCTGCATCCTACTTTGGTGAGCTGTGTCTGGGTCTTAAAAGCTTACAAGCGGCCATCTAAGATGCGTCAGTTGGTCCCAACCACCTGGAGTAAAGGAGAATAAAGAACACCAAAGACATAAAGAAAGTATTAGCCCAAGAGACAGAAAGGGCCACACAAACCAGAGACTTTATCAGTCTGAAAGCAGAACTAGATGTTGCTCGGCTACTACCAATGACTGCCCTGACAGGAACACAACAGAGAAACCCAGATGGAGCAGGAGAAAGGTGGGGTGCAGAACTCAAATTCCAGTAAGAAGACCAGACTTAATGGTCTGACTGAGACTGGAGGAACCATGGAAAGCATGGCGCCTGGATTCTCTATCAGCCCAGAACTAAAACAATTTCCGAGGCCAACTCTTCAGACATGGGTTCGACTGGACTGTGGGACATAAAGTGATACTCGTGAGGAGTGTGCCTCTTAGCTCAAGTAGATACAAGAGACTAAATGAGCAGCTTCTGTCCGGAGGTGAGCTGGGAGGGCAGAGAAGGTTAGGAGTTGGTTGAATGGACATGTGGAATCAGGGGTGGAAAGGAGGAATATGCTGTCACAGTATGGGGAGAGCAATTAAGGTCACATAACAATGTATGTATAAATTTTTGTATGGGAAAAAAAATTTAAAAAAAAAAAAAAATCTTCAAATACAGGTAGTTCCTTGACTAAGGACAGCGTTCCATTCTGACGCCAATGTACGTGGAAAATCTCTTTTTTTTAGTTTTCATTATTATTGACTTTTATTTATCAGTTTCTTTATAAATTCAATCTTTATATGTCTTTGGGGGATGGAAACATTACATATAAAGTTATAAATGTGATGATACCAGCAAATTACATACTTCAATGCTGTATACAGTACACATTACTAACAATGAGATGTACAAAAAATGGATAGTTGTGTCATTTGTCATACTCAAATATGTCATAAGCTGTTTTTGTTTTCAGAAGAGAGATTTTTATTTAAAAAAATAATTAAAGTGGCATGGTAATATCAAATTTCTATGTCTCTAGATGCTTACTCCAAATTTTTGCACTTATCTCTTTGGAGACCAGTAACAATTCACAAACACTAAGTGGGACCACACAGTGTGGTATTTACACAAATGTAGAAATAGAGCATGAGTATTAAATATGCATTTAGTACATTTAGTACATTTCTTAATGCTGCACACACGTGCTAACATCCAGGCACCAGTGGCAAAAAAATAAGACAAAATGTTTTGTATCCCACATAGGCGAGAGGTTGAGGTACAATACTATTTAACTTCTAGTCCTGATGGAAGTAACAGTGATGGAATTCATCCTCCCACCTGAAACAACTAAAAAAAGTCAAAATACAGGAACCATGACATTGAAAAATTAATAACACAGGACAGTGATCTGAGAGAAATAATCGTATGAAGCCTCATGGGCCTCACTCACTGCCTGGAGTTTCCAGTCCACAGTACCAAAACCAAAAACCATACCCATTGCCATCGAAGTTGATTCCAACTCATAGCAACCCTATAGGACAGAGCAGAACTGCCCCATAGGGTTTCCAAGGAGCAGCTGGTGGATTCGAACTGCCGACCATTTGGTTAGCAGTCGAGTTCTTAACCACTACACCACCAGGGCTCCCAACATTCTTACCAAATTGAGGAGAGAGAGTTTGAATTGGAGGCAGCCAAGGTGGCTAGAATTTATGGGACCAGAACAGACAGAAGACAGCTGTAGAGATAAAGAGCTCCAGACATCTGCAGAAGGTTCCCTCCAGTCTTTGGCTAAGTGCTGATGTGCTTATGCATGAGAATACTGAGGCATGGGAAAGAACCACCACAGAGGGTAGGTGAAACAATCCTCAGAGATGACAGTGTTTAGAATGGTTTGTGTTCCCACCAGTCAGGGCGGAAGAATCTGCTACCACATGGGGCATTGAGTAGGGCCCTCAGAAAAGTATTGCTTTAGCAATGAAGCCAAATTAGCACTAGACTAATGGCTGTTCTGGACTTGCCTAATAAAATCTCAAAGCAAGCTTCAAAACAGAGATTGAACTGTTGCCAAACAATTGCATCCCAGAAGAACACCAAAAAATATTCAAAATATGCATAAAAAAATCCAGCATTCAACAACGAATCTTACAATGTCCGATATCCAGTAAAAAAAATTACCAAGCAAACAAGGAAGCAGGAAGATATAACCTATAAGAAGAAAAATTAATCAGGAGAAACAGACTCAGAAATGACACAGATGAAACAATTAGACAAGGGCATTAAAGCAGTTATTATAAATATGAGCATGATGATGAGAGAAACAGAAGATATATTTTAAGAAGACTCAAATCAAACTTCTAATGAATACACTGGATAGTTTCCACATAAAAACCTGCACACAAATGTTTATACAAGCTTTATAGGCAGTCCTCGGGTTACAAATGAGATCTGTTCCTAAGTGTGTCTTTAAGTAGAATATGTAGGTAAGTCGAAACAGGTACATGTGGTTCTTCTTTAGCCTTACTTTAGTGCAAGAAAAAATTGGAAGCAACCAAGATGTCCTTCAACATGTGGATGGATCAGCAAACTGTAGTACAGCGCAGTATTACTTAGTGATAAAAAGAAATGTGCTTTCAAGCCATGAAAAGATATAGAGGAACCTTAAATCCATACTGCTAAGTGATAAAGTTAGTCTTAAAAAGCCGCATAATATATTATACAATTCCCACTATGACATTCTGGAAAAGGCAAAACTCTAGAGGCACTGAAAAGATCAGTGGTTGCCAGGGAGTCAGGGGAATGGGGAAGGATGAACAGGTGAAGTACGGGGCATTATTAGCGCAATGAAACTATTCTGAATTAATACTGTAAACGTGAACATATGATCTTATACATTTGTCAAAATCCGTAGGACTGTACAACACAAAGAGTGAACCTTATTGTAAACTATGGACTTTGGTTAATAATAATGTATCAATATCGGTTCTCAATAATAATGAATGTACCACAGGAATACAAGATATTAATAATAGAAAAAATAGTGTGCAGGGATGAGGCAGATACACAGGAACTCTGTACTTTCTGCACATTTTTCTGTAAACCTGTAACTGTTCTAAAAAATAAAGTCTATTTAAAACAAAACACTGGGTACGATGAACAGCAGATTAGACCTTGCAGAAGAAAAGATTCATGAACTTAAAGACAGCAACAGGAACTATTCAAAATAAAAACAGATTTAAGACTAGGGAAAAAAAATGATCAGAAGAACATCAGTGAGTGGGAGACATTAAACAGCCTAAAATATATGTAATTGGAGTCCCTGAAGAAATGGGGGGAGGGGTGTAGAAGGAAAGTACTTAAAGAATTAATATTTTTCCAATTTTGATGAAACCATAAATGCACATTTCTAAGAATCAACAAACTCCAAGCAAAAAGAACGTGAAGGAAACCACACCAAGGGGCATCATAATCAAACTGCTGAAAACCAGTGACAGGAAAAAAAAAAAAGTCAACCAACAGAAAAAAGACACATTACATTCAGAATGACAGATGATAACCGCCCATGACCGTGCTCCAAAATACATAAAACAAACTCTTAACAGTATTGAAAAAACAAAACGGATAGTTCCACGATAATAGTAGGAGACCTTCAACACACCACTTTTGATGAAGGACAGAACAATTAGAAAGAAACTCAACAAAGACACAGAAGATCTGAACGACAGTCAGTCAACTTGACCTCATAAACATACATAGAATACTTCACCGAACAGCAGCATAAGACACATTCTTCTCCAATGCACATGGATCATCCTCCAGAATAGACTGTATCTTAGAATACAGAGCAAGCCTCAATTAATTCAAAAATATTAAAATAATACATATCATCTTCTCTGATCACAACACTATTAAAACTAGAAATCAATAACAGGAAGAACAAAGGAAAAAAATCTAACAAGTACATGGAAACTGAGTAAGACCTTGCTTAAAAACCACTGGGTAATAGATGGAATTAAAAATGAAATTAAAAAATTCCTAAAATCAAATGAGGGTAAAAACACAACATACCAAAACCTATGGGACACAGAAAAAGCAGTAATCGGAGGACAATTTATAGCAATAAATGCATACATCAAAATGAAGGGCCAACAAAAAGAGAAAATTATAGACTAATATCCCTCCTGAACACTGATGCAAAAATCCTCAAGAAGATTCTAGCCAAGAGAATTCAACAACATATCAAAAAATAATTCACCATGATCAAGAGGAATTTATACCAGGTATGCAACAATGATTCAACACTAGAAAAACAATCAATGTAATCCATCACATAAATAAAACAAAAGACAAGAACCACATGATCTTATCAACTGATGCAGAAAAGGCATTTGACAAAGTCCAACACCCATTCATGATAAAAAAACTCTTAAAAAAATTAGAAGGGAAATTAGTCAACATAATTAAAGGCATTTACACAAAGCCAACAGGCAACATCATCCTAAATGGAGAAAGTTTGAAAGCATTCACTTTGAGAACGGGAACCCGACAAGGATGCCCTTTATTACCACTCTTATTAAACACTGTGCTGGAGGTCCTAGCAAGAACAATTAGGGTAGAAAAAGAAATAAAGGGCATCCAAATTGGTAAGGAACAACTCAAAGTATCTCTATTTGCAGATGATATGACCTTATACACAGAAAACTCCAAAGAATCCACAAGAAAACTACCGGAACTAATAGATTTCAGCAAAGTTTCAGGATACAAGATAAACATACAAAAATCAGTCGGATTCCTCTATACCAACAAAGAGAACTTCCAAGAGAAAATTGCCAAATCAATGCCATCTATAATAGCCCCCCAAGAAAATAAAATACTTAGGAATAAATCTAACCAGAGAAGTAAAAGACCAATACAATAAAAACTCTAAGACACTACTGCAAGAAACTAATAGAGACCAGCATAAGTGGAAAACCACACCTTGCTCATGGATAGGAAGGCTCAACACTGTGAAAATGTCAATTCTACCCAAAGCAATCTACAGATACAATGCAATACTGATCCAAATTCCACCAGCATTTTTTAATGAGATGGAGAAACCTTAATGAGATGGAGAAACAAATCGCCAGCTTCAAATGGAAAGGGAATAGGCCTTGGATAAGTAAAGCATTACTCAAGAAGAAGAACAAAGTGGGAGGCCTCACACTATCTGTTTTTAGGACCTATTATACTGCCACGGTAGTCAAAACAGCCTGGTACTTGTACAACAGATACATAGACCAATGGAACAGAATTGAGAATCCAGATGTAAATTCATCCACCTATGAGCAGCTGATATTTGACAAAGGCCCAAAGTCCATAATTGGGGGAAAAAACAGTCCCTTTAACAAATGGTGCTGGCATAACTGGATATCCATCTGCAAAAAAATGAAACAAGACCCATACCTCACACCATGCACAAAAACTAACTCAAAATGGATCAAAGACCTAACTATAAAATCGAAAACGATAAAGATCATAAAACAAAAAATAAGAACAACACTAGGAGCCCTAATACATGGCATAAACAGAATACAAACCATAAGTAAAAATGCACAAGCACCAGAAAAGAGACTAGATAAATGGGAGCTCCTAAAAATCAAACACTTATGCTCATCAAAAGACTTCATCCAAAGAGTCAAAAGAACCTACAGACTAGGAAAAATTTTCTGGCTGTGACAAATCCGATCAGCGTCTAATCTCTAAAATCTACAAGATACTGCAAAACCTCAACAACAAAAAGATAAATAACCCAATTAAAAAACGTGCAAAGGATATGAACAGGCACTTCGCCAAAGAAGACATTCTGGCAGCTAACGGTACATAAGGAAATCCTCACGATTGTTAGAGAAATGCAAACCAAAACTATAATGAGATACCATCTCACTCCAACAAAGCTAGCATTGATCAAAAAAAAAAAAAAAAAAAGAATAATAAATGTTGGAGAGGTTGTGGAGAGACTGGAACACTTATACACTGTTGGTAGGAATGTAAAATGGTACAACCACTTTGGAAAAAAGCTAAAAATAAAAGTACCATACGATCCAACAATCTCACTCCTTGGAATATATCCTAGAGAAATAAAAGCTGTCACACGAATAGATATGTGCATACCCACATTCACTGCACCACTGTTCACAACAGTAAAAAGACAGAAACAACGGAGGTGCCCATCAATGGACAAATGGATACACAAAATTATGGTATATTCACATAATGGAATACTATGCAATGATAAAGAACAACGATGAATCCATGAAATACAACGTGGAGGAATCTGAGAGGCATTATGCTGAGTGAAACAGTCGCAAAAGGACAAATATTTGCTTAAGACCACTATTATAAGAACTCAAGAAAAGGTTTAAAGACAGAAGAAAACATTATTTGATGGTTACGAGGGTGGGGAGGGAGGGAGGGAGAGAGGTATTCACTGACTAGATAGTAGACAAGAATTATCTTAGATGAAGGGAAGGACAACACACACTACTGGGGACATGGGAACACCTGGATTAAACCAAAGCTAAGAAGTTTCTACAAACAAACACTTCAAGGGATAGAGTAGCAGAAGTAAGGGTCTAGGGAACATGCTTTCAAGGGACATCTAGGTCAACTGGCATAACAAAGTTTATTAAGGAAATGTTCTGCATCCTATTTTGGTGAGTGGCGTCTGGGATCTTAAAAGGTAGCCAGCAGCCATCTAAGATGCATCAATTGGTCCCAACGCACCTGGAGCAAAGGAGAATGAAGAACACCAAAGACCCAAGGAAAGTATTATAGCCCAAGAGACAGAGAGGGCCACATAAACCAGAGACTTCATCAACCTGAGACCCAAAGAACTAGATGATGCCTGGCTACCACCAATGACTGCCTAGGGAACAAAACAGAGAGTCCCTGATGGAACAGGAAGAAAGTGGGGTGCAGATCTCAAATTCTAGTAAAAAGACCAGACTTAATGGTCTGACTGAGACTGGAGGATCCCCGGACTCTCTGTCAACCCAGAACTAAAGCAATTCCCGAGGCCAACTCTTCAGATAAAGATTAGAGCGGACTATGGGACATAAAATGAGACTCGTGAAGAGTGTGCTTCTTAGCTCAAGTAGATATATGAGACTAAATGGGCAGCTCCTGTCCAGAGGTGAGATGAGAAGGCAGAGAGGGTCAGGAGCTGGCTGAATGGACCAGGAAATCCAGGGTGGAAAGGAGGAGTGTGCTATCACAGTATAGAGAGACTAACTAGGGTCACATAACAATGTATGTATAAATTTTTGTATGAGAAACTAACTTGAATTTTAAACTTTCACTTAAAGCACAATAATGAAAAAAAAGGAGCCAAAATCAGTAGCTTAAACCTACAACTTGAACACACAGAAAAAGAGCAGCAAAAGAAACCCAGTCACCTAAAAAAGAAACAATAAAAATTAGAGCAAAAATAAATGAAACAGGAAAAAAAAAAAGAATCAAGAAGACAAGCTGGTTCTTTGAGAGGATCAATAAAACTGACAAACTACTAGCCAAACTGACAAAAGAAAAACAGCAGAAGATGCAAATAACCAAAATAAGAAATGAGATAGGTAACATTACAACAGAACCAACTGGGATAAAAAGGATCATAACACAGTATTATGAAAACTTGTACTGCAACAAAGTTAAAACCTAGACGAAATGGACAAATTTCTAGAAACACACTACCTACCTAAACTAACACAAAATCAGGGAGAAAATCTGAACAGACCCATAACCAAAGAAGAAACTGAAGAGGTCATTAAAAAAAACTCCCAACAAAAAATCCCCAGCCCAGATGGCTTCACTAGAGAATTCTACCAAACGTTCAGAGAAGAGCTGACACCACTTCTACTTAAACTATTCCAGAACATAGAAAAGGAAAGAATACTCCCTAATTCATTACATGAAGTCAGTAGAACCCTAATGACAAACCCAGGCAAAGACATCACTAAAAAAGAAAATTATGCACCAATATCCCTTATGAATATAAATACAAAAATTCTCAACAAAATTCTAGCCAACAGAATTCAACAACATTTAAAAAAAAAAACACATCATGATCAAGTGGGATTCATACCAGATATTCAAGGATGGTTCAACATTAGAAAATCAGTGTAATTCACCACATAAATAAAACAAAGGAAAAGTATCACATGATCATCTCAATCAATGCAGAAAAGATTAGACTTACTGGTCTGAAAAAGACTGGAGGAACCCTGTGACTACTGCCCTAAGACACCTTCTAACTCAGAAATGAAGCTTTAGTCAAATAATAAACTGGCCAATAAAATTAACAATAACACCCATGAGGAATGTACTCCTAAGAACTATCAACTATATGAGAGCAAAAGGGCAACAGCTGCCCAAAACCAAAGATGAGACAGCAGGAAGGGACAGGGAAACCGGAAGAATGACAATGGGGAATCCAGGGTGGAAATGGGGAGATTGCTGACATACTGTGGGGATTTCAATCAATGACATGGAACAATCGGCATATGAATTATCGAATGGAAGCTAATTTGCTGTGTAAACGTTCACCTAAGGCACAATAAAATGAAAAACAAAAAAACAAAGGCTTTAGGCCTTTGGAAGATACTCTCAGGACAGATGTTGAAATAAGCAATTAGTAAATTTTCCATACTTGTACATTTTTGTTATTTTTTACCTTTTAAGGATTTTGTCACCTTTTCTACCTCAGCTATGAATTTAAAAATATCATATCAAATATTACTTAGTGTTTCTATCTAGTCTTTTCATATTGCCAGAAATAAAAAATATGAAAATTAAAAAAAGACAGCTGACTTGTTAGAAACAATCAAGCCCAAGACAGTAGATCAATATTTTTTAAGTATTAAAAAAAAAACAACCTATAGCTAGAAAAATCTTTAAAAAACATAGGTAAAATAAAGCCTTTTTTCACACAAAAGCAGGAAGAATTCACTACCAGCAGACCATCACAAGAAAAAATGTCAAAGGAAGTCTAAACATAAAGAAAATGATACCAGATAAAAATTTGGATAGTCATAAAAAAATGAAGAACACTGGAAATGGTAAATAGAAGGGTAAATACAAAACATTTTTATTGTTTTAATCTGGTTTTTTAAACTTTTTATTTATGGATTATGTGTTTTGCTCCACTTCTTTCATTATATTTGTGAGATTCATACTGATGCACGTGAATCTAGTTTTTACAATTTGTATTCTATTACTGAAATAGACATTATCCATTCTACTCTTGTATTTTTTATGTTCAATTAAATAAACAGACTGGTTGTTTATCCATTCTACTCTTGATGGACAATTGGGTTATTTCCAGTTTCTGGCTTATTATTTTAGCTGCTGTGAACATTCTTGTATATGTATTTTAGTGGACAGTTGAACATTTCTTTTCAGTAGAGATGAGAAGTGAATTTTGTCATAGGGGTTTGGAAGATTTTTTAGATGCAAAACCAGGCATTTCTAAGTTATTAAATTACACAAGTATTTTTAGTAATAAAATCACATAATGAAAACATCTGCAAATAACTGATTTTCAAAAAGCTGTCTCCAAAGCATACTGCTTCTTCTGAAAAGCAATTACTTTCTCACTCACTAAATTATCAACTTTATCTTGAACTTATAGACTGTTTATTTTCAAAGTATCTGCTAGAGAGCACACTACTGACAGCCATTGTTTTTAACTTCATAACGTGGTTAACGAAGAACCAGAAGTAGAAGCTATAAATACAAACATCAATTCTATTTTCTTGCTATTTGTTTGTGCTTGCATTATCATCTTCAAGCTATCATTATAAGCAACAAATCTTTTGAGATACATTGTCCATTTTTGTTAAGAGCTAGTTTAAACTAGGAGCCCCAGTGGTGCAATGGTTAAGCATTCGGCTGCTAACCAAAAGGTCAGCAGTTCGAATCTACCAGCCACTTCTTGGAAACCCTATGAGGCAGTTCTACTCTGTCCTACAGAGTCGCTGTAAGTCAGAATCAACTCAATGGCAATGGGAGTTTAAACTAGATAAAATAAATCATCAATAAGGCAACTGTCATAGTGTCAACCTATATATTATTACTAAAGCTTAATTCATCCCTACCTTGGAGACCACCTCCTTAAACTGTAATGTAAATTCCTGTAATGTAAATTCCAAGAACTGGATAACTTTATCTTTGTAACTTTCCTTCTCCCTACTTTCCATCAAAAGTGTGCACAACTAGGAACAAGACTGGAGAGATATACAGGAGCCAGCTGGTATAGTTTTGATGACAATCTAAGGGTTTAAATTTTCATTCTGAAGTAGGAGTTGCTGAAGGTATAGTATGATCAAATTTACTTCTAGATTGCCCTGACTGCTGTACAAAAGGAGCCCTGGTGGCGCAGCGGTTAAGGGCTGGGCTGCTAACCGAAAGGTCAGCAGTTCAAACCCACCAGCCACTCCAAAGGAGAAAGATGTTGCAGTCTGCTTCAGTAAAGATTACAGCCTTCGAATCTACTTGACAGCAACAGGGTTGGTTGGTTGGGCAGTAAAAAAGATACCTTGAAGGGCACTTGATTAGAAACAAGAAACCCACTAAAGACGCTATTCAATAAAATAACACTAAAGCATTCAGCAGTGATAAATTTACTTCTATGCCCTTATTTAGTAGTAACTTAGGCAGACAAAAAGGGCCTGAACAAAGACAATACTAGTATAATTAGAAAATGGATTAGTAGTCCTCAAACTTTAGTCCACATGAGAATCACTTGAAGGACTTGTTAAAATAGATTGCTGAGCCCCAGCTCCTAAGTTTCTGATTCAGCAGGTCCTGGGGCAATTATTATAAAACTGATGTCCTTGTCCTACCTGGACCACAGACATGTTTGGTCCAATTTTACTTTTTAATATTAATTATAAAAGTTACATTTAAAATTTTGGAGGTCTCACATAAAAATCTGAATTTCTGCTATCTTAAAAAACCATTATATAAAATATGAAACCAAAAAGCACTACAGGAAACAATGGGAGAATTATTTTATAATTAATCTGGGGAAGGCCTTTTTAAAATAAAAAATCATAAAACATTGGTAAATTCTGCTCCATCTAATTCATTTCACAAAAGGTTACCTTACTCAATACACAAAGAACCTGACAATCAATAGGGGAAAAAAGCCCAACAAGAAAACATTAAGGGACATAAGCACATTCACAGAAAACGAAACACAACAGCTCAAATGTTTTAACACATAACATTCATTCTGAATAGAAACACAAAACTACACAGAAAACATTTACTCATCAAATAGTTAAAGATGAGAGTTCAGGGAAAACAGGTGTTCCCATATATAGCTAACAGAAGTGTAAATTCACAAAATCTCTGTGAAGGTTTATTTTGCAATTATCTACCAAAAACAACAAATGAACATACTCTTTGATCCAGCAATCCTACTTGTAGGAATTGTCCTACAGATACACTAGTACATGATTATTACAAGGTTATTCATTGCAGCACTGTTTGTAACAACCAAATAGTAGAAACTCAAATGTTCATCAACAGGGACCTTGTTATGAGGCAGCCACAGAACAGAATCCTACGCAGCCATTAAAAAAAAATAATAATCAGGAAACTATGCCCTGGTGAGGAATGATCTCTAAGACACTCAGTGCTTTTAAAAATGTCTTAAGTATACTACCATTTATACAAAAAGAGAGAATAAAAACTACATACAGCTTGCTTGTATATGTCTAAGGTACCACTAAACGTAATAAATTCCTAACTCTGGTTGACTGAGAAAGAAAAACTATGTGACTAGGGAATAAGCACTGTAACGACACTTCGCCATATATCTACCCTTCTGAATTCTGAATCATGAATATACTGTTGTTATGTGCTGTAGAGTTGACTGTGGCTCATAGCAACCTTACAGGACCGAGCAGAACTGCCCTATAGGGTTTCCTAGGCAGATCATCAGGGCTTTTCTCCCACAGAGCGGCTGGTGGGTTCCAACAGCCAACCTTTCCAAACCAAACCCACTGCCATCCAAGTCAATTTCAACTCATAGTAACCATGTAAGGGCAGAGTAGAACTGCCCCAAAGGGTTCCTAAGGCTTTAAGTCTTTACAAAAGCAGACCGCTGCATCTTTCTCCTGCAGAGTGGCTGGTAAATTCAAACCACCGACCCATGTGTTAGCAGCCAAGCACTTAACTACTGGGCCACCAGAGCTCCTTCAACTCCCTTTAAAAGAGGTGAATCCATCCTCCAGTTCACTACAATCCCCACCACGTAACTTTTCCCTACCTAGCCCTCTAAGCTTTACATTTCTAAGCCCTGTTTATCAAGCAATATTACAAGGTCAATCTGCTAAATATTGTTGAATATTTTTTTGGAAGCTGGAAAGGGAGGTAGAGGAGAGTCCAGAATTTCTATTTCTGGGGTTGGGCAATTGAGCGTCACCCAACCAATTTAGTGTAAAAATGGCAGCAGCAACAGACATTGTCTAACTTTAGGGGGAGGAGAGAATCAAATCAGCAGCAGCCCAAAGCTGATTCCTATGAGATGAGGTCAAACTATCTTCACTCTCCAACCTTTTCACCAATTCTGATACCATCTGTCCCTCCCACAGCACTTCTTCTCTGCTGTGTTCGATAATTTGTTGCAATGGCCAAAGAACTCACAGACCATACTCACTAGTATGGAGTTTATTAGGGAAGTAACACGTTACAATTCAGGATCAGAGTCAACTTGGAAGTAACAGGAACAATTCAGGATACAGTTCCTCGATCAGAAAAGCTGTTTCTTGGCTGCAACCGCCAGGCCCTCACCCTTGGCCTAGGCCCTTAACCCTCGGCCCTTGCTCAGGTCAAGTATTATAAAGCTCTTTAGCTCCATCAATAAGTGCCCAGACGCACCCCACTCCCTCAGGAAGCCTCCTGCCTGAAGGCACTCAGCTCTCTCACTCCCATGCCACCTCACGCAGGTTTCCTGGTTCTGCTGCTACTGTTCCTCTGCCACTGGACTCTGCCATGCTTGCCACTGCTTCTCATCATCTTGCACTGTCTCTGATGTTACAGCTGTCTCCTGGGTCTAGGATTTCAGCGCAGGGATGCTGGGTCCAAAGGAAACACTCCAGTTCTGCTTCTTTTTCTTGATGGTTGTGAGGTCCCCCATCAGCCTCCGGCATTGGCTCATTTTAAGCCTAGCAGGGTGGCAAAACTGACCAACTCATTAGGGTTCCATACACCTTATTTGCATAGTTCCACCCACTCCCACAAGGGATCCATGAACCTTATTTGTGTTAGCAAAACTGTCACAATGATTAAGAGCTCAGCTGCTAACCAAAAGGTTGGCAGTTCGAATCCACCAGCTGCTCCTTGGAAAGCCCATGGGGCAGTTCTACTCTGTCCTATAGGACCGCTGTGAGTTGGACTCAATGGTAACAGGTTACGAGACCATGGTTAATAGGGTCATATTAAAGCACTTCACTGCACCACTATAAGGTAAAAGAACAGGAGTCATTAGTGAAAACTGGGGGTTTAAGTGTTAAGTTGATTTTGAAGGGTTTATGACAGACCTAAATGGATAATACTCAATATGCAATTTAGAGCAAACATCTGACAGTCAAACATAGTGCAAACAGTATCTATTACATTCTCATTTAATCCTCACAAAAAACCTTTGAGGCAGGTGGCACTATCCCTATTTTTGAGAAGTAACATACCCAATTACACAGATCCTTTAGTAACCCATATGACCCTTATCATAATTTACACTATATTCCAATTACCTGCTGATGTTCCGTATTTTCCACCAGGATTAAGCTCTAAAGAAAGGAACCATGTCTATCTTATCCTAACTGTATCCCAGCACCAAGTACAAGGTCTGGCACCTATTCAATGTTTGTTAAAATAAGTAACTGATGCTGAATCACTTGGGTAGGATTAGAGTAAGTGACTTTTCATGTGAGTTGCCTCAGTTCCTTCAACTATAATTAATAGTATCTACCTCACAATCCCTGGGTAGCACAAATGGCTAAGCACCTGGCTACCAGCCCAAAGGCTAGTGGTTCAAACCTACCCGGAAGCATCTTGGAAGACAGGCATGATGATCTGCTTCTGAAAGGTCAAGCAGTTCTACTCCGCATACACAGGGTTGGCATGAGTCAGAATCTACTCAATGGCAACTATAACAACAATCTCACAGTACTGTTTTGAAAATTAAATGAGAAAGCTCATAAAGCACATAGTATAATGCACGGCCCACAAGGTATCAATAGATTCCAGCAACTGTTAGTGAAAAAGCAGAGAAATAGGAATAAATGGAGGCAATATCAAAGGAAAACAAAATTTCAAAGAGGTAGTGGCTGGTTATCTAATGCAGCAAAGAGATTAAGAACTAGTTAGAAAGCTAAGAATGGTAAGGACTGATTTAGCATTTAGACAATCATCGCTTACCTTCAGTAAGGATGTTTAAATGGCATGAGGGGGCAAAAAGCCAGAATGAGGCAAATTGAAGAAGAAATGTTTATACAGGTAGTCCTCAACTTACAACAGGTTTCTGTTATGACAATTCCATCATAAGTCCTGACATTAGTCAAATACCTTTTTTGTTTGTTTTCACTATTATTGCCTTTTATTATTAGTATCTTTATAAATACAGAAGTGTCTGGAATAGTAAATCATTAAGACTGAACCTCTGCAAGTGAACACCTAAGAATGATAACACTGGCAAATTATATGCTGCAACACTGTATATAGTGCATATTACTAACTATAATAACTGTAAATGCAGTTCATCCTAACTCAAATACGTTGTAAGTCAGGATCTACCTGTACTCTCAATACACACCTGCAAGGTGGAACCCCCTTGCAGTAAACAATCTGGCCTTTGGTCCTGGTCCCTGAGAGCTAGACCACTCCTGAGGCCAATGAGTGAGGGATGATCAGATCAAGAGGGTTCAATGCTAAGTAAGCCTTAAGAGGCATGATATAATCAGTTATGACCATGTGACATGGCCAATAAAGGCCTTGGAAGAAAAAAGTTCAGTGGAGTTTCCTGGGTGATGAGAGAGAACATCTGCTCTCAGAAAGATAGGGGCATACTAGATTAAAGATACTCCTTCCCTGGAGTCTGTGAGTCATTCCAAGGAATTATCAGACCTAAGAAATAGAAAAGGGGCCCGTACCTGCTGACCTAACCCCAGGTGAATGGGGATGAGAAAGGGTTGCGCTGGCAGCTGGGTTCTACACTGATCGGAGAAGAGAAGCTGAGATTTCTACAGGACACAGTGAGTGAGTGGAGGGGCATTTTATTATTCACTACGTATCTGGCGTCAGAGGTAGATGATCTTAGCCTCCCTGGATGGGTTTGATGTAATTGGTGACAAAGGTGAGATTCACTTAAGCATGTCTTGACATTACAACACCTGTCCTATTAGATTGTGATCTGATGACCAGGAACTGAAGTCTTATTCATCTTTGTACCCCTAAACCCTAACATATTAAAATATTAAGTACATTTGTTAAATGAATAAATAGAAAGAAAGTGGAGCCTAGGAATACAAACTCTTATCTAAAGAAGATCGGCCGTAAAGAAGCAAGGATAGCAGCTAAACAGATATATGACAGAGGGAATGTTTTTTAAATGCATCCACCTGAGGATGTTTCGATGCAGAGGAGACAACGCTATCAGAGAGGGGTGGGTGTAAAGAAGGCACCAAGAGACCATACAGGTAGTTGCTGCTGGACAGCTAGATATGGGAGAAAAAAACAAATTTCTGACGGTTTTATCTTCAAGATGTTTTTTCCTTAAGTTAAACTCCCACTTTGTGATGAAAGTATTCTACTTAAGTTTTTCTCTTGGAAAACTGTAAGTTCCACAAGAAGTCTCAACCCTCTAGTCATCTACTGTGTCTGCTACAGACAAGCAGCTGAACGAACATTTACAGTAGAAAAGCATACAACAGCACTTTCTGGCCTCATTTTAAATTCTTGATCCCAAATCTAAAACAAGGACTCAACACTGGCAATTCAACTACATTTCCCTAGAATATTTGTTTCCAGACTCTCCAAGATGACTACTGCTCACTTCTCTTCTCTTCTCAAAAATTCTCATACACCATGTTCTACTCCCCCTTACTTCCACGCAGATGATCTTGCCTCATACTTCATTGACCAAATAGAAACAATCAGACAAGAAGTCCCTCTTCCTCCCACCAACAAAACTACCAATCTACCTGCATCTGTACCCATATTCTCTGCCTTTCCTATTTCTATGAATGAAGTTTCCCTTCATACAGCTGGCCCCTCCTGGTCAATCAGATCTCATTGAGGCCATCCCTAAACACCTAAAATAACCACCCAATTACCTGCATAGCAGTTATCACTGACATTCTCTCACTATGTATGTATTTTCTCTATCCCAGCAGCAAAAGCTCCGTTTGAGAACCAAGACCACTTCTGTCTCCTTAACCACAGTATCTCTGGTACCTAAAACAAATGCTCAATAAATATAGGAAAACTATGCTTATAACCTGGGAAGAAAGAAAATCTGTGTCACAAAAATTTCCTGGTGGAATGAATCTGGAGAACTTGTAGTATCTTCCCCCTACCACTACCATTTCACAAATGGGAAAACTGAGGCCCACAGGGGCAGAGCCAGAAATAGAATCTGGTTTCTTGACTCCTAGTCATGATAAAAATTTAGTCTTATCTGCCATCCTCACCAAAAAGTTATGATCTATCCCTACAAATACAAGCTCAACATCCATCTTCGATAGGATGGATAAGTTGTGGTATGTTCATAATGGAACCAGCAGAAAGCCCTAAAACAATATGCAACGTAGATGATTCTCACAATTTTGAGTATAAGAAACCAAACATACCGTATGATTTCATTTATCTAAGTTTTCAAAAACAGGCAAAACTGATTGGTGATGTTAAAAGTCAGAAAACTTTACCCTTGGGAGGGAAGCTATTGACTGAAAAGAGATTTCTGGGTGCCGTACAGTATTTTTTTGTTTCTCCTTTCCCTTTGTGAAAATTCACTCAGCCGTACACTTACAATTTGTCCACCTTTATACAGTATGATGTATTTCAATTTTACTGAAAAAAAAATTTACTACAAAAAAGGGCAGGTAAAATATAAATTCAATTATTCATCTTCTATTTTACCTTAAAGAATTTAATCTAAAATTAAAAACTATCCAAAATTAAAGAGCAGGAATCTATACTCTTTTGAATTGGGATCTGACTTCTTTCTGCCAAATAAAATTGCCAGATTTAAATAAGAAAAATGAAAACTCCTTGAATTTTAAAGGACCTCGCTCCGTGCTTCACTTTTTAAAAGTGGTAAGTGAAGAATACCTTGGATCTACATATAAGGATTATCAAGATTAATGGCTGTGATAATCAGTACAAGGTCACACTCACTCAGAAACAATTCTAGCAATTATTCCATTTATTTTTCTGCCCTACTGTCCTCCTTCCACCTCAAAAAAGCAACTTGAGTGTATCAAATATCAGAATTCACTGAATACAATCGTTAAACATAGTTTATTGTTTCCAGGTCCACCAATGGGACCCTCCTGCCATTTACACATTTGAGTTAATATACTGACCTAACTCCTCCATTCCATGAAAAAAATAAATAACCAGGTAATTTGACTAAGTCTTTCATACAAATATATCCTAATCACTAATTCATCATAATTCCATGAAACTAAATCACAGTAAGTTAATCTTATTACAAATATCAAAATAGTAAGCACCAACATAAGCCCCACAGTAACACAGATGAAACATAAACCACTTGCGGAAATAGAAATAACAAACCCCAGAACTTTAGGATGGATTATTAAGGTCAACCACTTATTTTCATTTTGACATTTTCTCTTCTAAAGCAAATAAGAAGCACCTCAGGAATTATTACAAGACAGCTAAGCCAAAATTCACCACATAAGACTTCCTCTTTCCAACTGAACTTTCTCATTCGTCCCTATCACCACAGCACAAACTGCTATACGTTTTTGTATCTTTGTTAATATAAACAAGAAGGTTGAGAACTAGTTTAGAAAGAACTAGTTAGAAAGCTAATAAGGGTAAGGACTGATTTAGCATTTAGACAAGCACTGATTAGTTTGGCAAGGTTGTTTAAATGGCACGAGGGGACAGAAGCCCTAGGCAGCATTTTACAGAAACAAAACTGGTCCAGCATCATTAAAGTTATCAAGCTGATTATCATAACCAACTCTGGACTGAAGTTTACTTCTTATTGCATTTTTTCTCTCTACTCATTTGGAAGCTACATACATTTTTATTCTTTCAATGGTTATACTGGATTTATAATGTGCGTTCTTACCAAAGTCTAAACTCAATCATTTTCTTCACCCTCAAACATCAGACCTAGAAGCTTTACCGCTGAACAGCCCCACCATTTACCTGAGATGTTGCCTTTATTGTTCTCCTAGACAAGCTAATTAGGTTTACATGCCATTTTCTCCCAGGTAAGCTTTTCCATAGATAATGAGAAAATGAAAACTGAAACACTAAGGTTTCACTCAGCCTCTGTAGCCACGTATTAATTTGGAAATTATTTCTACATTCTAATCTAACTACTTCGTGATATAATCACGTGGGTCAACACTCTAATCTTGTCTCCTTACCTATAAAAGAGAGATAAGTAAATGCTGGTGACTGTAAATATACTATCATCATCATCAGGGGGTAAGCCTGTAAAGAATCATAAAAATCTCACAGCAAACACTCCCTATATAGGGGAGGCAGCTAATTTCTAAAGTGCACAAGAGAAGCAAAAAAATAAAACTAGGTCCCTAGGAAGTAAAGGAAGATCAAGAAGTCAGATCTACTAGACGGAAAACAGCAATTGTTAACTCAGTTAATGGGGTGTTTCCCCTCACTGTTCATAAAATATCTTTGAAAGCACTTTGCCGCTTTCCAAGCAATCTTATCTTCTATCATTCCCTCTAGTTCTACTACACTTCGCGCATATTACTGTCCATTCACCTAGCAACCAAACGCTGCTGAGAAGCTTCGCGTCCTCATTATGTCTCCCTGACGCAGCCAAATCTCCCGCCAACAGCTTCGAAATCTAAAGAATCACCATGCTCCCCACCACAGACAGAAGGCCAGGGTTCGCTGGAAGTCGGAGGGCAAGGTGGCTAGCCCCAGAGCACGAGGTAAGAAAAGCAATGGCAGGGGAAAACTCACAGCGCCCCACAGCGAAAGTCTAAAGCACTCGCCCAGCGGCTGCGGCCCCAGACAATGGAGTTTTCCCGCCTCCTCAGGGCCCCGCCCCCTGCTCCCCAGCAGGCGGAGGGAAGAGAACGAAAGCGCAAGGCTCCACCCATCAGGAAGACCCGCCCACTCCCGACCCCACGGTTGCAGCCTCCTTCCTCGTGCAGGCTTTTTTTTTTTGGCGCCAAATCTGTTGGGTATACTCCCAGGTTACCTGGGGACCCTGCCGAGGCGCGCTCCAGGAAAGCGGGGACAGTAGGGGCATGGGGGCAAAGCCGGTTCGTCAGGGCGCCGCCTCCCCGCCGACAGCCACAGGCCCGGGGAGGAAGGACAGGAGCAGGAGGTGGACACAGTCGCCGCTGCCCCCAGCAAGATGGCGGCCGCGAAAAGCGGGGCAGGGGGCGCCAGCCGACTGTAGTTACCGCCAATACCCGAGGCTTTCAGCAAGAAGTGGTCTCCTTCTTTGTCCAGGTCTCCCTGAACAGCGACTGCGCTTCATCGGGAGAAAGAACCTCCCATCCACTGGTCTGTCCCTCCCGTAAAGCCCTGGCCCCCACCCCCTCCCGCGGACTGGTCAGTGCCTCAAGCTCTCCACGGCCCAGCTTACTTGTCGGCGGGAACCAGCTCCGCAGCGATGGCGGCAGTGGCTGTGGACTCTGCGGCCATCGTTCCCCTGAGGTGGCAGACTAGCGAGCGGAATAAAGCTTGTGAGGAAAACTAGGAATTTAGGATACCAAATATTTAGGAACAGAAAATGGCAGATTAGAGACCCCGCACGGCTGAGGCCCTCTTATATACCAAGGCCTTTCGCCCCGCCCATCAACTTCCGGACCCTCCCCCTCAGGTTTAAAGGGCCAGGACTCAGCTGCAGTCTAGTCATAGTACACCCCCACTACCTATGACTCCGCCAAGTACTTTCCCTGCCTGGCTCGCCTTCCCAAAAAAAGCAACTTCCTGCTTCTCTGGCAAGTCGTGTAAGAAGAACCGGAATCTTGGTACTACAAGTTCTGACAGGGCGCCAGCCAGCAGCTTCCACAAAAAGGGAACCCCAGGCTGCTTTGCATGTTTGGAGCAAGTAGCCGAGGGTCTCCTTCCAGCCCGAATACTCGGGGAGGTGACTGAGATCTTCTGTCTGACCTCTTAGTCGTAACGGATGGACACGCAAGAGTCGAGCACCGGTACAGCTGTAACGGCTAGAACTGATCTTGGTGAGAGACGCATCACTCTGGGCCTCAGCAACAAATGACGTAAGAAAATGCAGTTCTAGGATTGGCTACAGGTGAAGCTACCGCGCTTGATTCAAAGCTCCGGGCTGCGCGGGATGATGCTGGCTCCTGTCTATGGACCTGCCCCCTTCGGCCGGCCCAATCCGCTGACGCCACCCTCTTCGGCCCTGCGGAGACTCCAAATCAAACTGGCCCCCAGATCTTTTTGTCCAGTCTTTGAGCTATGATTTACGTGTGCCTACTACGTGCGGAGTCCTGGTGGTGCAATGGTTAAAGCGCTGGGCTGCTAACCGAAACGCGGGTGGTTTGAAGCCAATAGCCGCTATATGGGAAAAAGATGTGGCAGTCTGCTTCAGTTATGGGGCAGTTCTACTCTGTCCTGTAGGGTTACTATGAGTCGGAATCGACTCCATGGCAATGGATTTTTTGGACTATGGGCGGGGGTACTGTGCTTAGATGCTGAAAAGGTGTCAGCCGTCTTATTTAATCTTGACAACAATGCTACTAATGAGATTGGTGTTATTTAGCCCAGGGTTTCGGATCCTTGGAACCTCTGCTGAAATTTGCATTTCTAAGGAGTTTCCTGCTGAGAATTTGCATTTCCACCCCAGATATACTGAAGCCAAATCTACATTTTAACAAGATCCCCAGGTAATTCTTATGTATAACTTCTGGGAACATGTTAGAAATGCAAATTGTTTGCAGGGGTTTGAACCAGAACAGACCGGTTCAAAGCCGTGAATTAGCTCCATTTCACAGGAAAAAACAAAGTTCAGGGAAAGTGTGACTTGCCCAGCAAGTTGCAAGACAAGTCAGTTATGGAAAGCAGTGTGCCTCATTCCTGCAGCTGGATAAGTAAAAGATAACAGGCAGGCTAAAATGAAATAGCTGCTGCTCTCACACTTCGATCATCATCCATTCCTTCCACCAGGACCCAGTCTACAGTGATCAGAACAGAGATTTTATTTCTCTCCAGCTTCGGCACACTGAGACTCCTTTGGAGGATTCTTATTCCAGTCTTTCAAGGCTAGGGCAGGTTAAAATGTTTGGAGCTATAGCCAAGTCATGTATGTAACCTTTTAATATTAGTAAGAGTCAGAATCAACTCAATAGCAGTGGGTTTTTTTTTTTTTATCCATCTCTTAAGGATATTGTGAGAATTAGAGGTAATGCTTGCTAGAACAGTTAGCACTGTGCCTAGCTTAGCTACCCAAACCCAAACCAAACCCATTGCCATTGAGTTGATTCCGACTCATAGCAACCCTACAGGACAGAGTAGAACTGCCCCATACCGTTTCCAAGGAGCGCCTGGTGGAATTGAACTGCTAACCTTGTGGATAGCAGCTGTAGCTCTTAACCACTATGCCACTAGGGTTTCCATCTTATGCTAAGCACTCATTAAATGACTACCACAATTTGATAGTATGGTGACTGGAGGGTTGACTGATAGTATGTATGGGGATCTCCTCTCCAGAGACCTTGCAGCCAGGCTAGGGCCTAAGAAACCCTAGTCCAGTTACTTATGTGATCCATTCATCTGTTAAACTAATACTCATTGAGAACCTATGATGGTAAAGCTTTTTACTAGGTCCTAGGGACAAAAGACATGGTCTGCCATTGAGGAACTCAATCTTATGAGAAATACATTTTAAGATATATTTTAAATCCATCTATTTCTCTCATCTTTACTGCCAGCACTCTAATCCAAGCCTTACCTTACCTGTTGCTATCAAATTGATTTCGACTCATAGTGACCCTATAGGATAGAGTAGAACTGCCCCGTAGGGTTTTCAAGGAGTGGCTGGTGGATTCAAACTGCCAACCTTTTGGTTAGCAGCCATAGCTCTTAATCACTGCACCAGCAGTATTCTAATCCAAGCCTAGCTACCATCATCTCTTGTCTGTCTACTGGTCTCTATTTAACCCTCTCCAACACTCTCCTTCAGTAGCTTGCCATTGCTCTTAGAAGAAATTTTGAGCTCATCATTGCTTATAAGATCCTGCATGATCTGGCTCCAATCCACCTCTCCAAATTCATCTCATATTACTCCCATTCATTCTTCATACTCCATCCATGCTGATCTTTCTGTTCCCCAGACTGCCCAAGCCCTTTCTCACTCCGGGGCCTTTGCACTTGCTGCCTTGCTGCCTAGAAAGCTCTTCTACCACTATTCTGAGTGTCTGGCTTCTATTCATTCTTTAAGCCGCATCTCAAATGTTATCTCCAAAAAGTGACCTTCCCTAATCACCCAATCAAAATTAGCTTCCCCTTGATAATGTCTTCCATTGTACTTATTAGAATCTAAACTTATTTACTTGTTTATTATTATTCCTTTCTAAGTATATAGGCTGCATGTGACTTTTTCTGTATTGCTTACAGCTAAATTCCGAATATATACAGCACTTTCTGACTCACACTAACTGGCAAAATTAACTTGTTAAATGAATAAAGCAATCATAGTATAATTAGAACTAGAAAAAGTTCACTCAAAACTCTACCTACTTAAAATAGAAATCAAGATTTCATAGTAAATAATGGGGGTAAAAGAGACTATCTTTAGGAAAAAAATTATATTTAACAAGAATTAGGAGGAATTCCAATTAAAAGTTGTGGATTGAACTCATGAAGTTATATTCATTCCTTCTTGAAATCCAACTACGTAACAATAAAGAATTTGTTTTGTCTTTTAAGGTAGAAATTCATAGGATCCTAGAGAATTTGAGAGGAAACAACAGGAACAAAATTTCAGAAGCTCGAAAAGAGGTGGATAAATGGTAACTGACCTAGTAGACTTGAGAAAAGAAAATCCCAATAGGGAAAGCCAAGAAGCAACCAGACTGACAATACAGAAACCACAAAAGAATCGGGAATTGGTTACACCAGGTAAAACCTCTAGGAGTAGGGGTGATGATGAGGTTGAAAAATGTAGGTTAGGTTGGAAGTATTTTAAGAAGCAGTTAGACCACACAGAAGGACACATATTGTATAAGACCACTATTACAAGAACTCAAGAAAAGGTTTAAACACAGAAAACATTATTTGATGGTTATGAGGGTGGAGAGGGACGGTGAGTGTTATTTACTAACTAGATAGTAGATAAGAATTATTTTAGGTGAAGGAAAGGACAACACACACTACTTGGGAAGTCAGCACAAGTGGACTAAACCAAAGCTAAGAAGTTTCCTGAATACAGTCAAACACTTTGAGGGACAGAGTAGCAGGGGCAGGGGTCTGGGGACCATGCTTTCAGAGGACATCTAGGTCAACTGGCATAACAAAGCTTATTAAGAAAATGTTCTGCATCCTACTTTAGTGAGTTGTGTCTGGGTCTTAAAACCTTTTGAGTGGCCATCTGAGATGTGTCAATTGGTCCCAACCACCTGGAGTAAAGGAGAATGAAGAACATCAAAGACACAGGAAAGTATCAGCCCAAGAGACAGAAAGGGCCACATAAGCCAGAGACTTCATCAGCCTGAAACCAAAAGAACTAGATGGTGCCCAGCTACCACCAGTGACTGGCTTGACAGGGAACAAAACAGACAGTCCCAGATGGAGCAGGAGAATGGTGAGGTGCAGAATTCAAATTCTGGTAAGAAGACCAGACTTAATGGTCTGACTGAGACTAGAGGAACCCTGGAAAGCATGGCCCCTGGATTCTCTATCAGCCTAGAACTAAAACAATTTCCGAGGCCAACTCTTCAGACAGGGATTGGACTGGACTGTGGGACATAAAGTGATACTCGTGAGGACTGTACCTCTTAGCTCAAGTAGATACGAGAGACTAAATGGGCAGCTTCTGTCCAGAGGTGAGATGGGAAGGCAGAGAGTGTTAGGAGCTGGTTGAATGGACATGGGGAATCGGGGTGGAAAGGAGGACTGTGCTGTCACGGTATGGGGAGGGCAATTAAAGTTACATAACGATGTATGTATAAATTTTTGTATGGGAAAAAATTTTAAAAAAAAAAGCAGCAGTTAGACCTCCAAATCTTCTCCCCAAAATCAATAGAAGACTGGAGGTTTATTCTCTGGAGAGGGTAAAACAAAAAGGATTTGGATTGAGTGAAAGTTGAAGGTAGAAAATGGATACTGCAAAGAGAGGTATTAATTAATATTTACGTACAAAATGTAGAGACCTTGTGATAGACTACTACTTTTCTCCCAGTATCTTTTTCTCTTCTATAGTAGTAATAGGATAATGGGTTCTTTTTGTTTGTTTGTTTGTTTTTGTGCTTTAGGTGAAAGTTTACTGCTCAAGTTAATTTATCATACAAAAATCTATACGTACTGTTATGTGACATTAGTTGCAGTCCCTATAATGTGACAGCACACTCCCCCTTTGCACACTGGGTTTCTTGTGTCCATTCAGCCAGTTCGCGTCCCTTCCTGCCTTCTCATCCTGCCTCCAGACAGGAGCCGCCCATTTGGTCCCGTGTATCTGCTTGAATTAAGAAGCATACCCTTCACGAGTATTATTTTATGTTTTATAGTCCAGTCTAATCTTTGTCTGAAGAGTGGGTTTCACGAATGGTTTTAATTCTGGGTTAACAGAAAGTCGAGGAGCAATGGCTTCAGGGGTTCCTCCAGTCTCATTCAGACCATTAAGTCTAGTCTTTTTAGGTGAATTTGAGTTCTGCTCCACACTTTTCTCCTGCTCCATCAGGGACTCTCTGTTGTGTTCCCTGTCAGGGCGGTCATTGATGGTAGCCGGGCACCGTCCAGTTCTTCTGGTCTCAGGCTGATGGAGTTTCTGGTTTATGTGGGCCTTTCGTCTCTTGGGCTAATGGATCCTGGGTTTGTTTTTGTTTTTCTTTAATTTATTGGTTAGTTGACTGATTTTAGGGCACAGCTACCAGAATAAAAGCAAAACTGTCAGTGTCCTTTAGAACTAGAAGTGCCCACATGATGACATTCTGGTGAACAGAAGTGATATGTGCAACTTCCATGTAGAGACATCAAAGGGAAGGGGCTTATCTTTCAGAAGACATGGTGGTGAACCATCTTGGATCATATCTATCAGGGCAATGTCCCAGGAATGACAAAGCGATAAGACAGAGGAAACCTGGTTCTTCATACCATGAAGCCACCATACCTATTCTGGACTGTTCACTCTCAAAATGTTATGCAAGAGAGAAACAAACTTCTTAGATATATTCATCATAAATATGAATATATACACATATATATATCCATATACACACACATATACTAACAAGCTTCAAAATATATCAACAATTACAAAAGAAATAAATAGAAATAGAACATAAAAGATAAATCAATTGTAGTTGAAATTTTTAACATGTCACTCAAATCATTAAACAATAAGCAGAAATATTGAAGACATGCTTAATACTATTAATATGCTCAAGTGACTAAATACGTAGAAATTTATATTCAACACACAGCAAATATACATTATATTCAAGCACCACAGAACATGTTCAAAACTGGACCATTTATTAGGCCACAAAGAAAGGCTCAACAAATTCCAAAGAATCGTTAATATCATATAGACAATATTCTCCACCCAGAAAGTTTTATTACATTGCAAGTTAACATTTATATATGGTACAAATAATAAGTAGCCCTTGGGTTAAAAAATCATGACAGAAGTTAAGAAATACTTTGAACTAAAATTCATAATGAAAGTACTGCATGTCAACTTTCATAGGACACTGATGAAGCTCTATTTGGATGAAGATTTATAGCTTCAAATAAACTTACCAGGAAACAAGAAAAGTTAAAAATAACTGACTTCAAAAATTCAAATCAAAAACTTAGAAAAACAGCAATAGAGAAATTCCAAAGCAGCAGGAGAAAAAGAAAGGAGGAGGTAAGGCAGAAATCAAGACAGAAAAAAAGAGGATTAGCAAAACTAAAGACTGCTTTGAAAAGATTAAAAATACAGAAATATAAAAAACGCAAAACAGAAAATACGGAAGAAATAACTAGACACAAAGACAGAAAATGCAAAAAAACAAAATACAGAATAACTATAGACATAATTTCAACATAATAGTTTCTACTTATGATTAAAAAAGAAGGTTAAAGAATCTCTTAGCAGACTTGGAATAGAAACTAACTTCTTTATGTTTCTAAAGGTTATATACCAAAAACCTATTGTAAATATTATATTTAATGGAGAAACAGCCCTTTAAGATTAGGAACAAGATTACCTTGCCAATTATCACTACTTTTTAATTTTGTCCTGGAGGTTCCCTACAATCTTCTATAAGGAAAAAAATAAAGAGGTATAAGGAAGTCTGAAATAAGTACATGGAGACTCAAGACAAAGCATCTCAAGACTAGTGTTATGAAAGGAAACCACTAAGCTACTATAAACTGTAGGATTCTAAAGCCTTTACCATTCTTTACCATTGTACTTTGCTTTTACAAGGAAGTCCCTCCTTCCTGTCTCATACAATCTCTTTCTCTCACATGATTTTTTTTTCCTATGGTAGTGGAGAAAAATAGTCCTTTGCCTCTTTGGGTTCTTTGATACTTGATGTACACCAGGCCTAAGCATCTTCCTAAATCTGATTATTGGCTATAAACCCTGTTGGGCTGCAAGGTCACCAAAGCAATATTTTTTAGAAATGTCACCTATGCTGCCTGACAAAAGCTTGCAGAAAAGGCCATTGTAATCTCTCTGGAACATGAGTAGGGCTTTAATGCAAAAAGTGACACCAGGGGTCTCTACAAATTGAGGTATCATCTCAGTCATAGCAGAATAAATGGCTCTTGACATCTTATTAACACAACCTGTTAATCTGCTAGGCCAATTAGAAAGAGAGATCCCTAAAATTAAAGGATAGTCCTGTTCTCCACGCCACTGAGAAAGAACAACCCTTTGATCGCTGTAAGGGAGTGAGGTGCAATGTAATTAAAAAGTTAAAAGATTTATTATCCTGGAAACAGTATGTGCTCTCCATGTATTTATTATGCTAGGTAGGGCTTGCTTGTCATGTTGTATAAAACAACCTATTCGTATCTTGACAGACCAAAGGCCCACCAAGACGTAGAGAAACAAAACCAACAGTTAACCCTTAATGGGCATATTTAAAGTTTCATGAACACACAGGTGTCAAAGTGTGAATGATCCACAAAGAATATAGAGGACAGCAACTTCCAATAGCAACTGAACATGTTGTGTACACTCTAAAAGTTAAAATCTCAACCAATAAAGGAATTATCGGTATTTTAATGCCTTAGACAAAGATGAGAACTTCATAGATCTTATTTTCCTGGACAAATACTGTGTCCTCTTTCAAATGCATGTTATTTGTTCCCTCTCTCAAGTAGCTACTTGCAGAATGTCACAGGGTCTTATTTTCCCTACACAAGTATGAGACAGCTCCTCCTCCACGCAGGCAACTTCTGAAAGGTGTCTCAGATTGTACTTACATATGAAGAATTTTGATGTAAGGAGCTGGGACGTGGTGGTGCTAACCTCTGACTGGTCAGCACTCCCTCCCTTCCTGCAATGCAGGCTTAGAAAGGCAGTCTCACTTGAAAATTCATAGTCTGCAGTCTTTTATTGGAAACGATAATCGTATTTTTAGAAAAGTACTTTGGACCCTCATTTTACCAAATCCCTTCTTTAAAAAAACAAAAACAGTTGCTATCACTTAATTCTGACTAATGTGTGACACATATGAACCCCATGTGTGTCAGAGTAGAACTGTGCTCTACAGGGATTTCAATGGCTGATTTTTTTCAGATGTAGATCACCAGGCCTTTCTTCTGAGGAGCCTCAAGGTGGACTCAAACCTCCAAATTCCACTTAGCAGCCAAGAGTGTTAACCATTTGTACCACCAAGGGACTTGAGAGACCTTCCCTGATACTGTGATACTCTAATCATGCTCTTTTGAAGTCTAGTCTCCTTATCTCTCTTTCAGTTAACTGTCGGATCTTCACTTGTCCGTAGTTTTGGATATGATTTGAGAAGTTCTCCAACATCACTTTCATTGCTTCATAAAACATTACATCTTTTGTGAGATTTGCAATTTCACAGTGATACAGTGGATGTGCACCACACTGTTCAGTGCTTAGACAAAGATGTAGACACAGAAATGTGATGTTAAGCAGGGTGAGATGTCTGAGGCAAGAATAACAAGTCAAGAATAACTTTTAAGTTGTTCGCTTGTTAGTGGATACTTTCATGTTATGACAACTTTGGTTTCCTTACCTCCTAATTATGGAGTCTTGGATCGTGATACAGTGTGAGGGAGCTATGGAATCAAATAGAGAGCCACCTAGGGAGGGTGAGGTGAGGAAAGATGTCCCTGAGGAAGTGACAGCTAAACTGAACATTTAGTAGTTAAGTTAGCCAGCACAGTGGGCTAAGGGGTAGACTGTTTCAGGCAGGACACTGTGTGTAAAGGCCCAGAGGCAAAAGACTAACCTCTTGTAACAGCCTCCAACATGCCTCTCCCACCCACTTTTTACACCTCTAACCCATTCTCTTCACTGCACCAGGGTTATGTCTAAGACACAAATCAAGTAATGTTATTACTGCTCAAAACACTTTCATAGCTTCCCACCGTAAGCAAGATAAAAAAAAAAATCTTAACATTCTCCGAGGCCCTGCATCACCAGGCCCCTGCCTAATTCCACCATCATTCCATGCCATTCTTCCTCCCCTCTTTCACTTTCTGTCACACAAGACTTCTTTTGGTTTTCTGAAAAGCTTCTTCCACTTTCAAGGCTTTCCCCTAAGCTGTTCAATTTACACGTTACAATATTCTCACTCCCACTTCCTTTAACTAATCCCTATTCATACTTCAGATCTCAGTTGATTAAATTAACTGGCTTCCTGTCCCGCAATTCTTCATAACACTTCTTCTAATTAAACTAATTATGCAATTACTCAGTCTGTCTCTTCAAGCTGACTGTACGGACCTTATGTGTTTTGGCATATCCCCAGCGTCTAGCCTTTTGCCTAACCTGTATTTGCTGAATGAGGAGCATCTGGGAAACAAAAATCAGTTCTGTGTGACTGGAGCTGTGAACAATTTGCCAAAAACTTCCCTGGTTATCAGTGGCCTTTGGTGGGACTATAAAGCTAGTAAGATAGGACCCTAGGTGCAGAGTACCAAGCCTTGAGCCTGACTCTGCCTCCTTCAGGTAGCCTATGCACACAGATTGCAACGTCTGAGAGAAAAAGCCCCGTCCTCACCTTTCATGATTTTGCAAGCTGGTATCCCCATTTGGGTACCTCACATTCCCTAGGCATTGGCCGGAACTCCCCATTGCTGTCAAGTCGATTTGCAGTCACAACAACCCTATAGGACAGAGTAGAACTGCCCCATAGGGCTTCCAATGCTGTAATCTTTATGAAAGCAGACTGCCACATAGCCTGTCCCCTCAGAGCGGCTGGTGGGTTGGAACCGCCAACCTTTCCCTTAGCAGCCGAATGCTTAACCACTGTGCCAGCAGGGCTCCTTACTGACCAGAACAGGGGAAAGGAAACTCAACACCCAGGCCCAGCACTGCCATGAAACCACAGGAGACTCACTGCCCTGTTCTCAGTCCTCTAAGGTGACCAATTTATGACATTCTCCATTAAGACAACTCTGGGGAAGCATGCAGTGCTCAGAGCTGCCACGAGATGGCGCTCCTCCTCTAATGTACCTAATAGAGGAATGCAGCCTGGAATTGAGAACCAGGAAAGAAAAGGAAGTTCGGACTTTGGGGCAGGTGATACCCAGCAGCCCAGGTGTGGCATTCCTAAGGGAAACAATTTCCTTCCCAGGCCTGACAAGAAAGATAAGACAAGCAAGCAGTGTGGATCCTCCAGTAGCTTTAATAACTCCCTTTCTGGTGATATCAGGACCTCATAGCAGGAGAGCTGGAAGGGATGTCAGAAAGCTGTGTCCTCAGTATGGGTCATTGAAAGGGTACAGAGGATGCCCCGCATCTCTCGGGACCCGCTTCCCATCCACCTGGAAAGAGAGATGGACAGATGACTCCATTAGCAGAAGCTGACATTCCAAAGATGGAGGGTACCTCCCCTTCCCCAAAGCTTCCTGAATAACCTCACCTATCTACATCACTATGCTAGATGGCAGTGATCAGGCCCCTGGCCTCAGAGAATGCCACAGTATCAGACGTCTTACAGCACCAAACCCGTAGTACATAGCTAACAGTCTCAGCTGAGATTAAGTGCTAGGAAACTATTTATTTCCCTGTGTACAGCAGGCTTGAACCCCACCCAAACCCCCCTAACAACGTCAAAAATACCTTCTGGGTTCCCCTCATTGATATCATTTAGCTGCCTTCATTTTACAGATAGGAAGCTGTGGTTTAGGGAAGTTAAATAACTCGTTCTAGGTTACAAGATACCAAGAGGCAGGACTGGGACTCACAGGGTACGCTCCTTATCCCTGGGCTATACTACTTCCCAGAGCTCAATAAAGGGAAAAGAGATCACTGTGTCCTGGACAGCAATGCTCCCACTACTACCACTAACATTCTGTCCTTCCCCTGAGCAACACCTTGAGGCCAGACCTGGGGCAGCATCTTACTGGGATCTCACATTCCCTGAATCTGGGGGTTGATAAATCCTCACCGTAAGCATGGGCACAATATATCGCCAATTTTTGTTCAGATCATCTAACTGCTTCATCTCTTCTGGGCTGAAGGTGAAGTCAAACACCTGGGGGCAAAAAAGGAGGTGGTGGGGGTCACAAAGTCCAGCCATGTAAGTAGAAACTGGGGTTGCAAAGAACTGCCTTTGTAGCCAGGCAGAGTTGGGGCCACACTGTGTCCCAAAAGGCTAAAGAGGACAGGACCATCACTCAAATACCTGGATGTTCTGAAGGATTCGGGAAGGAGTGATACTCTTGGGGATGGAGACCACTTTCCGCTGGACCTGCCACCTAAGGCAGGGGATTGAGGTAGATGAGGAAGAGTTGTTAGTCCTCCTAAGCATTGTTTCATCCTCCATGCAGATTTCTCTGAGCTCTAGAGCCCTTGAGCCCCACCAGAACACGGAACATGCCTCACAGTGGCCTCCACTCAGATCACATTGCAAGCTCCTAAGGAACCCCTCAACCCTTGCCTCCCAAACCCAGGGTCCCTTGTCCCCACAGACTCCCTTTCCCCAGTACTGCACGCACCTGAGCAAGACCTGAGCTGGAGACCGGCCATACTTTTCAGCCAGTGCCAGGACCACTGGATCCTGAAGCAAGACAGGCTCATCAGGATCCCGCCAAGCACGATCAGAAGAGCCCAGAGGGCTATAAGCAGTCACCTCCAGACCACGTGCATGGCAGTGAGCAATCAGCTCTTTCTGAGCCAGGTATGGGTGGCATTCCACCTGAGCCAGAAAACAATTCATCACCAAAAGTGCCCACACCCAGCTTATCCAGCCCCACTCACACATGCACGTCCTGACCAACCCTGCACTGCAGATGCTCCCCTCTTCCTCAGCCTGCTTTTCTCATTCTCTGTTTGCCACTGGCGATTTCACTCTCTCCCAGGGATTCAACACCCGCTTTTAGGCTGAGAACTTGCACACCAACACTCTGACATCTTGTTAGCCGTTTCCATTAAGAAGGCCCATCATCTGCTCACTCACACTCTTGTGAACAAACCCCAAACAGTTGGTCTGTTTGCCTTGCTCACCTGCAGGACAGCAGGGCGCACAGAGGCCACACTGAGCACATCATCGATCTGCCGGCTGTTGAAGTTGGACAGGCCCAGTGCCCGCACCAGCCCCTTGGCCACCAGTGCCTCTAGAGCCTTCCAGGTCTCCTTGTAGTGGGTGGAGTCATAGCGTATAGTCCCATCTGCATTCTTGGGGAAGGGGTTGTCTCCCTGCCTGAGTGTGGGACAGCCCCCTGAGTGTGGACATAAATGCCAAGCTCCTGCTCTATCTGCCCATCAAGCTACTCTATGTTCCATGCCCCAACTCCAGAGAGGCCAAAGGGCCAAGAGTGAGAAACAGTTGTGCTTTCTTGCCCTTCCAGATCATGACTCAGGTGTTAACTTTACATGGAATACCCATTCCCCCTTCTTTTCTTCCTAGACCAGATTGTATCTCCTTTCCTCTGAGATGTCCTCCTTAGCTCCTTCTTCCTGAGGGAGTTACATGCTCTTCCAGCACAGGACACAGTACTGATGGTAGGTTCCTCTCACACCCTCTGCTGGGGCTAATTTGTTACTGCAACCCAGGACCTAGCCCTACAGAAGGGTCAGTACATGTTTCCTGAATGAATAAAGGGAGCAGGAGGGACCACCCATGCACACCCAAGGATATACACCACAGTAAACTACATTCCTTTTTCTGTAGCTAAATTCCTGGCTATTACAGTAGAAAAGGCTGAGATCCCATGGCAAGCTCTGCATATCTCACACAGACAAGTGTTCCTATACTGCTCTGCCACTGTGACTTACGATAACCTATTAACACTACCCTACCCAGATCGCCCGCCTCCCTGGATAAAGACCCTGGCAACAGCTCACTCAAAGGCATAAGGCCAGTGCATGAGGTACAGGTCCAAATACTCCAGCTGGAGGTCAGCCAGTGTCTTCCGGAGGGCAGGTTCCACATCCTCAGGGTGGTGTTTGGTGTTCCACAGCTTGGATGTCACAAACAGATGCTCCCGTAACACCTCGTGGTACAAAAGGCAAGGACCATAATGAGAAAGGCCATGGGCACCAAGTCTCACTCAACCTCACCTCAGGAGAGGAACTAAAAGGAAGCTAGTACCGGATTCCCTCCACCCTCCAGCCCTAGCCTCTCAACTCTCCATCCCACTCCTCTCTGGAGCCCAAGTCCTCACCTTGCCTGGTCCCACATTCTCCTTCAGGGCCTCCCCGATCTCAGCCTCATTGCCATAGACAGCAGCACAATCAATATGGCGGTAGCCAACGCTCAGGGCACACTTAATAGCTTCTTTCACCTATTAGGTAAAAGAAGCAGAGGTTTCATCTCTGTTGGTCTGAGCCAGAAACTCCTTCCCGCCAACGTTCCAAGGGTCAGTGATAGAAAAGCAGGAATATACCAGGGCCATCCATGCAGTGGAGGTGAGAAGATGGAAGACGGCTCTAGTCTAGAGGACCACAAGCCTCCTCAGGGGACCCAAACCCTCTGTCCTGCCCCCATCCCACCAACCTCCAAACTCCCTTCCTACTCAAGTCATCTCAGCAGAGCCCAGCAAAAACCTCACAATGTGTTCCCAGGATCTAACAGAAAGGAAGATCTGGTAAATATTTCTTGAATCAAAAGATGGATGGATAAATAGAAGTACAGGTCAGGGAGACAGGTGCCCAGCCCCGAGGAGCTGGTTAGGGAACATGATCCATTCCTAGATCAAGACTACACAGCAAAAGGCCCGTGGGGAGTCATGCAGCCACAGTGTGCTATGGAGGCTCAAGGCCAGCAGAAGAGATGAGAGGGAAAAAATTAAGGAAGGTGAAAAAGTTGGGCCCAGAGTCCCCAGATGGGAGAGAAGAAAGGAGGCATCAAGCAAGAGGATGGGTAAGTCAATCTGCTAAAAACTAGACTAGAAATATAGCATCAGAAGCAGGACCCAAGGTGACAGGCCCTTGCCACAGTGCACTGAGAACTCTTGCTGTGGGTACCTGGCTTGGCATTCAAGACCCCCATCTAGGGGCAGTTACTCAAACTCCTGACCCTACTCCTGCTATTCTGTAACCCAGTCCTTGTCCTTGGTTCTGTGTCCAGAACCTAAGTCAAGGGCCCACACTCTGCATTGAACTAGCTCCTGGACTTGTCCCCAGGCTGTTTGGAATGCCTGCCCAGATCAATGGGTCCTTGGCTGCAGGGTCCTAGGCAGCTGTAGAAGAAAAGCAAAGGGAAGAAGACAGAGATCACCCAACCACAATATAAATACCAGTCTAAATCCCAGATAGAAGTGGCTATTCTCCGTGCTGGAGTCCCTCCCAAACTTAATCCCCAAACTTCTCTTGACTCTGACTCAGATTTCCAAGAAACATGGAAAAAGCCCCACCCCAGGTGCTATGTCAGCCCTAGAAAAGCAGGTCTCCAGGGTCTACACTAGGAGTTAATAAACTACACCAGCTACCTTTTTTTTTTTTTTTCCATTTCTTTTCTAAAGCTTATGAACTAAGGGTAGTTTTTATATTTTTAAATGGTTACTTATTAAACAGTTATATAAATGCCTACATAATAGCCTCCATTTTGCCTTTTGTCCAGCAAAGCCTAAAATATTAACTATCTGGTCCTTTTAGAAGAAGCTTGTTGATCCTTGGTCTACACAGTTGACCTACTTATTGTTCAAACCCTGACACCTGCTGTGTGCCTAGCTGTGTGTGAATACTAGAGAGAGGCCTAGCCCTCAAAATCCGGGTGTAGGAGACAAGACACGACCACAGCACAGGGTGATAGGGCAGAGGGGCCTTCGGGAGTACAATGAATGAGAAGTGATACAGGAGAGGGGCCTTAGGGAGTCCAATGAATGAGAAGTGATACAGGGAAGTCAACTCCTCAACGCCAGCAACAACAAAGGCTTCTGTCACTGCTGTGGACACTCACACATGGAAATGTGCATGCACATGTGGGCCCCACATCTGCCGTGGCACACAGTACAGATGCAGTTAGAAAAAGGTTTCCTTTCTATGACCTTGGCCCTATTGGGCCCCTCAGTCCCTCCTCTGAGTGAGCTGGGAAGGTGAAAGCAGCTGGGGGGAGCCAAGGACTCACTGCTGGTCCCTTCTTCCTTTTCCTCTTCCCACTGTCCTCCAGGCTCATCCCTACATGAAGTGGAGTATGCGGTCGGAAGGCTGTTAGGGAAAACACAGAGTCCTTCTCCCAAATGCTGCCTTTTCCCTGACAGAGGCTCAAGAAGCTCCCCTCTTGTTCTCCCATCCCTCACCTGGCCAGACTCACTCTTCCAGGTGCCCAGTCCAATCAGGGGCATCTTCTGCCCAGTATGCAGGAGGACACAGGAAGTCGTCATTGCCTCCTGAAACAAAGATGGGAAGAGAATGGTGTGGGAGTCAATGCTGCAGTTTGGGGCTCAGCCACCCACTTGTCAAGACTTCCACAAAACACAGGTGAGAGATGGATGGGGAAAAGGGGAGCAGAGGTGGTAGGGGAACAAATATGTGGTTGTATGTATGTTCCTATAGGTAGAAGAAACTGAGACAGGGTGCCCAGAACCAAAGGCAGCAATTCCTGGATAAATACTAACCAGACAACCAGCCTGGCTTGGCTGCCCTTCCTTCTAAAGGTCTGTGTTAAAGAGCTCCAATACCTAACAACAAAGATAGGGTGTAGAGCCAGAAGTATCCAGCCTTGACTAAATAAGGTCTCAAGCCAGTGTAAGGAGGCAAAAGCCATAAGGAGACAAAGCAAGACTAGGTGACAGAACAGGCCCAAGAAGAGGCAATTTCTCTTGAGGATGAAATGAACGCTCCCAGGAGGTTGTCAGAACTACAGAGACTCTGAGTCCCTCTCACAAAGGTCTGGTCACCCATGCTGGTAGGCCTTAGTGAGCTCCTACAAGAAACTAAACCATATTCAGATGAGAAAATGGAAGCTCAGAGTTGAAATTATTTGCCCCAAATCAACAGCTAAGAAGTGGTAGAGCCAAGGATTCAAGGAGCTAATGGAAAAAGGCAGGAATAAGATAGGGAAACACAGACCTGTAAAAACACATGTTCTAAGCTTGTAAAAATGGCGGCGCCAGCCCTCCTCATTTAACTTCACAAGAGGAAGGGGAGAGAATGAAGATCAACATCAGCACAAAGCTGACTCCTATGAAATAGAGGTCAGACATACCTCCTAGCGCCAATGTTTTTACCAATTCTGACACTAGCCGTCCCTCCCACAGCACTATTTCTCTGCTCGGTTTTGATAATCCATTGCAATGGCCACACAGAACTCACAGACAATAGTTATGGGGTTTACTAGGGAAGTAACAGGTACAACTTAGGATACAGCTCTTCGATCAGGACAGCTTCTTCTCTGGCCATGCCAATAGGCAGGCTTGTGCCGCTGGGCCCTGCTTGGGCCTGGGCCCTCACACTCGGCCCCCTGAGGACAGTCTCCTCTTAGCTGCCCCCAAGGACAGTCTCCTGTTAGCCCCCCTAGGGTAGGCTCCTCTCGGCCTGGCCTCTGTCCTATTTAGGCAAGTGTTACAAAACTCTTTAGCTCCACCAATTAAGTTATCGGAGGCACCCCACTCAACCAGTGGATCAATACACCCACTGTAGATGCCTCTTTCCATGGGCCAGGAAGCCCACTGCGCTGTCTAGTGCCAGTGACCTGGTTCTGCTACTGCTGCCGTTTCTCTGCCACACTGGCCACCACTTCTACCATCTCCCACCTTCTCCAATGTTAACAGCTCTCTCTGTCTCATAGGTCTAGGAAGTTCTCAGCACAGCGATCCTGGGTCTAAAGATGTGCTCCACTCTTGGGTCTTTTTTCTTCATGGTAGTGAGGTCCCCTCTCTGCTCTGGGATTGGCTCTCTTTTCAAGCCTAACAGAATGGCAAAACTGACCAATCTACTAGTTAGGGTTCCATACATCTTATTTGCACAGTCTCACCGCCCACAAGGGCTCTGCAGTGTGATGGATCACTTTTGTACGGCCTTTCTAGCCATGGTCCTGTAACTTCCACCCAAGTGATTGGGTGGGACTGTACAGATATGGAAATTGTGGCCCACTAAAGGGATTGGTCAGCTTTGCCCTCCCGCTGGGTTTGAAATAAGCTACCCCAGAGGTGGGAAAGAGAAAAGCCCACCACTGCCAAGGAAGAACAGTTAGGAGCCAGCAAGCACATCCTTTGGACCTAGGATTCCCGTGCTGAGAAGCTCCTGGAAGCAAGAGACCAAGAGAGAGAGCTATAACCCTAAAGATGGTGAGAAGTGGTGGCAGAAGAGACCCAGCAGCAGGAATCAGTGCAGTGGGATTCCTGTCCCACAGAGAGACAAAGCTGAGTGCCTTGAGGCAGAGACCCAGAGCCAGGGAGAGGCGTGCCTGCATGTATGGCTATGAAGAGGCTGTCCTGATGAAAAAACTCTATCCTTAAGTGTTCCTGAGCCTGAATTGTAACCTGCTACTTCCCTAATAAATCCCATAATTGTAAGAATGGTCTGTGAGTTCTGTGTGGCCATTGCAATGAATTATCGAACCCAGTAGAGAGTGCTGTGAGAGGGATGGTTGGTGTCAGAATTGGTAAAGGTGGTGAAGAGAGGAGATATGTCTGACCCTGCCTCACAGGAATCAGTCTTGGGCTTTTGATCTTGATTCTCCTTCCTACTTGTAAAGTTAGGAGATTAGACACCACCCCCACACTGTTTTTACAGGTTCCATGCACCTTATTTGCATTGTTACCAAGCCGTCCAATCCCCTTGGTGGGCCACAAGCACCTTATTTGCATAGTTCTACCCAATGATTTTATAGGAGTCACAAGCCTATGCGTGGCTAGAAGAGCCACATTATGTAAATCACTACACCACAAAGCCTCACAACAGGACCATGTACGATGTGCTACATACAGAAAAGGAAGTGAATTCTATAGGGTAAGGACGAGGGGATAGTGCCATTGGCTTTTTTGTTTTTTTTCCCCTCTGGATTGACTCTTTATTGTGATTCTCTAGTACTTGCCTCAACAAAACTCTTACATAAAAGCATAATTTTTTTTTTTTTTAAATAATATTGTATTGTGTTTTGACTCAAAAAAGAGCAGGTGTGGCAATACTAATCCCTAACGAAACAGACTTTAAAGTAAAATCTACCACAAAGGATAAGAAAGGACACTATATAATGTTAAAAGGACAATGCACCAGGAGGACATAATCATAATAAATATTTACATTCCCAACGACAGGGCTCCAGAATACATAAAACAAACTCTAACAGCATTGAAAAGAGACATAGACAGCTCCACAACAATTGTAGGAGACTTCAACACACCACTTTTGGTAAAGGACAGAACATGCAGAAAGCAGCTCAGTAAAGACACAGAAGATCTAAATGCTACAATCTACCAACTTGATCTCATGGACATATACGAAACACTCCACCCAAAAGCAGCCACGTATACTTTCTTTTCCAACACACATGGAGCATTTTCCAGAAGAGATGACATATTAGGCTATAAAGCAAGCCTTAACAAAATCCAAAGCATCAAAATGTTACAAAGCATCTTTTCTGACCATAAAGCCATAAAAGGAGAAATCAAAAACAGAAAAAGCAAGGAAAAAAAATCAAACACATGGAAACTGAACAACACCTTGCTCAAAAACTACTGGGTTATAGAAGAAATTAAGGATGGAATAAAGAAATTCACAGAATCAAAAGAGAATGAAAACACATCCTACCAGAATCTTTGAGATACAGCAAAAGCAGTGCTCAGAGGTCAGTTTACAGCAATAAATACATACAACCAAAAAGAAGAAAGGGCCAAAATCAAAACATTAACCCTACAACTCCAACAAGCAGAAAGAGAGCAGCACAAGAAGCCCTCGAGGGCCAGAAGAAAGGAAATAATAAGAATTAGAGAAGAACTAAATGAAATAGAGAATACAAAAACTGAAACAGTTAACAAGACCAAAAGCTGGATCCTTGAAAATAATAAATAATCGTATTGTTTTAGGTGAGGGTTGACACAGCAAATCAGGTTCCCCTTAACAATTTTTATACAGACCGTTCCATGACATGAGTTACAGTTTTCACAATGTTTGTCTTCTCATTATTTCCAGTCTGTTTGTTCTGTTTCCATTGATCTAGCTTCCCTTCTCCTCCTTGCCTTCACATCTTTGCTTTTGGGTAAGTGTTCACCATTTGGAGTCATACAGTTGATTTTTTAAGGTAGCACATTACTCACAGGTGATATTGTTTATTTTATAAGCCAATCTATTATTTGGCTGAGAGGTGACCTCCAGGAGTAGAATCAGTGCCAAGTTCAAAGCGTATCTTAGGGCAATAATCTCAGAGTTTCCTCCAGTTTCTATTGGTGCAATAGGTCTGACCTGTTTTAAGAATCTGAGTTTTGTTCTACATTTTTCTTCCATTCTGTATGGGACCTTCCATTGTGTTCTTGGTCAGAATGGTCAGTAGTGTGAGCCGAGCAACATCTGGTTCTAGTCTCAGGTTAGAAGAGGCCTTGGTTCCTGCAGGCTATTAGTCCTGTGGATTTGTTTCTTCTCTGAGCCTTTGACTTCCTTCATTCTCTTTTCCTCCACACAAGTTGACCAATAGCTGTATCTTACATGGCCACTCACAAGCTTTTAAGACCCCAAATGCTACTCACCAAAGTAGGATATAGAACATTATAATTTTCTGAACTATGTTATGCCAATTGACTAAACTGTCCCTCGAGACTATGGTCGCAAGCCTTTTAACCCAGTAAACCAATCCCACAAGTTATATGGATATGTCTAAGAAGCCTCCATAATTGTGCCCCCTATGTGGTTTGTTATATATGCAGTACATACAAACATGTATATACATAGACCTCCAGATACACCTATACATGCACATGCATCTACTCACATATGCCTTTCTATACACATATATGCATTCATTCATATCTACCTACATAACCACACACAATCCTGACACACACCTTTCCTGACTTTAAACCACGCAGTATCCCCTTGTTCTGTTCGAACAATTGCCTCTTGATCTATATACAGGTTCCTCATGAGCACAATTACGTGGTCTGGAATTCCCATTCTTCGCAATGTCATCCACAAATTGTTATGAGCCACACAGTCCAAGGCCTTTGCATAGTCGATAAAACACAAGTAAACATCTTTCTAGTATTTTCTGTTTCAGCCAGGATCCACCTGACATCAGCTATGAAATCCCTAGTTACAGGTCCTCCTCTGAATCTGGCTTGAATTTCTAGCAGTTCCCTGTCAATATACTGCTGCAGCGGCTTTTGAATGCGTCTGATATCCATGATATTGTCCAATAATTTCGGCATTTGGTTGGATCATCTTTCTTGGGAATAGGCATAAATTTGGATCTCTTCCAGGTGGTTGGCCAGGTAGTTGTCTTCCAACGTTCTTGGCACAGACAAGTGAGCACTTCTAGTGCTGCACTCGTTTGTTAAAACACTTCAACGGATATTCCATCAATTCCTGACGCCTTCTTTTTTGCCAATGCCTTCAGTACAGCTTGGACCTCTTCCTTCACTGCCATCAGTTCCTGATCATATGCTACCTCCTGAAATAGATGAACATCGACCAATTCTTTTTGGTATAGTGACTCTGTGTATTCCTTCCATCTTCTGATGATTCAAGTGTCATTTAATATTTTCCCAATAGAATCCTTCAATATTGCAACTGGAGGCTTGGATTTTTTCTTCAGTTCTTTCAGCTTGAGAAATGCAGAGTGTGTTCTTCCGTTTTGGTTTTCTATCTCCAGGTCTTTCAACATGTCATTACAAAACTTTACTTTCTCTTCTGGAGCCGTCCTTTGAAATCTTCTGTTCACCTCTTTTACTTCATCATCTTTTCCATTTGATTTAGCTACTCAACATTCAAGAGCAAGTTTCAGAGTCCTTCCTGACATCCATTTTAGTCTTTTCTTTCTTTCCTGTCTTATAAGAACAGGGCATCAGGATCAGAGAAACACTCATTAACAACCTGCATTATACAGATGACACAACCTCGCTTGCTGAAAGTGAAGAGGACTTGAAGCACTTACTGATGAAGATCAAAGACCACAACCTTCAGTATGGATTACACCTCAACATGAAACCAAAAATCCTCACAACTGGACCAATAAGCGACATTATGACAAATGGAGAAAAGGCTGAAGTTGTCAAGGATTTCACCTTACTTGGATCCACAATCAACACCCATGGAAGCAGAAGTCAAGAAATCAGAAGACCCATTGCATGGGGCAAATCTGCTGCAAAAGACCTCTTTAAAGTGGTGAAAAACAAAGACAAGACGTCACCCTGAAGACTTAAGGTGCGCCTGACTCAAGCCATGGTGTTTTCAATCACCTCATATGCATGCGAAAGCTGGAGGATGAATAAGGAAGACGAGGAAGACTTAATGCCTTTGAATTGTGGTGCTGGCGAAGAATACTGAATATAATATGGACTGCCCAAAGAATGAACAAATTTGTCTTGGAAGAAGTACAACCAGAATGCTCCTTAGAAGCAAGGATGGTGAGACTACGTCTCACATACTTTGCACATGTTATCAGGAGGGATTAGTCCCTGGAGAAGGGCATCAGTCCTGGTAAAGTAGAGGGCCAGCAAAGAAGAGAAGGACCTTCAACAAGATGGACTGACACAGTGGCTGCAACAATCAGCTCAAGCAAAACAGCGATTGTGAGGATGGCGCAGGACCAGGCAGTGTTTCATTCTGTTGTGCATCAGGTGGCTATGAGTTGGAACTGATCAAGACAGCACCAAACAACCACCACCACCACCACCACCACCACAAACATGTTTTTTGGTTGTTTTTACTGTTGTTGCAAAATTGACACTTTTTCTCATGTACTTCTTCGTGTCTTTATTTACCTTGGTGAAGATGTGATGAGTTAACCCATATTTTGTCTTGCCTTTCCCATCACCAAAAATAAAAATTGTCTACTATCTAGAATGTGATTCTCCCTCCCTCTCCCTCCTTTCTGTGTGTATATCTATTCTTGACTTACCATACAATATTTCTCTTTTTGTGACTGACTTATTTCACTCAGCATAATGTTCTCCAAATTCATCCATATTATCTTTCATGGACTCCTCACTATTCTTTATCCAACAAAAACCCATTGCCATTGAGCTGACTCCAACTCATAGCAATCCTACAGGACAGAGAACTGTCCCATAGGGTTTCTAAGGAGTGGCTGGTGGGATCGCACTGCTGATCTTTTGGTTAGCAGCCATAGCTCTCAACCACTGCGCCAAGGCTCCTTATTCTTTATAGTTGCATAGTAGTCCATTGCATGCATGTACCACAATTTGTTTATCCATTCATCAGTTGACGGACAGTTAGGTTGTTTCCATTTTTTGCTATTGTGATTAGTGCTGTAATGAACAAAGGTGTGTGCATGTCTATTCCTGTCACTGCTCTTATATCTCTAAGACACATACCTAGGTGTGGGATTGCTGGATCATAAAGTATTTCTATCTCTAGCTTTCTGAGGAAATGCCATACTGTTTCCCAACCCCACTATCAATGTACAAGGGTTCCAAACGCCCTACAACCTTGCCAGCATTTGTTGTTTTCAGAGTTTTTTTATCATTGCCATTTTTGCAAGGGTGAGATGGTATCTCACTGTAGTTTTGATTTGCATCTCTCTAAAGGCTAATGATCTCGTGCCTCTTTTTAGGTATTTGTTGGCCGCCTGAGTGTCCCCTTTAGTGACACTGGCTTTTAAGAATGAGCTGAACTCTCCCAAGAGTCAAGGGGGAAGTCTTCCCAGGAAGTGGGAACTAGACATAAGACTTCAATGCAGCAGAAAAGTATATACAAGAATTATATACAAGAAAATTACCAACTGAACAAAGCAGGTGGGTGACTGGAGAATCACCTTTTGGAGAGCTTTGAAAGTTAGAAGTCTCTAAATGGCCCAAGAATACTCATTCATTCAGCAAATGTTGAATGTTCCAGGCCTTGTGCTAGACCCTAGAGACACACATATTCAGATAGGGTCCCTGCCCTCCGGGACTTTACAAGCTGGTAAATCAATATAACATGGTAAGAGCTATGGGTGAAATCTACACAAGTGCTGCAGGAAAAGAGTAACCAAGCTAGAACGCCTTCTTGGAGGTGATGCTTGAATTAAGTCTTAAAGAATGAATGATCAGGAGTTATATCAGTGAAAGGAAAGGAGAGGAAATGCTCACCTCAAGAATTAATACGATAGTAATTACCTTCCCCCTTAATCTCATCAGTACTGTAAATATCACTTCCCTGGGACTGATTTCATTATAAAAATACCTTTATAAATATAACCTTTGTTTTCAGGTTCTGAAAGGGCATTAAGAGTATTATGGTAGAGCATGTAACAAAACAAGCTGTGAGTATAACCAGTACACTAATTATCTTTCCTAATACTTCTGACCCAGGAAAATTTTATAGTCTAGTACAAACTGGTTATGAAAACCACTCTTTTCTGCTAAAAAGCATACAAACAAAACTGAACTGAACAATGTGGACAGCAAACCACTGATAGCTGAGTTCAATACTCCTTGTAACCAAACTTCCCAGGGACACACACTTCCCAGAGATCATCCAATCATGTCTAGGCTTCACAGAAGGAACTACGCTGCCTACTGCCATCAGGGTATATGGCTGGTTTTCTGGGCTTGATCCCCAAACAAGTGACCAGTTAGCCTCTTCCAGATTTCCTAGCACACACAGGAGGGCTCTGAAATTACACCTGGGGTAAGAGCTTGAACAAAAACTTGGCCTGGTGGAAAAGGAAGAAACCTGATGCTTGCTTCCCCCCTACTTTTGCTGGTAAAACTGCAAACCAAAAGAGCTGGAGTGTGGGAAGCAGGGATTACGGAGGTAGAAAGACCTAACAAAGATCTGAAAAGAACAAGAGCTCCAAAGACGGGAGCGGAGGGGCCACAGTGGAAGAAAAATGTGTTTTCCTCCGTCAGCTTGTGGCTTCCTCTTTCTCTGCTGAGGCAGCAACTTTCCAGCCTAGTCCTGCATTAACAGACTCCAGGCTCTGAGCTTGTCAGGAACTGCCTAATTGGACTTCCGGAAGCACTCAAGTTTTTGAAATGCTTAGGTTATCTTGGGAGAAGTCCTGGATATAAGAGAGAGAACCTGGGTGTATGTAGAGAGAGGGGAGAAGAGGGTAGTATTAGAACTCAGGTTTTATTATTCTCAACTCAGGTCCTAGGTTCTTTTTCTGAGGGGCTCATTATTCCCTTCAGAGAGAAGGGCTCTATACTTGAAGACACAGGAAAAAGAGGGAGCAGCATTTACAAGGGTTTTCCCTGGCAGCAATGGTCTTTCTTCTGCCTCCCATAAATGTTGCTGTCCCTCAGGGCTCTGTCCTCAATCCTCTTCTCACTCCCCAACGGAGCTCTGTTATCACCTAAGCACTGATTCCTCCTACCCCAATTCCATACATTCAACTCCCCCTGGACATCTTTATCAGAATGTCCCTTAGGTACCAAAACTACTCATCAAATGCAGCAGCAGAGTGCAGAGGAACATTTTAGGCTCTGGAGTTGCACAGACCTGGGTTTGAATCTCAGGTCCACTGTATCTAAAGCACTGTGCATGGTGCCTGGCCCATGCTGTTCTTCCTGTATGTTCTATCTCAGCAGAGACTTAAAGCCCTGGCAAACAAGTGTTAAAGCAAACCAGACAGCGTGTTCACAGTTTAATCCATGGAGCCTTAAAAAAAAAACATCTAAAGAAAGTATTTGCAGTTCCTTTCAGGCATTTCTGAGTATTATCAGATTATAATTTTTGTAAGTGATATCTTCTCCCATACTTATAAAGAAGCTAGCTTGGAAAACTACCTAAAATATGTAATGGTGGCCCAGATTTGGCCTGTTCAGCTGAGTAAAAAAATCCTGTTATTACTTCTAAATAAAAAAATGATAATGTTTGTTCTAAGCTATACTGTTAAGACTTAAAATTGCAATAATACTTCATTTACTTCTTGACGTATGTGAAAAGTATTTTAAAATATATACTTACTCTTTCTTCAATCTACCTATATCTACCTCCATTGCCACTACCCTACCTCCACCCACCATCACCCCTACCTGGGCCATGGTAACAGTCAGTTCATGGCTCTGCTTCCAGTGAGACCCCTTTCCCCACAATTAATCCACTAACTCTGACCATATGACTCCCAGGCTCAAACTCCTTCTGTAGTTCACCTGTACCCTTACGATAAATTCCAGACTCCTTAGTAATACACTTCATAACCTAGCCCCTGCCTTCCTCATTTCAGACTCCATGTTCCAGACACTGCAGAATCAGCTACCACTTTACTCCAGCCCTCTGCATACTTTCCTTCCCCAAGGCCACCCTTGCCTGGATAACTGTTGCCCATCCTTCAGCTAGCTTAAACTTCTGGCTCCGCCCATGTACTGGTATCCTTAGCACCTTGCTGCATTTTTCTATTTACATAACAGTTTCCCCCACAAACCTGTCTGAACTCAATCCTATACAGCCTGCCCATATGCAAGGAGGAGATATGACAGCTGGAGGGGTGTTTGAGGAAGCCACTGCCTCCATCTTCCTTTACTTTGGAAACCTAGAAGGCATCATCTCTGGAGAATCTCAAAGCACTTTACCATCGTCAAGAAACCCCAGTGGTCCCAGACAGCATCATATTGAGATTGCTCCTGTATTACAGATGAAGAAACTGAGACCTTGGGAAAAGTAACGGGCATGATTAGATCCATCAGGACTCTTCAAAGTGATGTCCTACAGCCTTAAGTGTGGGCAGACTGAAGAGGAGAGTTAATTAACTGTAGCCTCATTCGGTGAAGGTTCAGATCTGAGTTTCACTTTAACAGAGCTCTGGAGCGAGGTGGGGACACAGAAAAACATGCGCTGGCTGTTTCCAGAAACAAGGCAGATACCTAAGCAAGCGAATTCATCCCCCTCCTGCCACTTCTGAAAAGAATCTCTGAACCTCCATGGCAAGTCAGAGCTCTTGGAAAAATCGTGGAGGTGATCAAACAAAATGGACATGCCAACTAACATTGAACACATGTGTGCTGGGAGAATTAAAGGCTCTATCTCATTTAATTCTCGCTACAGCCCTCATGAAGGAACTCTTTTTACCGCTGAGAAAAAGGTGGCCCAAAGAAGCTGAAAACTTACCCAAGATGATAAAATAAATAAGAGGAGGCGCTCAAATCTGAAACCAAGTATAAACACCTCTAGAGCCCGCGCTCTTCGCTCCATCACAGGGGCGGACACCACTGTAGTCAAAGACTGAGGCCATCTCCTCGGGGAGGAAGATGGGGCAGTAACAAGTGAAACTCACCTCGACAAGAGCACAGAACCTGAACGGGGTAGTGTGATCTCTGCTCAGCTCAGCGCCCAGCTCTGGGTTCAAACAGCCTCAGACTGCGGGAATGGTTGCCTGCGAGGGAAGTTGGCCGGAGCCGCCGTAAGTATGGCGGCAATGAATAAACTCCTCCCCGAGGGAGGGACGGGGGCCAGGAATACGGAGTTACCCATTGCGGTCCAACTCCGGCTCCCGCCCCGGGGGAGGAGCTGGGAGTTGGAAGCCAGAGCTGTAAGGCTGTACCACCCCCTTCTCCCGTGGGCGCTGGAAGGCCGATTGGCCAGAATTCTGTCACGCACTCCATCTCCAATGTTTGAAGACCTTGCGGAAAAAGAGATGCCCGCACCGCCGGCCACGTGGGTGGTCCGGGGGGCGGGACCAGGCCGCGCCTCTTGCTGGCCCACACTGCACCACGCGCCGAAGCGCCGTCGCTCTATTTCACGCTAGATACCTCTCTTCCGGCCGGTGGAAGAGGAGTCGTATCTGACAAGTTGCTGTTCTTTTGGGTGTCTGCTACCGGGAATGACAAATGCCAACCCTCGCTTCATTCTCTTCCTTAGAGTCAGATTGACGGAGTTTCCAGAGTTCATCTAAGATGGGCCCGTTATTTGCTCAGGCAAACTGAGGCGACACAAAGTTTGGTCAGAACAGAGGAGAGCTCAGGTCTCCTGACTCTGGGCACTATTAAGTTCCTAGTCCCTCTATCTCGACCATGGGCCTTGCCTGCGCATTTATGTGCCTGGCAGTCAACTAAAGACTTTATTAACATGATTTTATTGAAACCTCACAACATCTGATCTGGTTGATGACCCTATTTTATGTGTTAAACCATTTGTATCTAGCTTACCTGCTTCTCCAAAATGTACTGGCTGTTGAACGATTTTGCAATACAGAGTTCGTTTTAGAGACAGTCTTAGCCTCCTGAATTCCTTTTGCTGATTTTTTACCTCAAGTGGGAGAGTTAAAGTATAAGTGGTAGTGAGAGAAGAGAGGATGTGTTTGTGGCTACAGTGTAGTTCGGGCTTGAATGGACTGGACAAGGGATAAGGTGGTGGGGAAAAGGAAGTGCCCCTGTTGGTTAATTCTGGTAAGAAGGCAGGTGAGCCTTGGGCAAGGAAAGTTTATATCCTATGGTCCTGAGTGCCTCTCAGTACACATTTAGCAGTGTGGGACCATGACAATGCTCTCTCTGCTTGTCCAGATGATGCTTTGAGGCTTGAGTTGACCCCACTGGCTTGTACTTCTCGTTAGATGCCATTGAGTCAGCCTCTGACTCACAGCAACACCATGCACAGCAACAAAACACTACCAGGTCCTGCACCATCGCCTTGATCAGCTGCGGATTGGACTTCACGATCCACAGGGTTTTTTTGTTTTTTGTTTTTTTTAATAATTTATTTCATTTTGTTTGTTTTTGTAAGGAGCCCTGGTGGCGCAGTGGTTAAGCACCTCACTGCTAACCAATGGCCGTTGGAACCCAGCAACTGCTTTGCAGGAGAAAGATGTGGCAGTCAGCTGCCATGAAGATTTCAGCCTTGGAAACCCTATGGGGCAGTTGTACTCTGTCTTAATGGGGTTAACATGAGTCAAAATTGTCTCCACGGGAATGATATGGGTTATTTTTGTTGAGAAAAAGTGCACAAATCTTAAGTGAACAGCTCTGAATTTTTGCAGTTTAACAACCACCCAGATGAAAATAGTATAGATGTTACCAACATACCAGAATCCTGTGAGGGAGGTATTTGTGATCCATTTTACACATGAATGAGACTCGAAGTTTAAATAGCTTGCCCAAAGTCACACAGCCATTAAATTACAGGTTTGAGTTTTCAAACAGCCCTTGCCATTTGGGCTGACAGATGTCTTGCATTTATGTATTTCCTTGGCAGCGGTTGGGCAGGAGGCAGGGTTTTTCCAGTGTAGGCAAGCCCATGGGTGTCTGTCTGTCTCCCATCTTGCTCATTCTCTCCCTGTGTCTCTTTCTCTTCCTCCTTGACTCTCCTTCCCCAGTGCCCCCTCCATATCTTTCCCCATCCCCTGGGGTTGATTTCCATTGTTTCCCTGATACAAGTAGTACCAGATGGACCAAACGTCCAACATATCACATCACCTATCCCCATAAAGACACTCAGATTTCAACTTTTAGAATCAGAATTTATGATTACTCCTCTGGTGGCAGAACAGTTAAGTGCTATGTCTGCTGACCAAAAGGTTGGTAGTTCGAATCCACCAGGCTGTCCTTGGAAACTCTATGGGGCAGTTCTAGTCTGTCCTATAGGGTCGCTATGAGATGGAATTGACTCGACAGCAACAGATTTTTTGGTTTTTCCCCTTAGACACACCTTAGCCCAGCAAAGATTTACCATCAAGGAGACACCTGCTACCTGTTCCATTCCACTATTCCCACAGTCTTCTGCAGGGTTTGATGGATTCACTTCGTTACTTTTCCTCCTGAGTCTGATTTCTTAAAGGTTCAAAGTGCAATAATCCAGTGGCGACCCTGGCAACTAATGGAACTGCTGAGTCATTCTGTGTCCCATCCCCCTCCTTCCCCACCTCTGGAAGTTTTAGTCTTTGTTAAGGCCACGAGGATTCTTACATGCAAGCCTAGCCCTCCAATAGTTTTCAGAGCAATAGTCGTCAAATTGAAGGTGTGCATGCTTATAGGTGTACATAAAAACTCCAAAGTGTACTCAGGCATAAATAGTGTCAAGCTACGTTTCCTTTTCCTTAACTTAAATATACTCTATTTTCTAAAACTGATCTCCTAGAAAACACATCACCTCTTTCACAATCATCCTCCTCCCATTTTACAGGAGGCATGCCACTCACCATCTTGAGTCTTTCTAGGGTGTATTGCCCCAGAATGTAAAAACCTTGAGGGCACTAAGCAAAGACAGTTGAATATACTGGAGACTGGGTCACAATCCTTATACAAGTCTGTTGCCAATTCATTGCTTTCAAAATTATTGGCAAAGGCTAGGAGACCATTAAAAATAATTTGGAGGATAGATTTTTGTGATTCTTGGCATATAACTTGCAAAGAGATAAAACAATTAAATGTATTGCTTTTTACTATTTTCATCAACTAATGTGAACAAGAAAGACATTTCAGTACTTAAATCTGTAAAGACCAAAAATGAGAATGGAATTGGTGCTGAACCCTGTCTTGGTCTCAAAATGAGTAGTATTCATCCACTGGTACAAGGATTAACTGGAAAGAAAGATTCCCAGCCATCTCATTAAAATATGCATTTGAATTTTTATGTTTAATAAGTATCAAAATTTTTACTGTATGTTATTTCTATAAATTGTGTAATAATTGCAAAAAAAACCCCATAATACGTAGAGCCTTCTGATCACAGGGAGTTTTTTTTAATTACATAAATCTGTCTATATATTGTGGTTACAGAAAAGGATGTTCATTTAAAAAACTCAAGCATAAAAATTGTTACATTAAGATAATATTCTGTGGGGAAGTAAAGCAGAAAAAATGAGCTCAAGGAGAAAAATGAACAATATTAAAATTAGCAACTGTTGAGAAGAAGCTTGTTTATTTTCTAGATGGATGATGGTGGGAATCAAATTGTTATGGTATTTAGAATTCATTGGATATATTTAAAGGAGTTTTATTAAAATGCCAATATACTTATGATGAAAACTAATGGTATTTATAAATTTCAAAATTATTTTAAGGAGTGCTATTGTTATTAGGTGTTGTCAAGTCAGTTCCGACTCATAGTGACCCTATGTACAACAGAATGAAATACCGCTCAGTCCTGGGCCATCCTCACAATCATTGTTTCGCTTGAGATTATTGTTGTAGGCACTGTGTCAACCCTTCTCGTTGAGGGTCTTCCTCTTTTTCACTGACCTTCTACTTTACCAAGCATGATGCTCTTCTCCAGGGATTGGTCCCTCCTGATAACATGTCCAAGTATGTGAGGCATAGTCTTGCAATCTTTGCCTCTGAGGAGCATTCTGGCTGTACTTCTTCTAAGACAGATTTGTTCATTCTTTTGGCAGTCCATGGTATATTCAATATTCTTTGACAACACCACAATTCAAAGGTGGCTGAAAACTCCATGGCTTGGGTCAGGCGCACCTTAGTCTTCAAGGTGACGTCTTTGCTTTTCAACACTTTAAAGAGGTCTTTTGCAGCAGTTTTGCCCAGTGCAATACATCTTTTGATTTCTTGACTGCTGCTTCCATGGGTGTTGATGGTGGATCCAAGTAAAATGAAATCCTTGACAACTTCAATCTTTTCTCCGTGTATCATGATGTTGCTTATTGGTCCAGTTGTGAGGATTTTTGTTTTCTTTATGTTGAGGTGTAATCAGTGCTGAAGACTGTGGTCTTTAATCTTCATTAATAAGTGCTTCAAATCCTCTTCACCTTCAGCAAGCAAGGTCGTGTCATCTGCATAACGCAGGTTGTTAATGAGACTTTAACCAATCTAATGCCCCGTTCTTCTTCATATAGTCCAGCTTCTTGGATTATTCGATCAGCATACAGATTGAATAGGTATGGTGGAAAGATACAACTCTAACACACACCTTTCCTGACTTTAAACCGTGCAGTATTCCCCTTGCTCTGTTTGAACAATTGCCTCTTGATCTATGTACAGGTTCCTCATGAGCACAATTAAGTGATCTGGAATTCCCATTCTTCGCAATGTTATCCATCATTTGTTATAATCCACACAGTTGAATGCCTCTGTGTAGTCAATAAAACACAGGTCAACATCTTTCTGGTATTCCGTGCTTTCAGCCAGGATGTATCTGACATCTGCAATGATATCCCAGGTTCCACATCCTCTTCTGAATCCAGCTTGAATTTCTGGAAGTTCCCTTGAAATACTGCTGTAGCCACTTTTGAATGATCTTCAGCAAAATTCTACTTGCGTATGATATTAATGAAATTGTGCGATAATTTCCGCATTTGGTTGGATCACATTTCTTGGGAATAGGCATAAATATGGGTCTCTTCCAGTTGGTTGGCCAGGTAGCTGTCTTCCAAATTTCTTGGCATAGACAAGTGAGCACTTCCAGCGCCGCATCCATTTGTTGAAACATCTCAATAATTGGTATTCCGTCAATTCTTGGAGCCTTGTTTTTCATCAACACCTTCACTGCAGCTTGGACTTCTTCCTTCAGTACCATCGGGTTCCTGATTATATGCTACCTCATGAAGTGGTTGAATGTTGACCAATTCTTTTTGGTACAGTGTCACTGTGTATTCCTTCCATCTTCTTTTGATGCTTCCTGCATCGTTTAATGGTTTCCCCCAAAGAATCCTTCAATGCTGGAACTTGAGGCTTGAATTTTTTCTTCAGTTCTTTTAGCTTGAGAAATGTCAAGTGTGTTCTTCTGTTTTGGTGTTCTATCTCCAGCTCTTTGCACCTGCCATTATAATACTTTGTCTTCTCGAGTCACCATTTGAGATCTTCTGTTCAGCTCTTTTACTTCATTTCTTCCTTTTGCTTTAGCTATTCGACATTCAAGAGCAAGTTTCAGAGTCTCTTCTGACATCCATTTTGGTCTTTTCTTTCTTTCCTGTCTTTTTAATGACCTCTTGCTTTCTTCATGTATTTTGTCCTCGATGTCATTCCATAACTCATCTGGTCTTCGGTCATTAATGTCCAATGTGGCAAATCTATACTTGAAATTGTCTCTAAATTTAGGTGGGATATACTCAAGGTTGTACTTTGGCTCTCATGGTCTTGTTCTAAATTTCTTCAGTTTCAGCTTGAACTTGCATATGAGCAATTGATGGTCTGTTCCGCAGTCAGCCCTGGCCTTGTTCTGACTGATAATACTGATGATATGTCTCTTTCCACAGACGTAGTCGATTTGATTCCTGTATATTCCATCTGGGGAAGTCCATGTATATAGTCGCCATTTATGTTGGTGAAAAAAGGTGTTTGCAATGAAGAAGTCGTGGGCTTGCAAAATTCTATCATGTGATCTCTGGCATCGTTTCTATCACCAAGGCCATATTTTCCAACTACTGATCCTTGTTTCCAACTTTCGTGCTCCAATCACCAGTAATTATCAGTGCATCCTGACTGCATGTTTGATCAATTTCAGACTGCAGGTGTTGGTAAAAATCTTCAATTTTTTTTTATCTTTGGGCTTAGTGGTTGATGCATAAATTTGATTCTTTTTCCTTGCTGTTTCTGTTATTGATTTCTACTTTTATGACTTTATGGTCAGAAAAGATGCTTTGTAATATTTCAGTGCTTTGGATTTTGTTGAGGCTTGCTTTATGGCCTAATATGTGGTCTATTCTGGAGAATGTTCCATATGCATTGGAAAAGAAAGTGTACTTGGCTGCCGTTGGGTGGAGTGTTTGGTATATGTCTATGAGATCAAGTTGGTTGATTGTAGCATTTAGATCTTTTGTGTCTTTGTTGAGCTTTTTTCTGGATGTTCTTTCCTTCACAGAAAGTGGTGTGTTGAAGTCTCCTACTACTATTGTGGAGCTGTCTATCTCTCTTTTCAATGTGGTTAGAGTTTGTTGTATGCATTTTGGAGCCCTGTCATTGGGTGCGTAAATATTTATTACAGTTATGTCCTCCTGGTGTACTGACCCTTTAATCATTATATAGTGTCCTTCCTTATCCGTTGTGGTGGGTATTACTTTAAAGTCTATTTTGTCAGAGATTAATATTGCCACTCCTGCTCTTTTTTGAGTGTTGTTTGCTTGATATATTTTTTCCATCCTTTGAGTTTGTTTGTGTCTTTAAGTCTAAGGTGTGTCTCTTGTAGGCAGCATACAGACAGATCGTGTTTTTTTATCCAATCTGCCACTCTCTGTCTCTTTATTGGTGCATTTAGTCCATTTACATTCAGCGTAATTATTGATAGGTATGAGTTTAGTGTTGTCATTTTGATGTCTTTTTTAGTGTGCTGTTCACAGTTTCTTTCTTCCACTTAATTTTCTGTGCTGAGTCATTTTTCTTTATGTATTTTCTTTTCATCTTTTTCATTGTTGTTGATTTTGTATTTGCTGAGTCTTTTATGTTTTTCTTGTTTTTTTATTTTGACTTGTAGGATTGTTAGTTTCCTTTGTGGTTACCTTAATATTTGCCCCTATTTTTCTAAGCTTATACCAGTCTTTTATTTCTTTATATCACCTTGACTTCCTCTCCATATGAAAAATCTATGTCTACCTTTTTTAGTCCCTCTATTTTGTTTTAATGTTATTATGATTTACATATTGATATCTCTGTTTCCCTATTTTTAGTGTTTTAGCTTTATTTTTGTGACTTCTCTGTCTGGGTTGATATCTGGTTGCTCTGTCCTGTGTTCTAGTCTTGGGTTATTACCTGATGTTATTGATTTTCTAACTGGAGGACTCCCTTTAGTATTTCTTGCAATTTTGGTTTGGTTTTTGCAAATTCCCAAAATGTCTGTTTATCTAGAAATGCCCTAATTTCACCATCATATTTGAGAGACAGTTTTGCTGGATATATAATTCTGGGCCAGCAGTTTTTTCCCTCAAGGCTTTATAGATGTCATCCCATTGCCGTCTTGCCTGCATGGTGTCTGCTGAGTAGTCCAAGCATATTCTTATTGACTCTCCTTTGTAGATGACTTTTTGTTTCTCCCTAGCTGCTCTTGAAATTCTCTCTTTATCTTTGGTTTTGGCAAGTTTGATTATAATATGTCTTGGTGACTTTCTTTGGGGATCTACCTTATGTGGGGTTCAATGAGCATCTTGGATAGATATCTTCTCATCTTTCACGATATCAGGGAAGTTTTCTGCCAACAAATCTTCAACAATTCTCTCTGTATTTTCTGTTACCCCCTCCCCCCCATTCTGGTACTCTAATCACTTGTAGGTTATTCATCTTGATAGAATCCTACATAATTCTTAGGGTTTCTTCGTTTTTTTTTTAAATCGTTTTATCTAATTTTTCCTCAAATAAGTTGGTCAAGTGCTTTATCTTCAGTCTCACTAATTCAGAGTTCTGTTGCCTCAATTCTGCTTCTATGACTTTCTATTGAATTGTCTAATTCTGAAATTAATCTTTTGGATTTCTGTTTGCTGTGTCTCTATGGATTCTTGCAGCCTGTTAAATTTGTCATTGTGCTCTTCTCTAATCTTGTTAAGTTCCTTTACTGTGTGTTCCGCGCTTTGCCTAATTTCCTTCCTGATCTCTTGAAGAGTTCTGTATATTAATCTTTTGCATTCTGCCTCTGGTAATTCCAAGAAATTTTCTTCCTCCGGAAAATTTCTACTTTCTTTATTTTGGGAGCTTGCTGAAGCCATCAGAGTCTGCCTCTTTACGTGATTTGATATTGACTGTTGTCTCTGCACCATCAATAAGTTATTATATTTATTTATTTTATGTCTGCTTACTGTCTCCTAGCTTCTTGTTTTGTTTTGTTTTGATATGCACAAATAGGCTGCTCGTGTGAGCTAGCCCAGTCTTGGTGTGTAAATTTGAATAATAGTCGTGTTAACTGGTCTTCCTTGTAGGCTAATGGATATTAACCTATCACTGACAGCTTTGTACTTCAGGATAGATCTTCAAATGTTTTTGTTGAAGATGAATGCAGTGCCATTCCTCTTCAAGCTGTCACTGCAAGCATAACAGACCATATGATTGTCTAATTCAAAATGGCCAATATCAGTCCATTTCAGAGCACTAATGCCTAGGATATCGATGTTTATGTGTTCCATTTCATTTTTGATGATTTCCAGTTTTCCTAGATTCATACTTTGTACATTCCACATTCCAATTACTAATGGATGTTTGCAGCTGTTTCTTATCATTTTGAGTCATGCCACATCAGCAAATGAAGGTCCCAAAAGCTTGACTCCATCCACATCATTAAGGTCGACTCTGCCTTGAGGAGGCAGCTCTTCCCCAGTCATATTTTGAGTACCTTCCAACCTGAGGGGAAAAAGTTGGCAGTTTGAATCCACCAGCCACTCCTTGGAAACCCTATGGGGCAGTTCTACTCGTCCTACAGGGTTGCTCTGAGTCGGAATCGACTCAACGGTAACAAGTTTCCAACCTGAGGGGCTCGTCTTCTGGCACTGTATCAGACAATGTTCCACTGCTATTCATAAGGTTCTCACTGGCTAACTCTTTTCAGAAGTTAGACTGCCAGGTCCTTCTTCCTAGTCTATCTTAATCTGGAAGCTCAGCTGAAACCTGTCTGCCATGGGTGACACTGCTGGTATTTGAATACCAGTGGCATAGCTCCCAGCATCACAGCAACACACAAGCCCCCACAGTACGACAAACTGACAGATACACCGGGGGGGGGGGTAGTTTAAGGAATAGTAGAAGGAAAAGTTGGAGGATCACTAATCCAGAAAGCCAGAATCCTCTGGAAGTAGATAGGACTGGAAAGCTTAGACCTCAAAGCACTGGATTCTGAGAAAGAGCAACGCACTCCCAGTTAATTCTCTCGATACAGGACCCACTATTACTAGACAGTTCTGTGCCCAGGCCTATTCTCAAAATGAACACAAATATTTAAGAAGTGGGAGGAAGAAAAAAAGCCCAAAAAGGAGGCAGAGAAGAAACTGCCTGAGAGGTAGGAGGTAACCAAGTGAATGTGGTGTATCAGAATCTAAGGGTAAAGAGTTGTTTAGGAAGGAAGTTGTCTTAGTCATCTAGGGCTGCTAAAACAGAAACACCAGAAGTAGATGGCTTTAATAAAGAGAAATTTATTTTCTCACAGTTCAGTAGGCTAGAAGTCCAAATTCAGGGTGTCAGCTTCAGGGGAACGCTTTCTCTGTCAGCTCAGGAGGAAGGTCTGTGTCACTAATCTTCCCTTGGTCTGGGAGCTTCTCTGCGAGGGAACCTCAGGTCCAAAGGACACACTCTGCTCCTGGCACTGCTTTCTTGGTGGTATGAGGCCCCCATGTCTCTGCTCATTTCTCTCTTTTATATCTCAAAAGAGATTGGCTTAAGACACTACCTAATCTTGTACACCTTATCAGTATAACTGCCGCTAATCTATCTTATTATATCATAGTGATAGAGTTTACAATACACAGGAAATCACATCAGATGATAAAATGGTAGACAATCATACAATACTGGGAATCATGACCTAGCAAAGTTGACAGATATTTTGGGGGGACACAATTCAATCCATAACAGAAGGGTAGTGAGAATTTATTTTTGTTTTTTGGCTGCCCAGTGTCCATTCCTCCCTGTTTTGGAGAATTTCTTCCTCTGTATTAAATAAGACTTAACACTCATTAATTCAGGCACCTGACTGCCTTTAGCTAATGGATGGGTAAATGACCCAAGATATGCAAAGACTGTTAAGTACTTCCTGCTAATAAGACCTTGTGAGGACACAGGAAATCAGGAGAGGAAAGGAGGAATGTGCTGTCACAGTATAGGGAGAGCAATTAGGGTCACATAACAATGTATGTATAAATTTTTGTATGAGAGACTAACTTGAATTGTAAACTTTCACTTAAAGTACAACAATAAAATAAAATTGATAAAAACAAAAAAAAAAGGACCTTGTGGAGCTCACCTATGCCACACACTGCCTTCTCTTTGTCTTGGAAGATCTACAGCTTTCAAAAAAACTCACATTTTCTTTGGCTAGGCAGAGCCTAGTTTTGTTGCTTGCAACTAAAGAACCACAACAAATACAAAGGAATAAAAATAGTATCAAATGCTGCAAGAATTTTAAAAAACCAAACCCACTGACATTGAGTTGATTCCAACTCATGGCAACCCTACAGGACAGCAGAACAGCCTCATAGGGTTTCCAAGAAGTGGCTGGTGGATTCTAACTGCCAACTTTTTGATTAGTAGTCGAGCTCTTAATCACTGTGCCACAAGGGCTCCCCCATTTTATAACCAATTTATTGAGCATACACTATTTTCTGTATTCTTTATATTTATACTCTCTAATCTCCACAGAAACCCTGTGAGAAAATTGAGGTACAAAGAAGTTAAATCGCTTTCCCAGTGTCACCCAGATAGTAAGTGGCAGGGCTTCAAACCAGTTCTTCCTGGTTCAGTCATGACCAAGGAAGCGATACTGGAACAGACCTAAATTTTTAAAATTTGGGAGAACCAGAACCATAACCAGAAGGGGAAAAAGTATGGGTGGAAGCCCTGCTAGGAACTTAATCTCCCTCTTAGAAAACAAGGGTAGTATACTCATTGCATAGCAACTAAATCTCTTGCCTGTGGGATTTTGAGCAGAATCTTAAACAGCAGTGCTTGCTGAAAGATGGCAACCTACAGTGCTGCTTTGAATGTGCATCCCTCTCCTCACTTCTGGCAATAATCTAGCCTCACGCATCAAGCTTCTGAAAGGGCTCACGACACCTCTTCCGATTCTTCCATTCCAGGGCTTCAACTGTAATTTTTGCCATTCTGGTTATGGTTTTGGATCAGCTAAATTTTTTTAAGTGGGTCTGTTCCAGTTTGCCTTCATTGGTCATGACTGAACTGGCTTGAACAGTCCAAAGCCCTGGTAAATGGATAATCTGGGTTAAGAAGTTATATTAGTTATCTACTGCTGTATAATGAATGACCCAAAAACCTAGCAGTTTAAAACAACAAACATTCTTTATCTAACAGTTTCTGTTCATCGAGAATCTGGGTACAGCTTAACTGGGTGACTCAGGCTGTTGCCTGGGCTACAGTCTCACCTAAAGGCTTAACTGGGGGACGATCTGCTTCTACGCTTATTCACGTCACTGTTGGCAGAAATCAGTCTCTCACTGAGTGTTAGCTGGAGACCTCCTTTCAGTTCCTTGCTACAAAGCCCTCTTCAGCTCACGACGTGGCAGCTGGCTTCCCTCAGAGCATGTGAGTAAGAAAACAAGAGGGCCTCCAAGATGAAAGTGACAAGTCTTTTTGTAACCTAATATTGGAAATGACATTTCATTACTTCTGCCATATTCTTCTCATTAGTATCAGTAAGTCTAGTCCACACTCAAGGGGAGAGGGGATGACACAAGGGCGTGAATATCAGAAGGTAGGGATCTTTGGGGGCCTTTGTAGGAGCCACTTATTACAGAAGTCAGGTTTGTCTGGATCCCATGTAGAGAAGTCAAATAAATAAGACTAAAAAGAGACTTTTGCATTTGGTTGACATGAAGGTCATTGGTGACCACAAGGTTCAGTGGAATGGTGCAAGCCCGGGCCACATGGCCTAGATTTAGGAGTGAACAGGAGATGAAGATGTGGAGAACCAGAGGGTAGACGTCTCAAGAACACAATAAAGAGAAGGAAAGTGATGGGTTAGTTCCTTGAGAGGCAGGATGGAAGGACAGTTTTTTAGTATGTGGGAAATTTGAACATGATCATGTGTTAAAGGGAGGGGTTCAATGGAAAAAGTCTGGTATTAGAAAAGGGGAGAGAATAATGGAGGGAATCATGCCTTCAGCTAATATTTACTCAGCATTTACTAAGCCTTAGGCCTTTGCTGGGCACTGTGGTTAAGAGCTCAGCTGCTAACCAAAAGGTTGGCAGTTCAAATCCAGCAGCTGTTTCTTGGAAACCCTGTGGGGCAGTTCTACTCTATCCTATAGGGTCACTATGAGTCAGAATCTATTTGACAGTAATGGGTTTTTTTTTTTTTTTTTTGAAGGGCTTTGTTGAGGGGCAGTGGTGGTTCAGTGGTAGAATTCTTGCCTTTCATGCAGGACACATGGGTTTGATTCACAGTCAATGCCCATCCTGTGCAGTGACCACCAGTCTCACTGGAGGCTTGGGTGTTGCTAAGATGCCAAAGAGGTTTCAGCAGAGCTTCCAGACTAAGACAGAGTAGGAAAAAAGGCCTGGCAATTTACTTCTGAAAATCATCCAATGAAAACCCTATGGATCACAACAGTCTAATCCCCAACTTGTCATGGGCATGGTGCAGGGCCAGGCAGCATGTCATTCCATTGTGAATGGGGTCACCATAAGTTGGGAGCCAACTCAAGGGTAGCTAACAACAAGACCTTTTACTGGACACTGAGGACACAAAAATGGATCAGCTCTGTCCTCTGGCTTCAGTCAGTTGGCTCAAGACTGTGTGTCTTTCGATTCAATTGTGTGTCATTCACTCAACTACTATTTATTGAACTCCTCATATGTTCTAGTATTCTGTTAGACTGTGGGGGATACCTTGAACAAGATCTTGCCTTTATGAGCTAACCCTCTAGTGACATCATAGTGAAGGGCAGCAGTATATTTAAGGAGAGCCTGAGTTCCTTCCAACCCATGAATGTCTCATAAGGGAAGAATCATTTCAAAACCCTGGCCAGCGTAGAAACCAACCCTCAGGCAGTATGCAGGATATTGACTTTTCTGTAACAAAGGGATGATGCCAACTTGACAAGACCTAACTAATTGTCTCGAAAAGAGTGAGAGTCCCTGCCTGGGTATTGGCTGGTAGTGGCCCAGGCCTGTTACTTGAGGCCTTTCTCCTCCACTCAGGCTCCTTGGATGTTGTGGTTGATTCAAGGGCCTTCTGAGGGCCAGCAAGGCTGGCACCAGGTCCTGGGGGCTGCACAATACAGTTGGCTTCCTCAACCTTTCATATCCGAGTTCCAATCCCCTCCTTTCCCAAGAGTGCCACTGTGCCTGAGCATGGTTCCGCTGTACTGTGTCTTGCCATGGACTGTGATTATGTGCTCTGTCCTGTCTTATCAGTAGGGCTGGAACCCTTCCTGAAGGACAAAACCTGATCTAGGAAACAATATAATAATGCATCAGCTCAAAAGTTGTTTTTATTATAAACTACAGGTTTAGTACAGTCTTGTCAAACTAAAAATAGTTATAAGAATGCATTATCTTTTTTTATAGCAAACCAATAGCTAATATTTATTGGGCTCTTGGTATATGCAGCAGGCACTGTACTAAGTACTTCATCAGGATTACCTCATTTAATTTTCACAACCACCCTGGGAGGTTGTTGTTGTTAGGTGCCGTTGACCAACCCTATAGGACAGAGTAGAACTGCTCATAGGGTTTCCAAGGAGCACCTGGTGGATTTGAACTGCCGACCTTTTGGTTAGCAGCTGTAGCTCTTAACCACTTGCCACCAGGGCTCCCTTCCCCCACAGGAGGTAGGAACCATTATTATCTCCCTTTTACAGTTGAGAAAAGAGGTTAAATCTTGTTCATGTCCATGCAGTAAATGGGACTACAGCCTAGGTCTCTGACTCCAAAGTCCACACTTTTTCCAGAATCCCACTTTGATTCTTCTAGTGGGTTTTTATTCTCTGTAACCCTAGTGCCAAGCATGATGCTGGCCCTTATTAAGTGCTCAAGAATAAATGTCTAAAAATTGTATTCCTGTATGGTCCAAGCTCTCATAGGAGTAGCAAACTAGTAGGGAAGACACTTGCCATATGGATATTTTTTTTCCTTAAAAAAACTGTTGATATGTTTCCTTTATAACACTAGTACATGTTCATCATTGCAACTTTTTTTTTAATTGTGGTGAAAATATACACACCAAAACATTCACCCACACAATAACTTCCACATTTACAGTTCAGTGACATTAATTATATTTTTCATGTTGTGCCACCATTATTGCTATTCTTTTCCAAATTATTCTACCACCATTAACATAAACTCAGTGTCCCCCAAACAAAAACTCTCCCTTACCCTCTCCTTCCCACCTCTGGTAATGTTTTCAAGGTTCATCCATGTGTGGCATGCATCAGAACTTCATTTCTCTTTACAGCTGCGTAATATTCCATTGTGTGTATTTACCACATTTGTTTATCCATTCATCTGTTGATAGACATTTCAGTTGTTTTCACCTTTTGGCTACTATGAAAAGTGCTTCAGTGAACATTGGTGTACAGATTTCTGTTTGCATTCCTGTCTTCACTTCTCCAGGGTACATACCCTAGGAGTAGGATTACTGGGTCATGTTGTAATTCTATGTTCAACTTTTTGAGGAACCGCCAAACTGTTTTTCCACAGTGGCTGTATCATGTTACATTCCCAGCAGCAATGGATGAGGATTCCGATTTCTCCACAACCTCCACAACACCTTTCTTTTCCATTTTTTGATCATTGCCATTCTAATGGGGCTGAGGTGATATCTCATTGCGGTTTTGATTTGCATCTCCATAATGGCTAATGATATTGAGCATCTTTGCATGTGCTTCTTGGCCATTTGAATATCCTCTTTGGTGAACTGTCTGTTCAAGTACTTTGTTTTTTGATTGGGATGTTTGTCTTTTTGTTAAGTTGTAAAAGTTTTATATATACTTGGATATTAGGCCCTTATCTGATATATGGTTCCCAAAAATTTTCTCCCGATCAGTAGGTTGTCTCTTCACTCTGATGATAAAGTCCTTTGATGCACAAAAGTATTTAATATTTATGAGCGTCCATCTGTCTATGTTGTCTTTTGCTGCTCAAGCTTTTGTCATCATATCTGATTATCTGTTATTAGACACTAGGTCCCACAGCCTCGCACCTATATTTTCTTCTAAGAATTTCATGGTTTTAGTTTTCATGTTTAGGTCTCTGATCCATTTTGAATTGGTTTCTGTTCATCGCAACTTTTGAAAATACACAAAAAAGTAAATAGTCCCAGTACCCAAAGACAGCAACTATTATCTCTTAACATATATTATTTCTTAGCTTTGTCTTTGTACACCCACTCCTCGCTTATTGACATGGTCGGTTCCGAAGACCAGGTCGTTATGTAAAAATCAGCATTATACAACAGTGGAGGATGACTTCATTAGATCACAAAATGGAGGATGACTACATCATTACATAATGCCCAAATTACATCATTACATAACTGCCAAATCACTGAGAATCATGGCCCAGCCAAGTTGACACATAACCTTAAACATCACAGCCAGCATTACTCTCACCCAACACCTTGGCATTCATTACTGCCAGATGAACATCATTAATGTACAGAATAGTTGAGTAGTAGATTTTTACTATTGTCATAAATACGAAATATTGGATAATGAGTTAGCCAAAAAGTGAAGAGTATGTGTAGTTTTAACTGTTAGTGTAATCTAAAGTATTAAAAATGATTACTCTATTTTGTTCTATTGATTAGTTTGTGATTTATCATAGGAATCCTATTTATTCTCAATGATGCCTGTAAACATGAAAAAATTTAGATTAAAAAAATTTCTGTAATAGTTGGAACAAGGTCATTTGGAAAGTGATTCATAGGACATAAAATAGAAAAGATTGAAAGCTATTGTTTTACAGATGATATTTCCCATACCGTTTGTGATATTTGGCTGGGCAGAAATGGAGGAAGAGAATCTGGGCTTCAAACCAGTTTGTTTCGATTTAAACCCCTGCTGAGAATTTTCTTTTCTAACAAGTTCCCAGGTGATGCTAATACTGCTGGTTATGGACCAATTCTGACAACCACTAGTGGAGCAGTGGTCCTCAAATTGTATTATACATAAGAATCACCTGGGGATCTTGTTAAAATGTAGATTCTGATTCAGTATATCTGGGGTGAAAATGCAAATTCTCAGCAGGGATTTGAACTGGTTTTAAGCCCTGGATAGAACATTCCCAGAGCATTGATTGGCAAAGGCACGTTGGCAAGAACTACCAGTGGCCACTTCAGCTGGAGCAAAAGTTCTTGTAGAGCATTGATTATTTAGCTAAGAATTTTGGACTTTGCAGGAACAATAAAGTTTTCTGAGCAGGAAAAAATGTAATGAAAGGAGATGTGATGGTTGAAGTTGTGAGTCAATTTAGTTGGGCCATGATTCTCAGTGGTTTGGCAGTTGTGTAATGATGTAATCATTCTCCGTGATGTGATCTGATGTGATCAGACAATCATTTGTAAGGGGAGTTTCCTCAGAGGTGTGACCTACATCCAATATATGTGTATAGACATTCAGGAAGAGCTCACTTGCTTGCTTGCTCTGGATCCTGCATCCAGCTCATCATCATCTGATCTCTAGTGCTCGAGACTTGAGCCAGCGGCCTGCCATTTGGCCTGCTGATCTTGAGTTCGTCAGCCCCTGCAGCTATGTAAGTCAGGAGAAGCCTCCAGCCTGACACCTGACCCATGGATTTTTAACTTTTCAGCCTCTACAACCACATGAGCCATTTCCTTGAAATAAATCTCTCTCTATATATTTTTTTATTTATATGCTTCACTGGTTCTGCATCTCTAAAGAACCCAGCCTAAGACAGGGGTACATTGAGAAGATTGAGTAAAATATGCAGATTAGATGAGATAATGTTTGGGAATCAGGAGGTAGCAGCAGGCCACAGCCTGTGTAATAAGGGTCTGAATATGAGAGGTACTTCATTACTGGAGTAAGGTGAAATACCTTCTATCTGGTGAAAATTGGCCATCTGGGCAGATGAGTCATCTTCCCCAGAAGCCAAGGGAAGAAGCCATCCCTCTTTTGGCTCCATCAGAATAGCAAATGCCTGTGTATCTACAGCTAAAACTCTAAGAAGCTACAGTCTGTCAGAGGATACTGAGGGAGACAAGTTCAGTAGCACCTATCTAATAACAATAAAGGAATTGGGATGCTATAAATTGCTATGGAAGGGAGGAGTCACTGAAGGGTGATGGGGGAGGACAGTGAGAGTCCATCTGGCTTTCCTAAGCCACAGTGAATGGGTCCTCAGAAACATTTCATTGCCTTTCCTTTGACTTTTATGTGTCAAAGCAATGTTCTTACTGATATTTCACTTCTTAGCATTCCTTCATACTAGGAGGGAAGGATCCTGGAGGGCAAGCAGGAACCTGCGCATCCTTGAACAGCAGCCTTCCCACGTTAAATATATTGATTTTCTAATTTGTGCATCAGTCCTTTTTGAGTTGGTAAATGCTGCTGGTAAGCTCCGAGTTAGGATTCCCTAATAAGGATTGAGTCTGAAACTTAGGCCCTGGGGTACATTGACCACGTAAGGTCTTGTGCAGGCATCAGCCCAAATCCCTGACTTATGTGTGAGAAATAGACCGTAGAGTGGCAAAAATGGAAGCAGGGAGACTAGGAAGGTCTCAGTCACTATATGTGAGACGTTAGTAACTCAGACAAGGGTAGAAGTGATAAAGTGGTGAGAAGTGATCAAATTCAGGATGTATTTTAGAGAGTGAATGATAGGACTTGTTGATGAAAGGTATAAGGGAAAAAGGAATAAAGGATGACACCCTGGGATTTTGGATTGAACAACTCAACATATGGTGGTGCTCTATATTACCAGTAAGGGAGCAGTATATGAATGATAGAGAGAAAAGAAGATTTTGGTGGGGTTTTTTTTTCTTTTTTTTTTTTTTTTGCATGAGTTGAATTTGAGATGCCTTTAAGACATGAAAGAAAGGAGTCAAGTATGCAATTGGATATATGAGCGTGGAGCCCAATAGTGAAATCTGGGCCTGTATAGATGATGTCTAAGGTCTTGAAAATGGATGAGCTTACCTTGGGTATGAGTGAAGACAGAAGAGAAATGAGGACCAAGGACTGCATTCTGAAAGGTCCTGAAATACTTAGAAGCCAGAAAAGGAAAAGGACCCAGAAAAGGATATTGGAAGGGACAACCAATAAAGTAGAAAAAAAATTCAGGAGGGTATGAAATCCCTGGAGCCAAGTAAAGAAAGCCAGCCAGGGAGAGAATGAAAAGCCTCGACAAATGTTGCTGAAACCTCACGTAAGATGGGGACTGAGGACTGACCATTGGATCTGGTGTAATGACAGTCCCTGGAGATCTTGAAAACAGAGGCTTCAGTGAGGTGGTGGAGACAAAGCTTGATTAGAGCAAATTAAGAAGAGAGCTGGTTGTGAGAAAGTGCACCAAGTCCATACAGGCAAAATGCATGTAAGCAAAACCTTTTTAGGAGTTTTGCTACAGTAAAATGGGGCAGTAGGTGGAGAAACATGAAGTCAAGGGAGGGATTTTTCCCCCAGATTGAGAGATACTCTATTATAGTAGGCTATATGCTGATTCAGGCGTTCTGGTGGTACAGTGGTTCAAGAGCTTGGCTGCTAACCAAAAGGTCGGTGGTTTGAACCTACCAGCTGCTCTGCTGGAGAAAGATGTGGCAGTCTGCTTCTGCTTCTGCAAAGATTTACTGCCTTGGAAGCCCTATGGGGCAGTTCTACTCTGTCCTGTATGGTCACTATGAATTGGAATCGACTTTACGGCAGTGGGTTTGGTTTTTCTGGTTTATGTGCTGATCCAGTAGGGTGAGGAAAATTGACAATTCAGGAGTAAGAGAATAATTGAAGGAGCAGGCAAGAAGGGCTGGACTGTAGTGAGCAAGTGGATGGGTGGATTTAGATAGGAAAGGAGGCTAACAAATGCCTTTTAAAGTAATTGATGCCTCCAGTATATCATTTAATCCTCATACTAATCCAGCATTGGTATTATCATCCTTATTTTATTGACTGTCAGAGAAATTTACTGATTTACTTAAAATGACATAGTGTTTAAGATGGGATTAACATTTTTTACTGATTTCAAAGACAATGTTTATTTCACCAAAATCAACAAGAGTTGTTGAATGAATGAATGAATAAATGATAAGTGTACACAGAAGCATACTATTCAAGGAGTTGGATAGCTGTTGTAGAATGCCTAGAATGTCAGACTGAGGAACTGGGAATCTCAGAGGCCTGAAGCTCCAACCTAAAGGCTATCTAACTAGATTGGTTGTGAGTCAATCAGTATAGTTGTTGTTTAGATACTTCTGTGTTCAAATCCTTGCTAAGCCCCTTATTAACTGTGTGACTTTGGGCAAGTTTCTTCACTTGTGAAATGAGAATTTTAATACCTACCTTGCTGAGATATTTGGAGATCAAATGAAATAATGGATGTAAAATGGTGGCAATATAGTAGGGATTTACTGAATGGTAGAGATTATGATTTATATTCCGAGTAGGCTGCTACAGGCTAGGGTAGGGTAAGAGAATGACCCCTTCTCCACTCCACCCAATGAGGCTGCTGATGAGAAGGGAACTGCTACCAGCACTGACTAAAGACATACAGGACTGCCTGATGAAGGGATTAGTCTGTAGCAGGTTTGCCTACTTGCTCTCTCTCTCCCTCCCTCTCCCCATCTCACACACACACATCCACACATCCACACACACACACACACACACACACACACACACACATTTATGTGGAGCTACAGCTGTTGGCATAGAAGCTATAGTTATGTCATGGCAGGATCATAGTCACAAAGTCAGGTGGTAGAAAGGAGACTGCAGCCAACTGAAACCACTGGGCTGGGTCTGTAAAGGGCTTGAGAGAAGAGGAGGGAGTATGTGGGCAGGACTGGCAACGCAAGGGCAGCACCACAGGAGGAAGCAGACAGCTTAAGTCCTATAGCAGTGCGGGTTTTCCCTGTCAACTTCACCTCCCAATTTTACATCCTTCCATTGCACAGGATCCACAAATTAGTGGTTAAGTGCTGTGGCTGCTAACTGAAAGGTGGGTGGTTTGAACCCACCAGCCTCTCCATGGGAGAAATATGTGACAATCTGCTTCCATAAAAATTTACAGCCTTGGTAGCCCTGTGGGGCAGTTCTACTCTGTCGTATAGGGTCACTGTGAGTCAAAATTGACTGCAATGGGTTTTTTTTTTTTTTTATTTCCACTGCACATGTCACCCATGAAGTTACTCCATGCTCAGAGTGGATAGAAGTGATTGATTAATTCATTCAATTGACAGACGTATAATGTTACTTACTGTCTTAGTTATCTAGTGCTGCTATAACAGAAGTATCACAAGTGAATGGCTTTAACAAAGAGAAATTTATTCTCACGGTTTGGAGGCTAGAAGTCCGAATTCAGGGTGCCAGTTCCAGGGGAAGGCTTTCTCTGTCAGCTCTGGGGGAAGGTCCTTGTCATCAATCTTCCCCCGTCAAGGAGCTTCTCAGCGCAAGGACCCCGGGTTCAAAGGACACGCTATTCTCCTGGCTCTTGTTTCTTGGTGGTATGAGGTCCCCATGTCTCTCTGCTATCTTCTTTCTTTTATATCTCAAAAGAGATTGATTTAAAACACAACCTAACCTTGTAGATTGAGTCTTGCTTCATTAACATAACTGCCGCTAATCCCACCTCATCAACATCATAGAGCCAGGATTTCCAACACACAGAAAAATCACATCAGATGACAAAATGGTAGACAATCACACAATACTGGGAATCATGGCCTAGCCAAGTTGACACGTATTTTTGGCGTGTTCAATCCATGACGCTTACTATTTGCAAGTTCTGTCTGGAAGGACAAATAGTTATTGGTCAAGGAGCTAAAGGGAGCTGGGGAAGGGTAGTCTTTTTCAAAAACCTAAATGCTTAGGGAAACAAAAAAAATTAGTGTAACAGAATATATTTATTGTAAGTAGATAAGATACAAATTGGGAAGGCACTCAGATGAGGGGACAGTGAAAGCAGGTTATATAGGTCATTGTTATGTTCATTTCTCAGGAGATTACATCAAAGCACAAGCAGGGCTCCAGGGTCCATTGGTTACAGAAACAGAATCACCGAGGACATGCTATACATACTAAAACAAAGCTTCTAGTCAGATCCTGGAGTTCCTGCTTCTTGAAGCTGGCTGTACATAGATAATTTTCCAAAAGAACCCAATGCCTAAGCCCAAAAGGTCTCCACTAAGGTGCTTACTAGGGCATTGTTGGGCCTGAAAGTGAATCCAGGGAACCAGTTCCTTCAAGGTTCAAAAGGACACCTAAGGGCAGATGGCCTGGGTGGGGCATCACAATTCCACGAATCCAGAAGTCTGGATTCCAGGAGAATCAAAATGATTTTGTCAGTCTGGACAGAGGTACTAAAATGTGCCAAGGTGTGGAGAAATGAAGCAAGATGTTACATTCCAGGAATTACATATATTTTGTGATAAGAAGGAAGCGCAGAATTCTAGAGAGAAAAGTGGGAGATGAAACAGCAAATAACCTACTGGTAGGAAGAAGACTGTTCATGAAAAGCCTTAGATGCCACATTAAAATGTCGGATAACTGACTAGTCATTTGGAAAAAAAAACAAAAACTTCTAATTCATACAAGATACAAAAGTAAATTTCAGAAGGTTTAAGGCTTAAATGTAAGAAAATAAAATACTACAAGAAGAAGTAGAATATTTGTATAATCTTGGGGTAGGAAAGGTTGTCTTAACTTGACACCAAAGTTAGAAAGTATAAAGGAAAATATTGACAGTTTTCACTAGATAAAGTTGAAAATTGTGCAGCAATAGACATCATAAGCAAGGTAATGAGTCAAATGATAAACTAGGAAAAGAGTTTGTAATATTTAATGGCCAAAGGGTTAAAATTTTTACTCTGTAAAGAACTGCCATCAATAAGAAAAAGACAAATGTTTGAATAAAAGTAGGCAAAGTTCTGACAGGTGGTTCTTAAAGAAAGAAAGAACAATGGCTATGAAAAGGCTGCTTATTCAAACACACTAACTAAAGAAATAGAAATAATTTTCCCCACCAAATTGATTAAATTAAAAAGAGCAAGCCCCAGTGTGGTGAAGTGAATTACTTAATATGGCCTTTCTAGCCATAGCCTTTCTAACTCCCAGGAAATGACTGGGTGTGACTATGTAAATGAGGTGCTTTGGGCCCACCAAAAGGATTGGATAACTTGCTAATAATGTAAATAAGGTGCTTGGCACTTTTGTGGGGGTGGGACCATACAAATAAGGTATATGGAACTTTAATGAGGGGATTGGTTAGTTTTGCCATCCCGCTAGGCTTGAAATGAGCCATCCCAGAGATGGGAAGGGAGGACCTCACCACCACAAGAAAGAAGAGCCAGGAGTAGAGTATGTCCTTTGGACCCAGGATCCCTGCGCTGAGAAGTTCCTGTGACCAGAAGACTTAGGGAGCTGTAACACCAAATACGGCAAGAAATGGTGGCACAGAAAGGGTGGCAGCAGAAACAGGAGACAAGCAGGAAATGGCACGATGGGCTTCCTGGCCCATGTAGCGAGAAAGCTGAGTGCCTTCGGGCAGGAGGCTTGCTGGTGGAGTAAGGTGCCTCCAAGCACTTGGTGAAGCTAGACTTGCCAACCCACAGAGCTAGAGCTAAGTGCCTTCGGACCAAGGCTTACTGGCAGAGTGAGGTGCCAATGGGTACATATCGGTAGAGCTAAAAGAGCTTTCTAACACTTGCCTGAGCAGGCAGACGCTAGGCTGAGTGGCCGAGGGCCAGAGAGAGACCTGCCTGCGGGCAAGGCTGAGAAGAGGTTGTCTTGATTGAAGAACTGTATTGTGAGTGTTCCTGAACCTGAACCTGTGACCTCCCTAATAAACTCCGTAACTGTGAGTTCTGTGTGACTGTTGCAATGAATTATGGCACCCAGTAGAGAAGTATAAAGTGCCGTGGGAGGGATGGTTGATGGCAGGCTGGTAAAAAGATTGCAGGGAGGAGGCATGTTTGACCTCTGCCTCATGGAAATCAGCCCTGCAGTGTTGATCTTCACCTTGTGAAGTTAGCGGAAGTCAGATGCCTCTGCCACGCCATTTTTACACCCAGTGTTGGGGACAGTATGGAAAAAAGTATGTACTCATACACTGTTGGTTGGAGTGCAAAATAGTACATTCTTTACACAGGGTAATCTGTAAATATATATTAAAACTTTAAATGTGCATTCCCTCTGATCCAGCAGTATTATTGTTATTATTTGAAATATTGTATTGTGTTTTCAGTGAAGGTTTGCACAGCAGTTTAGGTTCCCATTCAACAATTTATACACAAATTGTTCAGTGACATTGGTTACATTCTTCACAATGTGTGAACATTCTCATTCTTTCCTTTCAGATTGTTCTGTTTCCATTGATCTAGTTTCCCTGCCCTCTTACATTCTTGTCTTTATTTTAAAGTAATTGTTGACCATTTGGTCTCATATAATGGATTTTTTAAAGGAGTATAGTACTTATGGGTGATATTCATTATTTTGTGATCCAGTCTCTTATGTAGCTACAAGGTGACCTCCGGGGTTAGTGTCAGCTCAAGGTTTAAAGAGCATCTCAGGGCAATGGTCTTGGGAGTCTTCCAATCGCAACCAGTCCAGTGGATCTGGTTTTTTTTTTTTTAGGATTTTGAAGTTCTGTTCCACATTTTTCTCCAATTCTATCAGGGCCCATCTATTGATTAGAATCATCAGTAGTGGTAGCCTGGCACCATCTATTTCTTCTGGTCTCAGGGAAGATGAGGCCATGCAGCAATATTATTTTAAGGAATTTAGTCTAAGGAAAGAATAGAAAAATGACAATGTTATTTATTGTAACATTGTTTATAGGAGAAAAAAATACCCAAATATTCATAAGAGGGAATTGGCAAAATAAATTATTGTGTGTCCATGTGATAAAAACTATATAGCCACAATAAGGATAAAAGAAAATGTCCATAATATGTTGTTAGTGAAAAAAATCAGGGTTACCAAAAACAGGCTTGATACCAGCTGTGTTCAGCCCATTCAGCTCCAAGGATCAAAGTCCTAGTGATTTAGAAAGTCGGAGTACCAATTCCTGCCTCTGTATTGAGGTTGTGTAAGAAGAAGGAGGAGGCTGGCCATGAACCAAGGGTAGTAATTGGAATTTCTTCTCCAGTTCTTCTGCAGCCACGACAGACCATTGCATTAGAGCTTGGATTCCTTCTCAGGGCAGAAAATGGGTGAGGGTTAAAGCTGCTACTCTTCCTACTCCACTTGGGTAGAAAGGTTACTCTTCTGATCTCTCCTACTGCTGGGCGTTGGGAACCTGGATTCCTTTTCTAAGGAATCTGGCAAATAAGCCTTTGCTCTAAAATGTCTGTAAAAATGGCATGGCAGAGGTGTCTGACCTCCTCTAACTTCACAAGGGGGAAGGAGAATCAAGATCAACAGCCCAAAGCTGATTCCTATGAGGCGGAGATCAGACATACCTCCTCTTGCCAGCACTTTTTACCAGTTCTGACACCATCTGTCCTTCCCACGGTACATTCTACTTTTCTGCTGAGTTCGATAATTTGTTGCATTGGCCGCACAGAACTCACAAATACTCACACTTGTGGGATTTATTAGGGGAGTAACAGGTTACAATTTCGGTTCAGGAACACTCAGGGTACACTTCTTTGATCCAGACAGCCTCTTCTCAGCCACGCCCAGAGGCTCTTTCCCTGGCCCTTTGCCCCTCGGCCTGGCCTCTGCCCTGCTCAGGCAAGTGTTACAAAGCTCTTTTAGCTCCTCCAATCAGTGCCCAGAGGCACGCCATTCCTCCATTAAGGCTCGGCCTGAAGGCACTCAGCTCTAGTTCCTTGGGTCAGCAAACCTAGCTTTACCAAGTGCCCAGAGGCACCCTACTCCACCAGCAAGCCTCCTTCCCAAAGGTGCTCAGCCTTCTCCCTCCATACACCAGGAAGCCCACTGCGCCGTCTCCTGCCAGTCTCCTGTGATCTACTGGTTCTGCTGCCACCATTTCTCTGCCATTGCTTCTCAATGTCTCCGATGTTAAAGCAAACCCAGTGTTATACCGTCTACTCTCTCTCAGTGTCTCCCTTTAAGACTAGTGGGATGACAAAACTGATTAATTCCCTCCTTACGGTTCCATATACCTCATTTGTGGAGCCCCACTCAGTCATTTGGTGGACGTTATAAAGACTGTGGCTAGAAAGACCATATAAAGTAATTTACTGCTTCCCTTTCAGTCATAGTCCAGCTGTAACCAAGCCACACGGCTTGATCATGTCCTTGTCTAACTGGAGGAGAGATATTTGTGTCCATTTCTGAGGGACAGGACATCATGAGATTTCAGGGTTCCTGAAAATAAAAGAATAGGAACTCAATAACCTCCAGCTTCATGTGGGCTTTAAGGAGTAAGATCCTAGGAAGCCGGATAGCTTCCTTACTAAGTAAAATCTTTATGGCTCAGATCATAGCCCAGACCAAGTTATTATTATTTTCACTGTCCAATTAGCAGTTTGTTGTTGTTGTTAGGTGCCCTTGAGTCAGTTCTGACTCATAATGACCCTATGAACAGCAGAACAAAACACTGCCCAGTCCTGCGCCATCCTCACAATCATTGTTCTGCTTGAGCCCATTGCTGCAGCCACTGTGTGAATCCATCTCATTGAGGTTCTTCCTCTTTTTTACTAACCCTGTACTTTACCAAGCATGATGTCTTTCTCCAGGGACTGATCCCTCCTGATAACATGTCCAAAGTATGTAAGACGTAGTCTCATCAACCTTGCTTCTAAGGAACATCCTCCTTGTACTTCTTCCAAGACAGACATGTTCATTCTTTTGGCAGTCCATGGTATATTCAATATTCTTCACCAAGACCACAATTCAAAGGCGCCAATTGTTCTTTGGTCTTCCTTATTCATTGTCCTGCTTTCACATGCATATGAGGCAATTGAAAACACCATGGCTGGGGTCAGGTGCACCTTAGTCCTCAAGGTGATATCTTTGCTTTTCAACACTCTAAAGAGGTCTTTTGCAGCAGCTTTGCCCAATGCAATGCATCTTTTGATTTCTTGACTGCTGCTTCCGTGGGTGTTGACTGTGGATCCAAGTAAAATGAAATCCTTGACAACTTCAACCTTTTCTCCATTTATCATGACATTGCTTATTGGTCCAGTTGTGAGGACTTTTGTTTTCTTTATGTTGAGGTGTAATCCATACTGAAGGCAGTGGTCTTTGATCTTCATCAGTAAGTGCTTCAAGTCCTCTTCACTTTCACCAAGCAAGGTTGTGTCATCCGCATGACACAGGTTGTTAATGAATCATCCTCCAATCCTGATGCCCCGTTCTTCATATAGTCCAGCTTCTTGGATTATTTGTTCAGCATACAAAGTGAAGAGGTATGGTGAAAGGATACAACCCTGATGCACACCTTTCCTGACTTTAAACCACGCAGTATCCCCTTGTTCTGTCTTGATCTATATACACGTTCCTCATGAGCACAATTAAGTGTTCTGGAATTCCCATTCTTTGCATAATTTGTTATGATCCACACAGTCGAATGCCTTAGCACAGTCAATAAAACACAGGTAAACATCTTTCTGGCATTCTGTGCTTTCAGCCAGGATCCATCTGACATCAGCAATGATATCCCTTGTTCCACATCCTCTTCTGAATCTGGCTTGAATTTCTGGCAGTTCCCTGTTGATTTACTGCTACAGCTGCTTTTGAACAATCTTTAGCAAAATTTTACTTGTGTATGATGTTAACGATATTGTTTGATAATTTCTGCATTTGGCTGGATTACCTTTCTTGGGAATAGGCATAAATATGGATCTCTTCCAGTCAGTTGGCTAGGTAGCTGTCTTCCAAATTTCTTGGCGTAGATGAGTGAGCACTTCCAGTGCTGCATCTGTTTGTTGAAACGTCTCAGTTGATATTCCGTGAATTCCTGGAGCCTTGTTTTTGCCAATGCCTTCAGTGCAGCTTGGACTTCTTCCTTCGGTACCATCGGTTCCTGATTATATGCTACCTCTTGAAATGGCTGCACATCAACCAATTCTTTTTGGTATAATAACTCTGTGTATTCCTTCTATCTTCTTTTGATGCTTCCTGCAGCATTTAATATTTTCCTCCTAGAATCCTTCAATATTGGAACTCAAGGCTTGAATTTTTTCTTCAGTTATTTCAGCTTGAGAAATGTTGAGCATGGTCTTCCCTTTTGGTTTTCTATCTCCAGCTCTTTGCACATGCCATTATAACACTTTACTTTGTCTTCTCGAGCCGCCCTTTGAAATCTTCTGTTGAGTTCTTTTACTTCATCATTTCTTCCTTTTGCTTTAGTTACTTGACGTTCAAGAGCAAGTTTCAGAGTCTCTTCTGACACCCATTCTGGTCTTTTCTTTCTTTCCTGTCTTTTTAATGACCTCTTGCATGCTTCATATATGATGTCCTTGATGTCAATACACAACTCGTCTGGTCTTTCGTCATTAGTGTTCAGTGCATCGAATCTATCCTTTTGTTTGTTTATTGTTGTAGTTTACGTGAAAGTTTACAATGCAAGTTAGTTTCTCATACAGAAATTTATACATACATTGTTAATTGCTCTCCCTATACTGTGACAGCACACTCCTCCTTTCCACCCGATTTCCCATGTCCATTCAACCAGCTCCTAACCCTCTCTGCCTTCTCATCTCACCTCCAGACAGAAGCTACCCATCTACACTCATGTATTAACTTGAGGTAAGAAGCACACTCTTCACAAGTATCATTATATGTCCCACAGTCCAGTCCAATCTTTGTCTGAAGAGTTGGCATTCAGAATTGTTTTAACTAAGGGTTGACAGACAGTCTGGGGCCATGAGGGCCATGATTTCCGGGGTTCCTCCAGTCTCAATCAGACCGTTAAGGCTGGTCTTTTTACAAGAATTTGATATCTGTATCCCACCTTTCTCCTGCTCCATCAGGGACTCTGTTGTGTTCCGTCAGGGTGGTCATTGGTGGTAGCCGGGCACCATCTAGTTCTTCGGATATCAAGATGATGCAGTCTCTGGTTTATGTGGTCCTTTCTGTCTCTTGGGCTAATACTTTCCTTGTGTCTTTGGTGTTCTTCATTCTCCTTTACTCCAGGTGGTTAAGACCAGTTGATGCAACTTAGATGGCCACTTGCTAGCTTTTAAGACCCCAGATGCCACTCACCAAAGTAGGATGCAGAACATTTTCTTAATAAACTTTGTTATGCCAGTTGACCTAGATGCCCCCTGAAACCATGGTCCCCAGACCCCCACCCCTGCCACTCTGTCCCTCAAAGTGTTTGACTGTATTCAGGAAACTTCTTAGCTTTGGTTTATTCCAGTTGTGCTGACTTCCCCTGTAATGTGTGCTGTCCTTCCCTTCACCTAAGATAATTCTTGTTTTCTATCTAGTTAGTGAATAACCCTCTCCTCTCTCCTCACCCTTGTAAGCATCAAATGTTTTCTTCTGTGTTTAAACTTTTCTTGAGTTCTTATAATAGCGCTCTTATACAATATTTGTCCTTCTGTGACTGACTAAATTCACTTAGCATAATGCCCTCCAGATTCCTCCATGTTATGTTTCACAGATTCATCATTGTTCTTTATCATTGTGTAATATTCCATTGTGTAACTATACCATAATTTGTTTATCCATTTGTGATGCTTAAGATTGTATGTCAACTTGGCTGGGCCATGATTCTCAGTGTTTATATGTGATCACTCCCTTGATTGAATTATGCTGTGAGTAGCCAACCAGATGAAAGGGAGTTTCCTTGGGGGTGTGGCCTGCATCTGAATATAAGCAGACTTTCTGGCTTTTTACTCACTTGGGATCCTGTGGCTGCCTCCTGTCATCTCACCTCCAGTTCCTGGGACTTGAGCTGTTAGCTTATCTGCCGAACTTGGGATTCCTCGATCTTCACAGCCTGTGAGTGGAGCCCTGCTCTCTGATCTGCCCATCTTGGGTTCGCCTGCCCCTGCAGCTATGTGAGTCAGGAGAAACCTTGCGGTCTTGCCTGCCGATCTTGGAATTCATTGACCTTCACAGCCTGTGAGTGGGAGCCCTGCTCTCTGACTTGCAGAGCTTGGGCTTGCCAGTTTCTGCAGTTGCATGAATTGGGAAAGGCCTTTACCCTGATCCATGGACTTGGGATGTGAGCTGTTTCCTTGATATAAATCTCTATATATATATTTATATGCTTTACTGGTTTTGCTTTTCTAGAGAACCCAGCCTAAGACACCATTCGTTTGTTGATGGGCACGTAGGTTGTTTCCATCTATTTGCTATCGTGAATAGTGCTACAGTGAACATGGGTGTGCATATATCTATTTGTGTGATGGCTCTTATTTCTCTAGGATATATTCCAAGGCACAGAATTGCTGGATCATATGGCGCTTCTATTTCTAGCTTTTTAAGGAAGCGCCAAATCAATTTCCAAAGTGGCTGTACCATTTTATATTCCCACCAACAATGTATAAGTGTTCCAGTCTCTCTACAACATCTCCAGCATTTATTATTTTGTGTTTTTTGGATTAATGCTAGCCTTGTTGGGGTGAGATGGTATTTCATTTGTAGTTTTGATTTGCATTTCTCTAATGGGTAATGATCAAGAGCATTTCTTCATGTGTCTGTTAGCTGCCTGAATATCTTCTTTGGCGAAGTGCCTGTTCATATACTTTGCCCATTTTTTAATTGGGTTATTTGTCTTTTTATTGTTGAGGTTTTGCAGTATCCCATAGATTTTTAGAAATCAGATGCTGATCGGATTTGTCGTAGCCAAAATTTTTTTCCCAGTCTGTAGGCTGTCTTTTGACTCTTTTGGTGAAGTCTTTTGATGAGCCTAAGTGTTTGTTTTAGGAGCTCCCAGTTATCTAGTCTCTCTTCTGGTGCTTGCACATTGTTACTTAGGGTTCATATTCTCTTTATGCCATGTATTAAGGCTCCTAGCATTGTCCCTATTTTTTCTTCCGTAATCTTTATCGTTTTCAATTTGATATTTAGGTCTTTTCCATTTTGAGTTAGTTTTTGTGCATGGTGTGAGGTATGGGTCTTGTTTCATTTTTTTTTTTTTTTTTGCAGATGGATATCCAGTTATGCCAGCACCATTTGTTAAAGAGACTGTCTTTTTCCCAATTAATGGACTTTGGGCCTTTGTCAAATATCAGCTGCTCATAGGTGGATGAATTTATGTCTGGATTCTCAATTCTGTTCCATTGGTCTATGTATCTGTTGTTGTACAAGTACCAGGCTGTTTTGACTACCGTGGTAGTGTAATAGGTTCTAAAATCAGGTAGTGTGAGGCCTCCCACTTTGTTCTTCTACTTGAGTAATGCTTTACTTATCCAGGGCCTCTTCCCTTTCCACATGAAGTTGGTGCTTTGTTTCTCCATCTCATTAAAAAATGCCAGTGGAATGTGGATTGGGATTGCACTGTATCTGTAGATCACTTTGGGTAGAATTGACCTTTTCACAATGTTGAGTCTTCCTATCCATGAGCAACGTATGTTTTTCCACTTATGCAGGTCTCTTTTGATTTCTTGCAGTAGTGTTTTGTAGTTTTCATCGTATAGGTCTTTTACATCTCTGGTTAGATTTATTCCTATGTATTTTATCTTCTTGGAGGCTATTGTAAATGGTATTGCAAGTCTATTCTTGAGATGGTCTCTAAATTCAGGTGGAATATACTCAGGTCATCCTTTGGCTCTTGTGGACTTGTTCTAATTTTCTTCAACTTCAGCTTGAACTTGCATATGAGCAATTGATAGTCTGTTCCACAATTGGCCCCTGGCCTTGATCTGACTGATATTGAGCTTTTCCTTCGTCTCTTTCCACAGATGTAGTTGATTTGATTCCTGTGTATTCCATCTAGTGAGGTCCATGTGTATAGTCTACATTTATGTTGTTGAAAAAAGGTATTTGCAATGAAGAAGTCGTTGGTCTTGCAAAATGCTATCATGCAATCTCCAGCATTGTTTCTATCACCAAGGCTATATCTTCCAGCTACCGATTCTTCTTCGTTTCCTACTTTTGCATTCCAATCACCAGTAATTATCAATGCATCCTGATTACATTTTTTATCAATTTCAGACTTCAGAAGCTGGTAAAAATCTTCAATTTCCTCATCTTTGGCCTTTGTGGTTGGTGCATAAATTTGAATAATAGTCGTATTAACTGGCCTTCCTTGTAGGCATATGGATATTATCCTATCACTGATAGCGTTGTACTTCAGGATAGATCTTAAAATGTTCTTTTTGACTATGAATGCAACGCCATTCCTCTTCAAGTTGTCATTGCTGGCATAATAGAGCATATGATTGTCCAATTCAAAATGGCCAATACCAGTCCATTTCAGCTCACTTAACGGCTAGGATATCGATGTTTATGCGTTCTATTTCATTTTTTATGATTTCCAATTTTCCTAGATTCATACTTCGTACATTCCATGTTCCAATTATTCATGGATGTTTGCCACTGTTTCTTCTCATTTTGAGTTGTGCCACATCAGCAAATGAAGGTCCCGAAAGCTTGACTCCACCCACGTCATTAAGGTTGACTCCACTTTGAGGAGGCAGCTCTTTCCCAGTCATATTTGGAGTGCCTTCCAACCTGGGGGGCTCCTCCTCCAGCACTATATCAGACAATGTTCCGCCGCTATTCATAAGCTTTTCACTGGCCAATTCTTTTCAGAAGTAGACTGCCAGGTCCTTCTTCCTAGTCTGTCTTAGTCTGGAAGCTCGGCTGAAACCTGTTTGCCACGGGTGGGTGACCCTGCTGGTGTCTGAAAACTGGTGGTCTATCTTCCAGCATCACAGCAACACTCAAGCCCCTACAGTATAACAAACTAACAAGACACATAGAGGTAGTAGCTAATTAGAGCTCTGGAATTCCCTGGCCACGCCCCTCCTGGAAACTCTTGGGACTGAAGGAGCAAATCCAGTTTTTTAACATTTACTAATCAAAACCACTTCTTCGGTGAAAATCCCCACATTGGTTTGTCCCATCTAAGATAGTACAGACCCAAATTACTACACATGTACTAAATGCCTGCAATTTTTTTTCCCGAAATGGGAGAGGATAGAAGTCACAGCAGGATTCTCAGGCCCAGGTTAGTTCCATTTAAGAAAAGCTTCCTCCTGTCAGCAGTTTGGGCCACCATCCAGACCAGGATGGCTGTGATTGGCTCAGTTGTAGTTGAAGTTGACTCACAAAGCTGTCTGCCCCTAGGGAACTCAGAGAGCAGCACTAAATGCTTGAGATGGCTGCTTTCTTTTTATTTTACATTCTTCTTGCTAGCCTGTGGTGGAAGGAAGCAGGAACCTCAGTCCTTGAAAGTAGGAAAATTGAGACATTGATTAATTCAGCAAATACCTGTACAGCACTTTCCGTGCACCTGGCATGAATAAGGGACTTGGACACCTGTGAGAGATACAGGTGAATGGAGTGAGGGCAGGATTCTATCGGTCTTCTGGCTCCAACTTAGTGCCCTTTGCATGCTTATGATACTCAAAAACAAGATCACCACATGTGTGACTAACCATCTGAGAGCAATCCTCTTCTGCTCAAGGCATTCTTTCATGCATTATTTCCACACTGACTGAGCACCAACTGCTTACAGGCCAAGTGCTGGATGTTGGGGATGCAGAGGTGAAGATGTGGCCCTGTCCTCAACGAGTGGACAGTCCAATGGTTCCTATTCTGTTTTCTCTTCAGTGCTCTGAGGTGCTTACCACCATTACCTTGACTCACTAAGATCACTGTCTTTCGGGGAACAGAAAGAGAGCTAATCAATCATTACAGAATGATGAGATAAGTGCTCTCTGTGATAGGAATATGCACGGGGAATGATGGAAATACAGAGGAGGGGCACCAAAAATCAGTCTGGGAATGGGGAGTTGTCAGGAAAGTTCTCCCAGAATTGATGACACTTGAGTCTAGTTTTGAGAGACAAGCAGGAGTTGGATAAAGAAGAGTCAGTAAACAGGATATGGGAGAGAACAGAGATCTTCAATATCACTATACACTCCGGGGACTGCAAATTGTACTTTGTGGCAAGAACAGCATAAAGTGTGTGTGAGAGAAGACAAAGAGTCAGATGGTGGAGGGCCTTGTGTGCCAAGCTAAGGAAGAAGTTGAACTTTATGCTAAATGCCAAGAGAAGATTTTAACAAAGGATTTGGAAGTCACTGGGGGAAATGGGGATGTTTAAGTTGAAGGAAAAGACTTGGGCGAAATTAGTCTTCCGGTTTCAGATGTGCAGCTTTTTACTCTGTGTCACTCAGAATTAGAAAAGGCCAGCCTTTCTCTTGGCTCGTTGAACCAGACATGATGAGCAGGGCATGGGCAGGTTATCAGACTTCCACCAGCCTTCTTGGTCAGGTGCCCAAACTGTTCAACTATATGGGATGGCTCTGCTCCTATACCACTCCGGTCTTAGAGTTCTCAAACTAGGGTCCACCTGTCAGCCCTGATGTTTCTCTGGAGGGGAAGCTGAGGGGACAGAACATGGAGATGCATCTAGTTGTAAAATGGCAGTCTGCAGAGTCAAGGGAACATGACTATGGGCTCCATGAAAGGCGGGATCCCAGCTTGTGGTTAGAGGTGTGGCTGGAACTAGGATGAGTCAGAGTGAAGCCCTCCTGTCCAGGGGTAAAGCTTTTCTTTTCCATCTGTATGTTTTCACAGAGCCTTTAGTCTTTTGTCTCCCTTCCTCTTAAGTCTGTCAGAGGCAGAATGGTCCTCAGTAAAACAAGCCCAAGAGGCATTACAGTGGGTGTGAAACTTTTTAGTGCTGAGATCATTGCTCTTACATTCTAACTGCAGTGTTTCACGCAAGCAAGGCTCTCTTTTCTGGAAAGCTTTGGCCAAGACAGAGATCTAGAAGTAAAGGTTTTTTGTTTTTAATTCCTGCTTCCAAGAAGAGAAGGCCCTACCAGCAAGGATAAATGAGCGAGAAGGTTAGATGGGTTAGGACTACTCAAGCCACTTCTTTGACTTTCTCTAGCTCAGTTGTTCCCAATGGGGGGGCAACTTTGTCATGCAAGGGACATGTGACAATGTCTGGAGACACTTCTGGTTGTCTCAACTGGCTGGGGGGAATGTGCTAATGGTATCTAATGGGCAGCGACTAGGATACTGCTGAACAGCCTATTATGCACAGGACAGCCCCCCACGACAAAGAATTATCAAGCCCCCAAATGCAGAAACTTCCCTTTAAGATTAAGAACAAGATTACCTTGCCAATTATCACCACTACTGTTTAAGTTTCTCCTGAGGTTTCGTACAATCTTCTATAAGGAAAAAAATAAGAGGTATAAGGATGTCTGAAAGAAGTTCATGGAGACTCAAGACAAAGCACCTCAGGACTTGTGTTATGAAAGGAAACCACCAAGGCTCTGCAGACTGTACGATTCTAAAGTCTTTACCATGCTTTACTATTATACTTCGCTATTTATCAGGAAAGTCCTTCCTGTCTCATATAGTCTCTCTCCCTCATATGATCTTTTTCCTATGATCGTGAAGAAAAATAGTCCTTTTCCTTTTTGGGTTTTTTGATACTTGCTGTACACCAGACCTAAGCATCTTCCCAAATCTGAGTGTTGGCTATAACCACCCTTGGGCTACAAGGCCACAAGAGGCAATATTCTTTAGAAATGCCACCTATGCTGCCTGACAGACGGTTGCAGAAAGGGCCATCGTAATCTCTCTGGAATATCAGAGTAGGGCTTTAATGCAAAAAGTGACACCGCGGGTCTCTACAAATGGAGGTGTCATCTCATTTCACTCATGGCAGAATCAAATGGCTCTTGACCTCTTATTAACACAACCTGTTAATCTGCTAGGCCAATTAGAAAAGAGCAATCCCTAAAATTAAAGGAATAGTCCTGTTCTCCTTTGAGAAAGGAACAACCCTTTGATCAATGTAAGGGAGTGAGGTGGAATGTAATTAAAAAGTTATTAAAGATTGATTATCCTGGCAACAGTATGTGGTCTCCATGTATTTATTATGCTAGGTAGGGCTTGCTTGTCACGTTGTATAAAACAACCTAATCATATTTTGAGAGACCAAAGGCCCACCAACCAGTAGAGAAACAAAACCAAGAGTATAACCCTGAATGGGCATATTTCTAGTTTCATGAACATACAGGTGTCAAAGTGTTGATGATCCACAAAGAATATAAAGAGGACAGCAACCTCTCATACAAACAGAACATGTCATGTACACCCTAAAAGTTAAAATCTCAACCAATAAAGGGATTTTCAATGTTTTCATGCCTTGGACAAATATGAGAACTTCATAGATTATATTTTCCTGGACAAATAGTGTGTCCTCTTTCAAATATGTTATTTGCCCCCTCTCTCAAGTAGCTACCTGCAGAATGTCACAGGGTCTTATTTTCCCTACACAAGTACGAGACAGCTCCTCCTCCACGCAGGCAAGGCAACTTCTGAAAGGTGTCTTAGATTCTACTTACATATCGAGAATTTTGATGTGTGGAGCTGCGATGTGGTGGTGCTAACCTCTGACTGGTCAGCACTCCCTCCCTTCCTGCAATGCAGTCTTACAAAGGCAGTCTCACTTGAAAATTCAGAGTCTGTAGTCTTTTACTGGAAACAAGAATCATAAAAAGAACCATTTTTGCAAAAGTACTTCAGACCATAATTTTCCCAAATGCCTTCCTTCAAAAAAGCAAAACAAACACAGTTGCTGTCATTTGATTCTGACTAATGGTGACCCCATGTGTGTCAGAGTAGAACTGTGCTCCATAGGGTTTCCAATGGCTGATTTTTTCAGATGTAGATTGCCAGGCCTTTTTTCTGAGGAGCCTCAGGGTGAACTCAAACCTCCAATCTTCCAGGTAGCAGCCAAGAATATTAACTTTTTGTACCACCCAGTGATTCCAGAGGCCGTCCTTAATACTATGATACTCCAGTCATCGTCTTTTGAAGTCTGGTCTCCTTATCTTTGATGTTCTCTTTCAGTTAACTGTCAAATCTTTGCTTGTCAGTGGTTTTGGGTATGATTCGAGAAATTCTCCAACATCACTTTCATTGCTTCATAAAATAGTACATCTTTTGTGAGATTTGCAATTTCACTTTGCAGTGGATGTGCACCACACTGTTCAGTACTTAGACAAAGATGCAGACACAGACATATGATGTTAAGCAGCGTGAGATGTTTGAGTCAAGAATAACGAGTCAAGAATAACTTTTAAATTGTTCGCTTGTTAGTGGATAGTTTCATGTTATGACAACTTTGGTTTCCTTACCTCATAACTATGGATGCTTGGATCATGATAAAGTGTGAGGGAGCTATGGAATCAAACAGAGAGCCACCTAGGGAGGCTGAGGTGAGGAAAGATATCCCTCAGGAAGTGACAGCTAAACTGAACATTTAGTAGTTAAGTTAGCCAGCACAGTGGGCTAAGGGGTAGACTGTTTCAGGCAGGACACTGTGTGTAAAGGCCCAGAAGCAAAAGACTAACCTCTTATAACAGCCTCCAACATGCCTCTCCCACCCACTTGTTACACCTCTAACCCATTCTCTTCACTGCACCAGGGTTATGTCTAAGACGCAAATCAAGTAATGTTATTACTGCTCAAAACACTTTCATGGCTTCCCATTGTAAGCAGGATAAAAAAAAATCTTGGAGGCTCCTGCCTAATTCCAGCATCATTCCATTCCATTCTTCCTCCCCCCATTTCAGTTTCTGTCACACAAGCCTTCTTTTGGTTTTCCCAAAAGCTTCTTCAAGTTTCAAGGCTTTCAATATACATGTTACAATATTCTCACTCTCAACTCCTTTAATTAATCCCTATTCACCCTTCAGATTCCAGCTGATTAAATCAATCAGCTTCTTGCCCTGCACTTCTTCATAACATTTTTTAATTGAATAACTTTTGTGATTTAAAAGATTTTATGATATGAATGGTACATAACCACCAAAATGCTTTTATTTCATAATTATCTCACAGTCCTATCTTCTTTTTTTCTATTTATTATTGTAGTTTAAGTGAAAGTTTACATTTCAAGTTACTGTCATACAAAAATTTATATATACATTGTTATGTGACCCTAATTCCTCTCCCTATACTGTGACAGCACAGTCCTCCTTCCACCCATGATTTCCCGTGTCCATTCAACCAGCTCCTGACCCTCTCTGCCTTCTCATCTCACCTCCAGACAGGAGCTGCCCATTTAATCTCATGTATCTACTTGAGCTAAGAAGCACACTCTTCGTGAGCATCATTTTATGTCCCACATTCATAACACTTTAAGTGTAATTAAACTAATTATGTAATTAAACTCATTATGCAATTACTTTGTCTCTTCAAGTAGTCTGCAGGAACCTTACCTGTTTTGGTATATCCCCAGGGTTTAGCCTTTTATCTAACCCATTATTTGCTGAATGAGGAACAACGGTTTATCTGGGAAACAAAAATGAGTTTTGTGTGACTGGAGGTGTGAAGGATTTGCCAAAAACTTTCTAAAACCTGGTATTCAGTGGCCTTTGGTGGGACTATAAAGCTAGTAAGATAAGACCCTAGGTGCAGAGCACCAAGCCTTGAGCCTGACTCTGCCTCCTTCAGGTAGCCTATGCACACTGATTGCAACGTCTGAGAGAAAAAGCCCCATCCTCACCTTTCATGATTTGGCAAGCTGGTACCCTCATTTGGGTTCCTCGCATTGCTAGCCCTAGGCATTGGCCAGAACTCCCCATTGCTGTCAAGTCAATTTGCACTCATAGCGACCCTACAGAACAGAGTAGAACTGCCCCATAGGGCTTCCAACGCTGTAATCTTTACAGAAGCAGACTGTCACATATCTTCTCACCTTGGAGTGGCTGGTGGGTTGGAACCACTGACCTTTCAGTTAGCAGCCAAACACTTAACCACTGCTAGCAGGGCTCCTTACTGACCAGAACAGGGGAAAGGAAACTCAACACCCAGGCCCAGACTGCCATGAAACTACAGGAGACTCACTACCCTGTTCTCAGTCCTCTGAGGTGACCAATTTCTGACATTCTCTGTAAGCCAACTCTAGGGAAGCATGCAGTGCTCTGAGCCGCCACTAGATGGCGTTCCTCCTCTAATGTACCTAATGAAGGACTGCAGCCAGGAATTCAGCTGCCTAGTAGGTACCTTCCCCCAGAACCAGGAAAGAAAAGGAAATTTAGGCTTCAGGGCAGGTGAGACCCAGCAGTCCTAGGTACAGCATTCCTAACGGAAACAGTTTCCTTCCCAGGCCTGATCAAAACATAAGACAAGCAAGGAATGTGGATCCTCCTGTAGTTTTAATAACTCCCTTTCTGATGATATCAGGACCTCATAGTCGGAGAGCTGGAAGGCATGCCAGAAAGCTGTGTCCTCAGTATGGGTCATTAAAAGGGTGCAGAGGGTTCCCCACATCTCTTGGGAACCACTTCCCTTCCACCTGGAAAGAGAGATGGACAGATGACTCCATCAGCAGAAGCTGACATTTCCACGATGCAGGGTACTTCCTCCAAAGCTTCCTGAACAACCTCACCTATCTACGTCACTATGCCAGATGGCAGTGATTGGGCCCCTGGCCTCAGAGAATGCCATAGTATCAGATGCATTACAGCACCAAACCCATAGAACAAAGCTAACAGTCTCAGCTGAAATTAAGTGTTAGGGAACTATTTATTTCCCTGTGTACAGCAGGCTTGAACCCCACCCAAAACCCCCTAAAAAGGCCAAGAATGCCTCCTGGGTTCCCCTCACTGATACCATTTACTTAGAACTTACCATGTATCAGGAACTGGGTTCATTTTACAGATAGGAAGCTGAGGCTTAGGGAAGTTAAATAACTTGTTTTAGGTTATAAGATATCAAGAGGCAGGACTGGGACTCACAGGGTACGTACGCTCCTTACCCCTGGGCTACACTACTTCCCAGAGCTCAATAAAGGGAAAAGAGATCATTGTGTCCCAGACAGCAATGCTCCCACTACTGCCACTAACATTCTGTCCTTCCCCTGAGCAATAGTCTGAGGCCAGACCTGGGGCAGCATCTTAGCGGGATCTCACATTCCCTGAATCTGGGGGCTGATAAATCCTCACCGTAAGCATGGGCACAATACATCGCCAATTTTTGTTAAGATCATCTAACTGCTTCATCTCTGGGCTGAAGGTGAAGTAAAACACCTGGGGACGAAAAGGGGGGGGGGGGGTGAAGGGGATCACAAAAGCCAGACTTGTAAGTAGAAGCTGGGATTGCAAAGAACTGCCTTTACAGCCAGGCTGAGTGGGGGCCACACTGTGTCCCAAAAGGCTAAAGACAGGACCATCACTCACATACCTGGATGTTCTGAAAGATTCGGGGATGGAGACCACTTTCCGCTGGACCTGCCACCTAAGGCAGGGGATTGAGAAGGATGAGGAAGAGTTGTTAGTCCTCCTAAGCATTGTTTCATCCTCCATGCGGCCTTCTCTGAGCTCCTGGAGCCCCTGAACCCCACCAGAACAGATCACATTGCAAGCTCCTAAGAAACCCCTCAACCCTTGCTTCCCAAACCCAGGGTCCCTTGTCCCCACAGACTCCCTTTCCCCAGTACTGCATGCACCTGAGCAAGACCTGAGCTGGAGACCGGCCATACTTTTCAGCCAGTGCCAGAACCACTGGATCCTCTAGCAAGACAGGCTCATCAGGATCCCACCAAGGACGATCAGAAGAGCCCAGAGGGCTATAAGCAGTCACCTCCAGACCATGTGCATGGCAGTGAGCAATCAGCTCTTTCTGAGCCAGGTATGGGTGGCATTCCACCTGAGCCAGAAAACAATTCATCACCAAAAGTGCCCACACCCAGCTTATCCAGCCCTACTCACACATGCATGTCCTGACCAACCCTGCACTGCAGATGCTCCCCTCTTCCTCAGCCTACTTTTCTCATTTTGTTTGCCACTGGTGATTTCACTCTCTCCCAGGGATTCAACACCTGCTTTTAGGCTGAGAACTTGCACACCAACACTGTGACATCTTGTTAGCCATTTCCATCAAGAAGGCCCATCACCTGCTCACTCACGGTCTTGTGAACAAACCCCAAACAGTTGGTCTGTTTGCCTTGCTTACCTGCAGGACAGCAGGGCGCACAGAGGCCACACTGAGCACATCATCGATCTGCCGGTTGTTGAAGTTGGACAGGCCCAGTGCCCGCACCAGCCCCTTGGCCACCAGTGCCTCTAGAGCCTTCCAGGTCTCCTTGTAGTGGGTGGAGTCATAGCGTATAATCCCATACGCATTCTTAGGGAAAGGGGTGTCTCTCTGCCTGAGTGTGGTACAGCCCCCTGAGTGTGGGCATAAATGCCAGGCTCCTACCCTATCTGCCCATCCAGCTACTGTATGTTCCATGCCCCAACTCCAAAGAGGCCAAAGGGCCAAGAGTGAGAAACAGTTGTGCTTTCTTACCCTTCCAGATCATGACTCAGGTGTTAACTCTACATGGAATACCCATTCCCCCTTCTTTTCTTCCTAGACCAGATTGTATCTCCTTTCCTCTGAGATGTCTTCCTTAGCTCCTTCTTCCTGAGGGAGTTACATGCTCTTCCAGCACAGGACACAGTACTGATGGTAGGTTCCTCTCACACCCTCTGCTGGGGCATATTTGTTACTGCAACCCAGGACCTAGCTCTACAGAAGGGTCAGTATATATTTCCTGAATGAATAAAGGGAGGAGTTGGGACTACCCATGCATACCCCAGGATACACGCTACAGTAAACTACATTCCTTTTTCTGTAGCTAAATTCCTGGCTATTATAGTACAAAAGGAAACCCTGGTGGTGTAGTGGTTAAGAGCTATGGCTGCTAACCAAAAGGAAGGTAGTTCAAATCCACCAGGCACTCCTTGGAAAGTCTATGGAGCAGTTCTACTCTGCCCTGTAGGATCGCTATGAGTCAGAATCAACTTGACAGCAACAGGTTCGGGTTCTTTTAGGAGTAGAAAAGTCTCAGAGATCCCACGGCAAGCTCTGCAGCTTGTTGCACAGATGAACGTTCCTATCCTGCTGTTCCACTGTGGCTTAGGATAAGTTATTAACACTACCCCACCCAGATCCCCCACTTTCCCAGATAAAGACCCTGGCAACAACTCACTCAAAGGCACAAGGCCAGTGCATCAGGTACAGGTCCAAACACTCCAGCTGGAGGTTGGCCAGGGTCTTCTGGAGGGCAGGTTCCACATCCTCAGGGTGGTGTTTAGTGTTCCACAGTTTAGATGTCACAACCAGCTCCTCCCTTAGCACCATCTGGTATAGAGGGCAAGGCCCATAGTGAGAAAGGCCATGGGCACCCAGTCTCACCCAACCTCACCTCTTGCAGAGGAACTAGAAAGAAGCTAGTACTGGATTCCCTCCACCCTCTAGCCCCAGCCTCTGAACTCTCCCATCCATCCCTCTCTGCAGCCCAAGTCCTCACCTTGCCTGGTCCCATATTCTCCTTCAGGGCCTCCCCGATCTCAGTCTCACTGCCATACATAGCAGCACAGTCAATGTGGCGGTAGCCAATGCTCAGGGCATACTTAACAACTGCTTTCACCTGTCAGGAAAAAGGAGCAGAGGTTTCAGCTCTGTTGGTCTGAGCCTGAAACTGCCCTCCCCCCAACACCGAGGGTCAATGATAGAAAAGCAGGAATATACCAGGGCCAAGAAGCAGTCAAGAGATCAGAGATGCACTACATCGGGAAAACCTGCTGCTAAAGACCTCTTTAAAGTGTTAAAAAGCAAAGATGTCACTTTAAGGACTAAGGTGCACCTGACCCAAGCCATGGTGTTTTCAAAGGCCTCATACGCATGTGAAAGCTGGGCAATGAATATGGAAGACTGCCTTTCAGTTACCGTGATGACGAAGAATACTGAATATACCATGGCCTGCCAAAAGAATGAACAAATCTGTTTTGGAAGGACAGCTGGAATGCTCCTTAGATGCGAGGATGGTGAGATGGTTTTACGTACTTTGGACGTGTTATCAGGAGGGATCAGTCCCTGGAGAAGGACATCCTGCTTGGTAAAGTAGAGGGTCAGCAAAAAAGAGGAAGATCCTCAACGAGATTGACTGACACAGTAGCTGCAACAACGGGCTGAAGCATAAGGATTGTGAGGATGGCATAGAACCGGGCAGCGTTTCGTTCTTTGGTATTTCGGGTTGCTCTGAGTCGGAACCAACTCGGTGGAACCTAACAACAACCATCCATGCAGTGGAGGTGAGAAGATGGAAGACGGCTCTAGTCTAGAGGACCACAAGCCTCCTCAGGGGACCCAAACCCTCTGTCCTGCCCCCATCCCACCAACCTCCAAACTCCCTTCCTACTCAAGTCATCTCAGCAGAGCCCAGCAAAAACCTCACAATGTGTTCCCAGGATCTAACAGAAAGGAAGATCTGGTAAATATTTCTTGAATCAAAAGATGGATGGATAAATAGAAGTACAGGTCAGGGAGACAGGTGCCCAGCCCCGAGGAGCTGGTTAGGGAACATGATCCATTCCTAGATCAAGACTACACAGCAAAAGGCCCGTGGGGAGTCATGCAGCCACAGTGTGCTATGGAGGCTCAAGGCCAGCAGAAGAGATGAGAGGGAAAAAATTAAGGAAGGTGAAAAAGTTGGGCCCAGAGTCCCCAGATGGGAGAGAAGAAAGGAGGCATCAAGCAAGAGGATGGGTAAGTCAATCTGCTAAAAACTAGACTAGAAATATAGCATCAGAAGCAGGACCCAAGGTGACAGGCCCTTGCCACAGTGCACTGAGAACTCTTGCTGTGGGTACCTGGCTTGGCATTCAAGACCCCCATCTAGGGGCAGTTACTCAAACTCCTGACCCTACTCCTGCTATTCTGTAACCCAGTCCTTGTCCTTGGTTCTGTGTCCAGAACCTAAGTCAAGGGCCCACACTCTGCATTGAACTAGCTCCTGGACTTGTCCCCAGGCTGTTTGGAATGCCTGCCCAGATCAATGGGTCCTTGGCTGCAGGGTCCTAGGCAGCTGCAGAAGGAAAGCAAAGGGAAGAAGGCAGAGATCACCCAACCACAATATAAATACCAGTCTAAATCCCAGATAGAAGTGGCTGTTCTCCATGCTGGAGTCCCTCCCAAACTTAATCCCCAAACTTCTCTTGACTCTGACTCAGATTTCCAAGAAACATGGAAAAAGCCCCACTCCAGGTGCTATGTCAGCCCTAGAAAAGCAGGTCTCCAGGGTCTACACTAGGAGTTAATAAACTACACCAGCTACCTTTTTTTTTTTTTCCATTTCTTTTCTAAAGCTTATGAACTAAGGGTAGTTTTTATATTTTTAAATGGTTACTTATTAAACAGTTATATAAATGCCTACATAATAGCCTCCATTTTGCCTTTTGTCCAGCAAAGCCTAAAATATTAACTATCTGGTCCTTTTAGAAGAAGCTTGTTGATCCTTGGTCTACACAGTTGACCTACTTATTGTTCAAACCCTGACACCTGCTGTGTGCCTAGCTGTGTGTGAATACTAGAGAGAGGCCTAGCCCTCAAAATCCGGGTGTAGGAGACAAGACACGACCACAGCACAGGGTGATAGGGCAGAGGGGCCTTCGGGAGTACAATGAATGAGAAGTGATACAGGAGAGGGGCCTTAGGGAGTCCAATGAATGAGAAGTGATACAGGGAAGTCAACTCCTCAACGCCAGCAACAACAAAGGCTGCTGTCACTGCTGTGGACACTCACACACGGAAATGTGCATGCACATGTGGGCCCCACATCTGCCGTGGCACACAGTATAGATGCAGTTACAAAACGGTTTCCTTCCTATGCCCTTGGCCCTACTGGGCCCCTCAGTCCCTCCTCTGAGTGAGCTGGGAAGGTGAAGGCAGCTGGGGGAGCCAAGGACTCACTGCTGGTCCCTTCTTCCCTTTCCTCTTCCCACTGTCCTCCAGGCTCATCCCTACATGAAGTGGAGTATGAGGTGGGGAGGCTGTCAGGGAAAACGCAGAGTCCTCCCAAATCCTGCCTTTTCCCTGACAGAGGCTCAAGAAGCTCCCCTCTTGTTCCCCCATCCCTCACCTGGCCAGACTCACTCTTCCAGGTGCCCAGTCCAATCAGGGGCATCTTCTGCCCAGTATGCAGGAGGACACAGAAGTCGTCATTGCCTCCTGAAACAAAGATGGGAAGAAAATAGTGTGGGAGTCAGTGCTGCAGCTTGGGGCTCAGCCACCCACTTGTCAGACTTCCACAAAACATGGGTGAGAGATGGACGGGGAAAGAGGGAGCAGAAGTGGTGGGGGAACAAATATGTGGTTGCAAGTACGTTCGTATGGGCGGAAGCAACTGAGACAGGGTGCCCAGAACCAAAGGCAGCAATTCCTGGATAAATACTAACCAGATAACCAGCCTGGCTTGGCTGCCCTTCCTTCTAAAGGTCTGTGTTAAAGAGCTCCAATACCTAAAAACAAAGATGGGGTGTAGAGCCAGAAGTATCCAGCCTTGACTAAATAAGGTCTCAAGCCAGTGTAAGCAGGCAAAAGCCACAAGGAGACAAAGCAAGACTAGGTGACAGAACAGGCTCAAGAAGAGGCAAGTTCTCTTGAGGATGAAATGAACGTTCCCAGGAGGTTGTCAGAACTACAGAGACTCTGAGTCCCTCTTACAGAGGTCTGGTCACCCATGCTGGTAGGCCTTAGTGAGCTCCTACAAGGAAGTAAACCATTTTCAGATGAGAAAATGGAAGCTCAGAGGTGAAGTTATTTGCCCCAAATCAACAGCTAAGAAGTGGTAGAGCCAAGGATCCAAGGAGCTAATGGAAGAAGGCAGGAATAAGATAGGGAAACACAAACCTGTAAAAACACATGTTCTAAGCTTGTAAAAATGGCGGCGTCAGCCCTCCTCATTTAACTTCACAAGAGGGAGGGGAGAGAATGAAGATCAACATCAGCACGAAGCTGACGCCTATGAAGTAGAGGTCAGACATACCTCCTTGCGCCAACGTTTTTACCAATTCTGACACTAGCCGTCCCTCCCACAGCACTCTATTTCTCTGCTGGGTTTTGATAATCCTCTGCAATGGCCACATAGAACTCACAGACAATACAGTTATGGGGTTTACTAGGGAAGTAAAAGGTAATACTCAGGATACAGCTCTTTGATCAGGACAGTTTCTTCTCTAGCCATGCCGGCAGGCAGGCCTCTGCAGCTGGGCCCTATTTGGGCCTGGGCCCTCACACTCAGTCCCCTGAAGACAGGCTCCTCTTAGCCCCCTCAGGACCGGCTCCTCTTAGCCTGGCCTCTGTCCTGCTAGGGCAAGTGTTACAAAACTCTTTAGCTCTGCCAATAAGTGCCCAGAGGCACCCTACTCCACCAGGAAGCCTCTTGCTCACAGGCACTCAACTCTCTCCCCACCATGGATCAGCATGCCCACTGTAGCCGCTTTGCTCCATGGGTCAGGAAGTCCACTGGGCTGTCTTGTGCCAGTGTCCTGGTTCTGCTGCTGCTGCTGTTTCTCTGCCGCACTTGCTGCCACTTCTCGCTGTCTAGGCTGTCTCTGGTGTAATAGCTCTCTGTCTCCTGGGTCTAGGAAGTTCTCAGCATAGGACCCTGGGTCCAAAGGTTGTGCTTCCGCTCCTGGCTCTTCTTTCTTCATGGTAGCGAAGTCCCTCTCTGCTGTGAGACTGGCTCTCTTTTTAAGCCTAGCAGCATGGCAAAACTGACCAATTCCCCTCATTAGGAGTCCATATATCTTATTTGCATGATCCCACCCCCACAAGGGTTCCATGCAGCTTATCTGCATTGTTAGCAAGCTATCTAATTCCCTTATTGGATCACAAGCACTTTATCTGCATAGTCCCACCCAATCATTCTGTAGGAGTCATAAGACCATGCACAGCTATAAGGGCCATATTATGTAATTCACTGCACCACAAAGCCTCACAACAGACCCATGTACAATGTGCTACAGGAAAGGAAATTCTATAGGGCAAGGACCAGGGGATAGTGACACTGCCTTTTTTTTTTTTCTGAAATGATTCTTTATTGTGATTCTCTAGTACTTGCCACAACAAAACTCTTAGATAAAAAATACATTTTTTAAAGGATTTAAAAAAAATTTTTTTTTTTACTGTGTTTTAGATGAAAGTTTACACAGCAAATTAGGTTCTCCTTTAATGATTTTTATATATCGTTCCATGCCATTGTTTATAATTTTTTACAATGTATCAGCATCCTCATTATTTCCATTCTGTTTGTTCTGTTTCCATTGATCTAGCTTCCCTTCCCCTCCTTGCCTTCTCATCTTTGCTTTTGGGTAAATGTTGAACATTTGGTCTCACATAGTTGATTTTTTAAGGGAGCACACTACTCATGGGTGATACTGTTTATTTTATAAGCCAATCTATTATTTAGCTGAAAGATGACCTCTAGGAGTAGCTTCAGGACCGAATTCAAAGGGTATCTTAGGGTGATAGTCCCGGGGGTTCCTCCTGTATCTATTGGTCCAGTAGGTCTGGCTTTTTTTAGGAATTTGAGTTTTGTTCAACATTTTTCTTCCATTCTGTCCAGGACCTTCTATTGTGTCTCTCATCAGAACGTTCAGTAGTGGTAGCTGGGCAACATCTAGTTCTTCTGGTCTCAGGTTAGAAGAGTCTGTGGTTCCTGTGGGCTATTAGTCCCATGGATTAGTTTCTTCTTTGAGCCTTTGATTTCCTTCATTTTCTTTTGCTCTATACAAGCAGAGACCAACAGCTGTATCTTAGATGGCCACTCGCAAGCTTTTAAGACCCCAGATGCTACTCACGAAAGCAGGATGTAGAACATTGTCTTTGTGAACTATATTATGCCAATTGACTAAACTGTTCCCCGAGGCTATGGTTCCAAACCTTTTAACCTAGTAAATCAATCCTGAGTTATTTGGGTATGTCTAGAAAGCCTCTGTAACTGTGCCCCGTATGTGGTTTGTCATATATACAGTACATACAAATGTGTATATACATATGCCTCCAGATACACCTATACTTGCACATGCATTTATTCACATATCCCTTTCTATACACATGTATACATCCATACCTACCTATAAAAACCACAGACGTTTTTTGGTTGTTTTTACTATTATCTTATGTACTTCTTAGTGTCTTTATTTACTGTGGTCAAGATGTGTTGACTCCACCCATATTGGGTCTACTATCTACAATATGATTCCCCCCGCCTCGCCCTTTTCTGTGTATCTATTCTTGACTTTTTATAATAATGGGACCATATGATATTTGTCTTTTTGCAGTTAACCTATTTCACTCAGCATAATGTCCTCCAAATTCATCCTTGTAATATTTTGTGGACTCCTCATTTTTTATACCTGCGTTGTATTCCATCATATGTATGTATAAAAAATAACACGTTTTGTTTATCCATCCATCTGTTGATGGACATTTAGGTTCTTTCCATCTTTTTGGTATTGTGAATAATGCTGCAATGAACATAGATGTGCATATGTCTATTCGTGTCACTGCTCTCATATCTCTAAGCTATTTATCTAGGAATGGGATTGCTGGATCATAGGTGTTTCTATTTCTAGCTTTTTGAGGAAGCGCCATAGTATTTTCCATAGCGGTTGTATCATTTTATAACCCCACCAGCAATGTTTAAGAGTTCCAATACCCCTCCGATCTCGCCAGCATTTTTTTTTTTTAATTATTGCCATTTTTGCAAGGCTGAGATGGTATCTCATTGTAGTTTTGATTTGCATCTCTCTAATGGCTAATGATCTCGTGCCATCTTTTCAGTTATTTGTTGGCTGCCTGAATGTCCTCTTTTGTGACACTGGCTTTTAAGAATGAGCTGGACTTTCCCAAGAGTCAAGGGGGAAGTTTTTCCAGGAAGGGGAAACTAGACACAGAACTTCTATGCAGCAGAAAAGTAGTGAATCATATACAAGAAAATTAGCAACTGAAGAAAGCAGGTGGGTGACTGGAGAATCCCCCTTTGGGGAGCTTTGAAAGTTAGAAGTCTCTAAATGGCCCAAGAATACTCATTCATTCAGCAAATGCTGAATGTTCCAGGCCTTGTGCTAGACCCTAGAGACACACATATTCAGATAGGGTCCCTGCCCTCCGGGACTTTACAAGCTGGTAAATCAATATAACATGGTAAGAGCTATGGGTGAAATCTACACAAGTGCTGCAGGAAAAGAGTAACCAAGCTAGAACGCCTTCTTGGAGGTGATGCTTGAATTAAGTCTTAAAGAATGAATGATCAGGAGTTATATCAGTGAAAGGAAAGGAGAGGAAACGCTCACCTTTATCTTATTTAATTCTCGCTACAGCTCTGATGGAGCAACTCTTTTTACCGCTGAGGAAACTGAAGCGCAGAGAAGCAGAAAACTTACCCATGATCACACAGTCAATAAGAGGAGAAACGCAAATCTGAAACTAAGTATGACGAACTCTAAGGCCGGCGCTTGTCGCTCTATCTCCGGTGCCGATACCTCTGCAGTCAAGGGCTGAGGCCATCTCCTCGGGGAGGAAGATGCGGCAGTAGCAGGAGAAACTCACCTCGGCACGAGCACAGAACGTAAACAGGGTAGCGCGATCTCTGTTCGACTCCGCGTTCTGCTTAGGGTTCAAAGGGCCTCAGGTTCCGGAAAAGGTGGACTCCAAGGAAGTTGCCCTGATCCAAGAGGCCGGGGACCGGCTTAAGTTCCGCGGTAATGAGTAAACTCCTCCCCGATGCGGGGGGACTGGGGCCGGGAATCTGGAGTCAAGAACTGGGGTCCAATTTCCGCCCCCGCTCGGGGGGGAGGACCTGGGAGTTGGAAGCTAGAGGTACAAAGCTGTACCACCCCTCCCCCTGGGTGTTGGCGGTCCGATTGGCCACAACTCGGACTCGCACTGCATCTCACGAGTTTGAAGACTTTCGGGGGGGGGGGCGGGGGCGGGGGCGGGGGGAAAAAAGAGAAGCGAACGCGCCTGCCGCGTGGGTTGTCCTAGGGGCCGGACAGGCCCGCGCCTTTTGCTGGCCCACACTGCACCACGCGCCAAAGCTCCCCGCTCTATCCCCCGCGACCTTGTTTTTTTCCGCCGGAGGAAGAGTCTTACCTGCAACGTTGCGGCTCCATCGAAGGTCAACTACCCGAATTCACAAATCCCAACTCTCGCTTCATTGTCTTCTGTAGAGTCGGATTGATTGGGTTTCCAGAGTTCACCTAAGATGGACCCGTTATTGCTCAGGCAAACTGAGGCGACATAAAGGTTGGTCAGAACAGGGAGACCTTGAGTCTCCTGACTCTAGGCGCCACAAAGTTCCTAGTCCCTCTATCTTGACTTTGGGCCTTGGCCGCGTGCGTGGCACTGTGCTGAAGACTTCCTTAACGTGATTTTATTGAAACCTCACAACATCTGGTCTGGTTGATGACCCTAGTCTGTGTGTGAAACCATTTGTATCTAGTTCACCTGCTTCCCCCAAATGTACTGGTTGTTAAACTATTTTGCAACCTAGGGAGTTCTTTTAATAGCCAGTCTTCTTAGCCTTCTAATTTCCTTTTGCTGATTTTTCACCTGGAGTGGGAGAGTTGAAGTAGAAGTGGTAGTGAGAGAAGAGAGGATGTGGTGTTTGTGGCTACAGGCTAGTTGGGGCTTGAATGGACTGGACATTGGACAGGGTGGTGGGGAAGAGGAAGTGCCTTTTTTGGTTAATTCTGGTAAGAAGACAGGTGAGCTTTGGGCAAGGAAAGTTTACATCCTGTGGTCCTGAGAACCTCTGTACACATTTAGTCAGGGTGTGGGACCATGAAAGTACCCTCTCTGCTTGTCCATAGGATGCTTTGAGGCTTGAGTTGACCCCCTTGGCATGTTCTCTTGTTAACGGCCATTGAGTCAGTCTCCAACTCATGGCAACCCCATGTACAACAAGGAAACACTGCCAGGTCCTGCACCATTGCTGTGATCAGTTGTGGATTGGACTGTTATGATCCATAGGGTTGTGGTTTTTTTTTTTTAATAATTTATTTCATTTTTAAATTTTTGTTGTTGTAAGGAGCCCTGGTGGCACAGTGGTTAAGTACTCGGCTGCTAACCAGAAAGTTGGTGGTTGGAACCCAGCAGCCACTCTGCAGGAGAAAGATGTGGCAGTTTGTTTCCGTAAAGATTTCAACCTTGGAAACCCTATGGGGCAGTTCTCTGTCTTAATGGGGTCACTGTAAGTCAGAATTGACTTCATGGCAATGGGATGGGTTACTGTTGTTGAGAAAAAGTGCCCAAATATTAAATGAACAGCTCTGAATTTTTGCAGCATAACAATCACCCAGATGGAGATAATATCAATGTTACCAACATACCAGAATCCTGTGAGGGAGGTATTCATGATCCATTTTACAGATGAAAGAGACTCAAAGTTTAAATAGCTTGCCCAAAGTCACATAGCCATTAAATTACAGATTTGAAATAGCCCTTGCCATTTGGGCTGAGATATGTCTTGCATTTGTGTATTTCCTTGGCAGGGGTTGGGCAGGAGGCAGGGTTATTCATTGTAGGCAAGCCCATGGGAGTCTGTCTCTCTGTCGCCCATCTTGCTCATTCTCTCCCTCTGTCTGTCTTTTTCTCTTCCTCTTTGTCTCCTCCAGTGCTGCCTCCGTATCTTTCCCCACCCTCTGGGGTTACTTTCCACTGTTTCCCTAATACAAGTAGTACCTGATGGACCAAATGTCCAACATATCACACCATCTATCCCCATAAAGACACTCATATTCCAGCTTTTAGAATCAGAATTTATGGTCACTCCCCTTCGACACACCTTAGCCCAGCAAAGATTACCATCAAGGAGATACCTGTTACCTGTTCCATTCTACTACACCCACAGTCTTGCAGGGTCTGATGGATTCACTCCATTTTTTCTCCTCCTGAGTCTGACGTCTTAAAAGTCCAAAGTGCAACCATCAGGTGGTGACCCTGCCAACTAATGAACTGCTGAGTCATTGCTGTGTCCCAGCCCCCTCATTCCCCAGCTCTGGAAGTTTTAGTCTTTGTTAAGGCCATAAGGATTCTTACATGCAATCCTAGCCCTCCAGTAGTTTTCAGAGCAATACTTGTCAAATTGAAGGTGTGCATGCTCATAGGAGTACATAAAAACTCCAAAGCGTACTTGGGCATGAATAGTGTTAAGCTAAATTTCCTTTTCCTCAACTTCCGTATACTCTGTATTTTCTAAAACTAATCTCCTGGAAAACACATCGCGCCTTTCACAATCGTCCTCCTCCCATTTTACACAAGACATGCCACTCACCAACTTCAGTCTTTCTAGGGTGTATTGCCCCAGAATGTAAAAACCTTGAGGGCACTAAGCAAAGAGACTTGGAAATACTGGTGACTGGATCACAATCCTTACACAAGTCTAATTGTTTCCAATTCATTGCTTTCAAAACTAGTGGTGAAGGCTAGTAGACCATTAAAAACAATCTGGATGATCATAGATTTTTGTAATTTTTGGCATATAACTTGCGAAGAGATAGAACAATTAAATAGTATCGGTTTTCACTATTTTCATCTACTTACGTGAACAGGACATTTCAGTACTTAAATCTGTAAAGACAAAAAATGAGAATGGAATTGGTGCCGACCCGTCTCACTCTTGAATTAGTAATATTCATCCACTGGTACAAGAATTAAATGGAAAGAAAGGAAGATGCCCAGGCCATCTCATTACAATATGCATTTGAATTTTTATATTCAATAAGTGTCAAAATTTGTACTGTATATTACTTCTGTAGATGGTGTAATGCAAAAAAATTAATACGTAAAGCCTTAAGATCACAGGGATTTTTTTTTTTATTATATAAATTTATTTATACATTTTGGTTGCAGAAAAGGATGTTAATTTAAAAAACTCAAGCATAAAAAATGCCATTGGAATTTGTATTGGTATTACATAGTATCTGTAGATCGCTTTGGGTGGAATTGACATTTTCTCAATGTTGAGTCTTTCTGTCCATGAACATGGAATGTTTTTTCACTTATGTAGGTCTCTTTTGGTTTCTTGCAGTAGTATTTTGTAGTTTTCTTTGTATAGGTCTTCTCCATCTCTGGTTAGATTTATTCCTAAGTACTTTGTCTTCTTGGGGGCTATTGTAAATGGTATTGATTTGGTGATTTCCCTTTCAAAGTTCTCTTTGTTGGTATAGAGGAATCCAACTGATTTTTGTATGTTTATCTTGTATCCTGATTCTTTGCTGAAATCTTCTATTAGTTCCAGTAGTATCCTTGTGGATCATTTGGGGTTTTCTGTGTATAAGATCATACACAGATAAACAAATCACCACCTGCATATGGAAAGGGAAGAGGCCCTGGATAAGTAAAGCAGTAATGAAGAAGAACAAAGTGAGAAGCCCCTCTCTACATGATTTTAGAACCTATTATACCACCACGGTAGTCAAAACAGCCTGGTACTGGTACACAACAGATACATAGATCAATGGAACAGAACTGAGAATCCAGACATAAATTCATTCACTTATGAGCGGCTGATATTTGACAAAGGCCCAAAGTCTGTTAATTGGGGAAAAGACAGTCTCTTTAACAAATGGTGCTGGCATAACTGGATATCCATCTGTAAAAAAAATGAAACAGGACCCATACCTCATACCATACACAAAAAATAACTCAAAATGAATCAAAGACCTAAATATAAAATCTAAAACAAAGATCATGGAAGAAAAAATAGGGACAATGCTAGGAGCGCTAATACATGGTATAAATAGCATACAAACCGTAACTAACAATACACAAACAGCAGAAGAAAAACTAGGTAACTGGGAGCTCCTGAAAATCAAACACTTGTGCTCATCAAAAAACTTTACCAAAAGAGTAAAAAGAGAACCTACAGACTGGGAAAAAATTTTGGCCATGACACATCCGATAAGAGTCTAATCTCTAAAATCTACAAGATACTGCAACACCTCAACAACAAAAAGACAAATAATTCAGTTAAAAAATGGGCAAAGGGTATGAACAGACACATCACCAAAGAAGACATTCAGGTGGCTAACGGACACATGAGGAAATGCTCACAATCATTAGCCGTTAGAGAAATGCAAATCAAAACTACAATGAGATACCATCTCACCCCAGCAAGGCTGGCACTACAGAAAAAAACAGAAAATAGCATGTTGGAAAAGTTGTGGAGAGATTGGAACTCTTTTGTACTGCTGGTGGGAATGTAAAATTGTGCAACCACTTTGGAAAACGATTTGGTGCTTCCTTAAAAAGCTAGAAATAGAAGTATCATACGATCTAGCAATCTCACTCCTAGGAGTATACCTAAGAGAATAAGAGCTGTCACACAAATAGACGTATGCACACACGTTCATTGCAGCACTATTCACAATAGTAAAAAGATGGAAACAAGCCAAATGCCCATCAGCAGGCGAATGGTTAAACAAATTATGGTACATACATACAATGGAATACTATGCAACAATAAAGAACAATGAGGAATCTGTAAAACATCTCACAGCATGGATGAATCTGGAGGGCATTATGCTCAGTGAAATTAAATCAGTCACAAAGGGACAAATATTCTATGAGACCAGTATTATAAGAACTCAAGAAAAGATTTAAACACAGAAAAAAGCATTCTTCGATGGTTATGAGGGTGGGGAGGGAGGGGAAGGGGCAATCACTAACTAGATGGTAGACAGGGATCACTTTGGTGAAGGGAAGGACAACATACAATACAGGGGAAGTCAACACAACTGGACCAAAGCAAAAGCTAAGAAGTTTCCTGGACACATCTAAATACTTTGAGGGACAGAGTAGCTGGGATTGGGGCCTGGGGACCATGGTTTCAGGGGACATCTAGGTCAATTGGCATAACAAAGTTTATTAAGAAAATATTCTACATCCCACTTTGGTGAGTGGCGTCTGGGGTCTTAAAAGTGACTGGCCATCTAAGATACATCAGTTGGCCCTGTCCCTCTTGGAGCAGAGGAGAATAAAGAAAACCAAAGACACAAGGAAAATATTAGCCCAAAAGACTAAAGGACAACACGAACCACAGACTCCACTAGCCTGAGACCAGAAGAACTAGATAAGCCCGGCTACCCCCAATGACCGCCATGATAGGGAACACAACATAAAGTACCGGACAGAGCAGGAGAAAAATGCAGAGTAGAACCAAATTCATGTAAAAAGACCAGACTTACTGGTCTGACAGAGACTGAATGAACCCCCGAAACTATGGCCCCCGGACACACTGTTAACCCAAAACCAAAGCCATTCTCGAAGCCTACTCTACAGACCGAGATTGGACAGGACTATAAAACAAAAAGTAATACACGTGAGGAATGTGCTTCTTAGTTCAGTCAGGCATATGAGACCAAATGGGCAGCTCCTATCCAAAAGCAGGATGAAAAGCCAGGAAGGGACAGGAACTGGTTGAATGGACACAGGGAACCTGGGGTGGAAAGGGGGAGTGTGCTGTCACATTGTGGGGATTGCAACTAATGTCACAAAACAATATGTGTATAAATTTTTGTTTGAGAAATTAACTTGAGCTGTAAACTTTCACCTGAAGCACAATAAGTAAATAACGAAAAAATATAAAACTCAACCATAAAAATTATTACATTAAGATAATATTCCATGGGGAAGTAAATTAGAAAAAAGAGTTCAAAGAGAAGAATGAACAGTATTAAAATTAGCAACTGTTAAGAAGAGCTTGTTCATTTTTTAGATGGATGATGGTGGGAATCAAATTGTTCTGGTATTTAGAATTCATTGGATATATTTAAAGGAGTTTTGTTAAAATGCCAATATACTTATGATGAAAACTAATGATATTCATGGATTTCAAAATTATTTTAAGGAGCAGTAGAACCAAAAGTTAGAGGACCACTAATCCAGAAAGCCAAAATACTCTTGAGTAGATGGGACTTGAAATGTAAGACCTCAAAGCATTGGATTCTGAGAAAGAGTGAGGCACTCCCAGTTAATTCCCTGAACACAGGCCTCACTTTTTCTAGACAGTTTTGTGCCCAGGCCTACGCTCCAAAAGGAACACCAATATTTAAGAAGTGGGAGGAAGAGGAAAAGCCCAAAAAGGAGGCAGAGAAGACACAGTCTGAGAGGTAGAAAGAGACCAAGTGAATGTGGTATCTCAGAATCTAAGGGGAAAGAGTTATTTAAGAAGGAGGGGGAGCAGAAGTTTATTGTTTTTGGCCGCCCAGTTTCCATTCCTCCCTCTTTGGAGAATTTCTTCCTCCCCATTGAATCAGATTTAACAGTCATTAATTCAGGAACTTGCCCTCCTTTAGCCAATGAGTTGGTAAATAACCCAAGATATGCCAAGACTGTTAAGTACTTCCTGCTAATAAGACCCTGTAAAGCTACTTGGTTCTCACCTATGCCATACCCTGCCTTCCCTTTAGTCTTGCAAGATCTATAGCCTTCCAAAAACCTCTTTTTCTTTGGTTAGGCAAAGCCAGGTTTTGTTACTTGCAACCAAAGAACCTAACAGATAAAAAGAAATATAGTATCAGGTGCTGCAAGAAAAAGAATTAAAAAAAAAAAAACCATTGCCATCGAGTCTTCCAACTCATAGCGACCCTATAGGACAGAGTACAACAGCCCCATAGGGTTTCCAGGAGGTGGCTGATGGATTCGAACTGCTGACCTTTTGGTTAGCAGTCGAGCTCCTAACCACTGTGCCACCAGGGCTCCCTCAATTTATAACCAACTTATTGAGCATCTGTTATTTGCCATATTCTTTGTATTCACACTCTCTGATCGCCACCTAAACCCTATGAGAAAATTGAGGTACAGATAAGTTAAATCATTTTCCCAATGTCACCCAGGTAGTAAATGGCAGGGCTTCGAATCAGTTCTTCCTGGTTCAGTTATGGCTGAGGAAGTGACCCTGGAACCAACCCAAATTTTTAAAACCAAAACCATAACCAGAATGGGAAAAATTAGGAGTGAAAACACTGCTAGGAACTTAATCTCCCTCCTAGAAAACAAGGTCAGCATGTGCATTGTTTTTGTACAGAGTCAGAAACAGCAGTGCCCTTCTCAAAGATGGCAACCAACCACACTGCTTTGAATGTGTGTCGCGCTCCTCAGTCCTGGCAATAATCCAGTCTCATGCATCAGGCTTCTGAAAGAGCTCACTACGCCTCTTCTGAGTCTCCCATTCCAGGGCTTCGACTATAATTTTTCCCGTTCTGGTTATGGTTCCGGGTCACCCAAATTTTAAAAATTTGTATCTGTTCCGGTTGTACTTCCTCAGCCATGACTGAACTGGTTCGAACCAGTCCAAAGCCCTGGTAAGTGGATAATCTGGGTTAAGAAGTTGTATTAGTTATTTATTGCTGTGTAACACATTACACTAAAACCTATCAGTTTAAAACAACAAAGATTGATTATTTCACAGTTTCTGTTGGTCAGGAATCTGGGTGCAGCTTAACTGGGTGACTCTGGCTCAAGGTCTTTCAGAAGGCTGCAGTTAGGCTGTGGACTGGGGCTACAATCTCATCTGGGGGAAGATTGGCTTCTATACCTACATCATTGTTGGCAGAATTTAGTGTCTCACTGACTGTTAGCTGGAGACTTCCTTCAGATCCTTGCTACATGGCCCTCTCCACAGGGCAGATCATGACATGGCAGCTGGCTTTCCCCAGAGTGTGTGAGTAAGTAGACAAGAGGGCATCAAAGATGGAAGTGAGTTTTTTTGTAACCTAATATTGGAAGTGACATTTCATTACTTCTGCCATATTCTTCTCATTATAAGGGAATCAGTAAGTCTAGTCCACACTCAAGGGGAGAGGGGATGACACAAGGGCGTGAATATCAGAAGGTAGGGACCTTTGGGGGCCTTTGTAGGAGCCATTTATTACAGAAGTCAGGTTTGTCTGGATCCCATGTAGAGAAATCAAATATATAAGACTAAAAAGAGACTTGTGGATTTGGTTGACATGAAGGTTATTGGTGACCACAAGGTTCAGTGGAATGGTGCAAGCCTGGACCACATGGCCTAGATTTAGGAGTGAACAGGAGATGAAGATGTGGAGAACCAGAGGGTAGACGTCTCAAGAACATAGTAAAGAGAAGGAAAGTGATGGGTTAGTTCCTTGAGAGGCAGGATGGAAGGAGAGTGTTTTAGTATGCTGGAAATTTGAACACGATCCTGCGTTCAAGGGAAGGGTTCACTGAAAAGCCTGGAGATAGGAAAGGGGAGAGAATAATGGAAGGAATCATGGCTTCAGCTAACACTTACTTAGCACATACTAAGCCCTAGGCCTTTGCTGAGAGCCCTGGTGGCGCAGTGGTTAAGAGCTCAGCTGCTAATGAAAAAGTTGGCAGTTCGAATCCACTGGCTGCTTCTTAGAAACCCTACGGGGCGGTTCTACTCTGTCCTGTAGGGTCACTATGAGTCAGAATCGACTCAGTGGCAATGGGTTTGGTTTTTTCTTTTTTTTTTTTTTAGGCCTTTGTTGAGGGGCAGTGGTGGTTCAGTGGTAGAATTCTTGCCTTTCATGCAGGAGACCTGGGTTTGATTCAAGCAAATGCCAATCCTGTGCAGCGAGCACCTGTCTCATTGGAGGCTTGTGTGTTGCTATGATGCTGAAGGAGTTTCAGCAGAGCTTCCAGATTAAGACAGAGTAGGAAGAAAGGCCTGGCAATCTACTTCTGAAAATCATCCAGTGAAAACCCTGTGGATCACAACAGTCCAATCCCCAACTTGTCATGGGCATAGTGCAGGGCCAGGCAGCATGTCATTCCATTGTGAATGGGGTCACCATAAATTGGGTACCAACTGAAGGGTAGCTAACAACATAAAGGCCTTTTACTGGGCACTGAGGACACAAAAATTGATCAGCTCTGTCCTCTGCCTTCAAAGTTCAGAGCTCAGAGGGGCAAATGTAGAACAGGTTGAATGCAGACCTAGAGGTGCATGCACAGAGGCGGCTTTGTGGAATGCAGGGGAAGAGGCTGAAACAGATGAAGGATGAAGAGCTAGAAAGTGAGAGGGGGCAGCCTTGGAAGGAGTAAGGGCATGCCCCTTCTGGAGCACAGGAAGGGACAGAGGAAAGAAGGAAGGGAAAAGTACTCAGCACCCCTCAGCATTTCAGCATTTGGCAGAGGTTTCTAGAATCTGAGAGGAATGTGACCAGGTCAGGGGAATAAGGAAGTGTCCTTTAGCCAAGTGTCTGAGCCTTGTCTTGGAACTATCCCAGGGTTTTATTTGCTGGCACTTCCTGCTTACTGTAGGCTGGGTTGTCTGAATAAGAACCAAGAACAAAGCTTAGGTTCCTAGAGGACCCATATCCAGAGCAAGGTGATAAGAGAGCCACCCTGGAAGTTCACAGCCAGGAGAAACAGACAGGCCTGTGTACCTTGCCCAGATGAAAGGAACCTGAGGCAAGAGAGTGAGGGGAGGTGCTGGTCCATACAGTAAAAACAGCTTGAGGGCAGTGTCTGACCTTCTCCAACCCCACAAGGGGGAAGGAGAACCAAGATCAACAGCATAAGGCTGACTCCCTTGAGGTGGAGACCAAACAAGCCTCCTCTCTGCCATCTTTAGTAATTCTGACACCAACTGTCCCTTCTGTAAGACCCTCTACTGGGTTTGATAATTCACTGCAGCGGCCACACAGAACTCACAGACCAGACTCACAATTACGGAGTTTATTAGGGAAATAACAGTTACAATTTAGGCTCAAGTATACAAGATACAGTTCTTCCATCAGGATAGCCTCTCCCCAGCTCTGCTTGCAGGCATGCCTCTCCCTGGCCCTCAGTCTCTGCCCAGAGGCTCTCAGCTTTCTTTCTCCATGGGCCAGGAAGCCCACCGCACCATCTCCTGTTGCCAGGTTTCTGCTGCTGGGTCTCTCCTGGTCTCTCCTTCCTTTGTGGTGGTGGGCTTCCCTCTCTGCTCTGGAATGGGCTTTTATTTTATTTTATTGTACTTTGAGTGAAAGTTTACAATTCCAGTTAGTCTCTCATACAAAAATTTACACATACACTATTACATGACCCTAACTGCTCTCCCTATACTGCAACAGCACATTCCTCCTTTCCACCCCTGATTTCTGGTGTCCATTCAACCAGATCCTGACCCTCTCTGCCTGCTCATCTCACCTTTGGACAGGAGCTGCCCATTTAGTCTCATATATCTGCTTGAGCTAAGAAGCACACTCTTCGTGAGTATCATTTTATGTGTCATAGTCCAGTCTAATCTTTGTCTGAAGGGTTGGCCTCGGGAATGGTTTTAGTGCTGGGATGACAGAGAGTCCTGGGGCCATGTCTTCTGGCGTTCCTCCAGTCCCAGACCATTAAGTCTGGTCTTTTTACTAGAATTTGAGTTCTGCACCCCACTTTTCTCCTGCTCCAACAGGGACTTTCTGTTGTGTTCCCTGTCAGGGCAGTTATTGGTGGTAGCCAGGCACCATCTAGTTCTTCTGGTCTCAGGCTGATGAAGTCTCTGGTTTTTGTGGCCCTCTCTGTCTCTTGGGCTAATACTTTCCTTGTGTCTTTGGTGTTCTTCATTCTCCTTTACTCCAGGTGGGTTGGGACCAACTGCTGCATCTTCGATGGCCGCTCACTAGCTTTTAAGACCCCAAACGCCACTCACCAAAGTAGGATGCAGAACATTTCCTTAATAAACTTTGTTACGCCAGTTGACCTAGGTGTCCCCTGAAAGCATGGTCCCCAGACCTCTGCCCTGCTACTCTGTCCCTCGAAGTGTTTGGTTGTATTCAGGAAACCTCCTAGCTTTGGTTTAGTCCAGTTGTGCTGACTTGCCCTGTAATGCTTGCTATCCATCCCTTCACCTAAGATAATTCTTGTCTACTATCTAGTTAGTGAATAACCCTCTCCCTCCCTACCCACCCTTGTAACCATCAAAGAATGTTTTCTTCTGTGTTTAAACCTTTTCTTGAGTTCTTATAATAGTGGTCTTATACAGTATTTGTCCTTTTGTGACTGTCTAAATTCACTTAGCATAATGCCTTCCAGATTCCTAGGAATGGCCTCTCTTTTAAGGCAAAACTGACCAATCGTTTTGGTAGGCCACAATTACCCTATCACACAGTCACCTGAGTGAGAGTTACAAGACCATGGCTAGAAAGGCCACACACAAAAGTAATTAATCGTACTGCATATACCCTCTAGACTGTTCCCTAGTGGGGCCTCTCAGACTCTTGGATCCAGACCCCTCATCACTAGTAGTTAGTTGGCTCGAGGCTGAGTGTCTTTCGATCCTATTGTGTGGCATTCAGTCAACTACTATTTATTGAACTCCTACTATGCGCTAGGTATTCTGTCAGACTGTGGGGGATACCTTGAACAAGATCTTGCCTTTATGAGCTAACCTTCTGGTGACATCGTAGTGAGGGGTGGCAGTATATTTAAGGAGAGCCTGAGTTCCTTCCAATACATGAATGTCTCATAAGGGAAGAATCATTTCAAAACCCTGGCCAGCTTAGAAACCAGCCCTCAGGCAGTATGCAGGATATGGACTTTTCTGTAGCAAAGGAATGATATCAACTTGACAAGACCTAACTAATTGTTTCAAAAAGAGTGAGAGTCCCTGCCTGGGTATAGGCTGGTAGTGGCCTTGGGCCTGTTACCTGAGGCCTTTCTCTTCCACTCAGGCTCCTTGGATGTTGTGGTCGATTCAACGGCCTTCTGAAGGCCAGCAAGGCTGGCACCACGTCCTGGGGGCTGCACAGTACAGTTGGCTTCCTCATCCTTTCAGATCCAAGTTCCAATCTCCTCCTTTCCCAAGAGTGCCACTGTGCCTGAGCATGGTTCCGCTGTACTGTGTCTTGCCATGGACTGTGATTATGTGCTTTATCCTGTCTTACCAGTAGGTTTGGAACCCTTCCTCAAGGACGAAAACTGACTTAGGATCAATGTAATAATGCATCAGCTGAAAAGTTGTTTTTATTATAATAATGCATCAACTTCCATTTTTTTATAGCAAACCAATAGCTAATATTTATTCGGCTCTTACTATATGCAGCAGGCACTGTACTAAGTATTTCATCAAGATTACCTCATTTAATTGTCACAACCACCCTAGGAGGTAGGAACCATTATTATCTCCCTTTTACAGTTGTGAAAAGAGGTTAAATGACTTGTTCACACCCATGCAGTAAGTAGGACTACAACTTGGGTCTCTGACTCCAAAGTCTTTGCTTTTTCCAGGATACCACTTTGATTCTCGTAGTGAGTTGTTGATCTCCGTAACCCTAGTGCCAAGCATGATGTTGTTGTTGTTAGGTGCCGTTTGAACTCACAGCGACCCTATGTACAACGGAGTGAAACACTGCCCAGTCCTGCGCCGTTCTCACAGTGGTTGTTATACTTGAGCCCATTGTTGCAGCCACTGGTCAATCCATCTCATTGACGCTCTTCCTCTTTTTCACTGACCCTCTACTTTACCAAGCATGATATCCTTCTCCAGGGACTTGTCCCTCCTGATAACATGTCCTTGCTTCTAAGGAGCATTCTGGTTGTACTTCTTCCAAGACAGATTTGTTCGTTCTTTTGGCAGTCTGTGGTGTATTCAATATTCTTCTCCAACACCACGATTCAAAGGCCTCAGTTCTTCTGTCTTCCTTATCCATTGTGCAGCTTTCGCATGCATATGAGACAATTGAAAACACCATGGCAAGGGTCAGGCGCACCTTAGCCTTCGGGTGACATCTTTGCTTTTTAACACTTTAAAGAGGTCTTTTGCAGCAGATTTGCCCAATGCTACGCATCGTTTGATTTCTTAAGCGCTGCTTCCATGTGTGTTGATTATGGATCCAAGTAAAATGAAAGCATGATACTGGCCCTTATTAAGTGCTCAATGAATAAATGTCTGAAAATTGTATTCCTATATGGTCCAAGTGCTCAAAGGAGTAACTAACTAGTAGGGAAGTTGTGACTATAGTCAGGCCTTACTAGGTCAGTGATTCTCATGTGTACCACCTATGGAAGGCATACATCTCTAGGCACTTGTACAAGTACCCCCTGCTGGAAATAGCTAGCTAGGTTGGGCGCAGAATTTTATAACAATTATTCTGTCTTTCGTGTTATAGGAGATTCACGTGATGTATCAACCTGCCAAATTTAATGCAGCTGTGGAAGTCAGTATCCCACAGAGTATCAGTCATGTGCTATGGTGTCTCTCTGCTTTGCTGCCCCCGGACTTGGAAGGCAGTTTGTGTGCAGCGCAACCTAGAAGTGTGAGGAATTAAGGTCCTCAGAGACAACTCTCAACAAATGGAAAGACAGGGACGTACAGATAAAGGCTCCAGCCTCCCCATCCTCCACTGGGACAATTCTGAGGTGTGTTGTTCACAATTTCTCAAAGAGTTTCTGAGGGGAATTGAGCCCCAGTTGTCCATAATATTAACCAATTCTTATATTAACTTTTCTCTGTCCCATCTCCTATTCCCTTCCTTCTCATTCCTGGGATCATCTCCCAAGTAATTTACCTGTACTCAAGACACTTGCCATCTGGATATTTTTTTCCCTTAAAAAAATTATTGATGTTTTCTTTATAAAACTAGTACATGTTCATCATTGCAACTTTTTTTTTATTGTAGTGAAAATATACATGCCAAAACATTTGCCAACACAATAACTTCCACATTTACAATTCAGTGACATTAATTACATTTTTCATGTTACGCCACCATTGTTGTTAGGGGCCATGAAGCCAATTCTGACTCATGTACCCTATGTACAACAGAAAGAAACACCACCTGGTCCTGCGCCATCCTCACAGTTGTTGCTATGTTTGAGCCCATTGTTGCAGCCACTATGTCACTCCATCTAATTGAGGGTCTTCCACTTTTTCACTGACCCTCTACTTTACCAAGCATGATGTCCTTCTCCAGGGACTGGTCTCTCCTGATAACATGTCCAAATTATATGAGATGAAGTCTCACCATCCTTGCTTGTAATGAGCATTCTGGCTGTACTTCTTCCAAGATAGATTTGTTCATTCTTCTGGCAGTCCATAGTATACTCAGTATTCTTCACCAACACCATAATTCAAAGGCATCAATTCTTCTTCGGTCTTCCTTATTTGTTGTCCAACTTTCACATGCATATGAGGCAATTGAAAACATCATGGTTTGGGTCAGGCCATGTTTTGTTTTTTAAAAACACTTTTGTTTTTTTTTTTAACAGTTTAAAGAGATCTTTTGCAGCGCATTTGCCCAATACAATGCATTGTTTGATTTCTTGACCGCTGCTTACATGAGTGTTGATTGTGGATCTAAGTAAAATGAAATCCTTTATAACTTCCATCTTTTCTCCATTTATCATGATGTTGCTTATTGGTCCAGTTGTGAGGATTTTTCTTTTCTCTGTATTGAGGTGTAACCCATATTGAAGCTGTGGTCTTTGTTATTCATCAATAAGTGCTTCAAGTTCTCTTCACTTTCAGCAAGCATGGTTGTGTCATCTGCATATCACAGGTTGTTCATGAGTCTTCAACCAATCCTGATGCTACATTCTTCTTCATATAGTCCAGCTTCTCAGATTATTTGCTCAGCATACAGATTGAATAAGTATGGTGAAAGGATACAACAATGACACACACCTTTCCTGACCTTAAATCACGCGGTATCCCCTTGTTCTGATAGAACGACTGCCTGTTGGTCTTGGTACAGGTTCCTCATGAGCACAAGTGTTCTGAAATTCCCATTTTTCAAAATGTTATCCATAATTTGTTATGATCAACAGTCAAAAGCCTTTGCATAGTTAATAAAACACAGGTAAACGTCCTTCTGGTATTCTCTGCTTTCAGCCAGGATCCTTCTGACATCAGCAATGATATCCCTCGTTCCAAGTCCTCTTCTGTATCTCGCTTGAATTTCTGGCAGTTCCATCACAGTAGCGCTGTAATCTCTTTTGAGTGATGTCCAGCAAAATTTTACTTGTGTGTGATATTAATGATATTGTTTGATAATTTCTGCATTGTTGGATTTCCTTTCCCTGGAATGGGTACAAATATGGATCTCTTCCAATCGGTTGGCCAGGTAGCTGTCTTACAAATTTCTTGGTATAGACGTGTGAGCACTTCCAGCGCTGCATCTGTTTGTTGAAACATCTCTCAGTTGGTATTCCGTCAATTCCTGGATCCTTGTTTTTTGCCAATGCCTTCAGTGCAGCTTAGACTTCTTCCTTCAGTATCATCAGTTCTTGATCATATGCTACTTCCTGAAATGGTTGAATGTTGACTAATTCTTTTTGGTACAGTGACTCTTTGTATTCCTTCCATCTTCTTTTGATGCTTTCTGTGTCATTAAATATTTTCCCCATAAAACCCGTTCTATCTCCAGGTCTTTGCACATTTCATTATAATACTTTACCTTGTCTTCTTGAGCTGCCGCTTGAAATCTTCTGTTCAGCTCTTTTACTTCATTAGTTCTTCCTTTTGCTTTAGCTACTCTACCTTCTAGAGCAAGTTTCAGAGTCTCTTCTGACATGCATTTTGGTCTTTTCTTTCTTTCCTGTCTTTTTAATGACCTCTTGCTTTCTTCATGTATGATGTCCTTGATGTCATTCCACAACTCATCTGGTCTTCAGTCATTAGTGTTCAATGTGTCAAATCTGTTCTTGAGAGAGTCTCTATATTCAGATGGGCTATACTCAAGGTTGTACTTTGTTTCTTGTGAACTTGTTCTAATTTTCTTCAACTTCAACTTGAACCTGCGTATGAGCAATTGAGGGTCTATTCCACAGTTGGCCCCTGGCCTTGCTCTGACTGATGATATTGAGCTTTTCAATCATCTCTTTCCACAGATGTAGTCGATTTGATTCCTTTGTATCCCATCTGGTGAGGTCCGTGTGTATAGTTGCCGTTTATGTTGAAGAAAGCTATTTGAAATGAAGAAATTGTTGGTCTTACAATATTCTATCATTCAATCTCCAGTGTTGTTTCTATCACCAAGGCCATATTTTCCAACTGTCAATCCTTCTTTGTTTCCAACTTTCACATTCAAATCATCAGTAATTATCAATGCATCTTGATTGTATGTATGATCAATATGAGACTGCAGGAGTTGGTAAAAATCTTCAATTTCTTCATCTTTGGCCTTAGTGGTTGGTGCGTAAATTTGAGAATGGTCGTGTTTACTGGTCTTCCTTGTAGGCGTATGGATATTGTCCTATCACTGGCAGTGTTGTACTTCAGGATAGATCTTGAAATGTTCTTTTTGATGATGAATGCGACACCAGTCCTCTTTAATTTGTCACTCCTGGTATGGTAGACCATATGATTGTCTGACAAAATGGCCAATAGCAGTCCATTTCAGCTCACTGATGCCTAGAATATCGATCTTTATGCATTTCGTTTCACTTTTGATGTCTTCCAATTTTTCCAGATTCATACTTCATACAGTCCACTTTCCTATTGTTAATGGATGTTGGCAGCTGTTTCTTCTCATTTTGAGTTGTTCCACATCTGCAAATGAAGGTCCCAAAAGCTTGACTCCATCCACGTCGTTAAGGTTGACTCTACTTTGAGGAGGCAGCTCTTCCCCAGTTGTATTTTGAGTGCCTTCCAAACTGAAGGGCTCATCTTCTGACACTATATCAGACAATGTTCTACTGCTATTCATAAGGTTTTCACTAGCCAGTTTTTTCCAAAGTAGACTGCGAGGTCCTTCTTCCTAGTCTGTCTTAGTGTGGAAGCCCAGCTGAAACCTGTCCACTAAGGTGACCCGGCTGGTATTTGAAATACCAGTGACAAAGCTTCTAGTATCACAGCAACACACAAGTCACCACAGTTGACTAACTGACAGACACATGATGGGTGTCACCATTATCACTATCCTTTTCCAAGTTATTCTATCACTGTTAACATAAACTCAATTCCCCCAAACAAAAGTTCCTCTTTACCCCCTCCCTCCCACCTCTGGTAACATTAATAATCTTTGGTTTCTATATATTTGTTTATTTCATATAAGTGAGATCATACAGTATTTGTCCTTTTGCAACTGACTTATTTTGCTCAGCGTAATGTTTTCCAAGTTCATCCATGTTATGGCATGCATCTGAACTTCATTTCCCTTTACATCTGCATAATATTCCATTGTATGTATTTACCACATTTTGTTTATCCATTCATCTGTTGATAGACATTTCAGTTGTTTCCACCTTTTGGCTATCGTGCAAAGTGCTGCAGTGAACAGCGGTATACAGGTTTCTGTTTGCATTCCTATCTTTACTTCTCCAGGGTATATACCTAGGAGTAGGATTGCTGACTCATATGGTAATTCTGTGCCCAGGTTTTTGAGGAACCACCGAACTGTTTTCCACAGTGGCTGTATCATTTTACATTCTCAGCAGCAGTGGATGAAGATTCCAGTTTCTCCACAACCTCAGCAACATTTTTTGTTTTCTGTTTTTTTGATCATTGCCATTCTAATGGGGATGGGGTGATACCTCATTGTGGTTTTGATTTGCATCTCCCTAATGGCTAATGATATTGAGCATCTTTACATGTACTTGTTGGCCATTTGAATATCCTGTTTGGTGAATTGTCTGTTTAAGTCCTTTGTCCATTTATTGATTGGGTTGTTTGTCTTTTTGTTGTTAAGTTGTAAAAGTTTTATATATATTTGGATATTAGGCCCTTATCTATGGTTACTGAAGATTTTCTCCCAATCAGTAGGTTGTCTTTTCACTCTATTGATAAAGCCCTTAGATGTTCAAAACTGTTTAATTTTTATGAAGACCCATCTGTCTGTTTTGTCTTTGCTCCTCAAGCTTTTGTTATCATATATGATAATCTATCGGTAGACAGTAGGTCCACAGCCTCGCCCCTATACTTTCTTCTAAGAATTTTGTGGTTTTAGTTTTCACATTTAGGTCCTTGATCCATTTTGAATTGGTTTCTGTTCATTGCAACTTTTGAAAATAAACAAAAGAGTAAATAGTCCCAGTACCCAAAGACAACAGCTGTTGTCTCTTAACATATGATAAATTATTTCTTACCATTGTGTTTTACACCCACGCCTTCCTTTTTGACATGGTTTGGTTCCACACCAGGTCGTTATGTGAAAATTGGCATTATGGGAAAAGGGAGGATGACCACATCAGATCACAAGATGGAGGATGACTACATCATTACATAACTGCCAGATTACATCATTACATAACTGCCAAACCACTGAGAAGCATGGCCTAGCCAAGTTTACACATAACGTTAACTATCACAACCAATGTTACTCTTACCTTGCATCTCAGCGTTCGTTACTGCCAGATGTACATTGTTAATGCACAAAATAGTAGGGTAGTACATTTTTTACTACTGTCATAAATGTCGAATAACAAAATAGTTGATAAGTGAAGAGTAGGTGTAGTTTTAACTGTTACTGTAATCTAAACAATTAAAAATAATTATTCTATTTATTTAATTCAATTTATTAGTTTGTGATTTATCATAGGAATCCTGTTTATGCTCAGTGATGCCTGTAAACATGAAAAATTTTTAATTAAAAAAAATTTCTGTAATAGTTGGAACCAGGTTGTTTGGAAAGTGATTCATAGGACGTAAAATAGAAAAGATTGAAAGCTATTGTTTTAGACATGTTATTTTCTGATTATGTTTGTAATATTTTGACAGGCAGGAATGGAGGGAGAGAACCAGGGCTTCAAAGCAGTTCTTTTAGGTTTGAACCCATGCTGAGAATTTGTATATCTAACAAATTCCCAGGTGATGCTAATACTGCTTATTAGGACCAATTCTGAGAACCGCTATTAGAGCAGTGGTCCTCAGAATTTATTATACATAAGAGTCACCTGGGGATCTTGTTAAACCATAGATTCTGATTCAGTATCTCTGAGGTGGAAGTGCTAATTCTCAGCAGGGGGTTGAACTGGAATGAACTGGGTTCCAATCCTTGGATAGAACATTCCCAGAGCATTAATTGGCAAAGGCATGTTGGCAGGAACTACCAACGGCCACTTGCGGTGGAGCAAAAGTTCTTATATGGCATTGATTGTTTAGCTAATAATTGGACTTTGCAGGAACAATAAAGTTTTCTGAGTAGGAAGAAACATAATAAAAAGGAGCTGTGATGGTTAAAGTTATGTGTTGACTTGGCTGGGCCGTGATTCTCAGTGGTTTGCCAGCTATGTAATGATGTTGTTTGGCAGTTACATAATGATGTAATCTTCCTCCATGATGTGATCTGATGTGGTCAGCTAGTCAGTTTCCTCAGAGGTATGAGCTGCATCCAACATATAGAGAGACGTTCTGTAAAAAGTCGCTTGCTTGCTCTGTATCCTCCGTTTGGCTTGTTATCATGTGACCTCTGGTTCTTGGGACTTGAGCCAGCAGCCTGCTGTAATGCCTGCTGATCTTGATTTTGTCAGTCCCTGCAGTTACGTAAGTCAGGACAAGCCTCCAGCCTGAGGCCTGAGCCATTTCCTTGAGATAAATCCCTCTCTATGTATATTTAAGGAATCTGGGTGGCACAGTGGTTAAAGCAATCGACTGGTAACCGTAAGTTTGTCTGTTCAATACCACCAGCAGCTTTGTGGGATAAAGATGTGGCAATTGACTTCCATAGAGATTTATAGCCCTGGAAACCCTATGGGGTTGCTATGAGTTGGAATCAACTCTACAGCAATGGGTTTGGTTTTGTGTTTTCTATATATTTATGTATATATATGTTTCATTGGTTTTGCATCTCCAGAGAACCCCGCCTAAGACAGGAGTACACTGAGAAGATTAACTGAGTAAAATATACAAATTAAATGGGGTAATGTTTGGGAATTAGGAGGTAGCAGCAGGCCAAAGCCCAGGTAATAAGGGTCTGAATTTGGGAGGTACTTCGTTACTGGAGTAAGGTGAAATACCTTCTAGATGGTGAAAATTGGCTGTCTGGGCAGATGACCAATCTGCACCAGAAGCCAAGGGGAGAAGTCATCCCTCTTTTGGGTCCATCAAAATAGGAAATGCCTGTGTATCTGCAGCTAACACTCTAAGAAGCTACAGTCTATCAGAGGATACTGAAGAAGACAAGTTCAGTAGCATCAACCTAATGACAATGAAGGAATTCGGGTACTATAAATTGCTATAGAAGGGAAGGAGTCACTCAGGGGTCGTGGGGTCCAGTGAGAGTCCATCTGGCTTTCCTAAGCTACAGTGAATAGGTCCTCAGAACCATTTCATTGCCTTTCCTCTGATTCTATATGTGTCAAAGCAATATACTTATTAATATTTTACTTCTTAGCATTCCTTTATGCTAGGAAGGGAACATCCTGGAGAGCAAGCAGGAGCATGCCCATCCCGAACAACAGCCTTCCCATGATAAATATATTGATTTTCTGGTTTATACATCAGTCCTTTTTGAGTTGGTAAATGCTGGTAAACTCCCTGAGTTAGGATTCCTGAATAAGGATTGAGTCTGAAACTTAGGCCCCGGGCTGCATTGACCAAGCAAGTTCTTGTACAGGCATGAGCTCAAATCCCTGACTGATGTGTGAGAAATAGACTGTAGAGTGGCAAGAATGGAAGCAAGGAAACTAGTTAGGAAGGTCTAAGTCAATATACATGGGATGTTAGTAACTTAGACAAGGGTAGAAGTGATAAAGTAGTGAGAAGTGGTCAGATTCAGGATGTATTTTTGAGAGTGATTGACAGGACTTGATGAAAGGAATGAGGGAAAGAGGAATAAAGGATGACTCCCTGGGATTTTGGCTTGAACAGCTCAACATATGGTGGTGCTCTATACTAACACTAGGGCAGCAGTATATGAGTGATAGGGAGAAAAGAGTTCTTTTTCGACAAATTGAATTTGAGATGGCTGTAAGACATAAAAGAAAGGAGTCAAGTAGGCAGTTGGGTATATGAGCGTGGAGCCCAGTGGTGAAATCTGGGCTGTGTAGATGGTGTCTAAGGTCTTGAAAATGGATAAGCTTACCTAGGGAGTGAGTGAAGACAGAAGAGAAATGAGGACCAAGGACTCCATTCTGAAGGGTCCTGAAATACTTAGAAACTGGAAAAGGAAAAGAACCCCGAAAAGGATATTGGGAAGGAACAACCAATAAAGTACACAAAAAATGAGGAGGATGTGAAATCCCTGGAGCCAAGTAAAGAAAGCCTTGCAGGGAGAGAATGATAAGCCCCAACAAATGTTGCTGAGAGGTCATGTAAGATGAGGACTGATCAATGGATTTGGTGTAATGGTAGTCTTGGAGATACTGATAACAAAGGCTTCAGGGAAGTGGTGGAGACAAACTTGATTAGAGCGAATTAAGAAGACAGTTGGATGTGAGAAAGTAGACAAAGTGCATATAGGCAAAATGCGCATAGGCAAAACCCTTTTAGAGGTTTTTCTACAGCAAAATAAGGCAGTAGGTGGAGAAACATAAACTGAAGGAGGGACTTTTCCCCCTGAATTGGGAGATACACTATTATATTAGGCTATGTGCTAATCCAGGAGTCCTGGTGGTGAAGTGGTTAAAGAGCTTGGTTGCTAACCGGAAGGTTGGTGGTTTCAACCCATCAGCCACTCTGCGGGAGAAAGATGTGGCAGTCAGCCTCTGCTTCTGTAAACATTTACAGCATTGGAAACCCTATGGGGCAGTTCTGCTCTGTCCTTTAGAGTCACTGTGAATTGGAATTGACTTGATGGCAGTGGGTTTGGTTTTTCTGGTTTATGTGCTAATTCAGTAGAGTGAGGAAAATTGCCAATTCAGGAATAAGAGAATAATTGAAGGAGCAGGCACGAAGGGTTGGACTCTTGTGGGCAAGTGTAGTAGTGGCTTTAGATAGGAAAGGAGGTTAATAAATGCCTTTTCAAGTAATTGATGCCTCCAGCATATCATTTAATCCTCATACTAATCCTGCATTGGTGTTATCATCCTTATTTTATAGAGGGGTTAACTGAGTGTCAGAGAGATTTAGTGATTTACATAAGATGATTTAATGGTTAACATGGGATTAACATTTTTTACTAATCTCAAAGACAATGTTTATTTTACCAAAATCAACAAAAGTTGTTGAAAGAATGAATAAATAAATGATAAGTATACACAGAAGCATACTATTCAATAAGTTGAATAGTTGTTGTAGAGTGCTTAGAATGTTAGACTGAAGAATTGGGAATCTCAGAGGCCTGAAGCTCCAACCTAAAGGCTGCCCAACTAGACTGATTGTGAGTCAACCATTATACTTGTTGTTTAGGTACATCTGTGGTCAAATCCTTGCTAAGCCCCTTATTAACTGTGACCTTGGGCAAATTTCCTATCCTGTGAAATTAGAATTTTAATACCTACTTTGCTGAGATATTTAGAGATTAAATGAAATAATGGATGTAAAATGGTGGCAACATAGTAGGGATCTGGTGAATGGTAGTGATTACTTGTATTCAGAGTAGGCTGCTACAGGCTAGGCTGGGGTAAGAGAATGCACCCTTCCCACTCTGCCCAGTGAAGCTACTGATGAGACATAAACTGCTGCCAGCCCTAACAAAGATATAGGAGGACTGCTGGATGAAGGAGGAGTCTGTAGCTGGTTTGCTGACTCAGATGTACTGTTTTTCTCTCTCTCACACACAGACTTATGTGGAGATACAGCTGTTGGCATAGAAGCTATAGTTATGTCAGGGCAGGATCACAGTCACAAAGATTAATGCTGCAGTCAGGTGGTGGAAAGGTGACTGCAGCCAACTGAAACCATTGGGCTGGGTCTGTAAAGGGCTTGAGAGAAGAGGAGGGATTATGTGGGCAGGACAGGCAATGCAAGGGCAGAACCGCAGGAGGAAGCAGACAGCTTAAGTCATATGGCAGTGCACATTTCCCCTGTCAACTTCACTTCCCAATTTTACATCCTTCCATTGCACAGGATCCCTGGTGGCGTAGTGGTTAAGTGCTGTGGCTGCTAACTGAAAGGTTGGTTGTTTGAACCCACTAGCTGCTTCATGGGAGAAATATGTGGCAATCTGCTTCCATAAAGATTTACAGCCTTGTTCACCAAACATTCAGAGAAGACTTATACCAGTACTACTCAAACTATTTCAGAATATAGAAAAGGAAGGGATACTTCTGAATTCATTCTATGAAGCCAGCATAACCCTGATACCAAAACCAGGCAAAGACACCACAAAAAAGGAAAATTACAGACCAATATCTCTCATGAATATAGATGCAAAAATTCTCAACAAAATTCTCGCCAATAGAATTCAGCATCATATCAAAAAAATAATACACCATGGCCAAGTGGGACTTATACCAGGTATGCAAGGATGGCGCAACATTAGAAAATCAATCAACGTAATCCATCACATAAATAAAAGAAAAGAATCACATGATCATCTCAGTCGATGCAGAAAAGGCATTCAATAAAGTCCAACACCCATTCCTGATAAAATCTCTCAATAAAATAGGTATAGAAGGGAAATTCCTCAACATAATAAAGGGCATCTATACAAAACCAACAGCCAACATCATTCTTAATGGAGAGAGGCTGAAAACATTCCCCTTGAGAACAGGAACAAGACAAGGTTGCCCTCTATCACCACTCCTATTTAACATTGTGCTGGAAGTCCTAGCTAGAGCAGTAAGACAAGAAAAAGCAATAAAGGGCATCAAAACTGGTTAAGGAAGAAGTAAAACTGTCCCTATTTATGGATAATATGATACTATACAAAGAAAACCAAAAATACTCCACAAGAAAACTACTGGAACTAATAGAAAGATTCAGCAGAGTAGCAGGATATAAGATAAACATACAAAAATCAGGTGGATTCCTATACACCAATAAAGAGAATGATGAAAAGGAAATTAGGAAAACAAACCATTTATAATAGCCTCTAAAAAAATAAGATACTTAGGAATAAATTAACCAGGGATGTACAAGACCTATACAAAGAAAACTACAATACACTGCAGTAAGAAAACAAAAAGAGACCTACATAAATGGAAAAACATACCATGTTCGTGGATAGGTAGACTCCACATTGTGAAAATGTCAATTCTACCCAAAGCAATCTACAGCTACAAGGTAATCCCTATCTAAATACCAAAATCATTCTTTAAAGAGATGGAAAAACTAATCATTAACTTTGTATAGAAAGGGAAGAGGCCCCAGATAAGCAAAGCACTACTGAAGAAGGAGAATAAAGTAGGAGGACTTGCACTACCTGAGCTCAGAATCTGCTATACAACTACAGTGGTCAAAGCAGCCTGGTAGTGGTACACTGACTAGTGAAACAGATTGACAACCCAGATGTAAATCCATCCACCTATGGTCACCTGATCTTCGACACAGGCCCAAAGTCCATCAAATGGGGAAAAGACAGTCTTTTAAACAAATGTGCTGGCAAAACTGGATGTCCATCTGCAAAAAAATGAAACAGGACCCACACCTCACACCATACACAAAAGCTAATTCAAAATGGATCAAAGACCTAAATATAAAACCAAAAACTATAAAGATCATAGAATAAAAAATACGGTCAATGGTAGAGGCCCTAATACATGGCATTAACAGGATACAAACCATAACTAATAATATACAAACACCAGAAGATAAGCTAAATAACTGAGATCTTCTAAAAATCAAGCACTTATTCTCCTCAAAAGACTTCACTAAAAGAGTAAAAAAAGAAGCTACCAACTGGGAAAAAATTTTTGGGCTATGACAAGTCTGGCAAAGGTCTAATCTCTAAAATCTGCAGGAAAAGCCAACACCTCTACAACAAAAAAGACAAATAATCTAAGTAAAAAATGGACAAAGCCACCAGCCCAAGGGCAAGGACTAGAAGGCAGGAGAGGACAGGAAAGCTTGTAATAGGGAACCCAAGATCAAGAAGGGAGAGTGTTGACGTGTCGTGGTATTGTTAACCAATGTCATAAAACAATATGTGTACTGTTTAATGAGAAGATAGTTTGTTCTGTAAACCTTCGTCTAATGCCTAATGCACAATACAAAAAAATGGGCAAAGGATATAAACAGACACTTCACACCAAAGACATTCAAGGGACTAACAGACACATGAAGAAATGCTTGTGATCACTATCCATTAGAGAAATGCAAATCAGAACCACAATGAGATACCATCTCACCCAGACATCACTGGCAGGAATCAAAAAAACAGAAAATAACAAATGTTGGAGGGGCTTTGGGGAGATTGGAACTCGTATGCACTGCTGGTGGGAATACAAAATGGTACAACCATTTTGGAAGATGATATTGCACTTCCTTAAAAATCCAGAAACAGAAATACCATATATCATCCAGCAATCCTACTCCTAGGAATATATCCTAGAGAAATAAGAGTCATCACAGGAATAGACATATGCACACCCATGTTCATTGCATAATTGTTCACAATAGCAAAAAGATGGAAACAACCTCAGTGCCCATCAACAGATGAATGGATAAACAAACTATGGTACATACACACAGTGGAATACTACGCAACGATAAAGAGCAATGATGAATCTGCAAAGCATCTCACAACATGGATAAATCTGGAGGGCATTATGCTGAGTGAAATAAGTTAATCACAAAAGGACAAATACTGTATGAGACCACTACTATAAAAACTCATGAAACACAAAAAAGAAATAATCTTTGGTGGTTAGGAAGGTAGAGAGGGGTGGGGAGGGAAAACACTAAATAGACAGTAGGAAAGTGATAACTTTGGTGAAAGGTAAGACAGTACATAATACTGGGGAAGCCAGCACAATTTGTACAAGACAAGGTCATGGAAGCTCCATAGACACATCCAGACTCCCAGAGGGACCAAATAACTGGGCTTAGGGCTGTGGGGACCATGATTTTGGGAACAAGCTAGCTCAATTGTCATAACATAGTTTATAAAGAAAATATTCTACATTCTACTTTGATGAGTAGCATCTGGGGTCTTAAAAGCTTGTGAGTGGCCAGGTAAAATTCTCCACTGGTCTCACCCTGTCTGGAGCAAGGGAGAATGAAGAAAACCAAAGACACAAGGGAAACATTAGTCTAAAGGACTAATGGACTACAATACCAAAGCCTCCACCAGACTTAATCCAGCACAACTAGATGGTGCTCGGCTACCACCACTGACTGCTCTGACAGGGATCACAATAGAGGGTCCCAGAAAGGGCTGGAGAAAAATGTAGAATGAAATTCTAACTCACAAAAAAAAAAGACCAGACTTATTGGTCTGACAGAGACTGGAGAAACCCCAAGAGAATGGCCTCCGGACACACTTTTAGCTCAGTAATGAAGTCACTCCCGAGTTTCACCCTTCAGCCAAAGATTAGATAGCCCCATAAAACAAAACAAGACTAAATGAGCACACCAGTCCAGGGGCAAAGATGACAAGGCAGGAGGGGACAAGAAAGCTGGTAATGGGGAACCCAGGGTCAAGAAGGGGAGAGTGTTGACATGTCATGGGGTTGTCAACCAGTGTCACAAAACAACATCTGTATTGTTTAATGAGAAGCTATTTGCTCTGTAAACCATCTAAAGCACAATAAAAAAATAAAAAACAAAAATAAAAGATTTACAGCCTTGGAAACTCTATGGGGCATTTCTACTGTCCTATAGGATCGCTGTACATCAGAACTGACTTGACGGCAACAGGGTTTTTTTTTTTCCATTGCACATATCACCCATAGAAGTTACTCCATGCTCAAAGTGGGTAGAAGTGATTGATTAATTTATTTAGTTGGCAGATGTTTAATAATACTTAACCATTTGCCTGCTATGTCTGGAAGGATAAACAGTTATTGGTCAAGGAGCTAAAGGGAGCTGGGGAAGGGTAGTCTTGCCAAAAACCTAAATGCTTAGAGAAAACACCAAAAGTTAGTGTAACAGAATATATTTATTGTAAGTAGATATGATTCAAATCCGGAAGGCACTCTGAAGAAGGGACACCGAAAGCAGGTCATCTTTATGTTAATTTCTCAGGCGATAACATCAAAGCGTGAACAGGGTTTCAGGGTCCATCAGTTACAGAAACAGAATCACCAAGGACATGCTATACATACTAAAACACAGCCTCTAGTCAGACCCGGGAGTTCCTGTTTCTTGAAGCTGGCTGTACACAGATAATTTTCGAAAAGACCCCAAAGCCGAAGACCAAACAGTCTCCACTAAGCTGCTCACTAGGCTATTGTTTGACCTGAAAGCGAATCCAGGGAACCAGTTCCTTCAGGGTTCAAAAGGACACCTAAGGGCAGATGGCCTGGGTGGGGCATCCCAATTCCATGACTCCAGAAATCTGGATTCCAGGAGAATCAAAACGATTTTGTCAGTCTGGACAGAGGAACTAAGGTGCCAAGTTGTGGAGGAATGAAGCAAGATGTTACATTCCAGGAACTACATATATTTTGTTATAAGAAGGAAGCGTAGAATTCTAGAGAGAAAAATGGGAGATGAAACAGCAAATAACCTACTGGTAGGAAGAAGACTGTTCATGAAGAGCCTTAGATGCCACATTAAAATGTCGGATAACTGACTAGTCATTTGGAAAAAAAAACAAAAACAACTCCAAATTCATGCAAGATACAGAAGTAAATTTCAGAAGGTTTAAGGTTTAAATGTAAAAAAAAAAAAAAATACTACAAGAAGAAATAGAATATTTGTATAATCTTAGGGTAGTGAAGGCTTTCTTAATTTGACTCCAAAGTTAGAAAGTATAAAGGAAAATATTGACAGTTTTCACTAGATAAAGTTGAAAATCATGCAGCAAAAGACATCATAAGCAAGGTTAAGAGTAAAATGTTAAAATAGGAAAAGAGTTTGCAATATTTAATGGCCAAAGGGTTAACATTCTTAACTCTGTAAAGAACTGTTATGAAATGAATAAGAAAAAGACAAATGTTTCAATAAAAAATAGGCAAAGTTCCTACAAGTGGTTCTTAAAGAAAGAAAGAAGAATGTCTGTGAAAAGGCTGTTTATTGAAACACTAATAATTAAAGAAATAGAAATCATTTTCCCCATCAAATTATTTAAATTAAAAAGATCAAGCTCCAGTTTGGTGAAGTGAATTACTTAATATGGCCTTTGTAGCCATAGTCTTTCTAACTTCCACCAAATGACTGGGTGGGACTATGCCAATGAGGTGCTTGTGGCCCACCAACGGGATTGGATAACTTGCTAATAATGTAAATAAGGTGTTTGGTGCCCTTGTAGGGGTGGGATCATGCAAATAAGGTGCATAGAACCCTAATGAAGGGATTGGTCAGTTTTGCCATCCTGCTGGGCTTGAAATGAGTCATCTCAGAGGTGGTAAGGGAGGATCTTACCACCACCAAGAAAGAAGAGCCAGGAGTGGAACATGTCCTTTGGATCTGGGATCCCTGCACTGAGAAGCTCCTGGAACCAGGAGACCAAGAGAGGGAGCTGCAACACCAGTGACAGTGAAAAGTGGTGGCAGAGAAATGGTGGCAGCAGAACTAGACCAGCAGGAGATGACACAGTGGCCTTCCCAGCCCACAGAATGAGAAAGCTGAGTGCTTTCATGCGGGAGGCTTGATGGCCAAGTAGGGTGCTTCTGGGCACTTGATGGAGCTAGGTTTGCCAACCCACAGAGCTAGAGCTGAGCGCCTTTAGCTTAAGGCTTACTGGCAGAGTGGGGTGCCTCTGGGTACTTGTCATGGATTGAATTGTCCCTCAAAAATGTCTGTCAATTTGGCTATGCCGAGATTCCTAGTATTGTGTGATTGTCCACGATTTTGACATCTGAAGTGATTTCCTTGGGTTGTAAATCCTGCTTCTATGATGTTAATGAGGTGGGATTAGTGACAGTTATGTTAATGAGGCAGAACTCAATCTACAAGATTAGATTTTGTCTAAAGCCAATCTTTTTTGAGATATAAAAGAGAGAAGTGAGCAGAGAGACTGGGGGACCTCATACCAGCAAGAAAGAAGTACTGGGAGCATAGCGCTTCCTTTGGACCCAGGGTCCCTGCACTGAGAAGACCAGGGGAAGATTGACAAGGACCTTCCTCCAGAGCCAACAGAGAGAGAAAGCCTTCCCCTGGAACTGGCACCCTGAAATCAGACTTTTAACCTGCTAGACTATGAGACAATAAATTTCTGTTTGTTGAAGCCATTCACTTGTGGTATTTCTGTTATAGCAGCACTAGATAACTAAGACAGTATTTAACAGCAGAGCTAAAAGAGCTTTGTAACACTTCCCCGAGCAGGGCAGAGGCCAGGCCGAGGGGCTGAGGGCCAGAGAGAGAACTGCCTGTGCAGAAGGCTGAGAAAAGGCTGTCTTGAAGAACTGTATCCTGAGCGTTCCCGAACCTGAATTGTAACTTGTTACTTCCCTAATAAATTGCATGAGTTCTGTGTGGCCATTGCAATGAATTATGGTACCCAGCAGAGGAGTAAAGAGTGCCGTGGGAGGGATGGTTGGTGTCAGATTGGTAAAAAGTTTGGAGGGAGGAGGCATGTCTAACCTCTGCCTCATAGGAATCAGCTTTGGGTTGTTGATCTTGATTCTCCTTCCCCCTTGTGAAGTTAGAGGAGGTCAGATCCCCCACTGTGACATTTTTATACCCAGTTTTGGGGACAGTATGGAAAAAAGGATGTACTCATACACTGTTGGTGGGAGTGCAAAGTAGTACAATCTTTCTATAGGGTAATCTGTAAATATATATTAAAATTTTTAATGTGCATTCCCTCTGATCCAGCAATATTATTGTTATTATTTTTAATGTTTTATTGTGTTTTCAGTGAAGGTTTACACAGCAGTTTAGGTTCCCATTCAGCAATTTCTATGCAAATTGTTCAGTGACACTAGTTACATTCTTCACAATGTGTGAACATTCTTAATATTTCTGGTCAGGTTCTGTTTCCATTGATCTAGTTTCCCTGCCCTCTTACATTCACGTCTTCATTTTAAAGTAATTTTTGACAATTTGGTCTCATATAGGTGATTATTTAAAGGAGCACAGTACTTATAGGTGATATTATTTTGTGACCCAATCTGTTATTTAGCTACAGGGTGACCTCAGGGTTCAGTTTCGGCTCAAGGTTTAAGGAGTATCTCAGGGCAATAGTCTCAGGGAGTCTTCCAGTCTCAACCAGTTCAGTAGGTCTGGATTTTTTTTTCTTTATGAATTTGAGGTTCTGTTCCACATTTTTCTCCCATTCTATCAGGGTCCATCTATTGTTGCCCTGATTAGAAAGGTCAGTAGTGGTAGACAGACACCATCTAGTTCTTCTGGTCTCAGGGGAGTTGAGGCCATGCAGCAATATTATTTTAAGGAATTTAAGGAAATAATAGAAAAATGACAAGGTTGTTTATTGTAGCATGGTTTATAGGAGAGAAAAATTACCCAAAGTTTATAAGAGGTGTCATGGATTGAATTATGTCCCCCCAAAATATCTGTCAACTTGTCTGGGTTATGATTCCCAGTATTGTATGATTGTGTACCATTTTGTAATCTGATGTGACTTCCTTATGTGTTGTAAATTTGATCACTAGCATGTAATAAGATGGATTAGTGGCAGTTATACTGATGAGGTATACAAGATTGGATAGTGTCTTAAGGCAGTCTCTTTTGAGATATAAAAAAGAAGCGAGCAGAGACACATGGGAACCTCATACCACCAAGAAAGCAGTGCCAGGAGCAGAGTGTGTCCTTTGGACCTGAGGTTCCTGCGCAGAGACGCTCCCAGACCAAGGGAAGACTGATATGTGATGAGGACCTTCTTCCAGAGCCAACAGAGAGAGCCTTCTCCTGGAGCTGATGCCTTGAATTTGGACTTGTAGTGTACTGGACTGTGAGAGAATAAACTCTTTGCTAAAGCCATCCACTTGTGGTATTTCTATTATAGCAGCACTAGATGACTAAGACATGAGGCAACTGGCAAAATAAGTTACAGTATAAAAACTATATAGCCACAACAAGGATAAAAGAAAGCTAAGTACGGATATGGGAAAATGTCCATGATGTGTTGTTAAGTGAAAAAAATAAGGGTTACCAAAAGCGGGCTTGATACCAGCATGTTCAGCCCATTCAGCTCCAAGGATCAAAGTATTAGTGCCTCAGAAAGTGAGGGTACCAGTTTCTGCCCCTGGGTCAAGGTTGTGCAAGAAACAGGAGGATGCTGGCCACGAACCACGGGTAGGGGTTGGGATTTCTTCTCCAGCTCTGCTGCAGCAATGACTGAGGATTGTATTGGAGCTTGAATTCCTTCTCAGGGCAGAATATGGGTGAGGGTTAAAGCCAGTACACTTCGTACTCCACTAGGGTAAGAAGGTTACTTCTCTGATCTCTGCTAGTGCTGGGCTTTGGGAACCTCTATTGCTTTTCTGAGGAATCTGGCAAGTAAACCTTTGCTATAAAGCTTCTGTAAAAATGGCGTGGCAGAGGTGTCTGACCTCCTCTAACTTCACAAGGGGGAAGAAGAATCAAGCTCAACAGCCCAAGGCTGATTCCTATGAGGTGGAGGTCAGACATACCTCCTCTTGCCAGCCTTTTTTTTTTTTTTTTTACCAATTCTGACACCATCTGTCCTACTTGAAGGTGCTCAGCTTTCTTGTTCCATGGGCTAGGAAGCCCACTGCCCGTATCCTGCCGGTCTTCTATGGTCTCCTGGTTCTGCTGCCATCATTTCTCTGCCTCTTAACGTCTCCAGTGTTAAAGCAAATCCAGTGTTACAGCTTCTACTGTCTGTCTTTCAGTGTCTCCCTTTAAGCCTAGTGGGATGGTAAAACTGACCAATCCCCTCATTAGGGTTCCATGTACCTCATTTGCATAGCCCCATCCAGTCATTTGGGGGGCATTATAAAGACTGTGGATAGAAAGGCCATATTAAGTAATTCACTGCACCACAGCTTCCCTTTTAGTCATAGACCAGCTATATCCAAGTTGCTTGGCTTGATCATGTCCTTATCTAACTGGAGGAGAGATATTTGTGTCCTTTTCTGAGGGACAAGACATAATGAAATTTCAGGGTCCCTGAAAATGAAAGAATAGGAACTCAGTAACCTCCAGCCTCATGTGGGTGTTGAGGAGTAAGATCCTAGGAAGCTGAATAGCTTCCTTATTAAGTAGAATTTTTAGGGCTCTGAGCATAGCCCAGACAAAGCTATTATTATTTAAATGTCCAATTAGTACCTAATTAGAGCTCTGGAACTCCCTGGCTAGGCTCCTCCTTGAAACTCTCTTGGGACTGAAGCAGCAAATCCAGTTTATAACATTTGCTGATCAAAACCACCTCTTTGGTGAAAATGTCCACATTGGTTTGTCCCATCTAAGATGGTAGAGACCCAAATTACTACACACATACTAAATGCCTGCAGTTTTTTTTTCTGGAATGGAGGAGGATAGAAGTCACAGTGGGATTCTCAGGCCCAGGTTCCATATAACGAAAGCTTCCTCCTAGCAGCAGTTTGGGCTACCATCCAGACCAGAGTGACTGTGATTGGCTCAGTTTTAGTTGAAGTTGACTCACAATGCTGCCTGCCCCTAGGGAAATCAGAGAGCAGTACTAAATACTTGAGATGGCTGCTTTCTTTTTACTGTACATTCATTCTTCTTGCTAGCCTATGGTGGAAGGAAGCAGGAACCTCAGTCCTTGAAAGTAGGGAAATTGAGACATTGATTAATTCAGCAAATACCTGTATAGCACTTTCTGTGCACTTCAAGGGAATAAGAGACTTACTCATCTGTGACAGATACAGGTGAATGAGGTGAGGGCAGGATTCCATCAGTTTTCTGGCTCCAACTTAGTGCCCTTTGCATCCTCATGATACTCAGAAATAAGATCACCACGTGTGTGACTAACCATCTGAGAGCAATCCCCTTCTGCTTGAGGCATTCTTTCATGCATTTATGCATTCATTCCACATTCACTGAGCCCCAACTGCTTACAGGTGAAGTGCTGGATGCTGAATATGCAGAGGTGAAGATGTGGCCCTGTCCTCAAGGAGTGGTCAGTCCAATGGTTCCTATTCTGTTTTCTCTTCAGTGCTCCGAGGCACTTACCACCACCATTACTTTGACTGTGATAGTTAAGATTGTGTGTCAACTTGACTGAGCCATGATTCTCAGTGTTTTGACGGTTTTATAATGTTGTGATCACTTCTCTGTTGAACTTTGATATGTGATCACCTCCATGATGGAATCTGTTGAATGGTACTGGTGGGGGCGGGGCCTCTGGTGGCTCACCGCCCCCTCAGCCTTCATCTCTCCACCCTCTGCCACCTATTTCCTGCCTGCTTGCCTTGCCAAGTTTTTTGGCTTGTTCTGGATACTGCAGCTGCCTCTTGTTTGTCTGACCTCCAGTTCTTGGGACTTAAGATAACAGCTTACCTGCTGATCTTGGGATTCATTGGTATTCACAGCCTGTGGGCAAGAGTCCTGCTCTCCAACCTGGCAATCTTGGGTTCGCCAGCCCCTGCAGCTACGTGAATCAGGAGAAGCCTTGCGGTCTTGCCTGCTGATCTTGGGATTCGTCGACCTTCACAGCCTGTGAGCAAGAGCCCAGCTCTCGGAACTGCTGATCTTGGGTTCGCCAGCCCCTGCGGCTGTATGAATCAGGAGAATCCTCTATCCTGATCCACGGACTTGGGATGTTCCAGCCTCTACAATCGCACGAGCTGTTTCCTTGATATAAATCTCTCTCCATATATATATGTATATTTATATGCTTTACTGGTTTTGGTTCTCTACAGAACCCAACCTAAGACATTGACTCACTAAGATCATGGTCCATCGGGGCACAGAAAGAAAGTTAATCAATAATTACAGAATGATGAGGTAAGTGCTATCTGTGATTGAAATATACACGGGGAATTGTGGAAATACAGAGGAGGGGGCATTGAAAATCAGCCTGGGAATGGGGAGTTGTCAGGAAAGGCCTCCCAGAATTGACTACACTTGAGTTTAGTTTTGAGAGACAAGCAGGAGTTAGATAAAGAAGAGTCAGTGAACCGGATATGGGAGAGAACAGAGATCTTCAATATCACTATACACTCAGGGGACTGCAAATCGTACTTTGTGGCAAGAACAGCATAAAGTGTGTGTGAGAGAGGACAAAGAGTCAGATGGTAGAGGGCTTTGTGTGCCAAACTAAGGAAGAAGTTGAACTTTATGCTAAATGCCAAGAGAAGATTTTAACAAAGGATTTGGAAGTCACTGGGGGAAATGGGGATGTTTAAGTTGAAGGAGAAGGCTTGGGGGAGATTAGTCTTCTGGTTTCAGATGTGCAGCTTTTTACTCTGTGTCACTCAGAATTAGAAAGGGCCAACCTTTCTCCTGGCTCATTGAACCAGACATGATGAGCAGGGCATGGGCAGGTTATCAGACCTCCACCAGCCTTCTTGGTCAGGTGCCCAAACTATTCAACCATATGGGAATGCCCTGCCTCCTATCCCACTCTGGTCTTAGAGTTCTCAAACTGGAGTCTACCTGTCATCCTTGATGTTTCTCTGGGAGGAAGGTGAAGGGAGAGAACGTGGAGATGCATCTAGTTGTAGATTTATGGTCAGCTGAGAGTCAAGGGAACAGGACTATGGGCTCCATAAAAGCTAGGATCCCAGCTGGTGGTTAGAGGTGTGGTTGCAACTAGGATGAGTCAGAGTGAAGCCCTCCTGTCCAGAGGTAAACCTCTTCTTTTCCATCTATATGTTTTCACAGAGCCTTTAGTCCTTTGTCTCTCTTTCTGTCACATCTGTCAGTGGCAGAATCGTCCTCAGTAAAACAAGCCCAAGAGATATTACAGTGGGTGTGAGCCTTTTTAGTCCTGACATCATCGCTCTTATCTTTAACTGCAGTGCTTCTGGCAAGGAAGGCACCCTTTTCTGGGAAGGTTTGGCCAAGATAGAGGTCTAGAAGTAAAGGGTTTTTTTTTTTTATTCCTGCTTCCAGGCAGAGAAGGTCCTACCAGCGAGGATAAATGAGCCGGAAGGTTAGATGGGTTAGGACTACTCAAGCCATTTCTTATACTTTCTCTAGCTCAGTTGTTTCCAACTGGGGGCAACTTTGTCCCCTAGGGGATGTGTGGCAATGTCTGGAGACAGTTCTGGTTGTCTCAACTGGCTGGGGGGAATGTGCTAATGGCATCTAATGGGCAGTGACTAGGATATTGCTAAAAAGCCTATTATGCACGGGACAGCCCCCCACAGCAAAGAATTATCAAGCCCCAAAATGTCAGTAGTGTTGAGGTTGAGAAGTAACTGATCAATACATACACTTATAGGAAATTGGTTCAGGAATAAAGGATCTGAGTATTAGACCCTGAGGCATCAGGTGGCTAGAGGTAAAAACCAGCTTAGATTCTATATTTAGGCTATAAGTCTCCTGCCAGTCTGGCTCACAGTTACCCCATGGTTGACCCAGTTTGGTTACTTCCCTTTTACTGTATTGGTCTGGATGTATCTGTTCATTCATTTCAGCTGTCCTAAAATGGTAAGTTATGGAAGATGGAAGAAGAGAAGAACATCATCACTTTCATTATGTTTCTAGTGGGGTAGGGGAGTGTCTTAGTCATCTAGTGCTGCCATAACAGAAATACCACAGGTGGATGGTTTTAACGAATAGAAGTTTATTTCCTCACAGTCAAAGTAGGCTAAAAGTCCAAATTCAGGGTGTCATCTCCAGGGGAAGTCTTTCTCTCTGGCCTTCTTATCAGTGTTCCCCTGGACTAGGAGCTTCTCTGCGCAGGGACCCCAGTCCAAAGGACGCGCTCTGCTGCCGGCACTGCTTTCTTGATGGTATGAGGTCCCCCGTCTCTCTGCTCACTTCTGTCTTTTATATCTCAAGAGATTGCCTCAGGACACAATCCAGTCTTGTAGATCCAGTCCTGCCTTACTAACACAACCGCCACCCATCCTCCCTCATTAACATCATAGAGGCCGGATTTACAACGTACAGGAAAATCACACAGTACCAGGAATCGTGGCCCCGCCAAACTGATAAACACATTTTTGGAGGGACATAATTCAAACCATGACCGGGAGGAAGGTTAAAATTTGAGCCTAGAATTCACAGAGTTCACTAGTTCACTATCCTAAACATATGCCTTACTTAATAACAAACAATGAATAGCAACTCATTATAAAACAGGACAGAGACAGAAGAAGAACAAATACCAAATCGTGCCTAAATTTAAAGTTGGAGTCTGGTTGAAAAGGTAGGAACTGGGATGTTAGATTTATAAAAATAAAACCAAAGATACCAGTAGAAGTCAACGTAAACTCAGAAACAAGTTCAAATAAGGGTTAGGTAAAGAACTACTTAGGATCCCTGGTAGCACAATGGTTAAGCACTTGGCTGCCAGCAGAAAGATTGGCAATTCAAACCCATCAGCAGCTCCACTGGAGAAAAGACTTGGTGATTTGCTCCAGTAAAGATTACAGCCTAGGAAATGCTATGAGGGCAGTTCTACTCTGTCATATAGGGTCGCTATGAGTTGGAATTGACTCTACGGCACACCAGAACAACAACAAAGAGCTGCTTAAGAAGTTCTGGTGGTGCAGCAGTTAAGCACTGGGGTTCCAACCCACCCAGCAGCTCAGTGGTAGAAAGACCTGGTGATCTGCGTGTGTAAAGATAACAGCGAAGAAAACCCTATGGGGCAGTTCTACTCTGTCACATAGGGTTGCTATGAGTTAGAAGTTGACTTGAGGCACCCAAAGACAACAAAGAGCTGCTTAAATACATTTATTTTTTGATGGACTTAAATGATGGATTGAAACCAAACCAACAGACTTTAACACTAATACCAGTTGCTGTTGAGTTGTTCAGATTCATGGCAACCTCATGTATTTCAAAGTAGAACAGCGTTCCATAGGGTTTTCAGTGGCTGTACCTTTTGGATGTAGATTGCCAGGCCTTTCTTCCAAGGAGCTTCTGGGTGGATTCAGATTGACAGCCTTTTGGTTAGTAGCCAAGAACTTAACTGTTTGCTCTGCCCAGGGACTCCTTAATGCTATTGATAACGATGATGATGATAGTAACTACCATGTATTAAGCACTTACTTTGGGCCAGAGATAACTGTCACACCATTTTAATGGGAAGAAAAACTGAGGCTTATGGGAGTTGTTACACTCAGCCTTAGTTTTGTATTTGTGTATGTGTATCAAACTAGTCCAGATCTTGGTGGAGAAACCAAGGCAGGAGGACAGTTCCACTATATTCTGCAGGGGTCAGACTGCAGTTCTATGCAGCTGAGTTGCTGCCCAGAGAACACCAACCTGAACACTTGGAGGAGAGGGACTAAGATGGAAATGGGCTATCACTTGAAGTGTTCAAGGCAAGACCCAGTGACTGTCAGGCGTACTGAAGAAGGGATTCTTGTAATGGGAGGTAGAAGGTTGATGTTAAGCTTCATGTTCAGTGTCAGGGCACAGAGGTCAGGTCTAGGATAGTGCACGGCACATGTCATTGTTTTTGTGCCATGGAGTGGGTTCCAACTTACAGTGACCTTGTAAGGACAGAGTAGAACTGCCCCATAGGATTTCCTAGGCTGTAATCTTTATGGGAGCAGATTGCCAGGTCTTCTCCTGTGGAGTGGCTGGGGGATTAGAATAAATCACTGACATTTTGGTTAGCAGCCTAGCACGTAACCATTGCTCCACCAGGGCTCCTTGTGTGGCACATAGTGGGAACTTAATTGTTCAGTTAGTTAACTGAGGTTCCTTCCTACTCTGAGGCTCTAGGGCTCTATATTTTCAGAGGAGGTAACAGTTCATAAGTAAATATTTAATTGTGCAAGTAACCACTTCATGGAAGATCTGCAACATCAAAAGCTTTACTATAAACAGGATGGTTGTGTTGCCCAATTACAGGGCACTATTCACATAGACTATAATGTGAATATCACCCCCTTGAAGTTGTGCAACACAGTGGCCCTTGTTACAAATATAAGGTAATTACAATAAAAACAAATTGTCACCTCTAGTAAAGGTGGGGAAGAAAAAAGAAAGCAATAATTGAGTATCTTTTTTTCCTAGTGTCTCAGAGCATTCTCAAACATGTTTATATGACCACAGCCAGAATCTTAAGTTTCTCCTTTCAAATTTCATCAGGCTCAGTCACTGCTAGTTGCCCATCCAATATCCTTCTCCCTTCCTTCCTACCTAACAAAATCTCAGTTTTGTTAGGAATAATAATATACTCAACTAACAGTTTCCAGCCTGCCTTCCAGCTAGGAATGCCATGTAACGTTGTTCTGGTCAATGATAGTAAACCCAATGAGGGTTTCTGAGAATGCTTTGCTTCCCTAGCTGGGTCCCCACCCTTCTAGCTGCCTTTTTCCTTTCATCATCAAGTTGGAAATAGAGCAGCTATTTTGTGACTATGAGTAATTGTAAGAAATAAAAGCTGCATGCTAGGGATTTGGGAACAGAAAGTAGCAGCCTAGGTCTCTGATGGCAGCATGGGACCACCATAGCAGCCTTGGACTGCCTCATAGTTAAACGGGAAAAATGAATCCCCTCTTTGGCTAAACTGTTGTTAATTTGGGTTTGTAAATCTAAGGATTCAAATGTTCTCTGAGAACTGTTAAATGTAATCTCTTTCTTTCAGTAATAATCTAAAAGTTAAACTATTCTGAAGCATCTGATGAGTTTATAACTGAGTACTGCCCTGTGCCTTCAGTGTCCATGCTTGTGTTTGTTGTTACAATTGCATGAAAGCGTTTAGTTTTAAAGGTTTATAAGTTTAACTTTGATAGTTTATAAGTTTATGTCAAGCTGCTATTATTAGGTTAGCAAGTCCTAATGTAAAAATGATTGCTGTTCTGGGACATCTGCTTTTATGCACATGTTGAACTGCCTTACCTGTTATACCCAGTTAGCTAGGCAGAAGGGGCAATGGCTGTTGATGAGTTAGCTGTGTCTACCACAGCAAATTAGTGCAGTGATAAAATTACTGCTTTGTTAAGTGAAGGCCAGGTGATGTGAAAGAACGCTGTATAAACAAAGGTTTCGTGTTGGCTTAAACAGAGAAAGATGGTGGGAGAATTGAGTCATTATCACAGCGTGTAGGCAGTATAGAACCCAAAAGGAGTTGCACTGGAGCAGTCAGGACCATTATTAGTGGAGAGTACTGCTTGCAGGAACTTCATCTTATATATTTCAACTTGCTGTAGCAAAGCAGCAAGGGTGGTAGTAATTAACAAGGAAAACATTTTCACAAATCAGTATTTAAAATTATTTTCAATATTGCATCCTGGAGCAACCTATAAAAAGATTAAGTAGTATGAATGAAAAAAAAATAAAATTAACAAATATTAAATAATTAAATTTAATCATTTAAATCAACATTGGGGTCTGCAAGAATGTTTTTCCTTTCACTCGGGATTACATATTATCGTTTTTGAGAGTTATTTTAAAATAACAGATTAAAAAAAAACAGTTGCTGTCCTGTCAATTCCAACTCACGGAGACCGCATCTGTGTTAGAGGAGAACTGTGCTCCTTAAGATATTCAATGGCTGGCTTTTCAGAAGTAGATCACCAGGCCTTTCTTCTAAGGTACCTCTGGCTGGACTCGAACCTCCGACCTTTTGGTTAGCAGCTGAGGGTGTTAACCATTTGCACTACCCAGAGACTCCAAGATAATAGATAAACGAACAAACAAAAAAACCAAACCCATTGCTGTCAAGTCAATTCCGACTCCCTCTGAAGAACTGGACTAGGAACCACTACTTTGCCAAACGAAGAAGAGCCACACTTATTTGAACTGGAGAGAAGAAATTTTAAAGGGCCTCACTTCTAAGAAATAGAGCAAATTATGATTGATCCAAGTGTTTTCTCAGTGACTGCCTTCACCCTAAACAATTCTTCCTAACAAAGCCCAACCCAAAGTTCTCAGCAACCAGCAACTTCTTAACAGATTTTTCTTATTTTAATTTAAAGAATTTTAAAGGAAACTTACTAAGTAAATTTCAACTTACAATAATTTAATTCAGGTGCTCACTCCTTTTTGTTTGTTGTTGTTACTCCTTCCTAGATGCAATAAACCTCAGTGTTGATGGTTGGGACTAGAGGAAATTATTTCTGGGAGAAAAATCTATCTTCATGAGTGACACTTCACCCATAAAATGCTGTTCTTTTTGAGTTGCCTTTGATTGCTTTTCCCCTCCCCATCACTCCCATAGAAATTCTCTGAACTTGTAGTCTTGGCTCACCTCTCTCCACTTTCTCAGGGATCTCATTTACTCTCACAGTTTCAAGTATCTTTGATATTGTGAGTGACGTCAGAATCAATATTTCATTAATTTATTTAACAAATAACTATTGTACAGACTGGAAACCTGGTGGTGTAGTGGTCAAGAGTTCGGCTGCTAACCAAAAGGTCGGCAGTTCGAATCCACCGGGCTCCTTGGAAAACCTGTGGGGCAGTTCTGCTCTGTCCTATAGGGTCGCTATCAGTCGGAATCACCTTGACAGCAATGGGTTTTATTGTACAGACCGTGTTTTGGGAACAGTGCTGCTAAGTATTAAGGATAACATGATAAACAAGACAGGCAGAGAGGCGGGGCCAAGATGGCAGAGGAGTCAAGACGCTTCTGGTGGACCCTCTTAAAACAAAGACCCAAAAAAAACAAGTGAATCGATTATATATAACAATTTAGGAGCCCTGAACATCAAAGGCAAAGTTGAGGAACTGGACTCAGTGGCAGGGGGAGGGAGAGACAGTTCAGAAGCAACAAGTTGTTGCCAGACTTGACCCGGTGAGAGCCTGAGCCCTTCAGGCCTGATCAGCTCGTGGGTGAGTGGTGAGGCAAGCAAGCAGGGGTGCTCAGGACGCGTTTTCCCCACTGGGAGAGACCCAGCCCCGTAGAGTCTACTTGGCCACCCAGAACCAGTGAGAAGCAGCCCTCGATCAAAAGATAAGTACTTGTGTCTGGCCTACCGCGTGGGTCAAAAACACCCCCCTTAGGGAAAAACCTGTCTCCCATTTACCTCCCCGCTCCCTGCTCTGCACTGGGTCCCAGACTGGCTTCAACAACTGCTGAGTCTCCTGGGCCAGAAGTAGGATCCGTCACACGCCCTGAGCCATTCTCCCTGACTTGGAGGGTGAACAAATTAACAAGCAGGGGAAAAAATAAACTGCTGGCTCCCCTAAGCCAGGAACTCAGGGTAGGCACAGCTCCTTTGCCTAGGCACAGGCATAAGGGATCCATGGATTTTGAGTGCCTTTGCCTCTGCATAGACTTGTGTGGGCCCATTTCAACAGCGTAGGCCCTCATTACCGCAGTACAATAGGGTATACACCTAAAGTCTGACTTCAACTGTTTCAGCTGTGAAGTGGCAGGTTCATGACATTTGACACTGCTCTGCCTATTAAGCAGGGTCTTCACCTACCCACATCAGGGGCCTGAGGACTGGTAGCTCCACCCATGCCACCTAGCCACCTGCAATAGGGGTCCAATAATAAGAGGTGCCCCCCAGTCCTTACAGCCAACAGCATTGGGCACTCATAGTCTGGCTGCAAAACCCACCCACCTACACGTCCTAGGGAACAGGGACACACCTTCCACCTGGACACTCGGGGGTGGCCGTTAGCCCCCTGCCTTGCTTAGAGTGTGTCCCCCTGCTGCAGCCAGATGCCTGTGCCTACACCAATCACCCATGCCTGTCTAGAACTGTAGGTGAGAGCCTACACCACACACTTGGTGGCTATCTACCTGAGCACCTGAGCTGAATCCATAAAGGAAGAGTGGGTGGACCCCTGAGCTCACATACCTAGTAACAGATCTAACCACCTGGTGACAGGACATTAGAGCTTCAAAGGTGCCAATAATCAAACTAGCTCACACAAGCAGCCTATTGGGGCATATCAAAACAAAACAAGAGCTAGGACACAGCACACATAAAATAAATATAATAACTTATTGATGGCTTGGAGATAACGGTCAATATCACATCACATAAAGAGGCAGTCCACTTTCAGGGGACATCTAGGTCAATTGGCATAACAGCTTATTAAGAAAATGTTCTGCATCCTACTTTGGTGAGTGGCGTCTGGGGTCTCAAAAGCTTGCAAGCGGCCATCTAAGATGCATCAATTGGTCCCAACCACTTGGAGTAAAGGAGAATGAAGAACACGAAAGACACAAGGAAAGTATTAGCCCAAGAGACAGAAAGGGCCACATAAACCAGAGACTTCATCAGCCTGAGACCAGAAGAACTGGATGGTGCCTGGCTATCTACCACCAATGACCGCCCTTACAGGGAACACAACAGAGAGTCCTGGATGGAGTGAGAGAAAGGTGGGGTAGAGAACTCAAATTCTAGTAAGAAGACCAGATTTAATGGTCTGACTGAAACTGAAGGAACCCTGGAAAGTATTGTGCCTGGATTCTCTATCAGCCCAGAACTAAAACAATTTCCAAGGTCAACTCTTCAGACATGGATTGGACTGGACTGTGGGACATAAAGTGATACTCGTGAGGAGTGTGCCTCTTAGCTTAAGTAGATACAAGACACTAAATGGGCAGCTTCTGTCCAGAGGTGAGATGGGAAGGCAGAGAGGGTTAGGAGCTGGTTGAATGGACATGGGGAATCAGGGGTGGAAAGGAGGAGTGTGCTGTCACAGTATGGGGAGAGCAATTAGAGTCACATAACAATGTATGTATAAATTTTTGTATGGGAAAAAATAAAAAAAAAGAGGCAGTCTATGACGGCTTCAAGAAACTCCCAAAATAATCTAGAAATTTTCCAGAGGAGGAAAATTTCTTGGAATTACTGGAGGCAGAATACAAAAGATTAATATACAGAACTCTTCAAGAGATTAGGAAGGAAATGAAGCAAAACACAGAACATGCAATAGAGGAAATTAAAAAGATTAGAGAAGAGCATAATGACAAATTCAACAGGCTGCCGTAATCCATAGACAGTAATCAGAAATCTGGAAGATTAACAGTAAAATTTCAGAATTAGATAACTCAATAGAAAGTCATAGGAGCAGAATTGAGGCAATGGAAGTCAGAATTAGATTGAAGATAAAGCACTTGACACCAACTTACTTGATGAAAAATCAGATAAAAGGATTTAAAAAAATGAAGAAACCCTAAGAATTATGTGGGATTCTATCAAGAAGAATAACCTACGAGTGATTGGAGTACCAGAAAAGGGGGGAATAACAGAAAATACAGAGAGAATTGTTGAAGATTTGTTGGCAGAAAACTTCCCTGATATTGTGAAAGATGAGAAGATATCTGAGATGATCATCAAACCCCACATAAGGTAGATTCCAAAAGAAAGTCACCGAGATATATTATAATCAAACTTGCCAAAACCAAAGATAAAGAGAATTTTAAGAGCAGCTAGGGAGAAACAAAAAGTCATCTACAAAGGAGAGGCAGTAAGAATAAGCTCAGACTAAGCAGAAACCATGCAGGCAAGAAGGCAATGGGATGACATATATAAAGCCCTGAAGGAAAAAAAATTGCCAGCCAAGAATTACATATCCAGCAAAACCATCTCTCAAATATGATGGCGAAATTTGGGTATTTCCAGATAAACAGAAGTTTAGGGAATTTGCAAAAACCAAACCAAAATTACAAGAAATACTAAAGGGAGCCTTCTGGTTAGAAAATCAGTAACATCAGATAACAACCAAAGACTAGAACACAGGACAGAGCAACCAGATATCAACCCAGATAGGGAAATCACAAAAGTAAATGAAAGCTAAAACACTGAAAATAGGGAAACAGATGTCAATACGTAAAAGATGATAACATTAAAAAAAAAAAAAAAAAAAGAAGAAGGCAGGGTTCCTGCCTTCCATAGTCTTTCTCTCAAGTTTCCACATATCTAACTACCTCCATACCTCTCCCCACAACACCAAATTCAGCATGCCTGAAAGTGGGCTCTTCATCATCTCCTGAAATTTGTTTCACTGCATGTCTGTGAATTGCACCACTCTTCACCCAATTTCCCTGGGACTCTATCCTTGACTTCTCCTTCCACTTTGCTCCCTGTTGAGTGATAACCAGTGGCATCTGGACCCAAGGTGGGTCGCATAGCTAAGAGACCAAAGAAAGACTCTGGAACAAGTGATCGAGACATACGGTTTACTTGGGGAACTTACGTATGGGACAGTCCAGGGCGGCAGCTGGACTCAGGTTAGGGCTCCGCTATCACCTAGCAAGGGACACAAGCTTATGTACAGTTCCAGCTGGGGCTAAGGTTTATTGTTTTTCTTTCCAGTCCTTTGGTGGCCAGCGCTTCCAGGGACTACACATCCAGGCTCAGATGTTTTTCTCTTAGTTGATAAGGCATTCCTCGGCCTTGGCCACGGACCCGGTCACGCCAGTCCCGGCCTTGTACTTTAGCCCGAGTTTATTGTGATTTCATCCCCAGCATGCTTTGAGGGAGCAAAGCTGTGGCCATTCGGAGGGGGATGCATATAGCTGGATAGCATTACCCTACACTCCCCCATATCAGATTCCTAAATTTTGCAAAATTTGCCACTAATCCCATCTCTCCACACTTGGCACTATTGCCTTTGCTCAGGCTCAGGAGCGCCTTTCTCCTGATTATGGTAACAGCTTCTTTACTGATTGCCCTATCCTATATCTTTTTTGTCCCCTAAATCTATTCTCTATGCAGCTTCCAGAATGATCGATAATACAACCTGATGTGGTCATTTCTCCTATTCAAAACTTTTAAACCTCTTTTTATACTCCCATACTCAATCTCACCTCCTAGGATAAAATCCAACCTCCTTAGCCTGGTTTATGAGGTACATCATGACCCATCTCTGTCTGCATTCTTTCACTCTACATTCTAGTCCTTTTCATTTACATTCTACTATGGAACTGTAGGTTCGCTATGAGTTGCAATTGATTCAACGGCAGTGGGTTTGGTTTTTTGGTTTAATATTGAACTATTTGTAGATCCCCAAATATATCATAGTTTCCTCTAAAATCCTTTAAGATCCTTTTCCTTAGCTAACTCTGTAGAGATCCTTCAAAACACTTTAGTAAATGGTGTCTTAATTCAACTTTGCATGTCTGGTACTTAGCAGAGTTAGGCCTACTATAAATAGAAGCACAATAAGTATGTGTTAATTAAACTTCTGTGCTGCTGATTTGCTAATCTGCAAATCTACATCTCTAATGGTAACCTCTGGACACCTCCACCTGGATATCTGGTAAGCATCTCAAATGTTGTTTGCCTCAAACCAAAGTATCTTCTCCTTTAAGAGAGGAGGGGCCAAATGTCAATTCTACCCAAAGCAATCTACAGATACAATGCAATCCCGATCCAGATTCCACCAGCATTTTTTAATGAGATGGAGAAACAAATCACCAACTTCATATGGAAAGGGAAGAGGCCCCAGATAAGTAAAGCATTACTGAAGAAGAAGAACAAAGTGGGAGGCCTCACACTACCTGATTTTAGAACCTATTATACTGCCACGGTCGTCAAAACAGCCTGGTCCTGGTATAACAAGAGATACATAGACCAATGGAACAGAATTGAGAATCCAGACATAAATTCATCCACCTATGAGCAGCTGATATTTGACAAAGGCCCAAAGCCTGTTAATTGGGGAAAAGACAGTCTCTTTAACAAGTGGTGCTGGCATAACTGGATATCCATCTGCAAAAAACTGAAACAAGACCTATACCTCACACCATGCACAAAAACTAACTCAGAATGGATCAAAGACTTAAATATAAAATCGAAAATGATAAAAATCATGGAAGAAAAAATAGGGACAATGCTAGGGGCCCTAATACCTGGCATAAACAGAATACGATCCATAAGTAACAATGCACAAGCACCAGAAGAGAGACTAGATAACCGGGAGCTCCTAAAAATCAAACACTTATGCTCATCAAAAGACTTCACCAAAAGAGTCAAAAGACAACCTACAGACTGGGAAAAAATTTTTGGCTACACAAATCCGATCAGTGTCTAATCTCTAAAATCTACAAGATACTGCAAAATCTCAACAACAAAAAGACAACCCAGTTGAAAAATGGACAAAGGATATGAACAGGCACTTTGCCAAAGAAGACATTCAGGCAGCTAACAGACACATGAAGAAATGCTCATGATCATTAGCTATTAGAGAAACACAAATCAGAACTACAATGAGATACCATCTCACCCCAACAAGGCTAGCTTTAATCCAGAAAACACCAAATAATAAATGTTGGAGAGGTTGTGGAGAGACTGGAACACATATACACTGTTGGTGGGAATGTAAAATGTAAACCACTTTGGAAATTGATTTGGCTCTTTCTTAAAAAGCTAGAAATAGAAGTACCATACGATCCAGCAATCCTGCTCCTTGGAATATATCCTGGAGAAATAAGAGCTGTCACACGAATAGATATATGCACACCCGTGTTCATTGCAGTACTGTTCATGATAGCAAAAAATGGAAACAACTTAGGTGCCCATCAACAGACAAATGGATAAACAAATTATGGTATATTCACACAATGGAATACTACGCAACAATAAAGAACAACTATGAATCCATGAAACATAACATGGAGGAATTTGGAGGGTGTTATGCTGAGTGAATTTAGTCAGTCACAAAAGGACAAATATTGTATAAGACCACTATTATAATTATTCAAGAAAAAGTTTAAACACAGAAGAAAACATTCTTTGATGGTTATGAGGGTGGGGAGGGAGGGTGGGGGTTATTCACTAACTAAATCGTAGACAAGAATTATCTTAGATGAAGGGAGGAGAGCATACACTACAGGGGAAGTCAGCACAACTGGACTAAACCAAACTAAGAAGCTTCCTGAATACAATCAAACAATTCAAGGGACAGAGTAGCAGGGGCGGGGTCTAGGGAACATGCTTTCAGGGGACATCTAGGTCAATTGGCATAACAAAGGTTATTAAGAAAATGTTCTACATCCTACCTTGGTGAGCAGCATCTGGGGTCTTAAAAGCTAGCAAGTGGCCATCTAAGATGCATCATTTGGTCCCAACCACCTGGAGTAAAGGAGAATGAAGAACACCAAAGACACAAGGAGAGTATTAGCCCAAGAGACATAAAGGGCCACATAAACCAGAGACTTCATCAGCTTGACACCAGAAGAACTAGATGGTGCCTGGCTACCACCAATGACTGCCTTGACAGGGAACACAACAGAGAGTCCCTGATGGAGCAGGAGACAGGTGGGGTGCAGAACTCAAATTCTGGTAAAAAGACCAGACTTAATGGTCTGATTGAGACTGGAACCCCAGAAAGTATGGCCCCCAGACTCTCTATCATCCCAGAATTAAAACAATCCCCGAGGCCAACTCTTCAGACAGGGATTGGACTGGACTGTGGGAAATAAAATGATACTTGTGAGGAGTGTGCTTCTTAGCTCAAATAGATTCGTGAGACTAAATGGGTAGCTTCTGTCTGGAGGTAAGAAGAGAAGGCAGAGAAGGTTAGGAGCTGTTGAATGGACATGGGAAATCGGGTGGAAAGGAGGACTGTGCTGTCACAGTATAGGGAAAGCAATTAGGGTCACATAACAATGTATGTATAAATTTTTGTATGAGAGACTAACTTGAAATGTAAACTTTCACTTAAACTACAACAATAAAAAAAAAAGAGAGAGAGAGGCGGTGCCCTCGTGGTGCAGTGGTTAAGCGTTTGGCTGCAAACCAGAAGGTCAGTAGTTTGTATCCACCAGCTGCTCCTTGGAAACCCTATGGAGCGGTTCTGTTCTGTCCTGTAGGGTTACTATGAGTCAAAATCTACTCGATGGCAACAGGTTTTGTGTTTTTTTTTTTCTTAAAGAGAGGAGGCAGTAACAGGATAGACTCCAGAGTCACACAATCTAGGCTGGCCAGACCACTGTGAGGCACATCTCCAGGAGGGCACCATTCACAATATAATCTATGTATATACCACATTTACACAGATAGTTGTACTGTGTGGGATAGAATCTGGCTGTACTACCCATTAGCTGTGACCTTGGACAGTTACTTAAATGCTTTGGACATCAGGTGCCTCATCTGTAAAACAGGTAGTATTCAGTAAATGTCTGTCATTAGTTTTAACTTCAAACCTGCTTCACCTGCAATGTTTCTTATCTCGCTGGTTAATAGGCTCCTTATTAATTTTGTCACCAAGATAAGAGAAACCTAAGAATCAGATTTAATTTACTTTTTTCTCTCACTCTAAATCTAGTTAATCCCTACCCCGTCATGGATTGAATTGTGTGACCCAAAAATATCTATCAACTTAGCTAGGGTCATGATTCCCAGTATTGTATGATTGTCTACCATTTTGTCATCTGATGTGATTTCCCTATGTGTTGTAAATTCTATCACTGTGATGTAATGAGATGGATTAGTGGCAGTTACAATGATGAAATCTACAAGATTAGATATTGTCTTAAGCCAATCTCTTTTGAGATATAAAAGAGAAAAGCGAGCAGAGAGACATGGGGACCTCATACCACCAAGAAAGCGGTACCAGGAGCAGAGCATGTCCTTTGGACCTGAGGTTCCTGTGCTGAGATGCTCCCAGACCAAGGGAAGATTGATGACAAGGACTCTCCTCCAGAGCCGACCTAGAGAGAAAGCCTTCCCCTGGAGCTGACACCCTGAAGGTGGACTTGTAGCCTGCTAGACTATGAGAGAATAGATTTCTCTTTGTTAAAGCCATCCATTTGTGGTATTTCTGTTATAACAGCACTAGATGACTAAGACACACCCCCTCCCCAAAAAAAAAAAAAACCAAACCCATTTCTGTCGAGTCAATTCTGACTCATAATTAATCCCAAGTCCTGTAGAAATAAAATATCGCTTGTATTTCTTCCTTCTTCCCATCCCACTGCCAATGTCCTATTACAGTTCTTAGTCTTCTTTTCTCTGGACCGTTGTAGTAGCCTCCTAATTGGTCTCTTTGTCTCTTGTCTCTCTATTCACTGAGTTCATCCATCACACAGTTGCCAGAGTCATTTGCCTAAAACACAGTTCAAATCATTTAATTTCACATCTCAAAAATCTTCAGTACATTCTATTTATTAAGCACTGTCCTAAGCCAGTTACTTTTGCTATATTCTGACATTAAAAAGATAAATAAAACAGGAAGAATCCTTCCCAGACTACTGGTGAACTTGTGAGGAAATCACATGGGATATGTGTAAAAATAGAGCTAGAAGTATATACCAAGTCCTGGGGGAGGTTACAAGAGGAAGCCCTCTCCTGCATTTCTGGTCTTTCTACAATCACTTACTTTAGACAAGTTATCTAACAGATTTCTTCTCTTTTCAGAACTATATCTTGCTATTTCATTTTTTTTATTGTATTTTTATGGTGATTTAGGTGAAAATTTACAGAGCAAATTAGTTTCTCATTAAACAGTTAATGCACAAATTGTTTAGTGACATTGGTTGCCAACCCCGCGATGTGTCAACACTCTCCCCTTCTCCACTTCAGTTTCCCTGTTTCTATTCATCCAGTTTTCCTGTCCCATCCTGCATTCTTGTCTTTGCTTTTGGGTTGGTGTGCCCATTAGTCTCATATACATGATTGAACTATGAAGCAAGTCCCTTAAGTGTGTTATTGTTGGCGCTATAGACCTGTCTAATCTTTGGCTGAAGGGTGAACCCCAGGAGTGACTTCAGTACTGAGCTAAAAGGGTGTCTGGGGGTCATATTCTTGGGGTTTCTCTAGTCTTTGTTAGACCAGTAAGCCTTTTCTTTTTTTGTGTGTGAATTTTATAGAATTTCGTTCTATATTTTTCTCCCACTCTGTCCAGGACCCTCTATTGTGATCCCTGCTAGAGCAGTCAGTGGCGATAACTGGGCACCGTCTAGTTGTTCAGGGCTCAGTCTGGTGGAGGTTGTGGTAGTTGTGGTCCATTAGTCCTTTAGACTAATCTTTCCGTTGTGTTTGGTCTTCTTCATTCTTCTTTGCTCCGGCCAGGATGGGACCAGTAGATATATCTTAAATGACTGCTCGCAGGCTTTTAAGACCCCTGTCACTACTAACCACAGTCAAATGGAGGATGTTTTCTTTATAGACTATGTTATGCCAGTTGAGCTAGATGTCCCCCAAGACCATGGTCCCCAGCCCTCAGCCCAGTAGCTCAGTCTCTCAGGGCATTTGGATGTGTCTGTGAAGCTTCTATGACTTTGCCCTGGTTAATTCACTTTTTATATACCCAAGGGGGTAGATTGTTAACATTTCCCTGGGCCAGGATAACTCTTAATAGTTCTTAAATGAGACAAAATAAGCCCAAGTGCCCAGCTCAGGGCCTGATGAATAGTGGATGCGATAAATGGTAATTTTCTTCTGGCTGAAGTAGGGCTGTGTGTTGTTGCTTAGGCTGCCCATAGCAATAACCATTCACTATTAAACCCGGAACTCGATTTCTCCCTACCCCAAGGAAATAAGTAATGCCAAATAACTATTCCACCTCAGGAAGTAAAAGAAGAAGAAAATTTAAAAAGCGCTATTTTTGCAGGAAAGGATGATAAATACCAAAAAACCAAGATGCACAGCCAGCATGACACAGCACTTCCCCATTTCTTATCCCTGCCATAAACTCCAAGGGAGTTAGTAGGATTGTGAGTGGAGGGAAGCCCAGAGAAGGAAACACAGTACTATTTATTAGACACTCACTGACTGAGCTATTTTTAAATCAGGTGCTGTGTTGTGACCTGGGCACACAGAGGTGGATGTGACCCAAGCCCTGTCCTCCCAGAAAGTCAGTCTGGCAAAGGGAGGAACAATGTAAACAAGTAAAATAGTTTTAAAGGTTTTTTTTGGCTATACAGGCTATTGTTTGTCACAAAGGAGGGAATGGTCAATTTTGGGGATTAGAGAAGAGCAAGAACAGCTTCAGAGGAAGTAATGCTTGAACTGTCTTGAAAGATGTTTTGTCTAGATCAACTAGGGGAACAAAAGTTTGAACAAAAGCCTTGAAACAGCTCCTCATGGTTCAGGTGCTACAAGTGAGGAGGAGTTATACTAAAAATAGTGGCTAATATTTCTAAAGTATAGTAAGAGCTAGGTATTGTACTAAATGATTTACATAGATTATCTCAGTCCTCATAACAATACCATGAAGTATTAATATTGTTAGTTGACATAAAGTCTATTCTGTACTTCCATTTTATAGGTGAGAAAAGTGGGGTTTAGTGGGATCAAAAATCTTGCTCCAGTGTCACACATAAAATGATTGTGAACAGAGCAAATGACAGTAAAGAAAACCAAAGACTCAAGGGAGCAATTAGTACAAAAGACTAATGGACAACACTAACTACAGCCTGTGTGAGCTAGAGGTGCCAGCTGCCACTGCCAACTGCTCTGACTAGGATCACAACAGGGGTTCCTGGACAGAGCCAGAAAAAATTTGTAAAATAAAAAATCAAATTCACAAAAAAGACCAGAATTACTGGTCTGATAGAGACTGGAGGAACCCCTGAGACTATAGCCCTAAGATACCCTTCAGAACTGGAACTGAAGCCTGATTTAATAGATAATATTATTGGAATAATATTCCAATAATATTAATATTCCTTGTTCTAGAATGTGACCAGCTGGGAGCTGGACTCACACCCATAAGGACTCACAAGGACACATCAACTGGGCCCTGAGGTATAAAGACAATAGCTAGGACAATCTTGGAAAACATCTTTTAGGGAACCTTCCACATACGCTAAAACAGCACAAAAGCCCACATACTTTCCACTCTTATCATTTTCTGTTAGCATTTACTGAGTAATAAGGTTTGTTGAACAATGAAGACCCTCCTGACTGTCATTACTGAAACCTGTACCAGTGATTGTTACAATAGACAATTCAAAATGTAGGATCACAGTTTGTAGCTGATCTGTGAAAAGATGAAGCTTTCAATGGTTTTGCCCATTTGTAATGTTAATATATTCTGATGATTCTATAACGTTCCTTGGACTCAGGCAGACATGGCTCTAGCAGCATGCTTGTCTGTTTTCCCACTTCTGCTTATTCTGTAATATTTCCTTGGACTTGTGCAGACATGGCTGCAACAGCATGCTTGTCTGTTTCCCACTTTTGCCACTTCGAAAATACGTCGAATAAAACCTTTCTTTTTGCTTTACTAAACTTTGTGATTTTTTTTCCCTACAACAATTAATGGTGCAGTTGTCAAGGATTTCTGAAGCTACGAATCCAGCCAACCTCAAGGAGACCTGGACTGCGGAGCAGAAGCCGGCAAAGAGAGGTCCTATCTTCTGGACCCAAGCATTCACACTAAATGTCCGTTCGACACTGATAGGGTAAATGCTCTTGGAAAATAAGCCTTTGCTTATTTTTTTTTTGTTCTCTTTCTCATGCTTTCTTAAGTTTTGTTTGGCATATTTGTTTGAAAAACCGGTTGTTTGATTAAGAAGAATCTTTCTTAGATTTTTGCTTGATCATTTGGTTAAGGGTGACATTTAGTAACTCTTTTGTGAACTGCAGTTTAGGTTCGGATTTGGGTGTTTGAAACATTAAAGAGGTAATTCTGTTTTCAAAGAGATCTAGATCACCATAAGCCGCAAAATTTGGGCCTTTTTGTGACTCAGAAAATCTGGAAAATAGTGCTCTGTTTTGCCAGATTTGCAGGGGGAGGTGGCAGCTCCTGACATATTTTATGAAATTTGAAGGGAGAAGTGACAGCTCCTGACCTGTTTTATGAAATTTAAGGGAGAAGTGGTAGCTTGGTACCTGTTTTTTGATAGTTTTTCAATAAAAGAGTCACAGTGTTAAAATAAATATCATCAGTAGCTACTTTAAAGTACTTTCCAGATTGGAGGAGCTAGTATATGTAAGGTCTGAAATAAGAGACTAGGTCTCTAGTCAGCAGAATGAATTAGTTCAAAAAGAAGGAAACCAAATGCTTAAACCTGAGACCTTAACATCTTTGATAAATGAGCCTGGATTTTCCCCCATGCTACCAAGACACTGGTTTGGGGTTCATATTTAAAAATACTAAACTGAATATACTGAAAGTAATTTGGAATTTCAGTGACTACTTTGGGAAAATGAGCTTTCACTTGTGTTGTCCTTTCTTTCCTCTTTGGGGAACTTTTGCTTGATTCTCAGATTTTGTCAAAAGGTCTAATATTCCTCCATCTGAGGCCGTGGAAAGTTAGTAAGATTTATCTAGAACCTGTTTTTTCCATTGAATTGAGTTGAATTGAGCAATACAAAAAATTGCTATATACACTTTAAGAAACTAGGATCCCCATATCCTCGTTTTGTGTGCTATTCTTCAGTGAGTTTATGTGGTCTTTCTGTCCCTTTTTTTCCTGAGAGCTTCCTTCTGGTCTAGAGCGTTCTTTCTAAGTTTCTGTTTTGTATCAGGTTGGAGGCTATGGCTGAGAATTGCTGTTTTTGTAAGGCTGTCTTAGAACCTCAGTTCTTTCCTCATCCAAGAAAAACTACGTCTTGTGTCTGTCTTATGCTTTAGATTTTTAGTAGCTAAAATTGGAGAAACTTTGATGTAAATTGGTCTGTTTGAAAAGTACACTAAGATCTTTATGTTCTGTACTATGTCTATCTTAAAAGCGAAACCTCTCAAAGTACATATTATATGAAATGTGTTTTATTTAAGGAGAAAGAATAATTTTGTCTCAAAGTACAACTAGCAGTTCCGGGGTATGAAAAAGGAGGCATAGCACAAGGCTAGAAAAAGACCTTTGGTATTTACTGGGTAGATAAAGAGAAAGCAAAACTGCTTACCAACAGAATAGTAAAAGGAAACAAAATTAATTATCTTTTGCCTTTCAAAATGCCTAGGTAAACTTGTTGTTGTTGTTAGGTGCTGCCGAGTCAGTTCCGACTCATAGTGACACTGTGTACCATAGAACAAAACACTGTCTGGTCCTGCACCGTCCTCACAATCATTGTTATGCTTGAGCCCATTGTTGCAGCCACTGTGTCAGTCCATCTTATTGAGGGTCTTCCTCTTTTTCACTGACCCTCTACTTTACCAAGCATGATGTCCTTCTCCAGGGACTGATCCCTTCTTACAACACGTCCAAAGTATGTGAGACGTAGTCTCGTCATCCTTCCTTCTAAGGAGCCTTCTGGTTGTACTTCTTCCAAGACAGATTTGTTCATTCTTTTGGCAGTCCATGGTATATTCAATATTCTTTGCCAACACTACAATTCAAAGGCGTCAATTCTTCTTCAGTCATCCTTATTCATCGTCCAGCTTTCGTATGCGTATGATGCGATTGAAAATACCACGGCTTGGGTAAGGCGCATCTTAGCCTTCAAGGTGATATCTTTGCTTTTCAACACTTTAAAGAGGTCTTTTGCAGCAGATTTGCCCAATGCAATGTGTCTTTTTATTTCCTGACTACTGCTTCCATGGGTGTTCATTATGGATGCAAGTAAAACGAAATCCTTGACAACTTCAATCTTTTCTCTGTTTATCATGATGTTCCTTATTGGTCCAGTTGTGAGGATTTTTGTTTTTTCTTTATGTTGAGGTGTAATCCATACTAAGGCTGTGGGCTTTGATCTTCATCAGTAAGTGCTTCAAGTCCTCTTCACTTTCAGCAAGTAAGGTTGTGTTATCTGCATATCGCAGGTTGTTAATAAGTCTTCCTCCAATCCTGATGCCCCTTTCTTCTTCATATAGTCCAGCTTCTCGGATTATTTGCTCAGCATACAGTAGGTATGGTGAAAGGATGCAACCCTGACGCACACCCTTCCTGACTTTAAAACACGCAGTATCCCCTTGTTCTATCTGAACAACTGCCTCTTCATCTATGTATAGTTTCCTCATGAGCACAATGAAGTATTCTGGAATTCCCATTCTTCGCAATGTCATCCATAATTTGTTATGACCCCACACAGTCCAATGCCTTTGCATAGTCAATAAAACACAGGTAAACATCTTTCTGGTATTCTCTGCTTTCAGCCAGGATCCATCTGACATCAGCAGTGATATCCCTGGTTCCACATCCTCTTCTGAATCTGGCCTGAATTTCTGGCAGTCCCTTGTTGACATACTGCTGCAGCCGCTTTTGGATGATCTTCAGCAAAATTTTACTTGTGTGTGATATTAATGATATTGTTCGATAATTTCCACATTTGATTGGATCACCTTTCTTGGGAATAGGCATAAATATGGATCTCTTCCAGTTGGTTGGCCAGGTAGGTGTCTTCCAGATTTCTTGGCATAGATGAGTTAGCACTTCCAGTGCTGCATCTGTTTGTTGAGACATCTCAATTGATATTCCATCAATTCCTGGAGGTTTTTTTTTGCTAATGCCTTCAGTGCAGCTTGGACTTCTTCCTTCAGTACCATCGGTTCCTGATCATATGCTACCGCTTGAAACGGTTGAATGTCAACCAATTTTCTTGGTATAATGACTCTGTGTATTCCTTCCATCTTCTTTTGATGTTTCCTGCATCATTTAATATTTTCCCCATAGAATCCTTCACTATTGCAACTCAAGGCTTGAATTTTTTCTTCAGTTCTTTCAACCTGAGGAATGCCGAGCGCGTTCTTCCCTTTTGGTTTTCTATCTCCACCTCTTTGCACATGTCATTATAATACTTTACTTTGTCTTCTTGAGCCACCCTTTGAAATCTTCTGTTCAGTTTTTTTACTTCATCATTTCTTCCTTTTGCTTTAGCTACTTGATGTTTAAGAGCAAGTTTCAGAGTTTCTTCTGACATCCATTTTGGTCTTTTCTTTCTCTCCTGTCTTTTTAATGACCTCTTGCTTTCTTCATGTATGATGTCCTTGATGTCATTCCACAACTCATCTGGTCTTCAGTCATTAGTGTTCAATGCTTCAGATCTATTCTTGAGATGGTCTCTATATTCAGGTGGGATATACTCAAGGTCGTACTTTGGCTCTCGCGGACTTGTTCTAATTTTCTTCAGTTTCAACTTGGACTTGCATATGAGCAATTGATGGTCTGTTCCATAGTCAGCCCCTGGCCTTGTTCTGACTGATGATATTGAGCTTTTCCATTGTCTCTTTCCACAGATGTAGTTGATTTGATTCCTGTGTATTTCATCTGCCAAGGTCCTCGTGATAGTCACTGTTTATGTTGGTGGAAAAAGGTATTTACAGTGAAGAAGTCGTTGGTCTTGGAAAATTCTATCATGCGATTTCTGGCATCGTTTCTATCACCCAGGCCATATTTACCAACCACCAATCCTTCTTTGTTTCAAACTTTCGCATTCCAATCACCTGTAATTATCAATACATCCTGATTGCATGTTTGATCAATTTCAGACTGCAGAAGGCTGGTAAAATTCTTCAATTTCTTCATCTTTGGCCTTAGTGGTTGGTGCGTTAATTTGAATAATAGTCGTATTAACTGGTCTTCCTTGTAGGCGTATGGATATTATCCTATCACTGGCAGTGTTGCACTTCAGGATAGATCTTGAAATGTTATTTTTGACAATGAATGCAACGCCATTCCTCTTCAAGTTGTCGTTCCCAGCATAGTAGACCATATGATTGTCTGAGTCAAAATGGCCAATACCAGTCTATTTCAGCTCACTAACCCCTAAGATATCGATGTTTACGTGTTCCATTTCATTTTTGATGATTTCCAGTTTCCCTAGATTCATACTTTGTACATTCCACATTCCAGTTATTAATGGATGTTTGCAGCTGTTTCTTCTCATTTTGAGTCGTGCCACATCAGCAAATGAAGGTCCCGAAAGCTTGAGTCCATCCACGTCCCGAAAGCTTGACTCCATCTACTTTGAGGAGGCAGCTCTTCCCCAGTCATCTTTTGAGTGCCTTTCAACCTGGGGGCTCATCTTCCAGCACTATATCAGACAATGTTCAGCTGTTATTCATAAGGTTTTCACTGGCTAATTCTTTTCAGAAGTAGACTGCTGAATAATTCTTCCTAGTTTGTCTTAGACTGAAAACTCAGCTGGAACCTGTCTGCCATCGGTGACCCTGCTGGTATCTGAATACAGGTGGCATAGCTTCCTACAAACTTGTAGGTCATCTTAAACATATGTACATGAATTGGAATGACCTAATCACGTCTTCTACCATGAGTCAAAAATAGGGAGGGCAGGGCAGGATCAGTCCTCCCCAGCCCCCCAGTCTCTGAGGTCATATAGCTCCAGAGAAGCTTTTGAAAGACCGCTTCCAACTAGGTGGAAACCCTTTTTAGACAAAAGATAAGAAAAGAAAAATTGCTGCTTTGCTATAGTTATCAGAAATTGGGTGGATCCCAATCATAAAAGAACTGTAAACAAGTTCTCTCTATTGTAGGGGAACTCTGAGAAGCCAAAAATTAGGAATCACAATGAGACACATCTGAAATGGCCTGGGAAAATGTTTCCAACCCTAGCCAGAGACTTAAGGTTATTATCTGTATCAATGAATTAATCAACTGAGCAGAGATTTTGTGATAAAATCAGTTGATAAAATCTTTAAAGGCTAAAATTAGATTAGGAAAATATGGGAAATAGTAAAAGTTGAGTGAAAATTTAGAATGTTTAAAGAGACTTTATTTCAACTACAGTTATGTTTTATAGCATACTGGCTTAAAATAATTTCCAAGACCTTTTAGGTAACTTATTAATTGAGTAAATAGATATTTGTCATTATTTAAGTTTGTATACTTTTGCTTTTTTATGCCACAAGAGAAAGAATATATATACTTAAGTCTGCAAATGCATGTGTTGATTTTTGCCATTTTAAAGAGATGCACTATAATAGATACGCAGCAAACAGGTTTTAAGGTTTTAACAGGTTCATTAAGAAAAAATTACTTGATATGGTCAAAAGTTTTATCTGTCTGACTGAAATTTAATTTATGAGATTTTAGGAACTTTAATGTTACTTAGCATATAAAAAACAAAGAATTAGATTTCTCGCTGTTAAATAACAAAATTTTCTTTGATTTCTGAGTTGAAGAGTTAATTTATTTGTGTAATCTGCCTCGAAGACAAAGGTTTAGCCACTCATTAGAGTAAGATTCCTGAGTCAGAAACCAAGCCGTGTGGCTTTAGGAAAAAACAAAAAAGCAAAGGTTTTTACCTTTAAAATCTTTGGTTAAATTTCTTGGCGACCTTTAATAAACCCCTGACAACCTTGAAACTTCATGGAAAGCCACAAAATTTTTTTATAAAGGAAAAGTGCCAAAAAGTTTTGCTTAACATGTTATAAATTACATGGAACGTTTTGTCAGAATCAAGAGAAGTGCCTGATTCTCTTTGGGTTAAAATTTATATATTAGTGTTTCCGCTTATGTTTTTGCCTAATATTAGACAATAAACATATAATATTATGTCATAATTTTGTTATTATTTCTTAATTGCTAACTTGGTCACAACTTTATCAAAGCTAATGGCTTGACTGGGGAATTCACATCATTTACCTATGAAGTTTTTTTTATTACTATTTAGGTATTTAGAGACTTGATAATCTTGGTATATCCTGACTATATGGTATTATGTCTCAAGATTATTATGTATTATATCTGAAGCTCTTTGAAAATAAGGTTAGTCATTATATTTAGAAATTTTTTTTATCTAAAGTGTTTTTAACTGATTTTATTTGACCTTTGCATTATGCTTGTAATTAATTTCTATCAGGTGTTTCACAATTGAGTATTATTTTTATAAATTAATTATGGCCATATTAAGTTTTGTCATCTGCAGATAAGTTTTTATTTTGCTGATTTGCCAAAAACGTTTGACCAAAATGTCTCAGGAAAACGATGGACTATATTGGACTTGTGAAAAGGACTGTGACTAGACTCAATAAAACTACCAGAACTCTTATGCAGAAGCTGTTGGGTTCACAGACTTCGGCTGATCCAGAATCACATGGAAAAGAAATTAACTACATTAAGACTGAGTAAACTAGAGGATACTATGGGTTTTATGTAGGAGTATTGTTGATGTTTTAAGGTCCTACCTTCTGGATACAAGAAATCTTTACCTTTCTCCTAAATTATCTAAGAGTTGGATATTTTTTTTTTAATTTTATTTATTTTATTTTTTTAAAAATATTTTATTGTACTTCAGGTGAAGGCTTACAGAACAAACAGTTTCTCATGTAACAGTAGTACACATGCTGTTTTATGACTTTGGTTAACAACCCCACAACATTTTAACCCTCTGAATTCTCAGCTTTTTTTTTTTTTGGTGAAAATACACGTAGCCAAAGATACACCATTTCAAAACTTTTCACTTACACACTTAAGTGACATTGACTATGCTCTTCCAATTGTGCTGCCATTCTCGCCCAAGATGAAGGTGTACAGGACAAAATAGCCTCCCATTTAACAGTTACTACAAATGTTGCCCTATAACAGTGGTTAACAATCTCACAACACATCAACAGTATCCTTACTCAACTCGTGTTCCTTATCATCAGCTTCCTACTCCCCCTCTGCCTTCTGGCCCTTGTCACTGGACTCCTGTACCTCGTTAGTCTCATTTAGTTTTACTGGGCTGTCCACTCCCAGGCTGAACAGTGAACCTCGAAGGTAACTTCACCTCTGAGCTGAAAGGGTGTCTGGGGGCCACACTCTTGAGGTTTCTCCAGTATCCTTTAGGCCAGTAAATCTGGTCTTTTTTTTTTTTTTTATGGGGGAGTTAGAATTATGCTCTACATCCTTCTCCAGCTCTGTCCAGAACCAAGAGTTGGATATTTTAACTTTTGAATCAGAAGTTCCTGTTGGTCAACTTAGCAAAGTTGTAAATATTATAACCAGAGAAGTGTCTGAAGTTCGAGCTATAATTTTACAAAATAGAACGTTAGATTTCCTGTTAGTCTCTCAAGGAACAGTTTTGTGCCTTCATGGATAAATGTTGATGTAGTTATGTTAATACGCAATCTGAGGTTTTGCAGAATGTAGTTGCTGCTGAGGCACATGAAAAGCAGTTACTGATGCTGCTTATGCATAAACAAACACCTCATGAGATTTGTTTCCTTGGTTCAAAGAACTTAGGGTCATGGTTTCATTGGTTATTTCAGATAATTGGCCTAATATTATTAAGTGTTTCTACCTCCTAGTTCACTGTATGGTGCCTGGGATCTTAAAAACCAGATGGTGCCCAATTACCATTTATTGAGCATTTTCGATCAAAGATTCTATAGCAAGATCATGATCCAAAGGAGAGTACCATGAAAGAGTTGTGACTCTCCTGGAATCCAGATTTCTGGCCTTCATGGAGGTTAGAGTAGCCTATACAGGCTGTTGCCTTGGGTGTCCTTTTGAACCTCCAGCTTTGAGAAAAAAATACTGGTTCCTGAAGCCACTTTTGAGTCAAACAATGGTCCAGATAAACTAGTGAGAGCGTTTGGCTCTGGGCATTGTGCTTGTTTGAAGAATTCAGTCTGTTTTGGGAAACTGACTCCAAAGATTAGACTGAGAGTTATGTTTAGGGTAAATCAGTAATCAGTTTAATTGGTCTTCAAGACAGTGCCATATGAAATACTTGTCTAATGTTTACAATCAAACTCTTACCCTCTTACTATGCAGAAATTTATGTATCTTAAAGAAACAGGCTCTCAGAAGAGATCGACCTCATGGCTCAGACTCCATTTTGTCTTAGGCTCCACTTCTGCTTCTGAGAAAGGGACCCATGACTGTTAATAGATAAACCAAGGAGGGGCAGCCTGCACTTGGGAGGAACACTTAGTATGCTTTAAAGAGATTAACTAAAGACCTCCAGTAGGAGAGGTCCTTCCTGTATTATCTTGCTAATCATGAATTCTCTAATGGAAACTTGTCACATGTAAATTTTTCTATATTTTCTATTTTCGCTAGACAAACTTTGTGTGTTCTTTATGGATATGTTTTTATGTGGCAGATCCAACTACACTAGTTTAGATGATCCCTTTCCAACTGATAGTGAATTTACGTGGGCAATCTCTTGTTCAGATTTCTGGTGAATGCATAGGCAATGCACTTTGGGAATTTTAGGATTACCTTTAAATATTCATAGTAATGATGCCAGTAAATATTGGAAAGGAAATGTTAAATTGTTACACATTGTAAAATAAAAGTCAGAAGAAAACTCATTGGTTCAGCACACAGGGTCTGGTTGGTAGCTTTAATTCCTATTTATGGTGTAGCTGAATTGGAGAAATCTTTAAGAAATTTATCAATCACTATGGGATTAATAGCAGACGAAGTTGCTAATGGGATGGAAACATGACAGGGATCTCTTTTCTCATAAACCAAGGTGACATGAGATAACAGAATAGCCTCAGATTTTTTATTAGTCCAAGAAAGTGTAATCTGTGCTGTAGCAAATACCTCTTGTTGCATTTGGATAAGTAACACAGGAGAAGTAGAACATGATATACATAGAATTAGACAGCAAGCTACTTGGTTATACATTGTAACACCGTTACAAATACCAGATTTATTTGGTTGGTTACCATCCAGAATAAGTACATGGGTTAGATCACTACTGCAAGGGATAGTAATATTCTTAGTCTGCATCCTGATAGTATTAGGCATAATAAAATTTATCTTCTATTGTCTTACACACCTAAAAGGCAAAAGAAGGCCTCAGGTTAAAATGTTGATGTACATTGAGTCCATTCACTTCGGCAATGCGATTGATGAGAACATTGCTCTTAAGAGCCTGGTGAAGAACCTGATGGTATCCGGTGGAAAACCAGCACTGTGAGTTTAAAGAGCATGCCATGGTCACCATCTAGGTACTCAACTAAGTCCAGGTATTGATCATTATTAATCATTGATGTGTTATCTCCAATCTCCAGTCAAAAGGAGGGAATGATTTAATAGATAATATTGGAACCATTATTCCTTGTCCTAGAATGTGACCCAGCTGGAGCTGGACTCACAAGGACACATCAGCTGGGCCCTGAGGTATAAAGACAATAGCTAGGACAATCTTGGGAAACATCTTTTAGGGAATCTTCCACATAAGCTAATAAAACAGCACAAAAAGCCCACATACTTTCCACTCTTATCTTTTTCAGTTAGCATTTAGTGAATAGTAAGATTTGTTGGACCAATGAAGACCCTCCTGACTGTCATTACTGAAACCTGTACCAATGATTGTTAAGAAAGACAATTCAAAATATAGATCACAGTTGCTAGCCAATCTGTGAAAAGGTGAAGCTTTCCATGGTTTTGCTCATTTGTAACGTTAACATATTCTGATGATTCTGTAATGTTCCTTGGACTTGGGCAGACATGGCTCTAGCAGCATGCTTGTCCGTTTTCCCACTTTTGCTTATTCTGTAATATTTCCTTGGACTTGTGCAGATGTGCCTGCAACAGCATGCTTGTCCGTTTCCCACTTTTTTCCTCTTTGAATATATGCCGAATAAAACCTTTCTTTTTGCTTTACTAAACATTATGATTTTTTTTCTTCCCCCTACAGCAAGCCATTCCCAGAGACCATCTTTCAGCAAAACCATAGACAGGCCCATAAAATAAAAACATCCGAGAGGAACATGCTCCTTAGAACAATCAATTACACAAAATCAAAAGGGTAACATCTGCCCAGAAGGAAAGATGAGAAGGCAGGGAGGGGTAAAAAATCAGGAGGAAAGGAAACTGGAGCTTGGGCAGAAATGGGGAGAGTGCTGACACATTGCGGGGAATTAAACCAATGTCATGGAACACTTTATGTACAAACCATCAAACGGGAAACTAATTTGCTCTGTAAAATTTCACTTAATGCACAATTAAAAAAAAAGAATCGGTTTTAACTCGGGGAATTTGTAGTCAATTTTTAAATCACAAATCCGAGGAGTGACACGATCACATTTTGGAAAGATTCCCTCCAATGAGAAGGCAGATAAGGTCAGGACCTGGTCTAATGGACACGGGAAATCGGGTGGAAAGGAGGAATGTGCAGGCATAGTACAGGCAGAGTAATATTAGGGTCACATAACAATGTACAAATTTTTGTATGAGAGACTAACTTGAATTGTAAACTTCACTTAAAGTACAATAAAATAAAGAAAAAAAAAGATTTCCTCCAACTATAGTGGAAGGGATGTATGGGAGATGGAAAACAGTAAGCCAATAATCAGAATAATAAAGCAGCTTTCTCTAAGGTACAGCAGTAAGGGATGCTGATCATCTGGCAGATGCTGCGGGGACTGGGACGACTTGAGAAGTATTTAGATACTTCTCTCAAGGCTTGGTGTGGAGTTAGACGATGCCCTTCGTGAGCGACAGCGAGGACCCTTAAACCTGGTTTGGGTTTTAAGGGCACAGGGCGCAGAGAGTCCTAGAAGTAAGGGAATCCCTACCCTCACTGAGATCATAGATTAATTGAGGCCTTTGGGCTTGAGGACGGCCACGGGGGCATCCCACTCTCGGACCTCAGCTGTTGACGGCAGCGGCGATGGGTGGGGGCGATTAGTGCTGTCTGTTGCCACTCCCGCCGCACAGCTAGGAAAAGCGCTGAGTCATTCTGATCCCCCTCCTCTCTTCCTCCTCCAGCACCCCTAACCCAGTCTGGCTCTCGCGAGAGCCCAAGAGACTATAAAGGCAGCGCCCCGGGAAGGGTTCGCTCATTCATTTCCTGCCTGGTCTCGCTACGTTCTGTGTAGTACTTGTAAGTGTATGGGCGCATGGCCTCGCGAACCCCACCCCACCCGCTGCTGCGTTTTGCTCTCTTGCTTTTCTCTGAGGCCTACCCAGGTTCTGCTGCAGGTGCTGTGACCGGTGAGGCAGCCCGGTGGGGCCCGGCGCCCAGAGTGTTTGGGTGGTACGCTCACCCATCGTTGGTCCTGCTCTTGTGGTTTCGGGGTCATGGTTGAACCACGACACTAGCACCGCTTCCAGTCTCTTCCTCGGGCAGAGGGTGCTAGTTGGCTTGGCGCGGCCGCTGGGTGAGGTGGGGTGGAATCTCGTCGGCTAGCTGCGTGCGGGGCAGGGCGAGTTCAGAAAGCTGCTGGAATGAACGTGGAACCTAATTTGTGGCTGCAGAAGGCTAACCGGCCGTTGTGTGGTGGGGGTAAAAGCGGTGCGGGTCTTCAGCAGTGATTTGCTGTGAAAGTTCCCGACATGCCCTCGCTGAAGACTGCACAACCTTTTCTGCTGGTGCTTTTTGGACTACTAGGGTGAGCGTGACGGGAGCGGCGAGAAGGTACCTGAACTGGGTTTGGAGGCGTGGTCCTCTCAAGGAGCTGTTGGGGCGTATCTCCTGAGGGGGCCGCATTGGCCGGAAGTCCAGCATACTTTGCCCTTGGTTGGTCGGGCTTCTGTGGTGTTGGGGCCACCTGGAAAAACAGGTTTGGACGAGGAGCCTGTTTCTGTTAGGGTCACACTCCGTCGTCAAGTTGCAGTGTACCCTTACAGTTTCTTTGTTAAATGGTGAATGGTGTTAAAATAGTTGTTCTTTTAAACAGGCTGTGAAAACTTTGCGACGATCGATTCTCGGCGTGTGCACAACGTTTCCTTTGGTTGTATTATGAACCGAGAACTTTGGGACTTACTGGAAAATTAGCCTCTTAGGGCTTTCAAACCGATGATTTAGCTGAGTTAAATCGTAACTACTTATTTTGGAGTTGAGTTGGGTGAATCTTATGCATTAAACTGAATTCTTGGCTCTACTGATTTTTATTCTGGGATCTCGGCCCCGAGGCCAGAAACCCATTCTTGAAACAATTTCTAGGGCTAAACACAACACCTAAAGTTTTTAAGTTGAGTAGATACTAGAACCTTGCTCTGGATTGGGTTTAGGGCATGTGCTTTCTTGGGCAAATCCACCTGGAGAAAGCTCATACGTGCTTTCCATGTTGTAAAGAGTGAGGCGCAGTCCGCAGAAGGGCAACATGATGGCTTGTGGGAGTCAGGCAGTCAGCGTTGGTGGTGGCTTTGTGCATTGTGCACTTGGGTTCTGGGTTGAGAGCTTCCACCCTACCCTTTCCTTCTCTTCTTGTGTATAATGGAAAAGAAGAAAAAAATGCCATTTCATAAATGTCTAAAAAGTGAAAAAGGTGGCTTTGACTTACACAAAAATTATGCTTTTTAAATGAAAACATAGGATGAGATTCAGAGACTCTTGTAACATCTGATTTTGCTCCAGAAATTGGAAAGCTCAGATTGTAGCCCTTTCATTGTGACCCTTGGCTACTAGCTTGTACTACTAATATAAAAACTATGTATTCAGGGCCACTGGATAGGATTTTTCTTGATTCTTCTACAGCTAAGTCCCTAAGTAGGTGAAGGCTACCTTTTATCTAGAAAAACAAGACTTGTTTCTAATTCATTTTCTCATGTATCTTTTCCAGGTGCTAACAAGATGTCTTCAGGAACTGCCAAAATTGGGCACCCTGCCCCCAACTTCAAAGCTACAGCTGTTATGCCAGATGGTCAGTTCAAGGATATCAGCCTATCTGACTACAAAGGTAAGATTGATTACATTGGCCTCATTAAAATGGAATTGTTTTATAATCCAGAGATAACTTGTTGAATTTCTGTATGTTATATTCGATTTTAAAATTCTTTATATCTTCTAGGACAAGGTCTTTAGAGCAGGAGTTTGTTACCCTTACCTTGACGTGAAAGGATGATGATCAGTGTTGAGAGTAGATATTCAAGGTCCAGACCTCTTTTGGAGAAGGCATATGCTTCATTTTATGTAACCATATTAGTTGAATTTGATTTTTTTCAGTACTTCTCTTGAATTGTTTATTCTCATCTCTTATTGTAAGAGGCCTGGCACAGTGGTTAAGAGCTCCGCTGCTAACCAAAAGGTCAGTAGTTCAAATCCAACAACTACTCCCTGGAAACCCTATGGAGCAGTTCTACTCTGTCCTGTAGGGTTGCTATGAGTCGGAATTGACAGCAACGGGTTTGGTTTTTTCCTTATATTATGAAGTCTTTCAGCTCTGATACTGTTTAGTGGTCATTCGTGAAATGTGTGTGTCACAGCTGTTATATTATTAGGCAGAGGGCTCAGGCCCATTCCCTTGACTGTTTTTGCTCCTTGGAGAAGAGTTGATGTCACAGCTGAAACAACTCCCCTTTCTCGTCATAGTTACATGCAGATACTTGGCAGTCTCTAATGAGGCTGTTCCTTTCTTGCAGTCCTGTAGCAGCTGGGTCTCCGGGGACAACTGGAGATTAAAAATTCCTTCTTAGTGGTGTAGTATCAGTTTTTGGAGTTGGCTTTTGGGTAGAACTTGGAACTAGGTTTCCTAATACATCACACTTGTTAGATGGTGATGAGAGCAAGTAAGTGGGGCCCTATGGAGGGAAGCTTCTCGTGACAAACAAGGTGACACCAGAGATAGGTAACCTTGGCCCAAGAGTATAGGTACTAGGTCTAGGAGGAGCTGTTCTCTGCTCTCCAGGGCTTGATTTGCTGAGGCTTCAAAGTGCTTGTTAGGCAAAGCCCTGGAAGAGTTATTTAGATGAGTCACTTTTTAGTTACTTTGCTTTTCAAAGTAAATGTCAAAAAAAGGCCTTTTGTTTGACTCTCAAACAGTGCCACTACCTGTTAATGAAGTGAATGTTTGGAGTTACTCCATAGCTTAGCACATTAGGTGTGGTGAGACACTTCTGGACAGATTGACACTCTACTTCAACTGGTAATCTGAATGACTTCAGTAAAATTCCAGTTACAAGTTCTGTTAACCTACTCAGATCTTTGAAACTTTCTTTATAAGATCTTTATCTCTTGTTTTGTAAGGTTGGTTAGGAACGAGTTTGTGTTGATTCAGGTGATTACAGGTCCTTACCTGTCCCATCACTGTGTTCATTGTGGAAGACGTACAAAGGCTCTGATTTCCTCTTGTTGGTTTCTTGTCATCTGGCAGCAGAGAACTTAGCAGTTCAGCTTCTTCTGGGCAGTCTTTTTAAGCATTGGCAATATGCCACCCAGTTAAAAGTGATAATTGCATTTTGCTTTCTTTCATTTGAGTAAGAACTTGGTGTTTATACTCTTACCTTAGCCACCCATAGAAGTAATTTTATAGTTGGCAGCTAATGTGCAGGCGGAAGAATAAAGTATAGAGCTGTAAAGAACTTTTTCCTATTTAGATGCATGAGTCCCCAGACCCTCCTGCTGCAACAAGTTCTAAAATAGATGCTAGGAGACAGCTATGTTAGAGAGGTCTTGTATAGGGCTTTGAATCTATTTGTTCCTGTTCGAACTCCTGCTGAGAATTGCATTTTTAACAAAGTTCCCAGGTGACGCTGATGCTGCTGGTTAGGGACCAAGTCAGAACCACTAGTACAGCATTGGTTCTCAAGTTTATTACACGTAAGAATCACCTGGGGATCTTGTTGAAGTGTAGGTCCCGATTAAGTATATCTGGGGTGAAATGAAAATTCTCAGCAGGGGTTCGAAGACCTGGTCTTGCCACTTAACAATTGTGTGTCCTTCTGCTATCAACTTTAAAAAGGCCTTTTTCATAGGAAGTGTGTCTTTAGCTTTTCATTCTCTATAAGGCTAACCTGTGAATCCTTTTCTTTTCAGGAAAATATATTGTGTTCTTTTTTTATCCTCTTGACTTCACCTTTGTGTGCCCCACGGAGATCATTGCTTTCAGTGACAGGGCAGAAGAATTTAAGAAACTAAACTGCCAAGTGATTGGTGCATCTGTGGATTCTCACTTCTGTCATCTGGCTTGGTAAATCTCTTGGTCTGTTTGGCACGTGGACTTAGTAACTAAGCAGCAATTGGGATACATCGGCAATAGACTTTCTTAAGTGTAGACTTCTGGCTCCTTGTGAGCAGAGTACAGAGGCTCTTGACTTCCTCTTGTTGCTGTCTTAGCACCTGATGCAGATAAGCGGCAGCTTGAGTTGCAGCTGAGTATGCTCTGGTGACCTTAACTGTTTTCAGCCATTCACTTTGCTGCTGGAAAGACTTGAGTATTGGGAGAGTTCGATAAGAATGTGGGAAAGAGGAAGGAATGCGTACATTTAATGCTCTGGCTACACAAGACTTTAAATGAATGTGATTGTATGTGTGTGCCTTTTGCTGTAGGATCAACACACCCAAGAAACAAGGAGGTCTGGGACCCATGAACATTCCTTTGGTATCAGACTCCAAGCGCACTATTGCTCAGGACTATGGGGTCTTAAAGGCAGACGAAGGCATCTCATTCAGGTAAATACCTGCTGGGGGCGCTGACATTCATCAGGAGAATTGTTGGATTGGCTGAGAGCCATTTATTTTGAGAAGACTAGAGCCCTGATTTGCAGATACTCTTGACTCATTCCATTCTTCATGCAGGGGCTGCCTCACTAAGGCAAGGCCAGTTCAGGTCTTGGAGACCAGCGCCATTTACTGAGCAAATTACTAAACCTGTACTACCTCATTCCTCAATCCTTCAATTTCTTCCAGGGGCCTCTTCATCATTGATGATAAAGGGATCCTCCGGCAGATCACTGTAAATGACCTCCCTGTTGGCCGCTCTGTGGATGAGACTCTAAGACTGGTTCAGGCCTTCCAGTTCACGGACAAACACGGGGAAGGTGAGCCAGATGTCTGGTGACCAGACAGCAGAATCATGGTGGTAGGGTAGGAAAAGTGGCGCAACAAAGTTTGTCAGATACAGAAAGAAAGGGTGATTTATGTCTCATTAAAAAACAGAAATCTCTGTGTATTACTGTGGGTCGAGGAGGTGGGGATAATGGAAAAGCTTGGGAAGAATATAAAGGTTTTTTGTTTCAAGTAAATACTCCTTGCTTCTACCCTGCTCATTTAGAATCAAGTCACTGCTGCAGATTTTACTTGGAGTGTAGGAGAGGATCTCTGGGTATGTTGGAGCAAAACAAAAAGTTGAGAATTACGTCTAGAGATGAATTGTGCCATTTTTGACAAGTGTGGTGGGAAGAGCTTATCCTCTAGTCAGTATTTATTTTTACTGGGGTTTTAAAAATACATAAAGGTAATATATATGCTCTGAAAATTGGCAAATAAAAATAGGACTAAGATAATAATTTAGCAAGAGATAATAGGTAGGTAGATGTAGTTAACACATCTGTTTTCATACATTTTTTTATTTTTTAAAAGTGCATTCTGTTGTACAGTAATGGTATTTGTACAATCAGTTATTGTATATCAAGTTTATAAAAATGTTTAATGTAAAAATGTTTAAAAAGTGGGGAGGATTAGATGAAATACCTATATTCTGAAAGTGTCATGATCAAAGGCATTGTTTTTATAAGTCTGTCCCTGTAAAACCTAAACATGACCAAGCACATTAAACTTTTGATTTTTGTCTAGCATTTGCTAGAGTATGAGCCTTTCTTTTTCTTTTGCCCACGAATAGTAGTTCTGTCCTTACATGTTCTCATTGCAGTGTTGTGGTAAAGTAGAGCCTCATTTGATCTCAACTTGTGAGTTGTAAAGGCTGTATAGCTTTTTGATTTTTTTTTTTTTCCTCTTTGCATCGGTTGTTGGAGTCAGACAACTTTATTCTAATGAAGAGTTAGCTTAGTTTTTAAGGACTCAGCTCCTGAGGTACCTGGTTTTGGGTATGTAGGAGAGTGGGAGTCTTGACCCATCCCAAGCTTAATGCAATTATGGACAAGGTAATTGTGATTAAATGCTACTGACTTCAGATCAAGGCCCAGGCAACTTTGGTTCATGACCTTGGACAAATTTCTTCCCTTACTACATCTAAACTTTTTTCTCTGGAAGATGAACAGTTCAGACTAGCCTTCTAAGATCCATTTCACCTCTGATCTTGTGAAGAGGTGAAGTTGTTAAGAGTCTGGATAAGTGGTTTGTGTTTGAGGGACCCAAAAGTGGTTAGAGTGAAAGGCTGAATAATAGGGTCAGTGAGCACTGATACCAGGAGGCACCATTTGCAGAAGCATGTCTGGGCTTTAGCCTGGCTGATTGCAGGAGTAGACACCTGATGCTGCCCCCTGGTGGGGGATGAGGTACTGCCACGGGGCAGAAGGAGAGGGAGTGGTAAAATCGGCCATTTCCTGGACTTCCTTAGGGCCTTGCATATAGGTTAGACTCTTTTTGGACCCAAGCTTGTGACACTGTAAAACTTGCTTCTTCGTATTCTGTACTGGTTTCTGCTACCTCCTATCCCATTAGTCCTGGCATAGTCTTTTATGGCATGTAATATAGTAGTCCCCATTTGAGAGCCTATGAATGCTGTAATGTTCATTTGACAAATAATATCACTATTGCTAAGGACCAGTAAACCAATACTTAAACACACCATTTATTAATTGTAAATGGTGGGATTGGGATCCAAATTCACATTCTTTTTTAGGTAGTTAAAGATGTTGAAAAGGACATTGCTTCGGGCCTTCTGTGCTGGAGTAGTTCTCATATTGGAGTTATTGTGAATGGTGTCATTTTCTATTGCACTTTTAAAAAGGCCGGTTTATGTGGAACTCTGCTAGTTCTGCTGGGCCTAAACTTCTCTTAAGTGTTGATCTTTCTGCCTGTCGTTAAAACCGGTATGGTTTTAAGTGCTGTGAGGCCCAAGTGCCAAGGAGATGGAGTTAGCAAGGTCATCCTTTCTGGTTCATTATTCCTCCTACTTAGCTGTGAGGCCCAGCTCTTTGTGTCATGATTTATAATTGGGTTATTCTAAAGCTTTGTGTTTTTTTGGTACCCTTTTAGTATACCTGATTCCAAACTTCTGTCTGGCTTTTTTACGGGAGCAGATCGCCAGGTCTTTTGTCCCCCAGAGCCACTGGTGTGTTGGAACTGCTGATCTTTTCAGTTAGCAGCTAAGTGCTTAATCATTGCGCCACCAGGGCTCCATTGTTGATGCTTAGGGACCTGTATTTTAACGCTTTGGTGTTAGCACAAATAACTACATAACAATTAGATGGAGATTTCAGGAAAGTAATGGCAGCTGGGTCTGCTGTTTAGCTCTTGTTCCAGCCATATGTTGTGCCCAGAGAGCTGGTTTTAGACTGTGACGGCATATGAAGCTATATGACATCTTCAAATATAAAGGGGCTTCCTTCTCTTACTTGAGCAAGTGAGACTCTTGTTGCTCCATTACTGGACTTCGGTGCCTACATGTTTTGTAGAAGACAAACAGCAAATCAGATAATGGCTTGAACTCTCTTTGCCTCACTTTCCTCAGGCTAGCTCAAGGAGTATAGCTAGCTCAGCATTGTAGGAAATGGTTGAAGGCTATGCTTTCTGCATAGTGTGTGAAAGATCTAAACCCTGACCTTTTACTTAGAGTAGAAGGTATTTTTACTTAGTGAGACAAGCTGGGCCTTCTGTGGAGTTCAGGCTATCTAGTTTGGTAGAGTTGAAAGATGTTGAGTAGGCATCCTCTTCTTGAGGAGGCAGACTGGTTACTGCCTTCAGATCTCTAAACTTCTGCCAAAGGGGAAATAATAGCTTAATGTTAAAGGTTTAAGAAATTCAAGCTTTCAAGGACTGACCTGGGACCTAGTCCTAGCTTTGTCCTTTTTTTAGTTTGTTTCTTTTGTGGGTTTGGAGAAGTTAGGGCAAGTCATTTAAATTATTATTTTTTTTTTTAAAGAAGTATTTGAAGCACACATACAAGTATGGAGAACATTATTAATACCAATTTGTCTACCTACTTTAATATTTTGCCATATTTGCTTTTAGACAGACTTTATTTTTAGAACACAGCATCAACTATTGAAACTCTTGTTACTTTAAATTTCAGGTGTACCTCATGAATAAATTCAGTAGAATAGTATAGTAGGGTTCTGGTGAGGATTAAATTATGTTTGTAGTTGGCCTTGGAGTAAAAAGGCTGAATGATTTCTAACAGATTGCAGGACAGGCTCCTTGGGCTGAGATCTGGTTTTGAGGTGGTCCTTCGTTCATGAGAGGAGGGTGGTGCCCACCACTGAGCTGGTTACTGATGAGTAGCATTTTTCTCTTACAGTGTGCCCAGCTGGCTGGAAGCCTGGCAGTGATACCATCAAGCCTGACGTCCAGAAAAGCAAAGAGTATTTCTCCAAGCAGAAGTGAGCGCTGTGCCATTTTAGTGCCGGCCTGCAGTGGGCAGCCTTGAGAACAGAAACCTCTTTTGTACTTCTCTTCATGCATAAAATACAAAGCCTTATACTTGGCTGAGACCTGATATGTGAATAGGTATAGGCCTTTTCTGCAGGGGTTGGGGAGGCCAGCCTTTCTTTACCCTGGTGGAAATGGCCTGAGCTCTGTGCTGTGGGCCAGCTAACATGTATCATGTACCAGTAGTGGAGCATGAGCCCGCGGATTTCTTGTAGTCCCTATTAAACTTGAACCAAGACTTTGATGTTTCTTCATTTTAGAGGGTATTTACCATTAATTTTAAGAAAAATTTACTCTTTGCTTTCCCTCTTGAAGGGGAAAATGAGTGAGAGCTACGTCAGAATCAGGAAATTATATTAAGGGAAAATGCAGGTAAACATAGGGAATGTAACTGAGTCATGGTGTCATATTTTATTTTACTACATCTGGAGATGAACTAGCTCTGGAATAGTGTTGGCCAGGGCACTGCAACTTACACTGCAGACTGGGTTGCAGGTAAGACCCCTATGAGATTGCCTGGGTATTTCCGTTTATACCATTGTGGGGAGGGCTGTGTGAGAACCAGAGGCTTAGACTCTTCTGCTAAATGCTTGGTGCTAGCTCTGTAAAAACAGAGTTGTAGGCTCCTGCACCTTTGGAACTGAAAGGAAGGGGGAGACAAACACAGGGTTGGTGGCCTTGGGGTAGGGCTTTCAGTAGCAGAACAGTCCTGAGCACATCTCACCTTTCTTGGGTTATAGCCTTGATGAGAGGATAGATAGCTGCCACTGAGTGGTTTCTGACTCATGGTGACCTTAATACAACAGAATGAAAGGCTGCCTGGTCCTGCATCATCCCCAGGATCCCTGGCGTGTTCCAGTCCACTGTTGTGGCTGCTCTGCCAGTTCATCTCACCGAGGGTCTCCCTTGCCTTTGCTGGCCCTTCATTTCACCAAACATTCTCTTCCAGGGATCGATACCTCCTGATGATGAGGAGTCGAAAGAAAACAAGTCGGACAATGCTCTGTTGAGATCTAGGTTTTCATCGGCTTGTTTTAAGCAGTAGAAGCCAGGCCTTTATAATTAGAGGATAGTTGGTGCTTTATTTTTGACCCTCATCCATATCATTGTCCTGAGAGGGTTGTTGGTGGGGAAAAGTTGGGTTCTTCATGGGTCCTTGAGACTACAGGACAGATTCAGAACGGAGGATCCTTCAGTGTGTCATGGGGTGTTCTTCCATACACTTTATTTCCTTCATCAGCTATGCTAACATACCCAGCCCTCCAAGAACCCAGACTAGAGCTAAGAGCAGCAGTGCAGGATTCCTGAAGCTTTTAATGGCCAACTCACCACTTTTCTACGTGCCAGGCACTGTTAAATAGTGTTTTACGTGAATTTATTCAGTCTTCACAACAATCCCATGATGTGGGTACTCTTATTTAGGGGATGCTTGCTGTTCAGACTCCGTAACTAGTATCTTGGTGCACTGTGAAGAAATGGTAACAGGCAATAAATACTCCATATTCCAAGATAGGTGGGAATTCTAGATCTGTCTTGATCTTTGACTTACTGTCTTAACCAAACCTTAACTTCCCTGAATTTTACCTATATTATCAAAAATTAGTCATCTTGTACCCTAAATAAAACCTCTCGTCGAAGCCAAGAAAGTTTTAGCAAGTACCATTGTCATAAATAGGGGTCCCACAGAGGAGGAAAGGTATCAAGGGCCAGGGGATGCAGTTGGTGACACTCTGGGACTGAGCCAGCCCCGTACTCGGCTGGAATTCTGGGGCTTAGGGCTTAGTGTGGTAAGGGGATGAAGCTCAGGGGATACTGGGCTGTGCTCCTCTGCAGGCAGAGTGAAGCCCAACAGGGCCCAGCGCTGGGCTGGCGGAGTAGAAAAGTAGGCCTTCTGCTCTTCTGAGTAGCGCTCCTGGGGTGTCACAACATCTCTGTAACTCCAGTCATGCCAATGGAAATTAAAGGCTTCAAGCAGAGTGATGCGGTCAGCTCTTGTAGGAACACAGTCAGTGGGCTTTGTCGGTAGCAGGTCTGGCACCTCTACTCCTGGCAGCAGTAGCACCCCTCGGATGGCAAACCAGCCCCCGTATCGGGAGTGTATACACACACCTGATATGTGCTGGGGAGAGGATAAAGAAAAGCAAGGTCATAAGAGATCACCTTGACACCAGGTCCACTCACCATTACTGCAAGCTAGTCTTGTTCACTTAAATCACTCAATGGATGCTGATTCCACATGTTAGATGTCCTTGAGTCAGTTCTCATAGCGACCCTAGGTACAACAGAATGAAACACTGCCCGGTCCTGCAACATCCTCACAATCATGCTTGAGCCCATTGTTGCAGCCACTGTGTCAATCCATCTCATTAAGGGTCTTTCTCTTTTTTGCTGACCCTCTACTTACCAAGCATGATGTCTTCCAGGGACTGGTTCCTCCTGCCTACATATAAGCCTGTCCTTTCTGTGCCTGGACTTGCCCTCTCCTGAACAACCCTTTTCATAAGCTCACTCTGACCATGAGGAAGGGCTCCTTAGGCTGAGCCTCTATCAACTTGCCAGTCATGCCACTGGTCTGATCACTGCTCTGCCCCCTCCATCCTGGAATAGCCCTGTTAAGACATTGTTTTAAGAACACACTGGGTTCTTTGACCTGACGTGTCCCCAGGTAGACTCCAGAAAGTAGGCTGTGGGGCTGACCTATGGCTAAGGCACAGCTTCTTTGTGCTGGATTGTGTCTACCAATTCCTCCATCCAGAGGAGGCAGGAATGTGGCAGGGGCTGTCACCATTTTCACACAGTACCCACCCATTCACACTTGTCCTCTAACCTGGGTCCCCCAGGGGTCAGCCTCCACGTCCTTTCGTTGGTAGTAATAAGCAGCCCCTGCCACATGGGCTGCCGTCTGAGCCAGAATCTTGGGGCGTCGGTTGGGGTGTACCTCATAATCAGCGATGACTTCGATCTGCAGCTCTGGGAGGCTCTGGGATAGAGAACAAGATGGAGGCTCCTGTCAGCATGAGAGGAGTGATGACCTTGGGAGCCCTAATTCTGTGTTAATGTCCTGTCCTCAAGTCCCATATGAAGGGATGAACATGACCTTAACCTGGGGGAGGGAGGCTGCAGTGTGGAGAAAGTTACAGTTCTGTTCTGGAGAGGCCATGTCTGAAGGGAAACACACAAGGTCTTGCTCAGAAACCTCCACTGTGATGGGTGACTTGGCCCTGTTCTCAAGAGCTCCACTGTGGAGGAAGACATAGCCCAGCTGTGGGGAGACCGAAAATATGTATGAGTATGTCTGTGTATATGTTTCTTTGTGGTGGGATATTTCTGTCCTCAAAAGCCCTAAAGACAGAATAATGCTTGGGGCAGGAGAGGGATGTCTGGAGATGTCAGGCTTATTCCTATTGCAGTTGGAGGCTAAGGAAAGCCTAATTGGAGGCTCATATAAAGCTCGCCCATCTGTTGGGTGAGTGAGATTGATTTCAGATCTAGGGGGTTGCCAGAGGAAGGTGGTTAAACCTGGAGAAGGCACAGCGGGGAGAGATGATCACAGAATGTCAAGGCTGGCTTTAGGTTATCATTCCATCTGGGAAGTGGCTCCTAGCCCTAAGGCTAGATTATGATTGAGCTTGGAAGAGCTGGAAGCAGGCACAGGCTTGGGAGCTGGGGGAGGACAGAAGCCTTGCCCACCTGTCTAATGCGGCCCAGGTGGTAGGCCACACACTGGTCCACGGGGTCCATCAGTGTTCGCAGATGGCAGTTTTGCAGGAAGGGTTTGAGGGCCCGGTCAAACATGGCGGGTGTGCTGAGTACCAGGAAAGCCAGAGTCGGTCCGGGCAGGGGCAGGTGGAAAGCTGGAGGCAGGAGTGCATTGTACCACGCCACCTGGGGCAAAGAAAAAGTTTAGACCAGGCTGGGCACTCTGGCCCCTAAGTCAGGCGGGTCAACCTATGCATTAGCCAGGCCTACCTTAGCCTGGCATTCAAGGCCTTATACACCTTGCCCCAGCCTCCATCTTATTACTGAATTCACTGATGTGTGTGTATGGGGAACTCTGAATTTGACAAGGAGATTAGAGAGGCAGAGAGATCATGAACAACAGAAATTGATTGTACAATGATTAGTGTAATGACATGGCCAGATGAGATCCTCTGAAATTAGAAACACTTGTGGAAGCTCAATCTTGAAGGCTGGGAAGGAAACTGACAGGCAAACATCAGGAGGTGGATCTGGTGTGTATTCTAAACAGAGGTCACAACATAAGCAAAGAGAGAGGCAGGAAAGTATTGGGTATATTTGGAGAAGAGCAAATTGTCTAGTGGAAGGGTCTGTAGAGGGGAATAGAGGGAAAGAAGGTGGAGAGATGAGGAGTGACATTGTGACTGTCTCTGAACACCAATTTAAGGTGAATCTAATTTGGCAATAATAAGGAGCCGTAGAAAGACATAAGGAGGAGTAAACTGACTTCGGTTTTAAAAGATCAGTCTGGCTGCAGTGTAGAGGACAGATTGGAGCCAAGGTGACAGGAAGGAGGCTACTGCAGTAAGCCAAATGAGAAAGGATGGTGGCCTAGACCAGAGCAGAGATGGGTGGGACAGAAGGAAATGGACTTGGGAGAGGTTTAGAAGATGAAGCCTATAAGTCTTGATGGCTGACTGGATGTGGGGATGGGGAAGTGACATTGGAGCCTAGCGCATCTGGTAGGGCTGCTGCTGTCTCTGTTCAGTGTACTAGGTCGTCCTCACTCTCCCCCATGCCCACCACCCACCACCCACCACTACCTCCACACCTTTACTCAAGTTGTTCTGATGTTTGGGATATACATAACCCTCCTCCTTTTCAATCCATCTTTTCAGATTTATAGCTCAATCCTATACTCCGTAGGAAGTCTCCTTGCTCAAGTTAGACCCAACTTATCTCTCTCCGTCTACATCCTGTCCAACATTCACTAAAGAGGATGGGGAGTGGGCTGTTTCTTAAGCGTCAGGCAAAGAACTCAAGCTGACTTAGCTCTGTGTCCAAGCATGCTGCTCAGTGCAGGGAGCACTGATGAGAGGGAAATGGGCCTATGTAAATAAGTGTGGGGGTGGTGATGTTGAGACTTCTGTGCCAGGCGAGTGCACAGAATTTCTACCCAGCCCAGCGGTAGGTAGTGACTGGCTACATCATGAATTATCCTTCTGTTGGTAGATGAAACAAACCAGCCAATTGTTTCCTTGTTCAATTCCTTCCCTCCTCAGCTGACCTAAATCCTAGATATGCAAACTTTCTAGGCCGTGCTCTCCCCCATTTCCTTCTGGAAGCTTCCAAGGTGACTCTGGCTCCACGTCTGTCTTCCTATAAATTATATAAGTAATAATCAGGGCCACACAGGTTACTGGATCATACGGTGTCTCTCATTTATCAGTTCAGTATTACACGGGCGTAAAAGGACAAATGTGCGCCCGCTTCTCTAGCTTTTTGACCCAAGTCCCCACTGACACCCTGTCCCAGTAGGTCAGATGGACACGGGCCAGAGGCTCTCAGGGGAGATCAGAAGACTCTCGGGTCCTCACGGCGGTCGGACCGAGACCAATGACACGCCTCGCTCTAGCACCGCAGGAGGGATAACCAACCTGGAAAGGATAAACCTCGAAGCCAAAAGGGCACAGCGTGTCCTCAATCTTCTGCTTCAGCTCTGCGACTTGCGGCTCCATAGTACATGCTACACGCTAAGCTTGCTGGGAAATGGAGTCTCTAGGCTAAATTGAGCCGTTCATTTCTTAATAACTTGGACTCCATTTCCCAGGATCTACCGGGACAAGCAGTGGAACCCTGTTGACTCTGCGTGATGCATGTTGGGATACGTAGTTTATTTGGTCCTCAGAACCAAACGCTACAGAAAAAGGAAAACTCGGTTTCCCGGCAAGGGGTGTGACTGCACTATTGCTTCTAGGGAAACGTAGTTCCGCCGCCTCCATCGCCGGATGTCTCCGGGAGAGGCGAACTCAGTTTCCCAGGTGGCACTGCGGTAGCCATTCCGAAGTCTGATTTTTCCCGACCTCCCAGAGGGTTTGAAACCCGTGGCGGCAATAGTTCTCTGGCACCGGTTCTGCGCGATGGCCTCTGTGTCCAGGATCTGGGGAGGTCTGCAGTATTTGGCGCCTTCAGCTCCCACCTGACATCCGCTTATCAAGGTATTTTGCTTTTTCCTCAGTTCCCCAAGAGCGCCGCTCCCCTGTCTAGTTCCCAGAGTCTCAGTTCTGGTCGGGTATTGCATCCATACCCCTATTATCGCTTCCCCACCCTTTTCTTTGGATGTGAGGTTGTGGTCTTTCCTGGGCCGTGCTTCGGTATCCTTGGCTGGGAGAGCAAGGGCACAAGATTCCAGGAGCCAGACCTCTGCCGCAGGATATGAGTAGGAGCCTGAGCTGGTCTGAGCAGCTCGACGTGCTTCTTAATGCCACTGATGGAAAAGTGGCCCGGATTAAGGTGAGGGGGCGCCTGAAACCCCCAGTTTGCGGATCAGGTTAAGGGAGTCTAAGACAGCTCACTGGACTGTGCATCTGTTTATTTTGTAGCGGCGGCTGTATCCCCTTGGAGTCTCCACCCCAGGTAGGTGGTGCCCCTTTTCCATCCTCAAGCCTTCTCGCTTTCCAGGATCTGCTTTCTTCCAGTGCATGTACAATTTCCTACTTCTTACAAATTCCAGCTCTTTATTTTCCTGAACTCTGTTCCACCATACAGATAGGCCCTGGCTTGTCTCTTCCTTGTTCCCTCAGCAGGGGACCTGGCTGGTACGTGGACTTCCCCTGTTTACTTGCCTCCCCAGTCTGGAGTCCGAGCTCAACAGCCCTGGGTTCTGAAGACTCCTCCCACTGTCCCAGAGGGACTGAGGTGGGCTGAAGCCCACAGTCCATCCTCTGTCTGGGATGAAGTTACTATTCTCCAATCTCAACTTAGATCCCAGGTGCAGGTGAGGTGTGGAATCCTAGGGGTGTGTGTGGGGGGGTGGGGGGGCACGTGCATGCGTGGGGTTGGTGAAGCCCCTTACACAGTTGCTCATGTGGTTCTTCTGCGTGCGTAGGTGATTGAGGCACTAAGGCAGGCTGTGCAGGGCCTTCTGGAAGAACAAGAGCATCAGAAATACCAGATCTGTGCCCTGGAAGGTATCTGGCTGGCCAGTTATTTTACACACACACCCTCACAAATATGCAAACAATTTTGATGCACACTTGTTGTGTGTGCGCATGAGTCTTGATTTGCAAATAGAGTCTCCTGGCTCATGTGTGAAGCTGTTAAGGGGCTGATCCCTAACTTGTCTTACTACAGCATCACTAAGGTTGCTGCAGGGGGGCCCAGAGAGGAGGGTCCTTCTCCTTGAGCAACGCCTGGAGGGACTTAGAAGGGGTCTGGAGGGACTTAGAAGGGAACTGCAGGGCCTTCGGAGCCAAGTGCAGGAGCAGGCCCAGGCTCAAGCCCAGAAGCAACCAGGACCAGGAAAGTACAGTGTTACCGGTGGCCTTTACCAGGAATTGCAGAATGAGTAAGTGATGTGTAAGACCCTTCCTTCTTCAGGCCTCTGAATTTCTGGGAGGCTGGTGGCTTCCTCCCTCTGGGCTTGCTGGTTGGCTCTAGAATGACACTGCTGTAATCCCTGCAGGCGGCAGCTGCTGTGGAAGGAGTCAGAGGTTCTGCAGGAGGAATTGAAGTTGCTGCGGGACCAACTGAGTAAGTAAAAGATTGTGGGTGGTGTTCCCTTGTTCTCCTTTTCTGGAAAGCTGTTTTGCTCTTTTCCTTTCATGGTGTGAGTATAGTCTTCCCAGTCAGCTTGGAAGCTTCCTAACAGCTAGACCAGAATGCTTCTGTCTCAGTTTTTAGCACCAGGCTGGGCAAAGGTAGGGAGGGGGAAAGAAAGAGGTTGGGGAACAGCCCCTGTACATTCTCTCTCATCTGCAGGCCAGCACCAGGAGTTGCTGCTGAAACAGATGACTGAGGGGGGCAGGTTCAGGCCTGCAGCTGGAAGGTAGGATGAGGATTGTATCTGTCTCCTCATATCACTCCATGAGCGCTCCTCCTTTTCTCTGTCTGTCTGTTCTGCAGGCAGGCCAGGACACCCTCTCCCTTTCATCTCGTTCCTTCTCTTCCTTGTGCTGACTCCACCTCCCTCCAAAGCTCTTCTTCCCAGTCCTTCTCCCCAGGCCATGAGTAACTGTCCTTGCCCACAATAGGGTTCCAAGTGTGCTGAAGAGGCCAATCATGGGGAGGGGTTTTCCCTCTGGAGAGGGAGAGGTTTGGCCCAACCTGGGCCCATGGTCTAGCAGATGTTGGAGCAACTACAAAGTGGCCAGGAGGGCAAGGGTCACGCCCAGGAGGCTGCCAGGATAGAGGCTCAGGATGGCCGGCAGGAGTTGGAGCTCCTCAGGTCAGGGGATGTGGGTGCTGTGGCAGTGGAGGGAATTTGTCTCACACACGTCAGGCACTGGGACCAAAGTTCACTATCCTAGATTTAGCCTGGGTTGGTAGGAGTAGTATGGGTATCTGGGTTGCTGCTTATAGGGGCAGTATTGAGCATTCTTCACTTGATACAGTCACTGAGGTATCTTTATACTTTTGGATGATAAAGTGGGAGGAGACTGGAGTCCTGACCTTGAGAAGGAAGACAGTTCTCTGCTGGGAGGGCCTCCCTGACCCACCATCACCATCTCTGCCTCTGATTCTTCTCTCCCTTCCAGAACCTCTGTTCATGTCCTCCAATCCAAGCTGCCCCTGACTACCACCTTCACCATGACCCTTTCTTCGTCTAGCTCTGAAGTCAGTCTTCTGGACAGTAACAGTAGCTGGGAACTTTTAAGGAAGCTAGGTGGGGGTAAGGGCTGGGACTCCAGTTCTGGGGTTGGCTGAATCTGAATGGTGCCTGGATGCCAGCTGCCTGATTGGCACTGGGTAGAGTGGAGTCTCTGCTTCTTTCTTTATGGCTCCATCAACCTCTGTTGCCAGTTATCCCAAGTCAGGCCTGTATGTCCCTACCTATCAGATAGACCCAGGGCTGAATTCTGTGCCTATCACAGTAATTGCTGATGGTTTGTTCTCTCTTCCCTTTTCCCTCCCCTCAGATCTCCCGAGAAGCACCCTTTCTAACCTGGAGCCCAACAGCCTTCAGCTCCAGGCCCAGAGTCTTGAGCAGGAGGACCTGTTTCTTCAGGGCCCCAAGGTCCTCATGAGTGACCTGTAAGGACTTGTAGGAGTAGTGGGATGAAGCCTTTTTTATCCTTCTGTACCCACCTAGGGCCTTAAGTTTCTGAGTCCCCTGCCTTTCTGCTCTTGGTCTAGCTGCCCTCCCTACTGAAGCTTCTTACTGCCTGTCCCCCTCACCCCCCATCGACAATAAAACGGTTTAATCCTCCTTGGTGTGTTGTGTTTTCTGTAAATCAGCACGCACATGGGATATACTCAGCTATACCCTTTGTTCGTCCTATTACTTGGTTGCTTCCTGCTACCTCTACCTTTAAAATCCAAGTTTATAGACATTTATAGCTGCACCTTCTGAGTGAAAGCCCTGTGCTCAGTCAGACTTGGAAGGAGATGGGAGCTTACAGTCTGGTTGGTAGAATGAGACAGGAAATGTTCTGGGACAGTAGTGCTGTGGGGATGCCCACATTCTAGTGGGCCTGGAGCTGGGCAATAGGAGACTTTTCCTCATCTTCATTTTCTGCCTTTTGAGGTTCAATCCGCCCTCTCCACTCCTCATCCTCAGCGATCCTGCCTCCATTCTTGCAGCAGCCTCCTTCCTGGTCTCTCTTCTTTCAGTCTGTCTGCCTCTAATCCAGTGGCTTTCAGAATTTTTTGACTGTGACCCTCCAGTAATAAATACAGTGTGACCTAGTAAAAACAGATATGTATGTTTATTAACTGAAACGAAAATTTTATGCTTTAATGCTTATTCTTACTAGGTATAATACACTCTGATACTTTCTATTACATTTCATTAAAAAAAAATTCCTCATGGCTTCTGATCCTTCCATCACTTGGTTGCTTTCTGGAGAGTTTATCCTCCTGGGTAAACTCAAGGCGGCTCTCCTTTCTCCTTACCTGGGCTTTGTGTTCTAGATAGTGCAGCCCAGGGTTTCCTTAGAAGCCACAGCCTCTCACTGAGACCTCATGAGACCTCCACCACTGCTAAATCTAGTCAAAAGATAATGCCATCCACCTACCAACTGGGTGTTTATTGAACATTCCCTGTATTCATTTGTCCTGAGTGAAGATGTACAGTGGGTTCATTTAAAGATGCCAGGCCTTAGCTCAGTCTAGCTAGGGAGAGGAGATAGTTATCTGAAATAAAAGCATGATAAAAAGTTGAAGTGAGTAGGGCAGGAACTACCTCCAGTTATGGATGGCATTTAGGTCACAGAGAGGGAGCCTTGACGCCTAAATAGCTACAGAGCAATTGCAGTGTGATGGATTGCTTTTATATGGCTTTTCTAGCCATGGTCTTGTAACTCCCACCAAAAGATTGGGTGGAACTATGCAAATAAGTTACTTGTGGCCTGTCATGGATTGAATTGTGTACCCCCAAAATATCTGTCAACTTGGCTAGGTCATGATTCCCGCTATTGTATGATTGTCTACCACTTTGTCATCTGATATGATTTCCCTATGTGTTGTAAATCCTATCACTATGATGTAATGAGATGGATTAGTGGCAGTTACATTGATGAGACGTACAAGATTAGATATTGTCTTAAGTCAATCTCTTTTGAGATATAAAAGAGAAAAGCGAGCAGAGAGACATGGGGACCTCATACCACCAAGAAAGCAGTGCTGGGAGCAAAGCGTGTCCTTTGGAACTGAGGTTCCTGTGCTGAGATGCTCCCAGACCAAGGGAAGACTGATATATCACAAGGACCTTCCTTCAGAGCCAAGAGAGAGAGAAAGCCTTCCCCTGGAGCCGGCACCCTGAATTCGGACTTCTAGCCTACTGGACTGTGAGAGAATAAACTGCTCTTTGTTAAAGCCATCCACTTGTGGTATTTCTGTTATAGTGGCACTAGACAAACAAGACATGGCCCATCAAGGGAATGTCAGCTCGCTGATAATACAAATAAGGTGCATGGCACCCTTGTTGGGGTGGGACCATATAAATAAGGAATCCTAATGAGGGGGTTGATCAGTTCTGCTATTCTGCTAGGCTTAAAAGAGTGTCAATCCCAGAGCAGAGGGGGACCTGACTATCACAAAGAAGAAGAGCTAGGAGTGGAGCGAGTCATTTGGACCCAGGATCCCTGTGCTGAGAATCTCCTGACACAGGAGACAGAGAAAGAGAGCCATAACACCAGAGGCGGCACAAGATGGCGATAAGCAGCGGCAGCAGAAGCAGGAAAATGGTAGGAGACTGCTTGTTGGGCTTCCCAGCCCACAGAAAGAATGCTGAGTGCCTTCCGGCAAGAAGCTTGCTGGTGGAGTTGGATGCCTCTGGGCACTTGGCGGTGGAACTAAAGAGCATTGTAACACTTGCCGGAGCAGGGCAGAGGTGGGCCAAGGGCTGGGGGCCAGGGAGTGGCCTGCCTGCAGGCAAGGCTGAGAAGAGGCTGTCCTGATTGAGGAACTGTATCCTGAGCCGTTTCTGATCTTGAATTGTAACCTGTTCCCTAATAAACCCCTTAATCATGAGTATTGTCTGTGAGTTCTTTGTGACCATTGCTATGAATTATCGAACACAGCAGAGAAGTAGAGAGTGCCATGGGAGGGACAGTTGGTGTCAGAACGGGTAAAAAAGTTGGAGGGAAGAGTTATGTCCTTCATAGAAATCAGCCTTGGGCTGATGCTGATGGTGATTCTCTCTCGTCCTTGTGAAGTTAGAGGAGGTCAGACACCACTGCCATACCATCTTTACAATAATCCTCCTTGGTTCTTTCCCCTCGGCATTGGCAGGCTGGTGAGAGTGGAATGGTAGAGATCAGACCTGGGTCAAACAGACGCTTGTTTAAAAAATATAAACAAACCTTCCCATATACTGTGTAAACTTTCACCGAAAACACAATAAAATATTTTAAAAAACCTTCCCATTAAGAGCCATCTTCCTGTTGAAGCAGCTGCAAGGAAACCTCTCTCTTTTACACCATTCACCGGGCAGGTGATCATCTGGCATGGTGGCATTATTCATTTCTGCTTGCTCTAGTACTCTGTTTATCAATTACTTGCCTCAGATTCTGTGGGAGACAGGCTTGCAGGGGTGCCAGAGCTCTAACATAAACATTAAGTAGTGATGTGGAACAGTAGTATTTGAACTGTCACCAGGTGGCAGCACATGATTTGTGGCTAGAAGAATAGTACTGAAAAGGCTTTAGGCCAGGGGGTCTGGGCTGGAGTGATTTCCTTTTTCTGCCTTCAGTTTAGCATCCTGTGAGCTACCAAACTGATCTTAAAACAGTGCCTTGTTTAGGTTACTCCCCTGCTCAAGAACCTTGGATACCTCTCACAGCATAAAAGAAGAAGGACAAAATTGGCATTGAAGCTCAACCCACATTCAGGCTGTTCTCTTTCCAGCCTTATCTCCTACCACACATCTTTCTTAAACTTCATTGCCACCAGGAATGCACACCACCTATACTCCAATCAAACTATTCAAATCTCACTCATCTTTCAAGACCCGCCTCCCACCCCCTTCCAGGAGGGAAGTCTAAAGATGTCTGAATGGAGGTGTCTACCTGCAGGGAGTGCTACTGCAGGAAGGCCTTTGCTTGCTCTTGTCTTTGAAGCCCTTGTCCTGTTTCAGTTGGCTCAGGCATGAGATTATAAGCTCCTGAGGTCTAGACATAAGGAAAGCATGAGGAAATATGTACCTGTTGAACGACTGAATAGAATTCTTATCCCTCACCCACTTCTTTTTTTTTTTTTTCCACCTAGCTCTTTTAAAATCCTCTTTTCAAGCCAGCTTATGTGTTACCTACTCCAAGAAGGCTTCATCGAATCGAATCTCAGTCTTGATGAATTGCTACCTTAGCATTTTGTTAAACCCTACCCTTGGCTCTTACTATTTCAAGTCACTAATAATTATTTATGTATCAGTTCAACTCCCTCGCCCCCATACTGAGATCCTGCAGGACAACAACATTCATATAGGTTTTCCTTACTCAGCTAAACTTGCACCAACCCAAAAGCCGCGCCAGTCTAGACCATTTTCAACTGGATTTATCAATTACCAATCGCTTTGTAGCTGGCATTTTCATTGGTCCATCTTGTGTTTACTGTCCCGCCCTCTGAGAGGTTCCTGGACTAGGGTTTCCCCAGGTGTATTCGCTCCTCCTCGGTTCCGCCTTTTCGAAACACTGCCTCTTCTGTTTTTACCTCTACTTCCTTCCTATTGGTTCCCTTTGTCCTCCGGGTCGGCGTTTAGGGCTGTTGATTGGCTTTTCTGGACGCCCATTGTGCCCCCCCCATACCACGTGGCATTCCTAAGGCTAATTGGGCAATTGCACTAGCGCGTTTATCAAGGATTAACGATTGATTGGCTGTTCTGGGGACTCGAGGAGAGGGGTGTGGCCCCTTGAGGCCCCGCCCTTAGCTCCCTTGCCCCTTTAGGCAGGCGTTTCTAGTCGCTTGCGGCCCGAGAGCCTAGCGGACCTTACAGCAACCTCCTGGCTCACCCGCCGGATCATCCTTCCGGCCCCGCCAAACCGGCGGGGGGAGCGGCCCCGTCTGCGAGGCCATGGCAGTAGCCTCATCTGCCACCGCCGCCGCTAGCCCCGCCGAGTCGCCGGCTTCTGCGCGAGGGACCCCCACCGCCTCCGCAGGCTAAGGAACCGCTGCCGCCACTGAGCTGTGAGGGCTACTATGAGCCCTTTTTGCCGCCGCCTCCCCCTCCCGCCCGCGCAGGCACCCCTGTGGCTTCCCTGTCCCGGCTCAGGTAACGCCAGGAGAGCGCGTGGGGGCACACACCCGGGGCACCCCGGCCCGCGCGCGGACCTGCCAGACTGGCCTCGGCCGCGCGTTGCGTTGGTGCTCGGGGCTTTAAGCGGACGGGACCCCCTTCGCTTCCCAGAGATACTCTCGTCAGCGCCTGGGGACAGTCCTCTCCTCGTTCCCCTTCCCTGTCCCTCTCCACTTTCCTCAGGGTCCCGGGACAGGCCCCCTGCTTACTCCCGGTCAAATGCCGGGAACCCATTAGAAGTTCTCTCATATGTGATACCTGGTCCCTGACTCCTCTCAGGGATTTTCCTTACTTCAGAGACTCGGGAATCCTTCAGTTCCTCGGAAAAGTCTTGTTTCAAAAACCTCCCTCTCCTCACTACCCCCCCCCCCCCCCCCGCCGAGTTCTGGACTCTCTTACTTCCTTCAAACACACTCCTCCTTCAAAAACATCCACTCTACCCTCAAAAGATACTTCTCTCACCTCAGACACTACTGTTTTCTTCTGCCTTCCCTTCTTCTCCCTTCCCCTCCTTTTTCCTCTTATGCTTTTTATCCTCCACTTTAAAGACTCTAGACTAAGCCAGTATTCAGACTTAGCTAGAAATGAAACTCAGATTTGTCTAATTTAAAAACATTTCAATTTATATTCTAAGAAAAACCTTGTTAAAGAATTGAGACTTTATTCTGTTGGCATAGGGAGCCACTGAAAGTTTTGTAAACAGAAGTTTGGATTACCTCTGGTGGAAGGAGAGAAAAAATTGAAAGTGAATGGTGGAGGCAGGAAGCCTACCCAGGAAACTAGTGTGCTAATCCAGGTGAGAAGAGTGAACTGGGATAGTGGCAAGAAAATGACAAGAAGAGCACATAATTCCAAGAGGTTTGAAAAACAAGAGTTGAGAGGATTAGTGAGAGGTTTCTGACTTGTCTGATAGGATAGACTGGTAGTGTTAACTGAAATAGGGAACATAGAGAAGCAGTTTTTGGTGAAGGTAATGAATTTAGAGGGAGTCCCTGAGTGGAGAATATGGTTAAGCACTGGATTACTAACTGAAAGGTTGGTGGTTCAAACCCACCCAGAGGTGCTTTGGAAGTTAGGCCTGGTGATCTACTTCTGAAAGGTCACAGCCTTGAAGAGTCAGAATTTGCTTATGGACAAGCTGAGTTTGAAGTGCTTTTCAGATATCACTGTGGGTAGCTGGAAATTTGGGTTTGAAAATTGGGATAGAATTTGGAACTGAATACATACATTGGGAGTCAAGAGAGAATATATGGGTGATATTTGAAGTCTTAGTATGGGATGGTAATACTGAAAGAAAGGAAGAAAAGAACTATGAACCAGAGGGAGCATCATTGTTTGAAAGGTAATAGATACTGAGAAAGAGAAGATAAAGGAATGGGACAAGAACTAGAACAGAAATGGCATTATGATAGAAGCCAAAGGAAGAAAGGGTTTCAAGAAGAGAGGGGGTGATCATTAGTGTCAGTTGCTCCAGAGGTCAAGTAGAATGAGGATTGGAAAGAAGCCACTAAGTTTAGTAATTCGGAGGTCACTTCTTAAGTTTGAAAGGCAGTTTTGATAGTATGGTGGTGGCAGTGATGGCACTAGCTAGATTATGATGGACTGAGGAGTAAATGGGAGGTAGAGAGTGAAATTACTCTTTCAGCAAGTGGCCATGAAGGAGAGATGGCAGAAGTGAAACTAATCTTTACTGAGAACATACTATATGCCAGTGTCGATTATCCTTCAAACAGTGATGCTCCTTCTGGTCCATAAAGAAGCTGTTTTACATAGATCACAATAGCTCTGTTGTGTGGGTATCAGTATACCTCTTTTACAGTTGGGAAGACTGTAGCAAGGATTTGAACAAGGTCTGCCTAGCTCCAAAACCTGTATTCTTTCCACTTTGACACATGTTTGTTTTTCTTTTTAGTATGGTTGAACCTTAATTTTGTGGGTTGAGGAGAAGAAGGTTTACTTGGAAATATGTGCTGGCATTTCTGTCTTTGACACCAAAAGGGTAGAGGTCAAATGGATAATGATGTGGTAGAAGGGAAAAAAGGTGACAGATGGCCTTATTTTCTTGATGTGATCAGTAACTGTGGTGTAGTCAGTTATCTCTGGAGACTGAAGGAACTATGGTGAGTTTCAGGATTGAGTATTGTGGCCACGGAAATCTGTAATGGAGAATGAAAGGGGAGTGAATTAAGGATTAAAGAAAAAAAAAGGATTGCTGACTACACTGAAGGCCTAGTTAAAGTTAGAAATATATTTGTAATAGGGCCCAATAGCATGGGTTTTACATTTTCTCAAGCAACTTAAAATCAAGGGGGCCAAAAAGATGGCTGGGTTGATCCAGATTTGGAATTGGCAAAACAGAAAGATAAAATGGGGAACACCTTTACACTGCTGGAGATAGTGTGGGGATGTGATTGATTCTAGTGTCTAAACTGGGGTTATAAGAAGTAAAACCTGCAGGGGGTCTGGTGTACTGGGATAATGAGACATTCAGATTTTTTTTTTTTTTTTGGTGTCAAAACCCGGAACGAACCCAGAAGTGTTTTTGAAGACAAGGTTTTGTAGGAAATAGAGAATGGGAAAGCCCAGAGTACAGTATTTCAAGGTAAAGACAAAAAATAAGGTGTAATAGTCTCAGTGCTGTTGAAGGGAAATGAAGTGTAGGTTAATGAAGTAGTAGGAAGTTAAGGAGCTGTGAAGTGGGTTGAATACGTATATGAATCAATATGGATGTTGATAAGTTGCACAGTATGATGAAGAGATTGAGCAGAGGAGACATTAGGTCCTGTAGGTGGAGCTGCTTATCAGGGAGGGTCCCAGAGTTGGGCTGGGGGTTCCTTGGCGCTTCTTAGAAAGTAGTACTATGGTATAGATGTTTGTGAGTAAATTAACACTGGGATCCTAGATACCTGGTGCCCTGGATGTATGAAGCGTTGTTCTCTCATATAGATGTATGTTTGAAATGGTCTGTCAAACACAAATCCTTTGTGATTTGGCATATGATGAGCTTTGATTTTGTTTAAAGGTATTTGTGCTGGGAGGCTAGGGTCTCCACCCTAGGATCCCCGATAACATTTTGTATTTAAGGTTTTAGTTCATTGTAAAGAGTGACTACACATTTATATTTGCTCATTCCCTGGCTTACTTAGAGTACAAAGGTGACTTGCTTTTATGCCTTTTTCCCTGTGTGAAAGTTTTTATAGATGTGTTCTTGGTGTTATACACTTCATTTTGTTCTGCAAAATGAATGTTGTGTTAGAATTTGAAACCTATGATAGGAGCTTTTTATGGGTTTTGTCTCTTTTTAATAGATGAAGTCCAGCTATTACATTGTATGGTGTGGGTGATGGGGAATGTTTTGGAACAACTATCAGTATTACATTATTTTCCAGGTCATCATATGGAGATGGCTTCAGTGTGTCTCAGTAGTGTTATTTTTGCTGAGCACTCAGAGTGTTTGTTTCAAAAAAAAATCCTATTTGTGGTAATTTTTAAATCTTCCATTCCTGAAAATTTCAGAAAGGCAGTGTGGCATAAGGAAAAAAACATTGGAAGTCCTAACTGTAATCAACCCCATTAATATTAGCTATGTGACTTTAAGGGAACTCTGGTGGCGCAGTGGTTAAGCACTTTGCTACTAACCGAAAGGTTGCCATTTTGAACCCACCAGCCGCTCCGTGAGAGAAAGATGTGGCAGTCTGCTTCTGAAAAAGATGTACAGCCTTGGAAACCTTATGTCCTACAGGGACTCTATGAGTTGGAATTGACTCAGCAGCGATGGGTTTGGTTTTTGGGTTTCATATTACTTTAGGCAAATTTCTTATCTTCTGTGAGCTTTAGTTTACTTTTTAATTTAATCTTTTGAATAGGTAATACATTCAAATGATTGAATATAAGAACATATTTATGTATAAATATAAGTATTAATACATTTTATGTAAAGGTGAACAATGAAAAGTCTCACCTCCATGCCTATCCTCCATCGACTCACTTTCCTACCCCCTCCCAACCACTTTTAATAGTTTCTTGTATATCCTCTTAGTCTTTTTGTAGGCTAACACTTACAAATATGAATATATAATCTTATTTTTCCAATTTTTCATGCAAAAGGTTCCTCACTGTTCTGCATTCCCCCCTCAATCTTATTTTTTCACTCAGTATATCTTGGAGACCTTTCCAGATTACAACACAGAGAACTTGCTCATTCTTTTTTGTTTTCCTTCTTAACACCTGCATAGTATTCTATTGAATGGATGTATCATAATTTATTTTAACTAGTTCCTTATTGGTGGACATTTGTGTTGTTTCCTGTCTTATAGGCATGCTGTAATAAAGACCTTTGAACATATGTCGTTTTACTTCTGTGCAAGGGTATTTGTGGGATAAATTCCCAGAAGTGAAATTTCTAAGTCAAAAATATCTGCATTTGTAACTATGAAATATATTGCCAAATTACCTTCCTTAAGGGTGGTTCCAATATACATTGCCTATTTATTCATCAACATCAGCAGCAGCTGTATTGTAGTTAATACAGTGCTTACGATGTGCTAGCTACTCTTCTAAGTGCTTTATGTACATTAACTCATTTGATCTTAATAGCATCCCTTTGTGGTAGGGACTATTATTGTCTCCATTTTTCAGATAAATAAACTGTGGCATAGAGAATATAAGTAACTTGCTCAAATCACACAGCTACTGAGTGGTAGAAATTCAAACGCAGGCATTCTGACTCCAAGATCAGTGCTGTTAACGTTATGCTATGCTGGTATCAAACTTGAATTTCCGCCAGTCTGACAGAAAAAAATTATACCTTAGAGTAGTTTTAATTATGTTAAAATTAAGCATCTTTTTCTATGTTAAAAATCACTTGCATTTCCATTTCTATAAATTACCTGTTTGAATCGTTTACCTATTTACCTGTTGAATGATAGACCCCTCCCTATTGATTTATAGGTCTCTCTCTGTATACACATGCACACGCGCACAAATATGCGTGCTTTTGTCTGTGATATGTATTGCAAATATTTTTTCCCATTTTTGACGTTTGCCCTTTCGCTTACTTTTGTTGTTTTATGCCCATGCAGGAGTTTTAAATTTTTATATAGTCAAACTACTTGATTTTTTCTGTTACGGCTTTTGAGTTTTGAGTCATAGTTAGTAAGGCCTTCCCTATCTCAATCCTTAGTTTTTTAAATCTATCTAGTGGGATCATGAAAACAGAATTATTGTGAAGGTTGAAGTGCTTCGTGAACTGTAAACTGTAAATCATTATACAGATGAAATATGTGTTATTTATTGTCTTCTGAACAAGTTTATAGAGGCTGTCATTTCTTGCATTAAATAGGGTAGAATGACATAATTTTTCTTTCTGCAATTTGGAAAACTAGTGTGACATTGATCTTGTGGTCAGTATTTTCCTTTAGACAATTTGCATGGGATCTTTTCTAAAACTAGGTACTGTAGAAATTCTGAAATATTTTTGCATAATTTGGTCTTGTTGTTGCTTGTGTTAGGTATAATTAGAATCTGACTAAAAGTTATCAAAAATTGTTTTCCTCACAAATTAGCTGTGGTTTGCAAATTTGCGCATTTATTTTGGGTATCCTATTCCTACTGATACATAGACCAAGACACAGTTGTTCGAACAGAACACGGGAACACTGCATGATTTAAAATCAGGAAAGATGTGCATCAGGTTTGTATCTTTTCACTATACTTATTCAATCTGTATGCTGAGCAAATAATCTGAGAAGCTGGACTATATGAAAAAGGATGTGGCGTCAGGATTGGAGGAAGACTCATTAACAACCTGAGATATACAGATGATACAACCTTCCTTGCTGAAAGTGAAGAGGACTTGAAGCACTTACTGAAGAAGGTTAAAGACTCCAGCCTTCAGTATGGGTTACACCTTAACGTAAAGAAAACAAAAATCTTCAGAACTGGATCAATAAGCAACATCATGACAAACGGAGAAAAGATTGAAGTTGTCAAAGGTTTTATTTACTTTCATCCACAATTAACACCAATGGAAGCAGCAGTCAGGAAATCAAATGATGTATTGCATTGGGCAAATCTGCTGCAAAAGACCTGTTTAAGGTGTTAAAGAGCAAAGATGTCACTTTGAGAGCTAAGGTGCACCTAACCCACGCCATGGTATTTGCAGTCATCTCATATGCATTGAAAGCTGGACAATAAATAAGACTGAAGAAGAATTGATGGCTTTAAATTATGGTGTTGGAGAAGAATATTGAATATACCATGGACTGCCAGAAGAATGAACAAATCTGTCTTGGAAGAAGCACAACCAGAATGCTCCTTAGAAGGGAGGATGGCGAGACTTCGTCTCATGTACTTTGGACATGTTATCAGGAGGGACTAGTCCCTGGAGAAGAACATCATGCTTGGTAAAGTAGAAGATCAGCAAAAAAGAGGAAGACCCTCAATGAAATGGATTGACACAGTGGCTGCAACAATGGGCTCAAGCATAGCAATGATTGTGAGGATGGCACAGGACTGGGCAGCATTTCGTACTGTTGTACATAGGGCCATTTTGAGTTGGAACTGACTCAGTGGCACCTAACAACAACAACAAAAATCTTACCTTCTTTTTTTTCCTCCACTGTAAACTTTGATGCATATCCTACTATTAAAATATGTATGCCGTAGGTAATTTGGAGGTAAATTAGAGTCCAAGCCCTCATGGAGCTCATAGTCCAGTGAAAGAGACAGATAAGCAACAATTAAAATACTCTGTGATAACTGTGATAATAGAGATTTGTGCAAGGCATTATTGAAGCACAGAAAAGCGATGGAGGGATCATAGAACACTTCCCACGTGAAATGATTACTGCGAGAGCCATGTGATAGAGGTTGGGAAGAACACACTAGACAGAAAGAATATTATATGCACAGGCACTGAAGCGTGAGTAAGGCTGTACAGGTAGTTCTTTATGTTTGGAGTAGATAGTGTCTGTGGGTAGAGGAATAGAGATAGATGAGGCTAGAAATATGGGTAGGGGCTAAATGAGGAAGAGCCTTTGTATTGTCATACAAACTTGAAAGTTTACTCAGCTTGGAGAATGGATTAAAAGATGTGAGAGTGCAGATAGGAAGATGGAGAAGGCATTAGTAGTTGAGTACCAAGTGAGTAGTAGAGGTAGTCCTTGACTTACAACCGGGTTCCATTCAGATGACTCTGTTGTAAGTCAGTTCTGACATAGGTCGAACACGTAATTTTTTTTTTCAGTTTTCATTATTATTACGTTTTATTGTGTCTTTATAAAGCCGATCCTTATTTGCCTTTGGGGGTTGGAAACATTACATATAAACTTACAGATATATTTTGACATCATATGTAGTACAAATTACTAAGATAAGATATACCAAAAAAAACCAGACAAGTGCACTTAGTAACTCTAATATGTCATAAGTTGGGGATTATCTATAGTCAGTACCTAAAACCAAACCCATTCTGACAAGAGTAGAACTGTCCCATAGGGTTTTCTAGGCTGTAAATCTTTATGTAAGCAGACTGCTACATCTCTCTCATGCGTAGTGGCTGGTGGGTTCAAACAGTAGACCTTTCGGTTAGCAGCTAAGCGCTTAACCACTGTGCCACCAGGGTTCCTAGTATAGTCAGTAAGTGCTATAAAAAGCTGGAGTGAGGTGAACATCATGTAAACTGAGATAGTAAGGGAAGGCTATACCCAGAAGGTGGGCTAAGTCTGGGAGCTAGTGATTATGCCAGTTTCAGTGGAGCAAAGGCTTTGAATACCAGGCTAAGGAATTTTTTTTTTTTGGTATTTATTTATTTATATTGTACTTTTAGGTGAAGGTTTACAGAACAAATAGTTTCTCATTAAACAGTCAGTACACATATTGTTTTATGATGTTGGTTAACAAACCCACGACATGTCAACCCTCTCCCTTCTCGACCTCTTTTTTTTTTTTTCGGTGAAAATATACATAGCCAAAGGGACACCATTTCAAAAATTCCTACATGCACAGTTCAGTGACATTGATTACGTTCTTCCAGTTGTGCTGCTGTTCTCACTTTAGATGAAGGTTTACAGAACAAAATAGTTTCTCATTAAACAGTTAGTACACATGTTGCCCCAGGCTAAGCAATTTTATTACCAACAGAATGTCATTGAAGATTTGTAACGGTCATGTGTGTTATGTGAACTGTTACAAGTTGCAGTGTGCTTCCTTCCGGTTAGTCTGAAATGCTGTTGAAATCTTATATGCCTATGAAATAATAGAAATATTATCAAAGAAAATTATACTTTAAAAGGAGTGAAATTTTAGACTGAAAAATGACTTTATTTGAAAAGAGAGAAATATATAGCAAAGATCTGTGAAAATAGACATTATGTGAAAATACCTTTTATAATAAAAGTTCTGTGCTGTCTCCTTTTGTCTTTTAAGATCAGACAACCCTGCTAGCATGCATGGTTAAGTCTGGTCTTGTTGAGGCTCCACAAGTTTAGGGAAATCCCATTAAAAGCTCTTTTAAAGCTCTATAATTATAGAATACATTTTTAACAAGAACTGGAATTTTTTTTCCTGAACTTTTGTCAGAAAGAAAATATTTCAAGGAAGGAAACCTCTATCATAAATTTATTTAAAGAAATGTCAGGTAATACTCTGCAGTTAATATGAACTACCTAAGCTTAATGCCTGTATCTTTTGCATTTGTTTTTCTGTAGATTCATAACTGAATGTTTTAAAAGACTCAGAATCATTATACATTGACCGTGAAATTATGTGTGCTATGCTGTATTTATTATGGCAATAAATTATTACTCTATTATATAATTATGGTCACAAGATAACAATACAAGAATGTTATAAAATACAAGTAAAGAGTTAGTTATATTCCGTCCCCCCCAAATAAGCATCATCTCTTTTGTTTAATTCCTTTTTTCCCCAGTACATAATTTCCAGTGCATAATAGTTATAATAATTGATTATTTAATTTTTACATTCTCTACCCTTCTCACCCATTTAATATTATAACTTTTATTTCATGTAGCTGTATACAGTCTAAGTTACAATACGGAGATGAGAGAAGAGATGGTTTTAAGTTGTTCTAACCTTTTTTCTTCCATTTTTAATCAAAAGTAATACATGACCATTGTAGAAAAAAAATCAACCTTACAAGAATGTATTACATAAAAAAAAAAGTCTCTCATAATCACCTCCCTGACTGAGACGAAAGTTTAGTATATGTATTCCTCTAAATTGTTTTCTAGGCATATACTAATGTTTATTATTATTATATTAAAACAGAAACAAGATCTCACTATACTTTCTAATTTTCAACTTGCTGTTGTCACTTAGGAAACGCTGGTGGCATAGTGGTTAAGAACTACGGCTGCTAACCAAAAGGTCAGCAGTTCAAATCCCCCAGGGGCTCCTTGGAAACCCTATGGAGCAGTTCTACTCCGTCCTTCAGGGTTGCTATGAGTCAGAACCGACTTGACGGCAATGGGTTTGGTTTTGGTTTTATTGTCACTTAGCAGTAAATTTTGGACATCTTTTAATGAGTAATATTAAGTTATATGGATGTACTTTATTTAGCTATCCCTGTTGATGGTCATTTGGGTTGCCCAATTTTTCTGCTACCAACAGTGTGTAAGTTAATATTCTTGTACATTTATGCCTACAACCTGTTGCTGTTGAGTCGATTCTGACTCATAGCAACCCTATAGGACAGAGTAGATCTGTCCCATAGGGTTTCCAGGGAGCGGCTGATGGATTTGAACTGCTGACCTTTTGGTTAGCAGCTGAACTGTTAACCACTGCGCCACCTATAGTGACTTTTTTTTAAATTGTTTTACTTTAAGTGAAAATTTACAATTCAAGTTAGTTTCTCATACAAAAGTTAATACATGCATTGTTATGTGACCCTAATTGCTCTCCCTATACTGTGACAGCACACTTCTCCTTTCCACTGCTGATTTCCCATGTCCATTCAACCAGCTCCTGACCTTCTCTGCCTTCTCATCTCATCTCCTGACAGAAGCTGCCCATTTAATCTCATGTATCTACTTGAGCTAAGAAGCACAGTCTTCACGAGTATCATTTTATATCACACAGTCCAGTCTAATCTTTGTCTGAAGAGTTGGCCTTGGGAATGCTTTTAGTTCTGGGTTGACAGAGTCCAGGGGGCTTTCTGGGGTTCCTCCAGTCTCAGTCAGACCATTAAGTCTGATCTTTTTACTAGAATTTGAGTTCTACACCCCACCTTTCTCCTGCTCCATCAGGGACTCTGTTGTGTTCTCTGTCAGGGTGGTCATTGGTGGTAGCCGGGCACCATCTAATTCTGGTCTCAGGCTAATGCAGTCTCTGGTTTATGTGGCCCTTTCTCTCTCTTGGGGTAATACTTTCCTGGTGACTTTGGTGTTCTTCATTCTACTTTACTCCAGGTGGATTGGGACCAATTCGTGTACCTTAGATGGCCGCTTGCTAGCTTTTAAGACCCCAGATGCCACTCACCAAAGTAGGATGCAGAACATTTTCTTAATAAACTTTGTTATGTCAGTTGACCTAGATGTCCCCTGAACGCATGATCTCCAGACCCCCACCCCTGCTACTCTGTCCCTCGAAGTGTTTGGTTGTATTCAGGAAACTTCTTAGCTTTGGTTTAGTCCAGTTGTGCTGACTTTCCTGTAGTGTGTGCTGTCCTTCCCTTCACCTAAGATAATTCTTGTCTACTATCTAGTTAGTGAATAATCCTCTGCCTCTCTCCCCACCGTTGTAATCATCAAAGAGTGTTTTCTTCTGTGTTTAAAACCTTTTCTTGAGTTCTTATAATAGTGGTCTTACACATTATTTGTCCTTTTGTGACTGACTAAATTCACTCAGCATAATGCCTTGTAGATTCCTCCATGTTATGAGGTGTTTCATGGATTCATCATTGTTCTTTATCGTATAGTAACTCATTTTTAATGGCTGAAAAATATTCATTCGTTTGAGAAAGAAAGCAAGGTTGAATAAAAATATTTTTGGTGAACTTTAGATAATCCTCATGTTATTTTTTTCCCCATTTATCAGATTTCTCCTTTGACTATACAACAGCCTGCTTTAACCCCAGGAACCTAACTTCCTCATCCCTCTTGCTTGATTTCTTTTCCACCATCTCTGAAACAGCCTTTTACCTCATCTTACCAGAAGAAAGTGAAATGCCTGTCTGCCCTAAGTGGTCATGTTTAGGGTTTTACAAAATCAAATAGGAATATTTGTGAAAAGAGATACGGATCTTGGAAATTCATTCACTCCTCCTGTTGTTGTAGTGTGCTGTCAAATTGATTCTGGCTCACAGCAACGCTGTATGATAGAAGAGAACTGCCCCATATGGTTTCCTAGGCTGTAATTTTTATGGGAGCAGATCACCAGGTCTTTTTTCCCATGGAGCCACTGGGTGGGTTTGAACTGTAGACCTTTTGGTTAGCAGCTGAGTGCTTAATCATTGCACCACCAGAACTCCTAGTATTTTTGTATTTCAGTTTATTTGAATCGGGTCCAATGTAAGTTTATCTTGTGTCAAGTTTCATGTTCTAGCAAATAAAGTTATAGGTATATTTAGTGTGCTTAGAAGATCAGAAACAGTGTTCTTTATGTCCAGATTATGGAAAACAGTAGTCCCACAGAGTCTTGTAGTAGTTAGATCATATACGTAATATTGTGTTCATTTTTTGCTATCATGTTTTAGAAGTACTTTGACAGCTTGGAGGGCAGTTGAGGCTGAACCTGAAAGAAGGTGATTTTGACCCCATATTCCATGGGAAACGAGAAGGAATTGGACATATTTGTTCTGGGGAAGACTTGGTAACTGAAAGGCTGTCATAAGAAAAAAAAATACAGACTTAATTTGTTGTATACTTATTTGCAGCAGTCAGAATTAGGATTAAGGGTGGTGCGGGGAGAGGAAAAGGAATTAATATTTATTAGGTCCTTACTGTATGTCAGGCACTCTGCCTAGTGCTTTATATATGCATTTTTATCCTTCAGTCCCTTAGTAGGTTCTCATTTAGTTCTGATGACAACTCAGTAAGATATAATTAATATTTATCTCTGTTATATAGATAATGAGCTCAGAGAAGTTAAGTAACATGCCAAAGTCATTTAGCTACTAAATTGAAATCAGAATTTTAGAACTTGTCCTGTTTAACTTATTTCAGTTACACATAATATATTTTAAATATTATGTAACACGGTATTTTAAAAATATTGCTCTTCCCTACTCTCATTTCATGAAGTGCATTGTATCCAATGTCTTCAGCATGCTTTTTCAGTTTCAATGTCTTTGTCATCACTTGATCCTTTTTGAATTATCTAGCACAGTTCCCAAGGTATATCATATGCTCTTCCACCTAAGCTATTTTGAGATACAGTATTTTTTGAATATGTATGTACTACTTCACTAGAAATTTTATTCCAAGCAACAAGTACTCATTCACACAGTTGGTTTTCTTTTTTTTTTTCCATTTCTAGTGTCGGTGTTTATTTGTGATCTTTATGCTTTATTCAGAGGAGCCTGGGTGGCACAAATTATTTTGTGATCAGCTGCTAACCTAAAGGTTGACAGTTCAAATCTGTCCAGGGGCTCTGCAGAAGAAGAGATCTGACAATATGCTTCCTTAAAGATTAAAGCCACAGGGGTCACACAGGGGGTTGCCATGAGTTGAGGACCGACTTGATGGCAGCTAACAACAACATAACAACAATATTCTGTGTATACTTGCTGGATTATTATTTTTTTTCCTTGACAAAAAGTTTATCATCTTTTGTTTGTTTTTATTATGGGAGAAATATAATGAATACCCATTTACCCAAATCCCAGATTTAACAATTATTAGCATTTTACAAAATATGCTACATCTATTTTTTATCTGATATATTTTAATGTACATACAGACATGTTAGTTCACCCCTGTTGCTGTGTGCCTCTCCAAAAATCTTATAAAATTTTCATATCATTATTATACCTAATAAAATTAATAATATTTTTCTGTTATCATCTAATAGTACTCCTTATTAAATTTTCCTCAGTTGTCTTTTATAGCTGGTTTGTTCAAATCAGAAATACCATTGCAGTTAGTTGTGTCTTTTAAGTCTCCTTCAGAATCAGGATTTGAACACAGTGCTGTGTAATCCAAAGCCTATATTTTTCCTACATTTAGAAAGGAAAAACTTTACAATGATCAGAACTTTCCAGTAACAGAACAGGCTCCTTGAGGGAAGTAGTAAGTTCCTTTTCCTGATTTTATTTCAGGAGGCTGAACTGACTCTGGCCTCTGCAGTATTCAGTCCCCTGGACATTTTTCTTCATATTATTTAACTACTATTTATGTTTCCTGTTTCCACCTTTGGTGTGTGGACAGACTTTTTCTTGGTTTTATTTTTGCCTCTGTTGTTCCTTTTCAGTCTCATTGTAGATTCTTCCTCTTTTTTTTGTCCTGTATATATCGATGTTCCTTTGGCTTCTCATCTGCTCTCACCTAAGGATGTATGGAAGAAACCTGGGCTTTGGCACCTAGTAGAAAATACTATCTGTTATTCATGTTATCTACTTTGGGAAACTCTTTAGAACTGCTGGTGACTCTCAGATCTGTATCTCCAGTCTAGTCCTCTCTCAAGCTCCAGCCTGGTGTCTCCAACTGCCTCTTGGACATCATCACCTGGTATTTAAGTACCTCAGATTCAGTAAAAGAAGAGAGTTTGCATCTCCTCACTCATTCCCCCAATCACCCAAACCAGAAAGATGAGAAGGATTCTAGTTAAACTTGGAGTCATCCTAGGTACCTCTTCTACCTCCTACTTTTCATCACCTTTTTAATCTCCTTCTTTCTTCTCGGTCCTCACTGCCCTAGCCTTAGTTAAGCCCTACTTCTAATCTGGAGTCCCTGGGTAGTGCAAACAGTTAACATGCTTCCTTGCTAACTGAAAGTCTGGATGTTAGAGGCCACTCAGAGGTGCCTCAGAAGAAAGGCCTGGTGATCTGCTTCTGAAAAATCAGCCATTGAAAACCCTATGGAGCACAGGTCTACTCAGACACACGTGGGGTTGCCATGAGGCAGAATCAACTTGACAGCAGCTGGGTTTTTACTTTTAATCTATTGTACTCGTTGATTTACATGTGTCTTCCCAGGACACTAAGCTCCTGGAGGAGTGCGGTCATGTTTTATTCCACTGTGTATATCCTTTTACCAGGGAGGCAGTATTAGTATAGTGATTAAGAGTACAGGCTCTGGGTTTGAATTCTGACTCTACCGTTTCTTAGCTGTGAGAGCTTAGGCAAGTTGACTAATTCCTTCATGCCTCTGTTTCCTCATTTGTAAAATGGGGATAATAATAGTATCTATTTTATAGGGCTATTATGAGTATTAAACATAAAGCACTTGGAAAACTGTCTGGAATATAGTAAATGTTCAGTAAATATTAACTTTATAACACCTATCATAATGCCTCACACTTAGTGGGAACCCAATTAACATTTGAATCAATTAATGGAGGGGATTCCTGAATTGACCAAAAGGTTAGACTAGGTATAGCCTCTAATTGCCTTTACAACTTTCAGTCTAATTTTCTGTTTTGTGTCATGGTCCAGGGCCTGATGGATTGTAGTTACACAGCAAATATGATGCTTATCCAAAAGAGCATAATACAGTTTTAAGAACTGGCTTTTGATCTGCCTGGCACTAATGTATGTTATTGTGTATGTGCCTGGCTAATTAAATAAGGGATGCCAGCTTTTATGCTAGATTGCCTTTGGTTTGAAAGGAAACTGCAACTCATTATTTAACAGCAGGGTGGCAAGCTCAGCAGTATTGCTTTTATTTTTAATTAGGCAATCATCCTGAAATGTGTCTGTATTTGCTGTGTTGGTCCGTTGAATGGGTAACAGCTGAGCTGACCTGTCATGTAGATTTGCCATGTGGTTGGTCTTGATACACAGTTAATGTACTTGTCAGTATTCCTGTTCTGGGACATGGCCGCTTTTCTGCGCTACATATCACCCTAAAATGAATTCTTGTTTTATTTTGGATTAGTTAGGAACTTTTTATGCTACAGAAAGAAAATATGGTGGCATTAGGATATACATTTGCATTATTTTTCTACTCTTTGTACAGTGAAACCTGTAAGAGTCAGAACTTGACAGGACTGCCTTGTTTTTCTGGATCTCGCCAGTTTTCCACCTTTGACAGAGTGAAGTCTTAACACTTTTCTATTGCTTGTTTTAGTAGAAAATATTTGAGTTTTCCTTCTCTGACAGGTTCCGCCTTACACAGGTTCTGGCTTTCACAGATTTTACTGTACCTAGTGTAAAAGTTCACTGAATCTCCGAAATCCTTTTTTACTCATTTTGTGGAATTTCATTACCAACTTTATATACACATGATTCCATATTTGGATGGACGTTGAAGAGTTTCGGTTGCTGACTGACACCAGGCAGTATTGTGCTACCTGTTAACTTATACCTGTGCAACGCTGAATTTTATTTGCATCTACACAATTGTGAAGTTTCATACTTTGTTTCTGTGAAGTGAAGGATAAGGAACAACAAATAATGTACATTGAAATGGAAAAGAAGGCATGATTGGGAGTTGGTGTATCTTTCCTGTCACATTGGCACATACATTCTTTGGAAAGTCTGTTTAAATTAATGATAATTTTTATGTCTGTAGAATATGGTTGAATGACTGAAGGCTTTTGCTGTAGAAGCTAGTGGAACCATCATCTGTATATTCTTTAGTCTCCACTGTTAGGGGAGCATGGGGAATAGCAGTAGCTTCCTATCTAGCTAATAGGCAAATTATTTTCCACAGAAATTTAGCTGTGTTTCTGGAGAGGGCGCATCGTGTCATAGTGGGAAGTGTTTGGATTTAGAACTACTGGATTTGAATTCTGAGTCTATTACTAGTTGTGTGTGTTTGGGCAAGTCATATAATATTTCAGAGTCTTCCTCTTTAAATTGGAAATGATAATATCTACCTTGCAGAGTTGTCATAAAGATAAGAGATAACATATGTAAAACACTTGGTAGGATACATGGCCCATAGTAAATGGTGGCTGCAACTTTTATTATTTCCAGAAGCATTTCAGACAGGAGTATAGTCTGATTAAGAGTCCTAAAAAAATTTCCTTGATTCTCTGGAAAATGATTTGTGAAATTCCTACTTTGGAAAGATAAAATATATAATATTGGGTATAAGATATTTAGTCCCTGGGTGGCACAAATGGTTAAGCGTATGACTACTAGCCAAAAAGTTGATGGTTTGAATTCATCCAGAGGTGCTTTGGAAGACAAGCCTAGTGATCTGCTTCCAAGGTCATAGCCTTGAAAACCCTACAGAGCAGTTTGCTCTATACAGATGGGGTTGCCATGAGTTGAAATCGACTCAGCAGCAACTAACAATAGCATAGGATATTTAAGTTCCCTTTTTGGTGCAAATGAGTTGCACTGGACTACTAATTGATAGGTTGGCTGTTCAAATCCAGCCAGCAGTGCAGCTAAAGAAAGGCCTGGTGATCTTCTGTAAGATTACAGCCGTTGAAAATCCTGTGGAGCACAGTTCTGCTCTGACACACATGGGGTTGCCGTGAGTTGGAATCAACTTGATAGCAACAGGTTTGATTTTTTTTGTTAATAGGCTACTTAGTTCAGTAACTTTTTTATTGGTAACTTTTCAAATTTCCCCATGTTACCAATCAGACCTTTTAATTTAAAAACTATTTTACCTTCTTTGTGAAAAATAAATCAATTCCAATATAAGTGAAAATTGACCTTTGAGAAAACAAAGCCTGTGTAGAAGAGAAGGGTCCCTGGGCGGCACAAATGGTTTGCATTTGACTACTAGCCTAAAGGTTGGCAGTTTCAACTCACCCAGTGTAACTGCAGAAGAAAGGCTTGGTGATCTGCTTCTGTAAAGATTACAGCCAAGAAAACCCTATGGAGCAGTTCTACTCTGTGTAATACATGGGGTCGCTATGAGTCGGAATTGACTCCGTGGCAATGGGTTTGGTTGGGTTTATTTTTCATTTTTTTAGATGTAGAATAGAAAGAAAAATAGTTTGAGCTTTCAAGTTGATAAATATTGAAGTTGAGAGCACAGTTACTTAAAACTTGTCTCCTTGTAAGCCTCATCATTTTGACATTTTTGAAAGATTACTAATGGCTATTTCCTAGTTTAAGAACAAATGTGGTTAAGTTTTCTAACACAGTCCTTCTCAAGGGAGGCACTATTGGTATTTAAGGCAGAACAATTGTTTGTTGTACAGTACTGTTTTGTGCATTGTGGGACATTTAGCCTCCCTGGCCCCTGCCCACTAAAATGCCAGTAGCGCTTACACCCCTGCATCCCCACTATTGTGACAATATCCTCCTGACAAGACTCCCCCCTCCACTAAATTTTCACATGCCCTTAGTTGAGAACTGGAGTCCCTGGATGGTGCAAATGGTTAATGCCCTTGGCTGCTAACCAAAAGGTTGGAGGTTGGAGTCCTCTTCTGAAAAATCAGCCATTGGAAATCCTGTGGAGCACAATTCTACTCTGACACACATGGAGTTGCCATGAGTTGGAATCCACTTGACCGCAGCTGTTGTAGTTGAGAACCACTGGAGCTCTAGCTGCAATATTTTTAGTGGAGCAGATCATAATATCATCAGTTTTCATTTAATAATTCCAAGTTTTTACAAGCTTATAATTAATTATTCTTATTATCAACAAAGTAGTCTCTTGAATCAGGCAGCCTCTTTAGATATAGGCCTGTATGTAGTTTTTTAAATCATTGTATCTTTCTAATAAATGTGAGGGTAACTGTAGTTGTCTCTGTCCCCCAAAAAATATATACTTTAAGGGACACTATTAGTTTCAAAAGGTAATATTCCATAAATAAGATGAAAAGAGGTAATCCAGAGGCTGAGAACATCACACATTTTAAATAATGTATTTTTTGATAAATTGTTAACACAGATGAATTAGTTTCAGATAAAAAAAAAAAAACCTAGGGTGTGGTCTTAGTCTTTTCAGACACACCTTTGCCCCTTTCTATGGCTAATTAAAACTTGTCAGATTAAATTGAAAGCCATTACTAATTTGGGTGATTTCATTTAAAATGTGGTCATTAGTTTGCTGGCCAAGGGAGCAGAAGGCAAGGTTTGAAAGTTTTCCTTGCTCTGCACTTCTCCAAAAGGGATTTAATAAAGTTCTTACTCCCATAAAGGAGATTGTACTTTTTACCACTCATTTCAGCTGTCTAGTAATTAGAATTACTTTAGCATGTAATAGGGATTCTACAAGTATCATTGTTTGTTATGAGCTCTTTTTATTTTATGTTTGTGGATTTGAATAATTTACACTTTTCCAAAAATTCCTCCAATGCTTTTGATTTTTTAGCATAGGATATATGTATTCCTTGGAATGAAAACTATAGTGGAATGCTTACAGAATGAAAGTTTGAGAATCTAGAGGCTTGCCTTGCACAATTTTCTTGGGCTGAAGCATACTGCATAGCTGTTGTTTTGGCAATAGACTTTCTTTTTTTTAATTTGGAAAAAATTTATGGAACTGTAAGGAGTATAATAACCACCTCCCAGAATTAACAAATATTAATAAAATTACAAAATTATCAAGTATATCATTTTATGTTATTTGCTACAGATTTATTTTTTTAATAAAAAGGAACAAAACATTATTGCTGTAGTTTCCTTTGTTCCCCTCCCTTGTCTCATTTGTCTTCTTTTTTACAGAGACAACTGCTATCATGAATTTAGTAAATTTAGACATTTACTATAAATATTTATCTTGAAATAATAATATAATAATTATCATAACTAACATGAGTTGAATGCTTACTGTTTGCCAGGCACTGTTCTAAGTGCTTTATATGTATTAACTCATTTAATCAATAACCCTGGTGATGCAGTGGTTAAAGTGCTTGGCTGCTAGAGGAAAGGTCACCAGAGAAAGATGTGGCAGTCTGCTTCTGTAAAGATTACAGCCTTGGAAACCCTATGGGGCAGGGCAGTTCTACTCTGTCCTGTAGGGTTGCTATGAGTTGGAATTGACGGGACAGCAGTGGGTTTGATTTTGTTTTTTTTATGGTTGTTTTAAGAATTAAATGAGTTAACATGTATAAAATGCCATATGTAGATACTGTTTTTATTTCTATTTTACAGGTACAGAAATAGAGACAAAGGTTAAATAATGTGTCTGAGTTTATATAACTATGTTGTGGAGCAAGGATTTGAACTTTGATTGTTTGGCTCTAGAAGCCATACCTTTAATCACTATGCTATACTACTGCCCTATAATATGTTGTATTTTGTGAGATTTTTTTTTTTTAGAGGTAATCATACAATTTTTTTTTCCAGTAACTTATTAAAAAAATTTTTTTTTGAATTAAATTCTAATGAGATCACTATTCACACACAGTACCAGTTGTCATTGAGTAAATTCCAACTCATGGTGACTCCATCTGTATCAGATTAGAACTGTGCTCCATGGGTTTTCAATGGCTGATTTTCCGAAAGTAGATTGCTAGGCCTTTCTTCCTAGATGCCTCTGGATAGACTTGAACCACCAACCTTTCAGTTAGCAGCTAAGCACATTAGCTGTTTGCACCACCCAAGTACTCTATACCACTACTGTAGTTTGCTTTTTCTCTGCATTCAACAATGCTCTTGAAATACATCCATATTACTAGATGCAGTTCATTCATTGTAAGTGCGATGTATTTTATTGAATGAATATGATACAGTTAATCTATTGCTCCTGTAGATGAACTTTGGGTTATTTCTTTTCTCCTCTCCCCCCATTACATATTCCTGTGTAAGAGTTTCTCTAAGCATATAACCTTTTTAAAAAATTTTTATTTATTTTTGTTGTTGTTGAGAATGTAAGGAGCTGTGCTGGTGCAGTGGTTACAGCACTTGGCTGCTAACCAAAAGGTTGGTGGTTTGAACCCACCAGCCTCTCTGTGGGAGAAAGATGTGGCATTCTGCTTCCATAAAGATTTACAGCCTTGGAAACTCTTTGGGGCAGTTCTACTCTACCGTATAGTTGCTATGAGTCAGAATTGACTTGACAACAGTGGGTTTGGTTTTTGTTGTTGTTGAGAATATATGCAGCAAAACATACACCAGTTGAACAGCTTCTACGTGTACGATAAAGTGACATTGATTACGTGCTTAAAATTGTGTAACCATTCTCACCCTCTGTCTTAGTTATCCAGTGCTGCTGTAACAGATATTCCACAAGTAGATGGCTTTAACAAACAGACATTTATTCTTTCCCGGTTCAGGAGGCTAGAAGTTCGAATTCAGGGCGCCAGCCCCGGGGGAAGGCTTTCTCTCTTTATGGTGGCTCTGAGGGAAGGTCCTTGTCATCAGTCTTCAGCTGGTCTAGGAGCTTCTCAGTGCAGGCACCCCAGGTCCAAAGGACATGCTCCGCTCCTGGCTCTTCTTGCTTGGTGATAATGAGATCCCTGTCTTCTCTTCTGGCTTCTCTCTTTTATATCTCAAAAGAAATTGACTGAAGATACAGCCTAGATTGTGTCTTGCCTCATTAACATAACTGCCTCTAATCCTGCCTTATTAACATCATAGAGGTTAGGATTTACAACTCATATTTTACAATACAAAATGGAAGACAACCATGTATACTGGGAATCATGGCCTAGACAAGTTGATACTCATTTTTGGGGGACACAGTTCAATCCATAGTACCCTCTTTTTCTGAGTTGTTCCTCCAGCATTAACATAAACTCACTGCCCCATAAGGTTCCTATCTAATCTTTCAGGTTACTGTTGTCAGTTTGACCCAATATAAATAGTTCTTAAAAGAGCATAATGCTCAAGGTAGACATTTTTAACTAGCTAAGCTAACCTATTGTTTGGTGTTAAGAAGACTTCAGGGGATATTTTTGGTTTAAAGTATAAAGATTATCTCAGGGCAGTAGTTTCGGGGGTTCATCCAGCTTCCATGGCTCCAGAAAGTCTGGAGTCCATGAGAATTTGAAATTCTGTTCTGTATTTTCACTCTTTTGATCAAGGATTCCTCTATAGAATCCTTGATCAAAATGTTTAGTAATGGTAACTGGGCACCATCCAGTTCTGGTCTCATGGCAAAGGAGGCAGTTGTTCATGGAGGCAATTAGCCACACATTCCATTTCATTCCCCAGTTCCTGACTCTACTTTCTCTGTTGCTCCAGGTAAATAGAGACCAATTATTGTGCCTTGGATGGCTGCCTGCAAGCTTTTAAGACCCCAGGAGCTACACAATGAACTAGGAAACAAGGAGGTAGAACCAAAGCACAAAACACTTTATTTGGCCAATTAACTGGGATATCCCAGGAAAACATGACCCTAAACCTCCAAACCAAGGAACCAAATCCCATGATGTTTTTGGTTGTACATAAGCAGCCTCAGCAGCTACTCTTTTTTTTGTCATTGTAAATATATCCATCACACAACTTTTGCCAATTCAACTTTTTACTGGTATACAACTTATTGACAGCAATTGCAGTAATGGCTATGCAACTCTACCCTTAACCAGTGTGATTTTAGCACATAATTTTTTAGAAATACTTCTCCCCTCACCCACCCCCCGAAAGTGCTGTGAGCCAAAACACAAAGTCATATTTTCAAAATAAAAATATCAAAGTTGCCAGTCTATTTATTGTGCTGTTTTGAAACTTGTAACAGACTCCTACCAAACCAGTTTAGTTTGCAATTAGCAATTCCTTACTTCCTCCCACCTATCTGAGAATGTAAAACCAGACCTGCTGAGCTGCAGTGAACAATTCTGTCTTCACCCTTTAGTATGGAGAACTAGGATCTGCAACTCCTCCCCTCCAACCCTGAGGGCTTATGGAGGTTAACAATGTATTTCATTCAACATGAAATATATTTCAAAAAATGAAAAAGTCGGTAGATGGCAAGCCTATCAAATTGTTTAGGTAGTTTAGCAGGCAACTATGTTTTATATATTCGATTTCAACTTTAATATCTTATATTTTATTTTCCTTAAAGTTTAGTTTATTTTTCCTTTTTTCTATCTTTTTCAAATTATAATCGGCCTGGCTTTCCTCTGCGTGTAAATCCTGGTCCTCTTTTCTACACAGATGACTAGCTTAACTCCTTACAGCTCTCATAGTGGAAAAACACTGAACCTAAGTAATGATGAAATGGAAAAAGCTGGAGCTTTGGTGTTGGATGGACCCAGTTCCACTTCTGGTTCTACCAGCTTGTGTATCCTTAGGCAGGTTACTTAACATCCTGAGCCTACATTTCTTTTTTTGTAAAATGGAGATTGTACCTACCTTGGTGGTACATTTTGACGATTAAATGACAAAATGTTTGCAAAACTCCTGGTGTTTGAAAAAAGCTATTAATTCCCTTTCCCTGCGGCAGAGGATCCTCAGCTCTTAGTGTACATAAGAAATATCCAAGGAACATTGGAGGGAGCTTGATAAAGTTTCCAGGTCTCACTGCCCAAGAGATTCTGATTCATGTCAACAGTAGGACCTAGGAATCTTGGTTTTAAATTTTTTTTTTTCATGTCATTAACCTTTCGCACCTCTGGGTGGGTTCAAACTTGCAACCTTTTGATTAGTAGTCAAGCACTTAACCCTTTGTGCCACCCAGGGACTGAAAGCTGGGTCTTAAACAAGGTCCTCAGATAATTTTGGAGCAGATGACCAGCGGGTACACTTTGAAAAATGCACCACTCTTGGTTCCAATTCTACTTTGCCAGTAAATAGCTTACTGTTTTTGTTAGCTGCCTTTGAGTCAGCCCCCAGTGTGTGGCAACCCCATACACAACAGGATCAGACTGTTGTGATGCATAGGGTTTTCACCGGTTTTTCGAAATAGATCGCCAGGCCTTTCTTTCTAGTCTGTCTTAGTCTGGAAGCTCTGCTGAAGCCTATTCAGCATCATAGCAATATGTAAGCCTCTGCTGACGGATGGTTGGTGGCTGCACTTGAGGTCCATTGCCCAGGCACGGGAATTGAACCCGCATCTCCCACATGGAAGTTGATGGCTCTACTGAACCACCACTGCCCCCAAATAGCTTATAACCCAAAACTTGTTGCCATCGAGTTGATTCCAACTCATAGCGACCCTATAGGACAGCGTAGAACTGCCCTATAGTGTTTTCCAAACTCTGGCTGGTAGATTAGAACTGCCGACATTTTGGTTTGCAGCCAAGCTCTTAACCACTGTGCCACCAGGGCTCCAAATAACTTACAGCTATAGGCAAATCATTTCCACTTTTTGGGCCTTGTGTTTCCTTAAATATAAAATAAATGACTAGACTTTATGGTCTCTACTAGCTATAAAATTAAGAAGTTTTAGTCTTATGACCCTAAATTTTTGGTCTTGTGGCCCTTATGCCACTTTTTGGCGGAGGTTCAGTAATCCATTGCCATTGAGTCAGTTCCAACTCATAGCAACCCTGTAGGACAGAGTAGAACTTCCCCATAGGATTTCCAAGGCTGTAATCTTTACGGGAGCAGACTGCCACATGTTTCTCCCATGGAGCAGCTGGTAGGTTCAAACTGCCAACCTTTCAGTTAATAGCTGAGAGTTTAAACCATTGCACGACGAGGGCTCCTCACAGGTACAATAGTGATACTTAAATATTTTATTCTTTGGGAACTCAGATTATTCTTCCTTCTGTGAAGACTCCACAGGAGCTAGCTTAAGCAAAAATAGTTTATTTTAAAGATACAGGGATATCTCATAGAACCCTAAACCAGGATATAGTTAGGCCCCAGGAATTGGAGACTAGAGCACAGGAGAGAAATCAAGAAGTTCTCTCTGTCTCTGTCTCTCTCTCTCTCTCTCTCTCTCTTTTTTTTTTTTTTTTGGCAAGTCTGCCTCAGTCTTTAGGGTTCTGCTGCTTTCCAAGCTACGTGGTGGAAAATGGCCATGGCCAACAGCTCCTGACTTTATATAGCCTAAGCCTCTGTTTTAGAAAAGCAGCCACACTGAGGCTGGACTTTCTTAATTCCAATTCCAAATTACCAGGAAAGAACTGTGATTGGTTTGTTTTGGGTAGAGTCTCCACTTCTGGCTATGGCTAGGGAGGCAGAGTCATGTTGTAAATTTGGTCCTGGGAACTTTGCCACTACTCCATGGTTGGAGGTGGTGGAGTGAGGCAGGTAGGTATCTACCACATTTATGAAAGGATCTCATTAACTGAAGGGTCACCGTGTTGTATTTTGTATCAGAAAATCAAACTCGTTGCCGTCGAATGTATTTCGACTCATAGTGACCCTATGGGACAGAGTAGAACTGCCCCATAGGGTTTCCAAGGAGCGGCTGATGGATTCAAACTGCCGACCTTTTGGTTAGCAGCTGAGCTCTTAACCACTGTGCCATCAGGGCTCTGTATTTTGTATAGAACCCTTATAATCAATTCTCATGGAAAAGAAATGGAAATAGGGAGTTGGGCTAAAAGAAAAAAGTTGGTAGGTGCTTTTATTCTTACTCATGTACCACATGTATGGAGCCTTCTATAGTCGCTTCTGCGGGACTGTGCTGATGAATCAACAGTGAATTTTTAAAATTACTTTTGGATATATATATATATATATATATATATATATATATATATATATATATTTTAAATTATATAATAATTTTGAATGCTCCCTGCTATCTTTGTTTTTATATATTTGGACTTAATAATTTTTCAAATGAAGAGAAATTGTTGAGTAGTGTAGAGTTTTGGTAGGAGCACAGGCTTTTCAATCAGTCTTGCATTTTAGTTTTATCTCTGCCATTTAGTGACTATGATTATTTGACCTCTCTGTGAAATAAACGTAATAATGTTATTTCATGGATTATTTGAGAATCAAATGAGATGACATATGTAAAGCTCTTATACTGTTTCCTAAATAGTAGGTGCTCAATGAATGATAGACATTAATTATCATTGTTATTTTGTTACTTAGAATATAATTGATGTTTAAAGCCTGGCTACATCTTGGGCTTTAAATAAATTAGTGCGTTTTGAAGGTAGAAGTATATTTTTTAGATCTGAAAATTTGCAGTGAGAGCTCATTGCTTTGTATGTTGATGGTTTTAATGAGATGTCTTTTCCATCTCTTGTCAAACCAGAACAGAAGTAAAACTCAACAAAAAATTAATATGTGTGGAGTTCCTTCTTAAAAGAAGAAAAAAAGTGATTATTGGAACTATGGATCGGAGCAAACGGAATTCAATTGCAGGATTTCCTCCACGTGTGGAGCGTCTTGAAGATTTTGAAGGAGGCGGTGGCGGGGATGGGAATGTGACCCAGGTGGGAAGAGTTTGGCCATCTTCATATCGAGCTCTTATAAGTGCCTTTTCCAGACTGACACGTTTGGATGATTTCACCTGTGAGAAAATAGGGTCTGGCTTCTTCTCTGAAGTGTTCAAGGTGAGTGATGCCCTAACTTTTTATATACTGTCTTGCTGATGGTCAGCTGCATTGCAAAGGGTTGATAGGTGTGCTTCATTAAAGGTCATAGGCTTTGTCTAGGTAGGGTGCTGTGTATCTTGATAAGTGTTCCAAACCCTCCTCTCAAGCTATTTATTAAATTTGATTTAAAAGAAAATTATAAAAATAATGCATGCTAATAAAAATTTCAAACAATGTAAGAGTTCCTTCTACCTCTGCTTCTATTCCCACCCTGTCTTAGTCATCTAGTGCTGCTACAACAGAAATACCACAAGTGGATGGTTTTAATGAAGAGAAGTTTATTTCCTCACAGTCAAAGTAGGCTAAACGTCCAAATTCAAGGTGTCGGCTCCAGGGAAAAGCTTTCTCTCTCTCGGCCTTCTCATCAGTGTTCGCCCAGACTAGGAGCTTCTCGGCTCAGGGACCCCGGTCCAAAGGATGCGCTTTGCTCCTGGCACTGCTTTTTTGATGGTATGAGGTCCCCCTGTCTCACTGCTCACTTCTGTCTTTTATATCTCAAGAGATTGCCTCAGGACACAATCCAGCCTTGTAGATCAGGTCCTGCCTTACTAACACAATTGCCACCTGTCCTCCCTCATTAGCATCATAGAGGCAGGTTTCCAACATACAGGAAAATCACACAGTACCAGGAATCATGGCCTAGCCAAATTGATACACATTTTTTGGGGGACATAATTCAAACCATGACACACCCCTATCCTAACTGTGTACTTTCTTCAGTAAAAACCACTATTAACAGTTATTTACAGTGTAAGTGTAATGCAAGAAAGTTCACCAATGTCTTCCAGATGCCCTGGCACAATAGTATGTGTTCAGTAAATATTTGTTGAATAAATGAATGAATGAAAACAAAATTTTCCCATATGGTCTCTGTTAAATTTCTGCTGATCTAGTATGCTGCTTCTACATGGAAGGCAAATTTCTCTAATCTGTCATGTGTGATTGTGTAGTGTGTGGATCGCACAATGGTGCCTGGTTAAGAGGGCTGGTAGGGCCTGAAATCTAGGATGTCTGGTTCCCCTGGCAGAGGTCTCACCTGTCTGTATCTATCCATTTTTCTTGACACAAAGGTATGCTCCACTTGACAAGCAGTCACCCTCAGGGCTGTTTTTACCCAGAGGTGGTACTTTTTTCCTCCTTCATCTGCCCAAGAGGAACTCCTTTTTCTAATTCATCTACCCAGAGGTGGATTTACACAAGAGTGTAAATACAAGAGTATACAGAAGCACTGAATTTGTAAGTTTTACAACTAACTCCTGTTCCTTTCTTTTTAAATAGGAGGAAAGAGAAATGTTAATTCCTTATATTTAAATGTAAATATGTATTTTATATACATTACACTTATTTTGTACTTTGTGCTTCCGTACATTTACACATGCTGTAGTATTTATTCTTTCTACCTAGAAAAGCTTTCTCTTCTTTATTACTTGGATGATCCTCATCTATCCTTTGCCAAGCTCGGGCTTCTCTACTGGCTGTGAATCTTATCCTGATATATCCCTTCAGGTTAAGCTTTCCTCTTTGTATTCTTATAGTTACTTTACCATACAATACTTAACTTTTCTGCCATAACTTGCCTTTTGCTTTTCAAAGGTTTACATGTTTAGAAATCACATTGTAAAAACTATTGTTCCATGGGGGAATAGGAGTTAAGGCTGGAGAGTATCAGATTCACAGTAGTTAAACTATGTTTCCTATAGAATTTTCAGTAACAAAGATTTTAAAACATAACTATAAATATAATTTTATCACATGCTAACATAATAAATTGATACATAAAAATGACAAAAATAAACTTGGACATCATCAAACAAATCTTGAAAAGCACGTCATAAGATCAAACCAGAGTTAATAAGGTCCCAGGTCATCCAAAGAAGTTACCATATTTAACTTCTCTGGTAGCCTGACACTCAAAGTGTTTTGTATCCTGCTTTGTCTTCCTATATTCTGTCCATTAACAGTTTGTTTTCATTATATTCACGGTGTTGATACCCAAAGATCAGCCATCTATTACCAATAAATGTCTATTCACTGCAACCCACATACCTATTTAATAGATCAGGTTGTATCCAATTGTGTTTTGTCTGTACTAGGGTTACTTAATTTCTTGTCTGTTTCCTATCTTGGATTCAGCATCTTGAGATTAGAAACTCTGTCTTAATTATCTCTGACCTGCTACCCTCACACCTAGCGTATTACCTAACACTTAGTAATTGCTTAGTAAATGTTTGTTGAATGTTCAGTCTTTGACAGCAGTTTTTGTATAACAAATAGTTACAGTTGATTTATAATCACTTAAATTTTATTACCTGCCAAGAAGGTTAAATGTAATACTTTTCACAATATATTCAGCATTGGAAAGAATGAGAGAGAGCAAAGGAATTGGCTAGCCTTCTTAGGAATTGTGGTTGGGGTGGGGAGGAGTTTGAGGAAGAGTGACTGGGAATAGTAGTTTTGAATTCAGTGGACTAGAAGATGGTAAACCATGAAGGGATGTTCTGTTTTGAGTGCTGCAAACTCTACCTGTGAGAAGTGAATTGCTCTACTGTGTCTGGATGTTTGGGGGCAGGGGATGGAATTCTAAATAATTTGCTAAGAATATCTTTCGACAGGCCAACTCAACTCCCAGAAAGCTTTTGGGGAAACTTATCACCCCGTACCCGTAGAGAATTAAACATGAAACTACATGAGTGAAAAAAGAAAAGAGAGGGGAAAAAAAACCATTGAGAAAGCACACTAAAAAGTGGAGAAATTTTTGATAGTAAGGGAAGTGAATCCCATTAAAGATGAGGAGAAACATTCTTTGGGAACGAATATTTGAGGGAAGAAATTGACTTCAGGTGTTAACTGCTAATAGGTAACTGACTAGCTACTCGGACTCAGGGGTCAGGGGATCTTCATGGGTTCAGACAGAATCTAGTACTCAGCTTTGCAGATTCAGAAACCTGATTTTGTCAATTTACCCAAAATTGGTCAGAGGAGGCTAATTTATATTTAACAATTATTTCTTGAATTCCTGCCATGTGTCAGTACTACGTTGGAGTACACAAATATAAATAAGATAGATATATCCCTATTCTGAAGTTATTCACGGTCTGGGAAGGAAGCATCACATATTATCGAACAGTCGTGTGCTAGACACTTTTTGTGGAGTCCTTTATGGGCATTATCTCATTTAATCTCTCAACAATTCTAGATAGTTGCTAATATTACCATTTTACAGATAAGAAAGGTTAAGAAATTTGTTTAAGGGTGAACAGCTAGTAAGTGTTGAAACTAGAGTATGAACCCAGGCAGCCTGACTGTTTTGTTTTCTTTTAAAGAAAACATTATTAAACCAATTTTATTACTGAGAAAGTATTATCCTGGTTCGATAAAGTAGAGGACCAATGCAAACAAAGGTAACCCTCAGTGAGATGGATTGACATAATAGCCACAACAATGGATTCAAATATACTGACCATCATAAAGATGGCATAAGGCCAGGCAGTGTTTCTTTCTGTTACATGTAAGGTTGCCATGAGCTGGAGCTGACTTGACTGCAACTATAACAACAGCGGTCATCCTGGTTGGTTGTTCACTCAAATATGCAGCCTTGTTTTTCTGGGTCTTGCAAGTTTTCCGCCTTTGACAGGGTGAAGTCTTACCACTTTTCTATTGCTCTCTATTAGTGGAAAATACATATTTGAGTTTTCCTTCTCTGACAAGTTTCTGCTTTACACAGGTTCTGGCTTTTCCACATTTTACTGTGGTATTAATGTAAAGTGTTACTTATTTTATACCCTGTAAATATCTCTCAAAAGTGAATATTCTGTTCCATCTTCATGGCCACTGCGTTAGTTCGGGCCATCACCAGCTCCCGCCTGTATTACGGTAATAGACTTTTTAAAATTATTATTTATTATATTAAAGTATTTTTAATAATAGCTTTATGAGATATAATACATAAACTTTACCCTTTTAAAGTGTCCAGTTTTGAGTATAATCACAAAATTGTATAACTATCACCATTATCTAATTCCAGAACCTTGTCATCATCCCCAAAGAAACTCCATACCATTAACAGCCGTTCCTCACCTCCCCACCCCCCAGCTCCTGGCAAGCACTAATCTTTTGTCTTGGTCAATTTACTTATTCTGGATATTTCATTTAAATGGAATCATACAATATGTGGTTTTTTGTGTCTGACTTTCATTTCAACATAATGTTTTAAAGGTTTGTCCATGTTGTAGCATGTATCAGTACTTTATTACTTTTTATGGCTTAATAATATTACATTATATGAATATACCACATTTTGTTTGTGCAGTCATCACTTGATGGACATTTGAATTGTTTTCACTTGCCGTTGTTATGAGTAATGCTACTATTAACATTTGTGTACAAATTTTTGTGTCAACGTATGTTTTTATTTTTCTTGAGGATTTACTTAGAAGAGGAAAAACTTGGTCCTATGGTAACTCTAGAGCCCCGGTGGTGCATTGGTTAAGAGCTCGGCTGCTAACCAAAAGGTTGACAGTTTGAATCCACCAACCACTCCTTGGAAACCCTATGGGGCAGTTCGACTATGACCTTATAGGGTCGCTATAAATCAGAATCGACTCAACAGCATTGGGTTTGCAGATGGTGCAGATGGCGAGAAACAGGAGACCAGCGCGAGACAGCACTGGAACCAACCCACAGAGCAAGAGAGCTGCGTGTCTTTGTTCAGGAGGCTTCCCGGCAGAGTGGGGTGCCTCTGGGCACTTATCAGTGGAGCTAGGCTTGCAGACCCACAAAGCGAGAGAGCTGAGTTCCATCAGGTCAAAGTTTACTGACGGAGTGGGGTGTCCCCAGGCATTTAACGGTGGAGCTAAAGAGCTTTGGAACGCTTGCCCTGGCAGGGCAGATGCAGGTGGTGAGGGGGCGAAGAGGCCAAGGAAACAAGCCAAAGAGACAAGGAACACAGGAAGCAGAGCTGCCTCAGTCTCAAAGGGTAGGGCCGTGACCTCTGAGGTCTCAAAGGATGGAGTTGCCACTCAGATGAACTAGGAGAAGGGGCTGCCCAGATGGGAGGGAGCAGAGTTACTGTTCCAGTGGGCCCAGGGCTGAGGGACCTCCACCCAGAATCCAGAGAATGTAGCCCACCCTCGGAGTCTGGAGAGCAGAGCCATTGCCTCAATAGTCTCAGAAAAGAGAGCATTATTTTCAAGCCTTGAGAGCTAATGTAGTATGTTCTCCTGATATGCTTGGTACCTCTTACCCCTTCTTTCCCTCCAGTTTCTCTCGTTTATAATGGAAATGTCTAATTTGTTCCAGCTTGTTCCACCATTGTACTTTGGAAGCAGATAACTTGTATTCTAGATTTCACAGATGAAGAGGAATTTTTGGATTTTGGACTTGGAGTTGATTTAGGACTTTTGCTATGATATGATGGGGTGATTGTGTTTTACATATGGCAAGGGCATGAATTTTGGAGGGCCAGAGGGTAGTGTTATGGATTGAATATGTCCTCCAAAAATGTGTGTCAACTTGGCTAGGCCATGATTCCCAGTATTGTGTGATTATCCACCATTTTGTCATCTGATGTGATTTTCCTATGTGTTGTAAATCCTACTTCTATGATGTTAATGAGGCAGGATTAGAGGCAGTTATGTTAATGAGGCAGGGCTCAATCTACAAGATTAGATTGTACCTTTAGTCAGTCTCTTTTGAGATATAGAAGAGAACAAAGAGACAGACGGGGACCTCATACCACCAAGAAAGTAGAGCCAGGAGTGCACCTCCTTTGGAACTGGGGTCCCTGTGCGGAGCAGCTCCTAGTCCAGGTAAAGACTGAGGACAAGGACCTTCCTCCAGAGCTGACAGAGAGAGAAAGCCTTCCCCTGGAGCTGATGCCCTAAATTTGTACTTCTAACCTACTAGACTGTGAGAGAATAAACGTCTGTTTGTTGAAGCCATCTGCTTCTGGTATTTCTGTTATAACAGGACTAGATAACTAAGACAGCACTAACAACAACAACTAACAACTAACTAAGAGAGACTAACAACAACAACAGTGGATGTGAAAGGAGCCCTGGTAGTGCAGTGGTTGATCACTTGGCTGCTGACCGAAAGGCCTGTGGTTTGAACCCACCGGCCCCTCTGCAGGAGAAAACAGATCTGGTGATCTGCTCCCGTAAAGATTACAGCCTAGGAAACCCTATGGGGTAGTTCTACTCTGTCCTGTAGGGTTACTATGAATCGGAATCGACTTGACAGCACACAACAGCAACAACAGCAGTGTATGTGAAGTGATATTTCGTTGTGGTTTTGATTTGCATTTGCTTGATAAGTAATGATGTCACACATCTTTTCATGTGACCATTTGTACATCTTCTTTGGAAGAATGTCATTTCAGATCCTTTGCTCATCTTTTAAATTGAGTTATTTGTCTTTTTATTGTTGAGTGTAAGAGTTTTTTATGTTTTCTGGATACTACTAGTCATGTATCAGATATATGATTGACAAATACTTTTTCCCATTCTGTGGATTGTCTTTTCGCTTTCTTGATAGTGTCCTTTGAAGCACAAATGTTTTTAAATTTGATGATGCTCAATTTATGTTTTCTTGAGTAGTTTGCTCTTTTGGTGTCATGTGTAAGAAACCATTACTTAATCCAAGGTCACGAAGATTTACCTCTGTGTTTTCTTCTAAGAGTTTTATAGTTTTAGTTCGTATATCTAGGTCTTTGATCCATTGTTAGTTAATAAAAAAATTAACTAAAAATGAGGTATGAGGTAGGGGTCCAAATTCATTCTTTTGCTTATGGATATCCAGTTTTCCCAGCACCATTTGTTGACAAGACTATTCTTTCTCCATGAATTGTCTTTGCACCCTTGTTGAAAATCAGGGTTTATTTTTGGACCTTGAATTCTATTCACTTATGTGTCTATCTTTATGCCAGTACCACACTGTCTTGATTGCTGTAGCTTATAGTAAATTTTGAAATCAAAAAGTGTGAGTTCTCCAATTTTGTTTCTCTCTTTCAGGATTGTTTTGGTTTTTCTGGGTCCCTTGCATTTCCACACAAATTTTAGGGTCAGTCTGTAAATTTCTGCATAGAAGCCAGCTGGAATTTTGATAGGAATTGTGTTGAAATTGTACATCAGTTTGGGGAGTATTGTCATTTTAACAGTTGTTGTCATTGTTGTTAGTTGCTGTTGAGTCGATTCCAACTCATGGGACCTCATATATGCAGAGTAAAACTGCTCCATAGGGTTTTCAAGGTTGTGACCTTTCAGAAGCAGATCTCCAGCCCTGTCTCCCAAGCGGCCTCTGGTTGGTTTTGAACCACCAGCCTTTTGGCTAGTAGTTGAGTGCTTAACTGTTTGTGCCACCCAGGGACTGTCTTAATAATATTAAGTCTTTTGATCCATAAATATGGGATGTCTTTCTGTTTATTTAGGTCTTCTTTAATTTCTTTAAGGACCCCTGGTGGCACAGTGGTTAAAGTGATTGACTGCTAACCAAAAGGTCAGCGGTTTGAAACTACCAGCGGCTCTGAGGGAGAAAGATATGGCAGTCTGCTTCCTTAGAGATTTATAGCCTTGGAAACCCAATAGGGTATGAGTCAGGATAGACTCAATGGCAGTGAGTTTGGTTTGGTTGGTTTAATTTCTTTAACTGTGTATTATAGTTTTCAGTGTATAAGTCTTGCATTTATTTTGTTAAACTTATTCCAAATATTTAATTATTTTTGATGCTATTCTAAATGGAACTTTAATTTCAGATTACTCACTACCAGTGTATAAAAATAAAATTGACTTTTTTATATTGATCTTGCTGAACTTCTTTCTTAACTCTAATTGTTTTGTGTGTGTGTGTGTGTGTGTGTGTGTGTGTGTGGATTCCTTAGAACTCCTATATACAAGATCACTTCATCTGCAAATATAGTTCTTTCTTTTCAATCTGTATGTCTTTTATTTCTTTTTCTTGCGTAATTGCATGACCTCCATTTTAGATTGGGAGAATTACTTCTGCCTGTTTGTATGCAGTTTGGTAAGACTATAAATCAAGGATTCTTGCCCTTCCTTATGCCAAAAGGTAGGTAGGTTATAATTAAAAAAAAAAAAAATCAGCCATTATTTATTAAGCGGGAGAAAGATGTGGCAGTCTGCTTCTATAAAGATTTACAGCCTTGGAAACCCTATGGGACAGTTTTACTCTGTCTTACAGGGTTGCTATGAGTCGGAATTGACTCAGTGGCAGTGGGTTTGTTTTGTTTATTGTTGATTGATAAACCAGAGGCTTAAGAAATGAAGAATTCTGAGGGTTGGAAATATAGCTATAAAGTCTCATCGGTGCTGCCCTCCCTGTACCTACCTTAGGGAAGTTCAACTCTGTATGCTTGCCAAACCTGCTGATAACTCCTCCCTGGCAGAACCTGATACAGTCAAGTAATTACTTTTTGATTCTATTGATTGTCTTCTCTTTATGTATATGTTGTAATTCACTATTTTCTGTTTTTATCTTCATTATTTTCTTTTTTTTTTCTTCTACTTTCTTAGGTCTATTTTGTTCTTTCTTTACCTTCTGGAATTTCATTCTTATCCCAGGGTTTTTTTCCCTCAGTATTTCTTATTTTCTCATATATGCCATTAAGCTTTAAAGTTTCCTCTTGATTAGGCCATATCACGGGTTTTTTGGTGCACCCATTACCGTTTCTAAATGTAATTTTGTTTGATTTCCTTTTAATCTAGGAAGTGTATAAAATAAAGTTTAAAAGTTTCCACTTTGAAGTTTCTTTGGTAATTGTTTGATATTTAATTTCTAATTTTAGTGTATCATGATCAGAGAAAATGGCCTGTATGATGTCTGCCTTTTGGAGTATGTTAGATTTTGCTTTGGCATAATATGGTCAGATTTTTTTAATGCCCCAAATGTGTTTAAAAAGAATATGAATTGTTTTATTTGTTTGTTTTTACATAAAGTTTTATATATGTCTATTAGGTCAAGCTTTTTTATTATGTTATTCAAATGTCCTATGGCCTTACTTATTTTTTTCTACTTAGTCTGTTTCTTAGAAAAGGATTTATTAAAATCTCCCAATGTGTTCATGGATTTCTTCTTTTTATTTCTATCAGTGTTTTAATAGTTTCTAGGCCTTCTTGTAAGGTATATATTAATAGAAGCTCATGGCTGTTGTGGATTGTACACTATTAATAGATTGCACATTTTATCAATATTTGTCTCTTGTCCCATTTTATACTTTTAGCTTTGAATTCTGTTTTGTCTCATATCAATATTACATACTGTCTTCCTTGTTGTAAGCCTTTGCCTATATGTATTGTTGTTTTGGTTAGTATTTTTCTGGTATATCTTTTTTCGTCTCTATTTTCAACCTGTCTGTAATATAGTATGTTTTATGTAAACAGCTTTATATTTAGATTTTTTTAATCCAAAATTGAACTTACCCCTTAAGAGACAGAGACTGTAATCTGTTTACATTTATTGTGATTAAAAAGACTCATTGACGATGAGTCGGTTTCGACTCATAGCGACCCTAAAGGACAGAGTAGAACTGCTATCTTTATATTGAATAAACTCTTAAATGGTATTTAATTGGGTATAGAATTTAGGACAACAGTTATTTGCCTTAGCACTTTGAAGATATTCATTCTTCCTTTTTTTTCCCCCTGACTTCTGTTGTTGCCGATGATAAATTAACTCTCAGTCTGATTGTTACTCCTTTTTAATCAGTCATTTCTCTCTGCTAGATAAAATTCTCTTTTTCTTTGTTTTGTAGTTTCACTGTCCTAGTCTAGGAATGGATTTTTTTATATTTACTCTGCTCAAGATTTGATATGTTCCTTTACTCTTTAAGAACTCATGTTTGTGTTCAGTTCTAGCAAATATTTGGACATTATCTTTCCAGTTTCTGCCATTGTCCCATTTCTGTGGTCTCTTCAGGTCCCATTATATACAAATTGGATTGTCTCATACTATCTTTTGTGTTTATTAATTTCTTTTTCATATTTTTTTCTTGTCTTTTTTGTGCTTTTTTTGGTGATTCTTAGCTTATTTGTCTAATTATCTAATTCTCTTTTTGTTTGGGTCTGTTCTGTTGTTTAACCATCCATTGAGATTTTTATTTCAAGTATCATATTTTTCTTTTCCAGACTTTCTATTTGTTTTTCTTAAATGTATCTCTTTTGTTTTAAAACATTCTACTCTTCCTTTTTATGTCTTTCAACATCTAATTTTATTTTATATGCTTTTTTAAATTATAATTGAATTTATTTTTAAAATTACATTTACATGATACAAACTCAAAAGGTATAAAAGACTATTTAATGAAAAATAATTCATATCCTTCTGTTCCCCAGTTTTGCTTCCTGGAGGCAACCAGTATTAATAACTTCTTGTTTATCCTTCCAGAGATATTCTGTGCACAGATTTGCAAAAATATATATGTATATATATGTGTGTGTGTTTAACGCTTTTCTGGTAAAACGGTAAAAGACCTAATTTGTGCCTTGATTTTTAAAAAGTTCCTTTCCTTTCCTTCATCTACCTACCTACCTACACTTACCTATACCTACTCTTACCTATACCTACACCTACCTACCTACTCCAAGATAGACCACTAGAGTATAAGTTCTATGAGGGCAGGAATTTTTATCTTTTTATCTATTTGTACACTGCTGTATCCCCAGTGCCTTGAACTGTACTTGGCACATAGTACCCATTCTTCTACAAGTTTTCCGTCTTTTATCTTAGTGATTTATAGGACCCCCTAATATTTTAGAAGGTTAATCATTTATTTGTGCTATGAATTACAGATATTTTCCCAAGCTTGTCAGTGTTTTTTAAATGGTTTATAACAATTTTTGCTGTGTAGAAGTATTTTATTTTGTCCTTGTCTTAATCTTTTCATTTCTGGCTTCTAGGTGTTTGCATTGGAAATCCTGGTGGTGTAGTAGTTAAGAGTTCGGCTGCTAACCAAAAGATTGGCAATTGGAATCCACCAGTCGCTCCTTTGAGACCCTGTGGGGCAGTTCTACTCCGTCCTACAGGGTCACTATGAGTCGGAATCGACTCAGCGGCAACGGGTTTGATTTTTTTGCTTTAGGTGTTTGCATATTTAGAAAGACTTTCCTCACTTCTACTTTATAAATAAAATATCTGTTTTTTTTCTAATCATTTTTATGATTTTACTACTTTAAATATTTGTTCCATCTGGAATTGATTTTTCTAGACAGATACTTATTTGTACCAGCAACATGTATTACATATTTTAATATTTTTCTTACTGATTTGAAATGCCCCCTTTATTGTATACTTAAGTCTTCTAAGTTTTTTGGTCTGTTTCTGGACTTTTTATTCCTTTCTGTTGTCTGTCTAGTCATACACCAGTACTACCCTGCTATAATAATATAATCATTGAGACTTTCTTTTAATATCTGATTAGTCTAGTTCTCCATCATTATTCTTACTTTTCAAAATTGTTCAGGCATTTCTTTCCAATTTTTTTAAATTTAAGTTTTAAAATCAATTTTCCAGTTTCCAAATATATACTATTGATATTTTTATTGAGATAATAGTAAATTTATAGATTAATTTAGAGTAGAATTGATAATTTTATTATATTGGGTCTTTTTATATAAACACATATGAACACATATCTGTTCAGATATTGGTTGCTTGGTAGAAATTAAAACAAAGATTTTTTATATGTGTCTTGTACATTTCTTGCTAAACTTACTCTTTTTTCCCTTTTCTGTTGCAGTTGTAAATGGGACCTTTCCTTCCATTGTATCTTCTAATTGGTTATTTGTATGTATGCGGGCTATTGATTTTTGCATTTTTTTAATGCAGCTAGAATATTGAATTTTTTTGTTTGCAGTAGATTTTCAGTTGATTCTGTTTTTCCAGGTATATAATTGTATCAGCTATGAATGATGATAAATATATTTCCCATTTTTATACCTCAGTTATCTTTTTCTTGGCTAATTGCATTGAATAGTGCTTCCCAAAATGTTAAATAATAGTGATATTTGACATCTTTGTCTTGTACATGGCTTTTAGGGGGATACTTGTAGTGTTCCCTAATTAAACACAATATGATTTGGGGACTGAAATAGATACATTTTATTCAGTTAAAGGATGTGTGATATAGCCATCTTCTATTTTATTAAGAATAGATGTTGAATTTTATCAAATGCCTTTTCAGAATTGATGATGAAAAAATATGTTTTCTCTTTTCATCTCTTAATAAAGTGAATTCTATTATATTAATAGATATTCTAATAGTGAGCCATCCTTGCATTCCTGGTGTGTTATTATTTAACATGCTGCCAACTTCTGTCTGCTAGGGTGTTTTTGCTTCAGTATTTGTGAGAATTAACATGGTTTTCTCTTTTGCGCTTCTGTTGTTAGGTTTTGGTACCAGTGTTCTGCTTGCTTTGTAAAAATAATTTGGAAATTTGTCCTCTCTCTCCCCCCTATGCTTTGGAACAGTTTAAATAGTATTAGAGTGATTTGTTCCTTAAATATTTGATAGAATTCCCTGTAAAACTCTGGACTAAGTACTTTGAAACTTTTCCTATGCTTCTAGGGCCAAATGATTTGCCCTAGAAATAAAAAATGACTTTTATCTCTCCTGAAGTCAATTTAGGCAAATTATATTTTACTAGAAAATTATTATTTCTTATAGGAGTCCCTAAGGAGCCCTGGTGGCACAGTGGGTAAAGTGATTGACTGCTAACTGAAGAGTCAGTGGTTCGAAACCACTAGCTTATCTCTGCGGGAGAAAGATGTGGCAGTCTGCTTCCTTAAAGATTTACAGCCTTGGAAACCCTATGGGGTCGCTGAGTTGAAATCAACTCGATGGCAGTGGGTTTGGGATCTTTGGTTTTTTTTTGGTTCTTATACAGGTCCCTGGGCAGTGCAAATGGTTAATGTGCTCAGCAGCCAACTGAAAGTTGAAGGTTCAAGTCCATCCAGAGGTGCCCTGGAAGAAATGCCTTGAGATCTACTTTTGAAAAATCAGCCATTGAAAACCCTATGGAGCACAGTTCTACCCTGACACATCTGGGGTCTCCATGAGTCGGAATTGACTCTACAGCAGCTGGTGTTTTTTATTATTTCTTGCAGGTTTTCTAATATACTTTCATAGAGCTGAATAAATTTTGGCCATTAATTTTTTTTCTTTGCTTATTTTAAGTCCCTTATAGATTAGTTGCAGTCTTAGAGTGTGGATTCTGCTGTTTATTGTGTCTGCTAGTTCTCATTCATGGTTTGTGATTTCTCCTGTGGTTTATAATTTTTGATTGAAAGCTTGTCTTTAGCGGGGGATACCTTTCCTGGGAGTTCGTGTGTTTTAGGTTGTGGAGGTGTTTCAATGCAGTGGTTTTACATTTACCTCTGCTGGGGTCACATAGGTTCCGGATGTGAACCTAAAGGTTTTATTTTGATTTCTTGGCTCAGGCTTTCTGTACAGTGTGTATAGTACAAATTTGAATCCTGAACTTGATTCTCATAGTAGGCTCTTATTCCTTATTGAAGGCAGTAAGGTCTGGCATTAATCCATTATAAATGCCCATTACAAAATAGGAGAAAGTTAGTAGGTTATATTTTATGGTATTTTGGAAAGTGACTAGATGATTTTTTTGGTGAGAACATTATCATTGGGAAAGGGTGAAATAAGTCTGTTTATTTCTTGTCATACATAATAGTCTAATAGAGCCTTTGGACTAAATCTGGCCTGCCATGTATTTTGTAAATAAACTTTTACTAGAAAACAGCCACACCCATTTGTTAATGTGTTTTCTATGTTATGGATAACATTGCAGAGAATGGGAATTCCATAACACTTAATTGTGCTCACGAGGAACCTGTACACAGATCAAGAGGCAGTTGTTAGAACAGAACAAAGGGATACTGTGTGGTTTAAAATCAGGAAGGGTGTGCGTCAGGGTTGTATCCTTTCACCATACTTATTCAATCTGTATGCTGAGGAAATAATCTGAGAAGCTAGACCATATGAGGAAGAACACGGCATCAAGATTGGAGGAAGACTCATTAACAACCTGTGATATGCAGATGACACAACCTTGCTTGCTGAAAGTGAAAAGGACTTGAAATGCTTACTGATGAAGGTCAAAGACCACAGCCTTCAGTATGGAGTTGTCTTAGTCATCTAGTGCTCCTATAACAGAAATACCGTAAGTGGATGGCTTTAACAAAGAGAAATTTATTTTCTCACAGTCTAGTAGGCTACAAGTCCAAATTCAGGGCATCAGCTCCAGGAGAAGGCTTTCTCTCTCTGTCAGCTCTGGAGGAAGGTCCTTGTGATGCATCAGTCTTCCCTTGGTCTGGGAGCATCTCAGCGCAGGAACCTCATGTCCAGAGGACGTGCTCTGCTCCTGGTATTGCTTTCTTGGTGGCATGAGGTTCCCATGTGTCTCTGCTCACTTCTCTTTTGTATCTCAAAGAGATTGGCTTAAGACACTATCCAATCTTGTATACCTCATCAGTATAACTGCTGCTAATCCATCTTATTAAATCATAGTGGTTGAATTTACAACACATAAGGAAATCACATCAGATTACAAAATGGTACATAATTATACAATACTGGGAATCATGACTCAGCCAAGTTGACAGATATTTTTTGGGGACACAATTCAATCCATGACAGGAGTACACCTCAACATTAAGAAAACAAAAATCCTCCCAACTGGACCAATAAACAGCATCATGATAAACGGAGAAAAGACTGATGTCATCAAGGATTTCATTTTACTTGGATCCACAATCAATGCCCATGGAAGCAGCAGTCAAGAAATCAAATGACATATTGCATTGGGTAAATCTGCTGGAAAAGACCTCTTTAAAGTGTTAAAAAGCAAAAATGTCACTTTGAGGACTCAGGTGCACCTGACCCAAGCCACGATATTTTTGAAAGCTGGGCAGTGAATAAGGAAAACTGAAGAAGAATTGATGCCTTTGAATTATGTGTTGGCGAAGAATAATGAATATACCATGGACTACCAGAAGAATGAACAAGTCTGTCTTGGAAGAAATATAGCCAGAGTGCTCCTTGGAAGTAAGGATGGCAAGACCTCGTCTCACATACTTTGGACGGTTATCAGGAGGGACCAGTCCCTGGAAAAGAACATCATGCTTGGTAGAGGGTCAGCAAAAAAGAGGAAGACCGTCAACAAGATGGATTGACACAGGGGCTGCAACAATGGGCTCAAGCATAACAATGATTGTGAGGATGGCAAAGGACCGGGCAGTGTTTTGTTCTGTTGTACACAGGGTCGCTATGAGTCAGAATTGACTCAACGGCACCCAACGATAACAACAACAACATGGCTGTTTTCATGCTAAATGTTACAGTTAAATAGTTGCAACAGAGACCATATGGCCTTGAAAGCTTAAAATATTTATTGTCTGACCCTTTACAGAAAAAGTTTGCCAACCCTTGGTCTGATAACTCAATAGTTCACAGCTAAGTGATGGTTAATTTTTATCTTTGATTACAAAGTACAGATGATTACAGGGCTTTAAAGGTCAGGTTAAATAAAAAGTATATTAGTAGCAATAAAAGGAAATAGTTGACTTTTGGTATGGAAGATACAAACTATGCAGGTAACTTAAGGACTGTTAGTTGCCCTAGATGGTGAAAGAAAGATCAGCTGATGGATGACTTCACTTTGAGGAGTGTGTATTTACGTAGCTTATTTGTAATCCTTTAAAATAATTTAGTTTTAGAATTTAGGACCCACTGGTCATCCTTAAAAATAGACATTAGTTATGTTTGTTCAGTTTTTACCATTCTTCATTTAGTTCTGAAGTCTGGCTCTGGAAAAGTAACAAAGACTATTAGGCTGTATTTTATGAAGAATGGAAAACCATAACAGCAAAGTCCTCATGGGTCAGTGTTGTTGTTAGGTGCCATCGAGTTGCTTCCGATTCATGGCACTGTCCAGTCGTGCACCATCCTCACAATTGTTGTTATGCTTGTGCCTATTGTTGGAGCCACTTTGTCAGTCCATCTCGTTGAGAGTCTTCCTCTTTTTCAGTGACCCTCTACTTCACCAAGCATGATGTCCTTCTCCAGAGTCTGGTCCCTCCTGATAACATGTCCAAAGTGCATCAGTAGCCCCATAAATTACAATTAGAATAATTTGTCATTTTCCTTACCAAAAATTATTATTTTTTAAATTACTTTGTCTTAAATAATCTTATTTAGTTGCATAACTGTAAAAATATCTGCTTTACTTCTGACCTGGAACTGAAGCCATTCCTGTAGACTACCTCCAGCCAAACAATAGACAAGGGCAAAGAATAAACAGTAACGCACAGGATAGCTCCCACAACAAAGAATTACCTAGCCCAAAATGTCAGTAGTGCTGAGCTCAAGAAACCCTGGCCTAGAGGCATTAGAAATAGATGAAAGTATTTTATAACCTTTATTTTACCCAATTTGGGAAAAATATACTTTTAGAAGCACAGTAGGTTGGGTTTATATTTAAAACCATTTTTACTTTGACTGTTCATCTTTCTTTTTTAGACCATGAAACAGAGAATAAGATAATTTAATTGCTTCAAGGAAAATGACTTGGAACATTTTGGATGTTAGTAAGGTCTGTTTAGCGAAGAATTGAGGTATGTGTAAGTGCAAGTGATGCATGTGTGCCTGTGTGTACATTTGAATATGAAAGAGAAAAGTAAAACCAAATGATGTAATGGCCCTAGCCTTTCAACCTCTGGTAAGTGGAAAATCTGTCCAATTCTAGTGTAGCAGTGGTTGATGTCCTGCTTAATGTTTCAAGTTAAGAGTGCATCTGTTGGGATACACCAAGTAACCATTAATAATCTTTGGCTTCTGTATATTTGCCTGTTTTACGTAAGTGAGATCATATAGTATTTGTCCTTTTGCAACTGACTTATTTCGCAGCATGTTTTCAGGGTTCATCTGTGTTGTGGCATGCATCAGAAGTTCATTTCTCTTTACAGCTGCGTAATATTCCATTGTACATAGATACCACATTTTGTTTATTCATTCTTCTGTTAATGGACATTTTGTTGTTTACACTTTTTGGCTATTGTGAAAAGTGCTGCAGTGAACTTTGGTGTACAGGTTTCTGTTTGCATTCCTGCCTTTACTTCTCCTGGGTATATACCTAGGATTGGAATTGCTTGGTCATATGGTAATTTTTGTTCAACTTTTTGAGGAACCTCCAAACTGTTTTCCACAGTGGCTGTGCCATTTTACATTCCCACCAGAAATGGAGGAGGGTTCCAGTTTCTCCATCTCTTAAGAGTTGTATAGTTTTAGCTTTTTAAATTTGGGTCTTTGATCCATTTTGAGTTAATTTTTATATATGGTATGAGGTAGGGATCCAAATTCATTCTTTTGGATGTAGATAGGCAGTTTTCTGAACACCATTTGTCCACAAGACTATTCTTTTTCCATTGAATTGTCTTGGCACCCTTGTTGAAAATCAATTGACTGTAGATGGGAGGGTTTCTCTCTAGACTGTCAGTTTTACTCATTTATGTGTATGCCTATCTTTATGCTAGTACTACATTACCTTGATTACTGTAGCTAATAATATTTCCACATTTTGTTTATCCATTCATTAGTTGTTGGACATTTATATTGTTTCCATTTTGTGGCTATATTGAATAATAGTTTAGTAGAAATATTTAGAAGGAGCCCTGGTGTGCAGTAGTTAAGTGCTTGGCTGCTAACTAAAAGGTCGGTGGTTTGAACCTACCAGCCACTTCAAGGAAGAAAGATGTGGCAGTCTGCTTCCCTAGAGATTACAGCCTTGGAAACCCTGTGGGGCAGTTCTACTTTGTCCTATAGTGTTGCTATGCATCAGAATCAACTTGATGGCAACGGGTTTGGTTTTGGGTTAGGAATATTTAAAATAAAAAGCTGTGAGTCTTCCAACTTTGTTTTTCTTTGTCAAGATTTTTTTTGGCTATTCTGGTCCCTTGCATTTCCATCTGAATTTTAGGATCAGCTTGTCAATTTCCGCAAAAGGGCATCTGGGTTTTTCATAGGGATTGCATTGGATCTGTAGATCAATTGGGAAAGTATTGCTATCTTAATAATATTAAGTCTTTTGATACATGAACTTGGTACCTTTCTGTTTATTTAAATTTTAATTTCTTTCAACAATGTTTTGTAATTTTAGTGTACAAGTCTTGCACTTCTTTTGTTAAATTTATTCCTGTTATTCTTTTTGATGCTGCTCTAAATGGAATAATTTTCTGAATTTCATTTTCAGATTGTTTATTGCTAGTATATAAAAAATACAATCGATTTTTGTCTATTGATCTTGTATCCTGCAACCTTGTTGAACTCATTTATTAGTTCTGATTGTTTCTTCGTGTTGATTTTTTTTGGATTTTCAATGTACAAGGTCATGTCATTTCATCGATATAAATTTTGAATGCAGAGTTAATCTGTCAATAATCAGTCCTCAAATAATTCTTGACAAGATTAATTTGATTTCTTGTGGATCCACAGGTATTCTTGTTAACCAGGTTATACAGTCCTTAAAAAATGTCTTCCCACATTTGAAGAGGTATGGCTACTTGGTTTTAAACCCACCATACCAAAATACTCTGTCACTTTGGAAACAGATTACATTCTAAAGGCATTATTAATAAGGAAATCAACCTTGAAAGAGTGGTATTCATAGTACTGATTTGATCACAAGAAAAAGTCTTGTTTGTCTTATTGCTTTTGGGGTAAGATTTTCTCCTCTCCCCTCCCTGGACCTTTGCAATGTGAATTACTGTCTTTTTATGCAAATAATGCACACATCCTATGTTTTTTTTTTTGCCAACTGTGGGGAATTAGCATAGTGTACTTATGAAAATACCTGGGGTGGGGGGACAGGCGTGGTTGCCACAAAAAATAGACTGTGCATGTTATTTGCATAAGAATACAGTAAATGCCCATATTCTATGTCCTCGCAGAAACCTGTTACCTTTATCATATTCTGTTGAAATCGTCTGTTTTAAGTGTTTTTCATCCCACTTAGCTTTAAGCTCCATGAGAACAGGGACCATGCCTTATTTACGTCCATTTCCTCAAGGTACAGCACTGTGCTTGGCACAGGCTAGACCTTCATTCATTCATTAACTCAGTTATTGTGGGCTTTCTATATGCCAGGCACTGTACTTGATACAGTGGTGATCAAGACTATTCCTGCTCTTGGGGAGTTTATAATCTAATGGTAAATTCTGACATTAAGTAATTACAAGGGTAATGAGTGCAACATAAGGGGAAGCAAAGCATATTAGTTGTCTATTGCTGTGTAACAATATTACCACAAACACATTTATTCTTTCAGTTTCTGTGGGTCAAGACTCTGGGTATGACTTGGCTGGTTCTCCTCTTCAAAGCTTCAGTCAAGGTGTTGGCCACAGCTGCTGCCTTGCCTGAGGCTGAACTGGGGAAAGATCTGCTCGTGTAGTTGTTGACAGCAATTAGTTCCTTGCAGGCTGCTGAACTGAGGGCCTCTGGTTCTTGCTGGCTGGACACAGGAAGTTGGCTTCATTTCCTTGCTGCATGGCCCTCTCCATATGACAACACACAACATGGCAGCTTGCTTCTTCAGAGCCAGTAAATGAGTTTCCTAGCAAGATGGGTTACAATCTTAGTTAACATCATTACTTTTAGATGCAGCTTTTTTTTTTTTTTTTTAATTTTTAAAATTTAGATTGCAGTCATCTTTGTCATATTATATTGGTTAGAAGCAAGTCACAGATCTTGCCCACACTCAGGGGGAGGGAATCATATAAGAGCATGAACACTAGGAGGTGGGGATCATGGAGGCCCCCCAAAGTTGTTGCCACATACAAATTGCAGTGGGAATACAAAACAACCATAATCTAATTTAGGGAGGGAGGATGGTCTTACTGAGAAAGTGAGGTTTAAGTTGAGACCTAAAGGGTGAGTAAGAGCCAGGCGAAGGAGCAGGTTGGAGATGAGTATTACAGGCAGAAAGGGGCACCTAAGGGGGAGGAAGTCTGAGGTGCAACTGAGGATCTGAAAGAAGTCCACAATGGCTAGAGCAGAGAGTCAGGGAGAGATTGGTAAGAGAGTTAAGTAGAGGCTAATTATAGAGGACATCATGCATGTTCAGAATTTTGGAGTTTATCTTCAGGGACTTGGTTTTAAGCAGGGGTTATATATTCTGATATGCTTTATAAAAAGATCACTTTGACTGCAACATATCAAGTGAATTGGAGAATGTAAGAATAGATTCAGTTTGGCAATGGTCAGGGTGAAAGATAATGTGATGTGACTTGTACAAGGGAGATGGTATTGGGGATGGAGAAGAGTAAAATGATTTGAAATACTAAACATGTGTTTTAATTTACCAACTTAAATATGCTTGTAAACAACTGAGGAATATTTAGAAGGTAGAATCCGTGGCATTTGGTGAATGGTTGGCTATGATGGTAAGGTGGAAGGAAGACTCAAAGATGATTCCGAGTTTGAGCAACTGGATATTTGAAACATAGGAGGAACTCTAAAGGAGGAGCACATTTGATTCCAAGGATGAACAGGTTTGGACTAGAGTGTGAGGTACTTGTGAGACCAACACATGGAGATGATTGAAAGCAGGTGCTTATAAGGATCTGGAGTTCAGGAGATAGATCTGGTCGGGAAATATAGATTTAAGAGCTATTAGTATAGAGTGACTGAAGCCATGGGTATGAATGAGATTGTACAGGGAATGTAAGTATACTGATATTAAAAGAGGACCTGAGACCAAGCACTGAGAAACTCCAACATTTAAGGGTTGAGTAGAGGAAGAAAGAGCTGGCAAAGGAGACTGAATTGGAGTAGCAAGAGAGGTAGTGTGCATGTGTGTGTATCTGCATGTTAGTGAATGAGTAAAAGAGACTTGATGAAGAAATTTGAACCTAAGATGAGCACAAAGTTTTCGTTCTTTTCAGTGTACCCTGTATAACAATGCTCACCTTGTAGTATTGCAAGGATCAAATGAAGTATATGCAGTGCGTACCACATCAAGCAAAGAAATCAAGTAGCTATTGTTATTTTCTCTTTCAGTTTCACAGGGCAATTCAAAATTGATCTTAGATCAGCTTACTATTTTTTAGATGTTTGATTTCATTTCTTTTTTCAATTTGCATGCATAGTTTATTGGTTAGGCAGGGACTTGGGGGGGTGGTTTATTTGCAAATTTTAGGGCTCTCACTTTTTGTGACTTCTTACCTTCCAGCATTTACCCCCTAACTTTCTGGCTGCCCTACCTTCCCTTAACTCTCTCATGTTACACCTCAATCGAGGTGATTTCATTTTTGATGTTTATAAGAAAGCAAATACTTTTTTTCTTACCATCATCATATTTTTCATAGCATTATTGACCACTCCCTCCTTTTGCCTCCTGTATACCATGCACAGACTCTTATCTGAGCAATGATATATTTTATGGCATTTGTTTACCTGTTTACCTTCCTCTAGTAGATCCAAACGCCCTGTGTTTTTCATCTCTGTATCTCTAGTACCTAGCACAGACTCTACCACATAGAGGGTACTCACTAAATATTTGTCGCATGAGAGAAAATCGTGTGTGTTTGTGTATTTGTGTGTGTGTATAGTATAAGGATATATTGATTGACAGGCTGAAGAGGCAGTATAGCAGAGAGAGACTCTGGAACTGGACTGCCTAGGTTCTATCACTTATAAGTTTTCTGCCCTTGGGCAACTTGCTTGACTTCTGTGCTTCAGTTTCCACATCTGTAAAATGCAGATAATGATAGTACCCACCTCGTGGTATTGTTGAGAAAATATGATTAGCTAGGATATATAAAGTACTTAGAAGAGTGCCTAGTACATAACACGCCATATAGGTATAGGACTAGTTATTATTCCTATTATAAATGTAGTTAAGATCTGTTGAGTTCTTTCTCTGTGCTAGGTACTGTGTTAAGAACTTGTATATATTATCTTGTTTAATCCCCACAAACAGTCCTGCAAGGTAGCTGATTATGCTTCCATTATATAAATGAGGAAACTGAGATTCAAAGATGTTTAGTATCTTGACAAATATACCACATCCAGTACATCATGCAGCTAGGATTCTAATTGCTATCTACCTAAATCGATGAATGGAAGATTGCATCTAACTTTGATCTAGTATAGAAGAAGGAAATAGACTGTTATTAATTTTTATGTATTCATATGTCATATTTGTGGAATGGATATTGTGTATATGTTGTATTTCTTATAAAGTTCAACCTGGTTAGGTTTGTCTGGCAAATACATAACTAGTTATATCAGATAGAGGCTGAAGTTCCCACTCTCCCCCAGTGTATTTTCCTAAATTGGCAGTGCCATGTCTGGAAATGCTAAGCTGTAAGAAACAGTACACTTACAAACTAAAAGAGCCAGATATCTGCCATCTGCTTGGTACTGAAAAATTGATTTATTCACATTCATGGTTATACATACATTTATTATTTAACACACATGGGGTTTGTTATGCAAATACTAAATCTGTAGCAGTTGTGACAGTTGTGCTATAAAAAAAGTAAGGGGAACATTTTAGTAAGTGAATGTTATTTTGTTCTGAGATGTTTTATTTTTGTGCTTGGAAAGGTAAAAGTTTTGTGTTCTCTGGTATCTTTTTGTTTGCTTTGTCTAAGAACTAAGATGCTGGATCTCAAAATGCTAGTGCTACTACAATGGTCTCAGTGCCCCCAACGTACCCAAAACTGACTATAACTTGAGAAATTTAAGACAGTGAGTCTTTTCTCTCTTAAATGTGATCAGTGTTGCAATACTGCAAGGATTTTCCTCAAATAGTCTGTATTTTATTTCATGGTTGTATTTGTGCTCTTTTGTATGCCTCTCGGAGACAACACTGGAAAATGTGTTTTCATCAGCATTGCATGTGATCCTGTTCTGACAAGGTGAAATGCTTGCATGTTTCAGTAACCACTGTGTCAGAAAATAGTTAAGCTTGGAGGTGGGTAAAGCAGCTTTTGTAAGATGGTTAAGAAGTAGACAGTGAAGATGATGTGAGGTAGTATGTATTCTATCTCAGGGTGAAGGTTAGGAGACAGCCTTTTAGGCATATCTGGCTCATCGGTTTTCAGAGTTTTGCTCTCCCTGAGATGTCAGCATGTACTAAGGTCTTTTGGGGGACAAAGTAGTGGGTTCTGGAAGTGACCTGAAAATATCCATGAGCAAAAGACTAGTGTGTGTGTATGTGTGTGTCTGCCTGCTTGTCTGTCTCCTCATACCAAACCAGCCATTTCAGAGTTGAACTGCCACATAGAAAGTTAAGTAACATTCAAAATCAAGAATGAGGTTAAGGAAGAGTGAGTACAGAAAACTCTTAAATGTGTATTACTCTGACATGAAAACAACATTATGTAGGAATTGAGCACATTTTTAACCATCAGAGAATGTTTTGAATCCCAGAAACAGTGAAGGAAAAAGGGTATGGACAGGAAAGACTGGAGCAGTAAGGACTGAACCTTGAGAAGCACCTTTCTTTATTTGGGAGAGGGTGTGGAGAAGAAGGAAAAGAAATAGTGAGAGAGGCAAGCAACAGTCAGAGATAGGTTCATAAAGATCAGGGAAGCTGCCAAATCTACCAAATATAAATTTGAAGGGGCTGAAATCATATTGTAGGGATTTACAAAAAGAATAAAGAGGAAAAATAACTTCCTTTCCTACCTCTCATCTCTTATTTTAAAGTTTAGCACTGAAAGCCCTGAAGAAAGAGGATAATAGTTCAGTGCTTCTTAGGGCTCTGCACCTTGAAAATGGTCTTCATTGCATTGTCCTATTGCCTCTCTTGCTAAATTTGCTAAACTGCTTCTTGCTAAATTTCCTTTTGTTTTCCTTGTTGCATTTATCTGGTTTTGCAACTCCTTTTGAGGTACTAAGGGGTTCAGAGAGGGAGCTCTCCTTGGAGGTTCTGTGTTCTAGGGTATGTAAAATGATGTGTTTAAAATGAGACTCCCGTATTTGTTAACACAAGTATGCTTAAGGTTCACACACAACAAGTGTGTGATTTTAGCTTTTGGTCATATTCAGTACATTTAAAGTTCACTCCAGAGCTGATGTGGAAAGCTGGGCTACTAATTAGTCAAGAATTTTGCAGATGTCTCTTGTGGGCTGAGCTCAGTACTAGGTAACATCAAGGGAAAATTTATTGCAGCAAATTTTACTGTGTGCATATTGCTGTGCAGGATATAAAAGAAATATCTCCCAAGGTCCTTCACTTTAATTGATAATCCAACTGGAAAAAATGAAAGCACACCAAATTGTACATGTAACTTGGATTCACTCCATGTATAGAAGTATTTCTGTAAATGATATATGTGATAACATGTGAAGGATATTACAAAAATCTGATTTGTATAGTGTATTATTTTGCAGTGAGCAGAGTGAGAGGGTTGGTTGCCTCCACATTTGTGATCTCATAGCACTCTAGTGATACCTCTTTTCCGTATATAATAAACATTGTAATTATTTGTTATCTTGTCTCATTAATTCTTTTATTTAGTTAACAGATATTTAGTTAATGCTCATTAGGTATAGGATATTAAGCTAGGTGTTAACCAGTTGCCACTGAGTAATTACCAATCCATGGCAACTTACTAGGGATAGAGAAATAAAATAAGATTAAATCATGCACTAAAAGAGCTCTTTGCCTAGGGTGGAAGACAAGAAGTATAGTTAAAATACAGCATCTGCTAAAATAGAGCATTTAGCAAAGGCATGATGTAGATAGCTCTCTATCTATCAGTGAAAAACCAGTTGCTGTCAAGTTGATTCTGACTTATGGCCACTCCATGTGTTTCAGAGTGGAACTGTGCTCCATAGGGTTTTCAGTGGCTGATTTTTCCAAAGTAGATCTCCAGTCTTTTTGCCAAGGTACCTCTGGGTGAACTTGAACCTCCAATCTTTAGGTTAGCAGCCAATCATGGTAGTTACTGTTTGTGCCATCTAGGGACTTCCTGTGTGTGTAAGTGTGTATAAGGAGAGAGAGACAGCAAAGGCTTTATATATTACAAGGCTATGTTGTTAGATATATACAAGATCATGATTATTATTTCTTGGTAGAATTAATTATTATGTAGTTATAACTCATTGTTAAATAGTGTCCATTCAATGCTTTTTTCTTACATCAGTTATTCTCAGTTCTGTCATGCCCAATGACTTTGCATGGTCTAGGTTCAAATTCTGGCTCTGCCATTTACTTAGATGTATGATCTTGAGAAAGTCACTTATCCTTTCTGTCTCAGTTTCCACAGCTGTAAAATGGGGATATTAATAGCACCTACCTCACAGGATTACTTTGAGGATTAAGTAAGTTAATATATACAAAGCAGTTATAGTAGAACTTAGTATGTAGTAAGTGCTATAAATGTTAACTATATTATTGCTATTTATTTATAATTTTTTAACATACTCTTAACTACCCTGAAATGAAATTCATAGGTAACTTAGGTTTCTATTGCTCATAATTAAAAAAAAATAAAAAAGATACCCTAACTATATGATAAAGAAAAAATAAAAGAAAATTAAATTAGTAAAATATAGATTTGAATATGCAATTTTTTGACATGTCTAGTCTAGAAGACACAATGACGTAGTCAGATGCTAAAGTCTTATGAATGACTAAGTTTAGATGTAAGGGAAGACAATCAGAAGCCATTCCATCCAAGAAGGAAAATTAAAGAGCAGAGATGGGAATGGGTTGTGGGCTAATGTAGTAAGAGGCCAGGCTTATTCGTATGTGATAAGAGAAAGAGAGAAGTAACCTCAGTTGAAATGGGGTAGTTTGCCAAGACAAATTACAGATTGATGAAGGAAAGAAAATGAGGAATACGATATATCTTTGCCAACTTTACCAGAGTGTTTCTTTGTAAAATGTTCACTTAATGTTAAATGTTTCATTGTTTCATTTGGGGAAAAGAGTAGGCACATTGATAGGTTTATTTGTAGGTGAAGCAAAAATGCATTTTTGGCTTATATTTAATATTTTGAAATAAAGACTAAATACCATAAATCCCCATGAATGTGACAGCTTCAAATGGATTCTGATACAGATGTGTTGAATTGGGGATTCAGATATCAGGAGCAGTGTTTGCCATTGATGGCCTGATTTTCAGAAATTTTAACCAATTTTTGATGTTCTGTAAAAAACAAAAACAAAAACTTTTCCTCAATTTACAAGGTAGTTGCATTTCTGGAAAATTCTGTGTATATTAAAACCATCCAAGATTACTATGTTTTTATGCAAAATGGAGTTAGAATCCAAGCTCGAGTAATTACAAATATGTTCTTCATTTACATGAATGTCTTTCAAGATATTTGAATTTCGTACAGCATGTGGAACCATGCTTCCTTTGTGCAGGACTGTCCTGCAACTTGCAGGATGTCTAGAATCTCTGGCCAGCAGTGTCCCCCCCCCCCCGCCATCATTGTGATAACCAGACATTTCACCTGAAAACTTCTAAAACACCTTTTAAGTGAGGTTTTATAGCCTCTGTTGAGAACTACTACTTTAAACTCTGTTTTGCCAGATATTAATGTTACTACACCAGCTTATTGTGTATTTGTTGTACACTCATTATGACTTCTTGACTAGAAGTCCTAACCCATTATCGTTGAGTCGATTCTGACTCATAGTGACCCTGTAGGAGTAGAATTGCCCCATAGGGTTTCCAAGAAGCGGCTGGTGAATTTGAACTGACAGCTTTTTGGTTAGCAGCCGAGCTCTTAACCAATATGCCACCAGAAATCCTAAGCCACTCATTTAATAGTTAACTTTATGATTAATTTTTTTATTACAGCTCATGTTATTTTCCTTATTGTTATTTCATTCTATTTCTCTTAACTGGTCAGGTGTTTATGCTTTTCTCTCCCTCTAGAAAATAAGCTTCCTGACTCAAGTTAATCAGTTAAATTCAGCAAACATTTTTGACCAGTCAGCTGCTAAATGCTAGACACTGTGCCAGAGAAGAGGTTCTCAACTTGGTTTCATACCACACTGCCAAAGGTGAAGTGTATTGCATGTGATTTGCTTTTTGTTATTAAAAATGGTTAAAGTACCACCATATGCAAATAATTTAATTTTAAAAATATGAGTTAGAGCTGAATTACTCACCTCTATATTAACTGTTACTCTCACTTGCATGTCAGTATGCTTTCTTGAATGGAATAAATATGGGGTAGAGATATTGCTTAATGGACATGTGATTGTGTATAACCTGTGATGTAATTTTTCCATTCCAGAGTCTATAGTGAGCAGCCTACTAATGTCTGTGATGGTGTTGTAATTATTGCCGTGCTTTTATTTCCCGCAAAAAAAATTTGTTTTGACAAAAATCTAAATTTGTCCATATTAGAATATGTCCTGTGTGTCAGGATGTGTGTGTGTGGGCGGCGGGGGCGGTGGGGGTGAGGATGGAATTACTATTCTGAGGGATAAAGAAATGAATAAGGCAATTCTTCCCTTTAGGCATCCAGGGGATAGATAGACAGGTAACATATAATATGCAAATGCTGTAGTAGAGATAAATAAGGACAGAATACTAAGAAAACACAGAGTAGAGCCATCCAACTTTTCTTAAAGTAAAGTGGGATTTTCCCAGGGGAAGTGATGTTTCCTGTATCTTGCATAATTGAAAGGAATTTGGTAGGAGATTAGGATGGGAGGGCAGGAATTGAGGATTGCATCCAGGCAAGAACAGTATGATCAAGGCAAGGAAATGTGAGAGTATAGTGTTTTTGGAGAGAATTATAAGTAGTATATAATAGCTAAAGAAGAGTAAGGGAGGATAGACAGGCAGTTGATGGGCTTAATTTTGCTAAGGAATTGGACTTTATCTCCCAGGTAGTGGTGAGCCATTGAAGAATTTTAAGCAAGTGAGCAACAAGATAATTTTGCAATTTTGAGGCACAGGAGAGCTGGAAGAACTGACAAGCTGATGTCTCGTGCTGATTTGCAGTCTTTTCAGCATCTAGCACAGTACAGTACCTTCTATATGTTGGTGTTAGGTGCCATCGAGTCGGTTCTGACTCATGGCAACCCTGTGTATAGCAGAACGAAACACTGCCTGATCCTGTACCATCCTCACAATCTTTGCTATACTTGAGCCCATCTTTGCAGCCACTGTATCAGTCCATCTCATTGAAGGTCTTCCTCTATTTTGCTGATCATCTACTTCACTAAGCAAGATGTCCTTCTCCAGGGACTGGTCCTTCCCGATAACTTGTCCAAAGTACGTGAAATGAAGTCTCTCAATCCTTGCTTCTAAGGAGCATTCTGGCTGTACTTCTTCCGAGACAGATTGCTCTTCTGGCAGTCCATGGTATATATTCAATATTGCGTGATTCAAAGGCATCGATTCCTCTTCGGTCTTCCGTATTCATTGTCCAGCTTTTGCATACGTATGAGGCAATTGAAAATACCATGGCTTAGGTCAGGCGCACCTTAGTCCTCAAGGTGACATTTTTGCTTTTTAACACTTTAAAAGAGGTCTTTTGCAGCAGATTTGCCCAACGCAGTACATCATTTGATTTCCTGGCTGCTGCTTCCATGGGCATTAATTGAGGATCCAAGTAAAATGAAATCCTTGACAACTTCACTGTTTTCTCTGTTTATTATAATGTTGCTTCTTGGTCCAGTTGTAAGGATTTTTGTTTTCTTTTCTTTATGTTGAGGTGTAATCCATACTGAAGGCTGTAGTCTTTGATCTTCATCAGTAAGTGCTTCAAGTCCTCTTCGCTTTCAGCAAACAAGGTTGTGTTATCTGCATATTGCAGGTTGTCAGTGAGTCTTCCTCCAATCCTGATGACCCATTCTCCTTCATATAGTCCAGATTCTCAGATTATTTGCTGTCTTGGTCATCTAGTGCTGCTGTAACAGAAATACCACAAGTGGATGGCTTTAACAAAGACAAGTTTATTCTTTCACAGTCCAGTAGGCTGGAAGTCCAAATTCAGGGCGCCAGCCCCAGGAGGAGGCTTTCTCTCTCTGTCGGCTCTGGAGGAAGGTCCTTGTGATGTGTCAGTCTTCCCTTGGTCTGGGAGCATCTTAGCGCAGGAACCTGAGGTCCAAAGGATGCGCTCTGCTCCCGGCACTGCTTTCTTGGTGTTATGAGGTCCCCATGTCTCTCTGCTTGCTTCTCTCTTTTATATCTCAAAAGAGATTGGCTTAAGACTCTACCTAATCTTGTAGATCTCGTCAATATAACTGCTGCTATTACATCATAGTGATAGGATTTACAACATATAGGAAAATCACATAAAATTGTGGACAATCATACAGTACCGGGAATCAGGACCTAGCCAAGTTGACAGATATTTTGGGAGAACACAATTCAATCCATGACATTTGCTCAGCATACAGATTGAATAAGTATAATGAAAGGATACAACCCTGACATACACCTTTCCTGATTTTAAACCACACAGTATCCACTTGCTCTGTTTGAGTGACTGCCTCTTTGTCTGTGTTCAGGTTCCTCATGAGCACAATTAAGTGTTCTGGAATTCCTGTTCTTCGTAGTGTTACCCATAATTTGTTACAGTCCACACAGTCAAATGCCTTTGCACAGTCAGTAAAACACAGGTAAACATCTTTCTGGTATTGTCTGCTTTCAGCCAAGATCTATCTGACATCAGCAGTGATATCCCTTGTTCCATGTCCTCCTCTGAATCTGACTTGAATTTCTGGCAGTTCCCTGTCATTGTACTGCTGCAACTGCTTATGAATTATTTTCCGCAAAATTTTTCTTGTAATATTACTGATACCTTCTATATAGAAGACAATAATATTTGCTACTGTTTGAATGTAGCTAAAAAATGAATGAAAGATTATCAGTCACTTTTAAGCTGCATGCACACATCCTTAGTTTGTGGCTTGTATCTGTTGTTTGCAGACCTTAAAGTTATCTTTACCTTCAGTTTTAGTTTTAGAATCTGTTCTGAACCTTTGATCAAGGGGAAAAATTCTGTTCTTGATTATTGCATACCTAATGCCACTTTATATTTTCTTTCTTTCTTTTTTTAATTGTGCTTTAGATGAAGGTTTGCAGAGCAGTTTAATTTCTCATTAACAATTAGTACACATATTGTTTTGTGACATTGGTTGCCAACCCCATGACATGTCAACACTTTCCCCGTCTTGCTCTTGGGTTGCTGATTGCCAGCTTTATTGTCCCCTCCTGCCTTCTTGTCCTTGCCCCTGGGTTGGTGTGCCCATTTAGTTTTGTTTTGTTTTATGGGCCTGTCTAATCTTTGGCTGAAGGGTGAACCTCAGGAGTGACTTCACTACTGAGTTAAAAGGCTCTCCAAGGGCCATACTCTTAGGGTTGCTCTAGTCTCTGTCAGACCAGTAAGTCTGGTCTTTTTTTGTGAGTTAGAATTTTGTTCTACATTTTTCTCCACCTCTGTCTGGGACCCTCTATTGTGATCCCTGTTGGAGCAGTCACTGGTGGTAGCCGGGTGCCATTTAGGTATGCCCGACTGAGTCTGGTGGAGGCTTTGGTAGTTGTGGTCCATTAGTCCTTTAGACTAATCTTTCCCTTGTGTCTTTGGTTTTTTTCATTGTCTTGCCCCAGACGGGGTGGGACCAGTGGAGTATCTTAGGTGGCCACTCACAAGTTTTTAAGACCCTAGATGCTACTCACCAAAGTAGGATGTAGAACATTTTCTTTATAAACTATGTTATACCAGTTAAGCTAGATGTCCCCCGAGACCATGGTCCCCAGCCCTCAGCCCAGTAATTCAGTCCCTCAGGGAGTTTGGATGTGTCTGTGAAGCTTCATGACCTTGCCTTGGTCTCAAGTTGTCCTGGCTTCCCCGGTATCGTGTACTGTCTTACCCTTTACCAAAGTTACCACTTATCTATTGTCTATTTAGTATTTTTCCCTCCGCACTCGCCCCCTCCCTCGTAACCATCAAAGATTGTTTTTTTGTGTGTGTGTAAACCTTTTTATAAGTTTTTATAATAGTGGTCTCCTACATCCTTTTGTGATTGACTTTTCATTTATCCTTTTGTGATTGACTTATTTCACTCAGCATAATGCCCTCCAGATTCATCCATGTTGTGAGATGTTTTACAGATTCATCATGGTTCTTTATCGTTGCATAGTATTCCGTTGTGTGTATGTACCATAGTTTGTTTATCCATTTGTCTGTTGATGGGCACTTAGATTGTTTCCGTCTTTTTGCTATTGTGAATAATGCTGCAGTGAACATGGATGTGCATATGTCTATTGGTGTGATGGCTCTTATTTCTCTAAGATATATTCGTAGGAGTGTGATTGCTGTATCGTATGGTATTTCCATTTCTGGCTTTTTAAGGAAGTGCCATATTGTTTTCCAAAGTGATTGTACCATTTTGTATTCCCACCGCAGTGCATAAGAGTTCCAATCTCCCTGCAGCCTCTACAGATTTGTTATTTTCTGTTTTCTTTTGATCGGTGCCAGTGACGTCAGGGTGAGATGGTATCTCATTGTAGTTTTGATTTGCATTCCCATAACGGCTAGTGATGGTGAGCATTTCCTCAAATGTCTGTTAGTCCCTTGAATGTCTTTGGTGAAGTATCTGTTCATATCCTTTGCCCACCTTTTAATTGGATTATTTGTCTTTTTGTTGTAGAAGTGTTGGATTTTCCTGTAGATCTTATAAATTAACCTTTGTTGGATTTGTCATAGCCAGATTTTTTTTCCCAGTCGGTAGGTTCTCTTTTGGTGAAGTCTTTTGATGAGCATAAGTGTTTAACTTTTAGAAGATCCCAGTTATCTAGCTTATCTTCTGGTGTTTGTGTATTGTTAGTTATGGTTTGTATTCTGTTTATGCAGTGTATTAGGGCCCCTAGCATTGACACAATTTTTTCTTCTATGATCGTAATAGTTTTTGGTTTTATATTTAGGTCTTTGATCCATTTTGAGTTAGTTTTTGTGTATGGTGTGAAGTAAGGATCGTGTTTGATTTTTTTACAGATGAACATTCAGTTTTGCCAGAACATTTATTAAAAAGACTGTCTTCCCCATTTAATAGACTTTGGGCCTTTGTCGAAGATCAGGTGACCTTAGGTGGATGGATTTACATCTGGGTTTTCAATCTGTTCCATTGGTCAATATGGCTGTCGTTGTAGTAGTACCAGGCTGTTTTGACTACTGTAACCATACACAGTAGGTTCTGAGGTCAGGTAGTGCAAGTCCTCCTACTTTATTCTTCTTCAATACTGCTTTACTTATCTGGGGCTTCTTCCCTTTCCATATAAAGTTAATGATTAGTTTTTCCATCTCATTAAAGAATACTGTTGGTATTTGGATTGGGATTGCATTGTATTTGTAAATTGCTTTGGGTAGAATTCTTATTTTCACAATGTTGAGTCTACCTATCCATGAGCATAGTATGTTTTTCCATTTACGTAGGTCTCTTTTGGTTTCTTGAAGCAGTGTATCGTTGTTTTCTTTGTATAAGTATTTTACTTCCCAGGTTAGATTTATTCCTAAGTATTTTATCTTTCAGAGGGCTATTATACATGGTATTGTTTTCCTGATTTCCTTTTCGAAGTTCTCTTTGTTGACGTAGAGGAATCCAACCAATTTTTGTATGTTGATCTTATATCCTGCCACGTTGCATCCTCTTATTAGTTTCAGTAGCTCTCTTGTGGAATCTTCGGGATTTTCTATGTATAGGATCATATTATCTGCAAATAGGGATAGTTTTACTTCTTCCTTACCAATTTGGATGCCCTTTATTTCTTATTCTTCCCTTATTGACTTAGCTAGGACTTCCAACACAGTGTTAAATAGGAGTGGTGATAAAGGGCATCCTTATCTTGTTCCTTTTCTCAAGCTAAATGTTTTCAACCTCTCTCCATTAAGAACAGTGTTGGCTGTTGATTTGGTATACATGTCCTTTATTATGTTGAGGAATTCCCTTCTATACCTATTTTATTGAGAGTTTTTTAATTAAGAATGGGTGTTAGACTTTATCAAATGCCTTTTCTGCATTGATTGAGATGATCAGGTGATTATTTTCTTTTGTTTTATTATGTGGTGGATTACATTGATTGATTTTCTAATATTGAACCATCCTTGCATACCTGGTATGAATCCCACTTGGTTGTGCTGTATTATTTTTTTGATATGATGGTGAATTCTATTGGCTAAAATTTTGTTGAGAATTGTTGCGTCTATATCCATGAGACATACTGGTCTGTAATTTTCTTTTTTTTGTAGTGTCTTTGCCTGGTTTTGGTATCAGGGTTGTGCTGGCTGCATAGAATGAATTCTGAAGTATCCTTTCCTTTTCTGTGCTCTGACATAGTTTGATTAGCACTTGTACAAGCTCTTCTCTGAATGTTTGGTAGAATTCTCCAGTGAAGCCAGCTGGGCCAGGGCTTTTTTAAGGGGGAGTTTTTGTTTTTGTTTTTACTTTTTCAATCTCTTCTCTTGTTATGTGTCTATTCAGATTTTTTACCTCAATTTGTGTTAGTTTAGGTAGGTAGTGTGTTTCTAGAAATTTGTTCATTTCCTCTAGGTTTTCAAATTTGTTGGAGTATAGTTTTTCATAGTACTCTGTTAAGATCCCTTTTTTATTTCAGTTGAGTCTGTTGTAATGTCCCCCATTTCATTTCTTATTTGGGTAGTTTGTGTCCTCTCCTGTTTTTCTTTCGTTTGGCCAATAGTTTGTCGATTTTGTTGATCCTTTCAAAGGACCTACTTTTGATTTTGTTGATTCTTTCTATTGTTTTTCTGTTCTCTATTTCATTTATCTCTGCTCTGATCTTTGTTATTTCCTGTTTTTCTGGTGGCGGTGGGCTTCTTTTGTTGTTCTCTATTTGTTCAAGTTGTGTAGCTAATGTTTTGATTTTTATCCTTCTTTTTTGATATGTGCATCTATTGCTGTAAATTGACCTCTGGGCACTGCTTTTGCTGTAGCTGAAAGGTTTTGGTATGATGTGTTTTCATTCTTGTTTGATTCTAGGAATTTTTTGATTCCATCTTTGATTTCTTCTATTACCCAGTGGTTTTTAAGCAGGGTGTTATTCAGCTTCCATGTATTTGATTTTTTTTTCCTTGCTCTTCCTATTATCAATTTCTGCTTTCATGACATTATGATCAGAGAAGATGCTTTGTATTATCTCAGTGTTTTGGATTTTGTTGAGGGTTGCTTTGTTGCCTAAGATACGTTCTATTCTAGAGAATGTTCCATGTGTATTGGAAAAGAATGTATACTTTGGTGCTGTTGGGTGGAATGTTCTATATATGTCTGTGAGGTCAAATTGGTTGATTGTGGCCTTTAGATCTTCTGTATCTTTACTGAGTTTCTTTCTAGATGTTCTGTCTTTTACCGAGAGTGGTGTGTTGAAGCCTCCTACTATTATTGTGGAACTGTCAATTTCTCTTTTTAGCGCTGGTAGAGATTGTTTTATGTATTTTGGAGCCCTGTAATTGGGTGCATAGATATTTATTATGGTTATGTCCTCTTGGTAGATTGTCCTTTTAATCATTATATAATGTCCTTGTTTGTCTTTTATAGTGGATTTTGTTTTAAAGTCTATTTTATCTGTGATTAGTATTGCCACTCCTGCTCTTTTTTTGGTTGCTGTTTGCTTGATATATCTTTTTCTATCCTTTGATTTTTAACATACTTATGTGTTTGTTTCTAAGGTGTGTCTCTTGTAGGCAGCATATTGATGAGTACTGTTTTTTAATCCATTTTGCCACTCTCTGTCTCTTTATGGGAGTATTTCAGCCATTTACGTTCAGTGTGATTATTGATAGGTGTGAGTTTGTTGCTGTCATTTTGTAGTGCTTTTCTTTGTGGTGCTGACATTTTCTTTGTTCCTCTTGTGCTCCTGTGCTGAATTCCTTTTGTTTGTGGATTTTTTTTTTTCGTTTCCTTTGTTTTGTAGATTTTGTGTTTACTGAGACTATATATTTTTCTTCTTTATTTTGATGAGTAGGTTTGTTAACTTTCTTTGTGAGTACCTTGAAATTTACCCCTGTATTCGTAAGTATAAGCCAGTCTTTTATTACTTGATATCAGTTTGATTTCCTCTTCTTTTGAAATTTCTGTACCTACACCATTTATTCCCTCTTTTGTTGTTCTAATGCTGTTGTCATTTACAGATTGCCCTCTGGTTCCCTGTTGTAAATCTTTTAGTTTTCTTTTATCCTTGAGAGTTCATTACCTAGGTTGGTATCTGGCTGATGCTCTCATATGTCCTAGCTTCAGGTTGTTGTCTGATGTTGTTGGTTCTCTAATGAAGGATTCCCTTTAATAATTTTTGTAGGTTTGGTTTGGTTGTTACATTTTCCTTTAATTTCTGTTTATCTGGAAATGTCCTAATTTCACCATCATATTTGAGCAAGAATTTTACAGGATATATTATTCTTGGTTGGCAGTTTTTGTCTTTCAAGGTTTTATGTATGTCATCCCATTGACTTCTTGCCTGCATGGTTTCTGCCAAGTGATCCGAGCTCAGTCTTACTGTTTCCGCTTTGTATGTGACTTTTCATTTTTCTCGAGATGCTCTCAGGATTCTTTTTTTTGTCTTTGGTTTTAGCAAGTGTGATTATGCTATGTCTTGGTGATTTTCTTTTGGGGTCTATTGTATATGGGGTTTGTTGAGCTTCTTGGATGGTCAACTTTTCATTAGGGAAGTTTTCTGTCAGCAAATCTTCAATGATCCTCTCTATGTTTTCCATTTTCTCCTCCTGTTCTAGAACTCCAATCACACACAGATTTTTGCTTTTGATTTATCCCACATCATTCTCAGGGTTTCTTCATTTTTATTCATTCTTCTCTCTGATTTTTCCTCAAACAAAAGTGGTATCCAAAGATTTGTCTTCAATTGTGCTGATCCTATCTTCCATCGTTTCAAATTTGTTCCCAAACCTTCTGTTGCACTATCCATTTCTGAAATGTTGTTGTTTATCTTTTGAATTTCTAATTGCTGTTTTTGTATGATTTCTAGTTGTTTGTTTATTTTGACACATTGCTTCTGTATTTTCTTGAATTCTTCCATTGCTTTGTGTTTTCTCTGATTTTGTCTTTTTTTTCCTTATTTTTGTCTACTTTTTCCTTCATCTTTTGGAGATCCATGAATATTAGAGTTCTGAATTCCCTATCAGGTAGTTCCAGTGCCTTTTTTTCTACCAGAAGGTCATCTGATGTTTTGGTTGCTTTCTGGAGCCATCCTATCCTGATTTTTTATGTTTTGATATTGTCTGCTGTCTTCAGGATATTCAGGAGTTGTTTTCTTTATTTATTGATTATAGATTTGTTTTTCATCCTGCTTTTTATTTTATTTGGTTATGTCTGGGCAGGTGTGCTGGCTAATTGGTGGGCATGATACTTCTCACCACCTTGTCATGCGCCCTGAGTCATTCTTCTGCGTTGGAGAGGGAACAAATTAACAAACAGGAAAAAAATAGTCTGCCAGCTCCCCTAAGCTGCGAACTCAGGGCAGGCACAGCTCCTTTGCCTAGGCACAGGCATAAGGGATCCACGGACTTTCAGTGCCTTTCACTCTGGCGTAGACGTGTGTGGGTCCATTTCAACAGCATAGGCCCTCATTAGCACAATACAGCAGGGTATATACCTGAAGCCTAACTTCACCTGTATCAGCTATATGGTGGAGTGGCAGGTTCATGACATTTTTGACACCACTCTGCTCATTAAGCAGGGTTCTCACCTACCTACGTCAGAGCCTGAGGACTGGTGACTCCACCAATGCCACCTAGCCACCTGCGACAGGGGTCCAAGAATAAGAGGTGCCTCCCAGTCCTTACAGCCAACAGCATTGGGTGCCCGTAGTCTGGCTGCAAAACCCACCCACCTACGCACTTTAGGGAACAGGAACATGCTTTCCTCCCAGACACTCGGGCAGCCGTGAGCCCCCTGTCTTGCTCAGCACATGACCCCCTACTGCAGCCAGATACCTGTGCCTACTCCAATTGCCTCTGCCCGTCTAGGACTGTAGGTGAGAGCCTGCAGCACACACTTGGTGACTGACTACCTGGGGACCTGAGCTGAATCCATACAAGAAAAGTAATCAGATTCCTGGGCTCACATACCTAGTAACAGATCTAACCACTTGGTGACAGGACGTTAGAGCTTCAAAGGTACCAATAATCAAACTAGCTCATATGAGCAGCCTGTCCGGGCATATCAAAACAAAACAAGAAGCTAAGACACAGTAAGCAAACATAAATAATTGTAATAACTTATTGATGGCTCAGAGACAACAGTCGGTATCAAATCACATAAAGAGGCAGACCATGATGGCTTCACCAAGCTCCCAAAACAAAGAATCAAGAAATCTTCCAGAGGAGGAGAACTCTTGGAATTACTGGAGATAGAATACAAAAGATTATATACAGAACTCTTCAAGAGATCAGGAAGGAGATCATGCAAAATGCAGAATGAGCCAACGAACACAAAAACAAAGCAATAGAGGAACTTAAGAAGATTGTAGAAGAGCACAATGACAAATTTAACAGGCTGCAAGAATCCATAGAGTGACAGCAAACAGAAATCCAGAAGATTCACAATAAAATTTCAGAATTAGATTACTCACTAAAAAGTCTGTAGGAGCAGAATTGAGGTAATGGAAGTCAGAATTACTGAGATTGAAGATAAAACACTTGACACCAACTTATGTGAGGAAAAATCAGATAAAAGGATTTAAAAAAAAAAAAAGAAGAAACCCTAAGAATTACGTGCGATTCTATCAACAGGAATAATCTACGAGTGATTGGAGTTTCAGAACGGAGGGGATAACAGAAAATACAGTGATAATTGTTGAAGATTTGTTGGAAGCAAACTTCCCCGATATCGTGAAGGAAGAGAAGACATCTATCCAAGATGCTCATTGAACCACACACAAGTTAGATTCCAAAAGAAAGTCACCAAAACATATAATCAAACTTGCCAAAACCAAAGATAAAGAGAGAATTTTAAGAGTGACTAGGGATAAATGAAAAGTCATCTACAAAGAAGAGTCAATAAGAATAAGCTCAGACTACTCAGCAGAAACCATCCAGGCAAGAAGGCAATGGGATGACATATATGAAGCCTTGAAGGAAAAGAATTGCTAGCCAAGAATTATATATCCAGCAAAACTGTCTTTAAGATATGATGGTGAAATTAGGGCATTTCCAGATAAACAGAAGTTTAGGGAATTTGTAAAAACCAAACCAAAATTACAAGCAATACTAAAAGGAGTCCTCTGGTGAAAATTAGTAACATCAGATAACAAACGAAGACTAGAACACAGGACAGAGACTGGTGGAACCCCTGAGACTATGGCCCTTAGACACCCTTCAGACTTGAAACTGAAATCTCTCCCAGAGATCACGTTATGGCCATACGATAGACAGGCCTATAATATGAACAGTAACACCAGTGAGGGATGTACGGCTTAGAACAATCAACTATATGAGACCTAAAGGGCAGCACTTGCCCAAAAGGATGGTAGGGGCAGTAAAGCTGGATAAGTGGATACGGGAAACCCAGGGAGGAAGAGGGGAGAGTGCTGACACATTCAGGGGTTTACAACAATGTCACAGAACAAGCTATGCACAGATTGTTGAATGGGAAACTAATTTGCTTTGTAAACTTTTACCTAAACAACAATAAATTTTTTTTTTTTTTTTAAAAAGGGAACAGAAAACTCAGGGTGACAGTTTTCAGATGATTAAAGAAAAAGAAGAGTGACTTTCAGGTTGGAGAGCCCTTATTAAAACAGATGTCTTCTGTAAATAGAGCTGGAAAAATACTTTCAGTGAGTTCTTTGTATATAAATGTTTCCTTTTCCTTATCCATGCAGGATCTGAAAAGGAAAGCCAGTTCTCTTTCAGCAGTCACGAGGTGCATGACAACAGAATCATTGATGCAGTGGGAAGAGGGTTGGGTTCCAAATCTCCCTAAGTGATCTCGAAGAGGGGAGAGGCAGCCAGTGTTCTCCCTCGGTTTTTCTGATCAGGGTTCTTGTGGCTCTGAGTATTTTGCCCTCCCCCCCCCCCCCACCACCACCCCCTCTAGTGTGGTCACTCTGAAGCATTGTTTCTTTGAGTTCTGAGATGAACTGTGATGTCCTATATTAATAGATATGCAGAGTTTCTGGGGCTATTGTCATTTGAATGAGTTTACAGAGGTTGAAGAGTTAAGTCAGTTGTCATGTTTTCTATTGGAGTTCCCACTTGACCAAGTATAACATACTGAAATAATACTCTTAAAGCCTATAGGATGATGACATTTTTGCATAACAGGTCTGTGTTGTACAAGATCTGAACTGAATTTTTTTTTCTTTTTTAGATAGAAAGTAATGAGTTCCCTGAAACTTCATTTCTTAATTTTTCTGCTGCCTCATTCATAATTTCTTAGTATGAATACATACATCTCAGTGAATAATTGAGCTTCTTTTGGGTTGTTGTTGTTAGTTGCTGTCAAGTTGAGTTGGTTCTGACTCATGGCGACCCCAAGTGTGCAGAGTAGAACTGCTGCATAAGTTTTCAAGGCTGTGAACTCTCAGAAGCATTTTGCCAAGCCTGTTTGCTGAGGCGCATCTGGATGGGTTTGAACCGCCAACCTTTCAGCTCGTAGTGGAGTGCTTAACCATTTGTACCTCCCAGGTGTACATTCCTCTTTTGGGTAAGGGAACTAAATATTTTCTCTGGTGTTCTTATTGTACTACTACTGAGACCATATTTAAGGAGCCCTGGTGGTGAAGTGGTTAAGAGCTTGGCTGCTAACTCAAAGGTTGGCAGTTCAAATCCACCACCTGCTTCGTGGGAAAAAAATATGACAGTCAGCTTCCATAAAGATTTACAGCCTTCGTTCATAGACACATCCGGAATCCCTAAGGGACTGAGTTACTGGGCTGAGTGCTGGGGACCATGGTCTTGGGGGACATCTAGCTCAATTGGCATAACATAGTTTATAAAGAAAATGTTCTACATCCTACTTTGGTAGGTAGTGTCTGGGGTCTTAAAAGCTTGTGAGTGACCACCTAAGATAAGTCTACTGGTCCCACCCTGTCTGGAGCAAGGGAGAATGAAGAAGACCAAAAACACAAGGGAAAGAGTAGTCCAAAGGACTAATGGACCACAGCTACCACAGCCTCCACCAGACTGAGTCCAGCACAACTAGATGGTGCCCGGCTACCACCAACAACTGCTCTGACAGGGTTCACAGTAGAGGGTCACGGACAGAGCTGGAGAAAAATGTAGAATAAAATTCAAACTCACTAAAAAAGACTAAACTTCTGGTCTGACAGAGACTGGAGAAACCCCAAGAGTATGGCACCCAGACATCCTTTTAACTCAGTACTGAAGTCACTTCTGAGGTTCACCCTTCAGCCAAAGATTAGACAGGCCTACAAAACAAACAGTAACACACATAGTTCAACCATGTATACGAGACTAAATGGACACACCAGCCCAGGGACAAGGATGAGAAAGCAGGAGGGGACAGGAAAGCTGGATGAATGGAAATGCAGAACCCAAGGTGGAGAAAAGGAGAGTACTGACACATTGCAGGGTTGGCAACCAATGTCACAAAACAATTTGTGTATTAATTGTTTAATGAGAAACTAATTTGCTCTGTAAACTTTCACCTAAAGCACAATTAAAAAAAAATGTACAGCCTTGGAAACCCTATGAGTCGGAATTGACTTGACAGCAATGGGTTTAGTGTTTTTTTTTTTTTTTTTTTTTTTTTTGAGGCCATATTTGAGGGCAAAAACATAATTAATTTTGTTGCAAGTAAAGTATTGTGGTTTTTGTACCTTGTAGAGTGTGTATTGAAATTATAAAGTAATATTTCACATGTAATATAGATTGAATTCTATAGAAGGTGGATACTTTTGGAAGTAGACTTTTCTCTGCGTGTGGGTATGAGTGTGAGTGATGTGGCCCATGTGCTTAATGATTCAAAGGTGCTTTGGGTTGGCTTACTACAGTATTAGTTCTAAAATGTTCACTGACTTTCTGTAGTTAACATGCAGTGCTTTTTTTCCCTTATATATTTTTACGGTGCTTGGGGGAGATTTTGGGGATGTGAGTTTAGTGCCTTATAAAGATAGTTTTATACTAAGTGCTATATAAGACCCATGCTTATATCTTTTTTCATGCACATTTAAAATTCCACAGAAGGAACTTTTTCCTTTTGGTGTCCTAAAACTTATCAATGTTGGCCATAGGAACCAGCCTGAAAATTTCCCCCACTTTTTTCGAAGGTACAGAAAAAAGACATGATTTCTTGAAGTGTTTGTTAACAATGATTTTCTGGCCAACTAAGTGTGAAACGATTTTTGTCTTGAATGGAATAAATCCATCTCCATTAATGGAAGTGAGACCCTAATTTAGTCAGGGTTTACAGAAAAACACCTCCTACCATTTCTCTTTTTTTTAAACTGGCACTAAAACATCTGGGCATGTTCTACATGTGAAGACTTTGACCTCATATATAGCTGCTGCCCTTGAGTCTCTTTTCTTGTTCTGTTTTGTTTTCTAGGTGCGCCACCGAACTTCTGGTCAGGTGATGGCTCTTAAGATGAACACATTGAGCAGTAACCGGGCAAACATGCTGAAGGAAGTACAGCTCATGAATAGACTCTCCCATCCCAACATCCTTAGGTAATGGCTTTTCCCTCCTTCTGGTGACCAAGGAGAAAGCTGAAGCACTTTTGGAGGCTTGTTAGAATAATCATTGACAGCTAAAAAGAGGGTCTTAGGATTTATCATGCTGAATCTATCTTGCTGGGATTTAGCTATGCTCTAGATCTTTTTCTACTCACTGAGATTTAATATCCTGGTAATTTACTGCATTTAATAAAATTTCTGTCCCTCAGGTTGCTTTACTCTTAGTAGCAGCTCATTAGAACAGTTGTTTCTTATTGCCAAATTAGTAATTTATCAAAGAGAAAAGACTTTGGTCTTTATGTTGTTATTTACATTTCTTAATTGCTTCTTGAGGAATCATAATTAAATCAGTGAATGAAAACAGAAATAAAATTATGCCCTCAAGCTGTCTGCCCTTAACTTTCAGCACTCATGTAAGGAGGAGGCATACTTTGCCTTTTTAAAGAAGAAGTATTTTTATATATAGTAAGATTATATAATTGTCACTTTCTAATAATCGATACCTGAATTTTTCTCATTTTAATTATCTTGATATTTTAGTGAGGTGAGTATATTTCCAAATGAGACCAAATAAGACAATTCAATTCAATATATATTTAGGAGTGCTTATGTGTAAGACACTAAAAAATTAAAAGTGCTATTCACTTAGGGTTATTTATTGCTAATATTTTACATATTTATATTGGACTAGAGAAGAATCGTATAACTTAAGAATGGCTTGCGTGTTTAGTCCATGGTTCTGAATTATAGAAATTAGATTGTATTGCTTCCTTGAAACTTACTATCTTTATATAGAATTACTGGCTTCCTAGTCCACTACAAAAATGTTCAGCCAATATTTTTATTATGATGACTTTCTTCCAAATCCACAAATCAGAGTAACACATTTTTTGAGCATCTAGTGTATGCATGGTGATGTGTTTGATATCAAAAAGTTATAAAGGTGTATATGTAAAGTGAAATGTCTGCTACCAAGGAATTTACACTTTAATTGGGCATCTAAGACTTACATACATGAAAAGAGAACTCATAAAATCAGCTAGGATGCTACCACTTGTGTAGAATAAACTCTAAGTGCTATAGAAATTCAAAGGAGTGAGAGGTCATATTCACTTGGTGGAGTCAAGGAAGACTTCTTGGAGGAGGGGTCTCGAGCTAGACCTTGCATTTTGATAAAGTTTTATTGTTTATTTATTATTGAACTATTTGAAACATAGTATTTTTAAAATAATTTATTTTATTATTGTTGTTGTTGAGACTATACACAGCAAAACATAACCAATTCAACAATTTCTACATGTACAATTCAGTGACATTGATTACATTCTTCGAATTGTGTAACCTTCTCACCCTCCTTTTCTGAGTTATTCCTCCCTGTTAACATAAACTCACTGCCCCCTAAGTTTTCCTATCTAATCTTTCAAATTGCTGCTGTGAATTTGATGCCATATAGATAGATCTTAAAAGAATATAATACTCAAGGCAGACATTCTTTACTAGTTAAACTAAACTATTGTTTGGTTTTAAGAAGATTTCAGGGGATATTTTTCATTTAAGATTTCAACATTTTCTCAGGACAGTAGTTTTGGGGGTTGATAGGGTTTTAGAAGATAGGGAAGGCACTCAGGAGCAAAATAGTGTAAGTAAAGCACAGAGGTGAAAGTGCAAAGCTCTTTCAGGAGTCATTTGGCTAATAATAATAGAGAATACAGCCTTCATTATTGATTACACCTCAACATAAAAGAAAAATCCTCACAACTGGACCAGTAAGCAACATCATGATAAATGAAGAAGATGTTGGAGTCGTAAAGGATTTCATTTTACTTGGATCCACAGTCAACACCCATGGAAGCGGTAGTCAAGAAATCAAATGATGCATTGCACTGGGCGAATCTGCTGCAAAAGATCTCTTTAAAGTGTTAAAAAGCAAAGATATCACTTTAAGGACCAAGGTGCCCCTGACCCAAGCAATGGTGTTTTCAAATCACCTCATATGTATGTGAAAGCTGGACAATGAATAAGGAAGACTGAAGAAGAACTGACGCCTTTGAATTATGGAGTTGGCAAAGAATATTGAATATACCATGGACTGCCAGAAGAACAAACAAATCTGTCTTGGAAGAAGAACAGACAGAACGCTCATTAGAAACAAGGATGGAGAGACTTCATCTCACATACTTTGGACATGTTATCAGGAGGAGTCAGTCCCTGGAGAAGGACGTCATGGTTAGTAGAGTAGAGGGTCAGCTAAAAAGAGCAAGAGTCTCAGTAAGATGGATTGACACAGTGGCTGCAGCAATGGGCTCAAGGATAACAACAATTGTGAGGATGATACAGGACTGAGCAGTGTTTCATTCTGTTGTACATAGGGTCAGTATGAGTTGGAACCGACTGGATAGCACCTAACAACAACAATAATAGGAGAATCACCATTTATTAAAGGCTTGTGGGCTGGGTGCTTTACTTATTTAAGATTTAATTTTCACAACCACTCTCTAGTGAAGGAATTGAGGCCTAGAGATTGTGTTGGTCTGGACTCTTTCTACCTTTCTACCTTCTAGAAGACCTGAACATTCAATAGGGTAGTATAGGTAGATAAAGCTGGAAAGGTAAAATGAGGCCAAATTATGCAAAGATGCTTTGCATAAAGCTGAGAAGATTGTATTTTATGCTTTGTTTATTGGATTTTGAGTAGGACATGACCCAGGGTAAATGATGGCAAGATGAAAATGGTTTAGTGATAGGGAGGGAGACTGGTGGGCAAGAGATCAGTTAGGAGGCCTCCACCATGTTTGAGTGTGAGGTCTGTGAGGCTTGATTTGATATTTTTGAGCTGATCATATTTTCAGCTTGCTTAAAAAATAATATATTTATTGTTATTACACAAGTGATACATGATCACTACAGAACATTTCGAAAAGGGAGTTAGCAAAAGCAAGAAAATAAAAGTTGCTGTTAATCTTAACACGTGGAGATAAAATTAGTATTAACATTTTGAGATATTTCCTGCCAGTCTTTTCTATTTGAACACTCCTTGTCTTCATCCTCTTCACTGTGAACTGGACTGACCAATGCATGGGGAGATTGACTTTAACTAACTTTTATTCTGTCACAGCAAAATGTTTAACAGAAGAAGTGTAGTATAATGGTTAAAAACAAAGGCTCTATATTCCAGATCAAACTGCCTGGATTCAAATTCTGGATCTTGGGAAAGTTACTTAACCACTCTGAGCCTTAGTTTTCCCACCTATAAAGTGAGGATAATGATAGTAAATATTTCATAGAGTTGTTGTTGAAGATTAATTAAATTAGTGCATGTAAAGCACTTAGAATAGTACCTGGCTTGTGGTAAGTGCTCAGTAAATGTTAGCTATTATAGTGAAACCTAAGAGAGCTGGAACTCGACGGGACTGCCTTGTTTTTCTGAGTGTCGCAAGTTTTCTGCCTTTGGCAGTACAGTCTTACCACTTTTCTATTACTCCCTATTAGTGGAAAGTATTTGAGTTTTCCTTCACTGATAGGCTTCCAACTTACACAGATCTGGCTTTGCAAGTTTTGCTGTATTAATTCTGTTTCTCTGGACAGTTCTTTAAATGGCCCATTGCAGCCTGTCTTTTATTCATTCATTCACTCAGCAAACATTTGTTGAATGTCTACTGCTATTAATACATTCAAGGGTTTTCTGCTAGAGTAACACTGCCCAATAGAATTTTCTGCAATGACGAGAATGTTCTGTATCTGTGCTGTCCAGTAGCCACATGTGGCTAATGAGCCTTGAAATGTGGCTAGTGAGATCAAGGAACTGAATCTTAAATTTTATTTAACTTTAACTAATTTAAATTTAAGTACCCACTTAGAGCTAGTGGCTACTATATTGAACAAAGCTGGGCTGGAGTCTGCCTACATTTTTGCCCTTAGTTTGCATTGTTCCAGCCTAGAAACAATGTTTTGATGAGATCTCTGTTACCATTCCAATTCTGATGTCTCATTGATCTCCTTTCTTAGCTTATCTCCTTTTGGTCCCGTTGAAGATGTAAAACCAAAGTAAGCATATCTAGTCTTGTTATTGCTTAGGAACGATCCCCCCTCCCTTTTTTTAAAAATTTACACAAAGAAGTATTCTCTGCTCACAGCTAAGTTTTTTAATGTATAAAAAGTAACATTAACTTTATCCTGATCTTCACTGTAAGCCAACAAATGAGATAATGTATTTAAAGCCTCTGGCACAGGATCTGGCACACTGTAAGCATATAATACATAAAAGTTATTATAATTATTGTGTTAACCATGGTGTGTTTACACACTGCTGGTGACTGTTTTTGTTCTGCATAAGCCATCTGTCTCAAATAGACTGCTGTTTAAAAGCCTGGAAGTGGATTAATTTTAAAAGAAGCTTTCTAACTGTTTATATCTTTCATGTTTTCACTTTCATTGTATATTTTGAATACAACAAAAGCAAATTATCCTAACCAGTGGCCTAAAGCAAGCAGAGTCCTCTTGGCTTTTGTTATCCAGAGAAGTACTGTAGCAATAGAAGCATTTATTGTATGTCCTCCCCCCGCCCCGCCACCAATTGCCATGGAGTCGATTCCGACTCATGGTGACTCCATATATGTCAGGGTAGAACTGTGTTCCCTAGGACTCCTTAAATGTCAAACTAAGCGTTACCATGTTCCATTCTCAAGGTTCTTAGATTTTTTTTTGTTTTTTTTTCCTAAATGCTTTCTAGATGTCTTATTAATTTACTGTTAACATTTTACTTATAATTTGACTTTTTTGTTACTATTTGTTAGTATGGCTCTTAGTCTGGTTTCAAGCTAAAACTACTATAAACTCTCTTCTATAGGTGCAAAAGCTAAGGTAGAAGTATAAACCAGAGTTTTTCCCAAATTGACATTATTAGATCTAAATTGGGAGGAATCTATCTATTGGAACCTTGGAATTTTCACAGACTGGCCCTGAGAGGGAGGTTGTTGAGCAGATGAAGCTTTTGGCTCTCTGCTCTGCTTCATCCAGCCACAGCAGCTCTACTTTTCATGTTTCATATTGAACTTCTAAATAAGAGTTTTGAAGAAACAGTTCTCTTGCTTTAAAAAAGAAAAGTTGATACCCATAAGGCTGTCCAAAACTCAAAAAAAAAAAAAAAAAGAAAAGTTGAAAATCACTATATTAGTGATTTGTAAAGTATACTTAAGAAAGAAAGCTATCTGCATGACCTGCCAGATGGTAGGCATCTTATCCTCTGGGCACGCCTTGGTCAGCCCTGCCAGGGCTGTTGTGTGCCCAGCGGGAGTGACTGAGCTGACCTTTTGCAGTTTTATTTCTCTCTCTTCCTTGACCTCAACCTTCCTGCTTCCCCTTTTCCTTTTATCTCTCTCCCTCCTAAAATTTCTAGTTGGAAGGAGAACAGTGAGCCTGGTAACTTATAAAGGCAGTAGGTGTGTATATTTTGTTTGTGTATGTGTATATATTTTTTTACACATGGGCACAGTTAAGATTGGTTGTTTTATCATCAGTTGCTCTAAGTTATCAGTTTAAAAAAAAGGAACAATAAAGTACTTTGTTGAGTGCAGGGACTGATTGTCTGGGCCTCTGGTGAATAAGGTTGTTTATGCCAGGAAGTCTTGTGCTCAAGATCTGTAACCCAATTCCATGCCTTGCTCACTTCCATTCCCCAGTGGCCTTTCTGAGGACCTGTACCAGGAATTATTCTCGTACCTCTTTGTTATTCTTCATGCCATGAGGAATTTAATATTTCTTTTAGACTTCTTACTCATGCCCTTAAACTTGCTTTTTTTTTTTTAAGACCACATTTTGAATTTATTTTCCTATCTAGTAGTTTTCTTTCAGAATTGTTTTAGCTCCTCTTCAAAATCCACTTGCAACAATATGATTGCCATTTTGTTAAAATGGTGAATACGTCTTCACCAAATATTTATTTGAAATGACTCAGTCCAGCCTTGTGCTAGGTAATGTTATGGTGAATACAAGGGAAATGGAGTCATACTGTCTCCCAGACAAGTCTCCTTAGGTAGCAAGTCATACATTAAGGAAACACAATATTGTCAGCTAATGCGAAGAAAATATAGCAGGATATTTTCCCAATCTCAGTTAAAATAGTCATTTTCCAGTTACCCACCCTGAAAATTGCAAAGTCGTCTGTAGTTACGCCTTTTGTTTCTTGCTTCTTATCAGAAGTTAAGCTGTTGATTCTAAATCTTCAAACACTTTTTCATCTGTTCCTTAGCTTATACAGTTGCTGCAGTTCAACCCTCTTCCCTTTTGCCTGGAATGAATTATTTTTCCTGTCTTTCTTTGCCTCCTTTCCTACTCTTTCTTATGTTGTTGTTGTTATTGTTATTAGTTATTATAGAGTTGGCTCCAACTCATTGTGACCCCACGTACAATAGAACAAAATATTGCCCAGTCCCATGCCATCTTTATAATCGTTGGTATGCTCTAGTTCGTTGTTGTGGCCAGTGTGTATTTTGAGTGCCTTCCAACCCAGACTAGGGGACTCATCCTCCAGCACTATATTGGACAGTATTCTGTTGTGATCCACAGGGTTTTCATTGACTAATCTTTGGCAGTGAATAACCACGCCTTTCTTCCTAGTCTGTCTTAGTCTGGAACGCCATTGAAACCTGTTTACCATTTGAAATACCAGTGGCATAGCTTCCAACATCATAGCAACACACAAGCCACCATATTAAAACAAACTGACAGATGGGTGGTAGCTCTTCCTTATACACAGCTCTAACTGTATAGTTTCTTAAAAAACTGTATGACTCCCACTGATTTTAGAATTGAGTAAAAAAATCCTTTAGATTTATGGTCAGATTCCTTGTTACCTGTTTTCCCAGCCTTATTTCTCTTACTCACTTAATACCCAGTGACCAGTTGCTATTGAGTCGATCCAACTCATGGCGACCCTATGGGTGTCGGAGTAGAACTGTGCTCCATAGGGTTTTCAGTGGCTGATTTTTTGGAAGTAGATCACCAGGCCTTTCTTCCAACGTGCCCCTGGGTGGAATCAAACCACTGACCTTTGGTTAGCCGCTGAGTGCATTCACTGTTTGCACCACCCAGGGACTCCTCACTTAACACAGATCTACCTAATTGTGGGATCTTGGACAAGTCATTTAACCTTTGGGCTTTGGTTTCTCCTTCTGTTAAATGAGGAGAGTGGACCAGATCAGTGATTAGAAATCACACTGAATTAGTATTGAATAATTTTTTAATGATCAGATTTTAAAAACACATTTTCTCAAAGGTGTGTGTGTGTTCCCAGAATAAATGAACAGTGATTAAACATGATGGATTAAAGTAGATCTCTTTGATTTTATCATTGTAATTTTAGTGAGAACTAGGTGGAAAGAGTCTCCAGAGATGAGAACCTTCAAAGCATCTTTTGTAAGACTAGTGTATTGGTAAGGGGGTCTTAACTTTTTTTTTCTCTCCTCTCTGCCAAAGTAGATGGTTTAATGACTTAGGACTTCAGTCTGTTCTAATTTCATATAACCAGAAAAAATTTTGTTAAATAAAATACAGAGTAAGCTTCAGTAATGTTTGTGTGGTTGTCTCTGGGTAGTGAAGTAGTACAGTCCCAGAAAGAAGATGACTTTTAATTCTTATTTTGATTATCATTATTATTATCATCATTATCATTTGAACCATCATATATTGAGGCTGTATAGAATAAAGTTTAAGAGTTAAGGATCCCATCCTAATTTTGTCTTTTTGCTATCATGTGACTTTCAATAAGTCAGTAAATCTCTCAGTGCTTCAGTTTTCTCGTCTGTAATATGGAGATAATAATAGTACCTATTGTAAGGATTAAATGAGGTAATCCTTTTAAAAGTGCTTAGAACAATGTCTGACACATCATTTAAGTGTTCATTAAATGTTATTGTCATCATCATTATTCGACTTGAAGGAGGGACTATCATGTTTATCTCTCTAGCTCTCACTTAATCCCCTTTGCCTGGCACTGTGTTTAGTATGTATGTGACAGGCAGTAAATACTTGTTTTATAATAGTTCTGTTTATCTATTGAGAGCACAAGCCTTGCACATAGTAATTCTTCATATACATGTTTGTTAGATTGGACTGAAGTTATTTTACCTCTATACATTTCTTCCACTTTGGGAGAGGGAGAAAGATAAGTCATTGTGAGAATGTTGGTTCAGAAGTATGTTCTCATAAAATGAAATCTGTTTCTACATTTTGTTAATTTGTTGTAAGCTTATGAGTAATCTTAGAAGAAAAGATAAATTTGGGAAGGAGGAAGAAGCTTTATCAGGGTTTTGGGGAGACAATCTTAGATACTTGGATTTGTGGATAATCTCTTCTGAACTTCCCAAATTTAAAAAAAAAAGCATTTTGGCAACATTTAAAGTCACTGCATGTATGTGTATTAATAGCTCTGCCGTTGTCAGGAGATTTGGTATTTTGCTGCTTGGCAGTTTTGAGCAGTGTGGTTTAAAATTTTTTGTTAAATAAAGAAAAATACGTAAAGAATGGATTCATTCTTAGTTTAATTTCAATTGTTATTCAAGATAGAAGGTATTTGTTTTCCTCCCAGAATACCCAGGTTATTTTTATATTTATTAAATTGGTTTAACATTTATAAATAAGCAGATCTAATTTTAACGTTTTAGATCTTTATATTGTTTTACTAAAAAAAGTAAAATTGGACCCCAAACCTGATTGCCCCTTTGTTATTCTGTGTAATGCATTGACACGATCTAGGGATTGCTGAGTGATGTTTATTCTGTCTTTGGCTCTCTTAAAAATGGACTATAAAAACCATGAACAGAAAAGAGAAAGCCAGACTGAACCAGTTTTATTTCTTGTCACCTGATGCGAGGCTCTGGGTGGTTAATGCCTGTTCAGCTGAGTTTTCCTTATGAGTTCTTACATCTCAACCAATTTTCCATGATGTAATACTTCTAAAACATGTTTAAACCGCAGCAAGCATTACCCGAGGATATTACTGCCCTTTTTTTTTTTTTTTTTGGTTAAGTCGAGATTCATAGTTCTTTTGGGACTTGAGATCTGAGCTGCTGACCCTGCTTTTCCTTTTTGGTAATTCTTTCTGGTCCAAGAAAGTGATGGTGTCTTTGCTTTATTTGGGAGTAAAATGCAAAGCAGTTCATTTTAGTGCCACATTTTAAAGTTTAGTGGAGTCTGTTGCAGAGGCCTTCCTTCTAAAATGATAAGAGAAAATCAGATAAAAACATATCAAAACTTCCGAAGGACAGTCCTTTTTTTTTTTTTTTTTTTTTTTTTTAAGAAAATTGAACAAATCGAAGTAGCTTCCAGTGTTTCAGATGTAGGCCTTTTAGAAAGCATATTAATTTCAAAATTATGCCCACATTTTAATATTCTAAGTTTATTTCAGGCCTCTTAATTGTTTTTGCTATAACCGTTGGCGTCAAACATTTTTCTGGAAAGACCAGTACAAGTCAGAAGACCTCTGTATTTGATGGATGCTATTTGTTGCTTAAAGTTGGCAGCAGAAAGGCTTTGTAAAGCAAACCAGTTGGATTTTCATTGATTCACAGATAGGCAGTTCTGTTTTTAATGAATCAAAAGTGAAGTTATTATTGAACCATTGACCTTTTTACTTCCTTACCCATTGGCACAGGACAAAACACAGGCTTCGGAACCAAGTAGACCCAGATTCTAGTGCCCTCTCTGACTTTTGTCAAGTCTCTTAAACTCTCTGAATCTCATTCCCTAGATGGTAAAATAGGCGGAATTCCATTTCAGTTAATACATATAAAGTGCTTAGCATAGTTTCTAGGTATATTGTGGGAGAACAATAAGTTGTAACTCTCCCAACAGCCTTGACAAAGTGGCCGTAGAACTCTTCTTACTAGGTCCTGTTATGCAGTCTTAAGGTGATCCAAGTGTAACAGTAATACTCGTGTTGTTTTATCAAAATAAGGACAGATAGGTGTGTTTTAGACTGCTGTCACACCTTTCCCTTCACTCCTCTGTTTAGGTAATAAAAATTTTTTTTTCTCTTTTTTTTTTATTGTCGTGAAAACCTACATACTAAAACATCTGCCAACACAACTTCCACATTTACAAATCAATGACATTGATTACATTTTTCATGTTGTACTACCATTATTGCTATCCTCATCCACAACATTCCACCACTATTAACATAAACTTAATGTTCCCCAAACAAAGGCTTCCCCTTTCTCCCTCCCTCCCACCTCTGGTAGCCATTAATAATCTTTGGTTTCTGTGTATTTGCTTATTTCTTATAAATGAGATCATACAGTATTTGTCCTTTTGCAACTGACTTATTTTGCTCAGCATGATTTTTTTAAATTAATTTATTTTTTATTGTACTTTAGATAAAGGTTTACAGAACAAATAGTTTCTCATTAAACAGTACACATATTATTTTATGACAATGGTTAACAATGCCATGATATGTTAAAACTGTCCCTTCTCAACCATGGGTTCCCTATTACCAGTTTTCCTGTCCCTTTCTGCCTTCTACTCCTTGTCCCTGGACTGTTGTGCCCCATTAGTCTCGTTTTGTTTTATGGGTCAGCATGATGTTTTCAAGGTTCATCCCTGTTGTGGCATGCATCAGAACTTCATTTCTCTTTATGGCTGCATAATATTCCATTGTATGTATATACCACATTTTGTTTATCCATTCATCTGTTGATAGACATTTAGCTTGTTTCCACCTTTTGGTGTTGAGGCAGGGTCCACAATCACCAGCAGAAGACCACACACACACTCTTAACAGTGCATGGGAAATGCTTTACTCACATAGAAAGAGACAGAGCAAGATCAGCTTCACTAGTGGACACTGGTCTCCTACGGCCAGCAAGCTCATCCCACATATGGCCGGTACAGGGCAGATGTTCTACGTTCAACCCTCTTGTGCTGTAGTACGAGAGACCCCGTTCCCTCCCCGCCAGGAACAGATATAGAGGTGGGGTTGGCCAGATGCCATGTGGTACCCCGCGCTTGTGCAAGAAACAGAGAAAGTTACTGTGTGCTCAGACGGGGGAAGCTTCTCTGATAAGGAGAAGGAACTGGGAGACAGAAAGTGACCCAATTCTTAGTCTCCTTATCAGAGAATGCTCTGGGCCCAAGGCCTTAGGCAGCCTGAATGGGAGGCGTAGAGGCACACCATTCCCCCTGTCGTCCATCCCCTGATTCCCATGAGGGTGACGGGAAAAAAAGCAAAGCAGTACCAAGTCGTGGTGTTCCTGTCTCCCATTCTAGACATTGAGCTGCGTGTCTGTGGTTTCATTCGTAACTCTGACGGATGTTGTATCTGTGCATCATTTGAGGCAGCATTTAATGAGGATTACTAGTAGGACTCTCCCCAGCAGATTGATCAGGCCTGCTTGCAGGAGGGATCCCAGCCAGCCACCCCAGTTGTGGCTTAATCCAAGCCAACTGAATAGATTAAAGGGCTACATTTGTCCAATCTTATTTATGTATGTATAACATGTCCTGATTTATTTATGTAAAAACAGCACATTTCTCTCAACATGGCACATTATATGAACAGTATACACATTCCAGTACAAGTAATACAAAAGCTCCCTTTCTCACACAATTGAATAAGGTATTATCATTGCCAGACCAGGCTGATTCAGACTCAGTGTCATCAGTCAGTGTACATTGCACCACCTGGTCATATTCTGCAAGGTCTCTATGTCCAGAGTAATGTCAAACTCAGACTCAAAAGTACCGTTCTCAGAGTCAAATCATCCAGTTCTGTGCCATTTACATTTTTAACACAAAGAGATAAATTTCCTCCTAAAGTTGGAGTACTCCCCACAGGCAACTTTCATACTTTAAAAGATGTTTTCCATCAGTAGTGGTGTCCACCGTATTCATTTACCACATGATCTCCTCAGTACACTAGTGTCATGGATTGAATTATGTCCTCCAAAAAAATGTGTGTATCAATTTGGCTGGGCCATGATTCCTGGTATTCTGTGGTTTTCCTATAAATTGTAAATCCTGCCTCTATGATGTTAATGAGGGAGGAAGGGCGGCAGTTGTGTTAGTAAGGCAGGACTCAGGCTACAAGATTGGACTGTATCCTGAGGCAATGTCTTGAGATATTAAAAGACAGAAGTGAGCAGTGAGATAGGGGGACCTCATACCATCAAGAAAGCAGTGCCAGGAGAAGAGCGCGTCCTTTGGACAGGGGTCCCTGCGCCGAGAAGCTTCTAGTCTGGGGGAACACTGATGAGAAGGCCGACAGAGAGAGAAAGACTTCCCCTGGAGCTGACACCCTGAATTTGGATTTTTAGCTTACTTTGACTGTGAGGAAATAAACTTCTCTTCGTTAAAACCATCCACTTGTGGTATTTCTGTTATAGCAGCACTAGATGACTAAGACAACTAGGTTACACATTCCGTTGGTCCACTGCTTGTTAACAGGTCAGCTGGAAAAATGTAGGGAGATGACTCATCATCTTGGTTCAGATGTTGACAGAGCCAGCAGTTGGTCTGATTGGTAGCTCTAGCAAAAAACCCTGTGTCACTGGGGCCCATGGATGAGGGGCCTGTGAGATAATCTGGGAAAAAAAGAGACAACATTAACAATTGCCCCCTCCCATCCCCTATCTCCCATGAGACTTGAGGTGAGGGTTGCCCGTGTATAGCCAGCCAGACTGTCTGTCCTAGTCTTCAGGCAGTGGCCTCTGTGGGAACCCAGATCTTTTGACCCCAAGTTTCTAACTGGAAGAAAAGTCACATCCTGAACACATTTATCATCACCTATGATGTCATCCACCTGTACCGAGGGGTTGAGTGCCTCAGTGTTCTTATTGCCTCTTCCTCCCATCCCCATCCCCATCCCCATCCCCATCCCCATCCCCATCCCCATCCCCGTGGGGTCCCACAGGGTAGAAGTGCTTGAAGGTACCATCACCTCTGATCTGAACCGCAAACTACCCCACGAGAAGTGTGTTCCAATGGAAAAAAGAAAGATTGGTTGAGCACATACTGAGCTTGGAATTTCTGATCAGGCAACTGCCTCGTCCTCCTCCACCCAATTCAAGCTCAGTATTGCCAAACATGCATGGCATTGTCATATTTCATGCACTGTGTCATAGAGTACAGACATATATACAAGTACAGAGGGTATATGTAGTTTTTCAGGAACAAAGTTTACAACATTATAATAGTCAATTCATCCTGTTAACCAAGTTTATAAAGTGGCCCTCTATCTTGGGGCCTTTCACCCTGGGGTATTTTAGTCTAAATGATTCAGTTTAGTCCTTATTTCTGGGGGACTGCCTGAAGCAGTCAGTTTCAAATAGTTCGTTTTGTCCATGACATCAGGGTATCAGTTTCATGAGCGTAGACGACGTCTGGAGATGGCTGTCTGTGGACAGTGCAGGAGCCAAGGCAGTTTCCGTTGTTTCATTGACTCAGTAGTCGTCATGGCAGTGTGGAAAGGCAGCACTGTGAGTTTTTTTTTTCAGGAGGAGGAGGAGGAAAGCTTTCAGGAACATTTTTGGAAGAATAAAGATTGTTAGTGTTGCCCCCTCCCGAGATCCAGGTTTATTTTTCTATTTGCAGTGTGTCCCGTTTAATAAGACTTTATAACATGTTTCAATTATCTCCTCTTTATCCAGATCTCTTGTCAGGAACAGTTGTATACGAAAGAAACACATTTTATAGACTAGACAGTTTGATGAAACATACGGCGCAGATGAGAAATGCCCTTGCAGGGAACTGCTGCATTGAGACCCCAGACTCCTTGCCTGACATGTGTAGCTCAGGCTGGAGTTATCTTGTCCCCTCCCATCAGCCCTTTAAGCCTGCCCATTGAAGTGCTCAGTTGCCTCTATGGCTTAGGGGTAATAGAGAGTGTGAAGAGTGCATTCAGGATCCAGCGGTAAGCCTCTATATAGGATAAGAGGCCTCGATATGATTTACCTGCTAAGAACACTCTGGCCTTTTGGCTCGGGAATCTGTCCCTGGGCAGGTTTTAGCCTTGGCCAGGGCCTCGTAGACAGGTCAGCTTTTCTATGCTGTTCGACGTTTTCTGATGACAGTGGCAGTCCATGCGTGGAGGCCCAGTCTAGGACGTTGTGTGACTCTCCATGGGCTGTCCTTTCTTAAATCCAGGAGGTGGTTGGTTGCACATCTCTTTGCTCTGGAGCAGAGGATGCTTTGGTCTCTTCAGTCAGTTGGCAAGAGTGGTCTGCTTGTTGGTTGTTTTCCCCTCTCAGCATAAGGGCCTTTCTGGTGACCATCCACACAAGTAATAAAAGCTTGTCAGGAACAGAATATATTTACATATATATACACACACACACATATATAAATACATATAGATATACATAATTTTGTCCAGATGTCTCATCCCCACAGGGGCTTGCTTTATATGTCAGTCTGAGGGTTGTCAGTGGCCAGGTTGAATCGCCAGGCTATTAGCTATAGCCCTTGTCACAGTTTATGTGTGCCCCAGAAGTGGCCCTAATGGCAGCAGTTCCCATCAGGGCTTAGAGGCAAAAGTTTACAAAGGTGTACATTAATACATCAACATCATCAGTACACGCAGTAGGGGTTTGTGCCTGAAGGCACTTACCCATAGACGGCTTGGGCAATGGTCTTAACGAGGGTAACCTCAGACCCAAAAGTTTTCCTCATTTTGCTGCCAGGTGTTACAGAGATCACAGGCACCTGTGCAATGGTATCTAAAAACCCAAGGCATAGAATTCTTTTCATTTCCTCAGTGAACTTTAATTAACATAAAAGGCCTTAACATAAGGCCTTTGGTCCTCCCTGGTGACAGAGGGACCTCAGCTTAATCCTCAGTCTTAATTATTTCTGAAAGTCAGGAGATCTGGGCAAAGTTGGCAGAGCCCTCAGTCATTTGTGGAGCCATGCCTCCATCATACCAAGTGCAAGCATGGGTCCAGCACAGTTGCCTGGTAGCATGGAGGTGATCCCCTTACTGTTGCAGCTGAGACTGTGTTGCTGCTTGATTATCTTGGCAGGGGCAGTTATCAGAGGATTCCAGAGAGGGCCTCTAAGGTCTCTTCAAGGCTGCTCAACACAAGCCATCTTGAAGGACTTTCTACTCTTTTTTTCCTGCTGTTTTAACTCTTGCTTTGCGCTGGATGTTACAGGGTATTCTCAGCACCAGGGACCTGCTGAGCTCCTCCAGCTATTTCTGGTCCCATTGTTGGAGGGCTTTGAGCAATGGCTAGGGGTTTGTTGCCCTAACTCTTGAATCCCCCAGTTTCAGTATTGAAATAGACACATGGCAGTGGAGCTTTTCCACTGCCTCTCCCACTGTAATGCCAGGAAATAACAAAGACAGTGTGGGTTGCCATTGAGGAGAGCCCTGGTGCATGAAGGCCCCCAGTGTCATTTTAGACAAAATAGTATCGTCAATCCTTATTTCAAGTTTCACTTTCAACAATACCATCATTCGTTCTGCACCGAGTAAAAACTGATCTCTTTTGGGGCATGCCAGCAGCCTGAACTGGGAGGAGCTTCCTAAGTAGTGGCTCCAGATTCCCCTCAGGCACAATCTGTGACCCCTGTGTCACCATGAGAGCAGACAACATTGTCTGTGACTCTCGAGATACAGTGGACTGCACCAATTCATCCCTGCCAACAGGGAGATTGTCTTGGTCCCATTTGTCATCGTCTGGCCAGAGGGAGGCCAGCATTGTCAGTTTCTCATTCCTGGGGAAGCCGGCATCATCCCAGAAAGAGTCAACTCACCAGCCCTTGCGTTTCCACCATGCCATTGTGTCTTTTCTGGCCATTCTATGGACTATGCAAACCTGTCGAGGCAGGGTCTACAATCGCCAACAAAAGACCACACACATGCTCTAACAGTGCATAGGAAATGCTTTACTCACATATAGAAGAGATAGAGTGAGATCAGCTTCACTAGTGGGCACTGGTCTCCCACAGCCAGCAGGCTCATCCCATATATGGCCAGTGCAGGGCAGATGTTCTGCGTTCACCCCTCTTGCACTGAGACCCTGTTTCCCTCCCTGCCAGGAACAGATATAGAAGTGGGGTTGGCCAGGTGCCATATGGTGCCCACGCATGTGCAAGAAACAGCGAAAGTTACTGTGTGCCCAGAATTGGGGAAAGCTTCTCTGATAAGGAGAAGAAACTGGGAGGGAGAAGGCGACCCAATTCCCAGCCTCTTTATCAGAGACTGTTCTGGGCCCAAGGCCTTTACTTAGGCAGCCTGGATGGGAGGAGGGGAGGCAGACCATTCCTCCAACATTTGGCTACTGTGAAAAGTGCTGCAATGAACATTGGTGTACAAGTTTCTGTTTGCATTATTACCTTCACTTTCTAGGTATTTACCTAGGATTGGGATTGCTGGGTCATATGGTAATTCAATGTTCAGCTCTCTGAGGAACTGTCAAACTTTTTTGCACGGTGGCTACACCATTTTACATTCTCACCAGCAATGGAGGTAGCCAGGCACCATCTAGTTCTTTTGGTCTCAGGCTGATGAAGTCTCTGGTTTATGTGGCCCTTTCTGTCTCTTGGGCTACTACTTACCTTGTGTCTTTGGTGTTCTTCATTCTCCTTTACTCCAGGTCGTTGGGACCAATTGATGCATCTTAGATGGCCACTCACAAGGTTTTAAGACCCCAGATGCCACTCACCAAAGTAGGATGCAGAACATTTTCTTAATAAGCTTTGTTTTATGCCAGTTGACCTAGATGTCCCCTGAAAGCATGGTCCCTAGACCCCTACCTCTGCTACTCTGTCTCTCAAAGTATTTGATTGTATTCAGGAAACTTCTTAGCTTTGGTTTAGTCCAGTTATGCTGACTTCCCCTGTAGTGTGTGCTGTCCATCCCTTCACCTAAGATAATTCTTATCTACTATCTAGTTAGTAAATAACCCTCACCCTCCCTCCCCACCCTCGTAACCATCAAAGAATGTTTTATTCTGTGTTTAAACCTTTTCTTGAGTTTTTGTGATAGTGGTCTTATACAATATTTGTCCTTCTGTGACTGACTAAATACACTCAGAATAATGACCTCCAGCTTCCTCCATGTTATGTTTCACGGCTTCATCATTGTTCTTTATCGTTGCGTAGTATTCCATTGTGTGGATATGCCATAATTTGTTTATCCATTCGTCCGTTGATGGGCACCTAGGTTGTTTCCATCTTTTTGCTGTTGTGAAGACTGCTGCAATGAACATGGGTGTGCATATATCTATTAGTGTAACGGCCTTTATTTCTCTAGGATATATTCCAAGGAGGGGGATAGCTGGATCGTATGGTACTTCTATTTCTAGCTTTTTAAGGAAGAGCCAAATCGATTTCCAAAGTGGTTGTACCATTTTACGTTCCCGCCAACAGTGTGTAAGTGTTCCAGTCTCTCCACAACCTCTCCAGCATTTATTATTTTGTGTTTTTTGGATTAATGCTAGCCTTGTTGGGGTGAGATGATATCTCATTGTAGTTTTGATCTGCATTTCTTTAATGGCTAATGATTGTGGGCATTTCTTCATGTGTCTGTTAGCCGCCTAAATGTCTTCTTTGGCAAAGTGCCTGTTCATATCCTTTGCCCATTTTTTAACTGGATTATTTGTCTTTTTGTTGTTGAGGTTTTACAGTATCTTATAGATTTTAGAGATTAGACACTGATCGGATTTGTTATAGCCAAAAATTTTTTCCCAGTCTGTAGGTTGTCTTTTTACTCTTGGTGAAGTCTTTTGATGAGCAAAAGTGTTTGATTTTTAGGAGCTCCCATTTATCTAGTCTCTCTTCTGGTGCTTGTGCATTGTTACTTATGGTTTGTATTGTGTTTATGCCATGTATTAGGGCTCCTAGCGTTGTCCCTATTTTTTCTTCCATGATCTTTATCGTTTTTGATTTTTAAGTCTTTGATCCATTTTGAGTTAGTTTTTGTGCATGGTGTGAGGTATAGGTCTTGTTTCAGTTTTTTTGCAGATGGATATCCAGTTATGCCAGCACCATTTGTTAAAGAGACTGTCTTTTCCCCAATTAACGGACTTTGGGCCTTTGTCAAATGTCAGCTGCTCATAGGTGGATGAAGTTATGTCTGGATTTTCAGTTCTGTTCCATTGGTCTATGTATCTGTTGTTGTACCAGTACCAGGCTGTTTTGACTACCGAGGTGGTATAATAGGTTCTAAAATCAGGTAGTGTGAGGCCTCCCACTTTGTTCTTCTTCTTGAGTAATGCTTTATGTATTTGGGGCTTCTTCCCTTTCTGTATATAGTTGGTGATTTGTTTCTCCATCTCATTAAAAAATGCTGGTGGAATTTGGATCGGGATTGCATTGTATCTGTAGCTCGCTTTGGGTAGAATTGACATTTTCACAATGTTGAGTCTCCCTATCCATGAGCAAGGTATGTTGTTCCACTTATGCAAGTCTCTTTTGGTTTCTTGCAGTAGTCTCTTATAGTTTTCATTGTATAGGTCTTTTACGTCTCTGGTTAGATTTATTCCTATGTATTTTATCTTCCGGGGGCTATTGTAAATGGTATTGATTTGGTGATTTCCTCTTCAAAGTTCTCTTTGTTGGCGTAAAAGAATCCAACTGATTTTTGTATATTTATCTTGTATCCTGAAACTTTGCTGAAAGCTTCTATTAGGTCCAGTAGTTTTCTTGTGGATTCTTTGGGGTTTTCTGTGTATAAGATCATATCATCTGCAAATAGAGATACTTTGACTTCTTCCTTACCAATTTGAATGCCCTTTATTTCTTTTTCTAGCCTAATTGCTCTGGCTAGGACCTCCAGCACAGTGTTGAATAAGAGTGGTGATAAAGGGCATCCTTGTCTGCTTCCTGTTCTCAAGGGCAATGCTTTCAAAGTCTCTCCATTAGGATGATGTTGGCTGTTGGCTTTGTATAAATGCCCTTACTTATATTTAGAAATTTCCTTTCTATTCCTATTTTATTGAGAGTTTTTTTTATCATGAATAGGTATTGGATTTGTCAAATGCCTTGTCTGCATCAATTGATCATGTGGTTCTTGTCTTTTGTTTTATTTATGTGATGGATTACATTGATTGTTTTTCTAATGTTGAACCATCCCTGCATACCTGGTATAAATCCCACTTGATCATGGTGAATTTTTGTTTGATACGTTGTTGAATTCTATTGGCTAGAATTTTGTTGAGGGTTTTTGTGTCAATGTTCATGAGGGTTAGTTGTCTGTAATTTTCTTTTTTTGTGGTTTCTTTACCTGGTTTTGGTGTCAGCGTTATGCTGGCTTCACAGAATGAGTTTGGGAGTATTCCATCCTTTTCTGTGCTCTGAAATACCTTTAGTAGTAGTGGTGTTAACTCTTCTCTGAAAGTTTCGTAGAATTCTCCAGTGAAGCCATCCGGGCCAGGGCTTTTTTTTGTTGGGAGTTTTTTAAATTACTTTTTCAATCTCTTCTTTTGTTATGGGTTTATTTAGTTGTTTTACCTCTGTTTGTGTTAGTTTAGGTGGGTAGTGAGTTTCTGGAAATTTGTCCATTTCCTCTAGGTTTTCAAATTCGTTAGAGTACAATTTTTCATACTATTCTATTATGATTCTTTTAATTTCAGTTGGGCTTGTTGTGATATCACCCATCTCATTTCTTATATGGTTATCTGCTTCCTCTCCGGTTTTTCTTTTATCAGTTTGGCTGGTGGTTTATCAATTTTGTTGATCTTTTCAAAGATCCAGCTTTTGGTCTTGTTAACTCTTTCAATTGTTTTTCTAGTCTCTATTTCATTTAATTCTGCTCTAATTCTTACTCTTCCCTTTCTTCCAGTGCCTGAGGGCTTCTTTTGCTGCTCTCTTTCTACTTGTTCCAGTTGTAGGGTTAATGTTTTGATTATGGCCCTTTCTTCTTTTTGGATGTGTGCATTTACTGCTATAAACTGACCTCTGGGCACTGCTTTTGCTGTGTCCCAAAGGTTCTGGTAGGATATGTTTTCATTCTCATTTGATTCTATGAATTTCTTTATTCCATCCTTAATTTCTTCTATAACCCAGTAGTTTTTGAGCAAGGTGTTACTCAGCTTCCATGTATTTTTTTTTTCCTTGCTTTTTCTGGTGTTGATTTCTACTTTTATGGCTTTATGGTCAGAAAAGTTGCTTTGTAATGTTTTGATGCTTTGGATTATGTTAAGGCTCTCTTTATGGCCTAATATGTGGTCTGTTCTGGAGAATGTTCCATGTGCGTTGGAAAAGAAAGTATACTTGGCTGCTGTTGGGTGGAGTGTTTGGTATATGTTTATGAGATCAAGTTGGTTAATTGTAGCATTTAGATCTTCCGTGTCTCTGCTGAGCTTCTTTCTGGATGTTCTGTCCTTCACAGAAAGTGGTATGTTGAAGTCTCCTACTACTACTGTGGAGCTGTCTAGCTTTCTTTTCAATGCTGTTAGAGTTTGTTGTATGTATTTTGGAGCCCTGTCATTGGGTGCATAAATATTTATTATAGTTATGTCCTCCTAGTGTTCTGGCCCTTTAATCATTATATAGTGTCCTTCCTTATCCTTTGTGGTGGATTTTACTTTAAAGTCTATTTTGTCAGAGATTAATATTGCCACTACTGCTCTTTTTTGAGTGTTGTTTGCTTGATATATTTTTTTCCATCATTTGAGTTTTAGTTTGTGTCTTGAAGTCTAAGGTGTGTCTCTTGTAGGCGGCGTATAGACGGATCATTTTTTTTTATCCAATCTGCCACTCTCTGTCTCTTTATTGGTGCATTTAGTCCATTTACATTTAGTGTAATTATTGATAGGTGTGAGTTTAGTGCTGTCATTCTGATGTCTTTTTGTGTGTGTTATTTACAGTTTCTTTGTTCCACTTAATTTTCTGTGCTGAGTTGTTTTTCTTTATGTATTTTCTTTTCACGTTTCATTGTTGTTGATTTTGTGTTTGCTGAGTCTTTATATTTTTCTAGTTTTTTATTTTGACTTGTAGGATTGTTAGTTTCCTTTGTGGTTACCTTAATATTTACCCCTATTTTTCTAAGTTTATACCAGTCTTTTATTTCTTTATATCACCTTGACTTCCTCTCCATATGAAAAATCTATGTCTACATTTTTTAAGTCCCTCTTTTTGTTTTAATGTTGTCATGTTTTACATATTGACGTCTGTTGCCCTATTTTCAGTGTTTTAGGTTTGGTTTACTTTTGTGACTTCCCTGTCTGGGTTGATATCTGGTTGCTCTGTCCTGTGTTCTAGTCTTGGGTTGTTATCTGATGTTATCGATTTTGTAACCGGAGGACTCCCTTTAGTATTTCTTGTAAGTTTAGTTTGGTTTTTGCAAATTCCCTAAACTTCTGTTTATCTGGAAATACCCTAATTTTACCATCACTTTTGAGAGATGGTTTTGCTGGATGTATAATTCTTGGCTGGCAGTTTTTTTCCTTCAAGTCTTTATATATATCATCCCATTGCCTTCTTGCCTGCATGGTTTCTGCTGAGTAGTCCGAGTTTAGTCTTACTGACTCTCCTTTGTAGATGACTTTTCATTTATCCCTAGCTGCTCTTGAAATTTTCTCTTTATCTTTGGTTTTGGCAAGTTTGATTATAATGTGTCTTGGTGACTTTCTTTTGGGATCTACCTTATGTGGGGTACGATGAGTGTCTTGAATAGGTATCTTGTCATCTTTCACAGTATCAGGGAATTTTTCTGCCAACAAATCTTCAACAATTCTCTCTGTATTTTCTGTTATTCCCCCCTGTTCTGGTACTCCAATCACTTGTAGGTTATTCCTCTTGATAGAGTCCCACATAATTCTTAGGTTTTCTTCATTTTTTAAAATCCTTTTATCTGGTTTTTCCTCAAATAAGTTGGTGTCAAGTGCTTTATCTTCAATCTCACTAATTCTGACTTCCATTGCCTCAATTCTGCTCCTATGACTTTCTACTGAGTTGTCTAATTCTGAAATTTTATTGTTAATCTTCTGGATTTCTGATTGCTGTCTCTGTATGGATTCTTGCATGCTGTTAAATTGTCATTATTGCTCTTCTCTAATCTTTTTAATTTCGTCTATTGTGTGTTCTGCGTTTTGCTTAATTTCCTTCCTAATTTCTTGAAGAGTTCTGTATATTAATCTTTTGTATTCTGCCTCCAATAATCCCAAGAAATTTTCCTCCTCTGGAAAATTTCTATATTCTTTATTTTGAGAGCTTGCTGAAGCCATCATAGATTACCTCTTTATATGATTTGATACTGACTGTTGTCTCTGAATCATCAGTAAGTTATTATATTTATTTATTTTATGTTTGCTTAATGTGTCCTAGCTTCTTGTGTTTTGGGATGCCCAAATATTGGCTGCTTATATGAGCTAGTTTGATCATTGTCACCTTTGAAGCTCTAATGTCCTGTCACCAAGTAGTTAAATCTGTTACTAGGTATGTGAGCTCAGGAGTCTGCCCACTCCTCCTGTATGGATTCAGCTCGGTGCCCAGGTAGATAGCCACCAAGTGTGTGGTGTAGGCTCTCACTTACAGTCCCAGACAGGCATGGGTGATTGGTGTAGGCACAGGCATCTGGCTGAAGCAGGGGTACACACTCTGAGCAAGGCAGGGGGCTGACAGCCACCTCCAGGAGGAAGATGTGTCCCTGTTCCCTAGAGTGCATAGGTGGGTGGGTTTTGCAGCCAGACTATGAGCACCTAATGCTGTTGGCTGTAAGGAGTGGGGGGCACCTCTTATTCATATGCCCCTATCGCAGGTGGCTAGGTGGTGTGGGTGGAGCCACCAGTTCTCAGGCCCTTGATGTGGGTAGGTGAAGACCCTGCTTAATGGGCAGAGCAGTGTGAAATGTCGCGAACCTGCCACTGCACAGCTGAAACAGTTGAAGTTAGACTTCCAGTATCTACCCTGTTGTACTGTGTTAATGAGGGCCTACGCTGTTGAGATGGGCCCACACAAGTCTATACAGGGGCAAAGGCACTGAAAGTCCGTGGATCCCTTATGCCTGTGCCTAGGCAAAGGAGCTGTGCCTACCCTGGGTTCCTGGCTTAGGGGAGCCAGCAGTTTATTTTTTCCCCTGTTTGTTAATTTTTTCACTCTCTAAGGCAGGGAGAATGACTCCCGGCGTGTTATGGATCCTACTTCTGGCCCAGGGGACTCAGCAGTTGCTAAAGCTGGTCTGGGACCTAGTGTAGAGCAGGGAGCGGGGAGGTAAATGGGAGAGAGGTTTTTCCCTAAGGGGGTGTTTTTGATCCGCAGGGTAGGCTGTACGTGATTACTTATCTTTCGCTGATCAAGGGCTGCTTCTCACTGATTCTGGGTGGCTGTGTAGACTCTCTGGCACTGGGTCTCTCCCAGTGCAGAAAACACGCCTCCTGACCACCACCACTTGTCTGCCTCACCGCTCACCCCCAAGCTGATCAGGCCTGAAGGACTCAGGCTCTCGCCATGTCAGGTCTGTCAACTCCTCGCTGGTTCCAAACCATCTCTCCCTCCCACTGCCACTCAGTCTGGTTCCTCAATTCTGCTTTTGATATTCAGGGCTCCCAGATTGCCATATATAATCAATTCACTTGTTTTTTTGGATCTTTGTTGTAAGAGGGCCCACCAGAAGTGTCTACTCTGCCATCTTGGCCCCACCCCCTGAGCATCTTTTTATCTGCTTGTTAACTATTTGAATAACCTCTTTGGTAAACTATTTCTTCTTAAAGTTCTCTGCCCGTTTTTTAATTGGATTGTTTGTCTTTTTGTTGTTTAAGTTATAGGAGTTTTATATAGTTTTTGGATAGTAAGCCTTTATCTGATGCGTGGTTACTAAAAATTTGCTCCCATTCTGTAGGTTTTCTTTTCCTCTTTTGATAAAGTCCTTTCATGTACAAAAGTACTTAATTTTCATGAGATCCCATTTATCTATTTTGTCTTTTGCTGCTCAGGCTTTTGTTATCATACCGGATAATCTTTTGCCAAACACTAAGTCCCACAGCCTTATGCTTACACTTTCTTCTAAGACTTGTTTGGTTTTACTTTTCATATTTAGGTCCTTGATCCATTTTGAATTGGTTTTTGTGTATGGTGTGAGGCATGGATCCTGATTCATTCTACTGCATGTAGAAATCCAGTTTTCCAAGTACTATTTATTGAGGAGACTCTTCCTTCCCTCACTGAATGGACTTAGCGCCCTTGTCAAAAATAAATTGTATGGATTTATTTCTGGACTTTTGATTCTATTTCACTGGTCTATATGTCTATTATTATACCAGTATCAGGGTATTTTAATTACTGTGGCTTTGTGGTATGTTTTGAAATCAGGAAGTTTGAGTTTTCCTACTTTATTCTCCTTCAAAATTGCTTTAGCGATTCGGGATCCCTTGCCATTCCATATAAATTTGAGGATTGGCTTTTTCTGTTTCTGCAAAGAAGGCTGTTGGAATTTTGATGAATATTTCATTGAATTTATAGATTGCTTTGGGCAGTATTGACATCTTAACTATAGTAAACCTTCCAACCCATGAACACAGAATATCCTTCCATTTATTTAGTTCTTTAATTTCTTTTAGTAATGTTTTATAATTTTCTGTGTACAAGTCTTTCACCTTCCTGGTTAAATTTATTCCTGGGTACTTTATTCTTTTAGATGCTATTGTAAATGATAATGTTTCCTTAATTTCCTTTTGAGATTACTCATTGCTGACATATAGAAACATGACTAATTTTTTAACAGTCTACATGTACAATTTAGTTGACATTGATTACATTCTTTGAGTTGTGCGACCATTCCCTCCCTCCTTTTCTGAGTAGTTCTTCTCATTCACATAAACTCACTGCCCCCTAAGGTTCTGATCTAATCTCTCGAGTTGCTGTTGTCAATTTGATCCTATATAGATAGTTCTAAAACAGCATAGTGCTCAAGGCAGATATTTTTTACTAAGTCAGCTGTCATGGTTTGAATTATGTCCCCCCAAAAATGTGTGTATCAATTTGGCTAGGCCATGATTCCTGGTACTGTGTGATTTTTCTTTATGTTGTAAACCTGCCTTTATGATGTTAATGAGGGAGGGTGGGTGGCAATTGTGTTAGTAAGGCAGGACCTGATCTACAAGACTGGACTGTGTCCTGAGGCAATCTCTGAGATATAAAAGACAGAAGAGAGCAGTGAGACAGGGAACCTCATAACCATCAAGAAAGCAGTGCTGGGAGCAAAGCGCATCCTTTGGACTGGGGTCCCTGCACAGAGAAGCTCCTAGTCCAGGGGAATACTGAAGAGAAGAAGGCCGACAGAGAGGAAGAAGCCTTCCCCTTGAGCTGACGCCCTGAATTTGGACTCTTAGCCTACTTTGACTGTGAGGAAATAAACTTCTCTTCGTTAAAACATCCATTTGTGGTATTTCTGTTATAGCAGTACTAGATGACTAAGACATCAGCTAAACTATTGTTCAGTTCTAAGATGATTTCAAGGAATATTATTGGTTTAAAGTTTATCTCAGGGCAGTAGTTTTAGGGGTTCATCCACCCTCCATGGCTCCAGAAAGTCCAGAGTCCATGAAGATTTGAAATTCTGTTCTGCATTTCCACTCTTTTGATCGGGATTATTCTATGGAATCTTTGATCAAAATGTTCAGTAATGGTAGCTGGGCACCATCCAGTTCTTCTGGTCTCATAGCAAAGGAGGCAGTTGTTCATGGAGGCAGTTAGCCACACATTCCATATCCTCTTCCTATTCCTGACTCCTCTTCTTCCTCTGTTGCTCCAGTCAAATAGAGATCAATTGTTGTGCCTTGGATGGCCACTTGCAAGCTTTTAAGACCCCAGGCACTATGCAACGATCTAGGAGGTAGAACGGAAGCACTAAACACATTATTTGGCCAACTAACTGAGATGTCCTATGAAACTATGACCCTAAATCTCCAAGCCAATAATCCAAATCACATGAGGTATTTGGTTGTACATAAGCAGCCTCAGCAGCTACTCATTTTTTTTGGTCATTGTTATAAATATATCTGTGATGGTTAAGATTGTGTGTCAGCTTGGCTGGGCCATGATTCTCCGTGTTTTAATGTAATCACTCCCATGATTGAATATACTGTGTGTAGCCAGTCAGGTGAAAGGGAGTCTCCTTGGGGGTGTGGCCCACATCTGTGTATAAGCAGACATTCTGGCTTTTTGCTCTCTCTCGATCCTGCGGCTGCTTCCTGTCGTCTCATCTCCCGCTCTTGGGACTTGAGCTGTCAGCTTATCTGCCGAACCTGGGATTCGTCAATCTGCACAGCCTGTGAGTGGAAGCCCTGCTCTCCGACCTTCCAATCTTGGGCTTGCCAGCTTCTGCAGCTGTATGACTTGGGAGAGGCCTCTACCCTGATCCACGGATTTGGGACGTTTTAGCCTCTACAATCACTGTGCCCTTGATATAATCTCTCTCTATATATTTATACACTTTACTGGTTTTGCTTCTCTAGAGAACCCAGCCTAAGACAATATCTATCACACAACTTTTGCCAGTTCAACTTTTTGCAGGTAAACAACTTAACAGCAATTATAATAATCGGCTGTGCAACCATAGCCTTAATCAATGTGATTTTTCCATCACCGTTAACCCCCCTACCCTCTCCCTCCCACCCCTGGTAACCACTCATAAACTTTGGTCTCTGTATTTTACCTTTTCTTGTCTTTTTATATAAGTGAGGTCGTACAATATTTGTTCTTTTGTGATTGACTTATTTCACTCAGCGTAATCTTTTCAAGCTGCATCCATACTGTAGCACGTATCAAGACTACATTTCTCCTGCTGGCTGAGTAGTATTCCATTGTATGTATGTACCACATTTTGTTTATCCATTCATCTGTTGATGGGCATTTAGGTTGTTTCCACCTTTTGTCTATTGTGAATAGTGGTGTAATGAACATTGGTATACAAGTCTCTTTCCGAGTCTCTGCTTTTAAGTCTTTTAGGTATATACCTGGGAGTGGAATTGCTGGGTCATATGTTAGTTCTATTGGTTTTTTGAGGAACCACCACGCTGTCTCCCACAACAGCTCTTCCATTTTGCATTCCCGCCAGCAATGGATAAGGGTTCCAGTTTCCCCACATCCATGCCAACATTTATAATTTTCTTCCTTTTTTTTTAAATCTTAGCCATCATAATGGGAGTAAAATGTTATGTCATTGTGGTTTTGATTTGCATCTCTGCAGTGGCTAATGATGCTGACCATCTTTTCATGTGTTTGGTGGCCATTTGAATGGGGATCCTTTGAATGTGACTGTTTGCTTCTCTCTCACTGCTTTCAGGATTCTCTCTTTAAATTTTGAGAGCCTAACTATGAGGGTGTTGCTGTCAATCTCTTTGAGTTTATCCTGCTTAGAATTCTTTCACCTTTCTGGATTTGTAGATTCGTGTCCTTTGTTAGATTGGGGAAATTTTCTGTCATTATTTCTTCAAATATTCTGTCTATCCCTTTCTCTCATTCCTTCTGGAATTCCCATGATGTGTATATTAGGTTTCTTCTTGTTGTCCCATAATTCCGTTAAAGTGTGCTCAGCCTTCCTGAGCCTCTGTTCAAGAGCATCTGTAATTTTAACGATATTATCCTCTAATTTGCTGATTCTTCTGCCTGATTAAATCTCTTGGTAAGTCCTTCTGTTGTGTTTCTCATTTCAGTTATCACCCCTTTCAGTTGCAGTATCTCCTTTTTTTAGATCCTCATTTTGTTCTTGCATGTTTTCCTTATTTCTTTTAGCTCTTTGTCTTGTTTTTTCTTAGTTCTTTAATTATGTTTAATGTTGTTGTATTATATTCTTCCCCTTTTTTTCATTATTTAGTCATCCCTAGATGTACTTTCACTCCCTTTGAGAAACACGGCTAATTTTTGTGTGTGGACCTTGTACCCTGCCACTCTACTCAATTCATTTATTAGTTCTAATAGCTTTCCTATAGAATCTTTGGGGTTTTCTGTGTATAGGAACATGTCATCTGCAAATAAAGTAGTTTTACTTCCTCCTTCCCAATTTGGAAACCTTTTATTTGGTTTTCTAGCCTAATTGCTCTGGCTAGTACATCCAGAATGATGTTGAATAGAAGAGATAAGAGTAGGCATCCTTGTTCTTGATCTTAATGAGAAGGGTCTCAGTCTTTCTTCATTGAGTAAGATGTTAGCTGTGGGTTTTTCATAAATGCCCTTTACTATATTGAGGAATTTCACTTCTATTCTTTTCTTGTTGTTGAGTGTTTTTTATCATGAAAGGGTGTTGCATTTTGTCAAATGCCTTTTCTGCATTGATTGAGATGATCATGTGGTTCTTTTCCCTTATTTTATTAATGTGGTGTGTTACATTGATTGATTTTCTAATGTTGAACCACCCTTGCACTCCTTGATCATGGTGTATAATCCTTTTAATATGTTTTTGGATTCAGTTTGCTAGTATTTTGTTAAGTATTTTTGCATCTGTGTTCATTAGGGGTATTGGTCTTTAGTTTTCTTTTCTTGTGGTGTCCTTGTCTAGCTTTGGTATCAGGGTAATGCTAACCCAAACCCAGACCCATTGCTGTCGAGTTGGTTCCAACTCATAGCAACCCTGTGTACAACAGAACAAAACACCACCTGGTCCTGTGCCATCCTCATGATCATTGTTATGCTTGTGCCCATTGTTGCAGCCACTGTGTCAATCCATCTCACTGAGGATCTTCCTTTTTTTCGTGACCCTCTACTTTACCAAGCATGATGTCCAAGGCTGTACTCTTTACAGAAGCAGACTGCCACATCTTTCTCCCTTGGAGTAGTTGGTGGGTTCTAACCCCCAGCCTTTCAGTTAGCAGCCAAGTGCTTAACCACTGCGCCACCAGGGCTCCTGGAGGGTAATGCTAACCTCGTAGAATGAGTTCGGTAATAAACTTTTGAAGAGGGACAACATTTATTCCATCCTTGATTTCTTCTATTACCCAGTAGTTTTTAAGCAAGGTGTTGTTCAGTTTCCATGTATTTGATTTTTTTTCCCTTGCTATTTCTGTTATTGATTTCTACTTTTATGGCATTATGATCAGAAAAGATGCTTTATATTATTTCAATGTTTTGGATTTTGTTGAGGCTTGCTTTGTGGCCTGAAATGTGATCTATTCTGGAGAATGTTCCACGTGCATTGGAAAAGAATGTATACTTTGCCGTCGTTGGGTGGAGTGTTCTGTATATGTCTATGAGGTCAAGTTGGTTGGTTGTGGCATTCAGATCTTCTGTGTCTTTATTGAGTTTCTTTCTAGATGTTCTATCCTTCACCAAAAGTGATGCGTTGAAGTCTCCTACTATTATTGTGGAACCGTCTATTTCTCTTTTCAATGCTGTTAGAGTTTGTTTTATATATTTTGGAGCCCTGTCATTGGGTGTGTATATGGTTATGTTCTCCTGGTTTATTGACCCTTTAATCATTATATAGTGTCCTTCCTTATCTTTTATGGTGGATTTTGCTTTAAAGTCTATTTTATCAGAGCTTAATATTGCTACTTCTGCTCTTTTTTGGTTATTGTTTACTTGATGTATTTCTTTCCATCCTTTGAGTTTTAGTTTATGTCTTTGTGTCTAAGGTGTGTCTCTTATAGATAGCATATAGATGGATTGTGTTTTTTTTATCCATTTGGCCACTGTTTGTCTCTTTACTGGTGCGAAGAGGGACAGCATTTAAACTTTACTGTTTTAACTCTGAGCTTCATACAGAACTGTGAGCTCAGTAAATATTTGACTGACTAGATCTGAATGCCACCAGGAACATGAGAACGTTATTTGCAAAGATTCAAAGCCCAAAGTTAATACGAGAACTGGACATTATTGCATAAGGTAGTGATCTATAAAGTTGTTTTTTTTTATTATGTACCTATTAGTTTTCTATGGCTGCCATAATAAATTACCACAAACCTTATGAGTTAAAACAACACAAATTTATTATGTTACAGTTCTATCTGACACAGGTGTCCCTAGGCTAAAATCAAGGTGTCAGAAGGGCTGCATACCTTTTTCGAGGCTGTAGAGGAGAATCCATTTCCTTGCCTTTTACAGCATCTAACTGCTGCCCCATTCCTTGTCTCATAGTCTATTCCATCTTCAGAACTAGCATTGTCTGGTCAGGTCTTTCTTCTATCACATCACTCTGACATTCTCTCTTCTTCCTCCCTCTCCACCTTTAAGGACCCTTGTGATTACATTGGGCCTGCCTCGATAATCCAGATTAATCGTCCTATTTTAAAGTCAGTTGAATAGCAACATTAATTCCATTTGCAACTTTAATTCCCCTTTGTCATATAACAGCATATTCACAGGTTCTGAGGATTAGGATGTGGACGTCTTTGGGGTGGGCATTATTCTGCCTACCATAGTATCGCATTAAGAAAATATTTTTATACAACAAAAAGACAAATAATCCAATTAAAAACTGAGCAAAGGATATGAACAGACAGTTCACCACAGAAGACATTCAGGTGGCTAACAGACACATGAGGAAATGCTCACAATCACTAGCCATTAGAGAAATGCAAATCAAAACTACAGTGAGATACCATTTCACCCTGACGTCACTGGCACTAATTTTTTTAAAAAACCCAGAAAATAACAAATGTTGCAGACGCTGCGGGGAGATTGTAACTCTTAGGCACTTCTGGTGGGAATGCAAAATGATACAACCATTTTGGAAAATGATATGGCACTTCCTTAAAAAGCTAGAAATAGAAATACCATATGATCCAGCAATCCCACTCCTAGGACTATATTGTAGAGAAGTAAGAGCTGTCACATGATTAGACATATGTACACCGATGTTCATTGCAGCATTATTTACAATAGCAAAGAGATGGAAACAACCTAGATGCCCATCAGCAGATGAATGGATAAACAAACTATGGTACATACACACAATGGAATACTATGCAACAATAAAGAACAATGATGAACCTGTGAAACACAACATGGATGAATCTGGAGGGCATTATGCTAAGTGAAATAAGACAATCACAAAAGGACAAATATTGTATGAGACCGCTACTATAAAAACTCAGCAAAAGGTTTACACACAAAAAGAAACAATCTTTAATGGTTATGAGAAAGGGGAGGGGTAGGGAAAAATAAATAGACAATAGATAGGTGGTAACTTTGGTGAAGGGTAAGACAGTACACAGTAGTGGGGAAGCCAGCACAACTTGACCAAGGCAAGGTCATGGAAGCTTCATAGACACATCCAAACTCCTTGGGCTGAGGGCTGGGGACCATGGTCTTGGGGGACATCTAGCTCAATTGACATAACATAGTTTATAAAGAAAATATTCTACATCCTAATTTGGTGAGTAGCATCTGGGGTCTTAAAAACTTGTGAGTGACCACCTAAGATAAGTCTGCTGGTCCCACCCCATCTGGAGCAAGGGAGAATGAAGAAAACCAAAGACACAAGGGAAAGATTAGTCCAAAGGACTAACGGACCACAACTACCAATGCCTCCAGAAGACTGAGTCCAGCACAACTAGATGGTGCCTGGCTACCACCACTGACTGCTCTGACAGGGATCACAATAGAGGGTCCCGCTCAGAGCTGGAGAAAAATGTAGAACAAAATTCAAACTCACGCACACACGAAAAGGCCAAACTTACTGGTCTGACAGAGACTGGAGAAACACCAAGAGTATGGCCCCCGGATACCCTTTTAACTCAGTACTGAACTCACTCCTGAGGTTTACCCTTCAAGCCCATAAAACAAAATGAGACTAAATGGGCACACCAGCCCAGGGGCAAGGGCGAGAAGGGAGGAGGGGATAGGAAAGCTGATAATGGGGAACCCAAGGTCGAGAAGGTGAGAGGGTTAACATGTCCGTGGGATTGGCAACCAATGTCACAGAACGATATGTGTATTAATTGTTTAATGAGAAACTAATTTGGTCTGTAAACCTTCATCTAAAGCACAATAAAAAAAGAAAATATTTTTAGCACAGCCCCATTTTCTGTCAGTCCATAATTAAATGTTATAAAATGCAATTTTATTTTTTTATATAAAATTCACATAAGTAAAAGTTCTAATTTTCTTCCCATACTCCAAGAATAATCTCGCTCATTTCCCATTTTGGAGACTAGGGTCCAGGAAAGATCCTCCCTTGGAATAAGAATTTCAACTTTTAATTAAATTAACTTTTAATTTAAATTTAATTAAATTTAAATTAAATATTTACTGAGCACTGAGTATGAACATGGAGCCCTGGTAGTGCAGTGGTTAAGAGCTCAGTTGCTAACCAAAAGATCGGCAGTTCGAATCCACCAGCCACTCCTTGGAAACCCTATGGGGCGGTTCTGCCTGTCCTGTAGGGTCTCTATGAGTCATAATTGACTCGATGGCAACAGGTTTAACTATGAACAAGAGTCCCTGGGTGGTGCAAGTGATTAAGCCCTGGACTACTAACCAAAAAGTTGGTGGTTCAAACCCACCCAGAGATGTCTTGGAAGTAAGGTCCAGTGATCTGCTTCTGAAAGGTCACAGCCTTGAAAACCCTATGAAGCAGTTCTAGTCTGCACACTTGGTGTCACCATGAGTTAAATTTGACTCAACCAGCAACAGCAACAATGTCAACGAGTATGAACAAGGCAGTGTTTTAGCTGTATATTGAGACACAAAACTGCGTAGTGTATTTAGTCTAGGTGGGTTAACTACTATAGTAAACAACATGAAATCTCATTGGCTTAAAAGTTTGTTCTTTATTTATGTCCCAGTCCAGTGCAGGTTGAGTGGGGTTGGAGGGGAGCTCTTTCTCACCTAGGCCAGGGCCTCAGATTCCTGCACTGAATCTTCTGAGTCTGCTGGCAGATGAGGGAAAAAAATGTGGAGGGTAGGGTTGAGGTAAGAGACAGGTCTAAAAATGACAAGATTACTTCTGCCCATATGCCACTGGCCAGAGCTCAGTGTATGGTCCTAACCAACTACAGTAGACACTGGGAAACGTAGTCTACTACAGGAGGAAAAGGGAAGCAATTTAGTGAACAAGAAGCCGTTCTTTTTCAAACACAGGATCCCTGCCCTCAAGAACCTTCTAATTTAGTGGAGGAAGTAAACATAGATACAACTCAATATAATAGAAGGCAGAGCTGGATAAGTGCAACAATGGAGGTCTAAACAGAGTAATAAGAGTGTATAGGGAAGAGGGAGATTAATTTTCATTGGAAAGATCATGGAAATGTTTGAAATTACATCTCTGAAATAGTGGTAATAAAAGCACCAACCTCAGAGGGGTGTTTTAAGAATTAAATAACATGTGGCAGTGGCTGGCACATTAAATGCTATATAAATAATAATGCTATTATTATTATTGTTGTGGTTGTTATTTGGAGATGTTCTTGAACTGAATATTTAAGAATTGGTAGAGCTTTATAAAATGGATTCCAGACAGAGACTAGTTCTAGCAATGATATGGAACTGGGAGAGTTCAGGGCATTTTTAGGAGTGGCAGGTAGTCATATAACTAAAACAAAGTATGCAGGTGGCTGTAATCGGAGGTAAGGCCAGAGAGATTTGGGTCAGATTGTTCAGACCCTTGAATAACATGCTAAAGAATATGGACCTTAATCAGGGACTGAGAGCTGCCACAAAAACTTCTTAAGGGAAGGGATTGTGTCTTACTCATCTTTATATCCTCTTTATAACTATATTGAGAAGTAATATAAAATTGTGATTAAGAGTGTGGGCTCTGGAAGCCACTTCCTAGGTTTGACTCCTGACTCTGCCCCTTACTAGCTGTATGACTTTGGCCAAGTTACTTAATCTCTTTGTGCCTCAGTTTCTTCATTGGTATGACTGGAATAATAAAAGTACTACTTCATTAGGTTATTTTGAAGATTAAATGAATTAATATAATGTGAAGTGCTTAGAACGATGCCTGCATATTAAGTACTCTTTAAGAGTTACCTGTTATCATCATCATCATTCCCAGTGCCTGGTACATAGTGGGTACTCACTAAATATTGAATGGTCAGAGTTGTACTTGAAATTTATCCAGCGAGTGTTTATATACTGTCATATGGCAAACAAGGGAATGAAATTTGCTGTTAAGAAGCTTGTAGCCTAGTAAAGAAGATACAAGACATGTTCTAAAACATAGTTGAAGCTAGGAAGTGATAGATGCTGTAGGAGAGTGGTGTAGATGGAATGCCTTGATAGTTCAGAAGCATGTTAGTTCAGAAATCACTCCTTGGTCTTGGTGGACATCTAGCTCTATTGGCATAACATAGTTTATAGAGAAAATATTCTACATCCTACTTTGATGAGCAGTCTTAAAAGCTTGTGAGTGGCCATCTAAGATACGTCTACTGGTCCTACCCTGTCTGGAGCAAGGGAGAATGAAGAAAACCATAGACACAAGGGAAAGATTAGTCCACAACTACCACAGTTTCCACCAGACTGTGTCCAGAAGAACCAGATGGTGCCCAGCTACCACCACTGACTGCTCTGACAGGGATCTCAATAGAGGGTCCTGGACAGAGCTGGAGAAAAATGTAGAACAAAATTCAAACTCACAAAAAAAAAAAAAAAAAAAAGACCAAACTTACTGGTCTGACAGAGATTGGAGAAACCCTGTGAATATGGCCCCCGGACATCCTTTTAATTCTGTACTGAAGTCACTCCTGAGGTTCATTTACCCTTCAGCCAAAGATTAGACAGGTCTATAAAACGAACAATAATACATGTAGTTCAACTATGGATACAAGACTAAATGGGCACACTAGCCCAGTGGCAAGGACAAGAAGGCAGGAGGGGACAGGAAAGCTGGATGAATGGAAATGGGAAACCCAAGGTCAAGAAGAGGAGAGTGTTGACACGTAGCGGGGCTTGTAACCAATGTCACAAAACAATATGTATGTTAATTTTTTAATGAGAAACTGATTTTCTCTGTGAACTTTCACCTAAAGCAGAATTAAAAAAAAAAAAAAAAAAAAAGGAAAGGAAGAAATCACTTCTACTTAGAGGGAACCAAATTTGTTTTGTGGGAGGGAAGTACTTGAAGTGGGCTCTAGCTATGTGGAGATGAGGCAGTGGGAACAGCCTGAGAAAAGGCGAAGGTGTGGAAAAGCATGGTGGTGACACTTTATGGGAAAGAGTAGGTCATGCTACAGGAAGACTGAGGCAACTTAAATCGCTGATTAAAGTCTAGTTTACCTGTAGAATCAGAGTTGGGACTTTCCTGTTGGTCTTATTAACTCTAGAGCAGTGATGTTTTTTGTCTAGACAGAATCTTGCTACTCAGTGTATGGTCCGTGAATCAAGTAGCATCAGCATTACCTGGAAGCTTATTAGAAATTTAGATTGTCAGGCCCCATCCCTGATCTACAGAATCAGAGCCTACAAATTAACAAGATCCTTAGGTGATTCAGTTGCACCTTTACATTTGGGAAGCGCTGATCTAGAAGACACAAGCAACCCTCCCCACTTCTCAACGTGAATGTGTGTGGAATATTAAACTAAAAATAGCAAAGTTGAGTAATTACTCTCAAGCACATGCATTTAGAAAGCCCTCTCTTCCTGAGCTAAGTAGTTCTATCTAGCGTGATTTGGGGGTGACAGTAGTGGGGAATAAGAATAATTTAGAATGTAATTTTTTAAGGTCCTGTCTTATACCAAAAACTTAAACTTTGGCATAATTAGCAATAAAAATTCCAGTGAATACTTATTGATTGTAAATGCTTTTCTAGGCACATATCACTTCCCTGTCAAGGATGAGTAATATTTCTCCTTTAAAGTATTTTTTGTTTATAGCAGCTGGAGTGATTAACTCTGCTCAAGCTGTTCTGCAAATATAAAGCCAGTGCTTGTCTCAGCTTGCCATCTCTGTGACATTGTTTTGGATGCAGTGGTGGTGGTAGTGGTGGTGGTCTGTGTAAGGAATGAAGTAAGGGAGGGCAGGCAGAAAAGTACCACATAGAAGTAGAGTAGTGTGTTGCTACTGTTACAGGGTGATGTGAGTAGGGGACAGGGAAAAAGTCAGGCAGGAAACTGTCACATGAAGCCAGTGCCTGCCTGAATGTGCTGACTATGACATCTTTGTAGATGTGGGGATAGTGGTGGTGGGCCTGCAAAGAAGGGAAGCAAGAATGTATCACACCCCAAAACAGGACTTTCTAGCTTCTAGAGGATCCACAACTTTAGAATGCAGCCACTGTTTTGCTAGTGGAATCCTGTTGCTTGGCTTCTTTATAAATATTTGATTAAATTAAATCAAATACCTCTTGACTTTTCAGCCTTGTGGCTGCCTCTAAATGGTCTTTCTTATAAAATGAGTTTACGTTGTGAAGCTCATTTGGTGATTATTGTTTCCTTATCCAATAAATGTTTGTTTAGCATCTTATGTGCAAAACATTGTGTGTCAGACACTTTTTAGAAACAAATGAGACCAGATCTGGGGAGTGAGTCAGAAATGGTAAAATACTACTAATAATAGCTAACATTTAATAATAATAATAGCTAACATTTTCTAGTGCTTATTATGTTTCAGGAGCCTAAGTTATCTCATTTAATCTTCATAATAACCATGTGGGTTAGGTAGTGTTAATATTTCCATTTGACATGTGAAGAAATTGAAATACAGAGAGGTTGTTTATAAGTCGCAGAGCCAGAATTCAAATCCAAGCAGTCTGACTCCTGACCCAGGACCTTTATACTTAATACTGATTAGCAGTCATTCAAGGGAAGATGAAAAGTGCTAGTAGTACTGTGGGAGGGAGATAGAGAAGGCATTAATTCTAACTGAGGGCATCTTGTTCTTAGGTGCCATCAAGTGGATTCCTGCTCCTAGCGACCCTGTGTACCGTAGAATGAAACACTACACAGTCCGGCGCCATCCTCACAGTCGTTGCTATGTTTGAACCTGTTGTTGCAGCCACTGTGTCAATTCATCTCATTGAGGGTCTTCTTTTTCACTGACTCTATGTCTTAGGCTGGGTTTTCTAGAGAAGAAACACCAGTAAAGCATATAAATATATATATATAGAGAGATTTTATCAAGGAAATGGCTCTTGCAGTTGTAGAGGCTGGAAAGTCCCAAGTCTGTGGGTCAGGCTGGAGACTTCTCCTGACTCAGGTAGCTGCAGGGGCTAGCAAACCCAAGATTGGCAGCTCAGACAGCAGCCCTCTGGCTCACAGGCTGTGGAGACCGACAGATAGATCAGCAGGCAAGACGGCAGGTAAACTGCTAGCTCAAGTTTTAAGAACTGGAGGTCAGACAAACAGAAGCAAGCTGCAGGATCCAGAATGAGCAAATCCCACGAGCCTTGCCAGAAAGTTCACCTATATTGGATGCAGGCCACACCCCCAGGGAAACTTCCTTTCAACAGATTGGCTACTCACAGCAGATCCCATTATGGAGGTGATCACATTATATCAGATCTCATCATGGAAGTGATTACATCATTATACAGCTGCCAAACTACATCATAACTGCCAAAACACTGAGAATTATGGCCCAGCCAAGTAGATACTCAACCTTAACAATCACACCTTCTGTCTTACCAAGCATGATGTTCTTCTCCAGGGACTGGTCCCTCCTGATAACATCTCCAAAGTATGTGAGATGAAGTCTCAACATTCTCCCTTCCAAGGAGCACTCTGACTGTACTTCTTCCAAAACAGGCTTGTTCATTCTTCTGGAAGCCCATGGTATGTTCAATATTCTTCACCAACACCATAATTCAAAGGTATCAATTCTTCTTCGGTCTTCCTAATTTCATTGAAATCATGCAAAATCCCCTTTTTCTGTGTGAATGACTGCCTCTTGGTCTATGTACAGGTTCCTCATAAGCACAAATAAGTGTTTGGGAATTGCCATTCTTCGTGATGTTATCCATAATTTGTTATGATCCACACAGTCGAATGCCTTTACGTAGTCAGTAAAACACAGGTAAACATCTTTCTGGTATTCTCTGCTTTCAGTCAAGATCTGGCTGACATCAGCAGTGCTATCCCTCATTCCACGACCTCTTCTGACTCTGGCTTGAATTTCTGGCAGTTCCCTGTCAATGTACTGCCGCAACTATTTTTGAATGATCTTCAGCAAAATTTTACTTGTGTATGATATTAATGATATTGTTCAATGATTTCTGCATTCTTGTGGATCGCCTTTCTTTGGAATGGGCACAGTTGGTTGGCCAGGTAACTGTATTCCAAATTTCTTGGCATAGATGAATGAACACCTCCAGTGCTGCATCAGTTTGTTGAAACATCTCAGTTGGTATTCCTGGAGCCTTGTTTTTGGCCAGTGCCTTCAGTGCAGTTTGGACCTCTTCTTTCAATATCATTGGTTCTTGTTCATATGCTACCTCGTAAAATGGTTGAATGTCAACCATTTCTTTTTGGTACAGTGACTCTGTATTCCTTTGTCTTAGTCATCTAGTGCTGCTGTAACAGAAATACCACAAGTTGATGGCTTTAACAAAGGGAAGTTTATTCTGTTACAGTCTAGTAGGCTATGAGACCAAATTCAGGGTGTCAGCTCCAGGGGAAGGCTTTCTCTGTTGGCTCTGGAGGAAGGTCCTTGTTAGTCTCCCCCTGGACTAGAAGCTTCTCTGCACAGGAACCCTGTGGATCCAAAGGATGCGCTCTGCTTCTGGCACTGCTTATTTGGGTGGTATGAGGTTCCTGACTCTGTGCTTGCTTCCCTTTCCTTTTATCTCTTATAAGGTAAAAGATGGTGCAAGCCACACCCCAGGGAAACTCCCTTTACATTGGCTCAGGGATGTGACCCTTAGCAAGGGTGTTACCATCCCACCCTGTCCTCTTTAACATAAAATTACAATCACAAAATGGGGGACAGCCACACAATACTGGGAATCATGGCCCAGCCAAATTGATACACACATTTTTTGGGGGGACATAATTCGATGCATGACATCCTTCCATCTTCTTTTGATGCTTTCTGCATCACTTAGTATTTTGCCCATAGAATGCTTCAAAATTGCAACTCGAGCCTTAAATTTTTCTTCAGTTCTTTCAGCTTGAGAAAGGCCAAGTGTGTTCTTCCTTTTTGGTTTTCTAACTCCAGCCCTATGCACATTCATTATAATACTTCACTTTGTCTTGTCGAGCCATCATTTGAAATCTTCTGTTCAGCTTTTTCACTTCATCGTTTCTTCCATTCGCTTGAACTGCTCTGTGTTAAAGAGCAAGTTTCAGAGTCTCTTCTGACATCCATTTTGGTCTTTTCTTTCTTTCCTGTCTTTTTAATGGCCTTGCTTTCTTCTTGTATGATGTCTTTGATGTCATCCCCCAACTCATCTGGTCTTCAGTCAAATCTGTTCTTGAGATGGTCTCCAAATTCAGGTGGGATATACTCAAGTTCATATTTTGGCTCTTGAAGACTTGTTTTAATTTTCTTCAGCTTCAACTTGAACTTGCATATGAGTGATTGATGGTCTGTTCGCAGTCAGCCCTGGCCTTGTTCTGACTGATTATTGAGCTTTTCCATAGTCTCTTTCCACAGATGTAACCGATTTGACCCCTTTTCCATCCGGTAAGGTCCATGTGTATAGTCACTATTTATGTTGTTGAAAAAAGGTATTTGCAATGAATAAGTCGTTGGTTTTGCAGAATTCTATCATGCAGTCTCTGGAGTTGTTTCTATCACCAAGGCCATGTTTTCCAGCTACTGATCCTTCTTTTTTGTTTCCAACTTTCAAATTCCAGTCACCAGTAATTATCAGTGCATTTGATTTACAATTTCTCAGTCAAGATGCATTAAGGGTATCTGAGAGAACATTACAGAGAAGGTGAAATTTTATCTGATCCTAGAAGGATGATTTCTAGTAAGTGAAGTGTTCCAACTCAGGAAGGAGCTTGAATCACGTTACCAGGTCTTAAAAATCATTCATGCCATTCAACAAATCTTTACTGAGAGCTTGCTTACTGTGTACCAAATGCTATACTAGGTACTAGAAATGCAGAGATAAATAAAACTCTGAATCTTTTTTCACAGTGAGGAAAATTGTAAGAGAGTGATGTGTTAAAAAGGCAGATTATAATGATTTTTGGAATGAATGAAGGTTAAAGAAATCTGGAGATAGTCTATGTAACTTACTCTTAAAATTTGGTCACAAATGAAAAGAGTGAGTTGGGGTCATTATTTAGATTGAGGGGTGAGAGAAGAATTTTTCAGAACAGGAGAAATTTAAGGATATTTGTAGTCTAGGAGAGTAGAGCCAGAGGAGGAGGAAAGATGGGTGAAGAATAAGGCTCATTGGAAAATAAGAGGTTCCAGAGGGAAGTTGAAGCAGATCAGAGAGAGTTTTAAATGATGTGAGTAGGGAACATTGGCTTTTTTTTATAGGGAGAAGGGAGCCATTGAAGGGTTACGAAAAGGAAATGACATACTTTGTGTTTTGGAAAGGTAACCCTGATAGCCATGTAAAGGATAATTTAGGATTGTTAATAATGGTGAAGTTAAAACCACTAACCTTTATTTGAGCTCATGCTAGACACTATGCTAAGCACTATACCTGAATTATCCCATGTAATCCTCCTAACAACCATTCAAGATAGTGCTATTTTTATGTCCATTTTTGCAGATGAGGAAATTGGAATTTATAAAGATTAGGTAACTTGCTTAAGGTTCCCTAGGAGAGGACCATATGCTCTAGTGCAAGGGTCGTAAACTTTTTAATAAAATAGTTAGAGGGCCATTGTTTGCCAGTCCTCATGGTGCTTCAGCATAGTTTGGAAAGCCTTAATGAAGGGGGAAATGTAGTTTATCATGTTTTTCTTTACCTCTTTTTCCTGTGGTTGGATAGTGGGAATAGAATTATTCCTAGGCTGGGATACCATTTAATCTCAGAGAAGCATCCTTTCTGTAAAAGGCTGACTAGAAACAGCAGTTTGTGCATAGAGTTCAACCATGTTCTATAAAATACTCACTTAATCTTTTTATTACAATCTCCTTCCAAAAGAATGACCCCTAGAATGGAAATTCTATGCGGGCAGGGACTTTGTTTTATTCACTGCTGTGTCTTTAATGCCTTTCATATAATAGCCACTAAATAAATAATTATTTAATGAATGAATAGCATAGTGACCCTCTTAATTCCAATGATTGGGGACTTTTTTTTTTAAATTGTGCTTTAGGTGAAAGTTTACAGCTCAAGTTAATTTCTCATACAAAAATTTATATACATATTGTTTTGTGACATTAGTTGCAGTCCCCATAATGTGGCAACACACTCCCCCTTTCCACCCTGGGTTCCCTGTGTCCATTCAACCAGTTCCTGTCACTTCCTCCCTTCTCATCCTGCCTCTGGTCTCGTGTATCTGATCGAACTAAGAAGTACACTCCTCACAAGTATTATTTTTTATTTTATAGTCCTGTCTAATTTTTGTCTAAAGAGTGGGCTTTGGGAATGGTTTTAGTTCTGCGTTAACAGACCATCTGGGGGCCATAGTTTCGGGGGTTCCTCCAGTCTCTGTCAGACCATTAAATCTGGTCTTTTTACATGAATTTGTGCTCGCACTTTTCTCCTGCTCCATCAGGGAGTCTCTGTTGTGTTCCTGTCAGGGCAGTCATTGGTGGTAGCTGGGCACTGTCTAGTTCTTCTGGTCTTAGGCTAATGGAGTCTCTGGTTTATGTGACACTTTCTGTCTCTTGGCCTAATATTTGCCTTGTGTCTTTGATGTTCTTCATTCTCCTTTGCTCCAAGTGGAGTGGGACCAGTTGATGCATCTTAGATGGCTGCTTGAAAGATTTTAAGACTTGATTGGGGAGTTTTGAAAATGCTTAGAGAAGAGTGACCTGTACAAATGTAGCCTGCCCAGATTGATTGTCTGCTTCAGGGCAACTTCCTTTCTTTTTCCCATCCAAAGTTTCTGACATTGATTGAAATCTCAAGATAACTCTATCTAAATAGCTTATACACACTGTACTGTTGCCCAGAAACAGCTTCAGCATTCCAAATTCAGTCCTTCAGCCCTCTGTGTTGTATATGTTCATTATTTGTTAGAGTTTTACCTGCTGCACATTGGCCCTACTCCTTCCCTTCCATATTAGATAATGAGTTATATAGTGAAGAAACTGACAGATGAATGAAGTCAAATGTCTCACTTTTACAAAACAGGTAGTGAGCAAGGATTGGGGAATGGAGAGGAGAGTGGGCATATAGGAATCAGCTTCTGCCCAACCACCTGTGACCAAACTTGATTCTTACCTGGCCCACTTTAAAGTTATTTCCAATAATAATAATGACTATAATTATGATTGCTTATATTTTATTCTTGAACTCTTACTGTGTACCAGGCACTATCATTCAGTCCTTCCAACAGTCTTATGTTGTGGATAATATTATCTAAAAACTAATGCACTACTAATAAAGAGTGGGATTTGAACCCAGACCCTCTAACTTCAGAGCCCTTTTAATTTACTATCTATTCCACTTCCCTTCTCTTCTCTAGACAGAAGTTAGTTTCAACTAGACTTCAGAGCCTGTTTTCAGTACTACCTAGATCTTTCCTCAGGTTCTTTCCTTTCTCAGTTTCCCCCCAAGTCACCAGATGAACTTATAGAAAACCAGTGGTTCACAAACCAATCATTGGAGGAACTCTGAAATTTCCACATATAGTATTTTTGGTCGAAGTAGCATGTCTTAAAAACTCTGCTGTGGTATTACAAGCAGCCAAGCATTCTTCCACATTCAGTTCCTTTTCATTCAGCATCATTTACTGAACACGCATACTATTTGCTAAGCACTGTTAGGTGCTGTGAACACAGGGGATGTATATGACATGGATTCTGCCTTTATGGAACTATGGTCCTTCAGCACAGTCACTGCTGTGCCTTGTGCTCTTGCTGGTAGTCAGTCTTTTCCCTTTTCTTTGCCCTTCTAAACTCCAGCTTGCTTGGGACTTGGGTATGGTAAACGAGGCTTCATTCTTGGCAACCCAATCCCCTGTTGTCACTGGCTTTGTGACATTTATCTTCCTTCTCCCACTTTATGGTAACCATCAGTCACATTTACTAATTTATGGTTTTTATTTTTTAAATTACTTTTACATATAAATATGACCTGTTGGTTGGGAAAAAACTTCAAATATAACAGAAGTGTGTAAACTAAAAAAAAATCACCCACTACCCCCTCAATACTAATTATTAATATTTCTAGACATTTTCTATTAATATATAAACATTTTTTACATAAATGAAACCATGCTATATTGTTTTACAGTTTGATTATTTTTCATTTAACAGTATATTTTGGGTACCTGTCTATATCAGTGCATAAAGAACTACTTCATTCTTTTTAATGACTATATAGCATTCCAACACAAACCTATTGCCGTTGAGTCCATTCCAACTCATAGCGACACTATAGGATAGAGTAGAGCTGCCCCATAGAGTTTCTAAAGAGCAGCTGGTGGATTCGAACTGCTGACCTTTTGATTAGCAGCTGAGTTCTTAACCACTGTGCAGTATATGAATATATCGTGAATATTTAACCAGTGTTTTATTGATGGGTATTTAGGTTAATATACATTGTTGAAGTAGATGTCCTTTTGTATCTGTTTTTGCTCACCTGAACTGAGTATATTTGAAAGATGAATTCCCAGAAATGAAATAGTTGGGTTAATTAAAGTTTTTGCTAGATATGCTCAAATACCCTTTCAAAGAGTTGTGCCAAGAAGTCAACAAGATAAGTTTCTGTTTTCTCACCTTCTGAACAACACTTAGTCTTATCTTCTTCATCTTTAGATTAAAAAGTAGTATCTCCTTGTTTTAATTATGAGTGAATTTAAGAGCATTTTGATATATTTATTAGACACATTTATTTTTCTGTAAACTATGTGTATACGTTTTGCTCATTTTTCTATTGGATGGTTTATCTTTTTTAAAATTATGTATCTAGAGGAGTTTTTTGTATGTTAAAGAAGTTAGCCCTTTGTCATTACAGCAGTCTTTACAGTTTGTTGTTTGTAAAGTTACAGACTTTGAGATTGAGTAGTTCAATCCACTTACTTTGTAGGTAAGGAAACTGAGTCCCGAAGGTTAGTGATTTTTTTTTTTTTTTTTAAATGAGCATGTAGTCAGGTAGTGTCAGAGTTGAAACCAGTATCAAGTTTCCTTATTGCCAATTTGGTACTTTTGCTGTTACACCATACTGTTTTTAAGGTATACTACCCTCCATCTTCCACCATTGCTTTTGCCATAAGGTCTTTCCACAACCAGTTGTTCCGTGGTAAACTTAGAAATTCACCAGTTTGGCATGGTATGGAAGGATTGAGAGGCTTACCGGGTTGTACAGGAACCCAGGGGGCTTTACAGGTATTGGCTTGTTTTTAATGCATGTATAACTGAACTAGTTTCTCTAGATGGCGTTTGTGTCTTGTCCTTTTCATTTGTCTAAAAACAATCTGTTTTGTTTCATAGGTTCATGGGTGTATGTGTACATCAAGGACAGTTGCACGCACTTACAGAGGTAAGAATTCAATAAGTGTGTTGAAGTGACTTCTTTGCCTTAGTTTCAGCATTTATGGTACTATGGTAATTATTGCTTGCATATGTAAACAAAATGTACATGCATTTGTGTTTATGTAAAAGTGGCAACAGTGCTTTCTTTGTTGCCAGGGTACGATGACCACAATTCTTAAGAACCCTTGGGTTCCCTGATAATACCTGGTGAATACTCTGTCAATATGAGTGTCTTAGTTATTTAGTACTGCTATAACAGAATACCTCAAGTGGATGGCTTTAATAAATGGCAATTTATTTTCTCACAGTTTAGGAGGCTAGAAGTCCAAATTCAGAGCACCGGCTCTAGGGGAAGGCTTTCTGTCTCTGTTGTCCCTGGAGGAAGGTCCTTGTCTCTTCAGCTTCTGCTTCCTGGTTCCTTAGAGATCTCCATGTATCTTGGCATCTCTCTTACCCCATCTCTTTTTGCACACTTATTTAATCTCTTTTATGTCTCAGAATAGATTGACTCAAGATACACTCTACACTAATCCTGCCTCATTAACATAACAAAGACAACCCAGTCCCAAATACGATTATAACCATAGGCATAAAAAAACCAAGACCAAACCCGTTGCCGTCAAGTCGATTCCGACTCATAGCGACCCTGTAGGACAGAGTAGAACTTCCCCATAGGGTTTCCGAGGAGCACCTGGTGAATTCGAACTGTCGATCTTTTGGTTAGCAGCTGAACTCTTCTTAACCACTACGCCACCAGGCTTTCCACCATGGGCATAGAGGTTAGGATTTACAACACATATTTTTGGGGCACATAATTCAATCCGTAACAGTGAGTCTCAAGCATATTGGTTCTTGCTGCCTGGAAGAAACCCTCCTAAGCCAGAGGATAGCCTCTCTTGGCTGCTGTAAGAACGGCTTGGGGGCGGTATCTGACCTCCTCCAACTCCACAAGAGGGAAGGAGAACCAAGATCAACAGCCCAGGGCTGCTTCCTATGAGGTGGAGGTCAGACACGCCTCCTTTCTTCACCATCTCTACCAATTCTGACACCAGCTGTCCCTCCCTCAGCACTCTCTACTGGGTTCGATAATTCATTGCAATGGCCACACATAACTCACAGATGATACTCACAATTATGGGGTTTATTAGGGAAGTAACAGTTACAATTCAGGCTCAAGAAGACTCAGGATATAGTTCTTCCATCAGGATAGTCTCTCCCCAGCTCTACTTGCAGGCACGCCTCTTCCTGGCCCTCAGTCTCTGCCCAAAGGCACTCAGCTTTCTCTCTTCATAGTCCAGGAAGCCTACCGGGCCATCTCCTGCTGCCAGGTCTCTGCTGCTGGTCTCGCCATCCTTGGTGGTTTAGGGCAAAACCGACCAATCCCCTCAGTGGGCCACAATTGTCTTATTTGCACAGCCCCACCCAGTCACCTGGGTGGGAGTCACAAGACCATGGCTAGAAAGGCCACACAAAAGTTATCAATCAGTAATCAATTGCACCACAGCTGTAGACTTTCTCATGGTAACAAATTCCTTGACCAACTGGAAGTGCTTTTTGTCCTGATCTAAAATACCAGTCACTGCTCTGATTTCCTGATTGGTCTTATCACTCACTGGAATCAGTTTACATCCCCAGTACTTCATTTTCAGCCTCTGCTAGGCAGGTAAATATGTGATAGTCATTACTCATCGTCTGAGGACCAGAGAACTCTTTCTAGAACAGAGGTTTTCCAAATTCAGGCATCAAGTTATCAACTTCAGAATTTGCTTGGGTGCTTCTTAGAAACACAGATTTCTGGAACCTCTCCTAAATTTAGTAGGTCCAAATAGGTTCCATCTGTATTCTTAAAAGATCCCTAGATTATTCTGATGAGCATCTAGAGTTGAGAATCCGTTTTCTAGAATGTTTTTACATCCCTCTTTGAGAAGTAAAGACCAAAATGTGAAGAAACGTAGGAAGGAAAGTTGTTTAACAGAATTTGCAAAAGTATTGGTTTTCTGCTGGCTTAGTGCCTGGTATTGGTCCTTATATCTTATGAAGGAGGATGCCATGTACCTCAATCTCTTTCTCCTTTCTCAGTCACTGAAGCACTAGAATGTGCAATGTGTGTTGCTTTGTACTGCCTTTTATTTGCAAGGCCAAAGAAGGCAGAATAGTGAGGTTTTAATTTCTCTGTGCCTTATTGTTTTCATCTGTAAAATAAAAATATACTCACCCGAGGACTGTAAAGATTAAATACATTGTTATGAGGAAGAGAATGTTTAGAAAGTGGAGAACAGAGGTTTAGTTTTGGTGTTCGAGTTTGAGTTGTGTGGTAGATTATGCAAGTGCAGATGCTGAGTAGATAATTGAATATACTGGACTATAGGGAAGATAGAAATGGGATGCTTCAGCACATAGATGGTATTTAAAGCATGAACCTAGGTCATATCACTCTAAGGGAGTATAGAAGAATGCAGCTAGGAGCTGAGCCCTTGGACATCACAATGTTGAAAGTCTGAGGAGAAGGGCGGACTGAGGAGTAGTAAGTAGGGTGGGAAAAAAATCAGGAGAGTAAGTTGGCCTGGAATGGAAAGGAAGAAGGAGTTTCAAGGAGGAGGGAGTGATTAACCGTGGCAAATGCTGCTAATAGGATAGTTGGTGACCTAACAAGGATGTTGTGAGGATGAAATGTAAAATGCTTAGCACGGTATCTGGTGTATAGTAATTGCTTAATGTTGTTGTTAGGTGCTGTCGAGTCAGTTCCGACTCATAGTGACCCTGTGTACAACAGAATGAAACACTGCCTGGTGCTGTGCCATCCTCGCAATTGTTGCTGTGTTTGAGCCCATTGTTGCAGCCACTGTGTCAGTCCATCTCATTGAGGATCTTCCTTTTTTTCACTGACCCTCTACCAAGCATGAAGTCCTTCTCCAGGGACTTATTCCTCCTGATAACATGTCCAAAGTATATGAGACAGTCTCGCCATCCTTGCTGCTAAGGAGCATTTTGACTGTACTTCTGCCAAGGTATTTTTGTTCATTCTTCTGGCAGTTCATGGTATATTCAGTATTCTTCACCAACATCATGATTCAAAGACATCAGGCTTCTTTGGTTTTCCTTATTCATTGTCCAGCTTTCACATGCATATAAGGCAATTGAAAATATCACGGCTTGGGTCGGGGAAACCTTAGTCCTCAAAGTGACATCTTTGCTTTTCAACACTTTAAAAAGGTCTTTTACAACAGATTTGCCCAATGAAATACATCGTTTGATTTCTTGACTACTGTTTCCATGGACATTGATTGTGAATCCAAGTAAAATGAAATCCTTGACAGCTTCAATCTTTTCTCCATTTATGTTGCTTATTGGTCCAGTTGTGAGGATTTTTATTTTCTTTATGTTGAGATGTAATCCATACTGAAGGCTGTGGTCTTTGATCTTCATCAGTAAATGCCTCAAGTCCTCTTCACTTTCAGCAAGCAAGGTTGTGTCATCTGCATATCGCAGGTTGTTAATGAGTCTTCCTCCAATCCTGATGCCCCGTTCTTCTTCATATAGTCCAGCTTCTTGAATTATTTGCTCAGCATACAGACTGAATAGGTATTGTGAAAGGATACAACCCTGATACACACCTTTCCTAACTTTAAACTACAAAGTATCCATTTGTTCTGTTCGAACAACTGCCTCTTGATCTATGTACAGGTTCCTTGTGAGCACAATGAAGTGTTCTGGAATTCCCATTCTTTGCAATATTATCTATAATTTGTTGTGATCCACACAGTTGAATGCCTTAGCATAGTCAGTAAAACACAAGTAAACATCTTTTTCGTATTCTGTGCTTTCTGACATCAGCAATGGTATCCCTGGTTCCACATCCTCTTCTGAATCCAGCTTGAATTTCTGGCAGTTTCCTGTCGATATACTGCTGCAGTCACTTTTGAATGATCTTCAGCAAAGTTTTACTTGCATGTGATATTAATGATATTGTTCGATAATTTCCACATTTGGTTGGATCACCTTTCTTGGGAATAGGCATAATTATGGTTCTCTTCCAGTCAGTTGGCCAGGTAGCTGTTTTCTAAATTTCTTAGCATAGATGAGTGGGCACTTCCAGTGCTGCATCTGTTTGTTGAAACATCTCAATTGATAGTCTGTCAATTCCTGGAGCCTTGTTCTTTGCCAGTGCCTTCGGTGCAGCTTGGACTTCTTCCTTCAGTACCATTGGTTCCTGATCATATGCTACCTCTTGAAATGGCTGAATGTCGAGCAATTCTTTTTGGTACAGTGACTCTGTGTATTCCTTCCATCTTCTTTTGATGCTTCCTGCGTTGTTTAATATTTTCCCCGTAGAATCCTTCACTATTGCAACTTGAGGCTTGAATTTTTTGTTTGGTTCTTTCAGCTTGAGAAATTTCAAGCGTGTTCTTCCCTTTTGGTGTTCTGTCTCCAGCTCTTTGCACATGTCGTTATAATACTTTACTTTGTCTTTTCGATCCACCCTTTGAAATCTTCTTTCAGCTCTTTACTTCATCATTTCTTCCTTTTGCTTTAGCTACTCGACGTTCGAGAGCAAGTTTCAGAGTCTCTTCTGACATCCATTTTGGTCTTTTCTTTCTTTCTTGTCTTTTTAATCACCTCTTGCTTTCTTCATGTATGATGTCCTTGATGTCATTCCACAACTCACTTGGTCTTCGGTCATTAATGTTCAATGTGTCAAATCTATTCTTAAGATGATCTCTAAATTCAGGTGGGTTATACTCAAGGTCATACTTTGCCTCTCTAATTTACTTCAGTTTCAACTTGAACTTGCATATGAGCGAGCAATTGATGGTCTGTTCCGCAGTCGGCCCCTGGCCTTGTTCTGACTGATGATATTGAGCTTTTCCATCGTCTCTTTCCACAGATGTAGTTGATTTGATTCTTGTGTATTCCACCTGGTGAGGTCCATGTGTATAGTTGCTGTTTATGTTGGTGAAAAAAGGTATTTGCAGTGAAGAAGTTGTTGGTCTTGCAGGCTTTGGGCTTATCAGGATAAAAAAGAAGTGTGTTCCTGTTATCTATTGCTGCATAACAAACTACCTCAAAATGTAGTGGCTTAAAACACCCATTTTATTTTGTTTGTGATTTTGTGGGTCAAGAACTTGGGAAGGGCTGTGCTGGGTCTCTGATGCACAAGTGTCAGCTGGGGTGACTGGGTGGTTGGGGGATCCACTTCTTTCAAGATGGGTTCTTCATTCACATGTCTCATGCCTTGGTGCTCCTTGGCCCCTCTCGTTCTCCACACGGTGTCTCATTCTCCAGGTCATCCCCATGTGGTTTGGGCTTCTCACCACATGGTGATCTCAGGATAATTAGATTGTTTACATGGTTACTGTTTAGATTTGCAAGCCACCCAAGTGGAAGCTGTAAGGCTTCATATGACCTAGCTTTGAAAGTTCCAGAATGTCACTTAAGCTGTATTCTGTTAGTCAGGCAAGTCACTAAGGCTAGCTCTGATTTAAGGGAAGGAGAATTAAAGTCCATTTCTTAATTACCATCTTTAATCCATTGCAGTGCCCTTTCATGAACTCAGTGTTTAGTGTCTGGGGTAGTAGAAATTTCTTACCATGTTCTTCCTTAGAAACTTAAAAAAAAAAAAAAAAAAAAAAATCCAGCTGTTATGCTGTTAATTCCCAGATCGCTATGTATTATTGGCTGTTATTCATTCTGGTTGTTTTTTTTTTTTTTTTCCTATCACTTCCCATTTTCTGTTACTTCATATGCAGCTGGGTTACCCCCTAAAACTCATCACCCCTTCCATCCTTATCTTTTCTCTTGTTAGAACCCTGTTCCTCCAGATAAAAAATATGGGGTTAGTTTTGACTTTTTCCTCATCTATTGAATTTAATCAGTCACCAATCCTATTTTCTTCTTTGTTATATCTTTCTTTTTATTAATTTTTATTTTATTATGGTAAAATATATATAACAAAACATTTGCCATTTCAACCATTTTTACATGTTCAATTCAGTCACATAAATTATGCTCACAATGTTGCACAACCATCACCACTGTTTCCAAAGTTTTTCATTACCCTTAAGAGAAACACAATACCTTTTAAGCAATAACTCGCCATTTCCCCCACCCACCTGTCCCTGGTAACCACTAATAAACTTTCATCTCTATGCATTTGCCTATTCTAGATATTTCATATAAGTGAAATAGTATTTGTCCTTTTGTCTCTGACTTATTTCATTCAGCAGTGCTTTCAATGTTGATCCATGTAGTAGTAGCATGTATTCTCTTTATAGCTGAATAATATTTCATTATATGTATATCCCACATTTTGTTTATCCATTTAGCTGTTGATGGACAGTTGGGTTGTTTCTACCTTTTGGCTATTGTAAATAATGCTGCAATGAACATCTGTTTGAGTCCCTGCTTTCCAGTCTGGTTTCGTTGTTTCTATTATTCGCCTATTTTATTTCCTTTCTGATGTTTGCTTTTGTTTTTCTAGTTCTTCAAGTTGTAAAGTTAGGTTATTGATTTGAGATATTTCTTCTTCTTAAAGTATAGGGGTTTACTGCTATAAATGTCCCTCTGAATACTGCCTTTGCTGTATCCCATAAGTTTTGGTATGTGTACTTTCATTTTCATTCAACACTAAGTATTTTCTGATTTCTATCTTGATTTCCTCCTTAATCCATTGGTTGTTTAATAGTGTGTCGTTTAATCCCACATATTTGTGTATCTTTCAGTTTTCATTCTGTTATAAATTTCTACTTTCATTTTGTTGTGGTCAGAGAAGATACTTTGTATGATTTCAATTTATTCATTTATTGAGACTTGTTTTGTGACCTGGCATATGGTCTATCCTGGAGAATGATCCACGTACATTGGATAAGAATGTATATTGTACTGTTTTGGGGTGAAGATTCTATATATGTCTGCTAGTGCTAGCTGGTTTATAATGTTGTTCAAGTTCTCTATTTCCTTACTGATCTTTCTAGATTTTCTGTTAATTATTGAAATTGGTATACTGAAGTCTCCAACGATTATTGTAGAACTGTCTGTTTCTTCAATTCTGTCAGTGTTTGCTTTATATATTTTTGGACTCTGATGTTAGGTCCATATATGTTTATAATTGTTAGATCTTCTTGATGAATTGACCCTTTTATTATCATAAAAGCCCTGGTGGTACAGTGGTTAAGAGCTTTGGCTACTAACCAAAAGGTCGGCAGTTCAAATCCATCAGCTGCTCCTTGGAAACCCTATGGGGCAGTTCTTCTCTGTCCTATAGGGTTGCTATGAGTCAGAGTTGACTTGATGGAATGGGTGTTATTATTTAATATTTTTATCTCTTCAAACAAATTTTGACTTAAAGCCTATTTTATCTGATATCAATATAGCCAGTTCAGCTCTCTTTTGGTTACTATTTGCATGGAATATTTTTTTCCACCTTCTCACTTTCAACCTATTTGTGTCTTTGGGCCTAAGATGTGTCTCTTGTAGACAGCATATAAATGGATTGTGGTTTTTTTTTTAAATCCAATTTTGCCACTCTTTGCCTTTTTATTGGAGAGCTTAATCCATTTAAATTGAAGGTAATTACTGATAAGGAAGGACTTACTTCAGCCATTGTTCTATTTACTTTTTGTGTGTCTTATACCTTTTTTGTCCACCATTTCCTCCAGTACTGCCATCATTTGTGTTTAGTTTTTGTTTTTGTTTTTTGTAGTGAACTACTTTGGTTTCCTCCTCCTTTCTTTTTGTGTTATTTTTTTAGATTTTTTTTTTGTGTGTGATTACTATGAGGATTAAATTTATCATCTTAAATTTATAACAGCCTAGTTTAAATTGATAACAACTTGGCTTCAGTAACGTACAAAAACTTTATATAGTTTTAAACATACCACTGATCCCCCTCCCTTTATGTGTCATTGTTAGGTGCTGTCAATTTGGTTCTGACTCATAGCGACTCTATGTACAACAGAACGAAACACTGCCCAGTCCTGTGCCATAATCACAGTTGTTGCTATGCTTGAGCCCATTGTTGCAGCCACTGTGTCAGTCAATCTCGTTGAGGTTCTTCCTCTTTTCTGCTGACCCTCTGGTTTACCAAGCATGATGTCCTTCTTCAGGGACTGGTCCCACCTGATAACATGTCCAGACCGTATGAGACGAAGTCTCCCAATCCTTGCTTCTAATGAGCATTCTGGCTATACTTCCTCCAAGACAGATTTGTTTGTTCTTTTGGCAGTCCATGGTATATTCAACATGCTTTGCCAACACCATAATTCAAAGGCAGCAATTCTTCAGTCTTCCTTATTCATTGGCAAGCTTTCACATGCATATGAAGCAATGGAAACTACCGTGGCTTGGGTCGGGTGCACCTTAGTCCTCAGAGTGACATCCCTGCTCTTTAACACTCTGAAGAGATCTTTTGCAGCAGATTTGCCCAATGCAATGTGTTGTTTGATTTCTTGACTGCTGCTTCCATGGATGTTGATTGTGGATCCAAGTACCCCTTTATGTAGTTGTTATCGTAAATTACATCTTTATACAGTATGTGCTCAGTAGCGTAAGTTTATAATTATACTGTGTGTATTTGTTTTTTGGACCAATGTAGGGCATGACTACTAAAATTATAAACCAAAAATGCCATAAAACTGGCCCTTATATTTGCCCATGAGATTACCTTTATCGGAGATTTTTCTTTTCTACGTATTATCTTTGAGTTATTGTTTAGTGTCCTTTCAGATCTAGCTGAACTCCCTTTAGCATTTCTTGTAGAGCAGGTCTAGTTGTCACAAATTCCCTCAGCCTTTGTTGATCTGTGAATGTCTTAATTTTACCCTTATTCTTGAAGGATACTTTTTCTGGATGTAGAATTTTGGGGTGATCACTCTTCTTTCAGCACTTTAAATATGTCATTCCACTGCTCTCTGGCCTCCAAAGCTTTTGAGAAGAAATCAGCGTTCATTCTTATTGAAGCTCCCCTGTATATGACATTTCCCTTCTTTCTTGCTGCTTTCACGATTCTCTTTTTATCTTTGGTTTTCAAGAGTTTTCTTATAATGTGTCTCAGTGTGGATCTCTTTGGGTTTATCCTACTTGGAGTTTGTTCAGCTTCTTGGATTTGTAGATTCATATCCCTTCATCAAATTTGAGAAGTTTTCTGCCATTATTTCTTCAAATAGTCTTTCTGTCCCTTTCTTTCTCTCTTCTCGTTCTTGGATTCCAATGATGCGTATGTTGGTTTGTTTGATGGTATCCCACAATTCCATTAGGCTTTGCACAGTCTTCTTGATCCTTTTCTTTTTTTGCTTTTCAGACTCAGTAATTTTAATTGCTTTAGCCTCTAGTTCACTGATTCTTTCTTCTGCCAGCTTAAGTCTGCTGTTTAGCCATTCCATTGAATTTTTCATTTCAGTTATTGTATTTTTCAGCTCTAATAATTCTGTTTGGTTCCTTTTAATAGTGCCAGTCTCTTTATTGGAGCTCCTGGGAGGTGCAAATGGTTAATGTACTCAGCTCCTAGCCAAAAGATTGGTGGTTTACATTCACCCAGCGGTACCTTGGAAGAAAGACCTGGTGATTGACTTCCGAAAAATCAGCCATTAAAAACTCCACTGAGCACAGTTCTGCTTTGACACACATGGAGTCACCATGAGTCAGAATCAACTTGATGGCAACTTGTTTATCTCTTCACTGATATTCTTGTTTTGATCATGTAATGCTTTCCTGGCTTCCTTTCATTCTTTGTTTTTTCCTTTAGTTCTTTGAGCATGTTTAATACTGTTGTTTTACAGTCCTCTAGTCTGTCCATTATTTGGGCTTCCATAGAAACAATATCTCTCCACTCATCTTGTTCCTTTAAATGGGCCGTCATTTTCAGTTTCTTTGTATGCCTCATGGTTTTCTGTTGAAACTGAACAAAATGTATATGCAATATTACAGTGTGTTAGCTCTGAGCATGTGTGTGACTTCCTTAATTTGCCTGTCTGCATGGTGTTTTTTGAAACACTAAATTCTTCAGGAAACTTCCAGGTGGTGTCACAGCCTTTAATCTTTGCTCACTGCTACCTCCCTTGCCCTGTTTGAGCTCTGATTCAGGCCAAACCAAGGCTTCAGTCCTTCAGGCAGCTCCCAGACAGATCAGAAAACACACACTGAACAGTCCTCCTTCAAAGTCTTCCCTATTCACTCTAGAGTCAGAGATTGGCCCCCTCTTGGATAATGTGAGCTGTGGTCTTCCTCTGCTGCAGCAGCCATCATGGCCACCATGCCAGAAGGGGGAGGGGTAGAGACAGTAGAAAAAAAAGTTTTTCTATTATTTAAAAATCACCTTTCTCTTGTTTCAGCATGCAGTTAGTTGCTGCAATTCTCTGCTTACTTTTCAGAGTTCTTACAGAGTTGAGATTACAGATTTCTAGTAGCTTTTTTTGGTGCTCATGTGAGAGGGTGAAGATCTTAGACCTGCTCATGCCACCATCTTCCAGGAACTGTTAGTCTTTCTGATTTCTTTTTCTCCATCCCAACTGCCACTATCTTATTCCATGCTTGGATTTATACAGTACTTTATAGCTGTTTTTCTCTATCTTTTCTTCAGTTTGATGTACTGCTACCTGAATAATCATCACACGTGCTTTGATAATGTGATGCTTCTGTATAAAAACATTCAGCATTCTAGACCCTTTGTGATCTGGTTTCAGAATATGAATCACTCCCTTTAGTTACACTGGTCTTTTTACTATCTTCACAAACATCATTTAAAAAGCTGCCTGCAGTTTGTTGTATTGTGGTGGCTTGCATGTAACTATGACACTGGAAGCTTTGCCACCAGTATTTAAAATACCAGCAGGGTCACCCTTGGTGATCATGTTTCAGTGGAGCTTCCAGACTAAAAAAGACTAAGCAGAAGGACCTGTGAGGCTACTTCTGAAAAAACTGGCCAGTGAAAACCTTATGAATAGCAACGGAATATTGTGTGATGTAGTGGCAGAAAATGAGCCTCTCAGATTGGAAGGCACTCAAAATGTGACTGGAGAAGAGCTGCCTCCTCAAAGTAGAGTTGACCTTAATGTCAAGGATGGAATCAAGCTTTCAAGACCTTCGTTTGCTGATGTGGCACAACTCAAAATGAGAAGAAACAGCTGCAAACATCCATTAATAATTGGAACGTGGAATGCATGAGGTATGAATCTAGGAAAATTGGAAGTCATCAAAAAATGAAATGGAACGCATGAAGATGGATATTCTAGGCATTAATGAACTTGAAATGGACTGCTGTTGGCCATTTTGAATTGGGCAATCATGTGGTTTACTATGCCAGGAATGACGAAGAGAAATGATGTTGCGTTCATTGTTGAAAAGAAAATTTCATGATCTATCCTGAAGTACAACACTGTCAGTGATAGGATAATATCCATACGCCTACAAGAGAAACCAGTTGAAACGACTATTATTCAAATTTACACACCAACCACTAAGGCCAAAGATGAAGTTTTTTTTTTTATTGTACTTTAGGTGAAGGTTTACAGAATAAATAGTTTCTCATTACACAGTCAGTATGCATATTGTTTTATGACATTGGTTAACAACCCCGTGACATGTCAACACTCTCCCTTCTCAACCTTGGAGGACATTTTTTCTTTTTTGGTGAAAATATACATAGCCAAAGATACACCATTTCAAAAATTTCTACTTGTACAATTCAGTGACATCGATTACATTCTTACAGTTGTGCTGCTATTCTCACTATCCTTTTCCAAATTATTCCATCACCATTATCTTCAACTCACTACCCCCTAGGCTTCCCATAGAACCTTTTGAGTTGCTGTTGTCAGTTTGATCTCACATAGATAATTCGTTTTTTGTACTGTAGATGAATGTTTACAGAACAGAATAGTTTCTCATTAAACAGTTAGTACACATATTGTCCTATGACAATGGTTAACAACCCTACAACATGTCAACACTGTCCCTTCTCAACCTTGGGTTCCCTGTCACCAGCTTTCCTGACCCATCCTGCCTTCTAGCCCTTGTCCCTGGACTGCTGTGCCTCATTAGTCAAGTTTTGTTTTATGGAGCTGTCCAATTCCCAGCTGAACGGTGAACCTCGGGAGTGACTTCACACTGAGCTAAAAATGTGTCTGGGGCCATAATCTCGGGGTTTCTCCAGTCTCTGTCAGGCCAGTAAATCTGGTCTTTTTGTGTGTGTTAGAATTTTGTTCTACATCCTTCTCCAGCCTGTCCAGGACCCTCTGTTGTGATCCCGGTCAGAGCAGTCAGTGGTGGTAGCCGAGCACCATCTAGCTGTACTGGACTCAGTCTGATGGAGGCCTTGATAGCCATGGTCTATTAGTCCTTTGGACTGATCTTTTCCTTGTATCCTGTTCTCTTCATTCTCCCTTGCTTCCAAAGGGGTGAGACCAGTGGAGTAAAAAGATGAAGATTTTTTACCAACTTGTGCAGCCTAAAATTGATCAAGCATGCAATCAAGATGCATTGATAATTACTGGTGATTGGAATGCGAAAGTTGGAAGCAAAGAAGAAGGACTGGTAATTGCAAAATATGGCCTTGGTGATAGAAACATCGCCGGAGATCACATAATAGAATTTTGCAAGACCAATGACTTCTTCATTGCAAATACCTTTTTTCAAACATAAACAGCAACTATACATGTGGGCCTCACCAGATGGAATACACAGGAATCAAATCAACTACATCTGTGGAAAGAGACAATGGAAAAAGTCAATGTCATCAGTCAGAACAAGACCAGGACCGACCATGGAACAGACCATCAATTGCTCATATGCGAGTTCAAGTTGAAGCTGAAGAAAATTAAAACTTGTCCACTAGAGCCAAAATACGACCTTGAGTATATCCCACCTGAATTTGGAAACCATCTAAAAAATAGGTTTGACACATTAAACACTAGTGACTGAAGACCGGAGGAGTTGTGGAAAGACATCAAGCATCATACATGAAGAAAGCAAAAGGTCATTAAAAACACAAGACCAAAATGGATGTCAGAAGAGACTCTGAAACTTACTCATGAACATAGAGTAGCTAAAGCAAAAAGAAGAAATGATGAAGTAAAAGAGCTGAACAGAAGATTTCAAAGGGTGGCTTGAGAAGACAGAGTAAATTATTATAATGAAATATGTGAAGACCTGGAGTTAGAAAGCCCAAAGGGTAGAATACACTTGATATTTCTCAAGCTGAAGGACTGAAGAAAAAATTTGAGCCTTGAGTTCCAATACTGAAGGATTCTATGGGGAAAATAGTGAACAACACAGGAAGCATCAAAAGAAGATGGAAGGAATACACAGAGTCACTGTACTAAAGAGAATCGGTTGATGTTCAACCATTTCATAAGGTAGCATGTGATCAAGAACCGATGGTACTGAAGGAAGAAGTTCAAGCTTCACTGAAGGCATTGGTGAAAAACAAGGCTCCAGGAATTGACAGAATACCAACTGAGGTGTTTCAGCAAACGAGTGCCGCACTAGAGGGGCTCACTCCTCTATGCCAAGAAATCTGGAGGACAGCTGCCTGGCCAACCGACTGGAAGAGATCCATATTTGTGCCCATTCCAAAGAAAGGTAATCCAAGAGAATGCAGAAATTATCAAACAATATTATTTATTTCACACACAAATAAAATTATGCTGAAAATCATTCAAAAGTGGCTGCAGCAGTACATTGACAGGGAACTGGCAGAAATTCAAGCCAGATTCAGAAGAGGACATGGAATGAGGGATATCATTGCTGATGTCATATGGATCCTGGCTGAAAGCAGAGAATACCAGAAAGATGTTTACCTATGTTTTATTGACTATGTAAAGACATGTGACTGGGTGTATCATAACAAATTATTGACAACATTGCGAAGAATGGGAATCTCAGAACACTTAATTGTGCTCAGGTGGAACCTGTATATAGACCACGAGACAGTTGTTCGGACAGGACAAAAGGATACTGTGTGGTTTAAAGCAGGAAAGGTGTGTGTCAGGGTTGTATCCTTTCACCATACTTATTCAGTCTGTATGCTGATCAAATAATCTGAAGCTGGACTATATGAAGAAGAATGGGGCATCAGGATTGGAGGGAGACTCATTAACCTACAGTATGCAGATGACACAACCTTGCTTGCTGAAAGTGAAGAGGACTTGAAGCACTTACTGATAAAGATCAAAGACTACAGCCTTCAGTATGGATTGTACCTCAACATAAAGAAAACAAAAATCCTCACAACTGGACCCATAAGCAATATCATGGTAAATGGAGGAAATATTAAAGTTGTCAAGGACTTCATTTTACTTGAATCCACAATCAATGCCCGTGGAAACAGCAGTCAAGAAATCAAACGACATATTGCATTGGGCAAATGTGCTACAAAAGACCTCTTAAAGTGTTAAAAACCAAAAATGTCACTTTGAGGACTAAGATGCACCTGACTCAAGCCATGGTGTTTTCAGTTGCCTCATATGCATGTTAAAGCTTGACAATCAGTAATGAACACTGAGGAAGAACCGATGCCTTTGAATTATGGTGTTGGTGAAGAATGTTGACTATACCATGGACTGGCAGAAGAACGAACAAATCTGTCTTGAAAGAAGTAGAGCTGGAATGCTCCTTAGAAGCAAGAATGGTGAGACTTTGTCTCACGTACTTTGAACACGTTATCAGGAGGGACCAGTCCCTAGAGAAGAACATCATGCTTGGTAAAGTAGAGGGTCAGCGAAAAAGAGGAAGACCATCAACTAGATGGATTGTCAGTGTCTGGAACAAAGGACTCAAGCATAACAGTGATTGTGAGGATGGCGCAGGACGAGGCAGTGTTTCGTTCTGCTGTACATAGGGTCACTATGAGTTAGAACTGATTCAATGGCACCTAACAACAACAAAACATCTTGAGCTTAGATGTGCCTTCCAGGACCTGGAATGCCCTTCTCCCTCTTCTCTCCCCCACTCGCCAAGTATTTTCAAATCCCAGGTTCTCTAATGAAGCTCAGACTACTTAATATGGCCTAGAGTAATGCTCTGTGTGCTTGGGACCATAGTACATGTTTAGAATGTGTTTATAGTTGATTGTGTGGTATAGATTTAGATCTAAGAAAGCTGAATTAGCCCCAGTGGGAAAAGCAGAAATAAAAAATAGTGTGAAATATCACATCTAAAATGTGTTCTCAATTAGAAGTTTGTTTATTTTACTTAAACTTCTACTTGCAAAAATAGCTAAATATGTTCCTACAAATATATTTTAGCATCTGCTTCACTTTTGAATAAGGTGTCTTTTATTTATTTATTTAGTTTTTGGTTTGGTCATTTAGTAATAAAAAAAAAAAACTAAATGAATTGTGGTACAGGTTTTTTGCTCTTATTCTTAGTAGCTCCCTATGACATTTGAGAAACAAGAATCTAAGGTTGGCAGCTAACCCACAAATAATAGAAGAGTTCATTTAGTTACTTTTTCCTTAAAGAGGTTTTTTTTTTTTTTTTTTCTCCCTGACTTGCTGGCTTGCTTCTGCTCTCATTTATTCATTCAAAAATATTTATCGAGCACCTGCTATGTTCTAGGCACTATTCCAGGTACTGGGAATGTAACAGTGAACAAATAAAAATTCCAGCCCTTGTGGAATGAATTTACATTGTAATCAGCAGGGAATGAGTGGAGGAGTTAGACTAAACAAGAAAACAGGTTGTAATATATATGGTGTTAAGTGCTGAGGGGTTTGCAGAATATGGGGACAGGGGAGGCCTCATAGAAAAAGCAAAAATTTAAGGGGGTGAGATAACTAGCTGTGTGGGTATCTGAAGAAAGAGTGTTCTAGACAGTGGGAATAGTAAGTGTCATGGAGGCAGAAGCGTGGTTGAAGGATTCCAAGGAGTGTGGTATGGAGTGTGGTAGAGAGTGAAGAGATAGTAGCAGATAGGGGCCGGAGAGGAAACACCGGCCAGATCACATTGTGTCTTAGAGACCATTATAAGGACTTTAGCTTTTACTGAGGATGAATTGGAAAGTATTTGGAAGATTTGAGGAGAGGTATGACATGGTGTAACTTATATTTTAACAGTATCACCCTGGCTACTGTGTGGTGACTAGACTGAAAAAGGGAGCAAGGGTGAAAGCAGGGAGACCAATTTAGAGACTATTACAATAAACTGGGTGAGAAATGATGGTAACTTGGATTGGAGTGGTAGCAGTGGAGGTGCTGACTCTGGATTTGTTCTGAAAGTAGAAAAAACAGGATTTTCTGATGTATTAAATATGGATGGGAGAGGATGAAAGATGTCAAGGATAACTTTCAGGTTTGGGGCTGAATACCTGAAGGTTAGAGTTGCTGTTAATGGGAATATGGAATAACGTAGGAGGTACAGGATAGGGAATGGTTACAAGGTCAGTTTTGAACAAGTCGAGATTGAGGTATGTATTGGTCACCCAAGTGGACACCCAGTATTGGACACCTAGTGTGTTAAAAATGCCTTTAATATAAATCATCTTAGTTAGGAACTTAACCTCTTCCGTTTTCTGTTTTCATTTTGTCCTGCTATTCAGATCTGTTGGGGAGGCAGGGTGTGTTGTCTTTACTCTTCCTTAATGATTGCTTTGTTCATTCTGAGCCCAATCACCAGGTTAATGTCAGAGATTCCTAGCTGGATCTTGAGGGTGTGAGGCTGTAGTAGATGTGGAATAGCAAGCAAGCTAGAGGGAAGAGTGCTTTTAAAAATGGCCCCAGTAGACCATGGTTTCAGGGGACATCTAGGTCAATTGGCATAACAAAGTTTATTAAGAAAGTGTTCTGCATCCCACTTTGGTGAGTGGCATCTGGGGTCTTAAAAGCTAGTGAATGGCCATCTAAGTGCATCAATTGGTCCGAACCCACCTGGAGCAAAGGACAATGAAGAACACCAAAGACACAAGGAAAGTATTAGCCCAAGAGACAGAAAGGGCCACATAAACCAGAGACTCCATCAGCCTGAGACCAGAAGAAGTAGATGGTGCCCGACTACCACCAGTGACCACCCTGACAGGTAACACAACAGAGAGTTTGTGACAGAGCAGGAGAAAAATTGGGTGCAGAACTCAAATTCTAGTAAAAAGACCAGACTTAATGGTTTGACTGAGACTGGAGGGACCCCGGAAGACACGGCCCCGGACTCTCTGTTAGCCCAAAACTAAAACCATTCCCGAGGCCACAACTTTTCAGAAAAAGATTAGACTGGACTATGGGACATAAAATGATACTTGTGAAGAGTGTGCTTCTTATTTCAAGTAGATACATGAGACTAAATGGGAAGCTCCTGTCCAGAGGCAAGATGAGAAGGCAGAGTGTGTCAGGAACTGATTTGAATGGACACAGGAAAGCCAGGGTGGAAAGGAGGAGTGTGCTGTCACAGTATCGGGAGAGCAGCTAGGGTCACATAACAGTGTGTGTATAAATTTTTATATGAGAAACTAACTTGAATTGTAAACTTTCACTTAAAGCACAGTTAAAAAAAAAAAAAAAAAAAGCCCCAGTAGCCATGTCACTGGTAAAGTTGTTATGTATTTTTGGGATAGGAAAGCAGACTGGATGGAATGGCCAGGAGACCTGGCCTGATCTTAAGTCATACTATGAGTCTAATGATTGCTGCTGTTGCTTCATGGAGAAAGGGAATATGCTTATGATTATGTTTGTTTATTTGTTTGAGAAGATTTGTTCTACTGACTTATCTTTTAATATTTACTTTATTTAAACAAACCCCTTTTGATTATGAGATGTTTGTATAAGAGTTAAAAATCTGTGAAGAAACTTCCATCTTTTTTTTTTTTTTAAAATCTCATGGGAAAAGGGTTGTTTTGATGGTTGTAGTTGGTTAAATCCATAGAAAAACACTCATAGTACTTCCTGCACATTAAATAAACTTATGTTCTTAAAGTGGTGAATAGGTTTATACTAAGTGTCTATCTGTGGGAGAGGAGGAGGGAAGAAGAGTGGTGTCTGTAGAGCCCTTTACTTGGCTTTCAGCTACTGATAAAAGAAATATCTTCTATAATTTCCAAAAGGAGATCTCCGTTATATTTTCTAAGTCCATGTGATTCTGATTGTTTTGGTGAGTTGGCAATAGGGTGATAAAAGGATCCTCCAAAGTTCATATCACTGAGTGTCCAAACGTACTGTTTTTGTGTATCATTTTATGTCTAATGCCTACCATAGTACCTGCCATATAGTAGGTGTTATTAAACATTTGTTTTTGGATGGTATTTATCATAAAGTTTCTCTAAAAGAACATTTGTATTTTTGATCTTAAGTTATATTAATGACTAAATTGAGGGGGCCTCCAATAAACCAGTACCAGTTGCCATTGAGTCAGTTGCGGTTCATGGCGATGCATGTGTGTCACAGTAAAACTGTGCTCCATAGGGTTTTCAATGACTGATTTTTCAGAAGTAGATCACCAGGCCTTTCTTCTGAGGCACCTCTGGGTAGACTCGAACTGTCAACCTTTTGGTTAGCTGCCAGGCTCGTTAACTGCACCATCCGGGAACTCCCCTCCAATAAATGAGAGGACTTGAAACCTCCCTTCATTTATTTAAATGCACTCAATCATGCATTTATTCATTCAACAGTTTGTTTATTTCACTGGATACTGGGCTTACAAAGTTGAGAAAGACCTGGTCTCTGCCATCAAGGCTATAGTAGTGTGCTTGGCAATAGTAGAAGTACGTAGAAGGTATTGAAGTGGCACAGAGTATGGGATGGGGTATAAGGAATGCTTTCCAGAAAAAGGGACTCTAGCTGGGTTTAGAAGGACGAATAAGAATTAGCAAAGCTATAAAGGAAAAATAAAGGTATTCTGGGCAATAGGTAAGCATATGTGAAGGCAGAGAAGATGAAACATTTAAATATTCAGAAACATATTTTTGGTTGGTAAACTATATGAGAGGAAATGGCCTTCCTCTAAGTCTTTTACTTTGTAACAAGAGCTGGTGTGCACCTTCTCTTTGAGTCAGCTCATTACCACTGACTATCTCAGGCAGGCAGGCCGGCTCTGGTGGACCTCCTGGAGTGGAGGCACATTTGGGCCTTGGTCGATGTACGGCTGTACGCTTGTAGTGGCTGTGGATCCTTGAGCTGAGAACAGGAGGCTCTTTTGGAGCACAAGCCTCCCACAGGGTGCTCTTGGGATGCCTGTCCTGGAATTACCCAGGGCAGTAACAAAGCTTTCTTTTCTTCTTTAAACCAAGCCAGCAGGATGGGATGTCTGCTAGCCTTTGTGTTTGGAACCAACCAACAAACGTACAGTGGCTAGCACAATGGCATTGTTGGGCTACAGTGAAAACTGGGTCGGGGCTCAGGCCCTCCTCAGTAATAGAGCCCATCCAAGGAGTAGAGGGCCAACGAGCCACTAGTTCAGCTGCTTGGCATTGATGCTTGGTTTCTGACCTAGATGGCCCATAAGATTCTGGAGTCTCTTTCCATTTGCTGCTCTGGACACCTCAATTTGGAATTTCTGAGTTGCCTTTGATTCTCTTTCCACAGTTCCCATATCTCCAGTTAGTTGCTAATTCCTTTAGATTCTACCCCTGCGTATTCTGACTCTAGCCTATTTTTTTCCATGCCCATGACAGAACTCTAGGTCAGGTATTTGGTCACCTCTCCTCTGGACTGTTGAAATACACTTCAAACCTGTCTTCCTGCCTCCAGTGCCTCCTTTTTCCTGCTTCCAGAATGATCTTCCTAAAATGCAATTTTAATTATATTATACCTTTACCTAAAAACATTCAGTGGTCTGCCAAACTAAGTATAGATGCCTCATCTTGGTGTTCCAGAACTTCCGCACAAATAATAAATATAATAATAATAATACAACTAATATATATTGAGAATTTTCTTTGACTTTTTCTAAGCATTTTATATATGTCAGTTCATTGACTCTTCATAACAACTCTATGGGTTGGATACTATTATTATTCCCTTTTTATAGATGAGAATTAAAAAAATTGAGTAACCCATCCAGAGTCACGGATGAGTAGGTAGCCAGAGGTGGGATTCAATCCTAGACAGTTTGACTCTTGGGTCTGTGAGCTTCATCACTACACTGTACTGCCCATCTTAACTTCTTAGCTTCATACTTTCTTCTTTACTTATACCATATGCAGAATGAAAAAAAGAAAAAATAGGAGTAACTACTAATCTCTGCACTTTATGTTTGTGTTGCTTTTGCATAGAATATCTTTCTTAACTGCTAAACCTAATGAAACTGAATCTTCAGTTACTGAATGTTAGCCAGGCCTAGGTGGCAGAAGGATGTTCCAGGTAAGAGGGCCAACAATGTGTACAAACATGCAGGTAAGCAAAGGTCAGACCTTTATAAGCACGAGTAAAAGGCACTGTATTGCTAAAGATTGTGGGTTTTATCCTAAGAGTCATAGGGCATCATTAAATAATTTTAACAGGGGAGTGGCTTCAGGTTGGCATTTCAGAAGGATCATCTAGACTTGTGGAAATCATTGGATTGAAGGCTAAGTCAGTTCAAGATACAAGAAGCCAGCAAGACTAATTAGAAAGCTAATGGAGTAACCTAGGAGAGGGATGATAATGATACTATATTGATAGTGGGAGAATAAGTTGTGTGCTATGAGCTAAGTATTGTTTTGAATGTACTTTGTATACCTTGTTTCTTTCAATTACTCCTTGCCTTTGATCAAACACCAAATCCTATTGATTCGACCTCAATATGTCTCTCAGATATTCTCCTCCCTTCCATTCTTGATGCCATTGTCTTATTTAGGCCTTTGTTAACTCCCTTCTGGATAATTCCAGAAGCCTCCTCAATTCCTGGCCTTTTGAAATGGTTTTTATACTACCAGTGGAATGATATTTGTATATAGCATATCTGATCATGTTATTCTTCTGTGTGGAAAAAATTGTTGATTTTTTCTGTCCCCTACTAGACTGTGAAATAAGGCAGAGACTGGCCCCACTTATCACAGTGTTTTCACATAGCAGGTTTTTAGCATTTGGGTAAGTTGATGGATGGATGGATCTTCCTTAACACAACCATGCTAATTAGTGGCAAACTATCTCTGCTAGTTGGATGGCAGCCCATTTATTCACCTGGGGTAAATGCCCTAGCTCTAGGCCAATTGGGTACATTTTTAAGAAGGAATAATAATTCTTATAGTTGGTGTTTCTTCAGAGCCTCTCTGAATGCCTCTGAACCACTGTTCAGAGATAAGTATATTTGGTTTTAGATATCAGTAAACTGATAATTCACAGTTAAAAAAAAAACTACCATTTTGTCTTATTCTTCTCATTGGTTATGACTGGGTAAGACTACTGTAGCTTACTGGAATCAGCAAGGACTAGAAACAGGATTCCTGGGTGTAGTGAGTTTTACCTCAGGGAGAGGTAAGTATTGCCTAGTGTTGAGTGTTGCTCTAGAATATTCCCTGTCTGAGCATGTTTGTGTCTGTCTGTGCCAGGGTTGGTACCCACCAGAGCCTGTAGGGATATGTGAGAAGAGTCTATACTCTTCAGCCTAGACAGCTCCTACCCATCCTTTAGGATTCAACTCAGATGTTTCTTCTCTGAAACCTTCCAAACTCCCCAGGAAGAATTGGTCTCTACTTTCATACCCCAGTATTTACCTCTGCTATAGCGTTATTGGTATTATTTACTACCCATGTGTCTCTCAAACTGGATTTCTTTAAGGTATGAACTGGGTGTTATTCCTCTTTATATACCCACATTTACTGTGCCAGGCACTATTCTAAACTTTGGGCATATAGTATTGAAGGAAACGAACAAGACCCTACTCTCATATGAGGGTGTCAGTAAGGGAAAGAGCAGTCAATAAACGTTTGTATAAATAACCTGAAGTGATATTCCTGAGTGGGGAACTACTGTCCATTTATCCCGTCCCTTGGTGATTTTTTATTTTTTAGGATGTTGGCATTTGATTTTTTGCATTTTAGTAATAAAGGTTTATTTACATAAAGTTTAGTAACCAACACGTTTATTCACTGAGTGCCTTCTAGGAAAAGGGTCCATATCTTCACTGAAATCAAGTATCAAACACAAATGAAATGGAAGAAATGCTGTTATAGTATTTTATTGTTAGAATATGAGGAAGAGAGGCAGGCTTTAGTGTAGGTGAAGTTGAGGAACAATCACGGAGAGGTATTGAAGTACCTAAAACACATTTGATTGGCCGATATTTATAGATTTCTGAGCTTAATAGTTTAAAACAACAGCAATAAAAAATGTAAAAACTTCTCTCTTTATTAAAAACCCATAACCCATTGCCATTGAGTTGACTCAGACTCATAGCGACCCTATAGGACAGAGTAGAACTGCCCCATAGGGTTTCCAAGGAGCGGATGGTGGTCTTGAACTGCCAACTTTCTGGTTAGCAGCCATAGCTCTTAACCGCCGCGCCACCAGGGCTCCTCTTTCTCTGTTAAGTTATTTAAATGTACTGTCAATTTAGTAGGGCTGCCTGAGGTAGTGACCTGGAAGAAAACCATAAACAAACCAGCTGCTATCCCCATGCAGAAAAGCTGAATACTTAGTGCAGTTGCTGTTGTCTCTGCTTCTGCAGAGGGATTTGTTCAGAGGACACACCAGCTGAGTCTGTATCTGGAGTTATTATGGGGAAGTGAACGTTCCAGCTAACAGGCACATAGAATGTGTGTCAAGTTAGAAACCTTCCTTGTTGGCAGATCTCACACTTCCTTTCCTCATACATGTAAAAGTCTTGAGACATTGAGAAGTTGTGGTTTCTGAGGGCCCAAAGACTTATCTCCCCCACTAATGTATTCACCAAAGGCAGGCAAGAAAAACGGGCTGCAAAAATAAACTCCATTTTGTTTCCTTCTCTTGTGCTGTTTTGTGCCTTTTGTGTCTTTCCTGGAAAAGCTGGAGCTAGTTACTACCAGTGAAATTTCTCACCTTGATCCACCGTTTTTCCTCTGCTCCTCACCCTCTGGCTTGGTCTGTGGATTTCTCAAGGCCTCAGAGACGTCGCTGTATAGAGTAAACATGTGCTTCTCTGAATCAGAACCAAGAGCTCTGGCCTAGCCTGACCCACAGAGAATGCACGTATAATCTTTTTGTCATAGTCTCTTCTGCCTGTCACTCTGGAAACCCAAGTGGCTCCCAAAGACAGGCCTTCCAAGTCACACTTGTCACCATGCCAGTGAAGTGAACCCACCTCTTCATACCTTTGAACTCTCAGAACTAAAGAAATTTGCCTCCATGATTAGATGTCAACTTCATTGTCCCCATGTGACTTGGAAATTGCAAGCTTAGTTTCTTTTCAGCAAACAGGCACCTTAAATGTGAACCTTAGGCAGATTCAGCTAGAATGAAGAGAAGAACGCTGTACTAATGCTGTAATTATGCCCCAGTTTAATTTTCCAATGATGGATTATCAAGCAGGATGAAGCAAATCAACAGGTTTCCCTTCTGAGAAGTTGTGTATTTTTAGCCATTCTGTTTGCCTTGCTGAACTTGATCTGCTGCATCGAAGGATCTGAAGTGCTGCATGGTGCTGCCCCCAACTGGTTCTTTTTGGTGCTTATATCAATTACCACATCAGAAAATCTCATATGCTACTTAACGTTTTTTTCTAAGTACTTTCGTTTACTTTTATTAGATTCTCATAATAACATTGTGAGTTATATAGATCAGAGATTATTATATCTACTTTATAGTTGAAAAAACTGAAGGATAGCCTTGTGAATTGATTTGTCCGAAGTTACATGACTGTTAAGAGGCATAATTGGACTAGAGTTCAGATCTCTTGCCCTTCTATCCCATAGGCTTCCTGGTTTTTTGTAAATTTAATATCACCCCAAAATAAGTATCAAGTATATGTATATAATTTAATAAGCGTATATACTAATAGTAACCTAAGTACATATGTATGTATATATATATGTGTGTGTATGTATCTCTGTGTGTGAATATATATATATTTTAAAGAGAAATTTGCCCCTTTTTCTTTTCTCTCTTGGCAGGTGGAGGGAGAATAATCCATTATGTGAGGCTTGAGTAAATTCATTAACCTAATTGGCAAAAATTTTTGAGCTCCTACTCTGCATGATGTTCTTAGACTCAGATGCTGTGATCTCCAATGTACTGTAGTGGTAAAGAGTATGGACTCTGGAGCTAGACTTCTTGGGTTTGAACTCTTGCTCTGACACTTAATAATTGGATAACCTTGAGCAAGTTAACCTCTAAATGCTTTGTTTCTTCATCTGTAAGATGAGAATAACAGTACACTCACCTCCTAGGGTTATTGTGCAGATTAAATGAGATAATATACATAAAGTTCTTAGAATACTACCTGACACTAAGTAAGCACTCTATAAATATTAGCTGCTATTATTATTATTCTCATCTATACATAAACATGCTATTTGATCTTAAAAGAAAAAAAAAAGCAAAGCAGCTCTTTATAGGTATATAGGAATGAAGAACAGCCAACTTTTTGAAAGAGTACACCTTCTCATAGTTTTTCCATAGCCCTATCTCCTACTCGCTCCTCAGTTCACTTTGGTCTTATCTCACCACTTTACTGAAACTGTGCTGGCCAAGGTTGCCAATGATCTCTAGTTGCAAATCCAGTGGACACTTTCCAAGCTCATTTTACTTGACCTGCAGCATTTGATACTGTTGATCATTTCCTTTTGGAAATGTTCTCCTTTGGCTTCTATGATGACATTCTTGCTTGGTTGTTCTTCCTCTGCCTGCCCCTTTAAATGTTCCTGTTCCTTAGGAATCTGTTAATTCCTCACCTTACATGTTAACCCCTGGACATTTTCATATATTCCTTGGCATCAGTGACTATTTCAGCTGAGTGTTATTGCCTCCTAGGTGTTAGTCTCCAGCTCAGACTGTGTTCCTAAGCTTTAAACTATCTGTAGGACATCTCCACCTGTGTTGTCCCACAAGCACCTTAAACTCAACGTGTCCAGCTAAACTCACTATCTTTTAACAGTGCTGCTGCTTCATAAAACCTGCTCCAGCCCTTATATTCTGGATATCTAATAATAATATCCAGGAACCAGCCTGGGATCGTCCTAGAGCTTTTCATTGTCCTCATCCCACCATCAGGCAGTCATCAACTTTTGTTGACTCTGCCATCTGAATACATCTTGAATCTTACCCTGTACCAGTGCTTTCACTCGTGCCTTGACTCAGGTGCCCTTCTCTCACCAGCCTTATTGCCATAATATCCTGTTTCCCCTTTTCCATGTTCTCCTTCTAATCCATCCACCATACCATTGTTAAAATAGTATTTTCTTTTAAAAGCAAATATAACCATGTTGCCCCTGCCCCTGCTTTAAATGCTTCATTTGTTCCCTATAAATAGGATAAAGTCCATATATCTTAGCAAAGCACTTCCCGACCTTCCTGTATAATGCACTCTGGCCATACTAAATTAGTTTCCTGAATGTACTGTGCACTTAACCTATAACTTTGCATAGGTTGCTCTCTCCTATGTGTGTACTGTCCTTTTCTGCTATCCCAGGTCATCCTTATAGACTCATTATTTCCTCTCTGCAGCTTTCTCTGACTGCCCAGACTGAGTTATAGCTTTATCCTCTGGGCTGCATGGTGCTGTCATACCTGTATATGCCTATATTTTAGCATTTACCACATGATATTGTGTCTGTATTCCTTAATAGATTGTGATCTCCTCAAAGAAGGTATCTTTGTATGCAGCATCTACCACAGTGCCTGGATTGAGGATAAGCCTTCAGTAACTTAAAAAATAAATAAGTATACAGCCCCTGTCTTCTAGGTTTTTACTCTCTAGTGGTTTCACCACCAGCCTAAACATTTTTGACAAATGGTAGCTGGGTTTTCCTTCTGTTTTGCAGTATATCAACTCTGGAAACTTGGAACAGTTACTAGACAGTAACCTGCATTTGTCCTGGACTGTGAGAGTAAAACTGGCCTATGACATAGCAGTGGGCCTCAGCTACCTTCACTTCAAAGGCATTTTCCATCGGGACCTCACATCTAAGGTAAGAAGGCTTTACTTACACAGCTCTTTGAGAGACACTGTCCTTCTCCCTTACCAAGAAAGCTGTGTTAAGAGACCAATCATTAATGAGCTTAGAAATGATGGAGAATCTCTTATACATTTAACAATTAATCACAGCGGACATAACTCATCAGTCTGTGTATCTAGTCCTTAGAAAGCCTGTCTCACCTCACAGCAGGTGCCTTTGAGTGTTGAGCCAGGCAACACATACACCTTGAGAGCCTTCATGTTTGACATCAGTCTCCTGAATGTGTGTTGCAGGAACAGATGACATGAGGAGTGTTAAGAGAGTCTTGCCTTGTAGGAGTGACAGCAGTCAAGGTGGTGTGAGGGCCTGTCTCTTAGTGCTCTCTCTCATGGTCTCCAGGAGGTAGCTCTTAGTTAAGAGCAGGAGTTTTAGTGATTTTTAGTCACTTGAGTGCAGATTTTGAGGGCCATGATGTACAGACCCATTTTCTGTCTGTGTGATTGAGTTTCTGCCATCCTGCCTGTTCCTCTTCGGCATCAGCTGGTTTCTGTAGTATTCTTTTGCTTTCCAAATTGGTGTGTGACCAGGTTAGAAAAGAGTTGCTTTTAGAAGAAGTTGGCCATGCTACAAGGCAGGCATCTCAGGGCCAGGTGGCCCAGGACACCACTGTGACAAGGTTTATATAGATAGTACTGTTTGATTGTCGATGGGGGAACTATAAGGGCATCTAACAGATCTGCCCAGGAGCTGAATCTAAAATCTTCTAGGGAGGGATATAGTAGGAGTATTGTACCTGCCCAAGAATAGCTGTTATTTCATTCTCCATCCTTAACACATACACATATATATACATGATATGTATACTCCTACACATCCCTTCTGTCACGGATGAGTGGGAGGGATCCTGTTGTAAAAAGTTTTCAGTGAAAACAAAAGCAGGCTCTACTCTCAGAGCCAACAAGACCTAGAACAGCAAGTTTCCTGGCTGCCTTACACTGCAGTGGTTCTGGTGTTTTAAAAGCAATACTGTCCCTGAAGGACCCTGGCCATTGGTTTATAAACTACTGCTCAGTAAATAGCTTTAGAGAGGTGATTATAGGGCCCTGGGTATGGCAGGGCCATTTGTAGTCAGCTGAGCTATTCCTGGAAGGCACAAATGGTTAAGTGGTTGGTTGCTAACCAAAAAGTTGGCAGTTCGAACCCACCCAGCAGCTCTGTGGGAGAAAGTCCTGGCAATCTGCTTCCGTAGAGTACAGCCAAGAAAACTCTGTGGGGCAGTTCTGTTCTGTCATGTGGAGTTGCTATGAGTCAAAAAAGGACAGGACGACACCTAGCAAAACAGCATTGTTCCTGAAGGAGCACTAAGATGGGCAAGTAGGCTGGGCATCAGCGGAGGACTGGTTGTAAGGAGCCCTTTATCTAAATAAGTACCTGCAAGGACTGGACAGTTGGTAGGTGGAAGGTGGTATTCTATCCCTTCATCAGCCTTTTCTTCTCCTCCCAGAATATTTTAGAAAATCAAGACTAGGGAAACTGTAGTTGTTCCAGGCAGATGGGTAGTGCTGTATTAATTTAGCAACTGCCTTAAGTTGATAGCTTACTGTCACTTTTGGTATCCAGCCAAAATCAAATCTTTGCTTCCCACTCAAAGAGAATCATTTCTTCCAAGACGGAAGTAGTTCATGACAAGTCATCCATCAGTCACATAGATTATTTCCTCCACATCTACATGAGTGTCTAGTCCTGGGCCTTGCACCATGGAAGAAGGAATATTTAAAAAGAAGTGTTTCTGACCTTGATATACTTAAAATCTTGGTTTTGGGAAGTAGCTAAAGTACAGTACACAGCATTTTATAATCGAGTATTTGGCCATATAGCACAGACTATATGTTTTCAGAGCAGGGAATGATCACTCTAGGCTAGGATAGCTAAGCGTTCTGGAGAAGATAGGTCTCCCCACCACTCCCTAAGAGTTTGTCATATTTCCTTCTGTGCCCCCAAAACACTTTGTCCCACTGGGCTAGTGCCCAAGTGTGGTTCTGTCTAGGCTTGTGTTGTATTGTAAAAATGACAACATTTTTAGATCTGTAGAGTAAAACCACTACCCTTCAGTTTCCCTGGAGTGGGTATTCTCAGTGTCAGTTGGCCTGAGACAAGAAACTAGGAATTTAGGAGAAAGAATTCTTTGTGTCTCTGGGCTTTCTTGGGTCTGGACTTTAAGGAGGTGTTGAAGATACTTCCAGGTGGTGAGAACCAGTGACTTTTGCAGCCTGGAGGTAGGCTGGGAAGTACAATGTAGGAGACCTCAAGCTGAAGACAAACAATTGAGTTTCATAAGCCAGATTATTCAATTTGAGATACTGTGTTGATTGCCCTTTTATCATCTCTGAGCCTTTGATTAAGTGCATAGAAATGTTCCAACCTCATTTTAACTATATTGCAGGGGCTAGGGGGAAGATTGTATGTCAACAACTAGGCCAGAGTGGCCCCACTCAGGAGACCTGTGTGGTAGTGGCAGTGGTCGTAAGAATGAGATGCCTCAAGGGAGAAATAAGGCCAAAGGGACAAAGTAGACCTTTGAGGTTTCCCAGTGATCTCTTCATTGTCAACTGTGGAGGGTCTGAGTTTGATTTCTTTAAGGACAGTAACAGGTTTACTTACAGTGTAGTAGTGTACACTGCATATTATTTGATTGTTCTATAGTGTCTGTATCTGCCACCAGCATAAGAGTTTCTCAGGTGCACCTCTTATTCACCTTTGTATTCCTAGCACCTAGCATGGATCCTGTCAGAGTAGGGACTTCCTGGCTCTGTTTCAGGGCATGGGCTTGATAGCACAAGGGCTAAACCATTTGCTCAAGAGCTGAGATTTTGGGTCCCAGGACCAGTTGTGCCCCGCCTCTCCAAATGACTTCAGTGCTCTTAGGGCCTCTGTGTTCCCAGTGTGTAAAATAGATTCTGTCCTTGACCTCACAAGAGTGATCAGACAGAGCTAACAGAAGCGATTTAAAGTAGTGAGAATGTGTTCCAGGTGGGTAAACCAGGATAGAGAGAAGCAGATGCTTTTTTTTCCCTGATGATTCTGAGCCTGTGGTAGAGAGAGGCAAAGAGGATTCCTAGTTTCCTACCAGAATCTCTTCTGAAAGTAGTATTGCCTTTGTAAGATTCATATCCCAGTGGTTACTGCAATACTGCTCCAAGAGTGGAAAGTCTGTCAGGTATAGCAGTTCAGTCTAATTGTGTAATTACTTCTAAGAAACAATCTGATATGCATTAGTGCAGTAGTGATGCTGAGAATGTACTTAGAGAGAAGTGGCTGGTAATGTGACTTTAAAAGTATCCAGTTCATGAGCTCCATCAAGAGTGTGGCAATAACCATACATAGGCTTTTATCAGTAGCTTTAGGAGTAACTGGAGCCCTGGTGGCACAGTAGTTAAGAGCTCGGCTACTAACCAAAAGGTTGGCAGTTTGAATTCACCAGCCACTCCTTGGAAACCCTATGGGGAAGTTCTACTCTGTCCTGTAGTTGCTATGAGTCAGAATAGACACGATGGCAACGGGTTTGGTGTGGTTTTTTGGTTAGGAGTAACTATATACCTGTATATGAGATTTGGCTCCTGGGGGCAGTTAGGAGAGCACTTTGTTTCTGCTGAATACCATTACTGCTCATCATCAGGCAAGCACCACTCATCTGTGGTTTACCCCTGGGAGTGTGAATTATGCCTCTTGATCTTGGTTGGTTTTTTAAAATTAAAAAAAATTGTTTTAGTCAATTCCAAAAAAGCCACTCTGTGGGTTCCACCAGAGTGAAAAGCTTCCCTAGGTATGGTCGTAGGTTATACCACACAACAAGTAACAGAAAATGTCAATTTTCAGAAAGTGAAGAGAGCATGAAGTAGGAACAAAGTTAAATGCTGGAGGGATGTAGAGAGTGGCTATCAGGATACACTGGAGTTTTTTGTTTGTTTGTTTTTAATAATGAGAACTGTAAACAACATCTGGGAACCATTTATACTGGACTGCCAGAGGACATAGAATTGGGGACATAGAAATAACTGGAACCCAATTTGTACCATTCACAGGCTTTTAGTCTAGTTGGGGGAGACAGGTCATTACATAAGAGCAATGATATGGGTATGCGATCACGCGGTGGGATGCAGAGCAAGGGATGGGACACATCACAGCAAGCCATGTAATTTTCTAAGAGACTTAGACTGTAGCAGTCCCTGGGACATTTAGAGGGCAATTTGGTCTCTAGTTTCTCTGTGCTGTGAAAAGAACCTCTTTACCTTTCTTGAGGAGTAGAATTGGTCCTTTCTTTCTTGATCTCATTTGGGTTTATGGAGTGAGTTTGTTGGGATTTGGGGAGAGAAGAGGTGATGGCACATTGCAAACCATTTCTTTTTTGCTTGCAGTCACTAGCCATTAGAGAAATGCAAATCAAAACAACAATGAGATACCATCTCACCCCGATGTTGCTGGCACTAATCAAAAAACCAGTAACAGATGTTGGAAAGGCTGCAGAGAGATTTGAAACTCTTATGTACTGCTGGTGAGAATGCAAAATGATACAACCATTTCGGGAAAAGATATGGCACTTCCTTAAAAAGCTAGAAATAGAAATGCCATAAGATCCAGCAATCCCACTCCTAGGAAAATATCCTAGAGGAATAAGAGCAGTCACATGAATAGACATATGCACACCCATGTTCATTGCAGCATTACTCACAATAGCAAAAAGATGGAAACAACCTAAGTGCCCGTCAACAGATGAATGGATAAACTATAGTACATTCACACAATGGAATACTAATCAACAGTAAAGAACAGTGATGAATCTGAAACATCTCACAACATGGATGAATCTGGAGGGTATTATGCTGAGTGAAATAAGTCAATCACTAAAGGACAAATACTGTATGAGACCACTATTATACAAATTCATGAAAAGGTTTACACACAGAAAGAAACAATCTTTGATAGTTACGAGGGAGGGGAGGGGTGAGGAGGGAAAAACACTAACTACACAGTAGGTAAGTGGTAACTTTGTTGAAGGGTGAGACAGTGCACAATACTGAGGAAGTCGGCACAACCTGACCAAGGCAAAGTCATAGAAGCTTCATAGACACAGCCAAACTCCCTGCGGGACTGAGTTACTGGGCTGAAGGCTGGGCTGGGCACCATGGTCTTGAGGGACATCTAGCTCAGTTGGCATAACATAGTTTGTAAAGGAAATGTTCTGCATCTGACTGTGGTGAGTAGTGTCTGGGGTCTTAAAAGCTTGTGAGCAGCCATCTGAGATACATCTACTGATCCTACCCTGTCTGGAGCAAAGGAGAATGAAGAAAACCAAAGACACAAGGGAAAGAGTAGTCCAAAGAACTAACAGACCACAACTACCACAGCCTCCACCAGACTGAGTCCAGCACAACTAGATGGTGCCTGGCTACCACCACCAACTGCTCTGACAGGGATCACAGTAGAGGGTCCCGGAAAGAGGTGGAGAAAAACGTAGAACAAAATTCAAACTCAAAAAACAAAAAGACCAGACTTACTGGTCTGACAGAGACTGGAGACACTCCAAGAGTATGGCCCCTGTATACCCTTTTAACTCAGTACTGAAGTCACTCCTGAGGTTTACCCTTCAGCCAAAGATTAGACAGGCCTATAAAACAAACAATAACACACATAGTTCAACCATATATACAAGATTAAATGGGCACATCAGCCCAAAAACAAGGATGAGAAAGCAGGAAGGGACAGGAAAACTAGACAAATGGAAATGGGGAACCTGAGGTCAAGAAGGGGAGAGTGCTGACACTTCACATGTTTGGCAACCAATGTCACGAAACAATTTGTGTATTAATTGTTTAATGAGAAACTAATTTGCCCTGTAAACTTTCACCTAAAGCACAATTAAAAAAAAAAAAAAAAAAAAAAAGACATAACAGCCAAATGCAAAAAAAAAAAAGAAAACCATTTTTGTTGTTGTTGCAGAAACAGCTTTAGCCTACAGCTAACACTAACAAATGGACTTGGCATTTCTCAGCTCAGGTGGTTTTATTCAGTGCTAGTAATGACTGTGCAGCTGTTACAGGACAGCTCAGGAATTGCTGTCAGGTGCCAATCTGGCCCAGTTCTGAAGAATTTGTTTAGGTCTCCAGGAAATACATCCATGGCCACCTCTTTGGTTCTCCTTCATTGGGAGCTCAGTTCCACTATAGAGAGCCAAATGTATGATTAGTATATACATTCTGACATGTGCTTTTGAAGAGAAGCCCAGTTGCTTCAGTCATCCAACCAGACTTCATTTGACAAATTTCCACTGAGCTCTTTCTGTGTGCTTGTGCTAGATTAGAGATACAGAGGTAAATTGGACCATTCCCTGCCCTTGAAGAGGCAATCATATAAGGTGCTGTGCAGCAGTAAGATGTATTATAATAGGGGTAAGGACAAAGAGGAGTGGGAGCCAGGCAGCAGCAGTGTCTCAGCTGCTTTTTGAACCTAAAAAGACCACCTCTCCCCTTAGAGGACTGAGTTTCTCATGTCTACCGCTCTATCTAGGCAAGGCTACCTCATTCAGAAGCATTCTTCATCCTCTTTGTAGTGAGCTTTGCATCCCACACAGCTTGAAATTGGTTCCAGTTCTTTCAGAGCCTTACAGTATTCTGAGCTTCACATTTTGTATTGTGTAGCCATGTAGTCTGTACTGGGGCCATGTACATTACAGCTTGGGTAAGAAATGCAAGCATTACACTAGAGGCCCTGGGATTAGCACAGCATTGGAGGTAGGACTAGGGTCCCAAATAAAGGTGTCTTATTGAAAACCCCTGTGGAGTGCAATTCTACTCTGCAACACATGGAGTTGCCATGAGTCGGAACTGACTTGATGGCAACTGTTTTTTTTTTTTTTTTTTTAATTGTGCTTTAAGGATAAATTTCAGGGTCATTAGCACAGAGGTGATAATCAGAATTGTGGAACAGCCTCCCCAGTACAGCACAAGAATAGCTGTAGGCTCAAAATAGAACCTTGAGAGCATCATCCTTATGGAATGGGAAGAAGAGCCTGCGTTGGAGTCTGCAGAGTAGCCAAAGGCAGAGAAAGAAATCCAGGAATGTAGTGTCATAGAAGCCAGTGGAGAAGAATCAAAAAGGAAAGGGACTAGCCTCTAATAGCTAGCTCTATGACCACAACTGCTTTATTCAGCAGCTCTACATACCCAGTACTAACATGATTCTTGACTCCTGTAAAAACACTGAAGGAAGGAATCAGTAATGTCTAGAGCAGAAAGATCAAGTAGGAGGACTAATTTGTCTATTGGGTTTAGTGTCATGGAGGTCATTGGGATCCTCAGTGATAATACTTTTAGCAGAAGCCAGTAAGGAATGAGTGGGAGATAAGGAAGTAAAGACAGCGATTGTTGCCTGTAAAACTTCCTAGCCCAAGACCCCTTTAAGTGCAGGCTCAGGAATTTTGCTGGAAAATACTATAGGGACTAATCCTGGTCAGGTTTCCTCTCCATTTTCCTTATCACCTCGGATGCAGATAGCTTCAGTTTGCCTGTTTCGGTGGGGAAAATGTTTTCAGAAACCCTGAGAGGGCAGTGGAATCACTCCAGACCAGAGGCAGACTGGGCTAGGCAGCTTTGCCCCACATGAGGCACTAATCATCCCTGCCTTAGCCATTTCTCAGATGCTTATAGAGACATTAATTTCTCCTTGATGGGTGGTTTGCAGTGAGTGAAGAGTAGGCCTCCATGAATGTGAAGATGGGGCAGCAACTGAACAGCTTTAACAAGGGCAGAGCATTGTGATTATGTTCTGCTCCCTATCTGCTATTCCCAAGTGACTTTAACAGGGTGTTTCTGAGGGCTATAAAACAAATAGCAAATAGGACTTTAGACCAAGCCTTGGAGACAGAAGCCTTGGAGACAGGAGTTGCTGGTGAAATAGGAGGAGGAGGGGAGTGAAATGGGTGACATATTTGAGCTGCCACTGCCTCACAGGCCAGTGCCCTATAGCTCAAGCTTTGGCTGTCTAATAGGCAGGCTGGCCTAGGGCCCATCCTCTCACAGGCAGTCAGAGTCAGGGAGCTAGGGGTGCTAAGCCAGGAGCACTGATGGGAAGGCCCAGATCCAGGACAAACACAAGGACTGCCCTGCTTGGAGGCCAGAGAGGGCATGTGTCTTCCAGGGATCCAGAGTAGGAGAGAATGTGATGAAATCACAGGTTCCTTCCAGCTTGGGGAAGGAAGAATAGTGTGATCAAATCAAGGCCAGAGTAACAGATTGATCTGTACCTGATGTGGAGTAAGCAGGAGGTAACTTGGCAGTGCTTTGGCAGCTAGATGCCAAGGCTGTTGAGCAGGAGAGAGGGCTGATTTAGGTCAGATAGGGCCTTGCTGGATCCAAAAATGTTCCTGTGAGCCAAGGGTCCCTACTCTCTGCTGCCTTTGGAGGAAGGAGGGTAGGGTGGGATGCCTCCTGAGCCAGAGCCATGGAGGGCTATTTTGAATGCAGCTATTTGGGGAAAGGTAGTTGCTGCTTTGTATTTATTTATAGGTCATTTGGGTTCATCCTTTCTCTGGAGGCAGCAGCATTTGTTCAGTGAACATGTTCTGAGCCTCTGCCATGAATACTGTGAGGAAGGAAGGCCCAAACCAGAACCTGCTCCTACGGAGCTCATAGCTTTTCTGCTCAACTGTAAGGAGAGGTGGCATAGAGCAGGAGCTAAAGGGGTTGAGATGAGAGAAAGAGATGAGGGTGAGAGCTCGGGCAATCACGTTGGAGAGGTTGTTGTTAGATGCGATTGAGTCAGTTCCGACTCATAGTGACCCTGTGTACAACAGAGTGAAACACCACCTGGTCCTCACAATCGTTGCTGTGTTTGAGCCCATTGTTGCAGCTACTGTGTCAATACATCTCGTTTGGTGATCCTCCTCTTTTTTGCTGACCCTCTACTTTACCAAGCATGATGTCCTTCTCCAGGGACTGGTTCCTCATGATAACATGTCCAAAGTATGTAAGACCAAGTCTCGTCATCCTTGCTTCTAAGAAGCATTCTGGCTGAACTTCTTCCAAGATAGATTTGTTCGTTCTTCTAGCAGTCCATGGTATATTTAGTATTCTTCGCCAACACCATAATTTAAAGGCGTTAATTCTTCTTTGGTCTTCCTTATTCATTGTCCAGCATATGAGGCGATTGAAAATACCATGGCTTGGGTCAGGCACACCTTAGTCCTCAAAGTGACATCTTTGCTTTTTAACACTTCAGAGAGGTCTTTTGCAGCAGATTTGCCCAATGCAATACGTCTTGGTAGGGTAGTTCTCCTTAAAAGAAAAATTTCTTAGGTAAAACAGAGAATTGGGAGAATGTTCCAAATGGAAGGGAGCAGTATAAGCAAAGGCAAAGGTTTGAAGAGCTTGTTCATGCTTGTCAAGTCAAGCTTGTCTGTGACAAGTTTGGATGTGGACATGTGCGTGGAAGTTCCAGGGTGGGCAGGAAGGTTGGTTGGATAAAGCTAGACCATAGAGATTGGCTGTAATCCTATGGGCAGTGAAAGTGTAGGCTTGGACACATTTTTGTATTACCTAGCAAGGTCAGGCCTGGGCTTTGGGTCTCTGCAGTCGGAGGAAAGGAGGAAGGCCAGAGGCCTGACAGTCTGTCTTCCTTCACTAGACTGTAAGCTCCAAGAGAACAGTGGTTTCTCTTTGTTCACTGAGGTATTGCTGGCACTTAGAACCATGCCTAGTGCATAGAAAGCATAGGTAAATATTTGTGTTTGAAGCATGAAATGAATCCTAGGGCAGCCATCCAATCTCCAGGACTAACTCATGCCACATGGTCTGATGACTTAGACTGTGGTTCACCAAGGAGTAGAGGAAAAATTGTTCTACGTATGGATGCAGGGAATGAGTCAGGAGTGAGTGAGAAGGGGAGGGTGATGATAACGCTGTGGCTGGCTAGTTCCCACTTCTAAGCCACACTGTCCTCTTCTTCTTTGGAAACCTTAGAATTGCCTGATAAAGAGGGATGAGAATGGTTACTCTGCAGTGGTGGCCGACTTTGGTCTAGCTGAGAAGATCCCTGATGTCAGGTGGGTAGCCCTAATGGGTACCGGCGTCACAAAGGAGGGGGGGATGAAGCAAAGGGAAAACTTCAGTGTCCTCTCTAGAAGCCAATACGTGGTCACAGCTCAACCTCAGCTCCCTAAATTTGGTCACTCCTAGTCTGTGCCCCACCCTTGGGGGGAAAATTCCCAAAGGTCAGAGATCCCATTGTACCAGCCAGTAGCAAGCTCATTTTCCACACAATCTCATCCCACAGCAAGGGGAAAGAGAAGCTAGCCGTGGTGGGCTCACCCTTCTGGATGGCACCTGAGGTTCTTCGAGATGAGCCCTACAATGAGAAGGTGAGTCTGGGGACCTCAGGGCCTTGTTCTCCTTAGAATCTCTCCTAGGAGAAAGCATCCAGGATCACCTTTATGTTCAGAGTGAGCATCCACATCTTTCTTACCAAGAGTAAGGCTGGTACTTGGCAGCTGCCCAGTGAATGAACTGAATGAAATATGGGCAGTAGGTCCCAGGCCTGGGCTGGTAGATATGGGAGGCAGATAACCCATGCTCACCCCATGGAAAGAGAAACCCAAAGTCTGACTACCCACTAGGCGGATGTGTTCTCTTATGGCATCATCCTCTGTGAGATCATCGCACGCATCCAGGCTGATCCCGACTATCTTCCCCGCACAGAGGTGAGCTGCAGGGATGGGGAGCCACTGGAATAGGATTGCTTTTGAGGCTATGGAACTGTTTTGTCCTTGGGATGGAGTTGCTGGTATCCAGACTGTGGCTGCTTCTCAGGAACAGTTCCCACCTTCTCCTTGAGCTGGCCAGGATGGGTGGGGGAATTAATGACCTATGCCCACTCATGCCCCCATACCCGCCTCATACCCATCCACAGAACTTTGGGCTGGACTATGACGCTTTCCAGCACATGGTGGGAGACTGTCCCCCGGATTTCCTGCAGCTCACCTTCAACTGCTGTAATGTGAGTGTCTTCCTCCCCCAGGGGCTGGCTGAACCCTTTTCACTTGGTTGGAACTGCAGGGAGAGGCTACTAATTAGCCTCATATGGGGCTTTCTCACTGGATGAGTGCCTGGTGGCATTCTTCCTCTGTGGCAGTGCCCGCCCCTCTCCTCTAGGCCTGGCCGGGCTCTCCGGAGCCCTGGACCAAGGAAAGAAAAATTTCTATTACCCAGTCTTTGGCCTGCAAGGTAGACTCACCACCCGTTGCTTTGGGTGTTGATGGAGCTCTGGTCAGGTTTTATTGTCTGACTGTGGATCCAGCTGGTCCTGAGGCTCCATGAGAAAGGCTCTTGTAGCCTTAATTTTATCCAGCTCTGGGGCTGGACCTACTTTTCATGGCCAAGGGGTAGGCAGGCTTTGATCAGGTAGCTCCCGGAGACATGTTAGCAGCAGACCTCAAGAAAGAATAAGCCAATGTGAGCATACACTTTTGAAGGGTCCTGTGCCAAACAAGGGGTAAGGCATACAGAAAGGGGGATGAGATGGAGGAAGGATAATAGACAATAGTATCTTCCCTGACCTTAGCCCTGGGTGTCACCCTCATGGCCTGGAGCCTTCAGAAAATATCTCTTAGCTGTACATCTGAATCTTTTAAGATGCCAGAAACAGACTTGAATGCTATCCTTGGGGTGGGAGTTGGAGGGCAGGGTTAGTGGCTGGTGTGGATGCCTACAGATGGACCCCAAACTGCGTCCATCCTTTGTGGAGATTGGGAGGACCCTGGAGGAAATTCTGAGCTGCCTACAGGAGAAAGAGCTGGAGCACGACAGGAAGATGCAGCACACAGCCAAGGGTAAGAGAGAGAGGGACCAGAGATCCTAAGGGAGGAAATTAGGGGGTGGGGCCTTCCCCCCTAGGGTTGTGATTACAGGATCTCAAGTCCACAAGCAAGGGGGAGGAGCCGAGGATGATGGAAAAAAATTCTGACCTCTCTGTTAAGAGTTTTGACTTGGCATATTGCTTCCCTTCTCTGAGACTATTTCCTCAGCAACAGTTGTCTACTTTGCTTTCATGAGTGTAAACACTCTGTAGCACAAACTGCTGCTTCTACTTGTTAGGGGTGGTGCGAGTAACCCTGATTTGCCTCACTATTCTTCAGGACTCATGGAGAAAGGACCTGGAGTGAAGCGACTGAGCACACTGGATGACAAGATCCCCCCCAAGTCTCCATGTTTAAGACGTACTATCTGGCTGTCTCGCAGTCAGTCAGACATCTTTTCCCGTAAGCCTCCACGTACAGTGAGCGTCTTGGACCCCTACTATCGGCCACAACGAGGTGCTGCTGCCCGCAGCCACAAGGTCAACCCTTTCAGTGCTCGCCAGGACCTCAAAGGTGGCAAGATCAAGTTTTTTGACCTGCCTAGCAAGTCTGTCATCTCCCTGGTGTTTGACCTAGATGCACCAGGGCCTGGAACTATGCCCCTGGCTGATTGGCAGGAACCTCTGGCCCCACCTGCTCGACGGTGGCGTTCTTTGCCTGGTTCACCGGAGTTCTTGCATCAGGAAGCCTGTCCATTCATGGGCCGGGAGGAGTCATTATCTGATGGGCCCCCACCACGACTCAGTAGTCTAAAGTACAGAGTAAGAGAGATTCCGCCATTCCGGGCATCTGCCCTACCAGCTGCTCCAGCCCATGAGGCCATGGACTGTTCCAGTGCCCAAGAAGAGAATGGTTTTGGGCCCAGGATTCAAGTGGCCAGTCCAGGCCCTGCAGGTGTCTCTGAGGAGATGGAGGTTGAAGAAGAAAGGCCAATATGCATGGCCCCAGTCCCTTTCTCCATCTCAGGCACAGGCCAGCAAGGCCAGGGAGAGCAGGATGGGTGAGGGGGTTAGTCCCCTGCTCACCTTGAGGATGGACCTTCAGCTGAAGCACTGCCTTGATTCTTCCCGGGAGCCCATAGAGCAGGTAGGCTAGGTCAGGCCAAGCTCAACTCTGGGGTTCCCAATGCCTAATGGCTGTGTATGAGAGGAGAGGTAGAAGTGAGAGGCCTTCCTAGTTAGGGCCAACAGCTGATACCAAGCTTCTGAAATCCAGCAAGGAGCTCTAGCTCCCACATGACCCCCCACTGCATTTCCCAAGACAGGACCAGAGGACTCCTAGTTCTAGGTTAAGCTGGCAGGCAGCTATTACCCCAGGTTCTTCTTCCATCCCAGGTCTGTCTCTTTCCCTTTCCTGGGGCATATAAGCTACTGGACAGAACCTGGAGCTGACCGGGAGGCCATAAAGGGCATGGCTGTTTCTCAGACCTGAAGACTGGGGCGCTTCTTGCCAGTATGTCTAAGACACTTGAATAATTGCTGTTTGCACTTACTGCACGGTCAGACCACATCACTACAATTCTATGCAAGGGGAAGGCAAGGCAACGTGTAGTGGTCATGGCTCTTAGCTAACCTACTCAAAGACCTTTTGCAATTGATTAATCTATTTTCCTATTTATGATGGAGTCTTAATGTTCTGCCCTTAGGACTTTCAACCTTGTGGTTGGGAGTGGGCTGGTTTTGTAGGCCCTAGGGCCTGCTTTATGTATTTGTCAACACGTGATACACCAACTGGTTAAATGGTTTATACATGGACCGATTTTCTTCCCTTCCTGCTATGGCTGGAGCTATGGGAATAGTCTGTCCTTACAGAGCCGCAATAAGAAATAACCAAAGATGAAGCTAGTCAAAATATTTTCATAGCTTGTTTCTGTTGATTTTTTTTTTTTTTTAAACTTTCTCAAGACACTTTCAGATTTAAAAATAAATAAAAGATGGTGTTACAGGTGCTGTTCAGCTGCCTTATTTGTATCTTTGTATCTCAGCCTTTGGGATAAAGGAAAAGGTCCATGGGCAATGCACTATCTCTGCCAGGAGCCAAACCCTGCTGTTCTACCCTCAGCTACTCTTCCTAGGCCCCGAGTGCCAGGCAGAAGTTGGGTCAGCTGCTGTCCCAGGTCAGCTTCATCTTCTGGCTATGGGCTTTGGAGGAACGGGAGAACTGGCTCTTGGCAACTGTGAGGGGTACAGCTTTGCCACTCAGGTATACCTTGTTGTGGCATTCAGGTAGCCAAGGTCCAGATCTGCAGGGTTGGGGTCCTCGGCTCACTTTCACATAAGCCATCACATAGCCTGTCATAAAGGCATCAAAACCAGCCCGGTGCAGCCCATCTCCAGGCACTGAGTTAGGACTGGCTTGACTGCCTGGCACTTCTGGGGTAGCCATGTCAGTGCCTCCAGGCCTTGCTGCCTTAACCCCCTTCTCTAAGTCATTTTTGTGATCTTCCTCACAGCCAGGTTGGTTCGCAGTGTCATTCTCAGCCACCTCCTGCTCAATTTCCTCAACCTTGAGGCCATCCTCACAGACCTGCTTCACAGGAGGGCCATCCTCAGCTTCCCCAGAGGTCTGTGTCCCAGACAGGCTCAACAAAGCCCTCCGCCGCTTTTCCCGCCGTCGCCGCCGTCGCCGCTTGTCTTCCACCGCAGCCTCATCAGCATCAATGATGAGGTCAATATTATGGGATCGAGGACACTGTGTTCCCAGGGGGCACCAGCCATAGGCCTAGAGGTACGAAAGAGCCTTAGGAGGGGGGTTCTAGGCATCAGAACCTCCCCTCCCCAAGGAAATGGGTGAGTGCTCTCACCGAGAAGTTGTCACAGACGCTGGTGGGATGGGGACGGTGGGTTGCAGGAGATGTGCAGCAGCGGTAGTCAATATGGGCCCTCATGCTGGAAGGGTAGCTACAGAACTCCAGGGTAAGATGTGGGCTGCCAGCCGCCTGCTGCTTCCCGTTTTCCCGCTCACTGCAATAGTGCAAGAGGATACTGGTCCACTAGCATATAAACTCCATAAGATTAGGCATTTTTATCTGTTTTGTTCACTGCTGAATCCTCAGCACCTACAACAGTGCCTGGAACATGGTAGGCACTCAATAAATGTCTTAAATGAATAAAATAGGCTCATACCAAGCCCCACCCCTTTCCCTCACCATTTTCTGAAGGCATATTCTAAGTAGGAGGCCACAAAGCGGGCATGAAACTCAACAGCATATTTGGTGTCATAAATGCCAGCTGGAAACATCTCACACAGGTCAGCAGTGAAGGTTCCCAGGCTCTCAGGCAAGTGTGCATAGAAGTTCTGGTATAGAAACACCAAGTCTATGAGGCCGTTGTGTAGCACCAGGGGCCGGCGGGCCCGGATTAGCTCCAGGAACAGTGTCCGCACAGACTGGCTCTGGCTCTCGTCACCCTGGGTGGAAGGAAAGGGTTCATGGGGAATAACAGAGTCCCCTAAGCAGCCTCTTCTTCAGTATACTTAACCCGGGCTCCTGCACCTGGAAAGCTCTCCCTCCCTGCCTAACCTGATACTTCCCACCCTTGTGATTAGTCTGGAGGCCTACCTTGTCATTGCCCTTGTGGTAGGGGATGCCGTGGGCATACTGCCGGTTGAAGTTGAAGCCATGCTGTACTAGGAACTGCACAGACTTTGGTTCTATGACATATTCCTCCACGCACAGTAGGGTCAGATTGAACACCTGGGCCAGGTATGAGTGTTCACTCTGAGAGAGGAAGCAGGGCTGCTGTATCAAGACTTGGGAGGAAACATCACACCTGATGTTCCTTAGGAACTCAGCCCTCCTCCTCCCAGCCACAGGCCTGGGATGGGGTTGAAATCAGCCCGTACCTTGTCTGGCTGCTGCTTGAAGCAAGCGAGGCCCAGGGAGAGGACAGAACGGGTCCTGGCAGCTTGACACACAGCCTTGTAACGTTCCTCGATGCACCTTGGGGTTGGGTTTGGGGGTGGCTGTGGCTCGGAGTTAGCCTCACAGAGGACCCAAACCACCCAGAACTGTGATCCTCCACACCAGGGTTAAGGTCTGCCCCTCCTGCCAGGGCTGAGACTAAGAAGAACAGGGCTTATACTTACTGGTTCAGCAGACTCTTCCTGTCACCAAGCCCACTCAATTCCTATGGGTAGGTAAAAGGAAAGTTGTGTTAGGCCCAGACTTTTCACAGTGATCTGCCCTCCCTGTTCCCTGACCCTCACCGTGTCTACAGCCACAAAACTAGCTGTCTTTATAGCCAGCAGGAGGGACGGCCATATCTTTTTGAAGTTGTCACTTTGCACATCCACCACAGGAACTTGAACTACCAGCTCCTTCTCAGATTTTGAGCATTTGCTGACACCACCTGGCGGTAAGGAACGGGATGGATGTTAATGTTCAGGCTAGGGTGCAGGGGAACAGATACTCCAAGCTAGGCCATGGCTGGGGCCTGGGGAGCAGTTTCCATTGGGGCAAGATATGGTAGCTTTTTTTCAAGCCCTTGTATCCGTCATGTTCTAGACACAAGCCTTGGAATGGACAGTACCCTGAATTTGAGGAGAGGAGGCCTGAGTCTTCCAGTGGCTTATGTGAGACTTTGAGATAATGTCTCCCTGCAGCCCTAAATTTCACAATCTGTAGAAGAGGGAAGTTGGATTAGATGCCTTTTGAGCTTCCTTCCTGACGTCCTGCAGGAAATATTTTGCAGAGCTTGAGGGTTTCAGCTCTCTTAATACATCGAAAGGCTCCATACTATTGTTCTCATGATGCTCCAGCACAAGCCACAGCCCCAGTACTCTCCAGGGTTTGATAAGTAAGGCCCACCTCACAGTTCCCATTATGACCCACTTCCTTTGGACCACAACTCCCAGCCTCCCAACTAATAACGCAGCCATCATCTCAGACTACTTCTCCCGACATGCCCTCACATCCCCTAACTAAACTCCCAACACCCCAGGCTTTCCGAGCCGCGATGCACACCGGGACTTGTAGTCTTCTCGTGACTTACTGGGTTTTAAGAAGCTAGTCCTCTGAAGCCTGAGGACGGTTTCTAGGGCTATGCATCCCAGGCCTTCCCCTTCCCCGGAGTCCGTAGGCATTTACGGCGGCCCGTGAGAAGTCACTCACCGTCAGACGCCGCTAGAGCTGAGACTGCGCCATCGTCACTGTCGGCGGCCATGACACCACGCGTCTCTCGCCTGAGTTGGTGGATGCGCAGCACTTCCGCTTGGTTTCTTGGCGCGACTCCTTCTGTCGGGGATGGGGGCGGGATCTCGCTCTCAGAGTCGCCGACAGGTTGGCCTTCGGTTCAGCCTTACGGGTCTGGCCCTGGGGAATCGGCTCGGCGCGCGCTGAGAGCCTATTGGCTGGTGCCTTCCGGCTTGGCGCCCAGATTGGCCGGAGCCACGCCCCCTGGAGTGCGTCTGGGTCCGCCGCGGGAGACCGCCCGGGAGGTAATTTTTTTCCTTCTACACGCCCCGGCGGGAGCATGGAGCTTAAATTCTAGGTTGTCTTCTCCCACATGGCCCGGGGAGGTGGGGCTGGGTCGTGTGGGAGCGCAGCGGTTAAGGAAGGCTTCCCAGAGGAGGTGGCGATGCCTGATCTAAGCTTAAAGAACGTAGGAGTTAGGCAAAGAGAGAGGGTTTGAGGGGGAAAGAAGGGTGTTCTGGGCTTCGGCAAGTTCCTAGAGAGAATGGAGAATGCAGTGCGTTCCAGGAAGTGAAGGCGGGGAGGGGGACATAAGGCAAGGCTGGAGAGGAGGTAGGGAGACTGGTTAGCTGGGAGGCTTTTGCAGTGAGCCAGACAAATGATGATGAGAACCTGAATTAAGGCTCCGGCCTTAGGGATGATGAGAAAAGGACAGATTTTAGAGCAGCGAGGAGGTGTAATTGATCTAGAGGATGATTGGATGTGACTCCTCTAACCTGAGAGAGGCGACCCTACCGGAGATCAGTCCCTCCCCAAGGGCTCCGGTTCCCATCACCTTGGCTCACCAAGGACTCTTCAGCTGTTTCTCCTTGGTTATTCACTTTGTAGTTCATCTTCAACCTCTCTCCCTCCTTTTCATCATTCAGGATTGCACAGATTTCTCCCATCATAAAAAGCCTCTTTGACTATCCATCATCCCATTAATTCATTTCACAGTATTTATTGTGTACAGTTTTCACAGTGTGCTCAGCCCTGTGGATATAACTGAACAAAAGAGATCCAGTTGTGGCCGTCATGGAGTTTTGCAGTCAAGTGGGTGAAACAGACACTAACCAAAGAATCACAAGTAAATGTAAAATTACTATTGCTGTAAGACCTACGATGTCCCTGGTTGGTGCAATGGTTAATGTACTCATCTGCTAACTGAAAGGTTAGAGGTTTAGGTCCACCCAGTGGCACCTCAGAAGAAAGGCCTGACAATCTACTTCCAAAAAGTCAGCCATTGAAAATCCTGTGGAGCACAGTTCTACTCTGACACACATGGGGTCACCATGAGCAGAATCGACTCACTGACAACTGGTATAAGAGCTACAAGAGAAATACAGGAGAGGGTAAGATAGGGGGACCTGAGTTGGACATTAAAGCTAAGACCTGAAGAATGAATAGATGTTAGGTAAAGCATAGGAGAAGAGCTGTCTACAGAGGAAATGGACTGGGTGAAGGCCTCAAGGTAAACAGGCACTTGGGGTATTGGAAGAACTAAATTCAGACCAACATGGCTAGAACATAGTGAGGGTGTGAGGCAGGCAGAGCCTGGATTGTTGGAGCCTACAAGGCCATATTAAGAAGATAGGCTCTTATAAGAACAATTGGTGTGACAGCTAAAGTCCTCATTGTGGAATGGTCCACAAGGTTCTTTGTGATCTCGCTATCCCCCTTTACTTCTCTGACCTCATCTCCTACCTCCTGCCTACCATTCATCCCCTCCTCATTCCGTTCTAACCATACCAGTGTTACTGTTCCACAAACACACCAGGCACTCTCCTTAGGGCCTTTGCACTAGCTTTCTTTACAATGCCCTTCCCACAGGTATCTGCATGGCCAACTCCTTTAACTGTTTTAAGTCATTGGTCAAATATCACTTCAGTAAGGTCCTATAAGGAGGAGCCTTGGTGGCACAGTGGTTACGCACTTGGCTGCTAACCGAAAGTTCATCAGCCGCTCTGCAGGAGAAAGATGCAGTAGTCTGCTTCCGTAAAGATTTCAGCCTTAGAAATCCTATGGGGCAGTTCTACTCTGTCCTGTAGGATTGCTATGAGTGAGAATCAACAGCAACAGGTTTGGTGTTTTTGGTTTTAACATCCTATAAAGGAGCCCTGGTGGTGCAGTGGTTAAGTGCTCAGCTGCCAACCAAAAGGTTGGAGGTTCAAGCATACCAGCTGCCCTTGGGGAGAAAGATGTGGCAGTCTGCTTCCGTAAAGATTACAGCCTTGGAAGCCCTATGGGGCAGTTCTGCTCTGTCCTACAGGGTCACTGTGAGTTGGAATCGACTTGATGGCGACGGGTTTTTGGTTAACATCCTATAAGATCTATTTATTACGTATATTATTTATTGTGTGCCCCCACTAGCCTATAAGCTCCACGAGGGCAGGAATCTTTGATATTTTATTTACCAAGTATCCTATGTACCTAAAACCACTTGTCACGTTATAGGCATTCCATAAATGTTTGTTAAATGAATTAATAGGAAGCCATTGAAGGTTTTAAGTAAGGAAGTGGCATGATCTTGAAAAGATCACTTTGCTCTTTGGAGAATGAATGGTAGAATGAACTGTGGAAAAAAGCAGGTTTGGTGAAGGAAATCTGGCTATGAAAGGAAGGAGAGTGGGTCTTGGCTGGAAGGGATTGGAGGAGCAGGGCCCTAAGAGGAGGGACTATTCCATACAATGTAGAAAAGGAGGAGGACAGTGCAAACGAGGCTGAGTGGGTGTGTTTGTTTTTTCTCTAAGGGAGGAAGCAAGCTCTTTTGATGAAAATAAGGGGGGGAGTGGTGAAGTTGAGGGTTTGAGGAGAAGGCTTGAAACAGGCGTAGCAGGAACTGCAGTATAGAAGAGTGTGGCATGCAGGCTCTGGAGGTAGACTGGGTTTGAATGGACAAATTGCTTAGTTTCTACAAGCCTCCGTTTCCTCATCTCTAAAATGAAGGTAATATTAGTATCTACCTCATGCAGTTGTCAGGAGTTGGTTGAGAGATCCTAGTATAGCATGGGACCTGGCATATAGTAAGCACTCACTAAGTGTTAGCTACTTTTAGCTGTTAGAGAAAAGACAGCCAGAAGAACAGTGAGGGAGCAGTCAAGATCAGCCAGATGCATTTTCTCATTACTAGTGGTCAGCCAGCTGTGGTTTACTAGATCAGGAGATTAGGATTAAAAATAGCTAATCTCTACTCCCCTCTGATTTACCATCTGCTTTTGGACAAATCTCCCTCTCTGATCCGTGGTTTCTCCTTTCTATAAAATGAAGGTTTTGGACTGTTGTTATGTTGTTAGGTGCTGTCGAGTCGATTTTGACTCATAGCGGTGCCACGTGACAGAGGAAAACTGCCCCATAGGATTTCTTAGGCTGTAATCTTCACGGGAGCAGATGGCCAGGTCTTTCTCCTGCAGAGCCTATGGGTGAGTTCAAACTGCCAACCTTTCAGTTAGCAGCTGAGCGCTTAAACATTGCACCATCGACTAGATGACTACTAAAGGCCCTTTCAGCATAAACATGCTGCCTCTTGATTTAGGAGATAATATTGGAGCCATTATTCCCTGTCCTAGAATGTGACCCAGCTGGAGCTGGACTCACAAGGACACATCAACTGGGCCCTGAGGTATAAAGACGATAGCTAGCTCCGACAATCTTGGAAAACATCTTTTAGTGAACCTTTTACATAAACAAATCATAAACAGCATAAAAGACCCACATACTTTCCACTCTTATCTTTTTCTATTAGCATTTAGTGAATAGTAAGATTTGTTGGACCAATGAAGACCTTCCTGACTGTGCTTACTGAAATCTGTACCAATGATTATTAAGAAAGACAATTCAAAAGGTAGGATCACAGTGATTTAGCTGTTTTTAGCCAATCTGTGAAAAGGTGAAGCTTTCAATGGTTTTGCCCATTTGTAATGTTAATATATACTGATGAATCTGTAAAGTTCCTCAGACTCAGACAGACACGGTGCTGGCAGCATTCTTGTCTGTTTTCCCACTTTTACCTATTCTGTAATATTGCTTGGACTTGGGCAGACATGGCTGTGGCAGCATGCTTGTCTGTTTCCCATTTTTGCATCTTTGAACATATGCCAAATAAAACCTTTCTTTTTGCTTTACTGTAACTTTGTGGTGATTTTACCGTAGAACAATCTCTAAATAGATAAACCTCCCATGCCCCTACTCCATGCTCCCAGACACCTCTAAACAACCCCAGTCCACACACACAGTCACAGTAAGCGTCAGGGATACACAGGTGCTCCCCGACAGGAGGCCTCAGTCCTTGAACTGACCCCTATTCATTATCTGTCTCCAGGGTTTATACTAATGGTGGTCCCTCTGAGGCCAGTTGCAGAAGCTCAGCCATTCTAGTCATACTTCAGTGCCACAGCCAGCCAAGAGCAAACCCATGAGCATCTTGAGAGTGCTTGAGAAACGTGAGATATTCTCTGTGAGTGGTGTACAGAGGAGGCGGCTGCACCCTCTGCAGGCCCCCAAGATTCAGCCTCATTGTGACTGACTACTTTGGCTGGGTCCTTGTGTTCTAGGCCATCATGAGGAAGCCACGACCAACTGGGAGAAGTCACAGGAAGAAAGCATCTAGGCAAGAGGGAGGGGATAAATGTGTCCTCAACAGCAGCCAGGCCAAGCCTTCTGTCCCTGATGGTGAGGAGCCCAGTCCTGGTGGAGGGCTCAGGGGCCTGGTCTCATTGGCCATGAAAGGGGCAGACTCAGGCTGGGAAGGAAGCATGGCATCAGGGATTAAGAGACTTGGGAGCTAATTCTGACTCTGTTGCTGTATGACTTTGGGCTAATTGCACCAAATGGCTGCTTTCTTACCAGTAAAATGGGGCAGTAGTGTATGCAGGGCTTTCATGGGGATTAAATGAGTTTATGAGCCTGGAAGTGTTGTGTAAACAGGGAGGCCCTGCCCAGGTGCCATTTGTGCTTGGCTGGAACTGTTGGGTCTTCACTGTGGCTCAGAGACAAAGGAGCCAGCAGTACCACCCTAGGAAAATTAAGGCCAGAAACTTGGCCAAGACTACACACAGCTAAAGAACTCTAGTCTGACCCCAGCTCCAAAGCTTAAGTGAGGGGCTGTGGGGTGGGTGAGCCCTAGTGAGAATAGACAGCCAGCCAGGCAGCTGTGTCCCAGGTCCTGGTGCACAGCCTGTGCAGGGACAATCCTTGAGTGTCTTGGGCACCCCCAGGTCTGGTCAGGCAGCAGAAGAAGGTGGTATTGCAGGCCTCCGTCTCCCCGTACCATCTATTCAAAGACACAGCTGAGATCACCGCCTTCCGGGGGAGCCTGCTGAGCTGGTATGACAGAGAGAAGCGCGACCTACCCTGGAGAAGGCTGGTAGGCAGGCGAGGGACAGGGATGGTGGGGTAAGAAGCTGGTACCCAGCCCCTCCACGCTGATTCCCCATCTGGGCTTCCCTTGGCAGGCAGAGGGTGAGGTGGACCTGGACAGGCGGGCATATGCTGGTGAGTGTATCTCCTGAGAGCTTGGCCATCCTACCTGGGGTCCCTTGGGGCTGAGGGCTAGGAGCGGGGAGGTCAGCAGTGCCCTCATGCCAACCCCTCTCTGCCAGTGTGGGTCTCAGAGATCATGCTGCAGCAGACCCAGGTTGCCACGGTGATTGACTACTATACCCAATGGATGCAGGTGACTCCAGGGGAGGAAGGGGAGGGTTGTGGGTCTGACCCCAGATGAGAGCCTGTCCTTTGGGGGTGGGGTTTAGAAGGGCTCCACTTCCTTCACCCTTGACCTTATCTCTTTTTATCTGCTTTGGGGTTCAGAAGTGGCCGACACTACAGGACCTGGCTAGCGCTTCCCTGGAGGTGAGAGCCACTCTAGGGTAGGGGGAGTGGGGATGGCTGAGGACTGACCACTAATCTCTCTGACCTCTGACCCCACCCACAGGAGGTGAACCAGCTCTGGGCTGGCCTGGGCTACTACTCTCGAGGCCGGCGCCTGCAGGAAGGAGCCCGGAAGGTGAGGGGGTGGCAACAAGGGTGGGAGCCCAGAGGCCTCAGGTATCTCACTCATAACTTCAAGCCTTTCTACTCCAATCAGGTGGTAGAAGAGCTAGGGGGCCATATGCCACATACAGCAGAGACTCTGCAGCAGCTCCTGCCTGGTGTGGGGCGGTACACAGCTGGAGCCATTGCTTCCATCGCCTTTGGCCAGGTGAGCCCATAGCCCCACCCTTACTGTGTGCCCTGCCCACCTTCCTTTCTGCCAGCCGAGGCTGATTCCTGGGCTCCTGTGTACCAGGCAACCGGTGTAGTGGACGGGAATGTAGTACGGGTGCTGTGCCGTGTCCGGGCGATTGGTGCTGATCCCAGCAGCACCCTTGTCTCCCAGCAACTCTGGTAGGATATGGGAGTAAGGGGTAGAGTGGGAGGGATGTCTCTAAAGGGTCTTTGGCTTCCAGTGATGTTCCCTTCTTGTAGGAGCTTAGCCCAGCTGCTGGTGGACCCAGTCCGGCCAGGGGACTTCAACCAAGCCGCCATGGAATTGGGAGCCACAGTGTGTACCCCGCAGCGCCCGCTTTGCAGCCAGTGTCCTGTGCAGAGCCTGTGCCGAGCACGCCAGAGGGTGAGCCATCTGGGGAAGGAGTACTCAGGAGCCCTAGGGAGTGACTCTTGCCCCATGACACCCCTCCCTATGCTTCTCAGGTGAAACGAGAGCAGCTCTCAGCCTCCCAAAGCCTGCCACACAGCCCTGATGTGGAGGAGTGTGGTGAGTACCAGCCCTTGGCCCAGCCCCACCCCTTCCCTGCCCTGTTAGGGAGCTGCCTGTGGAAGCCTCATTCTAGTTCTTCCTACAACCTGAGTATGTTTCTGTGGATCTGGGTCAAGGCCTGGTCTCTGGGCTTGGCACTTAAGCCCCCCCGGCCTGAGTGGGGCTTGGGGATCTCTGTTTCCAGCTCCCAACACTGGACAATGCCAGCTGTGCCCACCACCCACAAAGCCCTGGGACCAGACCCTGGGAGTGGCCAACTTTCCCCGAAAGGCCAGCCGCAGGCCCCCCAGGGAGGAATGCTCTGCCACCTGTGTCCTGGAGCAGCCTGGGGCCCTTGGAGGTTCTCGACTTCTGCTGGTGCAGAGGCCAAGCTCAGGTACCTGGATATGGGGAGTGAAGAAGTAATGGCATGAGTACCAAGTAAGGAATGGAGAAGTCAGCAGCTAAGGCCTACCTCACACCTGCCTGCCCTTCCTCTCAGGTTTGCTGGCAGGACTGTGGGAGTTCCCATCTGTGACCATGGAGTCCTCAGGGCAGTGCCAGCACGAGGCCCTGCTGCAAGAACTGCAGAGTTGGGTTGGGCCCCTCCCGGCCACCCGCCTCAAGCACCTCGGGGAGGTGAGTGAGCCATGGAGGGGCCAGGAATGATGGCTTTTGTGGCAGTGTCCACAGGCCTATTTCAGCCCTTTCACCCCCCACACCTCCCTTACCAGGTTGTCCACACCTTCTCTCACATCAAGCTGACATATCAAGTATATGGTCTGGCCCTGGAAGGGCAGATCCCGGTGACCACCGCACCACCTGGCGCTCGCTGGCTGACCCGAGAGGAGTTCCACACTGCAGCTGTCTCTACTGCCATGAAAAAGGCACTACCTTTGTTGTCTTTGTTACTCTTTTTTTTATTTCCTAAATGTTTTACGTGAACTTATTACTGTGTAAACAGGAAAAAACAAAAATCCGTATATTTTAAACAGAAGTGCTGAGGCATGAAGTCAAGGGCAGAACACAGGGGTTTGGCTCTTTGTGGGGAAGGTGCCAGCCCTGGACTCTCCCCATCTTCTTGACTAGGTATTCCAGATGTATGAGGGCCAACAGCCAGGGGCCTGCAAGGTAAGTCTCTTGGCCCTCACCTAGCCATTTTGGTCTTCAGGAGCTTTCAGTCAGTAAAAAGACACCTGCTGAGGTGAGCATTTTCTGCTCTAGGCTTCACTGGAGAGAGGGAAATAGTTCTTGACTTGGGGAATTTATAGTCTGAGATCCAGGAGAGGGGAACACACCATGGAGAGTACAATGTCACAGGTGTGTGAAATGTTTGTACCGTTTTTCGGATGTGGTGGGGAGTATCAGTTCTGTCTGGGAGGCAAAGATCAGGAAGGGCTGCTTAGAGAGGCAGTTTATCATCTGGATCCCAGAAATGAGTCGTTTTCTCCAGATTTGGGAGGGGAATTAGCAGTAAGAATGTTCTTTCCAGGGCCTAGAGTAGCGTGAGCAAAGGTGAAGCACAACGCAGTTTGCCGGTGCTCTGTGCCCCGGGAGCTGTGAGCATCTGCTTTACCTGGAGGGGCCAGCAGGGCCTCCCCAGGTCAGTTAGGGCCTGAGGCTGCTGAAGCATTTTAAGTAGAAGAGAGAGGAGTTAGACTTGCATTTTAGGAAGATCCCTCTGTCTGCCTTTTGGAGAGTTGATCTGAGGGGCAGATACTGGGGGGGGGGGGGGGGGGGTGAAAGCTTTTGCAACATTCCAGGCTAGAACTTGAATTAAATCAGTGGAGTAAGGAGAAGGGAATGGGAGGAGGATTCTCTGCTCCTCCCTCCTCAGTGCCTCCCTACTTCGGCTTCTCTGCACAGGGTTCCAAAAGGTCCCAGGTGTCTATCTCATCTAGTCGGAAAAAGCCCAGCCCGGGCCAGCAAGTCCTGGATCATTTCTTTCGGCCCCATGTCCCCACTGATGCACCCAGCCTCAACAGTGTGGCCCAGTGATGCCTCTGGAAGTGCCCACCCTTGATAATCCTGTTGTTTAATAAAGCATTTATTTTCTGTAGTCATTTTGGAGAGCTTTCCACCCCCTTCCTAGCCCCCTCACTCCCTGCCTCTGAGGAACCCAGAAAGTGGTGAAGTCCTCCTTGGTCCTGGCTTCCACTGGCTGAGCTCCCAGGTAGCCCCAGGCAGCTGGGAATCGGGTGGTTTGTCCTCCTCCAGGCCCCAGGAGAGAGGGAGAAAGCAGCTGCAGGGAGCACCTGCCAGTACCTGCCAGCAGTGGACACCCAATGCCCTCAGTCCAGGTCACCTCTGATTGGAGCAGTGGCCCTGTCCCAGCCCCTCCCCACCTGCAGCTTCCTCGGGAGAGGGGAGGCACTGGGGAGGATTGATTGTCTTAAATTCCTACCTCAAGTACTAAAATCATAGTTATTTAGGATTATATTACATACTGTATACAGAAAAGCAAGGGGTTGATAATCACAAAATTGGGGGGAGTGAGTAGGAGAGAAATGGGATCAGAGAGGGCACTAGGAGATTTCAAAAGTATTGGTTATGTTCTCTTTCTGATAGTGTAATTCCTTTATTATTTTTTATATTTTGCATATGTATTAGAAAGTGTATGTAACAAATGTTTCATAGTAAAAACAAAACCCACCTCCTAGAACCCCAGTGAGACAACTTCTGACCTTCTGAGGTCACACCTGGCCCCTGGAGCAAGGTCTTTCGCTAGTGGGGTCTCTAAGGATGTTTCCCTGTAGATGTGTCTGGGCTTCAGTAACACCCTCCTCAGGCTCTCCCGCACCTGGCAGCTTGCTCCTGCAGGGACTGCCACAGGGCTCTGATGTTGCCCTGGCCAAAGCCTGTGGCCCCTTGCCTCTGAATCAGCTCCAGGAAGAAGGTGTCCTCCGGAAAGAGGGACTTGGTGAAGACCTGCAGCAGGAACTTGCTTTGATCACCATCTAGCAGTATTCCCTGTCGGGCTAGCAGGCTAGGCACGTGACCTGCAGCTAGGATCTGGCCCTCCTTGCCGGGCTGCTGGTAATAAGCCACAGGAGGAGTCAGGAGCTGGCCCCCCGCTGCTGTCACGCCTTCAGTGGCCTCCATGATGTCAAGCGTGTACAGCCCCACGTGCTGCAGGCCCGGCCCTTGGTGCCGGGCCAGGAACTGCTCCACCTGGTCCTTCCCGCCGGCAGCCCCCGGCAGGGACTCAGCCAGCACAAGGGTGGGGACAGCACTGCCCGTCGGGGTCTGCAGGGCGGTGAGCCGCAGCCCCCCGCGTCCAACCCCCGCAGTCACTTCTAAGCCCACCTCCGGATCCTCACCTGGGCTCAGCGGCAGGTGGAGAAAGCCGAGGCAGTCTTGGAACCAGTGCATCAGTGTGGGGGAGCTGCCGAGGGTGCAGGCCAGAGTCAGGTGGTCCACGTGGCTGACCCAGCCGGGGCCAGGCACTGACCGCACGGGCTCAAAGCCTGGCAGGAAGGGCCCCCGGTAGCTGGTGCGCTCCAGCAGGGTAAGGCTGAGGTTGCCGACCGGCGAGTTCACCACCGCGTAGGTGGCGGCACCCTGTGCATCCCGCACGTTAACAGGGGGCACTGGCATGCGGCAGCCCCGCGCAGCTAGCGCCCGGGCGGTGGCTGCCGCGTTGTCCACTTCGAAGCACAGGTTCGCAGCGCTGGGCACGGCGTGACGCAAGTCCAGGCCATACAGCGGCTTCCCGGGTCCCGCACCCTCATTCACCAAGAAGACTGCGTCTCCGCTTCGCAGGGCTAGCTGCCGCCAGCCATCTGCCTCCCGCGCCGCTAGGGGCTGGAAGCCGAAGAAGCGCTGCAAGTCCCGGGAGAGGGGGTGCTTCACTGGCACGTGGAAGGCGATGTGGCACAGGCGGCGGGCGGACGCGGCCATGGCTCTCCGGATAGCGACCCCGGCCTGTCCTTCCCCTGGGGCCGTCCAGTTGTCGTTCGGGACTCCCGCTCTCGGTCCAAAACTGGTCGTCGGAAACTGATGGAGTCCAGTTCTGCCGGCAGTTCGCGTTTTTTTCGCTCTTTTCCGGAGAGAAGTCACGGACCGACCCTTGGTGGCGGTGGGGCGGGGCGGGGGTGGGGTGACTCGCAGATTACGCTGCCGCGCCACGCCAAGCCAACCTGGAGCTGCTACGGGACCAGTAGTTCTGAGTTGCTAGTAGTGAAACACGCGGAGTCCGGGGGAAGGCGGAGCTGAAGGTAGGGGGCGGAGCCTGTGGCACCACCGGCGACTTTTTCCACGGTCCTACCCAGACCCTGTCGCTGAGGGTACAGCGAGGACGCAGGGCTGCCCCTTCGTAGGGTCTTGGGCCGGGCCACGGTCTTACGCACTGAGCCTACCTCCTCCAGCTCCGAAAATCACAATAGCTGCCTTCACTTTGTGCCAGCCTCTGGGCGATCACCCATTCCCCAATCTCAGAGGAAAGGGAATCAGCCCTCGGCTGGGGGAGAAGCCCGAATTCTCCACGGAATTTCTTAGTAGTTTCATGTTTTATCTTTAAAATTTCTGAAGAATTTTGCTTTTAAACTTCATGTTTCTTTTGTCAAATTTTAATATTATGTTTTAGTATAATGTGTTAAGTTACAGATTTTCACCTCCTCCTAAAAATAGTCCAGACAAATTGATATTATAGGGTCTATATGATTCCTGTCTCTCCTTTCTCCCAGGCAATTTCTCAGCTGCACCTGTCTCTTTTTTCAACCCCACTTCTCTTTTGACATTGTTTACCTCCTTGTGCCAAGCATGATTTGGAGAAAAAACCGTGGCTCAGGACCCGAGAGGCACAACTGCACATGTATCCTTCCACCCCTCCCCACTGCCACTCACTCCTGATTGGGACTAGAGCTCAGGCGGTCCTTGCTCTTTGCAGCTTCCTGACGGGACACTGGACCCTGGAAGCTGTCTGGGGCATTTGTAGCCCTGAGACTCAGAATTCTATGAGATCACTGGATTGAAGAAATCAGGAGTCTTCTAGGACTTCAGCTAGGCTGCCCTTGAGGGATTTGGGAAGGGTATTTCAAGAAGAGCAAATAGCCAAAGCAAAGGCTCAGCAAGGGAATGTGAACCAAACCCTCAGAGGAGCAGTAGAGCATGAGGTTGGGGAGGCATTTGAAATTCACCTTCAACATTTACTTGGGGCAAGTTGCTTAACTTCTCTGAACCTTAATTTCCTGATCGGTAAAAATGGGAATAACAGTACCAACTTCATAGGGTTGTTGTGATTAAGAGATAATATGTAAAAGGCTTGGCATAGAGAATATGGCACAGAGTAAGTGTTCAGTAAATAGCTGTTGCCATTGAGGTTGCTATTGTGTTATTCTGTCTCTTTGTACAGTGACAGTGGTACTTCCAAGGGTGTTGTGTGGCCTGCTGGAGAGATGGGGCAGGGACTGCCCTGGTATGGGGTCAAAGGCCAGGCAACCTAGTCAATATAGTTGGATGGGAGTAATGGCCCAGAAAAAGCCTTAGCTCACTCCTGGGAGTCCTGGGTAGTATTAAATATCCATCCTTCTCTCTTCATCCCCACCCCCATTCAGGCTTCTCCCCAATCTCCAGTGGAAAGTATAGGGACTACCACAGGGCAAGGCTGCCCTAGCTCCTGCTCAACTCCATTTGACTGCTCACTGACTATGTGGCCTTGGGCAATGCCTGAACCGTTCCCCCTGGCCAGGATCCCTTATGGTGATGGACGGGATGATGCTGAACCCTTAAGTGACTGCAGGGACAGTGAGAGCCTCCACTGTGGGGAGCTAGAGGACCTCATCTTCCCCACCCCCCATTCCAAAAGGGGATAGTGTCCTAGACTGTGCTGAGATTTCTCAGGTTGCAGAGTGAGTACAGCTGGGGAGCTGCAGCCTGGCAGGAGCCCAGGTTTTAGTCTGAGAACCTGGGCCTGGCTGTGTGGGGTCAGGTTGGGACTGCTGGTGACTTTTGACCAGGTCGGTGGTGGGGCCAGGGCAGCCAAAGCGCAGAGGCCACAGGGAGTCACAGATACAGGGACTGCAGTAGGATTAGGACAACAGATACAGTAGGGCTGAGCACTGGCTGGGCACTGGGAAGGGCCTGGCTTTGGCCACTAGATTCTGGGGGAAGGGGCCCAGGGCTGGGGCAGAATGGGCTATCTTGACCCTACATGGTCAGGCCCCCAAGTGAGTAGCCCTGGTGGCTCCAAGCCTCTGGTTCAACTGCAGGGTTTTCTGCTCAAGGGTCTCAGGTATGGACCACAGGAGCAGAAACAGAACCCCTGACCCATCACTTCCTATTTGCTCCTGAGGGGAGAAGGGTAAGATTTCTGGAGGTTAAGTGGGGGCCATCTGAAAGGAAAAGGTGATCTTGGCAGGGGCAGGGTGACCTTGACCCAGAGCACAGACTAGGCTCTGAAGAGACCAGATAAGGGTAGTGGTGGCCGTGGGTATTTTTCTCCCACCAGGTCAGACTTCACTTCCCGCAGCCCCAGTGGTGTCCAGTGCTGAGGGTAGGGGCTCAGGTCAAGGCCGAGGCGAACAGGATGACGCACTGGAGCCCGTGCGGGACCAAGTGTCGGTGGGGGCGGTGCTGGAGACCTTGTGCAACTTCTATAACTACTGTGGCCCGGTCAGCAGAGGTAGAGGCGGGGGCTGTGGAGGGCTGAGGATCCGAGGTCGCAGAGCCACATCCTTCCTGCGGCTTCCAGCCTAGGCCCAGCGGCTACCCGACAAGCACTCACCTCCTCTGAAATCCTAACTCTGGCTCTTTTCCATTACCCGCCCCGCTTCTTCCGCTTTACTCTCTCTGTACCAGCAAGGGTGGCCCCCGTCCCAACCTCGCTCCATTCTGGGCTCTCCCACCCCTCGGCTTTCACATGACTTCGCCCCTCTCCCTGACGGACAGAGGGCTTGACACACTGAGAAGGTGACTTTTGAGTTAAGTCTTGAAGTGAAGAAGCGAGCCAGGTGGCTGTCTGAGAAAGAACATTCTTTGCAGGCAGAGAACCACACTCACTTTCTCCACTGCTCACCAGCTACTTACTCCACAACTCACTCTAATTTGACCTGTCTCTGTCCCTCCACCTTAAAAGGGCCTAAGGTCACCAATGGTCTTCATGTTGTCCAATGGACAATTTTTAGGTCTCATCTCACTGTATCTCAGAAATATTTTATAGACTTGACAACTCTGTCCTTTCTGATACACTCTTTCACCGGCTTTCATAACACCATACTCACCTGGTTTTCCTTTTACTCCTTCACCCACATTTTTTCCCTGCCCACTTCTAAATGTTAGCACTGCTCAGGGCTTTGGTTACCATCTACACGCAGATGATTCCCACATTTATGCCCCCTTCTTAACCTTTATTCAACTGTTTGCCATCTTCACTTGGAGTCCCACAGGCACCTCATGTTCAACGTGTCCAGCACTGTCCTCCTTCTTTGTGTTCCCATTTCAGCAGCTACCTCATTGCTTTGCAGAGGTCCTAGTCAGAAACCAGAGAGTCATCTTTGAACCTCCCTGTCCGTGATCCCTCACTTCCAGCCATCACCATGTCCTGTCCATTCTATTGCCATAATATATCTCAAGCCCTCATGTTTCTCGTCATCTCTCTGCTATCACCAGAGTACAGGTCACCACATCTGTCATCTGAACACTGCAGTGGCCTTCTAGCCAGCTCCCTGCCTCTACCTCCTCTGTTACCACTTGAGTCCAGATTAGCACCGTCTCTACATCACCTGGACGCTGCAAAGACCTTCGAATTGCCTTCCTGGCTCTAGGCTTGCTCCTCTCTGAACCAGTCTCCACTCTGCAGCCAGAGTTAGCATTGAGAAATGCAGATCTGATCACCTTACTGTCCTGCTAAAAGTTTAGTAAGTTCTCATTAAATTTTCCTTAGGGTAAAAACAAAAAACTGTCCTATGACTGACAGGGCCCTTCATGACTGGTCCTGCCAACCTCTTCAGCCTTATTTGTTACCATTCTCTTCCTCCCTCATACCAGTAATTAGTTTCTTGAAAGTTTTCATGCTCCTTTCCCCACCCAGAGCTTTTGTCTTTGCTGACCCCTCCTGCCTGAATGGTTTTTTCCTCCTGCTTTGACCTGGCCAACACCTTGTCATTCAGCAGGTCTCAACATAAATTTAACTTGCTTGAGAATGCCTGTCAAGACCCCCAAAACTACATCTTCCTATTATAAACTTTCTTAACACTCTGCATTTTTTAGGGTTATCGTGATTGTGATTTAATTGTCTAATTATTTGCATAAATTCCGTTTTCTAACTAGAATGTAAGCTCTACAAAGGCAGACTTAGGCCCAGTGCCTAACAAAAGGGTTGGCACATGATAAGCGCTCAATAAATACAGATAATCCAGACTTACAACGTATTCGAGTTACGATGAACCGCACTTACAACCATCTGGGTTTTTTTGTACATCTTATGTTAGTAATATGTTGCAGCATGTAATTTGCTGATGTTATCATTCTCACGTGTTCACTTGCAGATATTCAATTTTATGATTAAAATCACTGCCGGATTTATAAAGGTACTGATAATAAAAAGCAGTAATAATGAATACTAAAAAAAATGAGGTATTCAACTTATGTCAGAATCAATTTATGACAGTTGTTGGAATGGTCATAAGTCAGGGACTACCTGTATGTATTAATAAACCAACTAAAGTCTCAAGGGCCAGGTCATAGAGCTGGGTGGGGGCAGATTGCAGTTTTTCACAAGACCTCTAGGTGTCACCCTTGCCCTGCTGTTTAACCAGATGTTGTGCCTGGAGACCCAGAAGGGGGGCTGAGAGGTGCCCAGCTTGGCCCATCCAGCCAGCAAGCTGGAAAGGGTTATGGAAAGGCCATCTTCTTCTTCATTTCTGACACCTTCTCCTTCTGCCCTGAGCCAGCTGCCTTGATAGACTCATGAACTACCCCAGTTTGCCTAAGAATAAGAGGGTTCGCAGGACTGGGAACTTTCAGTGCTAAAGCTGGGACAGTCCTGGGAAAACAGGGATGATTGGTCACCCAACCACAGACAGAGGAGCAGAAACTGAGGATTGTCACCTCCAAGACCCATGTCTGCCTCAGACTGGAGTCCAGGCCCAGCAAGAGAGCTCATTTTCAACCCTGCCAGGCCCCTCACAGCAACACTGCTGGGTGGGCTGACCCTGCAGCCCAGTAAGAATTTAGGGAGAGAAAGTACGTATTCTTTAAATGAACATTAGGAGACCGACTTACGTCTGGCAATAGCTACCATTTACTGAGCACCACTGGGTACAACACAGTTTATACACATTGTTTATAATCTTCACAGAAACCTTAAGAACAGAGATTATTCCCTTTCAGAGATAAGGAAACTGAGACTCAGAGAGGTTAAGTGACTACCCCAAGTTACATAGCTGTTAAGTGGCATGGTGGAAATCCAACCCATGTCTGTCCAACTGCACATCTGCCATTTTCATGAAATCTGCAGCCTGGCTGTTTTTCTTCTGCTCGGGTCTTCATTTGGGAGCCCCAGGGGTATGAGTGGAAGGCACAGGGCAGTTGTAGGTGGAAGAGGTGGAGGAAGAGGGCCTGTGGTTGGGGCCTGGCAGTGATAGTTTGCCAATCCACATAGCACAGATGGCTTGCCCATCCCCACATGGGTGAGCTTTGCTACCTTGGGTGAGGTGTGGACATGGTCTGGGGACCTCTGAGGAGGCCCCTTCACAGATCATCATTCTGACACAGGCTGTGCCTTCATTGAGGAGCCAGGGCTGTGTTTCCCAGAGTCCAAGATGGACCCAGCCAACTCTTATCAATTGCAAATGGACATCTGGACATGGGAGAAGCAGAGGGGAGGAGCCATCAGGAGCTAGCCATAAATTGGAAGGACAAGTGAGGGGTGGAGAAATCTGTGGGGGCCAAGACAAGGGACATGCTTAGCATAGTGCCTTGTGGCTAATGATATAGTCAGGATACTCTCCTGCCCAAGATATTATAACACTGAGTTTTATTTTTACCCAGGTGGTCATTTAGGAATTGAGCTACTTTTAAATACTGAACAAAAGTTGATTATGTAGAGGTGCTATGCTCTGCCAGAAGCTCAGGGAGGACAGCGACCTGGTGCAATGGAGAGAGCGTGACCTTAGAGTCAGACAGAACTGGGTTCTGCTACTTTCTTGATGAGTAACTTTGGTAAAGTTATGCAACCTCTCTGAGTCTTGATTCCCTCAGCTGCAAAATATAGATAATAGTAATGTCTATGTCACAAGCTTTTTTTTTTTTTTTTTGAGGTCTAAATTTGCTGACCAATATATGTAAAGCTCTAAATGAGTATATAAAAATGTATATTTATTTAGTGTTTATTATGGGACAGGCCTTGTTTAAGCACTTTGTAAGCACAGTATGAACTCATAAAACCCCATGAGTTGAGTAATTTCATCATCGGTGCTGTATAGTTGTGAACACTGAGACTCAAGGAGCTTGAATAACTTGTCTGAGGTCACAGAGCAGGCAAATAGCAAAGCCAGGATTTGTACTCAGGCAGTTGGGCTCCAGGCAACATGTACTTAACTACCAAGGTATGGTGCCATGTGTAGTAGGACTGGATAAAGAATAACCTTATTATTGTAGTAATTTAGTATTAAGTGCTTTTTATATCCATGGTGCTAAGTGTTAATTATTAGCGTGTTTGGATGCAATGTTTATTCCTTTGTTCCTATTTTTCCACAGCCATGGCAACAAAGAGCCTTGTGCCTGCTACGGCAGAACACCCTGCCTTTGTCTGATCCAGCCTAGTGCGTCAGTCTCTGCAAACAACAAAAGATGTGGCCACCCAGCTCTCTGCCCCTACCCCCACCAGATCACCAACAGAGGCTGAGGCTTCTCTGACTGGAACTGAGCTAGGAGGGTAGCAGACAGGTACAGATCAGCAGGCCGGAGCAGGGCTCACAAAAGAAAGGTCATGCTTAATAAACCTGATTAATTCCTTTGAGCAGCAACAATGCTAGCAGACGGGTGAAACAAGGGACAGTAATTTATCCTGATTCTAAGGCACAGGAGCTCAGCTAAAGCCAATACAGAGATTTCATGAAGATGCTGCTAGGGTTCGGAGGGGTCAGGTGGGGCTCAACCCTGGGGGCAGCTGGAAGGACACAGAAACTCAAAGAGGGGGAGATACTTGCTCATGGTGACCTAGTGAGGAAGAAACCCAGAGCAGGGACAGAGCACACCCTGTCCAAGCCATTTAACCAAAACACAAATCTGGTCTGAACACTTTACTGCTTAAAGCCCTTCCAGTGGCTTCCCACCACCTAAATATGATAATAATATGGACAATAATAAAACAATAATAGATGCATTTATTTACTATTTACTATGTATTGAGTTCTTTACAAAGGAGGAAACTGAGGCAGAGAGTTTAAGTAAGTTGCCCAACGTCACACAGTTATTAATGCAAGCTGGACCCTCAGATGGCACAGACAAGCCTGGAAGGAAATAATTATTATTCCTTTATCCTCTTTGTTGTAGCAGAAAAATGACCTCCCATAGATGCCGATGTCCTAATATCTGGAATCTTTTATGTTACGTTAAATGGCAGAGGGGAATTAAGGTTACAATCAGCTGAGTATAAACAGGTAAATTACACTGGATTATCCAAGTGGGACCAATGTAATCACAATGGTCGTTAAATGTGAAAGAGGGAGGCAAAAGAGGATTCAGAGTCAGAGAAGGAGGTACAGTGACAGAAGCAGAGGTTGGAGTGATTTGATATAAGAATGACTCAACCCTTCATTCCTGGCTTTGAAGGTGAAAAGGGGCCACGAGCCAAGGCATACAAGCAGCGTTTAGAAGCTGGAAAAGGCAAGAAAACAGATTCTCCCTTAGACTCTGCAGAAGGAATGCAACCCTGCCGACACCTTGGTTGTAGCCCAGTGAGACCCATTTTGAACTTCTGACCTCCATAACTGTAAGATGGTAAATCTGTATTGTTTTAAGCTATTAAATTTGTGATAATTTGTTATAGCAGCCACAGGAAACTAATACACTCTTGTTGCCATCTGATTCCTAAAAGGGGCACAGTAAGATTTACTTTTAGGTATTTATTTCTTTTTATATCTTTAGAGTTCTCTATTTTGTCCAACATCTACTAGTTTGTCCTCCTGAGTCACATTATCCCCTCCAAGGAGAAGGCCCTTTGGAGATGTTGCTTAGTCCTTGAGCCCAAGAACATGTCTATCTAAGTCTATCTGCCCTTCAAGGCCTGTCCCCACTGCTACCTTCTGCTCAAAGCTCTTATCATTCTCCCCAATGAATGTTCTTTCTTTCTCTCAACCCCTGAATTATGCTTGTCACACCACCTTCTACATTCAGGACTTGTGACTTATCTCATCTCCTCTAGGAGTCGGTTTGTTCTTTGCTATTTTAAACCGCTGGCCTTTGTAATCAGGGGAAGGCATGTACCAGTTTAGTTTGGGGAGAGAGCTCAGCAAGAGATAAAGAACAGAGATGTATTGTTCCCCTGATACTCTAATCTCACCTCCCTCTTCTTGCACCTGCCAACAGATGATGTCAACTACCATGAAAAGATAACAGTTAATCCCGTGCTGAAGTCCAGCCAGTGGGTGATTTACCCACTGTATTGGGGAAATCTCTTGTGCTTGCCTCACATCTTCTTGGCCCTCCTTTGACTCCATCCATTGCTGGAGAACCAGTGTCACACAAGTGTCATGTGACAGCACCTCACCTCAGCTACTCCACACATCTCTCACTTTCTGCTCCTGGGCTTCTGTGGGAACCATCTGGTACTCACACAGGTGATTCTGGATGTGTGAGGATGTTTATACCTCTTGAGACAACCCTTGGCAAAAAGGTGATGGGAGTTGGAGGATATATCCTCTGGCCTGTAGGTGGATAATTTTGGGGTGCTTTTTACACAGTTCCTCAAAAAGTTGTAGCAGGACAAGCCCCAGTTGCCACAGTTGTGATCAACTCAAGAATGCACCTTGAATTAGCTTTCCCTTTCTGCTTTTCCCTTCCCCAGCTCCCACTCTTTGTTCCCTGGGATTACGTCCTAAAATAAACTACCTGCAGATGAGCACTAATCTCAGGCTCCCCTTCTGGAGGAATCTAGGCTAAGAAGCCTAGCTAGTGACTGGAGTTACAGTTACATTACATGATTGGACTGACCAATATATAAGCAACCAGAGGCCATTTTCATCATCAGCCTTAAAGGTCTGACCCCACTAAAGAATCTGTGGGAATTACTTATCTTTATATGTCATCTGACCTAGATGTACCAGCCTCTGAGTTCCAGTTTTTGAACACATTTCAGGGGCCAAGTTGTGGGCCATCAACAATTTCTTTTGATATGATGCTGAATTCTATTGCCTAGAATTTTGTTGATAACTTTTGCATCTATATTTATGAGAGATAACTGGTCTGTAATTTTCTTTTTTTGTGGTGTCTTTGCCTGGTTTTGGTATCAGGGTTATGCTGGCTTAGTAGAATGAATTCAGAAGTTGCCTTTCCTTTTCTGTGTTCTGAAATATTTTCAGTAACACTGGTACAAGCTCTTCTCCGAACATTTGGTAGAGTTCTCCAATGAAGCAATCTGGGCCAGGACTTTTTTTTTGTTGGGAGTTTTTTAAATTACTTTTTCAATCTTTTGTTATAGGTCTGTTCAGATTTTTGACTTGTTTGTGTTAGTTTGGGTAGGTAGTCTCTTTCTAGAAATTTGTCCATTTCCTCTAGGTTTTCAAATTTGTTGGGGCATAGTTTTTCATAGTACTCTGTTGTGATCCTTTTTATTTCAGTTGGGTCTGTTGTAATGTCCCCCATTTCACTTCTCATTTGGGTTATTTGAGTCCTCTCCTGTCTCTTTTGTCAGTTTGACCAATAGTTTGTCGATTTTGTTGATCCTTTCAAAGAACCAACTTTTGGTTTTGTTGATGCTTTCTATTGTTTTTCTATTCTCTATTTCATTTATTTCTGCTCTGATCTTTGTTATTTCCTGTTTTTCTGGTGGCTGTGGACTTCTTTTGCTGTTCTCTTTCTGTTTGATTGAGTTGGGTAGCTAATGTTTGATTTTGTCCCTTTCTTCTTTTTTGATGTGTGCATCTATTGCTATAAATTGACCTCTGAGCACTGCCTTTGCTATGTCTCAAAGATTTTGGTATGAAGTGTTTTCATTCTCATTTGATTCTAGGAATTTTTTGATTCCATCTTTGATTTCTTCTGTTATCCAGTGGTTTTTAGTCAGGGTGTTGTTCAGTTTCCATGTATTTTAATTTTTTCCTTGCTCTTCTTGTTATTAATTTCTACTTTTATGGCATTGTGATCAGAGAAGATGCTTTGTATTATCTCAATGTTTTGGATTTTGTTGAGGGTTGGTTTGTGGCCTAAGATGTGTTCTATTCTGGAGAACATTCCATGTGCACTGGAAAAGAATGTGTACTTTGCTGCAGTTGGGTAGAGTGTTCTATATATGTCTGTAAGGTCAAGTTGGTTGACTGTAGCCTTTAGATCTTCTGATCTTTGTTGAGTTTCTTTGTAAATGTTCTGTCCTTTACCGAGAGTGGTGTTTTGAAGTCTCCTACTATTTTGTGGAACTGTCAATTTCTCTTTTCAGTGCTGTTAGAGTTTATTTTATTGTATTTTGGAGCCCTGTCATTGGGTGCATAGATATTTATTATGGTTATATCCTCATGGTGGATTGTCCCTTTAATCATTATATAATGTCTTTGTTTGTCTTTTATGGTAGATTTTGTTTTAAAGTCTATTTTATCTGAGATTAATATTGCCACTCCTGCTCTTTTTTATTTGCTGTTTGCTTGATATATTTTTTCCCATACTTTGATTTTTAATATATTTATGTCTTTGTTTCTAAGGTGTGTCTCTTGTAGACAGCATATTGATGGGTCCTGTTATTTTATCCATTCTGTCACTCTCTGTCTCTTTATGGGTGCATTTAAGCCATTTATGTTCAGCGTGTTTATTGATAGGTGTGAGTTTATTGCTGTCATTTTGTAGTGCTTTTTTTTTTGTGATGCTGACATTTTCTTTGTTCCTCTTATTCTCCTGTGCAGAATTCCTTTCGTTTGTGGGCTTTTTTAAATTTCTTTTGTTTCTGTAGATTTTGTGTTTACCGAGACTTTATGTTTTTCTTCTTTATTTTGATGAGTAAGTTTGTTAACTTTCTTTGTGGTTACCTTGAAATTTAACCCTATCTTCCTAAGTTTGAAGCAGTCTTCTGTTACTTGATATTGCCTTGACTTCCTCTTCATTTGAAAGTTCTACACCTACACCGTTTATTCCCTCTGTTATTGTTCTGACGTTGTTGTCATTAACAGATTGACCTCTCTGGTTTTCGGTTGTAAAGCTTTTAGATTTGTTTTATCCTTGAGAGTTCATTACCTAGGTTGGCATCTGGCTAATGTGGTCTTGCATCCTAGATTCAGACTGTTGCCTGATGTTGTTGATTCTCTAAGTGAAGGACTCCCTTTAATAATTCTTGTAAGTTTGGTTTGGTATTTACATATTCCCTTCATTTCTGTTTATCTGGAAATGTCCTAATTTTGCCATCATATTTCAGTGAGAGTTTTGCAGGATGTATTATTCTTGCTTGGCAATTTTTTCTTTCAAGGTTTTATATATGTCATTCCATTGCCTTCTTGCCTGCATGGTTTCTGCTGAGTAATCAGAGTTTAGTCTTATTGTTTCCCCTTTGTATGTGACTTTTTGTTTTTTTCAAGCTGCTCTCAGGATTCTTTTTTTGTCTTTGGTTTTAGTGAGTGTGATTATGATATGTCTTGATGATTTTCTTTTGAGGTCTATCTTATATGGGCTTTTATGAGTTTCTGGGATGGTCAGATTTCCATCTTTCATAATATTAGGGAAGTTCTCTGTCAGCAGTTCTTCAATGATCCTCTCTGTGTTTTCCATTTTCTACCCCTGTTCTGGAACTCCAGTCACATGCAAATTTTTGCTTTTGATTGTATCCCACATCATTCTCAGGGTTTCTTCATTCTTTTCTTTGATTTTTCCTCAAAGTTGTATCCAAGTACTTGTCTTTAATTTCACTGATCCTGTCTTCCATTGTTTCAGATTTGCTCATAAAGCCTTCTATTGCACTGTCCATTTCTGAAATCTTGTTGTTTATCTTTTGGATTTCTAATTGCTGTTTTTGTATGATTTCTAGTTGTTTGTTTATTTTGACATTTTGTTTCGGTATTATTTTCTTGAATTCTTCCATTGTTTTGTCTGTCTTTTCCATAATTTTGTCTATTTTTTCCTCATTTTTGTCTGCGTTTTCCTTCATTTCTTGCAGAGCCCTGAATATTAGGGTTTTGAGTTCCCTATCAGGTAGTTCCAGTGCCTTTTCTTCTACCAGAAAGTCATCTGGTGTTATGTTTTGGATGCTTTCTGGGGCCATCCTGTCCTTTTTTTTTTTTATGTTTTGATATTATCTGCTGTCTTTGGGACATTCAGGAATTATTTTCTTCATTCATTGATTGTAGATTTGATTGTTTTATCCTGGTTTTATTTGGTTATGTCTGGGCAGGCGGAATGGGCTTTTTTTGTTGTTTGCTTGCCTGTGGACATGATACTCCTCACCACCTTGTCCAGGTGAGCAGGGCCAGTCGCTCAGCTATGGTGCAGCAGGGCAAGTCCAGTGGAGGGGGAGGTACAGGGATGGGTCGTTTGTGGCATGCACTGGTGCTGACAGGTTGGGGCCAGGGGGCAGTGCACGGCAGGGTCTGGTGGTCTGTGCCTGTGCTGCTTGGGTATATGGCACTCAGCATGTGGTGCAGATAGGCAGGAGGGAAGGGGGAGGATGTGATGTGTGGAGCTAAGTGAGTATGGGAAAGAAGAGAGAGAAACAGAAGCAAAATTTTTTTTTAAAGCCCTGAGAGAGCCCACCAGCATGGCAGCATGGACCGGGGAAGGCATGTGTCGGTGACTTCCCAGCTGAGTGGTGTTGCACAGCCCATCAAAAAGTGGCAGAGATGGCACATGCAGCCAGACGGTTGGGAGAAGGGCAAGCAATGAAGGTAGAGAGAGACAAGAAACTGAGAAAAAAAATATCCTGAGGGAGCCCACTGCTGTAGCAGCGTGGACCGGGGAAGTGCCTCTCCAGCCGAGTGGTGCGGCTTGACCGCCAAAAAGGGGTGGAGTTGGCACATGGTGCCAGCCGTATGGGAGAAAGTAAAGGAAGGAAGTGAGAAACAGAAGAAACAAAAAGAAGCAAAAAACAACAACAACAACAAAAAAATGGCACTGAAGCAGTTGGCCAGTGGGGGCAGGGTGAATCCAAGTAGCAAGGAGCTGGCATCTCCCTGGCCTGTTGGAAAGCGGCGGAGGCTGTGCAGAGGGAAGAAGGGTGGGAGGTGGAAAAGCGTGAATCCCTGGTTACCAGGTGCTCTGTCTCTTGCTGGGAGCTCCATGAAGATGCCTTCCCATACTCCCTGTTCACCATTCTTGGTGGCTGAGGGGTTTGAGATGGTGGGTCTGTGTCACATTAGCTGGTAGAGGACCTCTACTCTGTAGCTCTCCTTGTTCTCTGTTCTCTGTCAGTTTCTTATTCCAGTCAGTGCTTGGTTGAGTTCTTTATTCCTTCATTTTAATCTTAGGGTTCCAGGATTGATGTTTGTATCTGTTTTGCTTAGTTTTTTGGGTCTTTCCTACCAAGGGACAGCATGGTGCTTCTGTCTACAGCACCATGTTGGCTCCGCCCAGGCCATCAACAATTTCAATAAAGGTATGCAGAAGCTCAGGGCTGTACCTTACTCAATCTGGCTTCTTCCATAGCTTATTGCTTGTGGCAACTCCTCAATTTGAGCAATGTGCCCATTCCTATTACATGGCTGCCCTTACAGGTTGTCAGATAAATGGTGGCTCCTGTTGAATGCTCCTGCCTAACACAAACAGTATAAAAAAAAAACAAAAACAAAAAAAAACCCAAACCCATTGCTGTCAAGTTGCTTCCAACTCATAGAAACCCTATGGGACAGAGTAGAACTGCCTCCTGGGGTTTCCAAGGAGTGACTGGTGGATTCAAGCAGCCAAATGCTTAACTACTGCGCCACAAGGGCCCCCACATATCGTATAGGGAGATAATAATAACAGTAACTATTACTATTTACTTTGCATATGTCATTATAGTACTTTACTTTGACTTCTTGAGCCACCCTTTGAAATCTTCTGTTCAGCTCTTTTACTTCTTTTCTTCCATTTGTTTTAGCTACTTGATGTTCAAGAACAAGTTTTAGAGTCTCTTCTGACATCCATTTTGATCTTTTCTTTCTTTTCTGTCTTTTTAATGACCTGTTGCTTTCTTCATGTGTAATGCTCTTGATGTTATTCTGCAACTCACCTGGTCTTCAGTCATTAGTGTTCACGTGTCAAATCTAGTCTTTTTTTCTTTTTTTAAATTTTTTTATTGTACTTTAGATGAGGGTTTACAGAACAAATAGTTTCTCATTAAACAGTCAGTACACATATTGTTTTATGACACTGGTTAATAACCCCACAACATGTCAACACTCTCCCTTATTGACCTTGGATGACTTTTTTTTTTGTGTGTGAAAATATACATAGCCAAAGATACACCATTTCAAAAATTTCTACATGTACAATTTAGTGACATTGATTACATTTTTCCAATTATGCTGCTATTCTCACTATCCTTTTCCAAATTATTCCATCACCATTGTCTTCAACTCACTGCCCCCCAGGATTCTCATCAAAACTTTTGAGTTGCTGTTGTCAATTTCATCTCACATAGATAATTCTTTTTTTTTTTTTTGTACCTTAGATGAAGGTTTGCAGAATAAATAGTTTCTCTTTAAACAGTACACATATTGCCCTATGACAATGGTTAACAACCCCACGATATGTCAGCTCTATCCCTTCTCAACCTTGGGTTCCCTATCACCAGCTTTCCTGTCCCCTCCTGCCTTCTAGTCCTTGTCCCTGGACTGCTGTGCCTCATTAGTCCTGTTTTGTTTTGTGGGGCTGTACAATCCCTGGCTGAACAGTGAACCTTGGGAGTGACTTCACCACTGAGCTAAAAGGGTGTCCAGGGGCCATACTCTCAGGGTTTCTCCAGTCACTGTCAGGCCAGTAAATCTGGTCTTTTTTGTGAGTTAGAATATTGTTCTACATCCTTCTCCAGCTCTGTCCAGAACCCTCTGTTGTGATCCTGGTCAGAGCAGTCAGTGGTGGTAGCCGGGCACCATATAACTGTACTGGACTCAGTCTTGATTAATTAGTCCTTTGGATTAATCTGTTCCTTGTATCTTGTTCTCTTCATTCTCCCTTGCTCCCGAAGGGGTGTGACCAGTGGAGTGTCTTACATGGCTGCTCACAGGCTTTTAAGACCCCAGATGCTACTCACCAAGGTAGAATGTAGAACATTGTATCTATAAATGGTGTTATGCCAATTGAGCTAGATGTTCCCCAAGACCATGGTTCCCACGGCCCTCCGCCCAGCCATTCAGTCCCTCAGGGAATTTGGATGTGTCTATGGAGCTTCCATGACCTTTCCTTGTACAAGTTGTGCTGGTTTCCCCAGTACTGTGTATTGTCTTACCCTTCACCAAAGTTACCACTTATCTATTCTCTGTTTAGTTCCCCCCACCCCTCCCATCCCTCGTAACCAATAAAGATTGTTTCTTTTTGTGTGTAAACTTTTTCATGAGTTTTTACAGTAGAGGTCTTATACAATATTTGTCCTTTTGTGATTGACTTATTTCACCAGCATAATGTCCTCCAGTTTGATCCATGTTATGAGCTGCTTCACAGATTCATCATTGTTCTTTGTTGTTGCATAATACTCCATTATGTGTATGCACCATAGTTTGTTTATCCATTCATCTGTTGATGGGCATCTAGGTTGTTTCCATCTTTTTGCTGTTGTGAACAATGCTGCAGTGAACGTGGGTGTGCATATGTCTATTGCTGTGACAGCTCTTATTTCTCTAGGATACATTCCTAGGAGATGGATTGCTGGATCGTATGGTATTTCCATTTCTATCTTTCTAAGGAAGCGCCATATAATTTTCCAAAATGGCTGTATCATTATGCTTTCCCACCAGCAATGCATAAGAGTTCCGATCTCCCCATAGCCTCTCCAACATTTGTTGTTTCCAGTGTTTTTGATTGGTGCCAGTAATGCCGGGGGTGAGAAGGTATCTCACTGTGTTTTTAATTTGCATTTTCCTAATGGCTAGTGATGGTGGCATTTCCTCATGTGTCTGTTGGCCGCTTGAATGTCTTCTTTGGTGAAGTGTCTGTTCATTTCCTTTGCCCATTTTTTAATTGGATTATTTGTCTTTTTGTTGTAGAGATATTGGATTTTCTTCTAGATTTTAGAGATTAGACATTTGTCTGACTTGTCCAAAATTTTTTTCCCAGTCTGTAGGTTCTCTTTTTACCCTTTTGGTGAAGTCTTTTTTTTTTTTTTTTTTTTTTTAATTCTACTTTAGGTGAAGGTTTACAGAATAAAAATTTTCTCATTAAACAGTCAGTACACATATTGTTTTACGACATTAGTTAACAACCCCATGACATGTCAATATGCTCCCTTCTCGGCCTTTGAGGACCCTTGGTGAAGTCTTTTGATGAGCATAAGTGTTTTCACAATCTTGAGTCTACCTATCCATGAGCATGAGATGTTTTTCCATTTATTTATATCCCTTTGGGTTTTTTTGCAGTAGTGTTTTGTAGTTTTCTTTGTATAGGTCTTTTACATCCCTGGTTAGATTTATTCCTAAGTATTTTATTTTTTTAGGGGCTATTATAAACAGTATTGCTTTCCTGATTTCATTTTCATTGTTCTCTTTATTGGTATAGGAATCCAACCGACTTTTGTATGTTTATCTTGTATCGTGCTACTCTGCTGAATCTTTCTATTAGTTCCAGTTTTCTTGTGGAGTCTTTAGGGCTTTCTAGCTATAGTATCATATCATCCGCATACAGGGACAGTTTAACTTCTTCATTAGCAATTTGGATGCCCTTTATTTCTTTTTTTTTTTTTTTTTTGACTTATTGCTCAAGCTAGGACTTCCAGCACAATGTTAAATAGGAGTGGTGATAAGGGCATCCTTGTCTTGTTCCTGTTCTCCAGGGGAGTGTTTTCAGCCACTCACCATTAGGAATGATGATGGCCATTGGTTTTGCATAGATGCCCTTTATTATGTTGAGAAATTTCCCTTCTATACCTATTTTATTGAGAGTTTTTATCAGGAATGGGTGTTGGACTTTGTTGAATGCCTTTTCTGTGTCAATTGAGATGATCATGTGATTCTTTTCTTTCCTTTTAATTATGTGGTAGATTACGTTATCAATTTTCTAATGTTGAACCATTCTTGCATACCTGGTATGAATCCTACTTGGTTGTGGTATGTTATTTTTTTGACATGATGCTGAATTCTGTTGGCGAGAATTTTGCTGAGAATTTTTGCATCTATATTCATGAGAGATATTGATCTGTAATGTTCTTTTTTTGTGACATCTTTGCCTGGTTTTGGTATCAGGGTTATGCTGGCTTCATAAAATGAATTCAGAAGTATCCCTTCCTTTTCTATGTTCTGAAATAGTTTGAGTAGTACTGGTACAAGCTCTTCTCTGTATGGTAGAATTCTCCAGTAAAGCCATCTGGGCCAGGGCTTTTGTTGTTGTTGAGAGGTTTTTTTTATTACATTTTCAATCTCTTCTCTTGTTATGGGTCTGTCAGATTTTCAATGTCACTTTGTTGTAGTTTGGGTAGGTAGTGTGTTTCTAGAAATTTATCCTTTCCTCTAGGTTTTCCAATTTGTTGGAGCATAGTTTTTCTTAATACTCTGTTATGATCCTTTTTATTTCAGTTGGGTCTGCTGTAATGTCCCCCACTTCATTTCTTATTTGGGTTATTTGTATCCTCTCCTGTTTTTCTTCTGTCAGTCTTGCCAGTGGTTTGTCGATTTTGTTGATCCTTTTAAAGAACCAACTTTTGGTTTTGTTGATTCTTTCTGTTGTTTTCCTATTCTCTTTTTCATTTATTGCTGCTCTGATCCTTATTATTTCCTTTCTTTTAGTGGCTGTGGGCTTTTTATTTTGCTGTTCTCTTTCTATTTATTGGAGTTCTGTAGTTAATGTTTTTATTTTATCCCTTTCTTCTTTTTTGACATGAGCAGCTATTCCTATAAATTGTCCCTGAGGACTGCCTTTGCTGTGTCCCAAAGGTTTTGGTATGATGTGTTTTCATTCTTGTTTGATTCCAGGAATTTTTTTATTGCATCTCTGATTTCTTCTATTACCCAGTGATGTGTGAGCAGGGTGTTATTCAGTTTCCATGTAATTGATTTTTTTTCCTTGGTCTTCCTGTTGTTAATTTCTACCTTGATGGTGTTGTGATCAGAGAAGATACTTTGTATTATCTCAATATTTTGGATCTTGTTGAGGGTTGCTCTGTGGCCTAAGATGTCGTCTATTCTGGTGAACATTCCATGTGCATTGGAAAAGAATGTGTACTTTGTAGCTGTTGGGTGTAGTGTTCTGTATATGTCTATGAGGTCAAGTTGGCTGATTGTGCCCTTTAGGTCTTCTGTATCTTTGTTGAGTTGCTTTCTAGATGTTCTGTCCTTTACTGACAGTGGTGTGTTGAAGTCTCCTACTATTCTTGTGGAACTGTCAATTTCTCTTTTCAGTGCTGTTAGAGTTTGTTTTATGCATTTTAGAGCCCTGTCATTTGGTGTGTAGATGTTTATTATGGTTATGTCTTCATGACGGATCATCCCCTTAATCATTGTATAGTGTCCTTCTTTGTCTTTTATGATGCATTTTGTTTTAAAGTCTATTTTATCTGAGATTAGTATTGCCACTCCTGCTCTTTTTTGGTAGTTGTTTGCTTGATATATTTTTTTCCATCCTTTGACTTTTAATAAATTTACATCTTTGTTTCTAAGATGTGTGTCTTGTAGACAGCATATTGATTGATCCTGTTTTTTTTAATCCATTCTGTCACTCTCCGTCTCTTTATGGGTGCATTTAGGCCGTTTACATTCAGTGTAATTACTGGTAGGTGTGAGTTTATTGCTGTCATTTTGTAGTGCTTTTTTTTTTTTTTTCTGTGATGCTGATGTTTTCTTTGTTCCTGTTACTCTCCTGTGCTGAAATCCTTTTGTTTGTGGATTTTTTTTCATTTCTTTTGTATTTGTAGGTTTTGTTTTTACTGAGACTTTATGTTTTTCTTCTTTATTTTGATGAGTAGGTTTATTAACTTTCTTTGTGGTTACCTTGAAATTTACCCTTATCTTCCTGGGTTTGAATCAGTCTATTACTACTTGGGATCACCTTGCCTTCTTCTCCGTTAGAAGGTTGTATATCTACATAGTTTAGTCCCTCTTTTATTGTTCTGATGCTATTGTCATTTAAAGATTAACCTCTCTGGTTCCCTGTTGTAATTCTTTTGGTTTTGGATAGTCCTTGAGAGTTCATTTCCTAGGTTGGTATCAGGCTGGTACATTCCTGTGTCCTAGATTCAGCCTGTGGTCTGATGTTGTTTGCTCTCAGATCAAAGGACTCCCTTTAATAATTCTTGTAAGTTTGGTTTGGTTTTTATATATTCCCTTAATTTCTGTTTATCTGGAAATGACCTAATTTCACCATCATATTTCAATGAGAGCTTTGCAGGATATATTATTCTTGGCTGGCAATTTTTTTCTTTCAGGGTTTTATATATGTCATCCCATTGCCTTCTTGCCTGCATGGTTTCTGCCGAATAATCCAAGCTTAGTTATTGTTTCTCCTCTGTGTGTGATTTTTTGTTTTTCTTGAGCTGCTCTCAGGATTCTTTGTCTTTGGTTTCAGTGAGTGTGATTATGATATGCCTTGGTGATTTCCTTTTGGGGTCTATCCTATATGGGGTTCGTTGAGCTTCTTGGATGGTCAGCTTTTCATCTTTCATGATATTGGGGTAGTTTTCTGTCAGCAAATCTTCAATGATCGTCTCTGTGTTTTCTGTTTTCTCCCCCTGTTCTGGAACTCCGATCACTTGCAAATTTTTGCTTTTTATTGTATCCCAAATAATTCTCAAGGTTTCTTCATTTTTCTGCGTTTTTTTCTGAGTTTTCGTCAGAGTTGTATCCAAGTGTTTGTCTTCAATTTCACTGATCTTGTCTTCTGTTGTTTCAGACCTTCTCCTCAGCGCTTCTATGACACCATCCATTTCTGAAATCTTGTTGTTTATCTTTTGGATTTCTAATTGTTGTTTTTGTAAGATTTCTAGTTGTGAATTTATCTTAGCATTTAGTTCGTGTATTTTTTCTTGAATTCTTCCATTTTTTTGTCTCTATTTTCCATGAATTTGTCTGTTTTTTTCTCATTTTTGTCTGCTTTTTGCTTACATTCTGAATATTAGAGATTTGAATTTCCTATCAGGTAGTTCTAGTGCCTTTTCTTCTACTGGAAAGTCATCTGGTGTTTTATTTTGGATGCCTACTGGAACCATCCTGTCCTGTTTTTGTATATGTTTTGATATTGTCTACTGTCTTCAGGGAATTCAGTAATTATTTTCTTCATTTATTGATTGTAGATTTGTTTGTTTCATCCTGCTTTTTTGTTTTATTTGGTTATGTCTGAGCAGGTGGGCTGTGCGTTCTTTGTTGTTTGCTCATCTGTGGGCATGATACTTTTCACCTCCTTCTCTAATGGGCAGGGTCAGTCTCTCAGGTATGGTACAGCAGGTCAGGTCCAGCTGAAGGGGAATTTCTGGGATGGGTTGTTTGTTGCACATACTAGGGCCGACAGGGCAAGCCAGGAATCAGTGTAGACAGGTTCCAGTAGGCCGTGCCTGTGCTGCTTGGGGGTGTGATGTTCAGCACATGGTGCAGGTAGGCAGGAAGGAGGGAGAGATTGTGATTTGTGGAACTAACATGGGTATGGGAAAGAGGAGAGAGAGGAGAGAGGAACAGGAGCCAAAAACATATAGAAAAACAAACAGAAAAGAGTGCTAAGGGAGCTTGCTGTTGGAGTGGAGAGATGAGAGACTAAGAAATGGAGAAAAACAAAAAGAAAATAGGTAAAATAAATAAATAAATAAATAAAAATTAGAGAAAGGAAAAAAAGGAAAAAAAAAGCCCCCAGACATCCCACCGGTTTGGCTGCTAGGACTGGGGAAGTTGCTCCCAGGCTGTGAAGTACAGCCTGGTTAGAAGGGGTAGAGGTTTCACACACCATCAGGTATACAGGAGACAGGAAGAGAAGGTGAGTATAGAGAGACAAGAAACTGGAAATGAAGAAAGACAAAAAGGGAAAAAGGAAGAAAACAAAACAAAGAAACAAAAAAAAACCAAAAACCAAAAAAAAAAAAAAAAGAAGAAGAAGAAAGAAATGCTCCCTGGGATGTCACTGTGCATCTGCACAGGGTAAGGGAGTAGCTCCCAAGCCACACAGTACTGCCCGGCTAGAAGGGGCTCCAAAGCCAAGAAAAGAAAAGAAAACAAACAAATCAAAACTGAACAAATCAGAACAAACAAACAAAAAGAGCCCCAGGGGTCCCACCAGCTTGACGTCATGGGCTGGGAAGAAGTTTCACAGTCAAGTGGCGTTTCGCAGCCTTTCAGGAAGTAGCAAAGATGGCACACGGAGCCAGGTATTTGAGGGAAAGGAGGGGGAGGTGGTGAGAGGTAAGGAAGAAATCTAAAGAAGTGGAAAAAAGCAACACTAGCAGCCAACAAATGGTACTCAGGGAGCCGACCAGTGCAGGTGGGTGAAACCCAAGCAACACTGGGGTGAAGCTTGTGCTTCCTGGCCAAGAGATTGTGGCCACAGGAAGCAGAGGAGGCTGAGTAGGGGTGAACAAAGGTAGGGGGGAAGCGTATATCGTTGGTTACTGGCTGTTCTGTCTCCTGCTGGAAGCTCTGTAAAGCTGCTTTCTCATATCCCCTGTTCTCTGATCTCCAATAGGAGTCCAAGATGGTGGATCCATGCTGCGTTAGCTGATAGGGGACCTCTGCATGTATCTCTCCTCGATCTCTGTTCTCGGTCAGTTTCTTATTTCATTCACTGCTTGGCTGAGTTCTTTATCTCTTCATTTGATGCTTAGGGTTTCAGGATTGGCGTGTGTCTCTGTTTGACTTAGTTTTTCAGATCTTTGCTATGGAGTGATGGCATGGTGCTTCTGTCTATAGGGCCATGTTGCCTGGAAGTCTCTCAAATCTATTCTTGAGATGGTCTCTAAATTCAGGTGGGATATACTCAAGATTGTACTTTGGCTCTCATGGACTTGTTCTAATTTTCTTCAGTTTCTACTTGAATTTTCATATTAGCAATTGATTATCTGTTCTGCAGTTGGCCCCGGCCTTCTTCTGACTGATGATATTGAGCTTTTCCATGATCTCTTTCCACAGATGTAGTCAATTTGATTCCTGTGTATTCCATCTGGCAAGGTCCATGTGTATAGTTGTCATTTATGTTGTTGGAAAAAGGTATTTGCAATGAAGAAGTTGTTGGTCTTGCAAAATTCTATCATGGGATCGAGCAAATCTGTCTTGGAAGAAGTACAGTCAGAATGCTTCTTAGAGGCAAGGATGATGAAGCTTCATCTCATATTCTTTGGACATGTTATCAGGAGGGGCCAGTCCCTGGAGAAGGACATCATGCTTGGTAAAGTGGAGGGTCAGCAAAGAAGAGGAAGATCCTCAGTGAGATGGATTGACACAGTGGCTGCAACAGTGGGCTCGAGCATAACAATGATCGTGAGGATGGCACAGGCAGTGTTCTGTTCTGTTGTACATAGGGTCACTATGAGTCAGAACTGACTATGGCACCTAACAAGAACAACATTATCATTTATTTTATATACATGCGAAAGCTGGGCAATGAATAAGGAAAACCCAAGAAGAATTGATGTCTTAGAATTATGGTGTTGGTGAAGAATATTCGATATGCATGGACTGCCCGAAGAACAAACAAGTCTGTCTTGAAAGAAGTACAGCCAGAGTGCTCCTTGGAAGTGAGAATGGTGAGACTTCATCTCATGTATTTTGGACATGCTATCAGGACGGACCAGTCCCTGGAGAAGGACATCATGCGTGGTAAAGCAGAGGGTTAGTGAAAAAGAGGAAGACCCTCAACGAGATAGATTGACACTGTGGCTGCAAGATAGCAGTGATTGTGAGGATGGTGCAGGACCAGGCAGTGTTTCATTCTGTTGTACATAGTGTTGCTATGAGTTGGAACCAACTCGAAAGCACTTAACAACAATAATTTATTAAGTACTTACTATATTCTAGACACTGTGCTAAGTACTTTATGTGCATTTTATCCCAGTTATTAGTAACTTCTCCATGTAATAGTACTATTATATCCACTTACAGATGTGGAAATTGAGACTCTAAGAGGTTAAGTAACTGCCTAAAGTTATACAGAAGGTAAGTAGTGGAGCAGGATTCAGGCTTGGCATTCTGAATTATACACCTTAAAATGGTGAATTTTATGACATGTGAATTACATCTCAATAAAAAAAGAAAAGAAAAACTAGAAAAAAAGAAACCTCAAAGCAGGTGAGGAATTTGTCTTTAGCTGGGCTTGTACTTGGTGTTCACATTATCAATCTTCCAATGCTCCATTAAACTCATTGAATGGGCTGTAATTACCACACTCAATATTTGTTCACTTCCCATTTACTCTAGAAACCACTTTCCAAATCAGCATCCATGTGGTCAGGAGCATTGCAATTTTGGAATGTCCACATGAAGTCAAATGTGTCTTATTCCCCAAAGCATTATGTCTCAGCATTGATAGATAAACATCACATGACATGATTGCTGGTTTGAGGAGTCTAAATGAAAGCAGAGAAAAAGTGCAGGATCCCCCAGTTCTTTGAGTGACATTTTGTAGCCCAAGCAAGCTTGGGGAACAAAGAAAGGGAGAAGCACTGAAGCTCTACATCATTTAATAATAATAAGGGACTAAAAAATTATGTTGTAGTAAAAATAATTGCTAACATTTTTTAATCACTCTTCATGCCGGCACTGAATTTATTGCTTATATACTTTATCTCTTTAAATCCTCAAAAAAACCCAACTAGGTAGAAACTATTTAACTCCCTACGTATCATTCTAGGTTCAGTACAGGAAACAGAAATCATTCAATGTATTTTAAATAGAAAGGAATTTAACACAAGGAATTAGATGTTTACAAAAGTGTACCTCTAGGATGAGAATGTTCTGGGATGGGCCTCTAGGAATGATTCTCAGAATACTGAAGAACTAACTTGCCAGGAAGTTACTCTGCCATAATTAGGTAGATGGGGGAATCTGAAGGCTGTCATTGGCATCATTGAGGTCAAGAACACGTCGTTGTAGATGCGTTCTGGGGACCAGGAAACTACTGTAGCTGTTGCCATGAATGCCTAATCTGCCAACAGATGATATCAGCACTGATCCCCCAATATGACAACGTTCCCTAGGGGAACAACCCAGCCACCTGATGGCAGACTGATACATTGTACCTCTTCCATCATGAGATAGTCGGAAATTCATCCCCAGGGGAATAGACATATATTCTGGACATGGATTTGCCATCCCTGCCTATAATGCCTGTAATTGCCACCTTCACCATCTGTAGACTATCAGAATGCTTTATCCACTGCTTATGCCCATGGAATTAACTGGTCTTCCTACAAACACCATCACCTAAAAGTAGCTGACCTAATTAAAAGTGGAATGGTGCCAACTGGGAGACAACACTCTGAAATGACGGGGTTCTGTATTATACCAGTTAAATCAGTTGCTACCAAGTCAATTGCCAACTCATGGTGACCCCATGTGTGTGTCAGAGTAGAACTGTGCTCCATAGGATCTTCAAGAATGACTGATTTTTTTCAGAAGTAGATCACCAGGCCTTTCTTCTAAAGTGCTTCGGGGTGGACTAGACCCCCTAAGCTTTCGGTTAGCAGCCAAGTGCGTTAACCATTTGCACGGCTCAGGGACTCTCAGTATATGCTCTGATTCAGAGAGAAGTATATGGTGCTCTCTCTCCCATAGCCAGAATATATGGGTCCAGGAATCAAGGTATGCAAGTGGTAGTGGCTCCTTTCACTCTTATAACCAATAACTCAGAATTCTTGCTTCCCATTTTGGCAACTTTGACCTCTGATCGTTTGGAGATCTTAATTCGCAAGCAGAGAATGTTTCTACAAGGGGACACACGGTGTTTCCATTTAATAGAAAGCTATCATCTTGCTATTTAGGGTTCCTTTTGCCACTGAATCCAAAGGAAGATAGATGGGTTACTCTGCTAGCTAAAGTAATTTATTCCAACTACCACTGGGAAATTTGGTTGCTGGTACACATTGGGGCCAGGTGGGACTACGTCTGGGACCAGGGGATTCTCTGTGGCTCCTTTTAGTTCTTCCATGATCCATAGTAAAGTTTAATAGAATGCTACAGCAATCAAAGAAAAGGCAGGACTACTGAAGACTCATACTGCTTAGGAATGAAGGTTTGAGTCACCACACCAGGTGAAGAACTCTGAGCAGATGAGCTCCCGGCTGAGGACAACAGAAATATGGACATAATGGAAACCCTGGTGGCATAGTGGTTAAGAGCTATGGCTGCTAACCAAAAGGTCGGCAGTTTGAATTCACCAGGTGCTCCTTGGACACCATATGGGGCAGTTCTGCTCTGTCCTATAGGGTCACTATGAGTCAGAATCCACTTGACGGCAATGGGAATGGATAAAGGAAGTGATAGATATCAACTAGGGACTCATGAATAATTGTAGAAATGAAGCGTGAAGTTGCTTTGCATATTTTCTCCTGTTTATTATGTGTATATAATTATTTGTATATATTAACTATTTTCTTCTTTTCTCTCCTTCTCTCCCTTATAATTTTCTATGTGAGTTATTGGATGTTAACCTTACAATTTCATCCTTAGGTAGCAGAACATTCAGTGGGACTGTGATTGAATTTGAAGAGCAATTAATGTAGCCAGTGATGGATACAATGACAGTTGGGATTGTGTGTCTTCTTGTGGGGAAATGGTGAAAACTTCTTCACTTGAATGAATAATAGCTACATCTTCTTAGATAAAACATAGAGCTGTTTTGTTGTGTGGAAGTTCAAATGTGGATGGAAGGGTGTGTATGGATGTTTTGTAGTGTTCAAAATTTCAATAGAGGCAGGAGTTAAAATAGTTTCCCTGGGCCAAGAGCCAAAAAAAAAAAAAAAATTAATCATAAGGCCATTTACAAAAACAGCAAATTTACACAGAATCAAAACTTAAACAAGTTTTACTTACCAGCGTGAGATAGCATGAGTTAACAATGCTTATCAACATGATTTAACAACACTCATCCAATCAAAATAAGCCAGCTTAGCATTTGGTAACCTACTTTCCCAAAAAAGAGCAACATATTTCTTCATCTAAGCTATAAAAGGCTGCCTTGTAACAGGGTAAGCTTGAGACCCTCTTCACTTTAAATTTGGGTGCTCCGTGTTTGCGAACAGCTTCTCGCTCAATAAACCCTAGTAACTCTAATTGACTTGTTGATACAGATTTTTCTTTTGACAGTAACTAAGGGGATGGGCTGTGCCAGATATAAATTTATTCCCTCTCAGCTCTAAATCCACGCTTACTTCACCCTGCTTTATGATATTGGAGCTGGACTCTGTAGACATTTCTCTTTTGCCAGCTGGAGCACTGTTAGTCTTTGCCCATAAAGCATGCTGGGCAGAGTAGGAGCGAGGTGGCTTTTCTTCCTCCTTCTCATTTGCTATATTCTGCATGGCTGCAAGTGTATCAAGGTTCAGGAACCCAGTAGTGCTCACTTTTAGTGGACTTCGTGACCCAACTGCAATCTGTGCCACCCACTTATTTTTCTGCCACCTAGTAGCTGGCTGCTTCCCTCTTTAAGCTGCAGTCCATGCTTTCTGGAAGGTTCTCTGCCACTCAGATCAGGCTACTCCTGCAGTTGATAAGGTGAGGCTCACATCTGCTAGTAGGTTTCTCCACCACCTTGCCTGCTACTCCTATGGACCGGCTGTGGCTTGTGCTGTGGACCAGCTGCTGCAAGTTTCTCCACTGGGTTGCTCTTGCAGAACAGATGCAGCCCACATCCTCTGGCAAGTTCCTTTGCCACCTGTGAGCTGTGTGTTTCTGTGGCAGTCTTGCCCTCTCTAAGGATGTTTGAATCTTAGTATTGATTGTGGGAGTTCTAAGTTTCTAAGTTCCTTCCTCAGCCCTAGAGCTAGTACCTGTTTTCTGTAGTTGTCACTTCTGTACCCCTTAGAGTTTTCTTTTGCCCCACCCCCCTTTTTAGTACTTAACCACTTTTTTACTATTTAACAATTCTTCTTATTACATTTTTTTTTTTTTGTTCAAATTACTGGCATGATTTTTACCTCCTGACTGAACCCTCACTGATATCAAGAGTAAGAAAAATATCTAAACATTTGAGAGTAGGAAATTGAATCCTGGAAACACCTGGGCTGATAAATCAGACACAGTCCCTGTCCTTACAAAGCTTACAATCTAGTATGTATCTATCACTCATATTTGTTTCCTCACTCAGCTCCTATAATATTCATGACTGACTCCTGCAGATGGAAAGGGGACTGTGGGAAAGAAAAATCACACAGAACAACGATAGAGTTGAAAACTTTTTAGACTATTTAGTTTTGCACATATGTCCAAGTTTTATTACAACTTTGCTGCTAGGGAAAAGGCTTCCTGTTGGTCTATTCAAAGATTCACTCTTGATAGGGATTTTTTTAGGAAAAAAGGAATTAGTTAATTATTGCTAGACTAAATATAACAGGAAAATAATATTTGGTTAAAGGTCATTGGACTCTACACTGTCAGCTGGCTAGGTTTGTGGTGGACACTGTGATGTGATGCCCAGATTCCCTTCAATGAAGAACTTGTTGTCACAGTTGTCAGGAGTGCTTTCATTAGACAGTCTTAAACTGTCAGCCTTTTCAGGGAGTAGCTCAGCTACAGAGAGTCCCCTTGCCCAAAGTCATACCCCTTCTTAGAATTGCCCATAGCTGATGACTGCTCAATGCAAGAGTATAAAGGCCTATCTTGGCCCAATTTGGGACACCTCTGAAGGGCCATTCTAGCTCCAGAACTTTCTGACTAAGTCTTCATCGCAGCCTGACCGCTTGCTCATTTCACTGCTGCTTCCTTCTCCTCCCTCCCAAGGTCATGTCTTAATAAACATTTTTTGTGTTAAATTCTGTCTTAGAGTCTGTTTCCCAGGGGAACCCAATTTGTAACTGTGGGTTACTGATTTCCCAGAACAAAGCCCATTAAAATTTACCAGCGTTTTGCTCAAGCATTTTTATCGGGAATACAAATTTCTTCCTAAAAGGTTATGAATTAGATCACACAAAAGGCTCTGTCCTGGGCTATGTTTGTGACCAAAAAAAAAAAAGCCCAAATAATATTCATTACAAAATTTGTAGGATACTGGAGTTTGGGAATCTGCGTCCCCTGACCCCACTAGAAAACAAAGGGGAAAGGGTGACATCTCTGCTTCACCACAGACAATGGCAGAGCTTCCGAATGTGAGGGCTTCACTTCCCTGTGCTAGCGGGGAACGTGATGACTTGTGGAGCAGTGGCAGTGACTTGAACATAGTAAGACTCCCCCAGGCCAAAAGTGCTTACTGGTGGGACATCATTCTCTGCATCAGAAGTTTGTATTTGGTCAGTTTCCTATCCAGCGACTGGCACTAAGCTGTTGTAAGTTGTTTCTGGGTTGGGGCTAGAGTTCTCACTGCTTAGTGGTTTGGGCTTATACTTGGTGTGTTTTTTCCTCATTATATTCCTTAATATGTAACTTGGTGACTCAGGGACTGATTACCCAATAAGCAAGGTACACAAGGGAATTGACTTGACCTCAATGGGTTTGGTTTTTTGGTTTTTGGTGTTGTTGGGGAGCCCTGGTGGCACAGTGGTTAAGAGCTTGGCTGCTAGCCAAAAGATTGGCAGTTCAAATCCACCAGCCACTCCTTGGAAAACCTATGGGACAGTTCTACTTTGTCCTGTAGGGTCACTATGAGTCAAAATTGACTTGATAGCAACAGGTTTGGTTTGGTTTTTGGTGTTGTTGGGGAGAATTAGATGAGTGGGGAGGAGAGGAGATGGTGTATGGTGGGAGCCTGAAATTTGAGTTATGCCTCTAAATGTGACTTCATTTTTACCCACAAGCTCGTGAGGCCTGGGGATATTATGGTACAGATATTTTCCCAAGTTGCAAGTTTTCCTAAGAAAGTAACAAAAATGCCTCAATCCAGACAAAAAACCCACCACCGTCAAGTCAATTCTGACTCACAGCAACACCATAGAATTTCCAAGGCTGTGAATCTCTGCAGAAGCAGACTGCCACATCTTTCTCCTGCAGAACCACTGGTGGTTTTGAACCACCAACCTTTCGATTACTGGTCAGTTGCTTTAACCACTGTGCCACCAGGCCTTCTCCAATCCAGACAAGGTGTTTGCAAATATTGGCATATGAAATACACATTTCCAGTTTGCATTAGAATGTACACGTACCTCTTGTACTACTGCTGCCTGCACACACAAAAGTCTTTCATGGGTCTGGACAAGATGTCCTTGCTCTTACTAGCATTCTTACCCGGAAGTCTCCTCTGCTCACTTACATCAGCATCATTAAAAAGAATTACCCACATAACATCCTCAGGTGACTAATTGTTGCAAAAAATTATTATGATGTTAACTTTAGAAAAGATTATCAAAAAGCAGTAGTAATGCCTGACTTACCTACAACTTGTACTTTTGTACATTATTACATTTCAATATCCCTAAATTAAAATTTTTTTTTAATATTTGCACATCTGCTGATAAGTGAACATTTTGGTCTATCACACCGTCTGCCAGGCAGTAGTTGGGTTTTGACATCTTTGTGCAGTACTATTTGTACAGCTATATGAATTCAAAAAAAATTTTTTTATTGTACTTTATATGAAGGTTTACAGAACAAATAGTTTCTCATTAAACAGTCAGTACACGTATTATTTTATGACATTGGTTAACAACCCCATGACATGTCAACACTCTCCCTTCTCGACCTTGGAGGACCTTTTTTTCTCTTTTTGGTGAAAATATACATAGCCGAAGTTACACCATTTCGAAAGTTTCTACATGTACAATTCAGTGACATCGATTACATTCTTCCAGCTGTGCTGCTAGTCTCACTATCCTTCTCCAAACCATTCCATCACCATTATCTTCAACTCCCTGCCTCCTAGGCTTCCCATCAAACCTTTTGAGTTACTGTTGTCACTTTGATCTCACATAGATAATTCTTTTTTTTTTTTGTATCTTAGATGAAGGTTTGCAGTATATGAATTTTTTGTGCATTTTATTGGTACTTTAGGAAAACAAGTGGAAAATAGAAAAATGGAATTGTGATACTAGTGATAAAATGTGTACATCTTATAATCTTACTGCAACTGAGATAAAATGGCCATTATTAGGTTATGCTGAAAGTAGTGACTCTCTTCTCATTTGAATGTCCATTGGTGTTAACTCAGTTCATTTTGTGTTGCTTTGGAATGGAAAAACAATTAAAGAACAGAAAAAGAATGCTGGAAATATATAATTAGAGATTTTATATATATATATATACATTTTAGCTTATCGAGAATAGACTTCTTTCCCTTCCTTCGAAAACATAGTTGGATTTTTCACACATTTGACTTTTACACAAGATTTTTGGAACAAATCATGTATTAAAATAGGAGAGTTACTGCTTATACATTTTATTTTTTCCCATTTTTAAAAAACTATTGAATGTAATTTACATACCATAAATTCACCTGTTTTAAGTGTACAATTCAGTGATTATACATTTACAGAGTTGTATAAACATCACTGCAATTTTATTTTGAATAATTTTCATCACTCCAAACAGAAACCTGGTACCTGTTTGCAGTCACTTCTCATTCCCACCCCCAACCTTAGCAGCCACTGTTTCTGTCTTTATAGATTTACTTCTTCTGGATGTTTCATAAAAATAGGGCCGTAAGATATGTGGTATATTTGGGTTTGGTTTTGTTTCACTTAGCATGTTTTTGAGGTTCATCTATGTTGCAGCATGTATCAGAAATGTATTGCTTTTTATTGCTGAGTAATAATATTCCATGGTATGGATGTACCACATTTTGTATATCCCTTCCTCAGTTGATGAATATTTGGGTGGTGTCATGGATTGAATTATGTCCCCCCAAAAATGTGTGTATCAGTTTGGCTGGGCCATGATTCCTGGTACTGTGTGATTTTCCGGTATGTTGTGAATCCTGCCTCTATGATGTTAATGAGGGAGGATGGGCCGCAGTTGTGTTAGTAAGGCAGGACTGGATCTACAAGACGGATTGTGTCCTGAGGCAATCTCTTGAGATATAAAAGACAGAAGTGAGCAGTGAGACAGGGAGACCTCATACCATCAAGAAAGCAGTGCTGGGAGCAGAGCACGTCCTTTGGACTGGGGTCCCTGCGCAGAGAAGCTCCTAGTCTGGGGCAACACCGAAGAGAAGAAGGCCGACAGAGAGAGAGAGCCTTTTCCTGGAGCTGACACCCTTAATTTGGACTTGTAGCCTACTGGACTGTGATGACAATAAATTTCTCTCTGTTAAAACCATCCACTTGTGGTACTTCTGTTAGAGCAGCGCTAGATGACTGAGACAGGTGGTTTCTATTATGAATAATGCTGTTAGGAACATTCATGAGCAAGCTGTTGTGTGAACATGTGTTTTCATTTCTCTGTATACCTAGGTATGGAATTGCTGCGTCGGATGGTAAGTCTATATTTAACTTGTTAATGCTTATACATTTTCCTGGGATATCACTGGTCAAAACTGAAAAGGAACTCTGAGGAAGATGTGGAGATTTTCAGATACTAAAAGCAAAAACCAAGCCAGTTGCCATTGAATCAATTTGGACCCATGGCAACCCTATGTGTGTCAGAGTAGAACTGTGCTCCATAGAATTTTCAAGGCTGTAACCTTTGAGAAGCAGATCTCCAGGCCTTTCTTCTGAGGGACCTCTAGGTGGATTAGGACTACCAACATTTTGGTTAATAGTTGAGTGTTTAACCATTTGTGCCACCCAGGGACTCCGTACTAAACGCACCACCATAATAATTGCAGTAACTCCTGTTATTGAAGCACTTACTGTGTTTCAGGCTCTATGCTTACTGTGTCACATACCTAATCTCATTTAATTCTTACAGTCATTAGTTGAAATAGTTATTATGTACCCCTCCAACTTTACAAAATGACAACCTAGACTTCATAGACTTGAGATGACTTGTCCAAAGTCACACAGCCAGTAAGTAGAGGTGCTTTGTTGATTCCAAAGCCCATTTCCTAATCAGTACCTTGTATTGCTCTCCTGTGTTCTCAACAGTCAACTTTTTTTTTAAATTGTGCTTTAAGTGAAAGTCTATGGTTCAAGTCAGTTTCTCATACAAAAATTTATATACATATTGCTATGTGACCCTAGCTGCTCTCCCTATGACAGCACACTCCTCCTTTCCACCCTGGATTTCCTGTGTCCATTCAACCAGTTTCTGTCCCTTTTTGCCTTCTCACCTCACCTCCGGACAGGAGCTGCCCATTTAGTCTCATGTATCTACTTGAGCTAAGAAGCACTCTCTTCACGAGTATCAGTTTATGTCCCGTAGTCCGGTCTAATCTTTGTCTGAAGAGCTGGCTTAGGGAACAGTTTCAGTTCTGGGCTAACAGAGAGCCCAGGGGCCATGTCTTCTGGGGCTGCTTCAGTCTCAGTCAGACCATTAAGTCCAGTCTTTTACTAGAATTTGAGTTCTATACCCCACTTTTCTCCTGCTCCGTCAGGGACTTTCTGTTGTGTTCCCTGTCAGGGCAGTCATTGGTGGTAGCCGGGCACCATCTAGTTCTTGTGGTCTCAGGCTGATGGAGTCTCTGGTTTATGTGGCCCTTTCTGTCTCTTGGGCTAATATTTTCCTTGTGTCTCTGGTGTTCTTCATTCTCCTTTGCTCCAGGTGGGTTGGGACCAATTGATGCATCTTAGATGGCCGCTCGCTAGATTTTAATCAACAGTCAACTTTTTAACAAAACTTTCTAGAGTCAGACTATGTCCAGGTAATACATCTGTGTGAAAGAAATAGCGTAAAGCCTTACATCTGGCTGTACTGATAAATGAAATGTTTTCAGGGACAGGAAATGACAAACTTGAGATAAAACCTCAAAATGTTTTTATTAGATATTGAAAAGGGGAACAACAGAATGCCCAATGTATCAGGAGTCGATACGACATTCTGCAGAAGACTGGATTTAATGAAACATTTGTTTTGCTAGTCTTCAAAGTACATAGGAATGCTATAGGAAAATAGCATTAGAACCAACAACACAATACATAATTACCAAATTATTACTATCATAGAGAGTTATCTGTCTCCCCTTAAGTTTAAATCTGAATGAATTAATGTATTCCTTTCTCTGTATTTGTTTCTTACTTAAAATGTGAAAGCAGCCCTTTCCTAATCTAGAGAAGAAGTTAAAGCGAGAAGAATTGTGTTGTTAGTTAATAGTTGCTGCTATCCCATTTGCAGAGGCAGAAATACAAACCCACAATTGTTGACAAAATACTAGAAAGGTTTTACAAAATGGTGCAGAGACCTCAGGGAAAGAGCTGGGTTTCTGTTAAGAGCCATGCTGCATCCTGTAAATACATTAATCAAAGGAGTAAATTAACGTAAGGAAGGAAAGGAAACTTCAGCTTAGAGGAGCCAATAAAAATTCTAGAAATGAAGCAGCAGAAACTGATGATAATGGTAGCTTAGAAAATTAGGCCCATTGTATTAAGACCAAGTCAATTTTATTTTTCCTGAGGATCTGTTTTTAGAAATGAATGATACTTGTATTTGAGAGTTGAGAAGACATAATCAATTTATTTATTCAGTCAGCAAACGTATACCAGGTGCTGGTGATAGTTATGTTTGGTGAGACTCAAAGTTGCGTAGGATGTGTGGGCCAGGAAAGTGGTTGGGGGAATGTGTGGGGTGTTCCAGGCAGAGGAAACAGCATATGCAAAGGCACAGAGGAGAGGCAGATGCTGATATTGAAGGAATGATTTTCTCTGGGTAGTAGGAAGAAAAAAAAATTGTTCTAATCTAAAGCATAAATTCATGGCTTATTTTCACCTTCTGGGGAGGAACAGCATTCATGGCACAGATGGATGGTTCATTCTGCTGAGGATAACACCTGTGATTCATGGGAGGGGTGAGGAGTGAACAGGAGTACCGTGGAATGGGGTGGGCAGGGCAGGCATATGAGAAAAAGAGAGCAGAATTACTTTGCCAAGGAAAGTGAGAAGTAAGAGGAATTTGGAGTTTGGAGGGCACCATGGAAGAAGGGAGCTGAGAAACTTGGAGACAGGGGAACAGTGAGGAGAATAAATGAAAAGATGACAAAGCCAAGACCAAGAAAAAACTTTGAGCAAAACAGAGAAATCCTTGTGAGCTAGAGAATAGGAGAATCAGTGATAAGGGGGACATAATTCCCTTCTGAAGAATGTGCAAAACATTGGGAAGGGCATTCTACATCATGTGGGACAGTGGCTTGAATCGTTTTTATTTGGATATTAATGAGTAACCCCAGCAGACTGGAGGACTCTGGGTGACAGTTGAATTACATCTATTTTGCCAAATTAACATCTTATGTTTGCAAGTTTCATCAATTTTTACTAACTAGCAAAAATAGAGAATTACTTTATTCTTCAAGATGGGCAGCCTGTGCACTCCATTTGTTATATTTAAAAATAATTTAAATTAATGATTTTGTAATTTATGTTCTGAATAAGAATACTTGAAAAATGTAATCTACAAAATATAATAATTTTGAGTAAATAAAATTATACATAATACAATTTTATGTTCCTAACACAACAAAAAGTTTTGTGTATTTAAAATTTTCCCAAATGTCTAATTAAAAAATACAGTCTTCATTATTTAAATATTTCTTGGAAATTTATAAGTCTAATCTGTAGGCTGAATCAGTTCTCTGATCTGGAGGAAGGACATGAAGTAAACACTTGTTACTGTCCACTGTCCTTTAAAGTAGACTGATTGTCATTGACATTGAGGAAGTCAAGGAACTGAGAGACCAGGGTGTTGTGTGGCTTATTTATGTGGGTAATGGCACCACCCAGAATGGTGATAGGAGTTGGAAGGGAGAGGAAGTGTCAAGCTACATGCCAAAGTCTTCAGTGAACGGCAGGTCATGAACAAGAGGCTAGAAAATGATGATTTTATAGGGGAGGAGAAGAAGGTAGTGTAGCTGAGTGGGGTGAAACTTCAGTAATTTTTCTTTTACTAAAGGAAGAGTAATGGTCTGGAAGCTATTTGTGATGGTGAAAAGGACACTGATCTTACCTCCCAACCTTTAGTAGGTGATATGTTGTTGAGAGAGCATCAAGGGACTTGGTGTTCTCAGGGGACCACCACGCTTCAGTTTAGGCAGAAAGAGGAGGTTCCAATCTGAGAAAAGATTGGGAATGTAGGAATATACGGGAGTTTGTAGATCTCAGAATGGGAGTTGAAGAGGACACAAAGGAATTATTGGGGAGGAAGGCAAGGAACCATCAAGTATCTGTCAGTTTGTCATACTGTGGTAGCTTGCGTGTTGCTGTGGTACTGGAAGCTTTGCCACCAGTATTTCAAATATCAGCAGGGGCACCCTTGATGGACAGGTTTCAGCAGAGTTTCCAGACTAAGACAGACTAGGAAGAAGGACCTGGCAGTTTAATTCTGAAAAAATTGGCCTTTGAAAACCTTATGGATAGTAGTGGAACATTGATACAGTGCTGGAGGTAAGCCCCTCAGGTTGGGAGTCACTCAAAATTTGACAGGGGAAGAGCTGCCTCCTCAAAGTAGAGTCAACCTTAATGATGTGGATGGAGTCAAGCTTTCGAGACAATCGTTTGCTGATGTGGCACAACTCAAAATGCAAAGAAACAGCTGCAAACATCCATTAATAATTGGAATGTGGAATGTACGAAGTATGAATCTAGGAAAATTGAAAGTCGTCAGAAATGAAATGGAACACATAAACATCGATATCTTAGGCGTTAGTGAGCTGAAATGGACTGCTATTGGCCATTTTGAATCAGGCAATCAAAGGTCTACTATACCAGGAATGATAAATTAAAGAGGAATGGCGTCGTGTTCATCGTCAAAAAGAACATTTCAAGATCTATCCTGAAGTACAAAGCTGTCAATGATACGATAATATTCATACGCCTACAAGGAAGACAAGTTAAAACAAATATTATTCAAATTTATGCACCAACCACTAAGGCCAAAGATGAAGAAATTGAAGACTTTTACCAACTTCTGCAGTCTGAAATTGATCAAACATGCAATCAAGATGCATTGATAATTACTGGTGATTGGAATGCATAAGTTGGAAACAAAGAAGAAGGTTTGGTAGTTGGAAAATATGGCCTTGGTGATAGAAAGGACACTGGAGATCACAGGATAGAATTTTGCAAGACCAATGACTTCTTCATTGCAAATACCTTTTCTCACCAACATAAGTGGCGACTATACATGTGGACCTTGCCAGATGAAATATACAGGAATCAAGTTGACTACATCTGTGGAAAGAAATGATGGAAATATCATCAGTCAGAACAAGGCCAGGGGCCAACTGTGGAACAGACCGTCAACTACTCATATGCAAGTTGAGTTGAAGAACATTAGAACAAGTCCAGGAGAGCCAAAGTACAACCTTGAGTATATCCCATCTGAACTTAGAGACCATCTCAAGAATAGATTGAACACCAGTGACCAAAGACCAGACAAGTTGTGGAATCGCATCAAGGACATCATACATGAAGAAAGCAAGAGGTCATTAAAAAGAGGGGAAAGAAGAAAAAGACCAAAATGGATACCAGAAGAGACTCTGAAAGTTGTTCTTGAACATAGAATACCTAAAGCAAAAGGAAGAAATGATGAAGTAAAAGAGCTGAACAGGAGATTTCAAAGGATGGCTCAAGAATACAAAGTATTATAATGACATGTGTAAAGACCTGGAGATAGAAAACCACAAGGGAAGTACATGCTTGGCATTTCTCAAGCTGAAAGAGCTGAAGAAAAAATTCAAGCTTCAAGTTGAAATATTGAAGGATTCTACAGGGAAAATACTAAATGACACAGGAAGCATCAAAAGAAGTTGGAAGGAATACACAAAGTCACTATGCCAAAAAGAATTGGTTGACATTCAGCCATTTCAAGGGGTAGCATACGATCAAGAACTGATGGTACTGAAGAAAGAGGTCCAAGTTGCACTGAAGGCATTGGCAAAAAACAAGGCTCCAGGAACTGACGGGATACCAACTGAGATGTTTCAACAAATGGATGCGGCGCTGGAGGTGCTCACTTGTCTATACCAAGAAATTTGTAAGACAGCTACCAGGCCAACTGACTGGAAGAGATCCATATTTGTACCGATTCCAAAGAAAGGTGATCTAACAGAATGTGTAAATTATCGAACAATATCATTAATATCACACAGAAGTAAAATTTTACTGAAGATCATTCAAAAGTGGTTGCAGCAGTACATCAGCAGGGAACTGCCAGAAATTCAAGCTGGATTCAGAAGAAGACGTAGATCGAGGGATACCATTGCTGATGTCAGATGGATCCTGGCTGAAAGCAGAGAATACCAGAAAGGTATTTACCTGTGTTTTACTGACTATGCAAAGTCATTAGACTGTGTGGATCGTAACAAATTATGGATAACATTGTGAACAATGGGAATTCCAGAACACTTAATTGTGCTCATGTGGAACCTGTACATAGACCAAGAGACAGTCATTTGAACAGAACAAGGGGATGCTGCATGGTTTAAAGTCAAGAAAGGTGTGTGTCAGGGTTATATCCTTTCACCATACTTATTCAATCTGTATGCTGAATAAATAATCTGAGAAGCTGAACTGTATGAAGAAGAACAGGGCATCAGGATTGGAGGAAGACTCATTAACAACCTACAATATGCAGATGACACAACCTTGCTTGCTGAGAGTGAAGAGGACTTGAAGCACTTACTGATGAAGATCAAAGACTACAGCTTTCAGTATGGATTACACCTCAACATAAAGAAAACAATCCTCACAACTGGACCGATAAGTACCATCATGATAAACAGAAAATATTGAAGTTGTCAAGGATTTCATTTTATTTGGATCCACAATCAAAGCCCATTGAATCAGCGGTCAAGAAATCAAATGATGCATTGCACTGGGCAAATCTGCTGCAAGAGATCTCTTTAAGTGTTAAAAAGCAAAAATGTCACTTTAAGGACTAAGGTGTGCCTGTCAGAAGCCATGGTGTTTTCTATTGCCTCCTATGCATGTGAAAGCCGGACAACGAATAAGGAAGCCAGAAGAAGAACAGATGCCTTTGAATTATGGTGTTGGCAGAGAATATTGAATATAGCATGGACTGCCAGCAGAAGGAACAAATCTGTCTTGCTCATTAGAAGCAAAGGTGGTGAGACTTTGTCTCACATACTTTGGACATGTTATCAGGAGGGACCAGTTCCTGGAGGACATCACGCTTGGTAAAGTATAGAGTCAGTGAAAAAGAGAAAGACCCTGAGCGAGATTAACAGACACAGTGGCTTCAGCAGTGGGCTCAAGCATAACAATGATTGTGAGAATGGTGCAGGATCGGGCAGTGTTTTTTTCTGTTGTCCATAGGGTCGCTATGAGTGGGAACCAACTAGAGGGCTCCTAACAACAAAGCAAGGAGGGCCGGGTCAATTGAGGGAATGTAGAGAGCAGGTGGGAAGGAGTGTTAGATAGGCAAGGTGACCCCTTGGATGGTATTCATTCTGAGATTCCTTGATGAACAAGGTGCTTAACAATGTGGTCCAGCGGCTCCTGTAGCTTCCCATGGGGGTGCAGCATGAAGAGAGAGATAGTAGGTGATCCAGGGCATCATCCCCAGGTTCACATGGAACAGCTGCTTGGACCCAGATCCCAACTTGTGGTAGGCCCGTGCTTCCCTCTCCAGCCTCTTCTCACCTCATTTCACTCTCTGTGCCAGTCTCTGCAGTCTGCTTTTAGATCCTCCATCCTACCACATTCTTCCTTGCCACAGAGACTTGACATATGCCTTTTCTCTGCCTGGAATGATCTTACTCATCCTTCTGATCTTGATTAAAATGTCGCTTCCCTGGATACACTCCATGCCCCCCAGTCATTCCGTCTCATCTCACTGTGTACCTTTCCTTCACAGAACTTATCAGTTGTAATTTTACATTTCTTTGTGTTCCCATTTAATTAAAGCCTCTCTCTCCCTCTCGTCTGTAACTTCTGTGATGGCCATGTCTGTTTTATACACATGGTCTCTCAACATCTATCCTAGTACTTGTACATAATAGGTAGGGTAGTATAAAAATATGTCTACAAATGCTTTGACACTCCCACTTTCAAGGGGTGGAGTCTATTCTCTTGAATGTGGTCCAGACTTAGTGACTTACTTCTAACAAATAGGATGTGGTAGAAGTGACAGCGTGTGACTTCTGAGGCTAGGTTATAGAAGGGATACAGCTTCTTTCTGTTGCTTTCTTGCTCTTGGGTTGCTCACTCAGGGGAAGCCATGCCATGCTGGGAGGTTACTCAAGAAACCACGTGGAGAGGAACTGAGGCCTCCTGCCAACAGCCGACATCAACTTGCCAGCCATTAGAGGGAGTTACCTTGAAAGTGGATCCTCCAGCCCTAGGCAAGGGCTGCACCTTCAGAAAGCTGCACCTATGGCAGGCGTCTGACTGCAACCTCATGAGAGACTCTGAGCCATCAGCATCACCCAGCCAAGTTGCTCCCTGTGAGACAGAATAAATAATTATTGTGGTTTTAAGCATCTAAGTTCTGGGATAATTTGTTATGCAGCAATAGATAACTAATATAATAGGTTCTCAATAAATACTTGCTGAATGAATGAGTAAGCAAATTCATGAAGTTTTTTTTTGTTGTTGTTTGTTTTCCGGTTTGGCACGAATCCATAATTACATCAATAATGATTCTAACAGGTGCCTGAAATTTTCTTTTGCATCTTCTCTGGATTTTATATTATGGGCTTTTCTTCCATATGAATTAGAGTAAAAATTGATTGGAGCAGAAAAATAAAAAACAAGTCAGCAAAAAATCTAGCCCTTGAAAGACTGTGTTTAGCTGAGTGATATCAATAATAATTACATTATGAGAAATGATTAATTTGCTCTTCCACTACACTGTCAAAGATTGGTTGGATTATGAGTAAAGCAGACAAGGCGAAACTCTTAAGGATCATTAAATCATGGGGAAATTTTGGTTAAGAAAGGTGTTTGTTTGTTTTTTAAATGAATCTTAAAAATAGATTATTACCCAGTCTTTAGGGAAGTAAAGTTGTCTTACATATCATTACATGCTTTAACCAATTGTACCTTTTGGGTTAAAAAGGCCAAATATCTAGGGGTCATCAACCACTGCAATTGCTTTGTTTTTGCCTCTGTCAACAGACCTCCTGAATCCTTTCAGCCTCACAGAGGACAAAGAGGGAATTTTCATAGAGAGTCGTGATCTGATGAGGTGGAACATTTCATTGTTCCCTGTTGCAGCCGCAGAGGAGAGGCAATGCCTGGCACACAGCAGGCGTTCAAAAAGTATTTGCTGAATATGTGAATGAGTGAATAAATCTCTTTATACATTATAATAATTCAGATGTAAAATGCTATTCTAGTTGCCTAAGTAGGAATGAATGCATAACTAATACTATCTGGCAAAAATAGAGAAAGTCTGAATTATGTAGCATCAGTCTGACAGGTACAGTGAACTACTATGTTATTGTTTGTTTGCTCATGTTTATATTTTCTTCACAAAAATATAATTTTTGCTTTATAACTGCTTAGTTAGTTAGGGGTGTGGCTGATTCTGTGTACTAGTTCACTCAACATCTGTTTCAGTCCTGTTCTAGTGTGCCTTCCTGAGATGCAGAGACTGAAAAGCTAAAAACTACGTTTCCCAGACACCTTTGCTGCTAGGGTTTCAAATGAGACTTAGGCTCCTTCAAACAGATGCATTCACATAGGACCTGAAAATGAACTGAGTTAAGTGGAGAGAGAGTCTGAGGCATCCATCTTGTTGATCTTGATGGTCCGTCTTAGAGGGAGGAAGTTTGATCTGGACGACTTGGAAGCTGTGGTGATGGTTCCCCAGTTTGGCAAGCGGCTTCCTGAGATGGAAGAGGTGGTGGATTCTAGCTAGTGGCTGTAGTGTTTATTCCTTGATTCCGCAGATAGTTTACTGTTCTTGGCAGGAGCTGCAGCTTCCTTGGCAGCCCAGCTCAGTGGTGTGGCTTTGAGAGTTGTTCCTGGGAGATCAGAATAGAGTCTATTTCTTCAGCCCATCCAATGATATTGCAAACCATTTAATACCTTGCAATAAATTCCTTTCTGTTCAAAGGAGTAGGTTTTTTTTTTTAACTCTGCCACTGAATCCTAACCAAAGCAAGGGGCTAGGAGTTACTACACAACTGACAGAATGATTTATTACTATGTAGATTATTAAAGTACAGACTTACTTGAATATTTATGAAATTTCACATACTCTTGTCAAGGAGATCCAGTTTCAACAAAAATATGTGCTTTTCAAAAATTTTTTAAAAAATCCTACCGAATTTGAATTCTATTGCAGTATCCTTTTGCTGTTTGCTAATGCTATTCGGACTCTTTGGTTTGCAAGGAAGAGAATTATACTGGATTTAAGCAAAAGAAAAGTGAATTTATATAAGGATACAGGTCTTTTCATAGAACCCAAGGGCAAGGATGCAGCTAGACCTTGGGAATGGCCTAGAGCCAAGGATTAGTGTTATAGAGAATCTGGAAAGCCCTCTCTCCAGCTCTCACCCTTGACCCTCTCTGCGTATCTGCTTCATTCTTTCTCACTACTAACTTCCTCTGCTTCCCAAACCACAGAGTTAAAAAAAAAAAAAGGCTTTATTTACAACACCTATGTTTATATTTCCTCCATTTAAGAGGACAGACAGGCTCTATTCCTAGACTGTATTCCAGAATCTTGAGGAAAGACCATGAGTAGCCCAGCTTCATTCAGGTGCCCAGCTCCATCATGTTCCACAACTCCTGAGAATGCCATTCACCTTGGTTTCTATGTGGAGAGCACCCCTGATCACAACATTTTGTAGAATACCATGTGAATGGTGCCCCTTGGAATTTTGTCCCTAGGGACCAACCAGCTAGAGTTTGGAGTCAGAGTCAGAGTCTGCTCCTAGACCCACCTCCTGCAGGGGAAGGTGGGTCTGCAGGAAGGGGAAGCTTCTATATGTGTGGGAATTATTGGTTGCTGAGGAGACATGGATGTCCATTATGTGACGATATACTGATTTTAAATATCAAGGGTAGACAAACTACAGCCTATGGGCAAAATTCAGCCTGCCCCCTGTTTTCGTAAATACAGTTTTATTGGAACACAGCCATACCTATTCGTTTACAAATTGTCTATGACTGTTTTTGTTCTACAATGACAGAGTTGAGCAGTTGCAAAATAGACAGTATAGTCCACAAAGCCTACGATATTTACTACCTGGCCCTTTACAGAAAATGTGTGCCAACCCCTATATTATTGTTGTTAGGTGCTGTTGAGTCGATTCGAACTCATAGCAACCCTATAAGACAGAGTAGAACTGCCCTACGGGGTTTCCAAGGAGTGGCTGGTGGATTTGAACTGCCAACCTTTTGGTTAGCGGCTTAACCACTGACCCACCAGGGCTCCAACCCCTATATTAGACCCTTGCTATTCGAAGTGTGGACCACAGGCCAGAAGCCTCAGCAATACCTGGAAGCTTTTCAGGCTGCCACTCTGGACCTGCTGAATCAGAACTTGTTTTTTAACAAGATCCCCAGGTGATTCAGAGGCACATTAAAGTTGGAGAAGCACTGTTAGACTCTTCAGTGGGCACTATCAATACTATTGAAACTTTCATGTCATCTAAGCCCCTTTCAGCCTGTGGGATATGATACAATGCCCCAGGCAAATTAGATTAGTGTGCCACTGTCCCTGGGTTTGATGTAGCAATTTTTTCTGACTATGTCAGGGCAGAATGTAATTATCATCAGCAGGATCCTTGTTAAGCATCTGCCTGGACAAAAGGATACCCAGCTACCATCTGTTAGGAGTCTACTCATTCATTCTATTATAACAAATATTTATTGAAGAGCGTACTCTGTGCCAGGCATTGGACTACAACGGTGAACAAGTTGGCACAGTCCCAGACCTTAGTGTTATGTTACATAGTTTCATTTAATTCTTCCTAAAGTTATGAGGTGGGTACTTTAATCTCCATGAGGACACTGAGCTCAGAGGTTAAATGACTTGCTCAAAGTCATATGGCTGGTGAATGACAGAGCTGAAAATTGAACTTATGTCTTTCTGATGCCACGGTTTATGCTTTCTTCTTTTCAGCACTACTAGACATGATTCGGGGAGATTATAATCTAAATTAAGTCTACAGCTAGAGAGCCAGTGTTTTAGAGATAAGAAACAGATTATTCGTATCTCCCACTTCCCAGATACAACCAAGATGATGGTGCAAGATTGGGGCAGGCTGAAAACTAGAGGAACCGAGCTCATCTCCTAAGATCTTCTCTTCAGATGTGACAGACCTGCCACCTTTCCCTGTGAGAGAGACAGATGACTCTGTTTCAATTGCTCCTTCTAGATACCTGGAATGAAGCTCTAGGGTAAGATGAGACAAGCACTGCCCTGGGGAGAAAGGGTGTCAGAGTTAGTGCTTCTTCCTCCAAGGAACTCTCAGGACAAATGCTATTCACTGGGTCACCTTACCATTCTAACTCTCCTACTCACCTGTTCTATATATCCCCTCAAATGACCCAGCTTTCCTTCCTCGCCGTGCTCCTAAATCTTTCCATTGCACCCTCTTGAACTTACATTCTGAGACCTACAATTCCTTTATATACCTATATCTTCAAACTGGAGGAGAGAGATGACATGGGCAGAGGGAGGTAGAAGGTGGGATGGTGGGACCAGGGTACAAGTGCACTATGGAGAGAGATGTTGGACTGGACACAAGTCGTGAGGGAAGAGAAATGAAGTTGAAGAAGTAGGGTTGGTCCTGGGAAGGAAGAGGGAAGCATAGGAATGACAGGCAAGGAGTAGAATACTCCTTGGTGGAGAAGGAGGAGGAAGATGGGACTGAGAAGCCAGCAGTGATGGGCCCAAAAACAACAACATCATCATCCCCATCTCAATAACAACAACTTTATGAGGTAAATACTATTATTATCTCCAGTTCATAGTTAAACCACCTAAGAAATAGAAAGATTGGGTAAATTGTCCCACATCACAATGCTAGTAAGTGGTAGAGCCAAGATTGAGACAGAGACAGGCTGGCTTCAAAATCTGTACTCTTATCTACCAGCCTATGCTGTCTCTTAAGGGATACCTCACTGAAAACAATGAGAATGTTTCTCTTTGGATATCTCTGGTTTATGTTCAAGAAATGCACTTGCATTTTATTAATAAGCAGGAATTAGTCAATGATTACCTCAGTTCATCTATACACCCTAAATCAAAGCATCCAACAAGTTACAATAGTATGTGTGTGCATGTTTTAAGGAAAACAGTCAGCATTAATATCTAAATCTAACAGATGGTTGGAATTTTTTCCAGGTGATTTCTAATTTGAACTGGGGAAGAATTTATTCTGACTTAAAGTTACAACCTGTTGCAGATTGAATTGTGTCTCCCAATAGATATACTGAAGTCCTAATCTCTGTTCCTGTCAATGTGACATTGTTTGGAATCCTGATTTGGATTTCTAGCCTCCAGAACTGTGAGAATATAAATCTCTGTTCTTTAAGGTGACCTGTTTTGGGTCTGGGGACCATGGTTTCAGGGGACATCTAGATCAATTGGCATGACAAATTTATTAAGAAAATGTTCTGCCTCTCACTTTGGTGAGTGGCCTCCGGGGTCTTAAAAGCTAGCAAGCAGCCATCTAAGATGTATCAATTGGTCCCAACCTACCTGGAGTAAAGGAGAATGAAGAACACCAAAGATACAGGGAAAATATTAGCCCAAGAGACAGAAAGGGCCACAAAACCAGAGACTCCATCAGCCTGAGACCAAAAGAACTAGATGGTGTCCGGCTACCACCAATGACCACCCTGACAGGAAATACAACAGAGAGACCCTGATGGAGCAGGAGAAAAGTGGGGTGCAGAACTCCAATTCTAGTAAAAAGACCAGACTTAACGGTTTGACTGAGACTGGAGGGGCTCTGGAAGACATGGCTCCCGGACTCTCTGTTGGCCCAGAGCTGAAACCATTCCCCAGGCCAACTCTTCAGACAAAGATTAGCCTGGACTATGGGACATAAAATGATACTCATGAGGAATGTGCTTCTTAGCTCAAGTAGATGCATGAGACTAAATGGGCAGTTCCTGTCCGGAGGCAAGATGAGAGGGCAGAGAGGGTCAGGAGCTGGCTTAAGGGACATGGGAAATCCAGGGTGGAAAGGAGAAGTGTGCTGTCACAGTATAGGGAGAGCAACTAGGGTCACATAGCAATGTGTGTATAAATTTTTGTATGAGAAACTAACTTGAATTGTAAACTTTCACCTAAAGCACAATAAAAATAAATAAATAAAGTAACCCATTTTGTGGTATTTTGTCACACCACCCCTAGGAAACTAAGATACAACATTTATGTGTCTTGATTTTAGCATCTGTAAATAGTTTTCAACTTAAGGATAATACAAGGTTTCCTAGAAGATCATGAGGATTAATCAATTAAAATATAAGAAAGATTTTCAAATTGCATCCATTCAACAGACATTCACTGAGTAGCTCTAGGGTGCTGGTTCTGTGCTGGGTGTGAGGAAGACAAAGATGAACAGGACATTAATTTGAGCTATTCAAAGTAAGGCAGTCATGTCTGCAGTTAGAAAGGTTCAGGATAGCACGAAAAGGACTAGCAGGGAGTTGGAGCTAAGGGAGTAGAGGGGAGGGTACACTAACTGTGCCTGGGGCTTTAGGGAAGGCTTTGCTGAAGCTGTACAAGGAAGACCCTCTGTCTTGGTTTGGGTTCCTCTAAGCAGACTCTGGACTCCCTAGGTGGTGCAAATGGTTAACATGCTCAGCAGCTAACTGAAAGGTTGGGGGTGCAAGTCCACCCAGAGGTACCTCGGAAGAAAGACCTTGCAATTTACTTCTGAAAATCAGCCATTGAAAACCCTATAGAGCACAGTTCTACTCTGACACACATGGAATCGCCATGAGTAAGAATCAACTCAATGGCAACAGGTAAGCATACTCTGAGACAAGGATTAGGCACAAGTAGCTTATTTGAGGGGTGATCCCAAGAAACATGATGAAGTAGTAGGAAAGTGAGACAGAGACCGGGGGCATCCTGTGGAATACACCTGAGAATTCTCACCAAGGGATGAGGAAGCTAGGGTATTTTCCACTAACTCCTGCCTCACATTGGTTGCGGATTACTCATGAGGGTGCTCACTGCCTAGTACCTGGGACCTGCCTTGCACAAGGGCAGGATGTCTGTCTGCAGCCAAATAGAGCCTTCAGGCTAAGAGGTGCAGGTGCTTGAGGCATAAGTCATCCGTATAAATGGAAATCATCCACAGAGGCTGCAGATATGCCCTCCCGGCTGTGTGAAGAGCATATAAACCAAAAACCCAACCAAACCTGTTGCTGTTGAGTTGATTCCAGCTCATAGAGACCCTATAGGACAGAGTAGAACTGCCCCATAGAGTTCCCAAGAAACAGCAGGTGGATTTGAACTGCCGACCTTTTAGCTGGCAGCTGAGCTCTTAACCACTGCACAACCGGGTCTCCAAGTGTATATGGGCAGTGCAAAATACTTTCTGCTACACTCTCAATAAATAAATGTTTGTTGAGTGAATAAACAACTATGAATCAGAAAATTAAAAAGTTGATGCTTGAGCTGGGTCAGGCAACAGAAGCTGGGAGTGGTGTGGTCAGAGCGGAACAGGCAGGCCAGATTGCTGTAAGGGAAAGACATGTTTTAGAGTCAGTGGAACTTGGACTGAAATCTCAGCTCTACCATCTCCTGAGTGACCTTAAACGTGACATTTAAGCTCAGTTTTCTCACTCGTAAAAGGTGAATAATAATACCTACTTCGTAAGTCTTGTGTCAGGATTAAATAAAACAATGTCTGTAAAGTTCCTGGCACACAGTAGGTGTTGTGTTCTATACATAGTGGCCAGAATTACAGCAGGCTGTCACAAAATGGCAGCTACATCTGTTACCCCAGGGAGCAGGACTGACTTAAGCAAATGTTTAGTGTGGGGAGTGAGTGGGTTCTGTCTAGGGCTTAGTGACCTGTCTCGCTTGGCTAGAGGCTGGAAATATAGGTTGAGACCTTGCAAGTCTTTAAGACTTACCTCAAATGGTACCTTCCTTCCAGTCCTCACTACTGCATTCAGCCCTTGCTCCCACCACTCCCTGACACTGCTCTTACCAACGGCCCTTCCCCCCAACTTTTAAAATTATGAAATATTGCAGCATACAAAATAGAATAAAGAATAAAACAGTGAACCCCCAGGTAACTGCTATCCAGCTAAAGAAAAGAATCATGACATTTAATGAAGCCCTCAAGTATCCCTTTCTTCCCCTAGTCTTCCTCCTCATTTTCCTGAGGTAACTACCAGAGTGAATTTAGTATTTAATATTCCCACATATATTTTTATAATTTTACTGCATAAGCATACAAAAATAACACATGGTATTGTTTTTTAAAATTGTTTTGTATATAACAAAACATTTAACATGTGGTATTGCTTTGCATATATTCAAACTTTATGTAAATGGTATCATACCACACTTGACCTTCTGTAACTGCTTTTTCCATTCAACCAGAGCCGGATTACCCAAACAGCAAGGTGCGTACGGGCCCAACTGTGCCTTCCCACCAATCTACAGTGCACAATTTCACCTGTCTCCCACCACAGCAAAGATGTGGTGAAACCCATGTGAAATTGCTCACCACAGATTAGCAAGTAAATACAATTAAGCCTGTGTGGACCTTGCTCATTGCAAACCACTGAATACCTTGCTTACTTGTTAATCTGCTCCTGCCTTCAACACTATAGTTTCGGGATTTATCTATGTTGATGTACATTCCTCTAGTTTAACCATTTTACCTGCTGTGTCACATTCCACATGTAGCCGGGATTTTGAACAAACACATTTGAGAGGTCATTTTAAAGTAGTTTTATTTTTGTCTTCCACTGACCCCTTAAATTCTTTCTGCATGGTTAGTTATTTCCTTGCTCCTGGATAAAATCCAGGGTAGGCCTCATGACTTTTCTGGTCACTCTTATGAAACAAAATGTCTTCTGATCTCTTTAAGTCACCAAACACAGTCTTGGCAGGCATTAGAATCTGACTCTCTTTGTCATGGGGTGCTTTTGTGAGTTCCTTGGAGACTCACTGACATTTCTCTGATGTGGGTGAAAACATCGCTTCCAGCTGGTCTCTGATGACTCCTACCTTCTTCACCCTTGGGCATCTGGTAGCTGAGTGTCCCGGCTGCACAAGGTCTATGATGATCCCACAGCAACTCTCTCTCTCTCTCTTTTACTGTTGTAAAAATATATATAACACAACAGTTGCCAATTAGCAGCCCTTTCTCTTGCGTGTGGCTCACTTGTGCACCCTTTGCCTTGATCAACTCTGAGAGCACAGGCCAGTTCTAACATGACCTCCTTACGACTCCTCTTTCCATCTCCAATTCCCAAGCCTTTAGTACCCTCAATGTGATGAGAAGTAAAGAAATGCAGACTGGTTTTTAAAAATCTCATTTGCAAGTCCTGCATGGTGATTCTGCATCTCACTTTGGAATGAGACCAAAATAGTTCAATTTTAACGTCTGTCACACATTGCATAAATGTACTATAATTTATTTATCCAGTTGCCTGATAATGGACATTTAGATTGCTTCTAATTTTTTACTGTCATGAATAATTCTGCAAGAAATAGTCTTATCTTCTTTTATTCATGTCTCTTTGTACACATACACATATATATGAAATTTTATTTTACATATATATCTAAGAATATAATCATTTGACCAGGAGATATGTGCATCTTCATTTTCACTAGATATTACCAAATTGTTCTCCTAAATGGTTTTTAATGAAGTTATACTCTTTCCAGCAATTTATGAGAACTCCAATTTCTCCAAAACTTGCTATTTCTAGACTTTTGAATTTTAGTCAATTTGATGGTATAAGTGAGTATATTTTACTGTTGTTTTAGTTTGCATTTTAATTTTCAGTTTTATTAATATTTTGTGGTTAGAATTTCTGGGGTCTTGTTTAAGAAATTGTACCCTGTCCTGGGTATTCTTATTTATATTCAGATCTTTGATCTACCTTGAGTTGAATTTTGTAAATGGTCTGAGGCAGGCATCTATTTTTTCCTCATTGTTGTTGTCATTATTAGGTGCCGTTGAGTCGGTTCCAACTCACAGCAATCCTATGTCCAACAGAGCAAAATACTGTCCAATCCTGCACCATCCTCACAATCGCTATGTCTGAGCCCATCTTTGCAAGTCCCTGTGTCAACCCATCTCATTGAGGGTCTTCTTCTTTTTTGCTGACCCTCTACCTTACCAAGCATGATGTCCTTCTACAGGGACTGGTCCCTCCTGATAACATGTCTAAAGTACGTGAGACCAAGTCTCACCATCCTCGCCTTCTAAGGAGAACTCTGGCTCTGTTTCTTCCAAGACAGACTTATTCCTTCTTCTAGCAGTCCATGATATATTCAGTATTCTTTGCCAACACCATAATTCAAAGGCATCAATTCTTCTTCTATCTTCCTTATTCATTGTCTAGCTTTCACATGCATAGGAGGTGATTGAAAATATTATGGTGACATCTTTGCTTTTTAACACTTTAAAGAGGTCTTTTGCAGCAGATTTGCCCAATGCAATGCATCTTTTGATTTCCTGACTGCTGCATCCATGGGCATTGATTGTGGATCCATGTAAATTAAAATCTTGTCAGCTTCAATATTTTCTACATTTATCATAATGCTGCTTATTGGTCCACTTGTGAGAATTTTTGTTTTCTTTATGTTGAGGTGCAATCCATACCGAAGACTGTAGTTTTTGATCTTCATCAGTAAGTGCTTCAAGTCCTCTTCAATTTCAGCAAGCAAAGTTGTGTCGTCTCACGTCACAGGTTGTTAATGAGTCTTCTGTCAATCCTGATGTCGCATTCTTTATTTAGTCCAGGTTCTTGGATTATTTGCTCAGCATACAGATAGAATAAATATGGTTACTCAAAGGATACGCCCCTGACGTACTCATTTCCTGACTTTAAACCGGGTAACATCCCCTTGTACTGTTACAATGACTGCCTCTTGGTCAATGTACAGGTTCCTCATGAACACAATTACGTGTTGAGGAATTGCCATTCTTTGCAGTGTTATTCATAACTTTTTACAATCCACACAGTGGAATGCCTTTACATAGTCAATAAAAACACAAGTAAAGGACAGAACATCTAGAAAGCAACTCAGCAAAGATACAGAAGACCTAAAGGGCACAATCAGCCAACTTGACCTCATAGACATATATAGACTACTACACCCAACAGCTGCAAAGTACACATTCTTTTCCAATGCACATGGAACGTTCTCCAGAATAGATCACATCTTAGGCCACAGAGCAATCCTCAACAAGATCCAGAACGCTGAGATAATACAAAGTATCTTCTCTGACCACAATGCCATCAAGGTAGACATTAACAACAGGAAGACCAAGGGAAAAAAATCAGTTGTATGGAAACTGAATAACACCCTGCTTACACATCACTGGGTAATAGAAGAAATCAGAGATGGAATCAAAAAATTCCTAGAATCAAACAAGAATGAAAACACATCATACCAGAACCTTTGGGACACAGCCAAGGCAGTTCTCAGAGGACAGTTTATAGCAATAGATGCATCAAAAAATAAGAAAGGGACAAAATCAAAACATTAGCTACAGAACTCCAATAAATAGAGAACAGCAAAAAAAGCCCGCAGCCACTAGAAGAAAGGAAATAATAAAGATCAGAGCAGCAATAAATGAAATAGAGAATAGAAAAACAATAGAAAGAATCAACAAAACCAAAAGTTGGTTCTTTGAAAGGATCAACAAAATCAACAAACCACTGGCAAGACTGACAAAAGAAAAACAGGAGAGGATGCAAATAACCCAAATAAGAAATGAAATGGGGGACATTACAAAAGACCCAACTGAAATAAAAAGGATTGTAACAGAGTATTATGAAAAACTATGCTCCAACAAATTTGAAAACCTAGAGGAAAGGATACATTTCTAGAAACACACTGCGTACCCAACTACCACAAAGTGATGTTGAAAATCTGAACAGACCCATAATAAGAGAAGAGATTGAAAAGGTAATAAAAAAAACTCCCAATAAAAAAAAGCCCTGGCCCAGATGGCTTCCCTGGAGAATTCTACCAAACATTCGGAGAAGAGCTTATACCAGTACTACTCAAACTATTTCAGAACATAGAAGAGGAAGGGATACTTCCGAATTCATTTTATGAACCCAGCATAACCCCGATACCAAAACCAGGCAAAGATACCACAAAAAAGAAAACTATAGACCAATATCTCTCATGAATATAGAAGCAAAAATTCTCAACAAAATTCTTGCCAACAGAATTCAGCATCATATCAAAAAAATAATACACCACGACCAAGTGGGATTCATACCAGGTATGCAAGGATGGTTCAACATTAGAAAATCAATCAATGTAATCCACCACATAAGTAAAAGGAAAGAAAACAGTCACATGATCATCTCCATTGATGCAGAAAAGGCATTTGACAAAGTCTAACACCCATTCCTGATAAAAACTGTCAATAAAATAGATATAGAAGGGAAATTTCTCGACATAATAAAGGGCGTCTATGCAAAACCAACGGCCAGCATCATTCTTAATGGAGAGAGGCTGAAAACATTCCCCCTGAGAATAAGAACAAGACAAGGATGCCCTTTATCTCCACTCGTATTTAACATTGTGTTGGAAGTCCTAGATAGAGCAATAGGGCAAGAAAAAGAAATAAAAGGCATCCAAATTGCTAATGAAGAAGTTAAACTGTCCCTGTCTGCGGATGATATGATACTATACCTAGAAAACCCTAATGACTCCACGAGAAAACTACTGGAACTAATAGAAAGATTCAGCAGAGTAGCAGGATACAAGATAAACATACAAAAATCAGTTGGATTCCTATACACCAATAAAGAGAACAGTGAAAATGAAATCAGGAAAGCAATACCGTTTACAATAGCCCTAAAAAAATAAAATACTTAGGAATGAATCTAACCAGGGATGTAAAAGACCTATACAAAGAAAACTACAAAACACTACTGCAAGAAACCCAAAGGGATCTGAATAAATGGAAAAACATCTCACGCTCATGGATAGGTAGACTCAAGATTGTGAAAATGACGATTCTACCCAAAGCAATTTACAAATACAAGGCAAGTCCGATCCAGATACCAACAACTTTGTTTAAAGAGATGGAAAAACTAATCATTAAGTTTATATGGAAAGGGAAGAAGCCCTGGATAAGTAAAGCTCTATTGAAGAAGAAGAATAAAGTAAGAGGACTTGCACTACCAGATCTCAGAACCTTCTATACAGCTACTGTAGTCAAAACAGCCTGGTACTAGTACAATGACAGATACATTGACCAATGGAGCAGAATTGAGAACCCAGTAAATGCATCCACCTATGGTCACCTGATCTTTGACAAGGGCCCAAAGTCCATCAAAAGGGGAAAAGATGGTCTTTTTAACAAATGGTGCTGGCAAAACTGGATGTCCATCTGCAAAAAAATGAAGTGGGACCCATACCTCACACCATACACAAAAACTAATTCAATTTGGATCAAAGACCTAAATATAAAGCCAAAAACTATGAAGTTCATAGAAGAAAAAATAGGATCAACACTAGAGGCCCTAATATATGGCATTAACAGGATACAAACCATAATCAACAACACACAAACCCCGAAAGATAAGCTAGATTACTGGGATCTTCTAAAAATAAAGCACTTATGCTCATCAAAAGACTTCACCAAAAGAGTAAAAAGAGAACCTACAGACTGGGAAAAAATTTTTGGACATTACAAGTCAGACAAAGTTCTCTAAAATCTACAAGAAAATCCAACGTCTCTACAACAAAAAGACAAATAATCCAATTAAAAATGGGCAAAGGAAATGAACAGACACTTCACCAAAGAAGACATTCAAGCGGCCAACAGACACATGAGGAAATGCTCGCTATCACTAGCCATTAGAGAAATCACTAGCCATTAGAGAAATGCAAATTAAAACTACAATGAGATACCATCTCACCCCGGCATGAATGAAAAGCACTGGAAATAACGAATGTTGGAGAGGCTGCGGGGAGATTGGAACTCTTAAGCACTGCTGGTGGGAATGCAAAATGGTACAACCACTTTGGAAAATCATATGGCATTTCCTTAGAAAGTTAGAAATAGAAATACTGTACGATCCAGCAATCCACTCCTAGGACTATATCCTAGAGAAGTAAAAGCCATTGCATGAATAGACATATGTACACCCATATTCATTGCAGCACTGTTCACAATAGCAAAAAGATGGAAATAACCTAGATGCCCATCAACAGATGAATGGATAAACAAACTATGGTACTTACACACAATGGAGTATCATGCAACAATAAAGAACAAGGATGAATCTGTGAAGCATCTCATAACGTGGATGAAACTGGAGGACGTTATTCTGAGTGAAATAAGTCAGTCACAAAAGGACAAATATTGTATGAGACCTCTGCTGTAAAAACTCAAGTAAAAGTTTACACACAAAAAGAAACAATCTTTGTTGGTTACCAGGGATGGGAGGGGTGGGGGAGGGAATAAATAGTCAATAGATAAGTGTAACTTTGGTGAAGAGTAAAACAGTACACAATACTGGGGAAGCCAGCACAACTTGTACAAGGAAAGGTCATGGAAGCTCCATAGACACTTCCAAACTCCCTGAGGGACTGAATTGCTGGGCGGAGGGCCGTGGGGACCATGGTCTCGGGGAACATCTAGCTCAATTGGCATAGCACCGTTTATAAAGACAATATTCTACATTCTACCTTGGTGAGTGGCATCTGGTGTCTTAAAAGCCTGTGAGCAGCCATCTAAGATACTCCACTAGTCTCACCCCTTCGGGAGCAAGGGAGAATGAAGAGAAGAGGATACAAGGAAAAGATTAATCCAAAGGACTAATTGACCACAGCTACCACGGCCTCCATCAGACTGAGTCCAGTACAGCTAGATGGTGCCCGGCTACTACCACTGACTGCTCTGACCGGGATCAGAACAGAGGGTCCTGGACAAAGCAGGAAAAGGATATAGAACAAAATTCTAACTCACAAAAAAAGACCAGATTTACTGGCCTGACAGACTGGAGAAACCCTGAGAGTATGGCCACTGGACACCCTTTTAGCACAGTGATGAAGTCACTCCCAAAGTTCACCATTCAGCCGGAGATTGGGCAGCCTCATAAAACAAAACGGGACTAATGAGGCACAGCAGTCCAGGGACAAGGACTAGAAGGCAGGAGGGGACAGGAAAGCTGGTGATAGGGAACCCAAGGTTGAGAAGGGACAGTGTCGACATGTTGTGGGGTTGTTAACCATTGTCATAGGAAAATATGTGTACTAACTGTTTAATGAGAAACATTTGTTCTGCAAACCTTCATCTAAGGTACAAAAACAAAAAAAAGAATTATCTATATGAGATCAAATTGATAACAGCAACTCATAAGGTTTGATGGGAAGCCTAGGGGGCAGTGAGTTGAAGATAATATTGATGGAATAATTTGGAAAAGGATAGTGAGAATAGCAGCACAACTAGAAGAATGTAATTTATGTCACTGAATTGTACATGTAGAAACTTTTGAAATGGTGTAACTTTGGCTATGTATATTTTCAGCAAAAAGAGAAAAAAAGGTCCTCCAAGGTTGAGAAGGGAGAGTGTTGACGTGTCGTGAGGTTGTTAACCAATGTTGTAAAACAATATGTGTACTGACTGTTTAATGAGAAACTATTTGTTCTGTAAACCTTCATCTAAAGTATAATAAAAAAAAGAAAATATTATTAAAAAAAAATCAAAGGACGCATTGCATTGGGCAAATCTGCTGCGAAAGACCTCTTTAAAGTGTTAAAAAGAAAAGATGTCACTTTAAGAACTAAGCTGTGCCTGACCCAAGCCATGGTGTTTTCAATCACCTCATATGCATATGAAAGCTGGACAATGAATATGGAAGACTGAAGAAGAATCGAATTGATGCCTCTGAATTAGGGGTGTAGGTGAAGAATGTTGAATATACCATGGACTGCCAAACAAACAAATCTATTTTGGAAGAAGTACAGCCAGAATATTCCTTAGAAGCAAGGATGGCAAGACTTTGTCTCACACTCTTTAGACATGTTATCAGGAGGGATCAGTCCCTGCAGAAGGACATCATGCTTGGTAAAGTTGAGAGTCAGGGAAAAACAGGAAGACCCTGAAAGAGATGATTGGACACAATGGCTGCAACAATGGGCTCAAGCACACACAACGATTAGGCAATGTTTTGTTCTGTTGTACATATCTTTGCTAGGAGTCAGAACCGACTGGACGGCACCTAACAACAATATCAACCTCAGTAATGTTTCTTTTCTTTCCTTCTTTCTCTGACAGCCATGTAAATGTTGGTTTTCCCCAGGAGCCATTCTCTGTGCACTGCTTTTCTTACTCTACACCTATAGAGAGAAATCTTTTTTGTCTAACAGCTTATTCAAGGAAAACAAAAATGTTTACTGACTGCATTTGTTTAAACATATTTTTTATTTTAGGACAGTTTTAGATTAACAGAAAAGTTTCAAAGATAGTATACAGAATATCTTATATACTCCTCATCCAATTTCCCCTATTGCTAGTATCTTATATCACCATAGTACATTTTTCATAACTAAGAAATCAACATTGATACAGTACTTTTAAGTATACTGAACACTTTATTTAGAATCCCAGTTTTTCCCAAAGTCCTTTTTCTGTTTCATGATCCCATCCAGGATACCAGATTACATTTAGTCTTCATGTCTCCCTAGCTTCCTCTGTTATATGACAGTTTGTCATACTTTCCTGTCCTTGATGACCTTGATAGTTTTTTTGGGGGGGGGAGGGAATATTACCATTCTTTTTAATTTTTTTAAATTGTGATTTAGTTGAAAGTTTACATAGCAAATTAGTTTCTCCTTAAACAGTTAACATACAAATTGTTTTGTGACATCGGTTGCCAACCCCACAATATGGCAACACTCTCCCCTTCTCCACCCCAGATTCCCTGTTTCCATTCATACAGTTTTCCTGTCCTTTCCTGCCTTCTCATCTATGGTTTTGGGCTACTGTGCCCATTAGTCTCCTATACATTGAACTATGAAGCATGTCCCTGATGTGTGTTATTGTTGGCCCTATGGAGCTGTCTAATCTTTGGCTGAAAGCTGAACCTCAGGAGTGACTTCAGTACTGAGTTAAAAGGGTAGCCAGGGGCCATATCTTGGGGTTTCTCCACTCTTTGTCATACCAGCAAGCTTGTTTTTTTTTTTTTTTTTTTTTTGTTGTTGTTGTTTGTTTGATTTTTTTAATTTGAATTTTGTTCTACATTTTTCTCCCACACTGTCCAGGACCCTCTGTTGTGATCCCTGCCAGAGCAGTTGGTCGTGGTAACTGGGCACCATCTAGTTGTTCTGGGCTCAGTTTGGTGGAGGTTGTGGTAGATGTGGTCCATTAGTCCTTTGGACTAATCTTTCCCTTGTGTCTTTGGTCTTCTTCGTTCTTCTTTGCTCCACCAGGGATGGAACCAGTAGATGTATCTTAGATGGCTGCTCACAGGTTTTTAAGACCCCAGTTGCTACTCACCACATTCAGATGTAGAACATTTTCTTTATAGGCTATGTTATGCCATTGAGCTAGATGTCCCCCAAGACCATGGTCCCCAGCCCTAAGCCCAGTAGTTCAGTCTCTTAGGGTGTCTGAATGTGTCTGTGAAGCTTCTATGACTTTGCCCTGGTCATGTTGTGCTGACTTCCCCAGTATTGTATACTGGATGACCTTCACAGTTTTGAGGAGCACTGCCAGGGCTTTTTGCAGAATATCAATTTGGTTTGTCCAGTGTTTTTCTCATGGTTAGACTGAGGTCGTAGGTTTTTGGGAGGAAGACTACAGAGGTTAAGTGCCATTCTCATCATATTATATTAAGAGTACATACTATCAACATGACTTATCACTGATGGTTTAACCTTGATCACCTGGCTGGGGTGGTGTTTGCCACATTTCTCCACTGTAAGTTACTCCTCCCTTCCTCCCTGCTTTCTGGCTGCATTTTAAAATTCAAATTGAATGAAAAATGCAATGAAAAACTGAATGAAGCATCATTAAATACCATGGGAAAAATTATATTCTTTTAACTTAGATTACTTCATTTTATTGAGCAGAAGATTATCGCAAAGAAATTAGCATTACTTTTAAATTTTTATTGTGGCCATTTTATTTGCCATTTCAACAGGCATAACTTTTTATCTACTAAAGTTTTAATGTCTGGGAATATTTGATCTTATCTCTTCTTCTGATTTTATCTACCACCTATAAGCTAATGTCTCACGAGTCTTCCCCAGCCTTGACCTCTCCCTGCATCTGCCACTTAATTTATTCAAGCTCCTGCCAAATATTTCCCCTCTGATATCACAGAGACACTTCGATTTCAATGTACCCCAAACTAAACTCTTTATATCCCCCCATCCTTCTCTGCACAACCCCTCTTCTCCTCCTCCAGTGTTCTCTAGTTCAGTAAATGGAACAAAATCTACCCATTTGCCCAAAGCAGAAAGCCACTCTCCACCTAATAACCTGAATATTCTTTAAAAATCACTAACATGTCTGTATCACCTGCTCCATGGTTGCAATATTAAATCCCATTCAAGGCATCTGTTTCCATTTCCAGGCTTATCTTTTACCCTCCATGAATACTAAATGGCCTGTGGTTCTTGGAGCATACCCTATGGTTTTTTGCCTCTGTGTCTTTGTTCAGGCTGTTACACTGCCTGGAACAGCCCCCTCCTCCACCTGTCTGCTACTATCTTCTCATCCTTCAAGACTGAGCCCAGGTATTTTCTCTTTATAAGCCTTTAGGCATCTTACCCTATTCAGTCTTCCCCAGGAGACTGTGAGCTCCTAGGGGCAGGAACCATATATGATTCATCTTTGTAGCCCCTTGCCCAGCACAGTGCCTGCTAGTCAGACCAAAGTCCCTCAGGAAATGTTTGTGACTGAGCTGTACTTCCAATGTGCTCAGTGACACAGAGCAGTCATTACATTTTATCGTAATTGTTAGTCAAAATGTCTGGCACCCCACCGAGGAGGAGGTAAGCTCTAGGATGACGAAGCTAAGTCTTATTCATCCTAAAGCCCCATTGCTTGGAACACAATAGGTGCTTAATGAGTATTTGTTGGATGAATGGTCAGAGCAGGAATATTTAAAATTGAATTACTCTTTTCACAACTCTCCAATCAAACATTGGCCAAACCTTTCTAAGGAAAGTTTGGCCCTCTTTGTGAAGAAGGTGTCATCCAATCTACTTATGTACAAAAGAAATACATAGCTGAATATGGTGTAAAAAAGGCTCAATAGGTAATGTGAGCATCACTGAAAAGTTTGCAAGCTAGATTATTTCTCATAAATGTAACATTACATAATGGGCATCAATTTCCCTTAGCCAGGTTACAGAAATATAATTAGATGGTACTAACCCCATGCCTAAAGTATTATGGGAGTCCTGGTGGTGCAGTGATTAAGAGCTCGGCTGCTAACCAAAAGGTCAGCAGCTCAAATCCTCCAGCTGTTCTTTGGAACCCCCTGGGGCAGTTCTACCCTGTCCTTTAGGGTCACTATGAGTCGGAATCAACTCAACGGCAACGGTTTTTTTTAAAGCATTATGCTTATAAAAAGTAAGACAGGCAACTGAAAAGGCAAAATGCAGCAGCTGGAATCAGAAGTACTCCAAGAATCGAGTCTAGAGACTGAGAGTCAAGCACCCAGAAGAGGAGGAGTGGGTGGAGGTGATGTAACACAAAGTAGAAGACAGTCTGGCAATTAGGAGAGAAAGGAAGTAGTTTGACATTGGAAAGTGCCTGGTATGTAAGACGAGAACCTGGCAAAGGAGAGACAGGTGACTAATCAATTACAACAGATTCCGCCTGTCATTGTCTGGGCTTTGGAAATGAGTTGAAGAGGTTTGGATTTAATAAATATTAAAATTCTAGAAACACTTACGAACTGCCGAGGGAGGTTGTGGAGCGATCGTCTTATGAGTAGATTTCAAAGCTAGACTAGACACCCATCTATTATGGATGGTTTGAGACTAACACATCCATCTCGCTACCACAGACAGAGCTTAATGATCCCGTAGACCGCCTTCCCAAACTTCCAAAAGGCAGAGGGAGGTTAAAAGGTGCTACCTTTCTTTCTTTCTTTCTTTTTTTACTGTTTATTTTATTTTGTTTTTTTATTGTACTTCATGTGAAGGCTTACAGAACAAATAGTTTCTCATGAAACAGTGGTACACATATTGTTTCATGACATTGCTTAACAACCCCACAACATATCAACCCTCCCCTTTCTTGACCTTTTTTTTTTTTTTGGTGAAAATATACATAGCCAAAGATACACCATTTCAAAAATTTCTACATGCACAGTTCAGTGACATTGACTACGCTCTTCCAATTGTGCTGCTATTCTCACTTTAGATGAAGGCTTACAGAACAAAATAGTTTCTCATTTAATGATTAGTACACATGTTGCCCTATGTATGACAAGGGTTAACAACCTCACAACACATCAACACTATCCTTACTCAACCTTGGGTTCCCTATCACCAGCTTTCCTGTCCCCTTCTGCCTTCTGCCCTTGTCCCTGGACTGCTGTACCTCATTAGTCCCATTTGGTTTTATGGGGCTGTCCACTCCCAGGCTGAATGGTGAACCTCAGAAATGACTTCACCACTGAGCTGAAAGGGTGTCTGGGGGCCATACTCTCGGGGTTTCTCCAGTCTCCTTTAGGCCAGTAAATCTGGTCTTTTTTTTTTTGTGAGTTAGAATTTTGTTCTATCTCCTTCTCCAGCTCTGTCCAGAACCCTCTGTTGTGATCCTGGTCAGAGCAGTCAGTGGTGGTAGCTGGGCACCATGTAGCTGTACTGGACTCAGGCTGGTGGAGGCCTTGGTAGCTGTGGTCCATTAGTCCTTTGGACTAATCTTTTCCTTGTATCCTGTTCTCTTCATTCTCCCTTGCTCCCGAAGGGGTGAGACCAGTGGAGTATCTTAGATGGCTGCTCACAGGCTTTTAAGACCCCAGACGCTACTCACCAAGGTAGAATGTAGAACATTGTCTTTATAAACGGTGCTATGCCAATTGAGCTAGATGTTCCCCGAGACCATGGTCCCCACAGCACTCCACCCAGCAATTCAGTTCCTCAGGGAGTTTGGATGTGTCTATGGAGCTTCCATGACAAAAGGTGCTAACTTTCATTCTGCTGTTTCATCACAAATTCCCTGCTATAAATTCAGACACAATTAACAAGCGTTATCTCTAAACACAAGAAGAGATTTAATTGTGGGTATTTTTATGAATATTACTGTCCAATCTTTGCTTATTTTTATATTCAGCTATTGCCCAACATTTACATACCCCTACACAAAGTAAAATTCCGTTAGCTTGAAGATAAGTTTATTTAGAATTTTCAATAATATGAACAGAGACTGAGTTCAACTTGAACGTTGCTTAGCAAACCCCTTCTATCACAGGTTAAATTTCATATTTTACTTCAAATATTCCTTCTGTTCCTTTCTCTCTTCTTCTGGTATTCCCATTACACATGTAATTACTTTTTATAATTGTTCCACAGTTTTTGAGTATTCTGTTTTGATTCTTTTCATTCTTTTTTTCTCTCTTTGCTTTTCAGTTTAGGAAGTTTCTATTAAGATATCACTAAGCTCATTGATTCTTTCCTCAGTGACATCTAATCTACTGAAGAGTCCATCAAAGGCCTTCTTCATTTTTGTTACAGTGTTTTTGATTTCTAGCATTTCCTTTTGATTCTTTCTTAGAGTTTCCATCTCTGTGCTTACATTACCCATTTGTTCTTGCATGTTTTCCATTAGAGCCCGTTTAGGCTGTGTTCTCTAGAGAAGCAAAACCAGTAAAGTATATACAAGTATATACATACAGAGAGATTTATATTAAGGAAATGGCTCACACAGTTGTAGAGGCTGGAATGTCCCAAGTCTGTGGGTCAGGATAGAGGCTTCTCCTAATTCATGTAGCCACAGGGGCTGGCTAACACAAGATTGGCCGATCGAAGAGCAGGGCTCTTGCTCACAGGCTGTGAAGATCCATGAATCCCCAAATCAGCAGGCAAGACCACAGGTAAGCTGCTAGCTCAAGTCCCGAGAACTAGAGGCCAGATGAACAGAAGCCAGATGCAGGATCCAGAACGAGCAAAAGCCCACAAGTCTTGCCAGAATATCCACTTATATTCAATGCAGGCCACATGGCCAAGGAAATTTCCTTTCAACTGATTGGCTACTCACAGCAGATCCCATCATGGAAGTGATCACAACATCATATAACTGTCAAACCACTGAGAATCATGGCCTAGCCAAGCTGACACACAACCTTAACCATCACAGAGCCCTTAGCATATTAATCATAGTTATTTTAAATTCCTAGTTTGATAATTCTAAAATCGCTGCCATATCTGAGTCTGATTCTGATGCTTGCTTTGTCTCTTTAGACCATGTTTTTTGCCTTTTAGTATGCTATGTAATTTTTTTGTTCAAAGTTAACATGACATATTGTGTAAAAGGAACTAAGATAATTAGGTCTTTAGTTTGAGGTTTTTATGTTTAACTGGTTAGGAATTAGGCTGTATTTACAGTTTGCCATAGCTGTGGTGTTACAGGCTAAAATTTCCTCTAGTAGCCATGTTTTAGTCTCCCCTGTTGTCTTTGGGTTTTGCTAGAGACTCCTTCTTAAATAGAGTCTGAGGCTTACAGCTCTTTTAGCTATAATTTCCTGTTATTATGTGGGAGTCTTATTGAGGTTGGTAGTTTGAACCCTCCCAGATGCACATCTGAAGAAAGGCCTCGCAATCTACTTTTGAAAGGTCACAGCCTTGAAAACCTTGTGGCGTGCAGTTCTACTCTGCAAACATGAGGTTGCCATGAGTCAGAATTGACTTAATAGCAACTGTTCATTTTTTTTATTGTACTTTGGATGAAGATTTACAGAACAAACTAGCTTCTCATTAAACAGTTAGTACACACATTGTTTTATGACATTGGTTAACAACCCCGCGACATGTCAACACTCTCCATTCTCGACCCTGGGTTCCCTATTACCAGCTTTCCTGTTCCCTCCTGCCTTCTAGTCCTTGCACTTGGGCTGGTGTGCCCCTTTAGTCTCATTTAGCAACCATTTTTAAAAAAAATGATGTGGTGGTAAGGTGTGGAGGGAGGGGAAGTGTTCAATAGTCCTATGATTAGGTCTCAGTCCTTCAATGAGCATGTGTCTCTGGACTGTGACCTTCACAAGTGCTTTTTAGCCCCACCCCACATATGCCTTAGGTGAAGCAGGAAGGCTAGAGGGGACTGCAGTTGGGTATTTCCCTTTCTCCAGGTTGGTTAGGCTTTAGTAAAACCCAATCCTGTTAGGCTCTGCTAAAATATTTTCCCTCAAGGGCAGACACTGTTAAGGAGAACAGAGAAATCTGTTACTTTTCCTCTTTCTTCTGTTCAGGGAATTTTTCTCTACTCTTCACAGTGAGGCCCCAGTGGGGCCCCTGGAGGTAGCACTCCTCCAGAGTTTTTAACTCTAACGCTAGTCTACACTAAGCCTCCAGCAATTTCTCAGTTGCAGTTTAAAGCCTTCCTTCTGTCACTGGCTCCATCTGTGGGGTTCTGCTCCTGCTAAGCTGTGATTCTCTGTATTTGCCTAACTGTCTCTCCAATTTTCATAGCAGCATTTTGTCCTATGACCTCGATTCTCTGTCAGACATAAGAAAAGTTGTTGATTTTCAATTTGTTCAGCCTTCAGTATGGATTGCACCTCAACATAAAAAAAACAAAAAACCTCACAACTGCATCAATAAGCAACATCATGATAAACAGAGAAAAGATTGAAGTTGTCAAGGATTTCATTTGATTTGGATCCACAATCAATGCCCATGGAAGCAGCAGTCAGGAAATCTAACGATGTACGGCATTGGGAAAATCTGCTGCAAAAGACCTCTTTCAAGTGTTGAAAAGCAAAGATGTCACTTTGAGGACTAAGGTGCACCTGACCCAAGCCATGATATTTTCAATTGCCTCATACGCATGCGAAAGCTGGACAGTGAATAAGGGAGACCGAGGAAGAATTGACGCCTTTGAATTATGGTGTTGGTGAAGAATATTGAATATATCATGGTCTGCCAGAAGAGCAAACAAGTCTATCTTGGAAGAAGTACAGCCAGAGTGCTCCTTGGAAGTAAGGATGGCGAGACTTCATCTCATGTACTTTGGACATGTTATCAGGAGGGACCAGTCCCTAGAGAAGGACATCATGCTTGGTAAGGTAGAGGGTCAGCGAAAAAGAGAAAGAACCTCAATGAGATGGATTGACACAGTGGCTCCCAACAATGGGCTCAAACATAGCAATGATTGTGAGGATGGCGCAGGACCAGGCAATGTTCCGTTCCGTTGTACATGGGGTCACTACGTGTCGGAATAGACTCGATGGCGCCTAACAACAACCATTTGGGTTTTACCAGTTTTTTCATTAATATCCTCTTTGTGTTCCCGGATTCAATCCAGAACACCACATTGCATTTAGTTGTCATGTCTCCTCAGTCTTGCCTGGTCTGTGACAATTTTCCCTTGTTTTTTAGGAATTGAGAGTCTTATGGAGTACTGGTGAGGCCTCCTATAGAATGTTCCCCAATCTGGGTTTGTTTGATGTTTTTCTCATGAATAGACTATGCTTATGGGTTTTGGAAAGAATATAACAGAGATGAAGTGCCGTTCGCCTCGCCCCGCCCCGCCCCGCCCCACCTCACAAATAAATGATGTCCACACGGCATCACTGATGATGTTAACTTTTATCACTTCGTTAACGTAGTGTTCGCCAGGTTTCTCCCCTGTAAAATTACTATTTTTCTCTTTTTCTGTTATATTCTTTGGTAAAGAGTTACTGTCTAGTCCCTATTAGAGTATGAAAGGTAAGAATTGAGTTGCGCCTCCTAAAATGGGAAAATATCTACATATATTATTTGGAATTCTTCTGAAGAGAATATTCACCACTCTGGTTGTTGCTGTTATTTTAATAGACTTTATTTTTTAGAGCAGTTTTAGGTTTACAGAAACACTACTCTGTTTTAATTACAGTTTTGTAACACGTTTGAAGTTTCTGTGAAGGGTTAATTTTCACTCATTTTTTTTAAATTTGATTTTATTTTCTTCCAGAGAATATTTAAATTATTTAAAAATAATTTTACCATTAAAAATTTCATTTGATGACATTAGAATTGCACTTAAGAATATATTAATTTGGGAAGGACTGGCATCCAAAAGTATGATACATGTCTCCACTTTGTAAAGTCTTTCCTTCAAATCTGTAGAAATTATTATGTGCTGATAAATAAGTTTTGGAGTACATAAACGGATAAGTGAGGATCTGTTTTGTGATTAGACACTGCAGCCTTGTGGCTTGATAGTCAGTCTGAAGATTAAGATAATGTCCAGGTTGCCCCAGGGAAGAAACTTGTGAGAGATCTAAAGCTTGAGATTGCTGCTGAATTTTACTACATCAATGGAAAATATATAGAAAACAAGATTACAAAACCCAGAATGAGGTTTGGGGAAAAAACTGACCAAAAACCTGTGGTCCCAGGAGAGTAAGAGGAACAAAGAAAACGTCAGCATCACAAAAAAAAAGCACTACAAAATGCAATCCCACTCTTAGGAATATGTCCTAGAGAAATAAGAGCCATCACACTAATAGACATATGCACACTCATATTCATTGAAGTACTGTTCACAGTAGCAAAAAGATGGAAACAACCTAGATGCCCATCAACAGATGAATGGATAAACAAACTACAGTACATACACACAATGGAGTATTATACAAAGATAAAGAACAATGATGAGTCTGTGAAGCATCTCAAAACATGGATGAAACTGGAGGACATTATTCTGAGTGAAATAAGTCAATCACAAAAGGACAAATATTGTATGAGACCTCTACTGTATAACTCATGTAAAAGTTTACACACAAAAAGAAACAATCTTTGTTGGTTATGAGGGATGGGAGGGAGGGGGGAACTAAATAGATAAGTGGTAACTTTGGTGAAGGGTAAGACAGTACACATTACTGGGGAAGCCAGCACAACTTGTACAAGGAAAGGTCATGGAAGCTCCATAGACACTTCTAAACTATCTGAGGGACTGACTTGCCGGGCAGAGGGCTGTGGGGACCTTGGTCTCAGGGAACATCTAGCTCAACTGGCATAGCACAGTTTATAAAGACAATGTTCTACATTCTACTTTGGTGAGTAGCATCTGGGGTCTTAAAAGCCTGTGAGCAGCCATCTAAGATACTCCACTGGTCACACCCCTTCGGGACCAAGGGAGAATGAAGAGAAAAGGATACAAGGAAAAGATTAGTCCAAAGGAGTAATGGACCACAGCTACGAAGGCCTCCACCAGGCTGAGTCCAGTACAGCTAGATGGTGCCTGGCTACCACCACTGACTGCTCTGACCAGGGTCACAATAGAGGGTCCTGGACAGAGCTGGAGAAGGATGTAGAACAGAATTCTAACTCACAAAAAAAAAAAAAAAAAAGGCCAGATTTACTGGCCTAAAGGAGACTGGAGAAACTCCAAGAGTATGGCCTCTGGAAACCCTTTTAGCTCAGTGATGAAACCCCTCATGAAGGTCACCGTTCAGCCAGGGATTGGACAGCCTCATAAAACAAAATGGGACTAATGAGGCACAGCAGTCCAGGGACAAGGGCTAGAAGGCAGGAGGGGACAAGAAAGCTGGTGATAGGGAACCCAAGGTTGAGAAGGGACAGTGTTGACATGTCATGGGGTTGTTAACCATTGTCACAGGGCAATATGTGTATTAACTGTTTAATGAGAAACTATTTGTTCTGCAAACCTTCATCTAAGGTACAAAAGAAAAAAGAATTATCAATGTGAGATAAAATTGACAACAGCAACTCAAAATGTTTGATGGGAAGCCTAGGGGACAGTGAGTTGAAGATAATGGTGATGGAATAATTTGGAAAAGGATAGTGAGAATAGCAGCACAACTGGAAGAATGTAATCGATGTCACTGAATTGTACATGTAGAAACTTTCATAATGGTGTAACTTTGGCTATGTATATTTTCACCAAAAAAAAAAATCCTCAAGATCAAGAAGGGAGAGTGTTGACACATCATGGGGTTCTTAACCGATGTCATAAAATGGTACGTGTACTGACTGTTTAATGAGGAACTATTTGTTCTGTAAACCTTCATCTAAAGTACAATAAAAAAAAAAAAAAAAAAAAAGAAACCACTGTGCTCCTTAAGGTTCAGGACCAGCTTTGATTCATCTTTGTATTCCCTACTGCTGGCACTCTTTGGCACACATGGGAGCTCGTTGAATGTCTGTTGAATAAACCAATAAATCAGTGAATGAATATGGCCTTAAACTCTTGACTACACCAAAACTGCATTATGATCATTGTTATGATACACCACTTGTCTTAATTATCTAGTGCTGCTATAACAGAAATACCACAAGTGGGTGGCTTTAACAGATATATTTTTTTCCTCACAGTTTAGGAGGCTAGAAGTCTGAATTCAAGGTGCTGGCTCCAGAAAAGCCTTCTCTGTTGGCTCTGGGAGAAGGTCCTTGTCTCTTTTCAGCTTCTGTTTCTTGGTTTCCTGGAGATCTCATGGGCGTGGCATCTACTCCCATCTGTGCTTAATCTGCTCTTTTATATCTCAAAAAGATTGATTTAAGACACACTCTACACTAATACTGCCACATTAACATAACAAAGAAAACTCATTCCAAAATGGGATTATAACCATGGATATGGGGGTTAGGATTTATAACACATATTTTGGGGGCCACATTCAATCCATAGCACCACTCCTCCATGGATGATTTATTTTACTTGTTCATATTATCTGAATGACTTGTCACTAGATTTTTTTATTAGTGTCAATACACAACTTTTCACACTCAGGTTTAAATGATGACAGAATCACCAAAAATTACATAAATTTAACGGCACCAAAAATATGCTTACTATCAGCACAACACATTAAAAAATAATTCTATAGTCAGAAGCACCACACTGTCCCTCCACAGCAAAGATCTGAAAAACTAAGTCAAACAGAGTCACACATCAGTCCTGAAGCCCTAAGCATCAAATGAAGAGATAAAGAACTCAGCCAAGCATCGGATGGAATAAGAAACTGACTGAGAACAGAGAGCGAGGAGAGATAAATGCAGAGGTCCCCTATCAGTTACCACAGCACGGATCCACCATTTTGGATGCCTGTTGGAGATCGGCAAACAGGGGGTATGAGAAAGCAGCTTCACGGAGCTTCCAACAGGAGACAGAACAACCGGTAACCAGCGATATATGCTTTCCCACCCCTCACCTGTCTTCACCCCCACTCAACGTCCTCTGCTTCCTGTGGCCACAGTCTCTTGGCCGGCAAGCACTGACTTCACCCTGGTGTCACTTGGATTCCACCCGCCCGTACTGGCCAGCACCCTGAGTGCCATTTGTTGGCTGCTGGTGTTGCTTTTTTCTGCTTCATTAGATTTCTTCCTTACCTCTCTCACCACCTTCCACTCCTTTCTCTCAAATACCTGCTCTATGGCCATCTTTGCTTCTTCCTGTGGAACTGCTTCCCAGCCTATGCCACCACGCTGGTGGGCCCCCCTGGGGTTTTTTGTTTGTTTGTTCTGATTTGTTCTGTTTTGATTTGTTTGTTTGATTGTTTTCTTTTTCTATCCTCGACTTAGGAGCCCGTTCTGGCTGGGCGGTGCTGAGCGGCTTGGGAGATACTCCCTTACTCTGCGAGGATGCACAGACACATCCCTGGGGACATTTCTTTTTCCTTGTTTTTTTTTTTTTTTTGGTTTTTTGTTTCTGTTTCTTTGTTTTGTTTTCTTCTCTCTGTTTTTCCCTTTTTTGTCTTTCTTCATTTCCAGTTTCTCAATTTATTCATTTTTTTCTTTTTCATTTTTGTTTTTCTCCATTTCTCAGTCTCTCATCTCTCCACTCCAAAAGCCAGCTCTCTTAGCACTCTTTTTTGTCTGTGTGTATGTTTTTGGCTCTTGTTCCTTTCTTCTCTCTCTCTTCTTTCCCATACCTGTCTTAGCTCCACATATCACAATCTCTCCCCTCCCTCCTGCCTATATGCACTGTGCGCTGAACATCATACCCCCCAAGCAGCACAGGCACTGCCTACTGGAATCTGGCCTGCACTGATTCCTGGCCCACCCTGTCAGCCCTAGTATGTGCCACAAACAACCCATTCCAGCAACTCCCCTTCAGCTGGACCTCCCCTGCTATACCATACCTGAGTGACTGACCCTGCCTGTTGGAGAAGGAAGTGAAAAGTATCGTGCCCACAGATGAGCAAACAACAAAGAAAGCACAGCCCACTCGCTCAGACATAACCAAATAAAACAAAAAAGCAGGATGAAACAAACAAACCTACAATCAATAAACGAGGAAAATAACTACTGAATGCCCTGAAGACAGCAGACAATATCAAAATATATACAAAAAGACGATGGGATGTTTCCAGTAGGAGTCCAAAATAAAACACCAGATGACTTTCCAGTAGAAGAAAAGGCACTAGAACTACCTGATAGGGAATTCAAATCTCTAATATTCAGAATTATCCAAGAGTTGAAGCAAAAAACAGATGAAAATGAGGAAAAAATAGACAAATTCATGGAAAAGGCAGACAAATTCATGAAAAATATAGACAGAAAAATGGAAGAATTCAAGAAAACAGTACAGGAACAAAATGCTAAAATAAATTCACAACTAGATATCATACAGAAACAACAATTAGAAATCCAAAAGATAAACAACAAGATTTCAGAAATGGACAGTGTCATACAAGGGCTGAGGAACAGGTTTGAAATGATGGAAGACAGGATCAGCAAAATTGAAGACAAACATTTGGATACAACTCTGAGGAAAACTCAGAAAGAAAGATGAAGAAACCCTGAGAATTATGTGGGATACAATCAAAAGCAAAAATCTGTGAGTGATCAGAGTTCCAGAACAGGAGGAGAAAACAGAAAACACAGAGAGGATCACTGAAGAATTGCTGACAGAAAACTTCCCCAATATCATGAAAGTGAAAAGCTGACCATCAAGAAGCTCAACGAACCCCATACAGGGTAGACCCCAAAAGAAAATCACCAAGGCATATCATAATCGCACTCGCTAAAACCAAAGACAAAGAATCCTGAGAGCAGCTCGAGAAAAACAAAAGTCACATACAGAGGAGAAACAATAAGACTAAGCTCAGATTATTTGGCAGAAACCATGCAGGCAAAAAGACAATGGGATGACATATATAAAAACTTGGAAGAAAAAAATTGCCAGCCAAATATAATATATCCCACAAAACTGTCGTTCAGATATGATGGTGAAATTAGGTCATTCCCAGATAAACAGAAATTAAGGGACTATGTAAAAACCAAACCAAACTTACAAGACTTATTAAAGGGAGTCCTTTGATCTGAGAACAACAACATCAGAACACAGGCTGAATCTAGGACACAAGATTGTGCTAGCCAGATACCAACCTTGGAAGTGAACCCTAAAGGACTATCCGAAACTGAAAGAATTACAACAGGGAACCAGAGAGGTTAATCTCTAAATGACAACGACATCAGAACAATAAAAGAGGGAATAAATGGTGTAGGTATAGAATCATCTTTTTTTTAATTTTTCCATACAAAAATTTATACATACATTGTTATGTGACTCTAATTGCTCTCCATATACTAAGACAGCACACTCCTCCTTTCCACCCCTGATACCCCATGTCCATTCAACCAGCTTCTAACACTCTCTGCCTTCCTAGCTCACCTCTGGACAAAAGCTGCCCATTTAGTCTCTTGTATCTACTAGAGCTAAGAGGCACACTCCTCCCAAGGATCACTTTATGTCCCACAGTCCAGTCCAATCTCTGTCTGAAGAGTTGGCCTTGGAAATTCTTTTAGTTCTGGGGTGATAGAGAACCCAGGGGCCATGGTTTCTGGGGTTCCTTCAGTCTCAGTCAGACCATTAAGTCTGGACTTCTTACTAGAACTTGAGTTCTGCACCCCACCTTCTCCTGCTCCATCTGGGACTCTCTGTTGTGTTACCTCTCAGGGCGGTCATTGGTGGTAGCTGGGCACCATCTACTTCTTCTGGTCTCAGGCTAATGAAGTCTCTGGTTTATGTGGCCCTTTCTGTCTCTTGGGCAAATACTTTCCTTGTGTCTTTGGTGTTCTACATTCACCTTTACTCCAGGTGGTTGGGACCAATTGATGCATCTTAGATGGCTGCTCGCAAGCTTTTAAGACCCCAGACGTAGAACGTTCTGATGGAGAGGAAGGCAAGATGATACCATGTAATAACAGACTGTTTCAAACCTAGGAAGATAAGGGTAAATTTCAAGGTAACCACAAAGAAAGTTAACAAACCTACTCATCAAAATAAAGAAGAAAAACATAAAGTCTCAGTAAAAACAAAACCTATGAAAACAAAAGAAATGGAAAAAAAAACCACAAGCAAAAGTAATTCAGCACAGGAGAGCAAGAGGAACAAAGAAAACATCAGCACCACAGCAAAAAGCACTGCAAAATGACAGCAATAAACTCACACCTACCAGTAATTATACTGAATGTAAACAGCCTAAATGTACCCATAAAGAGATGGAGAGTGACAGAATGAATACAATACACAGAATCAATCAATATGCTGTCTACAAGAGACAGGCCTTAGAAACAAAGACGTAAATTTATTAAAAGTCAAAGGATGAAAATAAATATATCAAGCCAAGAGCTACCAAAAAAGAGCAGGAATGGTAATACTAACCTCTGATAAAATAGACTTTAAAACAAAATCCACCTTAAAAGACAAAGAAGGACACTACATAATGATAAAGTAGACGATCCATCATGAAGACATAACTATAATATACATCTATGCACCCAATGACAGGGCTCTGAAATACATATAACAAACTCTAAACAGCACTGAGAAGAGAAACTGACAGTTCCACAAGAATAGTAGGAGACTTCAACACACCACTGTCAGTAAAGGACAGAACATCTAGAAAGCAACTCAACAAGGATACAGAAGACCTAAAGGGCACAATCAGCCAACTTCACCTCATAGACATATATAGAACACTACACCCAACAGTTACAAAATACACATTCTTTTCCAATGTACATGGAACGTTCTCCAGAATAGACGACATCTTAGGCCACAGAGCAACCCTCAACAAGATCCAAAATGTTGAGATAATATAAAGTATCTTCTCTGATCACAACACCATCAAGGTAGAAATTAACAACAGGAAGACCAAGGAAAAAAAATCAAGTACATGGAAACTGAATAACACCCTGCTCACACATCACTGGGTAATAGAGGAAATCAGAGATGGAATCAAAAAATTCCTAGAATCAAACAAGAATGAAAACACATCATACCAAAACCTTTGGGACACAGCAAAGGCAGTCCTCAGAGGACAATTTATAGCAATAGATGTACACAACAAAAAAGAAGAAAGGGACAAAATCAAAACATGAACTACAGAAATCCAACAAATAGAAAGGGAACAGCAAAAAAAAAAAAAAAAAAAGCAAGCCCACAGCCACTGGAAGAAAGGAAATAATAAAGATCAGAGCAGAAATAAATGAAAATAGAGAAAAGAAAGAATCAAAAAAACCAAAAGTTGGTTCTTTGAAAGGATCAACAAAATCGACAAACCACTGGCAAGACTGACAAAAGAAAAACAGGAGAGGATGCAAATAACCCAAATAAGAAATGAAATGGGGGACATTACAAAAGACCCAACTGAAATAAAAAGGATTAAACTATGCTCCAACAAATTTGAAAACCTAGAGGAAAGGATACATTTCTATAAACACACTACCTACCCAACTACCACAAAGTGATGTTGAAAATCTGAACAGACCCATAATAAGAGAAGAGATTGAAAAGGTAATTAAAAAAACTCCCAATAAAAAAAACCCTGGCCCAGATGGCGTCCCTGGAGAATTCTACCAAACATTCGGAGAAGAGCTTATACCAGTACTACTCAAACTATTTCAGAACATAGAAAAGGAAGGGATACTTCTGAATTCATTTTATGAAGCCAGCATAACCCCGATACCAAAACCAGGCAAAGATGCCACAAAAAAGAAAACTATAGACCAATATCTCTCATGAATATAGATGCAAAAATTCTCAACAAAATTCTTACCAACAGAATTCAGCATCATATCAAAAAAATAATACACCACGACCAAGTGGGATTCATACCAGGTATGCAAGGATGGTTCAACATTAGAAAATCAATCAATGTAATCCACCACGTAAGTAAAAGGAAAGAAAACAATCACATGATCATCTCCATTGATGCAGAAAAGGCATTTGACAAAGTCTAACACCCATTCCTGATAAAAACTGTCAATAAAATAGATATAGAAGGGAAATTTCTCAACATAATAAAGGGCATCTATGCAAAACCAACGGCCAGCATCATTCTTTTTTTTTTTTTTTTTTTTTTTAATATATATTTTATTGTACTTCAGGTGAAAGCTTACAGAGCAAATAGTTTCTCATGAAATAGTAGTACACATGTTGTTTTTTTTGACATTGGTTAACAACCCCACAACGTATTAAGCCTCTAAATTCTCAACCTTTTTTTTTGATGAAAATTACAGATGGCCAAAGATACACCGTTTCAAAATTTTCTACATTCACAGTTCAGTGACATTGACTACGCTCTTCCAACTGTGCTGTTATTCTCACTTAAGATGAAGGCTTACAGAACAAAATAGTTTTTCATTTAACAGTTACTACACATGTTGCCCTATGACAATGGTTAACAATCTCACAGCACATCAAGAATATCCTTACTCCACCTTGTGTTCCCTATCACCAGGGGGCTTCCTTGTCCCCTTCTGTCTTCTGGACCTTGTCAGTGGACTATTGTACCTCTTTAGTCTCATTTGTTTATTTATTTATTTATTTATTTTTATTTTATTTAAACACCATTTCAAAACTTTTTACTTACACATTTAAGTGATATTGACTATGCTCTTCCAATTGTGCTGCCATTCTCGCCCAAGATGAAGGCTTACAGGACAAAACAGCCTCCCATTTAATAGTTACTACAAATGTTGCCCTATAGCAGTGGTCAACAATCTCACAATACATCGACAGTGTCCTTATTCAATTTGTGTTCCTCAGCATCATTCTTAATGGGGAGAGGCTGAAAACATTCCCCCTGAGATGCCCTTTATCTCCACTCGTATTTAACATTGTGCTGGAAGTCCTAGCTAGATCAATAAGGGAAGAAAAAGAAATAAAGGGCATCCAAACTGGTAATGAAGAAGTTAAACTGTCCTTGTTTGCAGATGATATGATACTGTCCGTAGAAAACCCTAAAGACTCCACGAGAAAACTACTGGAACTAATAGAAAGATTCAGCAGAGTAGCAGGATACAAGATAAACATACAAAAATCAGTTGGATTCCTATACACCAATAAAGAGAACAGTGAAAATGAAATCAGGAAAGCAATACCGTTTATAATAGCCCTAAAAAAATAAAGTACTTAGGAATAAATCTAACCAGGATGTAAAAGACCTATACAAAGAAAACTACAAAACACTGCTTCAAGAAACCGAAAGGGATCTAAATAAATGGAAAAACATCTCATGCTCATGGATAGGTAGACTCAAGATTGTGAAAATGAAAGTTCTACCCAAAGCAATTGACAAATACAAGGCAAGCCTGATCCAAATACCAACAACTTTGTTTAAAGAGATGGAAAAACTAATCATTAACTTTATATGGAAAGGGAAGAAGCCCCGGATAAGTAAAGCTCTATTGAAGAAGAAGAATAAAGTAAGAGGACTCGTACTACCTGACCGCAGAAACTGCTATACAGCTACGGTAGTCAAAACAGCCTGGTACTAGTGCAATGACAGATACATTGACCAATGGAACAGAATTGAGAACCCAGGTGTAAATGAATCCACCTATGCTCACCTGATCTTTGACAAGGGCCCAAAGTCCATCAAATGGGGGAAAAGACAGTCTTTTTTAACAAATGGTGCTGGCAAAACTGGATGCCCATCTGCAAAAAAAACGAAACGGGCACCATACCTCACACCATACACAAAAACTAATTCAAAATGGATCAAAGACCTAACTATAAAGCCAAAAACTATAAAGTTCATAGAAGAAAAAATAGGATCAACACTAGAGGCCCTAATATACGGCATTAACAGGATACAAACCATAATCAACAACACACAAACCCCAGAAGATAAAGTAGACTACTGGGATCTTCTAAAAATAAAGCACTTATGCTCATCAAAAGACTTCACCAAAAGAGTAAAAAGAGAACCTACAGACTGGGAAAAAAAATTTGGACATTACAAGTCAGACAAAGGTCTAATCTCTAACATCTACAAGAAAATCCAACACCTCTACAACAAAAAGACAAATAATCCAATTGAAAAATGGGCAAAGGAAATGAACAGACACTTCACCAAAGAAGACATTTAAGTGGCCAACAGACACATGAGAAAATGCTCGGGATCACTCGCCATTAGAGAAATGCAAATTAAAACCACAGTGAGGTACCATCTCACCCCGGCATTACTGGCAAGAATGAAAAACACTGGAAATAACAAATGTTGGAGAGGCTATGGGGAGATTGGAAGCCTTACGCACTGCTGGTAGGAATGCAAAGTGATACAACCATTTTGGAAAATGATATGGCACTTCCTTAGAAAGCTAGAAATAGAAATACCATACGATCCAGCAATACCACTCCTTGATATATATCCTCGAGAAAGAAGAGCTGTCACACAAATAGACATATGCACACCCATATTCATTGCAGCACTGTTCACAATAGCAAAAAGATGGAAACAACCTAGATGCCCATCAACAGATGAATGGATAAACAAACTATGGTACATACACACAATGAAGTATTATGCAACAATAAAGAACAGGGATGAATCTGTGAAGCATCTCATAACGTGGATGAAACTGGAGGACATTATTCTGAGTGAAATAAGTCAATCACAAAAGGACAAATATTGTATGAGGCCTCTATTGTAAAATTCATGAAAAAGTTTACACGTGAAAAGAAACAATCTTTGCTGGTTACGAGGGATGGGAGAGTTGGGGGGGAAATAAAATTGACAATAGTTAAGTGTTAACTTCGGTGAAGGGTAAGACAGTACACAGTACTGGGGAAGCCAGGACAGCTTGTACAAGGAAAGGTCATGGAAGCTCCATAGACACATCCAAATTCCCTGAGGGACTGAATTGCTGGGCGGAGGGCTGTCGGGACCACGGTCTCGGGGAACATCTAGCTCAACTGGCATAACACAGTTTTTAAAGACAATGTTCTACATTCTACCTTGGTGATTAGCATCTGGCGTCTTAAAAGCCTGTAAGCAGCCACCTAAGATATTCCACTGGTCTCACCTCTTCAGGAGCAAGAGAGAATGAAGAGAACAAGATAGAAGGAAAAGATTAGTCCAAAGGAGTAATGGACCACAGCTACCACGGCCTCCACCAGACTGAGTCCAGTACAGCTAGATGGTGCCTGGCTACCACCACTGACTGCTCTGACCGGGATCACAATACAAGGTCCTGGACAGAGCTGGAGAAGGATGTAGAACAAAATTCTAACTCACAAAAAAAGACTAGATTTACTGGCCTGACAGAGACTGGAGAAACCCCAAGAGTATGGCCTCTGACACCCTCTTAGCTCAGAGGTAAAGTCACTCCCGAGGTTCACTGTTCAGCCAGGGATTGGACAGCCCCATAAAATAAAATGAGACTAATGAGGCACAGCAGTCCAGGGACAAGGGCTAGAAGGCAGGAGGGGACAAGAAAGCTGGTGATAGGGAACCCAAGGTTGAGAAGGGACAGTGTTGACATGTCATGGGGTTGTTAACCATTGTCATAAGACAATATGTGTACTAACTGTTTAATGAGAAACTATTTGTTCTGTAAACCTTCATCTAAGGTACAAAAAAAAAAAAAAAGAATTACCTATGTGAGATCAAATTGACAACAGCAACTCAAAAGATTTGATGGGAAGCCTAGGAGGGCAGAGCTGAAGATAATGGTGATGGAATAATTTGGAAAAGGATAGTGAGAATAGCAGCACAACTGGAAGAATGTAATCGATGTCATTGAATTGTACATAGAAATTTCTGAAATGGTGTGTCTTTGGCTATGTGTTATTTTCACCAAAAAAAAAAAAAAGTCCTCAAAAGTCGAGAAGGGAGAGGATAGACATGTTGTGGGGTTGTTAACCAATGTCATAAAACAATATATATACTAACTGTTTAATGGAGACTATTTGTTCTGTAAACCTTCACCTAAAGTACAATTTAAAAAATTTTAAAAAATTCTATAGAATATTAATTTTAAAAAGCAGAATATAAAATTGCATCTAAACTGTGATGAAAATGATGTGAAATGAAACAGGTATCTATTATTTACGTTGCTTAGCATCCACTTACTCTTCTAAGAGCACCTATGTTTTGTTTTGGAGGAAACCATTTCTTTCCCATTCTCTCGGCCACGTGGGTGTGTCCTGATAATTCAGGACAATCTGAATTTTACCTACCTGGCTAAAGTGATTGGCTCAGGGATGGGCATGTAACCTCATCACAGCCCATTTGTTAGGGCCTCTGAAGCGCCCTAGTGGTGCAGTGGTTAAGCACTCGGCTACTGACCAAAAGGTTCAAACCCACCAGCAGCTCAGTGGCAGAAAGATGTGGCAGTCTGTTCCCATAAAGATTACAGCCTTGGAAACCTAAAGGTCAGTTCTACCCTGTCCTATAGGGCCACTATGTGTCAGAATCCACACGATGACGGCAAAGGGTTTGGTTTTTTGTTTTACTAACCTAAAGGTTGGTGATTTGAACCCACCCAGTGGTATCGCAGAAGAAAAGGCCTGGTGATCTGCTTCTGTTAAGATTACAGCCAAGAAAACCCTATGGAGCAGTTCTGCTGTATAACACATGGGATCTCCATGAGTTGGAATCAACTCGATGGCAACCAGTAACAACTTGGAAAGAGAAGCTTTTTCTCTCTTCTGTGGTAGCCGCCAAAGAGACCCTCTCTCTTTTGATTTGGTCTGAGAATGTGGGGTCTGGACTTTCTGCAGCTACGTTGCTGCTACCCTGGGAGGGCCCGGAACTCCCCAGGGTCACCATGTGGAGCCCAAAGATAAAGCCAACGTAGTGGCAGGCAGAATAGAGTAGATAGAGAAAAACCTGGTGTTTGATGATTTAGTTTGAACTACTGGGTCAAACTCATCTGAAGCTAGACCTACATCTAGACTTTTCATCCATTCCTTTATTGTTTAGCCATTTGCAGCTTAACTAGTACTACTACCTGATAGGTATACAGAATAAAGACTAGAATGGAGCAGGGAAAAATGAAAAGAATTTGTTTTATTGCAGTGGTGGCACTGAAAGTAATTTTTCTTTCTTTCTTTGATTTCCACTAATATTGTTTACGTGAATCACAAGTTACAGGGCTTCTGGATGTTGAAACAAATCTCAAAAGATAGAGTCTCAGTAGACATAGCATTGTAAATATTGTATATTTGCAATATAGTTGTTTACTCTAAATTTTATGACTGTTCTCTTAACTTTCTTCTTAATTATGAACAAGTAAGAGGCTTGGTGTTAGACCACAGGCTCTCAGAATGGAAGGAAGACCATTTCACAAGTACTGTATGATGAATATGCATACATCTTACCAGTAGTCTAGTATGCAGTGCTTTTCAAATCTTAATAGAAAAAAAGAAAACTATAAGAATTAAATCTGGGTTGATGGACTTTACCTAGCATCAGTACGCTAGAAAACAGAATGAGACTACGCAGCAAACATTTCATATGTAACTGTACTCCTCCACTTTCCTCTATTTTCTGCATCGCTGTCACCTCCACTGAGCACCAACCCCAGCGTTCAGGAGTCAAGAGCTGAGCCTCACTCTCTGGCGCCCTCCTTTATAAAGTAGTCCCTTGCCTCCTTGCATTTCCAACACCCTTTTGGTTTCTGATTAGTCAAGAGAAGAGGGAGAATGCAAGATAGAAAGACTCCAGGGACAGAGAGAGGAGGGAGAGGTGTCCAGAGCCCTTTAAGCAGAAATGCTTAAAGTGAAAGGACTAAGAAATCTAAGAAATGACAAAAAATATTTTATTCAAGTCTTCACAAAGACTAAAGAGTTTATAAAGGCAGAACAAACATCTTTGGAAATGTTACTGGATTTTGTGAACACCATCCCCAATAATACAAAATAAATAAATTCAACTAACAAAATCACCCTAAGAGTGGATAAAAGACAAGATGTTGTCATTTCAATTCCTCACTTTCCATGTGGACATTAGCCAAGGTGCCTTTTGGGTGTGCTGAGGAGCCTGGCCACTCCACCCACTGTAAGCGCTGTGCATCTGACTGGTTTCATGGCCACCATACTGGACACTCCGCAGTTCTAGCATTGAGCTTGACCCAACCTGGTTTTCTTCTAGCCCCAAAACCTCTGTCACTTTTCAGCGAATCAAAGTTCTATTAATGTTCATGTTTTAAATTCTTAAATATTTAGGCTCTGTGAAACACACACACACACACACACACACACACACACACACACACACACACACACACAGAGCAAAAACCATCACTCTATTCAAACTAAACCAAAAACCCAATGCCTTCAAGTTGATTCTGACTCATGGCAACACTTGTGTTTCAGGGTAGAACTGCTCTGAAGGATTTTCGATGGCTCTTACCCTACAGAAGTACATCACCAGGCCTTTCTTTCAAGGCAGGTTAGTAGCCAAGTGCAAAGCGTTTGCACTACCCCCCAAAAAACCCAAACCAAACCCATTACTGTCCAGTAGATTCCAACTCATACCAGCCCTATAGGACAGAGTAGAACTTCCCCATAGGGTTTGCACCACCCAGGGACCCTCTATTCAAACTAAAACCTGACTAAAATAGTGAATGGTTTCAGTAAGTCATAGAATTTGGAGGGAACTGAAAAAGTGAGATTTTTCTGGTCTGTTTATAGAAGTTTTACTTCTTTAACAACATAATTACATCATTCAGTTCATGCTGCCACTCCCATAGCACCCAGATTTCCTCCCCTCAAAATAGCACAAAATGACACTTTGTATTTTATTCAGGTATTCAGCAAGCATATTTGGAGTGCTTATTTGTCATCCCTCACTGCCAAGCACTCACAGTTTGCTGAGGGATATAAATGAGCAGTTGCCATATAAAGTGATAAGCATATTAACAGAGAGAAGAACACTATGCTGTTTTAGCCCAAGGGAGGGAAGGCTCCCTAGGCCACAGGATGGGAAAAATAAAAGGAAATTACTCAAGTAAGGAAGCGGAGGAGGATCTTTGAGCCAGAGAAAGCAATGTGTGCAAAGCTTGAGAATTACTACATAGGACCCATTAATGGGTCATTAAGACAACTTATTTTTTTGAAAAAGGATAGAATAGTAATAGGATAGCATAGAATAGACAATATCAGAATGCTTCCTGTGCAGTAAGGGTAAGTACTTGTATTCTTAACTATGTTTCAGTTGAACATTGAAACATGGTCAAAAAAGTTGAAAACCACTACCTTATAGATAGAGCATTTTATTTATAGTTTACAAAGTGTTTTTAGATATACCATTTTATTACATGCCTCTATTTTTTATTTGCCACTCATTCCTCAGGTATTTATCAAGTGTGTGTTTTATGCCCTGTGGTAGGAAACTCTGAGAGGAACTCACAGTCAATGGGAGTCAGACAAGTGAAGAGATAATTATAACAGCTACCACTTATTGCAATCTTCAAAATGTGTTTCATGAACCACCTACTTTGGAATGCAGAGAGAGGGAAAGTGCTTATTGAAATGCAGATGTCTATTGGATCAAAATTTCTGGGTGAGGCCCAAGATCTGCATTTTTAGCTAGGGGTCCCCAAGAAAGTCTCAAACGTGATCAGTCTGTAAACAATTTATTCCTGAGTGAGTACTGTATGCCAACATTGTGCTAAACACACTGTGCTCTACACTCATCTGGGTCTTTTTTCATTTCCTTCAAGGACCCTATACCCCCTGCCTCTTAGAGTCATCCTGTTTACTGTTCCCTGGTCTGGAATACTCCTACTGTTCTCTGTTCAACAGGCCTCAGTTTAAATATCACTTCCTTAGGAAATGTTCCCTAACCCCCTAAGTTTAGAACCCTTGCAGCAGGTGCTGAAATGAGCCACTGCCCCTTCTAGAAAGGACACTGAGAGCAAAGTCAACAGATAGCTTCTAGCTGTTAACTCCGTCAGTTCCACCTCAGCTTTTGAGAGAAGACTGTGATCTTGGGATAGCTCCAGCCGAGGACTAAGACTGGGACAAGAGCCTGGTCATTCCTGCTCAACTCAGGACTTCTTTAATGTGCAGTCTTTGCTTTACCACTCCCCATTGGACTGGCAAAGAATTTTCCACATCTGCATTGGGGTCCTCATGGCTCCCCCTGCCCCATCCTGCTATCTTCATTTTCCTGGTGGCTTAGTGGTTAAGGGTTTGGCTGCTAACCAAAAGTTCAGCAGTTCGAATCCACCAGGCACTCCTTGGAAACCCTATGGGGCAGTTCTACTCTGTCCTATAGGGTCCCTGTGGGTTGGAATCAACTTGATGGCAACCGGTTTGGTTTGGTGTTTGGTTACTTTGGTTTTTGCCTTCCAACTCCATCTCAGTGTCTGCTTCTTGGAGGACTCAGCAGATGGCTGGAGTGTGGAGGCCGAGAGGCATGACATGAGGCTGCAGAGGTAAGCAAAGCCAGAACACGCAGGGCTTTACAGACCATGCTAAGTATTTAAGACGTTACAATTAGAGCTGTTGGAAGTCACTGCATGTTTTTAAGTAGCTTGGGGAGGGGTGGGGAAAAAGATTGAATGTAAATTTAGAAAGACAACTCTGGTTATTGTGTGTAGGGAGGACTGGAAGAGTGTGAGATTAAAGGCAAGGAAGTCAGTAGGCAAGCTACCGAAGAGGGATGATAGCTTGGACTAGGATGAAGCAGAGACAGTATTTGAGAGATATTTAAAAGGTATAATTTCCAAAATTTGGTGATTTATTGGATGTATGTGGTCAAACCCAAAAACCAACCCCATTGCCATTAAGTTGATTCCGGCTCATAGCCTATTCCAAGGCTGTAATCTTTACAGAAGCAGACTGCCACATCTTTCTCCCGTGAAGCGGCTGGTTGGTTTGAACCATTGACCTTTCAGGTAGCAGCCAAGTGCTTTAACCTCTGCACCACCATGGCTCCTTGTGAATGGTTCAGGGAAATGTAAAATCAAGGATGCCCAGATCTCTGGCCTGAGCTGTTGGGTGGAAAGTGGTACTGGTTTTTGATATAGGGAATCCTGGAGGGAAGCAGGTATAGGGGAGAAATCAGGACAGACTAATTTTGAGATGTCCATGGGACGTCCAAGAGGCAGTGTAAAGTCAGGAGTTGATTATATGATTTGGAGTCTGAAGGTAGGTTTGGACTGGAAATATCCACTTGGGAGTCCCTAGCATGGATGGGGAAACACTGGTGGCATAGTGGTTAAGAGCTAGGGCTGCTAAACAAAAGGTCTGCAGTTCGAGTCCAACAGGCACTCCTTTGGAAACCCTATGGGGGAGTGCTACTCTGTCCTTTAGGGTCGCTATGAGTCAGATTCCACTTGACGGCAGCATAGTGGTTAAGAGCTTGGCTGCTAATTAAAAGATCAGCAGTTCAAATCCACCAGCCGCTTCTTGGAAACTCTATGGGGCAGTTCTACTCTGTCTGTTAGGGTCACTATGAGTCGCAATCGACTTGAGGGCAACAGATTACAGGAGCTTAGATGGGACCAAGTTCACCCAGGAGAGGTACAGTGTGTTAAGAGAGAGGTCTAAGACATTGACCTAGGAAACTCCCAATACATAATGAACGCCCTGGTAGAGGATGAGAGGTTAGCAAATGAGACTTAGGCCAACAAATATGGTGTCACAGAAAGCTTGAGAAGGTTTTTGATAAAGAGGGGATGTCAAATGCTGCCAAATGGACAAGCAAGGACTGAAAAACATTCTTTTGTTTTAGTGACATGGAGGTCATTGGTGGTCTTAGTAAGAGATATTTCAATGAAGTGGTGAAGGTGGAAGCCAGGTTGAAGTGAACTGCGAAGTGGGTAAAATGGGAAGAATAAGAGACAGTAAGTGTCACAACTCTTGCAAGAAATTTGGCTGTGAAAGAAGAGGGCAGCAAGGTAGTAGTTAGATGAAAACTGTGGAGTCTAGGTTTTGTGTTTTGTTTTTAGGATAGGCGAGACTTGAGCATGGTTGAATGTTGATGGGAAATAGCCAACAGAGGAGAAAAAATTAAACATAGAGAAGAAAGCAATCATCAAAGGCACAAGATCCCTAAGAAAGTGGGACAAGGTGGGCTCTAGGGCCCAGGCAGAGGGCCTAACATTGGTGAGAAGAAATACTGCTCCTTTCATTGTAGCAGAGGGAAGAAGATGCTGGTAGAGCTGAAGGTTCAGTGGTGAAAGGTGAAAAGAGTTCCTACGTGATGGCTCTATTTTCTCTGTGACATAGGAGTCAAGGTTATCTACTGGGAATGAGAAGGGAGGTGGAAGGTTTGAGGAGAGTAGAGGAAGTTTGAAATAATCTTTAGGTAGTGGGAGAATGAGCTGATTGATGGAACACAGTGGTTTTACCAAGAAATATGATGGGCCCAGCTGGTTTTTCTAACTTCTTGTTATGAAAAATGTCAAACATATACAAAGTAAACAATAGTAAAATGAACTCAGTGTACTCTTTTGTGTGTAGCTTCTTTTGTTCAGCGTTATGTTTGTGAGATTTATTCATGTTGGTGCATGTATCAGAACTTTCTTTTTTTAATATCTCTGAGTAAAACTAATTGTAAGAATATGCCACAATTTGTTTATTCATTCAGGTGCTGAAGGACATTTGGCTTGTTTGTTGTTTCTTGCTATTTGTGAATAAAGTTGCTATGAACATTCTTTCACAAGTCTGTTTGTGGATATGTCTTTTTATTTCTCTTGGCTAAATACCTAGCAATATTTGAGAGTTCTGTTTGCTCCACATTGTTTCCAACCTTAGGTAATGACAGTTTTTAAAAATTTTAGCCATTCTAGCAGGTGTTTAGTGATATCAAATAGTGGTTCAAATTTGCATTTTCCTGGTAAGTAATGATGTTGAGTACTTTTTCATATGAGTATTGGCCTTTTAGGCCACTTTCTTTGTGAAGTGTCTGTTCAAATATTTGCCTATTTATTAATATTGAATTTTAGGAATTCTTTATAAATTTTGAAAATAAATCTTTTGTCAGATTTATGTTTTATGAATGTATTCTTCTAGTCTGTGGCTTGCCTATTAATTTTCTTAATAATATTGTTTGATGAATAGAAGTTTTATATTTTGATGAAGTCTAATTTATCACTTTTTTTCTTTTATGATATTGTTTTCTGTGTCCTGTTTAAGAGAACTTGCCTACTGCCTGGTCTATTTTTTTTTTCCTCTAAAAGCTTTATAGTTTTAGTTTTTATGTTTGGGTCTATCATGAATTAATTTTTGTGTATTGTGTGAGGTAAAGGTTGAGGTTCATTTTCTTCATATGGATATTCAGCTTTTCTGCAACTATTTGTTAAAAGGACTTTCCTTTTTTTATTATATTGATTTAGTGCATTCAACTTACCATATACATATGAGTCTATTATGGGCTCTCTATTTGGTTCCATTGACCTATATATCTATCCTTATCTCACAGTGCCTTAATTACTGTAGTTTTATAAAAGGTATTGAAGTCAGGTAGTATAAGTCCTCCAACTTGTTTACTTTTTCAGAATTGGTTGGTCCATTCTAGATCTTTTGCATTTCCATATACATTTAAAAAACTGCATGTCAATTTCTATTAAAAAAAAAAAAAAAAACCTGCCTACATTAATTGAATCTATAGATCCGTTTGGGGAGAATAGGCATCTTAACAATATTGAGTCTTCTGATCCATGAATATGATATAGCTCTCCATTTGTTTAGATCTTTAATTTCTTTCAGAAATGTTTTGTAATTTTTAATGTACAGGTTTTGCACATATTTTGTTAAATTTATACCTATTTTAATTTATACCTAAGTATTTACATATATAGGTCCCTAGGTGGTGCAAATGGATTGCACTTGACTACAGATGTAAAGGTTGGCATTTCAAACCCAGCCAGTGGTGCCATGGAAGAAAAACCTGGCAATCTGCTTCCATAAAGATTACAGCCGAGAAAACCCTATGGAGCAGTTCTACCCTGTAACACATGGAGTTTCCATGAATCAGAATCGACTCAATGGCAATGGGTTTGAATTTTTTGTGTGTGTTTATTTACATATGTTGTAATATGATTTTATATAATTTATACCTAAGTATTTAATGTTTTTTAATGCTATTCAAAATTGAATCATTTTAAATTGCATTTTCTAAATATTTATTTTTACCCCATTATGGGGTTGATGAGATATTCTGAGGAACTCTGGGAATCATGCTATGGTCTGTGACTGGGACCATGGCTGGGCCTCTGAAATGTGTCAGAGTAGGAAAATAATTTATTCCAGGGTCATATTGCACACGTGGTGAAAAGTTCACTCCTTATTTTTATTTAAGCACACGATAGCATGGCCAAAATACATTTCAGGGAAACTTATTTCCTCACCACTGCACTATGCTGTCTGGTACACAAGAGCTAGTTATGTATCGGAAGGGTGGTTGGGCCCAGTTTAGTTTTATTCTAACTTTCCAGCACATTGAAGTTTGGAGCTTGTTCATGTCTGTGAAGTTGAAATGGGAGCGATTATGAAAAGCTAATGTGAAAGTTCTGTTTACTCATAGCTTTTATATAATTTATTCATGCTGTTTCAGGCTAGCAAAAATTATTCCCAAGTTATTTTAGTATTTCTAATTAACCAAAGTGAACATCACTGATGAGTGGCAGGGCCTTTCAACTAAAGGATGCCTTATGCTGAAATCAGCACTACTCTAACAGCAAAGAAAAGACTCTAAGCCTATTCTTTTGCACTGATGAGTAACTTTCTGGACTCTTACCTGCTTTTAGCTTTTGCTCCTGGGAGGAAAGAGATAGTGATTTCCTTCCTCCACCCCCATAGATCTGAATATGTCTTCAACCAACAGATTCCTTATATTTTAAAATGCTGATTCTCATAGAACTTGTGGCCTAAAAAGCAACTACATTTGATACAACTACAGTCATTAGCTGGTTAGATTTTTTTTAGTAAGAAGTTTTAATGCCCTCATGGCCAGCACTTCACTTACCATGTGAGTAACCTGTTGAAAGGACATTTGCATGGGTTAAAATGAGAGAGTTACGGTTCGGACTTAAGAGGCATAATTAATTCATAATTTAGTTATAGATAGATGCGATAGGCAGAACAACATGGTTTAGGGGCCCAGAAACGATGTATCCTTTAATGCGTAAATCATAGAGTGTAACATTAGCCGAAAACAAAGTCTGAGCATATTTAATTCAGATTCTAGATGTGCTTTTCATTAAAAAAGTTACTGACACATTCTCTGATGAATGTCTGTTGCCTGTTTTTTCCTTACTTAGACCTCTCCTGTTAACCCAAGATTAAGAAGTGGCCATTCCTAGAAATTTCGTGTGATTTATGTACCTCAATTGTTTCTAATGCTGCCTTTCCCATAGCACTATTTCTCTTTTTCTGTTTGGACCGTAAGTACTCACTACTCATAACTGAGGACAACTGCTAATAAATCTTATATAATTGTCTTGTCTTTAAACTCCTCTCCCCAAAATTTCAGTCTTCATTAGTCCAAAATCAGAGTGTTTTTTCTAAATGGGACAACTGAGGCAAGTTAAAGCCTATTGGGTTCCCTCCTCTCAAATAAACTTCATGTCCCCTTATGTTTTCAGCATTTAAGTGTGATCTAACACTCAGTGATGGCGACTGGCAAGAGTGGGTAGTGTATGTTAGAGGCCGTTTCCTACCGCCTACCTACTCCAGGTGGCAGCAGCAGCCCAGAAGGAAGGACCAGAGCAGAGAACTTAAGGAGCAATGGTAATCCTTATATCCTCCTCGTCCTCTGGTACCAAAACCAAACCTAACCCGTTGCATGACTCATAGTGACCCTATAGGACAGAGAAGAACTGCCCTGTAGGGTTTCCAAGGAGCAGCTGGTGGATTTGAACTGCTGAACTTTTGGTTAGTAGCCAAGTTCTTAACCACTGTGCCACCAGTGCTAAAGCTTGAGGCAATAAAAGGGAACCAAATACAACTGTGTTGTTGTTGTTAGTGGTGGAGTCAGTTCCTAGGCTGTAATCTTTTACGGGAGCAGATCACCAGGTAGCATCCCCTCCTCTCCACTGCCCCTCACGGAGCCACTGGTTTGAACCTTTCGATTAGTAGCCAAGTGCTTAACCACTGCACCACCAAAATCCATTGCCATTGAGTCGATTCTGACTCACAGTGACCCTATGTACTATTGTACCTCAACTAATCCTCTAATCTTGCATGTCTGGATTTTTCCCAGGTTTTCTCACTCTATGAACTACTTACTAGTACTACAGTAAATCTTGCCGTACATGAATTTTTGTAAATTCATCTAATTATTTCTTCTGGATAAATTTCTAGGGCTGAAATTTCTCAGTTGAAAGGGTGTAAACAATTCTAAACTTTAAAAAATGTTACTGTGATGAAATATATATGACAAAACATTCGCAAATTCAACAATTTTTACATGTACGATTCAGTGACGTTGATTACGTTCATCATGTTGTGCAACCATCACCACTATTCTTTTTCAAATTATTCTACCTCCATTAACAGAAACTCAGTGCCCCCTAAGCAATGACTCCCCCTCTTTTCCCTTCCATCCCACCCCTGTTAACCACTTATATTTCTGCCTATTTATAAGTGGGATGGTACAATGTTTGTCCTTTTGTGACTGACTTATTTCATTCAGCAAGGTTCATCCATGTTGTAGCATTATTCAGGACTTAATTTCTCTTTATGGCTGAGTTATATACATACAACATGAATTATACATGAATTATACATGAATTTTGTATGTATATATGTAACATGAATTATATATATATATATATGTAACATGAATTTTATATGTATATATTGTGAATTGGAATTCACTTGACAGCAATTGTTGCCATCAAGTTGATTCCGATTCATGGAGACCTCATGTGTGGCAGAGCAGAGTTCTCCATATGGTTTTCCTGACTATAATCTTTTAGGGAAGCAGATGGCCAAGGCTTTCTTTTGCGGTGCCCCTGGGTGGGTTTGAACCGCCAACCTTTATGTTAGTAGTCTAGCGCAAACTGTGCCACCCAGGGACTTATTGTATGTTATATACCACATTTTATTTATCCATTCATCTGTTGATGGACATTTAGGTTGTTTCTACCTTTTTGCTGTTATAAATAGTGCTGCAATGAACATTGGTGTACAAGTTTCTGTTTGCGTTCCTACTTTCAATTATTTTGGGTATATACAGCAATTCTAAACTTTTTGATACATGCTGTCAAATTAACCTCCATAAGGGTTTCAATTTGAACTTCCACTAGCGGTGTATGAAAGTATCTGTTTCTCCATAATCTCACCAACATTCAGTACTAACAATCTGTTTCTTTTACCAATATGATAGGCAAATAGTTGTCAAACTATAGGGTTATTGAGATATATCTTTGTTTTATTCCTGAATTTAGTGGAAATATTTCTGGAATTTTGGCATTAATATATAATATTCAATGGTGGCTTGAGATAGTTTTTTTTTTTTTAATGGTAAGGAAGAATCCTTTCTTCATTCCTACTTTACTAAGACATTTTCTTAACATCAGAAATGTACACTATACATTATTAAATGCCTGTTGGCATCTTTTAAGGAATAGCATAATTTTTCTTCTTTGACAATTTATGGGTTAAGTTGTATTAATAGGTTTCCTAATATTGAACCATCTTTACATTCCTCGAACAAATCTTATATAGTCAAGGTGAGTAATTCTGTTTACATTCTGCTGAATTCAATGTGCTAGAGTTTTATTTAGGAATTTTGGTTAAGTGACATTTATCTCTTTTCTTTTTAACATTTTATTGTGTTTTAGGTGAAAGTTTATACAGCAAATTACTTTTCCATTCAACAATTCGTACACAAATTGTTCCGTTACATTGGTTGCTATTCCTGCAATGTGTCAGCACTCTCCCTATTTCAACCCTGCTTCCCCCATTTCCGTCTCCAGTTTCCCTGCCACTCCTTGCCTTCTCATCTTTGCTTTTAGGCAAATGTTGCCCATTTGGTTTTGTGTGGTTGATTGTTCTAAGGAGCACCTTCCTCACAGGTGTTATTATTTATTTTATAGGCCTATCTATTATTTGGCTGAAAGGTGACCTCCAGAAATGGCTTCAGTTCTTAGGGCGATAGTCTTGGGGGTTCCTCCAGTCTCTGTCAATCCAGTAAACCTGGTCTTTTTTATGAATTTGAGTTTTGTTCTATATTTTTCTCCCATTCTAACTGGGAACTTCTATTGTGTCCCTGGTCAGAGAGGTCGGTAGTGGTAGCTGGGCACCATCTAGTTCTTCTGGTCTCAGGCTAGAGGAGGCTGTGGATCATGTGGACTGTTATTCCTGTGAACTAATTGCTTCCTTGAGTCATTGGTTTCCTTCACTCTCCTTTGCTCCAGATGGGAAGAGACCAATAGTTGTGTCTTAGATGACTGCTTGCAAGCATTTAAGACCCTAGATGCTACTCACCAAACTAGGATGTAGAACATTGCCTTGATGAACTGTGTTATGCCAATTGACCTAGATGTACCCTGAGACTGTGGTCTTTAGCCTTCAAGCCCAGTAACTCAGTCCCACAAGGTTTTTGTACATGTCTACGAAGTTTCCATAACTGTGCCCCCTGTGTGCTCTTCATGTGTTTGTTAGCCACCTGAATGTCTTCTTTGGTGAAGTGTCTGTTCATGTCCTTTGCCAAGTTTTTCGATTGGATTGTTTATCTTTTTATTTTTGAAGTGCTGAAGTTTTCTATATATTTTAGAGATTAGACCATTGCCAGATTTTTTTTTCCTGGTCTGTATGTTGTTTTTTCACTCTTTTGGTAAAGTCTTTTGATGAGTATAAGTATTTAATTTTTAGGAAGTCCCAGTTATCTAGTTTATCCTCTGTTTGTATTTTTAGTTACGTTTGATAGTGTATTTATGCAATAAATTGTGACCCATGGCTTTGTCCCTATGCTATCTTCTAGGAACTTTATAATTTTAGGTTTAACATTTAGGTCTTTGATCCATTTTGACTTAGTTTTTGTGTATGACGATGTGAGATATGGGTCCTGTTTCATTTTTCTGCAAATGGATATCCAGTTTTGCCAGCACCAGTTGTTAAAGAGACTATCTCTTCCCCATTGAATGGACTTCGACTCTTTGTCAAAGATCAGCTATCCATAGCTGAACGGATTTTACTTCTGGGTTCTCAGTTCTGTTCCATTGATCTATGTGTCTGTCCTTGTATCAGTACCAGGCTGTTTTGATTATTGTGGCTATATAGTAAGTTCTGAGATCAGAGAGTGTGAAACCTCCTACTTTGTTCTTCTTCAGTAGTGTTTTTGCTATTCGAGGCCTCTTTCCTTTCCATATGAATTTGGAGATTAGTTTTTCCAATTTGTTAAAGAATATTGTTGAGATTTGGATCAGGATTGCATTATATCTGTAGATAACTTCGGGTAGTATTGACATTTTCACAATGTTAAGTCTTCCAATTCATGAACATGGTATGTTTTTCACATTTATGTAGGTCTTTTGGTTTCTTGAAGGAGTGTTTTGTAGTTTTCCTTATATAAGTATTTTATGACCCTGGTTAGATTTACCCCTAGGTATTTCATCCTTTGGAGGGCTATTGTAAATGGTATTGTTGTCTTGGTTTCATTTTCAGAGTTCTCCTTGTTAGTGTAGAGGAATCCAACTGATTTTTGTATGCTGATCTTGTACCTGCCACACTGCTGAATCCTTCTCTTAGTTCCAGTAACTCTCTTGTGGAATCCCTGGGATTTCCTATGCATAGGATCATGTCATCTGTGAATAGGGGTAGTTTTACTTGTTCCTTACCAATCTGGAAGACTTTGTTTCCCTTTCTTGCCTTATTCCTCCGACTAGGACTTTCAGTACAATATTGAATAAGAGTGGTGATAATGGGCATCCTTGTCTCACTCCTGTTCTCAAGGGGAATGCTTTTACTCTCTCTCTGTTGAGAATAATGTTAGCTGTTGGTTTTGCATATATACCCTTAATTATGTTGAGGAATTTCCCTTCTATTCCTGTTTTGCTGAGAGTTTTTATGAGGAAAGAATGTTGGATTTTATCAAATACCTTTTCAGAGTTGATTGAGATGATCATGTAATTCTTTATCTTTGTTTTATATATGTGGTGAATTACGTTGATTGGTTTTCTAATGTTGAAGCACCCTTGCATTCCTGGTATGAATCCTACCTGATTGTGATGTATTATTTTTTTGATATGCTGTTGTATTCTGTTGGCTAGAATTTTTGCATCTGTATTCATGAGGGATACTGGTCTGTAATTTTCTTTTTTTATGGTATCATTGCCTGGCTTTGGTATCAGGATTATTCTGGCTTCATAGAATGAATTAGGGAGTATTTCTTCCTTTTCTACATTCTGGAATAGTTTGAGTAGAACTGGTGTCAACTCTTCTGTAAATGTTTGGTAGAACTCTCCAGTGAAGACATCTGAGCTGGGTTTTTGTGTTGTTGTTGGTTTTTTTTTTTTTTTTAAATGACATCTTCAATTTTTTTCTTTTGTTATGGATCTATTTAGGTTTTCTACCTATGTTTGTGTTCATTTAGGTAGATGAGATTTACCTTTAACTTTCTTTTTTGTGCTGTATTTGTCAGGTTTTTGTACTGGGGTTATGATAGCCTTGTAAAATAAATAATGAAATTTTCTTCTTTTTCTGTGGGCTTGAAAAATTTAAAAAATATTGTAATTATTATTTTTTTATGGTTTGAAATAATTCACCTGTAAAACTAGGTGAATTCTGTGCCTTTTGTTGCGATTTTTTTTTTACATCTTTAAAAAATATATTATCCATATTTATTGTTTGACTTCTTCAAAAAATATATCTTGTGGGATGTTTGTCCTTAGAGGTACTCTTAAAAAAGAGCTTTCATGGTCAAATATGCTTGGAAAAATGCTTGATGATTTACAGTGAACATAAGCATATATTTTGCTGTGAAGAAAAGAACAAAATTCTATTTTCAAAATTTTCTAATTTTATTTGACATGAATTTCTTTTATTACATAACACCGGTGGCAGGGGCTGCTGATTGTTCACTCCCAATATCCATTCTCCCCTTCTTCTTTTGGTATTAGAAACCTCAATTGCCAACTGCACACAGGGATGCTCAGAATAAGGACTGCATTTTTATGTCTTTTTTTTTTTTTAAAAGACAACTGTGACTACGTAATTAAGTTCTGGCCAGTGGGATGTGGGTGGATGTGACATGTGCATCTTCTAATTGGTGCTTTTAAGGGGAAGAGACATGATCTATACAGCTGATTGTCCCCCTCCCCAGATGTGATGGTGATTACATCTTGGACAACAAGATGGAAACTGCATGGTAAAGGATCTCTGAACAACAAGATTTAAGAAGACTGCATCTCTATCTTCAATAAGCTGCCATTTCAGCTCTAGATTTTCACAGAAATACAAAACAAAATCGTATCTCTAACTCCTGAGTAAGTTGAACCTCCTAGCATTTGGAAATAGCTTTCCCTTCTGTGTCTGAGGAAACTAAACTTGCTTTGCTTGAAAACCTAGTACCAACCTGACCGGGGACAGACGCCTTACAAGAGGATGTGCATCCTCTTCAAGTTCCACCACAATCATACTTGGTTGCTACTAGAACCATAAATAGGGTCAAATCTCAGTCTGCTTTAGGGGCTAGGTGTACAGTATGACCCAGGAAGAAATAGCTTATACATGAAAAGAATTTTTACAAGGTTATCTAATACATATCAGCAGAAACCTGGGAACATTGTGTAGGAGTGGATTCCATGGGTGTCAGATCAAGAAGAGCAGAATATAACACTTAAATTGGGTAGAATTCATTGATATGGGGACTATTACCAGAGATTTCAGATTTAATGTGTTACTTGTACAGATGGAGATGACTCTAACATCTTAATGGGTTGTGTTGATTGAAATTTGACCTAGTGGTGGCCTATATTTATTTATTTTATTGTATTTTACATGAAGGTGTACAGAGCAGACTAGCTTCTCATCAAACAATTAATCTACATATTATTTTATGACGTTGGTTGCAAACCCCATGACATGTCAATACTCTCCCCTTCTCAACCTTAGTTTCCCCATACCAGCTTTCCTGTCCCCTCCTGCCTTCTCGTCCTTGCCCCTGGGCTGGTATGCCCATTTAGTCTCATTTTGTTTTATGGGCCTGTCTAATCTTTAGCTGAAGTGTGAACCTCGGGAGTGACTTCATTACTGAGCTAAAAGAGTGTCTGGGGGCCATACTCTTGGGGTTTCTCCAGTCTCTGTCAGACCAGTAAGTCTGTTTTTTTTTGTTTTTGAGTTAGAATTTTGTTCTACATTTTTCTCCAGCTCTGTCCATAACCCTCTATTGTGGTCCCTGTCATAGCAGTCGGTGGTGGTAGCTGGGCACCATTCAGTTGTGCTGGACTCAGTCTGGTGGAGGCTGTGGTACTTGTGGTCCATTAGGCCCCTGGACTAATCTTTCCCTTGTGTCTTTGGTTTTCTTCATTCTCTGTTGCTCCAGACAGGGTGAGACCAGTGGAGAATTTTAGATGGCCATTTATAAGCTTTTAAGACCCCAGACACTACTCACTGAAGTAGAATGTAGAACATTTTCTTTATAAACTATGTTATGCCAATTGAGCTAGATGTTCCCTGAGACTGTGGTCCCCACAGGTGGTGGCTTACATTTAATGAGAATGGGATACCAGAGCTTCATTGGCATGAAGTAGAGAAGGGAATCCAAAGACTTAAGGAGAAAGGAAACTTGGAGTGGGTTTATCATGTGCAAATTGCACACTCATCCCCCCTACTCTAATTCCTGAGGAGGCCTAGAAGGCACTTCCGCTTCTGAGACGTTGAGAAATACATTAGGAAGTTCCATGGTTGTTTTCCTTTGTGGTACGGTATTTATCATGCAAGATTGAGATGTGCTTTGCCATTGAGATGCAGTCCACATTTTCACTAGAGAGGATGGGATCCCAAGTAGGAGAGGTCAAGTGACAGCACTTAACAATGAAAGACAAGGTGGGTACATTTACTGTAAAGGGCAGCAGGGATGTTATCAGTAATCAAAATGCTTTGGCCCATAGAGAACTTTGTTTGTGACTAATTGATCATGATGTCCCTTGGAATGAAATAAATGAGCAATTTATTCTATATCTGGTGTCCAGAAACCTCCCCCAAGTCACCACAATGAAGGGTGGCCTCTCACTCAGTTTCCAGACTTAAGCCAGTTACCAGACTTAGAGTTCCTTAATTGAATGAGAGGCTGCTTTCCCTTGAGGAACGCTCCTGCAGCATTATTGCAAGAACATATCATAAATTATCCAAAGGGACCTTCAGCCATTTGTTAGTGTAGCTGTGCTTTGGAAAAAAGGGCTGGGGGCTAATGGTGGTAGGTTATAGGTGGAGTCTTAGCCCAAATTACACTGATGGTGGGACCAGTTAGTCCAGGGACCCAGTCTATGGTTACATCTCCAGTTCCTGAATATATAATTGGGTAAACACGTTTATGAGAGTGATCCTGGTAGAAAGGTATCTTAGTCATCTAGTGCTGCTATAACAGAAATACCACAAGTGGATGGCTTTAACAAAGAAAAATTTATTTCATCACAGGAAAGTAGGATAAAAGTCCAAATTCAGGGCGTCAACTCCAGGAGAAGGTTTTCTCTACCTGTCGGCCTTCTTATCAATGCTCCCCCAGACTACGACCTTCTCCACGCAGGGACCCCGCGTCCAAAGGACATGCTCTGCTCCTGGCATTGCTTTCTTGGTGGTGTGAGGTTCCCATGTCTCTCTGCTCACTTCTCTCTTTTATATCTCAAGACATTGGTTCAGAACACAATCCGATCTCGTATATTGAGTCCTGCCTTACAAACACAACTGCCACATCCTCCCTCATTAACATCATAGAAGCAGGATTTACAACATATAGGAAAATCACACAATACCAGGAATAATGGCCCAGCCAAATTGATACGCACATTTTTTTGGGGGACACAATTCAATCCATGACAAAACAGCTAAGTAGAAGCCCCTGGAACTCCCGTCTCTAACCAAAATAGCAAACCAGAAGCAATACCGAATCCATGGGGGAACTGCAGATATTAGTGTCACCATCAAAGACTTGAAACATGCAGGGAGACTGATACCTATCACATCTCCATTTAACATAACTGTTTTGCCTCTGCAAAATTTGGATGGATCTTGGAGAATGGATTATGGATTATCAGATTAGGATTAGTCATGGATTATCAGATTAGGATTAGTCATGGATTATCAGATTAGGAGGCAATATTATAAAAGGATGGGATTCTGTTTTACAGCATGCAGCATGCTTTGAATCAGAGACCACTGTATGGTGCTGTCTTCTCCATATCCAGAATACACGGGGCCAGAAATCAAGGAGTGGAAGTGGGGGTGACTTCTTTTACTATTACACCTAATAACCTACTCACAAGATTTTTGCTTTCTGTCTCAGCTGCTTTGAACTCTGATTGTTTGGAGGTCTTAGTTTCCAAAGGTCAAGTGATTCCAATGGGGACTATAACAATGGTTTCATTGACTTGAAAGATGAAACCTCCATTTGGCCTTTGGGGCTCCTAATGACACTGAAACAACAGGCAGATAAAATAATTACTCTGCTGGCTGGAGTGACTGATCTTCCAAGGGAAAATTGAGCTACTGCTACACAACAGAGCTAAGAGTACTGTTCTAGAAGCAGAGGATTCTCTGGGGGCTAATCCTTTTTATTATTATGATTGCAGAGAGAATACATAACAAAACACATGCCAGCTCAACAATTTCTACATGTACAATTCAGTGGCTTTGATTACATTTTTCAAGTTGTACAACTATTCTCACCATCCTTTCCCAAATCATTCCACTACCATTAACATAAACTCAATGCCCCCTAAGCAAGAACTCCCTCCTTTCCTTCTTCCTACCACCCCTGGTAACTACTAATAATCTTTGGTTCTTACATATTTGCTTATTTCATATATGTGAGGTCATCCAATATTTGTCCTTTTGTGACTGATTTATTTCTCTCAGCATGAAGTTTTCAAGGTTCATCCATGTTGTTGCATGCATCAGGACTTCATATCTCTTTATGGCTGAGCAAGATTTCATTGTGTGTATGTACCACATTTTGTCCATTCATCTCTTGATGGACACTTCAGTTGTTTCCATGGGACTACTGTTAATACTCCCACACCCAAAATAAAGGTTATGGAAAACTGTAGCAATCAAAAATAGGCAGGACTAAAAATCATGGCCCTGGAGGAGGGAAGAGAGGGGTAGAGGTGAGAACAGGTCCAGGAGAGGAGGGAAGGGTGATGTCATGAATCAACACTTTGACCTGTGCATATCTATGCATGGCTGAGGATTGAGTCAACCTTTGGTCAAGACAGATAAAGCTTGTAGCTGGTAGTACTTATATGTTGATGCACAAGAAGCTTCCTGGGAGGAATTTTGGGACACCTATGAAGGAAGACCCCCAAGCATCTGTCAGTTTGTCTTAGTGTGGGGGCTTGCATGTTGCTGTGATGCTGGAAGCTATGCCTCCTGTATTCAAATACCAGCAGGGTCACCCAAGGCAGACAGGTTTCAGCTGAGCTTCCAGACTAAGACAGACTAGGAAGAAGGACCCAGTGGTCTATTTCTGAAAAGAGTTAGCCAGTGAAAACCTTATGAATAATAGTGGAACATTGATATAGTGCCGGAAGATAAGCCCCTCAGGTTAGAAGACACTCAAAATCCAACTAGGGAAGAGCTACCTCCTCAAAGTAGAGTTGACCTTAATAACATGGATGGAGTCAAGCTTTTGGGACCTTCATTTGCTGATGTGGCACAACTCAAAATGAGAAGAAACAGCTGCAAACATCCATTAATAATTGGAACGTGGAATGTACATAGTATGAATCTAGGAAAATTGGACGTCATCAAAAATGAAATGGAACACATAAACATAGATATCCTAGGCATTAGTGGGCTGAAATGGACGGATAGTGGCCATTTTGAATCAGACAATTATATGGTCTACTATGCCAACGACAACTTGAAGAGGAATAAGGTTGCATTCATTGTCAAAAAGAACATTTCAAGATCTATCCTGAAGTACAACACTATCAGTAATAGGTTAGTATCCATACGCCTACAAGGAAGACCAGTTAATACTACTATTATTCAAATTTATGTACCAACCAACTAAGGCCAAAGATAAAGAAACTGAAGATTTTTACCAACTTCTGCAGTCTGAAATTGATCAAACATGCAATCAGGATGCATTGATAATTACTGGTGATTGGAATGAGGAAGTTGGAAACAAAGAAGAAGGATCGGTGGTTGGAAAATATGGCCTTAGTGATAGAAATGATTCCAGAGATCTCAGGATAGAATTTTGCAAGACTAACGACTTATTCATTGCAAATACGTTTTTTCACCAACATAAACAGGACCTCACCAGATGGAATACACAGGAATCATATCGACTACATCTGTGGAAAGAGACAATGGACAAGCTAAATATCATCAGTCAGAACAAGGCCAGGGGCTGACTGTGGAACAGACTATCAATTGCTCATATGCAAGTTCAAGTTGAAACTGAAGAAAATTAGAACAAGTCGACGAAAGCCAAAGTACAACCTTGAGTATATCCCACCTGAATTTAGAGACCATCTCAAGAGTAGATTTGATGCGTTGAACACTAATGACCAAAGACCAAGCGAGTTGTGGAATGACATTAAGGACATCATACATGAAGAAAGCAAGAAGTCATTAAAAAGACAAGAAAGAAAGAAAAGACCAAAATGGGTGTCAGAAGAGACTCTGAAAGTTGCTCTTGAATGTTGAGTAACTAAAGTGAAACAAAGAAATGACGAAGTAAAAGAGTTGAACAGAAGATTCAAAGGGCAGCTTGAGAGGACAAAGTAAAGTATTATAATGACATGTGCAAAGGCCTGGAGATGGAAAACCAAAAGGGAAGAACACTCTTGGCATTTCTCAAGCTGAAAGAACCAAAGAAAACATTCAAGCCTTGAGTTGCAATATTGAAGGATTCTACGGGGAAAATATTAAACGATGCAGGAAGCATCACAGGGAGATGGAAGAAATACACATAGTCACTGTACCAAAAAGAATTGGTTGATATTCAACCATTTCAGGAGGTACCATATGATCAGGAACCGATGGTACTGAAGGAAGATGTCCAAGCTGCACTGAAGGCACTGGCGAAAAACAAGGCTCCAGAATTGATGGAATACCAATTGAGATGTTTCTACAAACAGATGCAGCACTGGAAGTGCTCACTTGTCTATATCAAGAAATTTGGAAGACAGCTACTTGGCCAACCGACTGGAAGAGATCCGTATTTATGCCTATTCCCAAGAAAGATGATCCCATCGAGTGCGGAAATTATTAAACAATACCATTAATACCACACACAACTAAAATTTTGCTGAAGATCATTCAAAAGCGGCTGCAGCAGTATATCAACTGGAAACTGCCAGAAATTCAAGCTGGATTCAGAAGAGGATGTGGAACCAGGGATATCATTGCTGATGTCAGATGGATCCTGGCTGAAAGCAGAGAATACCAGAAAGATGTTTACCTGTGTTTTATTGACTATGCAAGGGCATTTGCCTGGGTGGATCACAACAAATTATGGATAACACTGCAAAGAATGGGAATTCCAGAACACTTAATTGTGCTCATGCGGAACCTGTACATAGACCAAGAGGCAGTCTTTTTGAACAGAACAAGGGGATACTACATGGTTTAAAGTCAGGAAAGATGTGTGTCAGGGTTGTATCCTTTCACCATACCTATTCAATCTACATGCTGAGTAAATAATCTGAGAAGCTGGACTATCTGAAGAAGAACGAGGCATCAGGATTGGAGGAAGACTCATTAACAACCTGTGACGTGCACATTACACAACCTTGCTTGCTGAAAACGAAGAGGACTTGAGGCACTTACTGATGAAGATCAAAGACTACAGCCTTCAGTATGGATTACACCTCAATATAAAGAAAACAAAAATCCTCACAACTGGACCAATAAGCAACATCATGATAAATGGGTAAAACCTTGAAGTTGTTAAGGATTTCATTTTACTTGGATCCACAATCAACATCCATGGAAGCAGCAGTCAAGAAATCAAACAATGCATCACATTGGGCAAATCTGCTGTAGAAGACCTCTTTAAAGTGTTGAAAAGCAAAGATGTCACCTTGAAGACTAAGGTGCACCTGACCCAAGCCATGGTGTTTTCGATTGCCTCATATGCATGTGAAAGCTGGATGATGAATAAGGAAGACAGAAGAAGAATTGATGCCTTTGAATTATGGTGTTGGAGAAGAATATTGAATATACCATGGACTCACAAAAGAATGAACAAATCTGTCTTGGAAGAAGTGCAACCAGAATGCTCCTTAGAAACAAGGATGGCGAGACTACGTCTCACATGCTTTGGGCATGTTATTGGGAAGAATCAGTCCCTCAAAAAGGACATCATGTTTGGTAGAGGGCCAGACAAAAAGAAGAAGACCCTTAACGAGATGGATTGACGCAGTGGCTTCAACAGTGAGGTTAAGCATAACAATGATTGTGAGGATGGCGCAGGACCAGGCAGTGTTTTGTTCTGTTGTACATAGAGTTGCTATGAGTTGGAACTGACTCGATGGCGCATAACAACAACAGCAACATGTCAGAAGAAATTGACAAGATGATTCTATAATTTGCATGGAAATGCAAAAAACCCAGAATAGCAAAGCAATCTTGAAAAATAAGAACTAAATTGGAGAACTCAACACTTCCTGATTTCAAAATGTACTATACAGCTACAATAATCAGAACAGTGTTGAACTAGTATTAGGGTAGACATATAAACCAATAGAATACAATTGAAAGTCCAGAAATAAACCCATGTATCTATGATCAATTTATTTAAAAAAAAAAAAAAAAGGCAGAATTATTGAGAATCCTTCAGGAATCAAGATTTGGATTGCCCACTCTATAAAGGGCTGGAATGGTTAGTGAAAGAAAGAAGTCAACTAAGGCCTCATGACCAGTTACAGAAATGAGAAATCTAGTAGCTTTTCCTACTTTCTCTTTGCTTTTTTATGTGTATATTTATTTGTATATGGTGACTATTTTCTTCTTCGCTCTCCTTCCTCTCCTTATTTTGTATACAAATTGCTGGAGGTTAACTTTACAGTTTTGTCTTTAGGTTGCAGAATATTCAGTGGGACTGTAACTAAATTTGAGGAGTAGATATAGCCAATAATGGATATAATGACTGGTTGGATAGTGTGTCTCCTCATTTAGGGAGATACAACTTGATACAACTGCACTTGTAAAAAAGGCTCTGTTTGTCTTGTTAGGTAGAAACATACAGTTGTTATATTGTTGTATGGAAGCTTCAGATGTGTGTAGAAGGGCGAATATGGAAGCCAAAAGGATGAACTCTGTTAGTTATTAATTTATTGCTTCTCAGATCCAACTGAACTCTTCTTTACCCTGTTTTTGAACACTGGAGATAGACTCTGTAACAATTCTACTTTGACAGCTGGCTTGATATTAGTCTTTGTCAGTAGAGTTCTGGAAGGACACGACAAGACCATACAAGAAGAAAAATACTTCATTTCCTGGTTCCAGTGTGCTGGTTTTTTACATAACTAGGAGGCCTGGTAGCCCTCACCTTAGCAGCCCTCATGGACCAGCTGTGACCCAAATCCCTCAGCATATTTCTCTGCCACCTGGTAGGCTACTTCTACTGACCAGCTATGATCAACCTATACCCTCTAGCAAGTTTTTCAACCACCCAGTGGCCACTCCTACAGACCAGATCCAGCCTTCCTGCACAGTTTGGCAAGTTTCTCCACTATCTGGTGGGTTAGTTCTATGAGCCAGCTCTGGCCTGCAGCCTTTACTTTCTTCACCACCTGCAGGTTTCACGTTCTAGTGGCAGCCGCACCCTATACAAAGAGGTCTAAGTCTTAGCTTTGGAGCGGGGCTTTACTAAGGTCTTGTTTCTTCCTTGTTCATATTCCCTCAGTCTTAGAGGTAGTAGTTACAATTTACCCTTGCTACTCTCTTAAGTCCTCTTGCCCAGGCATGGTCCAGTAACTTGAAATTTGCCTCCAAAAATGGAAGGTGCCTAGAGACCAAAGAAAGAGGTGAGCAACTCCAGTGCGACAGCAAAGGAATATATTAGGGAGACTTACATACGAGTCCAAGTTCTGGGTGGCAGCAGGACCAGAGCAGATCTCCGCACCCTGCAGTGGGAGGACAGAGGTTTTATAATGGTGGTGGACAATAGTGGCTCCAGGCCAGGATCTTACATAAAAATGCAAACTGTACTGAATAAACAGACCATATGAGGGTGCTCATGTTTGGGCTCACAAGCCCTGTTTCCCCTTCAGTCCACCCCTTGAGGCTGGCTCTTACAATCTGGCACATTCCGCCTCCATGCAGTAGCACGAGAGACCCTGTTCCCTTCCCACTAGGAACAGATACTTGAAGTGGAGTTGACCAGGTGCTGTGTGGTGCTCACCCATGTGCAAGAGACAGAGAAAGTGACTGTGTGCCCAGAATAGGGGGAAGGCTTCTCTGATAAGGAGAAAGAACCAGGAGAGAGAAGGTGGCCCAATTCCCAGCCTCCTTATCAGAGAATGCTCTGGGCCCAAGGCCTTTACTCAGGCAGGCTGGATGGGAGGCATAGGGGCAGGCCATTCCACCAACATCTCTTCTACATTTATAGTAGGTAACTATCACTTACTAGTAAACAATCTTTGATATTAAATTTTCCCTCTTGTAATTACTGGTGTAGTTTATGTTTTCCTTCCTGGACCATGACTGAAGGAAAAACCAAAAAACCAAACCCATTGCAATTGAGTTGATTTCAACTCATAGCCACCCTATAGGGCAGAGTAGAACTGCCCAATAGGTTTCCAAGGAGCAGCTGGTAGACTTGAACTGCTGATCTTCTGGTTAGCAGCCATAACTCTTAACTACTGTGCCAGTAGGGTTCCGCCTGATGCAGGAGAAGTAGAATTCTTGTGCCCAAATTAGCAGCTTAAAATGGAAATCCTCAGTCTTAGTCCTTAAGTGAAAGATTTTAAATTGCTTGTATCTATTGTCATAACTGATGTTTGTTTCTATTTTTGTTACCTTGTTTTAGATGTATTTTGCTCTTATACTTTCTTGACATTTCCTTCATTTACTTTTTAATCCTTTTGTTAAAATGGACTTTCAATTAAAAAAATAATTGAGGGGAGAGAGAATATATTTGTCTTTTTTTTTTTTTCTTCTTCCCCTTCTTCTTCAATGTTTAGTTCTTTGGCCTTAATCTAGCAAGAACTCTAGACTAATATTTCATAGGTTCAAATAATATCTCTACCATTTGCCAACCATGTTACTCTGGGCAAGTTACTTAACTTCTGAATCAGTTTTCTCACCTGTAAAATACGTATAAAGAACTTAGGGCAGTGGCTAGCACATGGTAAGTGCTCAATTGATGTTAGTTAATATTATTTTTCTCCATATTCTCTGCTTATCTCCAGCCTTTTATCTGCCATAGGGTATTTGGGGACACTGAAAAATGTGTCCAGTCAAATCTTGCGATTTACTTCAAGTCCAGAAACCTTCTTGGAGAGAACTTAAATTCGGTTCATATTTGAATTCTGGCATGCACATATCTGTTTGCAGGGCTAGCATACCTCAAAGGAGACCAGATTGGAAGGATAGTTCAGAAGACTTCTATCCTTACCTTAACTGACCTCTTAAATGCTTTTTTGTTTTTGCTTTTCCTTTCATTCTTCATTTGGCTTGTATGACTCTTACTCTCTGCTGCTTGTATGACTCCACTCTCCTTTACTTGCTTCTCCCTGTGTTTCCATCTGTTAATTGTTGATGGTCACTTCATTTCATCCTAGTTCCTCCTCCCACCACAGTCTACATACTTGCCCTTGGTGATCCCATCTTCTTCCATAAAACCACAACTCTTCTCCTAAACCTCAAATTCTCCCTTGTCCTAATTTATTCTCCTGAGTTTTAGACTATTTGCACCTGGATGCCTCACTAACACCTCAAGCCTAACATGTCCCATTATTCTTTCTTTCATTATTCTTTCTTCTAAATCTCCTACTCTTGATCTTCTATTTTGGTTAATGACCTCAATTTTTACTGTATAGTCCAAGTTAGAAATCTGGGAACCACTTTCTAACTTCTTTATTTCCTATCAAACCTTCTTTATTGCTCCAAGTCCTGCATCATTTACCTCCTAAGTAGCTCTTAAATCTGTTCCACGATTCCTCTCCTAACCAACTTCAACAGCTTTGGAATAATTTTCATTGCCATTATTCTCTCTTCTCTCCATACCATTGTTTATTCTGCCATCTTCCCTCCCACCCCTCAAACAATTTAATCTAGTCAGTCCCTACTTGAAACCTATGCTGGCTCCCAGCTGTTTACAGAAAACATTTAACCTTCTTGGAATGGCTTGAAAGGTCCTTTACCAGGCAGTTGTAAGCTCTTCATGCTTCAGTTACCTCAAATTTTTTGCCATGGCCTTTTCAAATCTAGAAACTCATGTACTGGGACCTCAACTCTAGGAAATTTTCTTGAATTATTTCGTTAATGATTCCTTTCCTTCTGCTTTCTCTGGCACTCCTGTTATTCTGATGTTGTATTTTTTGGACTGATCCTCCAATTTTTCTCACTACACTACTTTTGAAAGTTTTCTTCCATTTTATTGTTATTTAAATCATGCTATCATGTTTTTAATTCCCAAGATTTCTTTCAGGATTTTTTTGTTTGTTTTTGTCCCCTGAGTGCTCTTTTTATTAATTCTTTTATTAATGACATCTTATTCATGTTTTATGGATCTATTATTTTCTCTTCTCTCTGAGGAATTTTCTTCTCCCTACAGAGGCTTTATTTTCTACAAGCTATGTCTTCTGTTTGCTGTTTGGTGGTTCTGATCTGTCTTCAGGCTTTCCTTTACAGGCTTTCCTCAGAGATATGATAATTTTTGCTTATCTGCTCATGATTAAGTGTTGAAGACTAAAAAGCTGATTGAAAGCTTAAGTATGAGGTGGGGCTTACTGACTTTGAGTCTCCCTGTGAAAAGATCTGGACAAGTCATTTGTTGGGGGAATCCCTGATGTCAGTATCTTTAGGTCTTTCTCTTGGGCTAATCAGATTCCCCAGATAAGAGCCTTCCATTTCCTGCCTGAAGGGTAGAGGGCCAGCTGCCAGTGTTCTGGGAACAGTGTGGGGATGGGCTAGGGGATCTCAGTATTCAGTCTGCATATGGTCATTTGATCTCCCTGTTTTTGAAAGGTACCCAATCTCTAATTGTACCTGGCATCCTTCAATCCAGAGGCCCTCATCATATTCTCTCCAGAAAATCAACATCCGGTCTTCTGCTGTGGTAGGGGAAGGACAATTGTACAGCCACATGGAATGGGGAAAAAGATCTAGGAAGGTAATTACTTCTCAAGCTGCTTTTACCCAGTCCTCATTTTAGCTACTTTCGTTCATCCTCAGTGTCAGAGATTCTTGACGCTGCCAGTTTTCCTTAGGCCTGAACTCCAGGGCATTAGGAGATAGCGATGAGGAGGTAGAGACCACATTAAGTGTTGTGCACTTATACAAGAAGTGCAGTAATGATAAGACAGAGTGAAAAGAAAACAAAAAACAAAACAAAAAAAAAAACAAAGACAATATGAAAAATAACAGAAGTTACGGAGAATTCATGAGTCAAATGGAAGCTCCTCCCCCTCCCCCCAACTGGGAATAAATATTTTGTGTATATTGGAAGGCAGAATGAAAAACTTAGTGGAGAGAAAGAAATTGAGAACACTTGAAAAATAGGGGAGTAATTGTGGCAGGAAGATCCTGAAGGACCCAGAGAATGTGAGATTGAGGGCACAGGCAGAGAACTTAACCTTGGCAGAATGAAGGGAAGGCAGGACAGATGCTGTGATCTTTAGAGATGGAAAGGAGGACAGATGGAAAAAGTCAGCACCAACGGCCTATTGTTTTTGGTAGAATAGGAGAAATATTCATCTTCTGAAACTAATGGGCTGAGAGCAGGCGCAGATTACCCAGTAAGCAAGGTAAGCTCAGGTTTACTTACTAATCTGCAATGACCAGTTTCACATGGGTTTCTGAAACTGGTCACTACAGACTAGTAAGTAAGCATAAGTAAGCCCTTGCTTACCTTGCTTACTGGGTAAGCCATCCCTGTCAGGGATTGTAAATTTGAGAAGAGGCTTTGATGCTGCAGGAAGGCACTATAGGGTTGGGAGAGAGACAGATGCCAGCCATACCTAGAATCAGAATCTTTGATGTGGTGAAAAAAATGTGTAATTGTTGACTACAGATGATCTGGTAAGCAAGGAAGCACCCTGCTTACCTTGCCTATTGGATAATCCGCCCCTGGCTGACAGCTTTAATTAGAGTCTTAATGAAGAAGATTTGGAGCAACAACTTTGGGAAGTAGATCTGAGAATTAACCAAACTTAAAAAAAAAAAAAAAATTTAATACAGAAATTAGGATTAACACGTTCTGTTTACATATCTGCCCAGATCCCTTGACATATGGAGTATAAAAGATGCCATGAATTGCAAAGTTTCCACCACCATCTTTCCAGAAGAAAGGCTGACTGTGGTAACTAAGTGACAGTTCTTTCTGTTCTCTCATTGCAAGCAAGGTCCCATTAGAAGCAAGATGATTGGGGACAGCAGTTACGCTGGTGGTCCAATGAATAAGATAAAGTGACGCACACCATGGTAAACAGGAATTACAGCTGTGTTCTCTAAAGGAGCTGTTGCCTGTGGTCAGAAGGAAGAGTAAAGAAAGTTGACATCCAGGTTTTTTACTTTAATGACTATACTATACAGAAGCAAAGGGGCATAAGACAGGAAGAAGAAACCAGCATCCTGAAGTATACTAACTCTCGATTCTTTGCTTTAGTTATGATCTCTTCTTCCTTTTTCTGTCTCTCATTCCTGGGCTCTCTCCCTCTGACAAACATTCTGTTCTCACCTGAGGGGCAGCATTCTCAGGCTGCCCTCTCAGCAAAGAGTCCTCATTGCAACACAAGCTGTGGAGATTTCTGAGGAAGCAATGCCATTACTGTGAAACTCAAAATTGAAGTGAATAAGTGAAACTTGGCATAGTACTTCTTCAGTGCTGTTGATCTTCATTCTAGAGGCCTCTTGAATTGGCTTTTTTTTTTTTTAATTGTACTTAAGAAGAAGGTTTACAGAACAAATAGTTTCTCATTAAATAGTTAGTACACATATTGTTTTGTGACATAGGTTAACAACCCCACAACATGTCAACACTCTCCCTTCTCCACCTTGGGTCCCCTATTACCAACTTTCTTGTCCCCTCCTTGTTCCTTGGCTGGTGTGCCCCACTAGTCTCTTTTTGTTTTATGGGGCTATCTAATCTTCGGCTGAAGGGTGAACCTCGGTAGCAACTTCATTACTGAGCTGAAACGGTGTCCAGGGGCCATACTCTCGGGGTTTCTCCAATCTCTGTCGGACCAGGAAGTCTGGTCTTTTTTTGTGAGTTAGAATTTTGTTCTACATTTTTCTCCAGCTCTGTCTGGGTTGGGTTGGCTTTTAAATAACGGTTTCACATATAAACCAGTGTTCAAACTGCGGTGGAGTTTTAAATCACAGTGTCGTTGAGGTGATGTAAGTGTTGCTTAAAGCAGGGGAAACTGAGTAAAAGAAAGTCTTCTATGCTCTTAAGATCTCACAACAGTTTTTTTACAGCACATTTTGGAGGCAGTATATGGTGATTAAGGGCAAGGGCTTGGAGTCCAACTTGTGGTTTTGAATTTCAATATGTCTCACTTATCTGTATGTGATCTTGGGCAGGCTATCCTCTTCAAACGTTAGTTTCCTCGTCTGTAAAAGCTGAAATGTTGTTGAACTCAAAGGATTGGAAAGACTAATGTTATTGTTCTTGTTGTTGTTGAACTTGTTAAAGTTCAATTCTGATTCAGCAATTCTGGGATGGGGCCCCAAACTCATGGTGACCCTATGTACAACAGAATGAAAAGCTGTCTGGTTTTGTGCCATTCCCATGATGGGTTGCAGATCAGATTGTTGTGATCCACAGTTTTATGAGACAATGTAGCGAGTGCTTAGTATACTATCTGGCAGATAGAAAGTGTTCAATAAAGATTAGTAAGTATGATTATTATTTTAATTCTGTACCAGAGTCTTAACTAGCAGATTTACGTTTGCCAAGGTGATTTTCAGCTTGTTCACTTCCTGTACATCCAGGAGGCTGGGGTTTTTTTTTTTTTTAAATCCACTTACTGGCTCACTCATACTCCAGATCTTAGGACTCATTCAGTTCCTCATATCAGGAGCCTTAGGCTAGAAGCTTAGTAACTCAGCTCCTGACAGTCTTGTTATTGTTCTAAGTCTCTTTTTGTATATAGTTATGGTAACTCTTCCTTATTACTTCTCAGAAATAGGGGGAGATCCAAATTTTGTGGTGCCATGAGTTGATACAATTTGGGAGGCTCTCTTTAAGGAAAACAACTCAAGTTTGTTGTTGTTAGGTGCCAACTCATAGTGACCCTATGTACAACAGAACAAAACACTGCTTGGTCCTGCACCATCCTCACAGTTGTTGTTATGCTTGAGCCCACTGTTGCAGCCACTCTATCAGTCCATCTCATTGAGGGTCTTCCTCTTTTTTGCTGACCCTCTACTTTACCAAGCATGATGTCCTTCTCCAGGGACTGGTCCCTCCTGAGCACATGTCTAAAGTACGTGAGAAGAAATATCTCCATTTTGGGCATTTACAGCGTTCTGGCTGTAAATCTTCCAAGACAGACTTATTCATTTTTCTGGGAGTCCGTGGTTTATTCAATATTCTTCACCAACAGCATAATTCAAATGCGTCAATTCTTCTTGGGTCTCCTTATTCATTGTTCAATTTTCACATGCATTTGAAGTGATTGAAAACACCATGGCTTGGGTCAGGTGCACCTTAGTCCTCCAAATGACATCTTTGCTTTTTAACACTTGAAAGAGGTCTTTGCAGCAGATTTGCCCAATGTAATACATCATTTGATTTCTTGACTGCTGTTTCCATGGGCGTTGATTGTGGATCCAAGTAAAATGAAACCCTTGACAATGTCAATCTTTTCTCCATTTATCATGACGTTGTTTATTGGTCCCGTTGTGAGGATTTTTGTTTTTTTTTTAATGTTGATGTGTAAGCCATACTAAAGGCTATAGTCTTTGATCTTTATCATAAGTGCTTCGAGTCCTCTTCACTTTCAGCAAACAAGGTTGTGTCATCTGCATATTGCAAGTTGTTAATGAGTCTTCCTCCGATCCTGATGCTGTGTTCTTCTTCATATAGTCCAGCTTCTCAGATTATTTGTTCAGCTTACAGGTTAAATAAGAATGGTTATTCAAAGGATACACACTTGACACACACCTTTCCTGATTTTAAACCACGCAGTATCCCCTAGCTCTGTTTGAACGACTGCCTCTTAGTCTATGTACAGGTTTCTCATGAGCACAATTAAGTGTTCTGAAATTTCCATTCTTTGTCATGTTATCCATAATTTGTTATGATCCACACAGTCGAATACCTTTGCATAGTCAATAAAACACAGGTAAACATCATTCTGTTATTCTCTGCTTTCAGCCAAGATCCATCTGACATCGGCAATGATATCCCTTGATCCATGTCTTCTTCTGGATCCAGCTTGAATTTCTGACCATTCTCGGTCGATATACTGCTGCAACTGTTTTTGAATGATTTTCAGCAAAACTTTACTTGTGCATGATATTAATGATATTGTTCAATAATTTCCACATTATGTTGGATCACCTTTCTTTGGAATGGGCACAGATATGGATCTCTTCCAGTGGATTGGCCAGATAGCTGTCTTCCAGATTTCTTGGCATAGACGAGTGAGCACTTCCAGCGTTGCATCCATTTGTTGAAACATCTCAGTTGGTGTTCTGTCATTTCCTGGAGTCTTGTTTTTCTCCAACGCCTTCAGCGCAGCTTGGACTTCTTCCTTCAATAACATCGGTTCTTGATCATATATGCTAACTACTGAAATGGTTGAACATCAACCAATTCTTTTTGGCACAGTAACTCTGTGTATTCTTTCCATCTTTAAAAAAAAAAAAATTTTACATTGTACTTTAGGTGAAGGTTTACAGAACAAAGAGTTTCTCATTAAGCAGTCAGTACACATATTGTTTTATGACATGGGTTAACAACCCCAAGACATGTCAACACTCTCTCTTTTCAACCCTAGAGGACCTTTCTTTTGGTGAAAATATACATAGCCAAAGTTACACCGTTTCAAAAGTTTCTACATGTACAGTTTAGTGACATCGATTACGTTCTTCCCGCTGTGCTGCTATTCTCACTATCCTTTTCCAGATTATTCCATTACCATTATCTTCAACTCACTGCCCCCTAGGCTTCCCAGCAAATCTTTTGAGTTGCTGTTATCAATTTGATCTCACATAGATAATTCTTTTTTTTTTTTGTACCTTAGACGAAGGTTTGCAGAACAAATAGTCCTCATTAAACACCTATTGCCCTATGACAATGGTTAACAAGCCCACTACATTCAATACTGTCCCTTTTCAACCTTGGGTTCCCTATCACCAGCTTTCCTGTCCCCTCCTGCCTTCTAGTCCTTGTTCCTAGACTGCTGTGCCTCATTAGTCCCATTTTGTTTTATAAGGCTGTCCAATCCCTGGCTGAACAGTGAACTTCAGGAGTGACTTCATCACTGACCTAAAAGGGTGTCCAGGGGCCATACTCTCAGGGTTTCTCCGGTATCCTCTAGGCCAGTAAATCTGGTCTTTTTTTTTTTTTTTTTGTGAGTTAGAATATTGTTCTACATCCTTCTCCAGCTCTGTCCAGAACCCTCTGTTGTGATCCTGGTCAAAGAAGTCAGTGGTGGTGGCCAGGCACCATCTAGCTGTACTGGACTCAGTCTGGTAGAGGCCATGGTAGCTGTAGTCCATTAGTCCTTTGGACTAATCTTTTCCTTGTATCCTGTTCTCTTCATTCTCCCTTGCTCCCGAAGGGGTGAGACCAGTGGAGTATCTTAGATGGAAGCTCACAGGCTTTTAAGACCCCAGATGCTACTCACCAAGGTAGAATGTAGAATATTGTATTTATAAACTATGTTATGCCAATTGAGCTAGATGTTCCCCAAGACCATGGTCCCCACAGCCCTCCACACAGCAATTCAGTCCCTCAGGGAGTTTGGAAGTGTCTTTGGAGCTTCCATGATCTTTCCGGGTACAAGTTGTGCTGGCTTCCCCAGTATTGTGTACTGTCATACCCTTCACCAAAGTTACCACTTAGCTATTGTCTATTTAGTTTCCCCCCACCCCTCCCATCCCTTGTAACCAACAAAGATTGTTTCTTTTTGTGTGTAAACTTTTTCATCAGTTTTTACAGTAGAGGTCTCATACAATATCTGTCCTTTTGCAATTGACTTATTTCACTCAGCATAATGTCCTCCAGTTTCATCCACGTTATGAGATGCTTCACAGATTCATCATTGTTCTTTATCGTTGCATAGTACTCCATTGTGTGTATGTACCATAGTTTGTTTATCCATTCATCTGTTTATGGGCATCTAGGTTCTACAGCACGGCGGCACGAGCCAGGAAGCAGTTTCACAGTGGAGCGGTGTTTCGCAGCTTTTCAGGAAGAAGCAAAGATGGTTCATGGAGCCAGGTATTTAAGAGAAAGGACGGGCAGGTGGTGAGAGGTAAGGAAGTAATCTAAAGAAGCAGAAAAAAGCAACACCAGCAACCAACAAAAGGCACTCAGGGAACCAGCCAGTGTGGGCAGGTAGAATCCAAGTGACACCTGGGTGTGTCCCAGGCAAGAGACTGCGGCTGCAGGAAGCAGAGGAAGCTATGTCTTTTTCCATCTTCTTTTGATGCTTCCTGTGTCATTCAATATTTTGCCCATAGAATCCTTCAATACTGAAACTCGAGACTTGAATTTTTCTTCAGTTCTTTCAGCTTGAGAAATGCTGTGTGTGTTCTTCCCTTTTTGTTTTCTATCTCCAGGTCTTTGCACATTTCATTATAATACTTTACTTTGTCTTCTCCAGCGGCCTTTTGAAATCTTCTGTTGAGCTCTTTTACGTCATCATTTCTTCCGTTTGCTTTAGCTACTCTGCATTCAAGAGCAAGTTTCAGAATCTCTTCTGACATCCATTTTGGTCTTTTCTTTCTTTTCTGTCCTGTTAATGACCTTTTGCTTTCTCCATATATGATGTCTTTGATGTCATCCTACAACTTGTCTGGTCTTTGGTCATTAGTGTTCAGTGCATCAAATCTATTCTTGAGATGGTCTCTAAATTCAGGTAGGATGTATTCAAGGTCATACTTTGGCTCTTTTGGACTTGTTTTAATTTTCTTTGGTTTCAACTTAAACTTGCATATGAGCAATTGATAATCTGTTCTACAGTCGGCCCCTAGCCTCATTCTGACTGATGATATTTAGCTTCTCCTTTGTCTCTTTCCACAGATATAGTCATTTTGATTCCTGTGTATTCCATCTGGCAAGGTCCATGTGTATAGTTAGTGTTTATGTTGTTGAAGAAAGATATTTCCAACGAATAGGTCATTGGTCTTGCAAAATTCTATCATGCAATCTCCTATGTTATTTCTAACACCAAGGCCATATTTTCCAACTACTGGTCCTTCTTCTTTGTTTCCAACTTTCACATTCGAATCACCAGTAATTATCAGTGCATCATGATTGCATGTTTGATCAATTTCAGACTGCAGAAGTTGGTAAAAATCTTCAATTTCTTCATCTCTGGCCTCAGTGGTTAGTATGTAAATTTGACTAATAGTTGTATTAACTGGTCTTCCTTGTAGGTGTATGGATATTATTCTGTCACTGACAACGTTGTACTTCAGGATAGATTTTGAAATGTTCTTTTTGGCAATGAATGTGATGCCATTCCTCTTCAATTTGTCATTCTTGGCATAGTAGACCATATGATTGTCCAATTCAAAATGGCGAATGCCAGTCCTTTTCAGCTCACTAATGCCTAAGATGTCTATCTTCAAGTTTTCTATTTCATTTTTGACTACTTCGAATTTTTCTAGATTCATCCTTCGTACATTTAGTCAGTTACTCAAAATGAGAAGAAACAGCTGCAAACATCCATTAATAATTGGAATGTGGAATGCATTAGAGACCTCTATATATTGGTAAAGAAAACACATGCAAATGAGAGATATACTGTATTTAAGAGACTCAATTACAAAGATATCAATTCTCCCAAATTAATCTATATGTTCAGTGTAATTCAAAGCAAGATCGTGGCAGAATTTTTTGGGAAGCTTAGTAAAATCTGTGACAAGATTCATATGGAAGGACAAAAAGGTTCACGATAGCTAAGAAAAATTTGAAAAACAAGGATAAAGAAGGTGGACTCATCCTACCAGTCATCTGGACATTACCTAATTTAATTAGGTACTTAATTAATTATTAATTAAAACAGTTGTTGGAGCAGGAATAGGTAAAAAGATAAATGAAACAGAAAAAAGGCCCAGAAACAAACCTATGCATGTAAGAGAACATGGTACATCACATATTAATGGGGGAAAGGCTGAACTATCCCTCAAATAGTTTTGGAACAGCAGTTCTCCCTATAGAAAAAATTAAAATTAGATCCATAGAAAGAAAAAAATAAATTCCATCTGGGAAAAAAGATCTAAAAGTGAAATAACTCTAAAACGACCAGAAGAAAATATAGAATATAGAAGTCTTCCTTAAATAAGATATTATATGTGCAAAACAAGAGTTAGATAATTTAACTTCATCAAAATTTGAAGCTTCAGTATAGTAAAATATAGTAAAAAAAAAAACATAATAAACAAAGTTAAAAGACAAAAGACAGACTAGAAGAAGATAATTTGCAATGCATATAACAACGCAGAACTATCCAGAATATATAAAGTACTGCAAATCAAGAAAATGTCAAAAAAATCCAGTAGAAAAAATAAAGGACATAATTGGGCAATTAACAGAAGATGTGATAGCGAAAAATATGTAAAGATGCTCATCCTCACCAATAAATCAATTGCTGTCAAGTTGATTCTGACTCATAGTGACCCTATGGGACAGAGTAGAACCACCCCATAGGGTTTCCAAGGCTGTACTCTTTACAGAAGCAAATTGCCACATCTTTCTCCCTTAGAGCAGCTCATGGGTTTGAACCACTGACTTTTGGTTAGCAGCTGAGTGCTTTAGCCACTGCGCCACCAGGGCTCCTTCCTCAATAATAACCAAATGAAAACAAAGAGAAAACATTTCTTAGTAATTAGGTTGTCAGAAATTATTAAGTCTGATAATATTGAATATTGTTGAAGATATGAGGAAAATAGTACTCGCACTTGTGCTGGTGGGAGTTGGTTGTGCTAGTCAACATTCAGGATGGCTCCCAGTGATCCTTGCCTCCTGATGTTCATATTTTTGCAGAGTCTCCTTCCCCATTGAATCAGGGCTGGCCTGATAAAATACAACAGAAGTAATAGTGTGTGACTTTTGAGGCTACGTCATGAAAGGCATTGCAGCTTTGACCTTGCTCTCTTGATTCCCTCTGAGGGAAACCAGCCGTGCCATGAAGATACTCAAGCAGCCCAGTGTAGACTCCAACATGGAGAGGAACTGAGGCCTCCTGCCAACAGCTATCACCTATTTGACAGTCATGTGAGTGAGCCACTTGGGAAGAGAATCTTCTAGTCCCAGTCAAACCTTCAGGTGATTGCAGCCTCAGCCAACATCTGATTGCAAGTACTCAGACACCCTGAGCCAGAACCACATGGCAAAGCTGCTCCTATATTCCTTACTCATATAAACTGCTGTTGTCCTGTGCTGTCCAGTTGATTCCGACTCATAGTGACCCTATAGGACAGGGTAGAACTGCTCCATAGGATTTTGTAGGCTGTAATCTTTATGGGATCAGATCACCAGGGCTTTTGTACTGTAGAGCAGCTGGTGGGTTCGAACTGCTGACCTTTCAGTTAGCAGCCCAGTGCTTAACCATTGCGCTACCAGGGCTCCTTATAGAAACTGTGAGAGGTAATAAATTACTACTGTTTGAAACCACTACTTTTTTGAGTAATTTGTTACTTAGCATTAGATAACTAACACATTGCTACAGCTACTTTGGAACACACATTAGCAGCATTTAGTAAAACTGAAAATATTTTTATCCTATGATCAGCAATTCCTAGGAGAAATTCTAGAACATATGCACAAAAAGACCCACACAAAGGTGTTCACTGGAGCACCGAATGTTCATTGAAGTACTGTTTGTAATAAAAAAAAATTAGAAACAACCAAAATGTACATCATTAATGGAATATATAAATGCATGAATGTGTTAGTTTCCTAGGGCTGCCATAACAAAGTGACGTGAAATAACAGAATTTTATTCTCTCACAATTCTGGAGACTTAGAAGTCTGAAATCAAGGTTTCAGCAGGGCCATTCTCCGTTTGAAGGCTCTAGGGAAGACTCCTTCTTTGCCTCTTCTGTGCTTCTGGTGGTTGCCAGTAATCCTTGGAGCTTCTTGACTTGCAGCTACATCACACTGATCTCTGCTTCTGTCATCACATGGCCTTCTTCCTTTTGTGTCTCTTCACATGACTTTTTTTTTTTTTAATTGTGCTTCAGGTGAAGGCTTACAGAATAAATAGTTTCTCATGAAACAGTAGTACACATATTGTTTTAGGACATTGGTTAACAACCCCACAACATGTCAACCCTCTCCCTTCTCGACCTTTTTTTTTTGGTGAAAATATACATAGCCAAAGATACACCATTTCAAAAATTTCTACATGCACAGTTCGGTGACATCAACTACACTCTTCTAACTGTGCTGCTATTCTCACTTTAGATGAAGGCTTACAGAACAAAATAGTTTCTCATTTAACAGTTAGTACACATGTTGCCCTATGACAATGGTTAACAACCTCACAACACATCAACACTATCCTTACTCAACCTTGGGTTCCCTATCACCAGCTTCCCTGTCCCCTTCTGCCTTCTGGCCCTTGTCCCTGGACTGCTGTACCTCATTAGTCCCATTTGGTTTTATGGGGCTGTCCACTCCCAGGCTGAACGGTGAACCTCGGAGATGACTTCACCATTGAGCTAAAAGGGTGTCTGGGGGCCACACTCTCAGGGTTTCTCCAGTCTCCTTTAGGCCAGTAAATCTGGTCTTTTTTTTGTGAGTTAGAATTTTGTTCTACATCCTTCTCCAGCTCTGTCCAGAACCCTCTGTTGTGATCCTGGTCAGAGCAGTCAGTGGTGGTAGCTGGGCACCATCTAACTGTACTGGACTCAGTCTGGTGGAGACCGTGGTAGCTGTGGTCCATTACTCCTTTGGACTAATCTTTTCCCTGTATCCTGTTCTCTTTGTTCTCCCTTGCTCCCGGAAAGATGAGACCAGTGGAGTATTTTAGATGGCTGCTCATAGGCTTTTAAGACCCCAGACCCTACTCACCAAAGTAGAATGCAGAACATTGTCTTTATAAACTGTGTTATGCCAATTGAGCTAGATGTTCCCCGAGACCATGGTCCCCACTGCCCTCCACCCAGCAATTCAGTCCCGCAGGGAGTTTGGATGTGTCTATGGAGCTTCCATGATCTTTCCGCGTACAAGTTGTGCTGGCTTCCCCAGTATTGTGTACTGTCTCACCCTTCATGCAAGATACCACTTACCTATTGCCTATTTAGTATTTCCCCCCCACCCCCCATCCCTGGTAACCAACAAAGATTGTTACATTTTATGTGTGAACTTTTTCATGGGTTTTTACAATAGAGGTCTCATACAATATTTGTCCTTTTGTGATTGACTTATTTCACCACAGGACTTTTTTTTAATAAGGACACTAGTCATTGGATTTGAGGCCTACCCTAATCCAGTATGACCTCATTTTAACTAATTACATCTGCAAAGACTATTTCCAAATAAGGCCACATTCTGATTTTCCAGGTCGACACAGATTTTTAGCGGACAGTATTCAACCCATTGAGCCCTGGTGGCACAGTGGTTAAGAGCTACAGCTGTTAACCAAACGGTCAGTAGTTCAAATCCACCAGGAAATCCACCTTGGAAATCCTTTGGGGCAGTTCTGCTCTGTCCTGTAGTGTCCCTATGAGTTGGAATAGACTTAATGGCAACAGGTTTCATTCAACCCATTTTGGATCCTTGGGTGGTGCAAATGGTTAAGCGCTGGACTACTAGCTAAAAGGTTGGTGGTGCGAACCCACCCAGAGATGCCTCGGAAGACAGGCTTGGCGATCTGCTTCCAAAAGTTCCTAGCCTTTAAAACCTTAAGAAGCAGTTCTACTCTGTACATATGGGGTCACCATGCGTTAGAATCGACTCAATTATTTCACAGTAATCCACTTACACACTTTCAACAGGTATTTATTGAGAACCTGCTACACTGCATAAGCACCCAATTTGTATTATTTCTAATTTTTACAACAGTTATATGAAGAGGCATTATTACTAGCTCCCTTTTATAAGTGAGTGGGAGAAAGATGTGGCAGTCTGCTTCTGTAAAGATTTGCAGCCTTGGAAACCCTATGGAGCAGTTCTATAGGGTTGCTATGAGTCAGAATTCACTTGACAGTAGCGGGTTTGGTTTTCGGTTTTACAAGTGATGAAACTGGGTTATGATTAGCATCACACAAGCAGCAAGTGTGATTCATACCTAATTCTGACTCTATAGCCTGTGCTCTTTAATTCTGAGATTATAGCAAAACCAAACTTCTTTGGCTCCAGTCTGCCTCTAATCACTTACTCTCTTCTTATTCTTACTTTATACTCCACTCTAAAACTTGTTCATTTTGAAGGGAGAACTCAAGTGAAAGAACTCTCTTAATATAGTTCTTTGGATATTTTAAGGTTGTAGAGATTAGTTTGTCAGCAAATCTGAAATAATCTGGCTTTCTTGACTGAGCAAGAGGCCATAATTTACAACTACGTATTGTTTGTGGAGGAATCAATGATGGAGTTGCCATTCCTCAGCATCCACTATGTGCCAGGCAGAGGATAAAACAAACAAAAAACCCCAAACCTCTCGCCCAGTGGTGTCAATAAGGGGGGTCAGAGGGTATAGACTGCACCAGGTGACACTGTCAGAAGGATTGATACCAAAATGACTGTCTATAAAAATTTTTATGTAGTGTTTCAGCAGAAATTTATTGTTTTTTTAAAATAAAAATATCCCTGTGGTTAACTTTGGTGAGTAGTGTCTGGGGTCTTAAAAGCCTGTGAGTAGCCATCTAAGATACTCCACTGGTCTCACCCCTTTGAGAGCATGGGAGAATAAAGAAAACAAGATACGAGGAAAGGATTAGTCCAAAGGACTAATGGACCACAACTACTATGGCCTCCACCAGACTGAGTCCAGTATAACTAGATGGTGCCTGGATACCACCACTGACTGCTCTGATAGGGCTCACAATAGAGGGTCCCAGACAGAGCTGGATAAAAATGTAGAACAAAATTCAAACTCACAAAAAAACACCAGGCTTACTGGCCTAACAGAGACTGGAGAAACCCTGAGAGCATGGCCCCCAGACAGTACTTTTTTAGCTCAGTACTGAAGTCACTCCTGAGGTTCACCCTTCAACCAAAGATTAGATGGCCCCATAAAACAAAATGAGACTAATGGGGCACACCAGCCCAGCAACAAGGACTAGAAGGCAGGAGGGGACAGGAAAGCTGGTAATAGGGAACCCAAGATTGAGAAGGGCGAGTGTTGACATGTTGTGCAATGTCATAAAACACTGTGTGTACTAACTGTTTAATGAGAAACTATTTGTTCTGTAAACCTTCATCTAAAATACAATAAAAAAAATTTAGAAAAAATCCCTTGTATAACAACAAAAACATTTTTCCTAAGCCCAGCTTTTGTATCAGTATACCTACAATACTAAAACTCTATGCTAATTTACTTTTTAAATCCTCTAATGCTCTGGCTCTGTCAGAGCTGTCATTATTACCCAATTACAATGATGTTTTGAATCACGTGGTTTCATCTGCACTGGCTAGAAACATGGGCTGTTTTCGTTGCTGCTGGTGTTTTTATAGTTGCTGATTTTGTCAAATTTTCTAGTGTTTTAGCTACAATATTGTGATAGTATTTGTGAACCTATGTCAATAACTTTTTTGAGAATGAAGTAGTAATTAAAGGAAAAGCAGAAAAGTAAAAAAGGCTTCCGCTCAGCTACTACTACTGTTGTAAATAATAATGTTCTAATTCACTGTACACAGATTTTACAAAACAATTTTGTTGTTAGTATTCATGGAATCTAAGAAATATTACATTTAAGCAATTTACAACTATATTACATATTATTCTACGATTAAAATTGATAATAAACATTACTAAGGGTTCACTTTGTTCTGGTACGGGAGGAATCCATGGGGGAGGGGGGTGACACCATGAGTTACCGCACTGGGTAACACCAACCCTAGTGATGCCACTGCCCTTGCTTTTGAGTTGATTCCAACTCATGACAACTTCAGGGGTCCATAGGGGTTTTTGGCTGTAATTTTTACTAAAACAGATCACTAGGCCTTTCTTCTCCACCCTGGCTGGGTGGGTTTGAACTTCCAACCTTACGTTAGTAGTCAAACAAACCGCTTGGATAAATTATAGTAAAGAAAAAGATATGATCCCTGTTGTCTTGGAGTTTATAGTCATTTGTGCAGTCAGACATTAAACAAATATATACAAATATGTATACAATTTGTGATAAGTAGAATAAACGTGTAGAAGACTCAGCCAAGTGAAGAAAACATGAAAGACCTGATTTTGCTTGGAGACAGAGGATCAGAGAATACTACCAAAAAAACATATAAAAAGCGGTTCGTTTCCTAGAATGCAAGGTGCTAAACCCTCCAAAACCCTCTGAGGGCGCAGCCGTCGTGGCGGTGAGATCTTGACGTCCCATTGTCCCGCCAGGGGCTGGGGTGATTTTGCCCCTCTCTGAGGGGGCCGCCGACTTTATTTTACATTGTTATGGCGTGAGGAGAGTTTTCATCACTCGAAGCCAGGAGAGTTTTCATCACTGAACTTTCCGATTTTCTTCCTAGTGTCTTCCTAGCATCTTTCTGCCAGATCCTCTGCTCGGCTGTGACAGCCTCCTGTCAAGTCAGTCTACCGCAGGGACCTGATTTTGAGTTTTCTCTTTCCTTGTATCCTGCCAAGCCCATGACTTCACGGAGGGGGCTCCCAGTATGGCTCGCACCCCTGCCATTTCACTCAGCCACACAGTCCATCCCTCTCCGGCCCGGCGGCAGGTGGGCTTGGAAGCGCGGGCGGGCGAGGTTGCCCAGCGCTTCTCGCCCCTTGGCTGCCGCCGGCTCCGTGCGAGCGCTTGGCGCGCGTTCTGGGCTGTCTGTGTCCGGCGCGCGCCGCGAGCCCGCGCTCGCTTCCCCCACTCCTCCTCGCGCCCGCAGCGGCCGGGACAGCGCGCCGCCTCACGCTCGTCCTCAAGCCGTCCCCGTCGGCCTTCGCGGCGCGCACACCAGCCCGTCTCAAGCTCCCCACTCGGGCCGGCCGGCTCGCGGGTTCGCTCGCCCCGCCCCCTCGGCGCCACTGCTAGGCGCTTGCGCGGGGCGCGTGGCCGTGGCCGGGGTCTCCGCTGTAACCGGTGCCGCCGCCGCCGCCTCAGTTAGTCAGTCCCCAGCAATGGCGGAAGGAGGTGAGCGAGAGGAGCTGCTCTCGCCGCCGCCGGTCTCCCCAGCCAAGCGGCTGTGCTCTTGGCCCAGTCCGCAGGCTCACCACCCTCGCGGTTCGTCTGGGACGGTCAGCGGCGGGGCGGCGGGGGTCGGCGGTAGCTGCCTGACCCCTGGGGCCCGCCCCCACCTGCAGCCCGAGTCGTTGCTGGACTGCGCCGCCAAGACGGTGGCGGAAAAGTGGGCGTACGAGCGGGTGGAGGAGCGCTTCGAGCGGATCCCGGAGCCCGTGCAGCGCCGCATCGTCTACTGGTCCTTCCCGCGGAATGAGCGGGAGATCTGCATGTACTCCAGCTTCCAGTACCGGGCTAGCTCCAGCGCCGGCGCTGCTGGCGGTGCTGCGGGGACTTCGCCGGCCGAGGAGGGGCCGCTGCCGCCCCCTGGGGCCGCAGCTCCAGCCGGCTCCGCCCCCGGCGGTGTCGCGGTTGGGGCGTCCCCGGGACTGGGCGCAGGAGCCAGCGCGGCCGGTGGCGGCGGCGGCGAGGGGCTACCCTTCCGCCGGGGCATCCATCTGCTGGACAGCGGCTCCGTGGAGAACGTGCTGCAAGTCGGTAGGTGTTCGCCCTGCTCCTCCCTGCTCCCTGGCCTCCTCTTCCGCAGGTGCCTCCACCCTGCCAGATTCCTGGGCCGAGACCGGCTTTCTGCCCAGCTCCTCTTCCCCTGCGGAAGGGCAAACAAGTCACATAAAAAACTTTTCTCAGCATCTCATTCAGGTCATCTGCCGCTCGTTCCCCACTGCCCTCTATCCCCATTTCTTTCTGTTTGGAGAACGAATAGGTCTTTTTTTCTTACACTTCACTTTCTACACCAAAGGCAAAAAAGGATGGGGAGGTATGCTTTTGGGGATGTCATAATCTCGGAATTGCGTTTTTCTAGTTTAAGTTTGTAGAGGAGAGAATTGTTAGTGAATCTGGAGTAAGCGGTTTTACAGCGAGTGTTTGAGGGACAGGCTATCAAAGGCAATCTGTAGTCCTAGCATGTTGAAGCTGAGTGTAATTAACTTTAAAATTGGAAACAATAAAACAGCAACAACAAAATGTTGTGCATTTTAGACAATTTTAATTGTCTGCTTTAATATTTTTACCCCCTGGACCAGTGGTGCTTGGGAATTCAGCTGCGGACTAACAATAACCGAAGATAGAAATGTGACAGCTTCTCTTCTCCACACCCCTACCCAAGGGGGGGGGGGAAGCCGCACAATCTGGAGTGGGGGTGGGGTCTGTCTTCCTTGTCAGACTGGGGTTAAATCAAAAGCTGGTCACATTGGTTTTTCAGATGTTTCTGTTTTAACAAGTCTTCGTATTTGCTTTTGTTTTTACCTTTCTGTGGGAAAATGAAAAATTATTTCTTTTTCTTTTACTCATCCGGAGCTTCCAGTCAGTTTATTCATCTTATTAGGTATGTAAATACAGTGCTCCTGATTCGTGGAGTGGTTAGGGAGAAAGAAAAAAAATGACATTGTTTAACATTGACATGCTATATGGAAGATTAAAACACTGATTTTTTTTTTTTCCTGTTTGGATCATCACAGCATTCTGGATGTGCACCTGTATTTTTATGCATTTTACTTACATTATATGCTGATATTTATTAAATATATTAATTTTTGAAAGGAGTTGGAGGGAGATTGTTTTTAGAATTACGGTAAACATGTACACGCACACACATACACACAAACCCCAGACATCTAGCTCTCTTCTTCCCAGGTAAAACCAACATATTAAAATTTTTTTTTTCCTTAAAGAGTAGCACATTGTAGTGTTTATATAATCTGCTGTTTATTGAGAATCACTGAGTCCTGTGTTTCTATTAAAACAACAGTATGCCATAATTTGTTTTGCAAATGTGAAAGGTAAGTTTATCCTGTGCTAGAATACAGTGACAGTAAATTGAGAAAGTTTTATTTGAAAGAGGTTAGTCCTTTGTGTATATTTTTGAATTAATTGAATAAACAAGTAATTAAGGTGTACTGAATATACTGAATAATACTGAAATATTGAAAATGTGAAAATTAATATAGGCATTTCTCTATTAGTCTCTAAACTGTTTTTTCTATGAGTTAACTTTTTAAGATTCTTGCTTAAAATATTTTAAACTGAAAAGGTAGTGGTTGTTTTAGAGTAAGAGATAGGTTTGAAAGAATTTTCTGAGGGGCAAATGAGGGAGAGAAGTTTTAAAGAGGTGTGTATTTTTAAAATGACTGTAATGTCAAATTCCAGATTAAATCACATTTTATGGGTGATCCAGACCATGTTTAAATCAGATTAAAAAAAATATGATAGTTGGTGTGGAGTGATGGGTGCTTGTATGATAGTTTCTGTGACCTAGAGAAAAGATACATGAAAGCATATTTCTGATTCTCACTTTGGTTTTTAAAGATGAGGATAGGAGAATGAATTGATAGTTTTAGGTAATGCTATTTGAGAACCATGAGCTGTGTAATCTTTATTTTTCTGGCCTTAATTTATGCTAATGAGTATGCAAGAGAAGGATATTCCATTCTCTGTCATTTTAAGTTATGTAAGTTGGCGTGAAACGTGTAATATATAAAACTAGACTCGCCCCTTATCTCCTAAACTTAAAATTGTGTATGACTTAAGATAATAGCTTTTATAACAGTTGTACTAAAAAACGATTGAGAAATTGATTTGTATATAGCAAGATAGTAATCACGTTCTTCAGTTTATAACTTCACTTCAAACTTTTTAGTTACTAAGTGGTACCAGTATAAAAGTCTACATATTTCCTTACTGTTCGCAAGCCATAGTTGTTTTTAACCTCAGAATTGGAGTTATTCAAGGATGATGCCTTAGGAAGGAAGGGAAGTTGGAGTATTTGTATAACATCCTCTTAAAGAAAAGATTCGTAAGGGGATTTAAATAAACATCACAATACACAACAAATTTTGAAGGAAAAAAATTAAACAGCAAATAGATACAAAAGACTAAATGGGCAGCTTCTGTCTGGAGGTGAGATGGTAAGGCAGAGAGGGTTAGGAGCTGGTTGAATGGACATGGGGAATCGGGTGGAAAGGAGGAGTGTGCTATCACGGTATGGGGAGAGCAGTTAGGATCACATAGCAACGTATGTATAAATTTTTGTATGGGAGACTAACTTGAAATGTAAACTTCATCTAAACTACAACAATAAAAAAAAGAAAATAAACAATTTACTGGTTCAAATAGTAGGTCTATTAAATACTATAACTTCTGATTGCTTTCTGCATAGAATTTGGTAATCAGAAGTCATAGACTCTGGTTGAAAGGCAGGTGTTCTGTAGAAAATACCAGATTTTGAATCAGAACTGAAACTTTCCTAGCTTGATGTAAACAAATGGGAGAACTATAGGTTTGTTATGCTCAAAGGATACATTTCTTTTACACGGTAGTACTGAATCAGAAGTATTGTTCTTTTTAAAAGGGGAAAATTGGAAATTAGTCTTTTCATGGACATCTGTAAATTCGAAGCTATGTGAATGGATTTACAGTCTGATCTCTCAGTATTTTGAAGGAAGTAGGGTTCAGATGTTTTAAGCATCTGCATTTTTAACCTGTTTTTTCTATGAGTTAACTTTAAGATTCTTGCTTAAAATATTTTAAATTGAAAAGGTAGTGATTGTTTTAGAGTAAGAGATGGGTTTGAAAGAATTTTTTAACCGAGGGGCAAATGAGGGAGAGAAGTTTTAAAGAGGTATATATTTTTAAAATGACTGTAATGTCAAATTCCAAATTAAATCACATTTTATGGGTGATCCAGAAGCCCATGGAATAGTAGTAGTATAAACTTAGTGAAAAATACTTATTCAAGAGTCTGCAGATGTTATAAGGATGGTTTAACTATAATTTACTAATAGTTCTAAGGGTTTGACCCTTTTTTGCTGTTCACCATTTTTTAAATTAATTTCTCTGTGTTTAAACTTAAAAGAGGTTTGTGCCTTCTCGGGGAAATCTGAATTGATCTACGGAAAAGAATCATTAAGAGTTTTTCCATCTTAAAAATGGAAATATTATATTTATTTGGAAAAATAGATCTTTCAAAATTTGGTAAAGGCATGCAGGGGTCTTCTGTGCTGGTATATCTTAATTATATGAATATTTATCCAGAAATTGTCAATAATTCTGTTAGGTGACTTAAACAAAATTCCTTACTTTTAGTCTGCACATTTTCTAAATAAGTACATAATGTGTGCTTGGACAGTCTTCCAGACTAGAGCCACAGTGCTAAGTATTACCTTATGTGGAAGAGGTGTAATTACCAAGTCAGTAATAAAAAAAAGATGTGCATTTCAAGAAGGTATTAATAACTTAAACATCAAATAGTATGTTTATAATTATGAGCACTTATATATTATTGATAAACATGCCTATGAAATTTTTCTATAGTATAACTTTTGTGAAATGCAGCAGTAACAAGTATTACAGTTGTTGATTTTTAGATATAATTTGTTTTCATCTATATTTGTGTGGCAGAACAAAAGATATCTACAGCTGAAAAGATTTATAGCATCATATATAAGTTGGAGTAGGTAAAATCATAATAAAATTTAACATAGGGGAAAATGACTTAATTTATATTTAAGATATTCCAGCACAGAAGTCAGTTGCATACCTTTTAAGGATAAGTTAACATTTTTCTTAGTGTAGAAATTTATCAAGTTTTACGTCACATTGCCTTTTTATTTTTTTTAAAACAATGAGCTCTTCCCCCTCTTCACCACCCCAGTATACCACACATCTTAATATTCAGTAAATGTTTGTTGTATGAATGAATGTTAAGCATGGACTTCTCAGTGTTGTAAAACGGAAAGAGAGAGGGAGGGAGAGAAAAAGAAAGAGAGATATATAATTCTGAATTTTTAACATGTGGAAGGTATGGGGAAAACTCCAGATTTGTACGATTTGTACATATATTAAACTGATAGCATTAAGTAGTATGAGTGCTGTAACATGTATATCTTCTGTGTTGGACATCTGTTTTGTGTGAGGAATGGTGGTTTATCGTTTTCTTCAAATGAAAGCTTTAAATGAAGTTTAAGAGCTTGACTGCTAACCAGAAGGTAGGCAGTTTGAATCCACCAGCCACTCCTTGGAAACCCCTGGGTCAGTTCTACCCTGTCCTATAGGGTCTCTATGAGTAGGAATAGACTCGATGGCAAAGGTTTTTTTGGTTCTCAGGGATAGAGTTTGGCTTTTAAAGATAATGAATTAACTAAGATAGTAGATTTTATTTTACAAGTTATCTCTGTTTTAGGAATACTTCTTATGTAGTATTGAAATATGAGTGACAAGTCTAAATTTTGAAGTGAAAGATCTGGAAGTTTATGCCTATGAAACCATTTCTTTTTTTTCTATTAAAAATAAGTATTAAAAATCAAGGCATTAACTGTATCCTATTATGGTGCTGGCTATACATATCTATGCATGTGTTAAAATGTGTAGAACTGTACACCAAAACCCATTGCCATCGAGTCTGTTCCAACTTATAGTGACCCTATAGGACAGAGTAGAACTGCCCTGTAGAGCTTCTAAGGAGCGGCTGGTGGATTCAAACTGCCAAACTTTTGGTTAGCAGCCGAGCTCACTGCACCACCAAGGCTCTGTACACCAAAAGATAGTCAGTTTTACTATATGATAATTTAGAAAATAAAATTTTTAAAAATTAAGTCATTAAATATAAGTCAATTAAATTAATGTACAGGAAAGATACTGAAAATGCTTTTCATACTTGTTTCTTGTTGCCTAATAGAGTTTCATGTTAATATTAAACTTTTTAAAAAATATATCTTTTTAAAGCAATTGGATATGGCTTAAATTAGAACTTACCATATTCATTTTATTAGGTACACATTATTTCAATTTAGTTGCATGATTGGCTATTTAATATTTTTAATATATGTTGAACTTTTTCGACAAATAAGTGGTTGTTTTAAGGTTAAACCTATTATCATTCTTGGTGAAAAATGATGACTATGCAGTGTAGTACTCAGAGTATATACATGCATGGATGAACAGATTACTATGGTTTTTTATTTTTTAAAAAAATTTATAACTCTTCTTTAGAAATGGTTAACCCCAAAAGCATATGAACCATGTCTTAACCTCTGTTTCTAAACCTTAAATTAATATGGATTAAGAATTAGTGTTAAATATTAGAAATAGATTATAATCCATTCCAGATTACTCTTTTGTGAATTTTCTACTTCGTGGTTTATTTATAGGCTCGTTTTATTTCTCATACAGGCAGCATGCTTCTTGACCACTTCTTGCCTGTCACCAAGTTGGCATGTCAAGGACATAAAACTCATTTTAATATTAGCTTTAGCATTATGTAATCATATGCTGAATTATTCTGTGATACGTTTCATAATCGTATGTAACCAACTGATTAATTTTTAGTTCTCAGTATAACTGCTCTCCCCTTTAGAACTTATAATTTGATATGCCCTAACTTGTGCTCAGTAAATGTTTGTTGAATGGATAAGTAAATTGTCATATAACTTTTTTACACGTGGCGTAGTATTGACATTTCTCTTCATTGATTTTTATGTTACTGGAACCTAGGAGATATAATAGCATTTTGTGGCTTAATTTTGGGCTATTTCTGGTTTCTAAAAAATTATGTAGATTAAAAAAATACCTTTGATGCTTCTTACATCCATTATGCAAAAATCAGCGTTATGTGAAAATGGAGGATGACCACATCAGATCAGAAAAATACTATGTGGGACACATATGTCCCTCTGGACCCAAGAGGTGGAAAATGTAGGTGGGTGCTCTGTGCCCCACTGGTCATGAAAGGATTACTGCCAGACTTACGTCGTTGTGGGCAAAATAGTCAGTAGATTTTTTACTGTTGTCGTAAATGCAAAATGTAGGATAACAGATTTCGACAAGTGAGGAGTAGGTGTATTAAATAGTTCTTGATTCATTTATTTAATCACTTGTTATGTGTTTGGCTTAGTAAATAATTGTTAACCTGTTTTTGGTGGAAATCTTTCCAAAATACTGTTTTCCTACCTTGGGGTACAAAACCAGCACTTCTATGTAATTATGTTGCGATCTTTATGTAGGCAGGAGGTTTTAAATTTGAATAGGTACTTGACTCTAGGAGGTTCTCTGAAACCCGCTTTTGAAAAGTTCTATTTATACATGTTATTTGTGTCATTTGCTTGTTTCTGATTATAGTGGAGTGATGAATGTGGTACCCAAAGCAGTATAACATTGTTACCTTCTTAAAAAAACAGGCTTGAATCAAAAGAAGAAGCACCCTTCTCCTTAGTGGTTTTCTTGCCTTAAAAAACAGTTGTTTGTATATTTATTGTCATCAGTCATTAGGAAAATTCAAATTGAGTCTCAGTGAGATACTAATACACACACACTAAAACAAAACAAAATAACAAACCCATTGCTGCCAAGTTGCTTCCAACTCATGGTGATCCCATGTGTTACTGAGTAGAACTGCTACAGAGGGTTTTCTTGGCTATAATCCTTGTGAAAGCAGATCCCCAGGCCTTTCTTCTGTGACACTGCTGGATGTGTTCGAACCGCCAACCTTTAGGTTAGTAGTCAGGTGCAAACTGTTTGCACCATCCAGGGACCTACACACACTCATAGCAATCCTATGTACAATAGAACAAAACACTGCCTGGTCCTGCACCATCCTCACAGTTGTTGTTATGCTTGAGCCCATTGTTGCAGCCATTGTGTTAGTCCATCTGATTGAGGGTCTTCCTCTTTTTCAGTCACCTTCTGCTTTACCAAGCCTGATGTCCTTCTCCAGGGACTGGAGCCTCCTGATAACATGCCCAAAGTATGTAAGATGAAGTCTCGTTGTCCTTGCTTCCAAGAAGCCTTCTGGCAGTACTTCTTCCAAGACAGATTTGTTCATTCTTCTGGCAGTCCATGGTATATTCAATATCCTTCAGCACCATAATTCAAAGGCATCAGTTCTTCTTTGGTCTTCCTTATTCTTTGTCCAGCTTTCACGTGCATATGAGGTGATTGAAAACACCATGGCATGGGTCGAGCGCACATTGGTCCTTAAAGTCCGTCTTAGGTTTTTAACAATTTCAAGAGATCTTTTGCAGCAGATTTGCCCAGTGTAATGTGTCATTTGATTTCCATGGACATTGATTGTGGATCCAAGTAAAATGAAATCCTTAAAACATCAATCTTTTCTCCATTTCTCATGATGTTGCTTATTGGTCCAGTTGTGAGGATTTTTGTTTTCTTTATGTTGAGATGTAATCCATACTGAAAGCTGTAGTCTTTGGTCTTATCAGTAGGTGCTTCAAGTCCTCTTTACTTTCAGCAAGCAAGCTTGTGTCATCTGCATATGACAGGTTGTTAATGAATCTTCTTCCAATCCCAGTGCCCTGTTCTACATCATACATAGGCTAGAATGGCTAAAAAGAGAAAGACTGACAATACCAAGTTCTGACAAGGGTATGGAGAAAGTGGAACTCTCATACATTGGTGGTGGGGATGCAAAATGGTACAGCCACTTTGGAAGGCAGTTTCTTATAAAGTTAATCATAAGATTCAGCAATCCCACTTCTAGGCATTTACCTCAGAGAAATGAAAACATCTGTTTATACAAAGACTTGTACTCAAATATTCATAGCAGCTTTATTTATTATAGCCCCAAACAACTAGAAACAGCCCAAATCCCTATCAATGGGTGAATGAATAAAGAAATTGTTGTATATCCATACAATGGAATACTATTCAGCAATAAAAAAGAACAAACTACTTAAAGCTCAGCCATTTGGATGAATATCAAAAGCGTTATTCTAAATAAAAGAAGCCAGATAAAAAAGACTACATATAATACAATGCCATTTATCTGAAATTCTAGAAAACCCAAAGCTATGATGACTCGAAGTAGATCAGTGGTTGCTAGGGAAGACAGGAGAGGGGCATGAGAGAAATTTTGGGTGATGGAAATGTTCTGTGATTATGGTAGTGGTTACTTGACCGTTCATTTGTCAAAACTTATAGGATTATATGCTTCAAATTGGTAAATTTTATTCAGTGTAAATTTTACCTAAGAAATTTGATTTTAAAGAAAGGTACAGTGGTTTCCAATCTTGGCTTCACATTAAAATCACGTGGGAGCTTTTTTAAAATGACAGTGCTCAGGCCTTACCCCAAAGTAATTAAATCAGAATATGTGGAGAATGAGGACAAAACTTCAGAACTTTTAAAACACTCCTGTGGTAGTTTTATGTGCAGCCAAGGTTGAGAAACACTGCTGTAGAAAAATGATCACCTTTATTAGTGTTACCAGTATTTTAAAACCTGTTGTTGGCAATGAAAACATCATGTAATTTTTACTACACAAATACTGTGAAGCATTTTAACACTCTTTCCTACTTCATTCCATTCTATTTTCCTATTGTAGATATATTGATGGATCTCAAGGAGAATTATCTCGCCATTTAAAGAATGTGTGCCTCTGTATTTTGGAATGGTCTCATTACAAACTGTATAAATTCTTTGTCATTGTCACCACCATCAAAAGTAACTTGTAGAAATGTGATGCTAAGGTGTGTAATTTTCTTCATTATTTTTTCACTAATTCACTCTTTTGTAAAACTTACATTTAACTTTTTTAATGTTCTGTGCAAAATAGAACATAATTCTTATATTTAAAGAATACACAGTTTAGTGCAGGATACACATATAAAATAGCATTTAGCAGAATGTTTTGTGATAATAGAGGTGGTTAGTATGGGGGCTGAATATTTTGATATCATTCTAATTATAAGAAATACTAAAATTATGTATAATATTACAATAAAGATTGAAAGCACTATTTACTGCTATCCTTTCATGAAATTCTTTCTGTACTAACATTTCATATGCCTTATAATACTCTAGTTTATAGTTGATTCAGAGAGGTAACATTGACAACCAGGAATATGATGAAAGTATTACCAGATATTAATTCTTTTTTCTCAGAATAAACTACAGAATCCTTGCTTCAGAATAGCTTTATTATCTTCAGATAATCCTATTTAAAAAAAAAAAAATGTTTTTTTTTTTTTTTAGGTACAGAAATATGATGGAGCTAATCAGCAAAATGGATTTTGTCCATTCATTCATTATCTTGTGGTCTGTAAGCAACAGGAAAATGTATTGTGTCTTTGAAAGACATGGAGATAATTACATTTTTTTCCTGTTCATTCATGGTTTTATTGAATGGAAGCCTGCAGCATTAATACATTCAGGAAAAGCCAGCCTGCTCTATTTTGCTTAAATCTATCAACACCTGATACACTGACATGACTGGCAAGCATCATCAGTATACATTGATGTTATTAGCAATATAAAATCGTACCTCATGTTTTGGAAGGATTTTCCTATCCTGAAAACAGTGTTAATCTTACTAATCTTTTTTCTTCACTCGATATTATATTATTGTACTCTTTACTGTCACATACATTTCTATGTAGCTACCATACGTGTGTGTGTGTGTGTGTGTGTGTATATATATATATATATATATATATATATATATATATATATATATATATATATATATATATATATATATATATGTATATAGTCACATCTATGCAGGGACTGTGGAGCAGGTAGCCTCAGAATTCTGACTCCTCACTATGTTTCAGTTTCCATAACTGCAAATCTATAGAATGATGGTACCTGCTTCATAGGGTTGTTATGAGGATTAAATGAGTTAATATGTAAATAATTTAGAATAGTACCTAGCACATTGTACTATGTAAATATTCATTATTTTTGTTGTAGTCTTTACCAAAATTGTTGAAAGAGTATTCTGTATTTATTACCGTCTCTTCTTCGACCTTTACCCCACCTCTGAAGTCTTTGCAATCAGTCCTACTTGTACTTTTGCTCAGTATATTAAAATTGATCTCTTAAAGGTCACCAGTAACCTCATGATTGCCAAACACAGTATCCTTTTTCCAGTTCGCATCCTTCATGTCTTCTTCATAACATTTTCTAGAGTCTACTGCACCTTCCTCTTAAAACACTCCTTCCTAGATTTTTGTTTTATTTCACCATTTTGGTTTTCTTTCTACATTTCTCCTTTTTTTTCTTACCCTCCAAAAAGTAGAATGCACCGTCTTGCCTCAGACCTTCTAATTTAGCAGTGTTATTTATTTCTACAGCTTCAATTACCGTTATGTGAGAATACGATAACATGGCATAACGTAATGGCCTAAAATTTATTTAAAGCAACTGTACTCTCATTTTTGAATGAAATCTTAGGTGGAATTCTAGTTTATGAAGCAGATAAAATCGGAGCTGCTTTGAAGACTGGGGTGGGATTCAGAACTCCATGAGCTTGGCCAGCTACTTCCTCCCTTTGAAACTTAGAGGCACTTCCAAATAATTTTAATGTTCAGAATTTGGAGTTAGGAGATCTGTCTTAGTTTTCTCATCTGTAAAAGCCTTGGGATTTTTGTGAATTCTAAATAAGCTAATGTATGCAAAAGTACTTTGTAAATGTTCCTGTACAAATAGTATGACTTTTAAGTCTGAATCTTTGGTTCTCCCTACGGAATTCAAGGTCAACATGCATATTTGCCTGCTGGATATTTCTTAATGGATACCCTGCTAGCCACTCAAAGTCAACATGTCTGAAGTGAAACTTAACACCTTCCCTAAAAATAGACTCTTTTTTCTGATTTCCTTATCATTTATTAAAAAAACCTGTTGCCATCAAGTCCATTCCAACTCATAGTGAGCCTATAGGGCAGAGTAGAACTGTCCCATAGGGTTTCTAAGGAGCGACTGGTGGATTTGGTTAGCAGCCCTAGTTCTTAACCACTGTGCCACCGGGGATCATATCAATTAATTAAGCAGCACCATTTTCCCATTCTCCCAAACTTAAAGTCCAGGTGTCTGTTGTCTGCTAAATTTTTATATTATATATCACATAAATTCTGATTATCACAACTTTTTATTAATGTCCAGATATGATGTGGAAAGAACACTGAGATATAGATGAATGGGTCCTGGCCTTAGCTTGCCATTATTGGCTCTGTGACTTAATCTTTTAATGCCTTCTTTTTTTTAAAATCTGTAAATCAAAGAGGGGATTGAATCAGATGATCCCTCAGGTCCTTTCCAGCTCTCTTGAAAATATTTGTTTTTTTCAGTTTTGTATCTTAAAGGCCTATCATACTGCCTGATACATAATAAAGGAGCCCTGGTGGCAGAATGGATAAGTGCTCAGATGCTAACTCAAAGGTCAGTGCTTCGAACCCACCAGCTGCTCCGTGGGAGAAAGATTTGACAGTCTGCTTCTGTAAAGATCACAGCCTTGGAAACCCTATGGGCAGTTCTCCTCCGTCCTATAGGGTCACTATTAGTTTGAAATGACTCGATGGCACACAACAACAACGGATAAATATTTGTGGAATGAACAAATGCTCCCCTGCCTTTTTAATTGAGATAAAATTTTCACTATAAAATTTATCACTTTAATCATTTTAAGGTGTACAGTTGTGTGGTTTTTAGTATACTCACAATGTTGTGCAACCATGACGACTATCTTAATTCCATAATATATCCATCACCCTAAGAAGAAACCCTGTACCTCCAAATTACATGGACTTAAACACGTCAATGATCATAAAGGTGGCACAGGACCCAGAAATGTTTCGTTCTCTTATAAGTAAGGTCACCATGAGTCAGAGCTGACTCAAAGGCAGAAAACAACAGTCTCCCAGTTGCTAACTACCCTACCCACTGGCAACTATGAATCTACTTTGTGTTTGTATGAATTTGCCTATTCTAGACATTTCATATATATTGAATCATATGTGTCCTTTTGTGTCTGGCTTCTTAGTATAATGTTTTCAAGGTTCATCCATGTTTTAGCATGTATCAGTACTTCATTCCTTTTTATGCCTGAGTAGTAGTCTATTGTAAGTGTATACCACATTTTGTTTATCCATCAGTTGGAACAACTCAGTTTCCATTTTTTGGCTATTATGAATAATGCTATTATGAAATTTAGTGTACAGCTTTTTATCCTGGCATATGGAATTGCTGGGTCACATGGTAACTCTACACCACTTGTCTGTCAGTTTGTCATATTGTGGTTTGCGTGTTGCTCTGATGCTGGAAGCTACAGGACTGGTGTTTCAAATACCAGCCTGGTCACCCGTGGTGGACAGGTTTCACTAGAGCTTCCAGACTAAGATAGACTCAGAAGAAGGTACCTTGCGATCTACTTCTAAAAAAATTGGACAGTGAAAACCTTATGAATAGCAGCAGAACATTGTCTGAAATAGTGCTGGAAGATGAACCCCTCAGGTTGGAAGGCGCTCAAAATATGACTGGGGAAGAGCTACCTTCTCAAAGTAGAGTCGACCTTAATGACGTATATGGATAATACTTTCAAGACGTTCGTTTGCTGATGTGGCATGAATCAAAATGAGAAGAAACAGCTGCAAATGTCCATTAATAATTGGAACATGGAATGTATGAAGTATGAATCTAGGATAATTGGAAGTCATCAAAAATGAAATGGAATACATCAAGGTCCATATCCTAGGCATTAGTGCGCTGCAGTGAACTGGTATTGGCCATTTTGAATTGAGCAATCATATGGTCTGCTATGCTGGTAATAACAAATTGAAGAGGAATGACATCGCATTCATCATCAAAAAAAAACACTTCAGGATCTATCCTGAAGTACAGAGCTGTCAGTGATAGGATAATATCCATTCGCCTACTAGAAAGACCAGTTAATATGACTGTTACTCAGATTTAGTCACCAACCACTAATGCCAAAGATGAAGAAATTGAAGATTTTTACCAAATTCTGCAATCTGAAATTGATCAGACATGCAATCAAGATGCATTGATAATTACTGGTGATTGGAACGCGAAAGCTGAAAACGAAGAAGGATTGCTAGTTGGAAAATATGGCCTTGGTGATAGAAATGATGCCAGAGATCACATGGTAGAATTTTGCGAGATCAATGACTTATTCACTGAAAATATCTTTGTTCAATAACATAAATAGTGACTGTACACGTAGAACTCCCCAGGTGGAATATACAGGAATCAAATCAACTTCATACGTGGGAAGAGACAAAGGAGAAGCTCAGTATCATCAGTCAGAACAAGGCCAGGGGCCGACTGAGGAGCAGACCATCAGTTGCTCATATGCAAGTTCAGGTTGAAGATGAAGAAAATGATAAATGTCTACGAGAGCCAAAGTACAACCGTGAGTATGTCCCACCTGAATTTAGAGACCATATCAAGAGTAGATTTGACGCATTGAACGTTAATGACCAAGACCAGACGACTTGTGGAATAATGTGAAGGAAATCATATACGTAGAAAGCAAAAGATCATTAAAAAGACAGGAAGGAAAGAAAATACCAAAATGGATGTCAGAAGAGACTCTGAAACAGACTCTGAAAGGAAGAAATGATGAAGTAAAAGAGCTAAATAGAAGATTTCAAAGGGCAGCTTGAGAAGAAAAAGTAAACTATTATAACGAAATGTGCAAAGACCTGTAGTTAGAAAAGCAAAAGAGAAGAACATGTTCAGCATTTCTTAAGTGAAAAGAACTGAAAATTCAAGCCCTGAGTTTCAGTATTGAAGGATTCTATGGCCAAAATATTAAATGACACAGGAAGCATCAAAAGAAGATGGAAGGAATGCACAGAGTCACTGTACCAAAAATAAATAGTTGACATTTCAACCATTTCAAAAGGTAGCATATGATCAAGAACCGATAGTACTGCAGGAAGAAGTCCAAGCTGCACTGAAGGCATTGGTGAAAAACAAGGCTCTGGGAATTGACAGAATACTAACTGAGACGTTTCAGCAAATGGATGGAGCGCTGGAGGTACTCACTTGTCTATGGCCAGAAATTTGGAAGACAGCTACCTGGCCACCAACCAGAAGAGATCCATTATTTGTGCCCATTCCAGAGAAAGGTGATCCAACAGAATATGGAAATTATTGAACAATATCATTAGTATTACACGCAAGTAAAGTTTTGCTGAAGATCATTCAAAAACAGTTGCAGCTGTGTATTGACAGGGAACTGTTAGAAATTCAAGCTGGATTCAGAAGAGGACATGGATTGAGGGATATCATTGCTGATGTCAGGTGGAATCTTGGCTGAAAGCAGAGAATACCAGAATGATGTTTACCTGTGTTTTATTGGCTGTGCAGAGGCATTCGACTGTGTGGATCCTAGCAAATTATGGATAACATTGCAAAGAGTGGGAATTCCACAACACTTAATTGTGCTAATGTGGAACCTGTACATAGACAAAGAGGAGGGCTTTGAACGGAATGAGGGGATACCACATGGTTTAAAATCAGGAAAGGTGTGCGTCAGGGGTATATCCTTTCACCATACTTATTCAGTCTATATGCTGATCAAATACAAGAAGATGGAGTATATGAAGAAGAATGCAGCATCAGAATTGGAGGAAGACTCATTAATAACCTGTACTATGCAGATAACACAACCTTACCTGCTGAAAGTGAAGAGGACTTCAAACACTTACTGATGAAGATGAAAGACTACAGCCTTCAGTATGGATTACACTTCAACATAAAACAAAAATCCTGACAACTGGACCAATAAGCAACATCAAGAGAAATGGAGAAAATATTCGAGTTGTCAAAGATTTCATTTTACTCAGATCCACAATCAATGCCCATGGAAGCAGCAGTCAACAAATCAAACAACATATTGCATTGGGAAAATCTGCTGCAAAAGACCTCTTTGAAGTGTTAAAAAGCAAATATATCACCTTGGACTAAGGTGCGCCTGACCCAAGCCATGGTATTTTCAGTCGCCTCATATGCTTGAGAAAACTGGACAATGAATAAAGCAGACTGAAGAAGAATTGATGCATTTGAATTATGGTGTTGGTGAAGGGTACTAAATATACCTTGAACTGCCAGAAGAATGAACAAATCTGTTTTGGAAGAAGCACAGCCAGAGTGCGCCTTAGAAGATGAGGATGGTGATACTCATGTATTTTGGACGTGTTATCACTAGGGGCTGGTCCCTGAAGAAAGACATCATGCTTGGTAGAGAGTGATGGAAAAAGAGGAAACCCCTCAAAGAGATGGGTTGACACAGTAGCTGCAAACAGTGGGCTCAAACATAGCAATGATTGTGAGGATGGCGCATGACCGGGCACTGTTTCGTTCTGTTGTACATAGAGTTGCTTTGAGTCAGAACTGGCTCAATGATATCTAATAACAATGGTTCTCAGGGGGTTATGGAATATAATAATATGACCTTCTATCTTAAAAGATAGGCTGAACTGTCTCTGAAAGAAGTGTTACAACCAGCAGAGCTGCAGCAAGAGAGGCTTTCACATAGTTCATAGGCTGTGAAACTGTTCAATGGATGTTGGTTTCAGAGAAAATATCTGTTTTAAATTAATCTTTGTCAGATATAAGCCGTTGCAGAAAATTGAAATTCAATTGACTTTCTGACCTTATAACAAAGAAACACGATTCACTAATTCTTTCAGTGTAAAATTAATTTTTTGAGTGTTTTTTTGCTGTGCAGTAATGCTAGAGCTTGTTGAAAGACAACAGGAGGAGTGTACTTGGCATTTTATTAATTTTTTAAGAAAGCTTTGATTTTATGGAATTGAAAATGTATTCGGAAGAACATTCTTTTTTTTTTTAATAATATTTTATTGTCTTTTGAGTGAAAGTTTCACAACAAATTAGGTTTCCATTTGACAATGTCTACACAAATTGTTCAGTGACATTAGTTACATTTTTCAGTGTGTCAGCATTCTCTTTAATTGCCTTCTGGTTGTTCCATTGGAACATTGGCCACTCTGGAAGCTAACACTGAATAGTTGTTACAGTGGCAGAATTTTTCAGTAACTAATGTAATAACTGTTTCAATAAATGCTTGTATTGAAATTTCTTAGATCTGCACTGTTAAATGTATCATTTTCCCAGAAATTGCATCTTCTAGAGTTGATATTGTTAGGTTCCGTCCAGTTGGTTCCAACTCATAGCGACGCTATGTACAATAGAAGAAAACACTGCCCAGTCCTGCACCATCCTCACAATAATTGCTATGTTTGAACCCATTCTAGGCAGCCACTGTGTCAGTCCATCTTGTCAAGGATCTTCCTCTTTTTTGCTGACTCTACTTCACCAAGCATGATGTCCTTCTTCAGGGACTGGTGCCTCCTAATACCATGTCTGAAGTACATGAGACGAGGTCTTTCCATCCTCAATTACAAGGAGCACTCTGGCTGTCTTTCTTTCAAGACAGACTTGTTCATTTTTGTGGCAATCCGTGGTATATTCAGTATTCTTCGCCTACACCGTAATTCAGATGCATCAGTTTTTCTTTGGTCTTCCTTAATCATTGTCCAGCTTTTGCATTGGTATGAGGCGATTGAAAATATCATGGCTTGGGTCAGGCACGCTTTAGTCATCAAAGTGATACCTTTGCTTTTCAACACTTGAAAGAGGTCTTCTGCAGTAGATTTGCCCAATATAATATGTCATTTGATTTCCTGACTGCTACTTCCATGGGCGTTGATTGTGGAGCCAAGAAAAATGAAATCCTTGATGATGTCAGTCTTTTCTCCATTTATCACGATATTATTTCTTGGTCCAGTTTTGAGGATTTTTGTTTTGTTTATGTTGAGGTGTAATCCATACTGAAGGCTGTAGTCTTTGATTATCAGTAATTGCTTCAAGTCCTCTTCACTTTCAGGAAGCAAGGTTGTGTCATCTGCTTATTGAAGGTTGTTACCGAGTCTTCCACCAATCCTGATCACACATTCTTCATATAGTCCATCTTCTCGGATTATTTGCTCAGCGTACACATTGAATGAGTATGGTGAAATGATGCAAGCCTAATGCACACCTTTCCTGATTTTAAACCATGCAATATCCTCTTGCTTTGTTTTAAGGACTGTCTCTTGGTCTATGTACAGGTTCCATGTAAGCACGATTAACTGTTGTGGAATTCCTATTCTTTGCAGTTTTATCTGTAATTTGTTACGATCCACACAGTCGAATGCCTTTGCGTGGTCAATAAAACACAGGTAAACCTCTTTCTGGTATTCTCTGCTTTCAGCCAGGACCCATCTGACATAGCAATGATATCCCTCAATCCATGTCCTCTTCTGAATCCAGCTTGAATTTCTGGCAGTTCCCTGTTGATGTGCTGCTGCTACCATTTTTTTATTTTCATTGTGCTTTAAGTGAAAGTTTACAGTTGAAGTTAGTTTCTCATACCAACTTTATACACACATTGTTATGTGACCCTAGTTGCTCTCCTATGCTGTGACAGCACACTCCTCCTTTCTACTCCAGATTTCCCATGTCCATTCAACCATCTCCTGTCCCTTTCTGCCTTCTCATCTCACCTTCAGACAGGAGCTGCCCATTTAGTCTCATGTATCTACTTGAACTAAGATGCACAGTCTTCATGAGTATTTGTCCTTTTGTGATTGACTTATTTCACTCAGCATAATGCCCTCTAGGTTCATCCATACTGTGAGATGCTTTGCAGATTCATGATTGTTCTTTATCGTTGCATAGTACTGCATTGTGTGTATGTACCATAGTTTGTTTATTCATTCCTCTGTTGATGGGCATCTGGGTTGTTTCTTTTTGCTGTTGCAAACAATGCTGCAGTGAACATGGGTGTGCATTTGTCTATTTGTGTGACAAGTCTTACTTCATTTCTAGGAGTGGGATTGCTGGGTCATATGGTATTTCTATTTCTAGTTTTCTAAGGTAGCACCATATTGTTTTCCAAAATGGTTGCATCATTTTGCATTCCCACCAGCAGTGCATAAGAGTTCCAATCTCCCCGAAGCCTCTTCAGCATTTGTATTTTCTGCTTTTTTTGATTTGTGCCAGTAATGCTGGGGTGAGATGGTATCTCATGGTGGTTTTGATTTGCATTTCTCTAATGGCTAGTGATCCTGAGCATTTCCTCATGTGTCTGTTAGCCGCTTTTAATGTGTTCTTTGGTGAAGTGTCTGTTCATTTCCTTTGCCCATTTTTTAATTGGATTATTTGTCTTTTTGTTGTAGAGGTATTGGATTTTCCTGTAGATATCTGTATTTTCTAATGTGAAATCTTCCTATTTTAAAAACAAATTAAAAAAAAAGCTTAAAATACCTGTGTGGGGCAAAAACCCCTCCATCTTTATTCTTTATTTGGCCCATATGCTGTTTATGGCCTCTGCTTGTAGATAGCTGGGGAACTATACAAGCTTTTTAGTAATAAGGGGAGTGACATGGCCAGATTTGATTCTGAGATCAATCATTCTGGCTTCAGTGTGGAGAATGGATGGGTAAGAATAAAGAATGAAATTAGAGCTGGAAGTGGCAGTTGGGGGTGGGTTGAAGAGATAATCTCCATGCAGTGCTTCCTAATATTTTCACTTTCATGGACTATTGTGGATTTACTGTCTGGAAAGATTTTTGTCTCTTAAATAAGTTGTATTTATTGGTAATCATATTACCATTAAATTAATTGCCGATTGTAAGTTCCTATAGGTATAAAGTAACTAGTGCAGCCCTCTTCCCTCAATGAGTTGATGCAATTTTAGTTAATAGTTTAAAAAAACCTAAAGTTGTAGTTAGTCTTTGCAGCCTTACTGTACATAAACTATAGTAGGGGAAAGTGAATGTGCACAATACTTAATTAACACTGAAATTAATTCAGCCAAAAAAGTGAAAATAAATCTCCCAGAAGTTTGACAGAACATAATATAATTTGAAGGAAGAGAATACACATTTCCTAATTACTGCAGTGTATCAAATCTCAAACATTTTGGTCTCAGAACCCCTTTACATTGCTAAAAATTACTGAGGACCCACAAAGAACATTTGGTTATGTGGGTTATATCTATCAATATTTACCATATTAGAAATTAAAACTTAAACGAGGGACCTGGATTGGAGAGTAGATCTCTCTGAGAAAGTGACATTTAAGCTGAGATGCAAAAGATGCAGAGTGTATAATCTCTGTCAGTGATTGCCAGTCAGTTTAACAAATACATCATAATCATATCTCAATAATCTCTCCTAATTGGAAAAGATGAAGCCCAAACTAGTCACAGAAACTAAAAAAAACTAGATCAACATAATTTAACAACAATAATAAAAATAACTAATACTTACTGAACACTTAAATTGCTAAAGGAGCCCTGGTGGTGTAGTGGTTAAGAGCTACGGCTGCTAATCAAAAGATTGGCAGTTTGAATCCACCAGCCACTCCTTGGATACCCTATGGAGCAATTCTGCTCTGTCCTGTAGGGCTGCTATGAGTTGGAATTGACTCAATGGCAACGGGTTTGGATTTTTTTATTTTATATTTTAAAAGTATGTTGTTGTTAGGTGCTGTTAGAACTGCCCCATAGGGTTTCCAAGGAGCAGCTCGTAGATTTGAGCTGCTGACCTTTTGGTCAACAGCTGAGCTCGTAACCACTATGCCACTAGGGCTCCTGTGAAAGTATACTAAGGGCTATACAAACTCGTTGCTGTCGCATCAATTCCAACTCATAGAGACCCTGTGGGACAGAATAGAACTGCCCCATAAGGTTCCTAAGGCTGTAATCTTTATGGAAGCAGTCCTGCCACATCCTTCTCCTCCAGAGCGACTCGTGGGTTTGAACTGTTGACGTTTCAGTTAGCAGCCATGCTGAGCCATTGCACCGCCAGTGCTCAGGCTTATTTAATTCTAATAGCAACTATATAAGATAGATAATATTATTATCCCCGTTTTACAAATGAAACAAATGAGATTTTAAAAAGTTAAGTAATTTGGCTGGAAAATGAAGGGAACAGAATTTGAATCTAGAACCTGAAAATTTTTTATAGCAACAAGTAAATGTAGGAATAGAAAACAATAAAGTAAGTTCTGTGCTGTATAGCATAACATTTACTTATAGTAAATAATTACTATAACTTATTATAGCTAATTTATAGTAAGTTATTAAAGTATTATTAACATGCTGAAGTTATTGCCCTAAAAATGCTTTTGAGGGGAAGCTTATTTTTATGTGATTCTCTATAAGAAACTCGATATAACTAACTCTGGTATAGACAGGATTCAGTACAACTGTATTTGCAGTAGCATGTCGTTTAAATTCTTCACGTGCCACAGCAGATGACTGCTAGCACAATACAATTTGAATTCTTCACCTTTTGCTTTTCAGTTTCACTTACAGTTGCATTTCATTTGATTTTTTCTACTTTTAGATTCAGCTTCATTTTGCATATGTTACTGAACTAGAATAAAAGAAAGAAATATTAATGTCTTCCTAAGAGCCCCAGTTCTTTATGGTCTCTACTATTGCAATAATTTGTATCATTGTGAAAATTCAGATTTTTATAGAGTTTTGCAGTTTAAGAATTGCAGTTCAGCTATTAAAGGAAGCAGCTACCATATTATCGTAGAACTAAAATCAGAAAAGAACAGAACTGGCATTTATTAGGAATCTCTTATGTGCCAGATATGTCAAAATCCATTGTCTAAATCATCACAGTAACCCTAAAAAGGTAAGTATTACCTCTATTTTACAGTTGCAAAAAATTTCCAAAAAGTTAAGTACCTTGCTGAAATTCCCACAGCTAGTATATATAGAGCTAGGAATTAAATCCAAGTCTACTTTATTTCAAAGAGAGGAGTTTTGTAATATTACTTAAAAATTGTGAATAGTTCAGTTAATACTTGTCCTGTGGGAGATGCTTTTCACCGAACATATATCTGACAAAGGACTGGCAACCAGGATATATAAAGAACTCTTACAACTCAATAATAAAAAGTCAAACACTCCAATAAAAATGAACAAAAGATCTGAGCAGACACTACAAAATACATATACAAGTTATCAGGGGTGGGAGGAAGGGGGAATGGCAGGGTTAATGATGATAGAAAAATCTCATTTATTAAGGATAGGGTTGCACAACTGATTATTTTAATTGCTGTCAATAAATTGTATACCTATAAAAAGTTGAACTGGCAAAAGTTGTGTGATAATTTACAACAATGACAGAAAAAAAAAAAAGAGAGTAGCTGCTGAGGCTGCTTATGTACAACCAAATACCTCATGGCATTTGGTTCCTTGGTTTGGAGGTTTAGGGTCATGGTTTCATGGGACGTACCAGTTAATTGGCCTAATAACGTGTTTAGTGCTTTTGTTCAGCCTCCTAGTTCATTGCATAGTACCTGGGGTCTTGAAAGCTTGTAAGTGGCCATCTAAGGCATGACAGTTGGTCTCTATTTTCCTGGAGCAACAGAGGAAGAAGGAGAGTCAGGAATAGGAGAAGGATATGGAATGTGTGACTGATTGTATCCATGAACAACTGTGTCCTCTGCCATGAGACCAGAAGAACTGGATGGTGCCCAGCTACCATTACTGAACATTTTGATCAAAGATTCTATAGAATAATCCTGATCAAAAGGGAGAAAATACAGAACAAAATTTCAAATTTTCATGGACTCCAGACTTTCTGGAGCCAAGAGGGCTGGATGAACCCTTGAAACTATTGCCCTGAGATAATCTTTAAGCCTTAAACCAAAAATATCCCTGAAGTCTTCTTAAAACTAAATGATAGTTTAGCTTAACTAATTAAGAATGAACCCTGGTGGTGCACTGATTAAGAGCTACGGCTGCTAACCAAAATGTTGGCAGTTCGAATCCACCAGGTGCTCCTTGGATACTCTATGGGGCAATTCTGCTGTGTCTTATAGGGTCACCATGAGTCGGAATCGACTCAGTGGCAGCAGGTTTGGTTTTTTTTGGCCTTGAACATTGTACTCTTTTAAGAACTATGTATATTGGATCAAATTGACAACAGCAACATGAGATTGGATGGGAACCCTGAGAGGCAGTGAGTTTATGTTAATGGGGGAGGAACAACTCAGAAAAGGAGGGTGAGAATGATTTCACAACTCAAAGAATATAATCAGTGTCACTAAATTGTACTTGTAGAAACTGTTGAATTGGTATATGTTTTGCTATGTTTATTCTCAACAACAACAACAAAATTAAATTTAAAAATATATACAAATGTCAAGTAAGTAAACACATGAAAAAGTGTCCAACATCATTAGTCACGAGGAAAGTGTAAATTTAAACCACAATGAGTTATTACTACATCCCCACCGGGACAACTAAAATTTAAAAAACTGACCACATCAAATGCTGGCAAGGATGTGGAACAATCACAGCTCTCCTACATTTTTGTTGGGGCTGTAAAGTGGTATAACCACTTTGGTAAAATATCTATACATACACCTATTCTATGACCCAGAAATTCCACTCCTGAGTTTTACCCAAGATAAATGAAAGCGTATGTTAACAATGTCAACAAAAAACTTGTAGAAGAATGTTTATATCAGCTTTAGTCATAGTAGTCTAAACTGGAAACAGCCTAGTTGTACATGAACAGGGGGAATGGCTAAACAAACTTGTGTATTCATACAAGGGACTACTATTCAGCAATAAAAAGGAACAAACTACCAATACATGCAAAAACATGAATATATCTCAAAACCGTTCAGTGAAAAAAGCCTTAATCAAAAGAGTACATATTGTATAATTCCATAATGTGGAGTTCTGGACCAGGCAAAACTAATCAGTGGTTTAAAAAAAAAAATCAAACAACAAAAGACAACCCAATCAAAAATGGGCGAAGGACTTGAATAGACATTTCACCAAAGAAAAAATTCAAATGGCCAACAAAACATATGAAAAAATGCTCAATGTCATTAATCATTAGGGAAATACAAGTCAAAACAACAAGGAGATGCCACTTAACAGCCACTAGAATGGCTATGGTTAAAAAAATGGAAAACAACAGGTGTTGGTGAGGGTGTGGAGAAATTGGAATTCTCAGCCATTGGTGGTGGGATTGAAAAATTGTAAAACGGTACAACCACTGTGGAAAACAGTTTGGCAGTTCCTCAAAAAGTTAAGCATATGATTAATCATATAAATTACCATATGATCCAGCAACTCCACTCCTAAGTGTATACCCAAAAGAATTAAAAGCAGGAACAAAAACAGATACTTGTACACAGATGTTCATTGCAGCACTATTCACAATAGCCAAAAGGTGGAAACAGCCTAAATGTCCATCAATAGATGAACGGATAAGCAAAATGTGGTACATACATACAATGGAATATTACCCAGCCATAAAGAGAAATGAAGTACTGATATATGCTACAACATGAGTAAACTTTGAAAACATAATACTAAGTGACATAAGTCAGCTACAAAAGAACAAATACTGTATGATCCCACTTATATGGAATATGTAGAATAGGCAAATGTATAGAGATCAAAGTTTATTAGCCATTACCAGTGGCAGGCAAGAGGGAGGGCAAAAAGAAGGTGCAGTGCTTAGGGACACTGAGCTTTTGTTAAGGGCGATGGAAACATTTGAGAACAGATAATGGTGATGGGTGGACAACATGATGAACATAATTAATGTTACTGAACTGTACATGTGAAGATTGTTGAAATGCCAAATGTTTTGTTACCTATATATTTATCACAATAAACAAAATTAAAAAAAATATCAGAACAGTGGTTGCCTCTGGAGGGACTGGAAAGGTACATGAGAGAACTTTATAGGGGTAATGATAATGTTACACATTTGATAGGGGTTTGACTGACATAGGTGTATAATTTATCAAAACTTAATCAAATAATATACTTAAGATTTGTGCGTTTCATTGTATATAAATTTTTTTCTCAGTGTGTTTTTTTTGTAACAGCTCTGTTGAGATGCAGTTCACTTACTATGCAATTCACCCATTTTAAGTCTGCAGTTCAGTGGATTTTAGTATAATCACAGTGGTGCAACCATCGCCATAATCAATTTTAGGATAGTTTCATTACTTTAAAAAGAAACACCAAACCCTTTAGCTATCCTTCTCACCCCAATATTCCCATGTACCTCTGCCCTAAACAATCACTAGTCTGCTTTCTATCTCTATAAATTTTCCTATTCTGGACATTTCATATAAATGGAATCGTATAATCTGTGATCTTTTGTGTGTGGCTTCTTTCCCTTAGTGTAATATTTTCAAGATTGATCTGTGTTGCAGCATGTATGAGTATTTCATTCCTTTTTATGGCCATCTAATATTCCATTGTATAGATACGCACCACATTTTACTTATCCATTCATCAGTTGATGGACATTTGGGTTGTTTTTACCTTTTTGCTGTTAATGCATAATGTTGCTGTAAACATCTGTATAGATAGGCCTTTGCATGGGCATGTTTTCCTGCCCCACCTGACCTTAGCATAGTTAATGCCATCTGAATATGCCCATTTATATCTCTCTTTGGATCATCAAACTCATTATGTCCAAGACTGAACTCTTCTTTTTTTTTTTTAATTAAAAAAAAATTTTTTTTTGTGCTCTAGGTGAAGGTTTACAGAACAAATTAGTTTCTCATTAAACAATTAATACACAAACTGTTTTGTAACATTGTCTGCCAACCCCACGACATGTCAACATTCTCCCTTCTCAACTTTGGGTTCCCTTTTAACCAGTTTTCCTGTCCCTTCCTGTCTTCTAGTCCTTGCCCCTGGGCTGGTGTGCCCCTTTAGTCTTGCTTTGTTTTATGGGCCTGTCTTATCTTTGGCTGAAGGGTGAACCTTGGGAGTGACTTCATTACTGAGCTAAAAGGGTGTCCGGGGGCCATACTCTTGGGGTTTTCCAGTCTCTGTCAGACCAGTAAGTCTGGTCCTTTTTTTTTTTTTTTTTAATTGTACTTTAGATGAAGGTTTACAGAACAAATTAGCTTCTCGTTAAACAGTTAGTACACATATTGTTTTGTGAGTCTGGTCTTTTTTTGTGAGTTTGAGTTTTGTTCTGCATTTGTCTCCAGCTCTGTCAGGGACCCTCTATTGTGACCCCTGTTATAGCAGTCAGTGGTGGTAGCTGGGCACCATCTAGTTGTGCTGGACTCAGTCTGGTGGAGGCTGTGGTAGTTGTGGTCCATTAGTCCTTTGGACTAATCTTTCCCTTGTGTCTCTGGTTTTCTTCATTCTCCCTTCCTCCAGATGGGGTAGGACCAGTGGAGTGTCTGATATGGCCGCTCACAAGCTTTTAAGACCCCAGACACTATTCACCAAAGTAGGATGTAGAATATCTTCTTTATAAACTATGTTATGCCAGTTGATCTAGATGTCCCCCAAGACCGTGGTCTCCAGCCCTCAGCCCAGTAATTCGGTCCCTTAGGGAGTTTGGATGTGTCTGTGAGGCTTCCATGACCTTGCTTTGGTCAAGTTGTGCTGGCTTCCCCAGTACTGTGTACTGTCTTACCCTTCACCAGAGTTACCACTTATCTATTGTCTAGTTATTGTTTTTCCCTTCCCACTCCCACCCCATAACCATCAAAGATTGTTTCTTTTTGTGTGTAAACCTCTTCGTGAGTTTTTATAATAGGGGTAGTGCGAGTCCTCCTACTTTCTTCTTCTTCTTCAATAGTGCTTTACTTATCCGGGGATGCTTCCCTTTCCATATAACGTTAATGATTAGTTTTTCTACCTTGTTGAAGAATGCCATTCGTATTTGGATTGGGATTACATTGTATTTGTAGATTACTTTGGGTAGAATTGGTGTTTTCATGATGTTGAGTTTACCTATCCATGAGTATAGTATGTTTTTCCATTTATGTAGGTCTCGTTTGGTTTCTTGCAGTAGTGTTTTGTAGTTTTCTTTGCATAGGTCTTTTACATTCCTGGTTAGATTATTCCTAAGTGTTTTATTTTTTTAAAGGCTATTATAAATGGTATTGCTTTCCTGATTTACTTTTCGTAGTTCTCTTTATTGGTATGTAGGAATCCAACTGATTTTTGTACGTTTACCTTGTATCCTGCTACTCTGCTGAATCTTATCTATTAGTTCCAGTAGTTTTCTTGTGGAGTCTTTTGGGTTCTTTATGTATAGTATCATGTCATCCACAAACAGGGACAGTTTTACTTCTTCCTTACCAGTTTGGATGCCCTTTATTTCTTTTCCTTACCTTATTGCTCTAGCTAGGACTTCCATTACAATGTTAATAGGAGTGGTGATAAAGGACATCCTTGCCTTGTTCCTGTTCTCAAGGGGAATGTTTTTAGCCTCTTTCCATTAAGAGTAATGTTGACTGTTGGTTTTGTTTGGATGCCCTTTATTGTGTTAAGGAATTTCCCTTCGTACCCATTTATTTTTAGAGTTTTTGTCAGGAATGGGTGTTGGAATTTGTTGAATGCCTTTTCTGTATTGATTGAGATGAACATGTGATTCTTTTCTTTCATTTATGTGGTGGGTTATGCTGATTGATTTTTTTTAATGTTGACACATCCTTGCATACCTGGTATGAATCCGGCTTGGTTGTGGTGTATTATTATTATTTTTGAAATGATGCTGAATTCTATTGACTAGAATTTTGCTGAGAATTTTTGCATCTATATTCATGAGAGATATTGGTCTTTTTTTGTGGTGTCTTTGCCTGGTTTTGGTATCAGGGTTATCCTGGCTTCATAGAATGAATTGGGAAGTATTCCTTCCATTTCTGTGTTCTGAAATAGTTTGAGGAGCCACTGGTGCAAGCTCTTCTCTGAAAGTCTGGTGGAATTTTCCAGTGAAGCAATCCGGACCAGAGCTTTTTTTTGGAAATCTTTTTTTATTACCTTTTCAATCTCTTCTCTTGTATTTTAGTTATCTGGTGCTGCTATAACAAAAATACCACAAATGGATAGCTTTAACAAAGACAAATTTATTCTCTCACAGTCTAGTAGGGTAGAAGACCAAATTCAGGGCACCAGCTCCAGGAGAAGGCTTTTTCACTCTGTCAGCTCTGGAGGAAGGTCCTTGTCATCAGTCTTCCTTGGTCTAGGAGCTTCTGTATGCAGGAACCCCACCAAAGGATTCACTCTGCTCCTGACACTGCTTTTTTGGTGGTATGAGGTCGCCAACTCTCTGCTCATTTCCCTTTCCTTTTATCTCTTGTAAGATAAAAGGTGATGCAGGCCACACCCCAGGGATACTCCCTTTCCATTGAATCAGGGATGTGACCTGAGTAAGGATGTTATGTCCCAGCCTAATCTTCTTTAACATAATCTGATTTTACCTCATTAACCACAGGCAGAGATGAGGATTTACAACACATTAGAAAAGTATGTCAATCATGAAATGGAGGACAACTACACAATACTGGGAATCGTGGCCTAACCAAGTTGACACATATTTTGGGGGGACACAATTCAATCCATGACATCTTGTTATGGATCTTTTCAGATTTTTGACTTTAGTTTGTGTTAGTTTAAGTAAGTAACGTGTTTCTAGAAATTTATCCATTTCCTCTATGTTTTCAAATTTGTTATAGTTTTTCATAGTATTCTGTTATGATCCTTTTTATCTCGGTTGGGTCTATTGTAATTTCCCTCGTGTCATTTCTTATTTGGGTTATTTGCATCCTCTCCTGTTTTTCTTTTGTTAGTTTAGCCAGTGGTTTGTTGATCTTGTTGATCCTTTCAAAGAACCAACTTCTGGTTTTGTCTATTCTTTCTATTGTTTTTCTATATTCTTTTATTTATTTCTGCTCTGATCTTTATTTTTTCCTTTCTTCTGGTGGCTGTGGGCTTCTTTTGCTGTTCTCTTTTTGTTTGTTTGATTTGTATAGCTAATGTTTTGATTTTGTCCCTTTCTTTTTTGATGTGCGCATCTATTGCTATAAATTGACCTCTGAGCACTGCTTTTGCTGTGTTATAAAGGTTTCAGTATGATGGGTTTTCATTCTTGTTTGATTCTAGGAATTTTTTTATTCCATCTTTGATTTCTTTATTACACAGTAGTTTTTAAGCAGGGTGTTATTCAGTTTCCATGTATTTGATTTTTTTTCCTTGTTCTTCTTTTTATTAATTTCTACTTTGATGGCATTGTGGTCAGAGAAGATGCTTTGTATTATCTCAGTGTTTCAGATTTTGTTGAGGATTGTTTTGTGGCTTAAGATGTGGTCTGTTCTGGAGAATGTTCCGTGTGCATTGGAAAAGAATATGTACTTTGCTGCTGTTGGGTGTATTGTTGTGTATATATGTGTATGAGGTCAAGTTGGTTGATTGTGGCCTTTACATCTCCTGTATCTTTGTTGAGTTTCTTTCTAGATGTTCTGTCCTTAGTACTGAGAGTGGTGTGTTGAAGTCTCCTACTGTTATTGTGGAACTGTCAGTTTCTCTTTTCAGTGCTGTTAGAGTTTGTTTTATGTATTTTGGAGCCCTGTCACTGGGTGCATAGATGTTTATTGTGGTTATGCCCTCATGGTGGATTGTCCCTTTAATCATTATCTAATGTCATTTCCTTGTCTTTTATGGTGGATTTTGTTTTAAAATCTATTTGATCTGAGATTAGTATTGCCACTTGGGCTCTTTTTTGGTTGCTGTTTGCTTAATATATATATATTTTTTATCCTTTGATTTGTAACATAGTTATGTCATTGTTTCTAAGGTGTGTCTCTTGTAGACGGCATATTGATGGGTCCTGTTTTTTTATCCATTCTGTCATTCTCTGTCTCTATGGGTGCGTTTAAGCCATTAACATTCAGTGTGATTATTGATAGGTGTCAGTTTATTGCTGTCACTTTTTGTGCTTTTTTTTTTTTTTTTTTTGGTGGTGATCATGTTTTCTTTGTTCTTCTTACTCTCCTGTGCTGAATTCCTTTTGTTTGTGGATTGTTTGTTTGTTTCGTTTTTGTAGATTTTGTGTCTATTGAGACTTTGTTTTTCTTCTTTATTTTGATGAGTAGGTTTGTTAACTTTCTATGTGGTTACCTTGAAATGTACCCCTATCTTCCTAAGTTTAAACCAGTCTTTTATTACTTGATATCACCTTGAATTCGTCTCCATTTGAAAGTTCTATACCTACATCGTTTGTTCTGTCTTTTATTGTTCTGACATTGTTGTCATTTACAGATTGATGTCTCTGATTCCCTGTTGTAGATCTTTTAGTTTTATTTTATCCTTGAGAGTTCATTGCTTAGGTTGGTATCTGGCTGAATCTGTCTTGTGTCCTAGATTCAGGTTGTTGTCTGATGTTGTTGATTCTCTAACTGAAGGACTCCCTTTAATAATTCTTGTAAGTTTGGTTTGATTTTTGCATATTCCTTTAATTTCTGTTTATCTGGAAATGTCCTAATTTCACTGTCATATTTGGGCAAGAGTTTTGCAGGGTATATTATTCTTGGTTGGCAATTTTTTTCTTTCAAGGTTTTATATATTTCATCCCATTGCCTTCTTGCCTGCATGGTTTCTGCTGAGTAATCAGAGCTTAGTCTTATTGTTTCCCCTTTGTTGTGACTTTTCGTTTTTCTCAAGCTATTCTCAAGATTCTTTCTTTGTCTTTGTTTTTAGCAAGTGTGATATGTCTTGTTGATTTTCTTTTGGGGTCTATCCTATATGAAGCTCATTGAGCCTCTTGGATGATCAGTTTTTCATCTTTCATGATACTAGGAGAGTTTTCTATCAGCAGTTCTTCAGTGATCTTCTCTGTGTTTTATGTTTTCTACCCCTGTTCTGTAACTCCAGTCACATGCAGATTTTTGCCTTTGATTGTATCTCACATCGTTCTCAGGGTTTCTTCATTTCTTTTCATTCTTTTCTGTCAAACAAAGTGATATCCAAGGATTTGTCTTCAGTTTCATTGGTCCTGTCTTCCATTGTTTCAGATTTGTTCTTAAAACCTTTTATTGTACTATCTATTTCTGAAATCTTGTTGTTTATCTTTTGGATTTCTAGTTGCTTTTTGATTTCTAGTTGCTTGTTTATTTTGACATTTTGTTCCTGTATTATTTTCCTGAATTCTTCCATTGTTTTGTCTGTCTTTTCCATGATTTTGTCTGTATTCGCCATGATTTCATCTATTTTTTCGTCTGCATTTTCCTTCATCTCTTAGAGACCCCTGAATATTAGAGTTTTGAATTCCCTATCAGGTACTGAACTCATCTTTTCCACCAAAGTCCTCCTCCTCCAGAGTCCCCTATCTTGTTAATATCACATCCAGTTAGTTGTTTAGCCTGAAAACTGGGAGTCCTCCTTGACTCCTCCATTTTCCTTACCCATCATATGTAATCTATCACTAAGTCCTGAAAATTCTGCTTTCTAATCATCTTTTAAATCAGTCTAATTCTTATCCTCTATACCACCATTACCCTTGGCCAAACTGCCATCATCTCTTGCCAGGACTGTTGTAACCTGCCTCACTGGTTTCCCCAGAAGCCACTCTTGACTTTCTCTTATCTATTCTTCACCTTCATGTCGGCGTGATCTTTCTAAAAAGACAAATATGATCACGTGACTGACATACTTAAAACTTCGCAATGCCTTCCTTTTGCTCCTAGGATCAATTCCAGCATGACTTGGAGCCCTGCCTGCTTGTTACCCATTGCTCTTTGTATATGGATCAAAGCTCTTTATATAGTCTGTAAAGCCTTGTAGGTTATGGTCCCTTCCTGCCTCCCCAGACATTGTTACAGTGATCTTTTACGTCCTTGAACTAGACACCTGTTGAACTGTAAGTACCAAAAAGGCAGGGATCATATACCAGTGTGTACTCCGGACCTGATGCATGGTAGGTATGAAATAAATATTTGTTGAGTAAGTAAAAACAGAGATGGATATGTTCATTATCTTAGTTATGTTAATGGTTTCATGAATGTATGTCAAACTTAAAAATTGTACACTTTAAACAGGTACAACTTATTGTATGTCAGTTATTTCTTAATAAAGCCATTAAATAAACAAACAAGGATGTAGCACTCTCCTTTCCTTCTTAGAGTCCTGGCACATTATGTTTATTTTGTCTGGAATTTGTTTTCACCCTTCTTTGCTCACCTAACTCCTATTTATCCTTCAATGTTTGCCTAAATGTTATTTTCTCAGGGAACTCTAACTTGGAATCTGCCTTCCTGTCCCACTAGGTTAGGTCTCACTACTGTACATTCTATAGTTTTCTTTCATAGCATTTATCATAATTATGTTTACTTATGAAATACTTGTTTATTGCCATCTATTCCCCTAGACTGTAGGCTTCATGAGGACAGGGACCATGCCTTTCTTGTTCACTAATGTATGCTAGGAATATATTGTTGTTAGCTGCTGTTGAGTCACCTGACTCATGGTGACCCCATGCACAAGGGAACAAAATGCTGCTCACCATCCTGTACCAGCCTCATGATCACTTGGGGATCGGACTGTTGTGATCCATAGGGTTTTCACTGGCTGATTTTTAAAAGTAGATCACCAGGGCTTTCTTCCTAGCCCATCTTAGTCTGGAAGTGCCACTGAAATATGTTCAGCATCATAGCAACACACAAGCCCTCACTAACAGACAAGTGGTGGCTGCACATGAGGTACACTGGCTGGGAATCAAACTTGGGTTTTGCTCATGGAAGGTGAGAATTCTACCACTGAACCACCACTGCCCTCAGGAATACATTATAGGCACGCAAAAATTTGTTTACTGAGTTAACAAATGAAATATTTATTCATTTATTTATTCTACAAATATGTGTTGATCCTTACCATAAGCTAGGTACAGTTCTAGGTTCTAGAGTTGCAGTAGTGACAAAACAGATAAAATATCTCTGCCCTCATGGAATTTATATTTTTAAGAGTCAGGCATAGAAACTAAATAAAATAATAATATGTTAGGTGGTAGCAAGTTCACAAAAATAAACCAAGGAAGAAGAGTAAGTAGTGCTGAGGCATGTGGAGAATTTGTCTCATTGCCCATAGAGACATATGGGGATTACAGTCTGGGTACTGAGGGATGACCTAGGTACTGAGGGATGACCTAGGAGCCCTGGACTCGGAGTGACAGGATATAAAGGGCATTATGGTCTCAAGCCAATTAGTGAAGCAGTGAGTGTTGATCAAGGGAGAAATGGAGCCTTTAGGATCATACAGAATTCTGGGTTTCTCTGTTCACTCTGCAGATGGTGATGTGGAAGTTTAGAGATGGTCTTATCCAGAGCACACAGAGCTGTTGGTCTTTTTCTTGATTGCTGCTAATAGATTATTAAGGACCAACCAGAGGCAAGATACTGTGCAACAGACAAAAACTATCTGCCTGGCTTCAGTCTCTCCCTGTTCTTAAGGAACTCATAATCTAGTTGATAAGGTATATATGTAGAACAATAATTATGATATAAAACAGAATGTAATAAGAGTAATAGTAGAAATATAAATGTGCTAAAGGCTTGAAGAAGATGAGGATAATTGCAAAAGGTTGGGAGTGCAGGGGCAGAAAGGGGAGCTGGAAGGTGAGACTGATTAGAGGAAGGATAAGATTTCAGCAAGTAGAAATGGTAGGGAGTGGATTCTAAGCAAATAAACATCTTTACTTGTATGCCTTTCTTCTATTTCAAACTTACCATGTCTAAAGCCAGAATTTTCCCACAAAATCAGATGTTTCTTCTAATTTCCCTTTTTGTAACCATTCTCCCCAATATTCAGACTATAAATCTTATGATAACTTTTGCCTCTCTCTCCCTCTAAAATAATAGTAACAGCCACAGTGACTGCCGTTTATAGATTAATTGCAGTGAGCCACACACAATGCCAGACATTTTACACACATTATCATGAAACTGGTATGATCTGCTTTATAAAAAAATGTGGTTCCTCTCTTATTTCTCTAATTTAAACTAAAACCAAGTGTCATGGATTGAATTGTGTCCCTCCAAAATATGTGTCAACTTGGTTAGGCCATGATTCCCAGTACTGTGTGGTTGTCCTTCATTTTGTGATTTTCCTATGTGTTATAAATCATAATCTTGCCTGTGGTTAAAGAGGATTAGGGTGGGATGTAACACCCTTGCTCAGGTCACATTCCTCATCCAATGTAAAAGAAGTTCCCGGGGTGTGGCCTGCACCACCTTTTATCTTACAAGAGATAAAAGGAAAAGGAAGCAAGCGGAGAGTTTGGGGACTTCATACCACCAAGAAAACAGCACCTGGAGCAGAGCATGTCCTTTGGACCCGGCGTCCCTGCACCTGAGAAGCTCCTCACCCAGATTGATGACAAGGACTTTCCTCCAGAGCCAACAGAGAGAGAAAGCCTTCCTCTGGAGCTGATGCCTTGAATTTGGACTTGTAGCCTACTGGACTATAAGAGAATAAATTTCTCTTTGTTAAAGCCATCCGCTTGTGGTATTTCTGTTTCAGCAGCACTAGATAACTAAGACAGCAACCCAAGTCCCTATATGCTGTATTTAGCACAAAGATCAATATCAGTCTTTCACATTCCGTTTCCTTTGTATTGTCTGAAAACTTCAGGAGGTTTGTTCCTTCCAAATAGAAGGTATATCTGATTTTTCCTGGTGACTCTCAGTCTGCTGCTACTGTCGTTCCTTGTTGCCAGTTGGTACGGATGTTAAGCTCGCCTTCACCGTCTGGTGCTGCTGGTCTCTGCTATAGCAAAATTTCACAGGCCCAGCTTCTGGCAAAGGTTGGTCCATCAAATGAGAGTGGCTTCATGGGCAAGCTTACTCTCTTGGTGCTCCAGTTGACCCAGGGTGTGGCACTTTGTTCCTAATCCTTTCAGGCACACAGCACAATCCATTGTTTTACAAGACCCCGCTGTCACAGAGGAGTTGTGCCTAGCTGAGTTTTGGTATCCTTTCATTGCAGAACCCACAATCATTGTCTGTGAGAATCTCCAAGGATTAAGACATTTTCTTTTCTCCTATCCAAATGCAAAAGGCCCTCTATTGCTTCCCTCCCAGAAAGTCTTGGTTTGCTTAAATCAATTAATCCTCCCTGGTAACCAAGGAATGAAGAATCTAGAGTGTGGTATCTGTTTTGAGTCTCAATGTATTTTGCTAAACCCTTATCAGCAAATAAAGACTTCCTGCTTGCTTTATATTTACATAAATAGTAAAACCATTTAAATCGCCCCTTTTAGGTCAAAAACCAGCTTCTCTATTTAAAAAAATTATCATTATGGTTCTTAAACTTTAATGTGGGTAAGAATCTCTTGCTTGGGCTGTTGCTAAAATTAAAGGTTACTGGGCTCCAACTTCAGAGATTCTGTTTGGTTAGATGTGGGATGAGGCCTAGAAAACAAAAATTTTGATAAATGCCAGGTGGTTCTGAAGCAGATGATCTTCAAACTGTCTTTGGGAAACAATAGGATCTCTCACACCCTTCTACTGTATGCACTACGGAATTGCTTGTCCCTGCACATCTCCCACCCACCCCTTCAAGCCTTCCTTATGCCTCACACATGCCTATGTCCGTATATCTGTCTGAACACTGTCCTCTCACTCCCTGCCCTCATTTGTGTGTGTGTGTGTGGCAGAAGGGAGCATCCTGATGCTTCTGGAAAACACCTCTTCATCCTTCAGAACTGTGTTCAGATGTCACCTTTGCTGTGACTCTCCCAGGTAGAAAGAAAAGACTCCTTTCTTGTACTACTTTATATACAATGCTATTGTAAATACCACTCTATATTGTTTGCTTACAGTATGTAACTTCCTTGAGGGCAGGAACACTATAAGGTGAGAAACAAGTGACAGGAGGCTCTTACCTATTCTGAGAAGTAAGTGTAAGAAATAATCTAAAGTGATATTTAATTTGATACCTAAAGTTAGAGTAGGAGTTAACCAGGCGAAGAGGTCTAAGAAAAGTATCATAGATAGAGAGAATAGCGTATGCAGAGTCCTGGAGGTGAGAGAACACATCACATAAGACTGAAAGAAATTCGGCAAAGTTGGAAAGGTTGGCTAGGGTCAGATGAAAGATGGCCTTGTAAGAGTTTTAAGCCGGTTGGAAAGCTAATTCTGCAGTTTGGCAAAATAATTAAAATTAGAGTGAGCATAGAGGCAAGGAGAGTGGATTTTTAAAACTACAGCAGCTAGAAAATAATGCTGATCTAGACTAGTGGTACCCCTGAAAAAAGTGATTGGATTCTAGACATATGTTGGAAGTAGAACCAACATGACTTGGTGATCGATTACATATTGGGAGGATTGCTGGTGAGGCAGCAGGTGTCGAAAAGGATGACTGCCAGGTTTCTGGCCTTACCATGATGCCATTTACCAAGGTGAGAGGGCTGGAGAAAGGGAAGGAATATGGTGGTTGAGGTTAGTGTTGGGTAGGAAGGATGTTGAGTTCAGTATTCAACACATTGAATTTGAAATGTCTGTGAGACATCCAAGTGTAGTTAACAAGTGGAGATTTTAAAAGAGGAGGAGGTTTGAGGTAGCTATGTTGAGAATAGGAGAGCAAGCTGATGAAGAAAATGCAATAAGAATGCCCAATGATGTTGTAGGCCCAAATAAAATTGATAAACCTGAATTTTCAGTAGCACCAATCAGCCTAATTGTGCGATTTGTATTCAACAGGGCTCATCAGCCTGGGTGCAGGCATAAAGAAAATGGATACTTCTAGATTAAGATTTTGCCATGTGGTTGTCAAATATAGATAGTTAAATAACAGGTTTTAGGATATTGACAAGAGAGTAGTTAAAATAATAGATCATGGAGTCTAAGCTGGATGATAATGATAACTTTATTTATTATTATTTGTTAAGTGATTATTATGTGCTAGGCATCCAGAAAAGGAGTAAAGAAAGGTAGAGAAAATTAGTAGACTAGTTAAGGTGGTACAAGTGAGGTAGCAGAACAACTGTAATGGGAACAATTGAGTGAGTGCCCAGTAAGGAAAGGGAATAGAAGAGAATGGGATATCTGAACTGGTGATTTCAGAGGTGGAGCAGTCTGGGGTGATGACAAGATAGATCTAAGGTACGGTGGCCAAGGGAATGTGTAGCTGAAATGAATTGAATAAAAGGAAGTTGGTTAGGCCAGTTGATTTTCAACAAGGGCATCAAGTCATTCAATGGGGGAAGGAATAGTCTCTTCAACAAATGGTGCTGAGACAACTGGATTCCCACATGCAAAAGAGTGAAGCCGGATCCCTATGTCTCACCATATGGAAACTCAAAATGGATCAGTGACCTAAATAGAAGAGCTAAAACCATAAAACTCTAGAAGAAAACATAAGGGTAAATCTTCAAGTCTTTGCATTTGGCAGTGGATTCTTTGATATGACTCCAAACGTATGAGCAACAAAAGACAAAATAGATAAATTGGCTTCATCAAAATTAAAAATTTCTTTTGTACATCAAAGGACATTATTACGAAAGTGGAAAGACAGCCTACAGAGTGGGAGAAAATATTTGAAAGTCATATATCTGATAAGAGATTAATTTCCAGAATATGTAAAGAACTATAACTTAACAACAGACAAAAAACCCAATTAAAAAATGGACGAAAGACTTGAATAGACATTTCTCCAAAGAAGATATACAAATGGGGTAATAAGTACATGAAAAGATGCTCAGCATTATTGATTATTAGGGAAATGCAAATCAAAACCACATTGAGATGCCACTTGACACCCACTAGAATGGCTATTAACAAAAATTAGAAAATAACAAGTGCTGGTGAGGATATGGAGAAATTGGAACACTTACGCACTTCTGATGGGAGTGTAAAATGGAGCAGCCACTGTGGAAAACAGTTTGGTGGTTCAGTTTTATAGTTCCCCACCCCCATCCTTGTTGGTTTAATTTTATTTTTGAATATTTAGAATGTTATTAACATGCTATCAAAAGTAAAATCTATACAAAAAGGTATACTCCAAGAGGTGTTACTCTCTGTCCCTTCCAGTGCATCCCTCTACCATTGCAGGTAACCAGTTTTACTGGTTTGTGGTTTATTCTTTCTCTATTTCTTTCTTTTTTTTTTAATAATTTATTTTTGTTGTTGAGAATATACACAGAACAACATACACCAGTTCAGCAATTTCGACAGGTACAATTCAGTGACATTGATTACATTCTTTGAGTTGTGCAGCCATTCTTACCTTCCTTTTCCAAGTTGTTCCTCCCCTATTAACATAAGCTCCCTGCCCCCTAAATTTCCTGTCTAATCTTTCGAGTTGCTGTTGTCAGTTTTATCTCGTATAGATAGATCTTAAAAGATCGCAATGCTCAAGGCAGACATTCTTTACTAGTTAAGCTGAACTATTGTTTAGTTTTAAGAAGACTTCAGGGAATATTTTTGGTTTAATGTTTAAAGATTATTTCAGGGCAGTAGTTTTGGGGGTTCATCCAGCCTCCGTGGCTCCAGAAAGTCTAGAGTCCATGAAAATTTGAAATTCTGTTCTGCATTTTTCTCCTTTTGATCAGGATTCTTCTACAGAATCTTTGATCAAAATGTTCAGTAGTGGTAGCTGGACACTATCCAGTTCTTCTTGTCTCATGGCAAAAAGGTTAGTTGTTCATGGAGGCAATTAGCCACACATTCCATTTGCTCCTCTATTCCTGACTCTCCTTCTTCCTCTGTTGCTCTAATCATTGTACCTTGGATGGTTGCTTGCAAGCTTTTAAGACCCCAGGCACTACACAGTGAACTAGGAGGTAAAGCAGAAGCACTAAACACGTTATTAGGCCAGTTAACTGGGATGTCCCATGAAACTGTGACCCTAAACCTCAAACCAAAGAGCCAAATCCCATGAGGTGTTTGGTTGTACATAAGCAGCCTCAGCAGCTACTCTATTTTTTTTTTTTTTGTAAATACATCCCACAACTTTTGCCAGTTCAACTTTTTACAGGTGTACAGCTTATTGACAGCAATTACATTAATCAGCTGTGCAACCCTATTCTTAAATCAATGCAATTTTTCCATCACTGTAAACCAAAACTCAGCCTCTATTTCTTTTTGAAAAAATAAACAGATACATGTATGTGTTTTTATTTTCCAGTTCTTTCTTACACACAAAAATAGCATATTTTATATACCCTTCTACAATTTGTTTTTTTCACTTAATGTTATATCCTGGAAAAAACTCCATATCTGTTCATAGAAATCTTTCTCAATCTTTTTTTTACAGCTGCATAGTTTCTCATTGTGTGTATGTACTAGTTTATTCAGCCAGTCTCCTGTATTTGGGTATTTAGGTAGTTTCCAGTATTTTGCTGCAATGAATGAATAACTTTGTTTATGAGTATTTTGGTATTGTTGCAGGATAAACTTTTATGAATGGAATTTCTGAGTCAAAGGGTAAAATGAACGTGTAGCTTTATTAGATATTGCCAAATTCCCCTCCAAAAGGGTTGTACCAGTTTGCATTCCCATCGGCAATATATGATAGTGTCAATTTCCACATTACAAAGAATAAAAATTCTAGAACATTTAACTGTGCTCATGTGAAACCTGTACATGGATCAAGAGGCAGTCTTTTGAATAGAACAAGGGGATACTGCGTGGTTTAAAATCAGGAAGGTTGTGCGTCAGGGTTGTATCCTTTCACCATATTCAGTCTGTTTGCTGAGCACATAATCTGTTAAATTGGATTATCTGAAGAAGAATGGGGCATCAGGATTGCAGGAAGACTCATTAACAACCTGCATTATGCAGATGACACAACTATGCTTGCTGAAAGGAAGAGGACTTGAAGAATTTACTGATGAAGATCGAAGTCTATAGCCTTCAGTATGGATTATACCTTAACATAAAGAAAACCAAAATCCTCACAACTGGACCAATAAGCAACATTATGATAAATGGAGAAAATACTGAAGTTGTCGAGGATTTCATTTTACTTGGATCCACAATCAATGCCCATGGAAGCATCAGTCAAGAAATCAAATGACATATTGCATTGGGCAAAATTGCTGCAGAAGACCTCTTTAAAGTGTTAAAAAGCAAAGATGACACTTTGATGACTAAGGTGTACTTGATCCAAACCATGGTATTTTCAGTTAGCTCATATATATGTGGAAGCTGGACAAGATAGAAAAATAATTGATGCTTTCGAATTGTGGTATTTGCAAAGAATATCGAATATCCTGTGGACTGCTAGAAGAATGAACAAATCAGTCTTGGGAGAAATACAACTAGAATGCTCCTTGGAAGTGAGGATGGTGAGGCCTCATCTTGCTTACTCTGGATATGTCATCAGGAAAGACCAATTACTAGAAAAGGACATCATGGTTGGTAAAGTTGAGGGTCAGCAACAACGAGTGCAACCCTCAACAAGATGGGTTGACACAATAACCAAAACAATGGACTCAAACATACCAGTGATCATGAAGATGGCATGGGACCAGGCAACATTTGGTTCTGTTATACATAAGGTCACTATGAGTCGGAGCTGACTCAGTAACACCGAATAACAACATTATTTCCAAACAGCCTCACTATGAGAATGAGTTGTTATGCTTTTTAATTTTTGCCAATCTGATTGGTGAGAAATAGTAGCTCAGAATAGTTTTATTTTGCATCTTGTTATGAATGACATTGAACTTTTTTTCCTATGTTTACAGGCCATTTAAAAATTGAATACATTTTTATATCTTTGTGAATTATTCATGTCCTCTCCTCATTTTTTCAATATTTATAAGGCTTTGTAAGGGTTTTCTCCTTCAAATTTTAGAAAGATTTATAAGTTCTTTAGCATGTGTTTTTTCCCAGTTTGTCTTCTGACTTTATGGTATTTTGGCCATCAGAAGTTTTCTTTTCATCTTTATGTAGTTGAATTTAAGTCTTTTATTTATCTCAACTTTGCATAATAGAAAACCTCTCCCTACATCCAGGTTATAGAGAAATCCACCCATTTTGGAAAAAAACATAAAATTAGATCCATTCTTCATACCACACACCAGAACAAACTTCAAATGGATGAGGGGTCACAATGTAAAAATACTAGAAAAAAATGGGTGGATTTGGAAACATTCCAAATGCTCATCCATTTATCCCAACACCATTTATCAAAAAGTTCATCTTCACCTTTGTGATTTGAAATACCACCTTTATTGTATGCTAAATTTTCAAATTGTGTCAATTTCTGGACTTGCTATTTTATTCCATTGGTCTTTCTGTGTATTCATGTGCCAGTACCACACTGTTTTACTTTTAGAGGCTTTGCATGTTTTATATCTGGTAATAATCCCTCTTCATAGCTTTCTTTTAAGTGTTTCCCTAGCTATTCTTTTGTGTCTGTTTTTCCGTATGAACTTAGTATCAACTTGTCTAGCTCCAGAAAAAAACCTGTTGGTATTTTTATTGGGGTTGCATTAAATTTATAAGTTAACTTAGAGAGCATTGACATCTTGATGATGTTGAAACATCCTGACTAAGAACAAAGGATATTCTTATTCAAATCCACTTTTGTTTTTTCCAGTATTTTATGATTTTCTTCATATGTGTTTGAACATTTCTTGGTATTTTGTCTTTTTTGTTGCTGTTGTAAATGGAATTTTCTTTTACATTGTCTACTTTGCTAATTTTTTCTGAAGTGTCAGGATTTTAATTTATTAATTCCATCAACTATTTTCTGTTCTTTATTGCTTTCTTATTTGTGCTTTATTTCAGTTTACCTTTTGTTTTTTTTTCTTTTTTGAGATGGGAATTTAATTCATTTACTTTGTTATTTTATTTTTATTGATATAGATGTTTGGTGCTATGAATTTTTTTTTCTGATCGCTGCTTTAAATGGATCTCGTAGATTCTGATATATACTGTTTTTGTTATCCTTGTTTTTCAGAAGTTCTATAATTTCTGTTTGTATTTTCCCTTTTACTCAAGAATTGTTTAACAGAAGATTTTGTTTTTCCTTTTCAGATAAAAGAGTCCTTTTTTTAAATTTTTAGTTTTGTTGCCTTGTGGTCAGAGTGTCTTTTACTGTTCTCCTTCATGGAACTTACTGATGTTTTCTGATCAAATTTTATCAGTATTCCATGTGCACTTAAGAAAGTATATTCACTGTTATCAGAGTGTAGGATTTGATGTATATCCATAGGATCTACTTTTATTAACTATGTTGTTTAGATTTTCCATATCCATACTTATTTTTTGCCTACTTCACAAAGAGTGGTATGTTAAAACTTCCTATTTTCAGGGGTTTCTGTCAATTTTTAAATTTAATCTTCTATAGTTTCTACTTTATATGGGTGATTTTTTATCTTTTTTGGTACATAGATGTAGAGAACTGTTATATCTTCGTTTTGAATTTTGGCTTTTAACATTATAAAATATGCTTTGTTTCATTTAATGCTTTTTGGTCTGAATTCTACTTTGATAATAGGATTGCTTTCTTGTTCTTTCCATTTGCCTGGTATATCATTGATTATTGCATTATTTTTAGTCTTTCTGAATTCTTGTGTTTTAGGTGTATCCCTTGGATACAGCATACAGTTCGATTTTACTTTATGAGCCAGTTGGAAATCTTTCTCTTTTAATAAGTAAATTAATCTCATTTCCATTTATTGATGTGACTGACATGTTTGGTCTCAACTCTGCTGTATTATTTATTTTTTAGTTACACTACCTATATTATATTTCCTGTTTTTTCTCTATCTTTGTTATTTGTTTCCTTTTGAACATTTTATTGTGTTTTAGGTGAAAGTTTACATAGTACATTAGTTTCCCATTCAATAATTCATACAAAAATTGTTCGGAGACTTTGGTTGCAGTCCCCACAATGTGTCAACACTCTTCCCTGTTTGCACCGTGGGGTCCCTGTTTCCGTTCCTCCAGTTTCCCTGCCCCTTCCTGCCTGCTCATCTTTGCTTTTGGGCAAATGTTGCCCTTTTGGTCTCATATAGTTGATTGTTCTAAGGAGCACATTCCTCATGGGTGTTATCGTTTATTTTATAGGCATATCTATTATTTGGCTGAAGGGTGGGTGATCTCCGGGAGTGGCTTCCACGTTAGAAGGGTATCTTAAGGCTATAGTCTCAGTATTAATTTTTTTTGGGGGGAGGGTACATAGGAAGGTCTGTTTTCTCTTTGTTGTTGTAGTGGTTATCTTTATGTTTCTACCTTTTATCATGTCCACAATCACCTTTTTTTTACTTAACCATTTACTATATGGTTTATCAGTTTTAAATGGTTTCCTTTGATTCACACTATTAGTTTTATCATAGTCAATGATCTCATTTTACTTTCTACTTTTTCCCTTTTCCTCCCAGGATATATAACATGTAACATTTATATGCTATTTTAAATCCTATTTAGAAAAAAAATATGACAGCTTTCCTATGGTAGCCTAAAAGTGATTAGATCAGTGCTTTTTTTTTTTTTTCAAAGCATCATTTGTGAGGATAAACAAATAAAATATTATTTGGTAAAGAATGTGGTAAATGTGAACTTTATTACAAAGATACATTTTTTTTTTTCAATATAAACAAATGTTTAGCTCTGTTTATGTTCTCTGTTCCCATGTGGGGGCCCTGGGTGATTATACGCTTACAAATAAATGAAAGCAGAATTTAGCTCATATAATAGTGTTAATGTATATCCATTCATCCTTGATTTAACTTAGTTACCATAATGCTTTTTTTTTCTTTTTTAATTTTATTTATTTTGTTGTTCATCTTAATGCTTTTTGTTAGAAAGGCTTTAAAGGCAATATGTTCAGTCTCTTATTTTTATAGATAGTGCTATGTAACATGTATATCAGTATGTAAAATTACTTTCACCTATAAATCATAAATTTAATAATGGTATAGTGTTTATGTATGCCCTATATGAGTATAGTCCTTCCATAAAGATTTATGCTAAACTGTATATTCAGTTGATAACATCATTAAGCCTGATAAAATTGTATTTGTTTTCAGTTATATGTGTATAGATTATTTTATTGTGTTTGTAACACAATTATGTAATTTGAAGAGAATTTGTTTTCTTTTGTCACTCTAATCAACTGTGATCTGTGGTTTGTTTTATACAAATTGAATGGAGAAAGAAATTAGTATAAATATAATAGGACACATATACAAAAAGTATCTATATTTGGTATATTACAAAAGGATTCAATGTCTACCTTTGAGGAAAGAGGGTCCACTAAACATTAGCTATCCAAGGAAGGGCTATCAGTGTATACAGCTTTGTCTGCCCCTTTTAGAGGAACTTCATGATGCTCTAGGATATTCAGTTAGCAAAGCTTTGGATCTCACAGTAGCCTGAATACATCTTTGATTGGTTATATATTAAAGGAAATACCCCACAGCATGGTGCCAGACAAGTGTAGAGCCCAACCAATTTGATCCTTAAGCAGGGAGAAGAATTCTATTCATCATTAGGAGGTTAGATTGTAAAATGTGATTATTTCAGCCCAAATTGGTTTAAAGCTATTTTTGTTTCAATAAGACTTCTCTTCAAATTGTGAGGCAAGAAGACAGTTTTCATTTTGATGACCTTTTCTATCTTGTGTTTTTCTTCAAGTCCTCCCACCCTACCCTCCGGCCTACTCTGTTTACTGTTCAAATCTGAATCATAATGTGCATCTGGAGGGATCCTGAATCATGTGACTCACTGAAGTGTCTCTTGTCATTTATTAACACTCTTTGAATATCTAATTTTAACATAGTATTTGATTATATCATAAAGAAACTTACTGTTCCTGCTCTTGACTGCTTTAGGTGCGAGTACATATGTAACATTTTTTTCTCCTTCTCATCTGTACACAGTTTTTTTGTTGTTTTGTTTTTATGTTTTAATTACAAAATGGAACAAAGAATGATGGCCACATTGGGCCTTGACAGGGATCCTTTCACTTGAAGGACCACTCCTATAATGAATGATTTTTATTCAAGTGAATATTCATATATTTCTCTGACTCTAATTTGTATGAAATGACAGCCTGCAAATCATTTTGTTTGATTACAATCCCTTCACCTTCATTATCTTTTATGTCTATTTAAACTCTGGACTTGCCATATCCATCTTAACCCTCCCCCACATCTCTCTGTTTGTATTTTCTTTCATTGCAATTTTCCTCTTTTCTCTTCTGTGGGCATTCACAGATTGTTTTTGGAGTTCATTAAAAAGGGAGTGTGTTGTCTGGGTGGAAAATTACATTTGCATGCTTGAGAGGGGCCTAAGGGTTTTTGTGGGGTTTGGCAAGGATCCTGGTTTTTTTTTTTTAATAAAGTTGGGGGGAGGATGATAATAGGGAGGAAATAATAAGGGATTTTTAGAAAGGAGAAAAGTAAGAGATGTTGAGGTGATTTCTGCTATTCCCATTTTTTCTTCCCATATTATATACATCTAACTGATTTTCTTTTTTTTCTGCATGTATAAACCACTTGACTAACAATGGAACAGATTAGAGGCCTTTCTTAGACTGTTTTTGAATGCACAGTTGAGTTCTGCAAAGCAGAAACCTTTCCTGTGGTAATTGTACATTTACTAGTGAAGCTGGCAAGTTGTTTTTTTTTTTTTTTAAATCTTGATAGTAATGGGAGAGAGTTTTATAAGAAAGTTGTTTCTTGAATTAATATGACATTTCATGTAAACTCATATCTACATAGAAGTCTAGGCATGTTTTGAATTAAGATTTTCCACTTTCAAAATGGTTTTTAGGTATAATATTTAGCCCTTTTTGAAGTTGATAATGTTCGTCTTTTCTTTTATTCATTTGTTATCCAGAACATGTCATCTCTGCCCATTGGGACATACAGATATCATACAACATTTATAATAAAAGGACTATATTTTACAGCAATGAAAACTTGGAAGAATTCAGCTAGAATAGCCACTTTTATAACGGTTATGTTAATACCAGAAATGTGGGTGGTGTAGGACAAAGGATGGCCATGTGGTAGGTCAGGATTAGGCAGGGGAATCAGGGAGTTACTTTGTGCAATAAAGGATGCTCCTAGGAAAGCAAGTTGATTTATTATGCTGGCCAGTGGAGTTAAGGAGTTTTTTTTTTTGTTGGTTTGTTCACCTGTAGCTTATTACAGACTATAGTCATTCAGCAAATATTTTTAATTCAATACCGACTGTGTGCCACACACTCTGCTAGGTATTAGGGCTACAAAAATGAGTAAGACGTAATAGTTGTCCTCAAGGAGCTTACAGTCAGTATAAGTATATATATGTGCAATTATGTGTGTGTATGTATGTGATATCCTAAAGTCTGGAAAATTTAGATACTTTTATTTTTTATAGGTTGAAGTCCTTAACGGCATTATGTATATTAGCCTTGTTTTTAGACTTTATAATTAACCACGTTTGTTGTTGTTGTGCCCTCATGTTGATTTCGACTCATAGCGACCCTATAGGACAGAGTAGAACTGCCCCATGGAGTTTCCTAGGCTGTAATCTTTGTGGAAAGGAGCCCTATTGGTGTGATAGTTAAGCTTTGGGCTGCTGACTGAAGGGTTGGCAGTTGGAGCCCACCAGCCGCTCCACAGGAGAAAGATGTGACAATCTGCTTGTGTAAAATTACAGCCTTGGAAACCCTATGGGGCAGTTCTACTCTGTCCTGTAGAGTCACTATGAGTTGGAATTGACTCAGCGGCGGTAAGTTTTAGTTAATTTTTATGGAGCAGATCACCAGGCCTTTTCTCCGGCAGAGCCATTGGTGGGTTCGAACCTCCAACCTTCAGGCTAGCAGCCAAGTGCTTAATCATTGCACCACTAGGGCTTCTCATAGTTACTGCATAGTGTGTATATGTTCCAGGAATTGATGAAATACCAAATGAGATGCTTGAAAAACAGATGCAATGCTGATAGCGCTTGTCTATGTTAAATTTGAAAGACAGCTGCCTGGTCAACTGACTGGAAGAGATCCATATATGTGCCCATTCCAAAGAAAGGTGATCAAACAGAATATGGGAATTATCAAGCAGTGTTATTAATATCACATGCTAACAAAGTTTTGTTGAAGATAATTCCAAAATGGCTGCAGCCATACATCGACAGGGAACTGCCAGAAGTTCAAGCCAGATTCAGAAGACATATGGAAGAAGAGATATCATTGCTGATGTCAGGTGGATCTTGGTCGAAAGCAGAGAAGCTCAGAAAGATGTTAACTTGTGTTCAACTGTGTAGATCATAGCAAATTATGAATAACATTGTGAAGAATGGGATTTCTAGAACACTTAATTGTGTTCGTGCAGAACATGTGCATAGATCAAGAGGCAGTTGTTGAAACAGAACAAGGGAATACTGAGTGGTTTAAAATTTGGAAAAGGTGTGTGTCAGGGTTGTATCCTTTCACCATACTTATTCAGTCTGTATGCTGAACAAATAATCTGGGAAGCTGGACTATATGAAGAAGAATGTAGTATCAGGATTGGCGAATGACTCATTAACAGCCTGAGATACGCAGATAACAAAACCTTGCTTGTGACGAGTGAAGATGACGTGAAGCACTTACTAATGAAGGTAAAAGACTACAGCCTTCAGTACGGCCTATACCTGAACATAAAGAAAATAAAAATCCTCACAACTGAACCAGGAAACAACATCATGATAAATGGCAAAGAAATTGAAGTGGAAGCAGCAGTCAAAAAAATCAAATGACGTATTGCATTGGGCAAATCTGCAGTAAAAGACCTCTTCAAAGCAAAGATGTCACTTTGATAACGAAGATGCCCTTCACCCAAGCCATGGTACTTTCATTTGCCTCATATGCATGTGAAAGCTGGACGATGAAAAAGGAAGACTGAAGAAGAATTGACGCATTCGAATTGTGGTGTTGGCGAAGAATACTGAATAGACTATGGACTGCCAGAAGAAGGAACAAATCTTAGAAACGTGAATGGCGAGACTTTGTCTTTCTTACTTTGGACATGTCATCAGGAGGGACGGTCGTGGGAGAAAGACTTCATGCTTGGTAAAGTAGAGGGTCAGTGAAAAAGGGAAACCCTCAATGAGATGGATTGACTGACACAGTGGCTGCAGCAGTGGGTTCAAACATACCAATGATTGTGCTGAAGGTGCAGGACTAGGCAACATTTTTTTCTGTTATACCTAAAGTAGCTGTCATGGATTGAATTGTGTCCCCCAAATATATGTGTATCAATTTTGCTAGGCCATGATTCCCAGTATTGTGTGATTGTTCACCATTTTGTCATCTGATGTGATTTTCCTATGTGTTGTAAATCCTATCACTATGATGTTAATGAGATGGATTAGTGGCAGTTATGTTGATGAGATCTATAAGACTAGATTGTGTCTTAAGTTTATCTCTTTTGAGATATAAAAGGGAGAATCGAGCAGAGAGACGGGGAACTTATACCAAGAAGAAAGCAATGCTGGGAGCAGAGTACGTCCTTTGGACCCGAAGTTCCTGCTCGGAGAATCTCCTAGTCCAGGGGAAGATTGATGACAAGGACCTTCCTCCAGAGTCAGCAGAGGGAGAAAGCCTTCCCCTGGAGCAATGCCCTGAATTTGGACTTGTAGCCTACGAGACTGTGAGAGAATAAATTTCTCTTCGTTAAAGCCATCCACTTGTGGTATTTCTGTTATAGCAGCACTAGATGACTAAGACAGTCGCTTTCAGTAGGAACCAACTAGATGGCAACTAACAACAGTGCACTAAATGCAACACAAATTAGCAAAAACGTCAGTGTGCCCAAGATTAATAATTACTAGGTAAAAATCTATTCATAAAAAAATGAGAGTAATGAGATTGTTGTTGTTTATTGCTGTGGAGTCGATCTGATGCATGGCCACTCCATGTGTACAGAGTGGAACTGCTCCATAGGGTTTTCAAGGCTGTGACCTTTCAGAAGCAGATCTCCAGGCTTGTCTTCCGTGATGCCTCTGGGTGGGTTCGAACAGCCAACCTTTTTGTTAATAGTCCAGCACTTAACCATTTGCGCCATTAACTCCTTGTTTTAACATAAAGAGTATGTATCGCAATCAGTTGTCCTATCCTGGATGGAGCAAAGAAGAATGAAGAAAACCAAAGACACAAGGGAAAGATCAGTCCAAAGGACTAATGGACCGTAACTACCACAACCTCCACCACACTGAGCCCAGAACAACTAGATGGTACCCAGTTACCACCACCTGCTCTGGCAAGGATCACAATAGAGAGTCCCAGATAGAGCAGGATAAAAATGTAGAGCAAAATTCACATCCACACACACACACACATACACACACACACACACACACACACACACACACACACACAAAGACCAGGCTTGCTGGTCTAACAGAGACTGGAGAAACACCGAGAGTATGGCCCTGGACATCCTTTTAACTTAGTACTGAAGTCACTCCTGAAGTTTACCCTTCAGCCAAAGATTAGACAGGACTGTAGGGCCAACAATAACACACTTGAGGGACGTGCTCTATACTTCAGTCATGTATTCAAGACTACTGGGCACACCAGCCCAAAAGCAAAGATGAGAAGGCAGGAAGGGACAGGAAAACTGGGTGAATGGAAACAGGGAATCTGGGATGAAGAAGGGAAGAGTGTTGACACATTGTGGACTTGGCAACCAATGTCACAAAACAATTTTTGTATTAGCTGTTTAATGTGAAACTAATTTGCTCTGTAAATTTTCACCATAAAACACACACACACACACACACACACACACAAGAATATGTATCACAATACTTTATTATGCATTTATGAAATGATCATTCAGTGTATGGATTATCCAGGTACCTTGTTTCTAATTTCCTTTTACCTTCCTTCTGTTGTTTACCCTTTACTTATTTCACAGCTCTAGAAGATGTTGAACAGGAACAGAGATCAGATGAAAATCAACTTAGATAGAATTTTTTGTTGTTGTTAGCAGCTGTGTTCAGAAATTTTATAACAATATTGAAACCAATGATAAAAACTATTTTTTTTTAAATTACCAGTATTTTCAGTATTTGCTGCCTTAATATTCATTGCTAAGAATGATTGAGTTTTTTTATTATGGTAAGAAGTATTTGAATTTCAGGCTAGAAAAGGAAGACACTGATATTTATTATATATCTTTCATTTTTCTCTTCAGAACATATGTGTCATTTTGTTCTGGAATAAGAATAGGGTGGACTTAGGAAATCATCAGTAATGTGACAGCTCTATTTTAGTATATTGCCAATAAACGGAATTTTGAGTTTTCTTTTCACCCCTCTCTTTTTAATACGTTAGCTGAAGGTGTTATTTAAATGGCTTATCTTATTCATCTGTCATGCCTAGGACTTACACATGAACATACTTGATAGAGTGTTTCATATGATAGTATCTTTTTATCAAGGGAGAAACTCAGAATAAAGTTAATGTCATAAAGAAGATGCACTTACCTCACTGCTCCAATTTATATTACCTAGATTATCTATTTTTCCCATTGTTGATACTTTTATCTCTTAAAAAGTCTTCCCCTAGAGCATATCTTTGGAAACCATATATCCAGTAAAAATCTAATAACCAAAATATATGTAAATCTTTGACAACTTAACAACAGAAAGAAAATCCAATAAAAAAAATGGGCAAAGGACTTGAGTAGACATTTCACCAAAGAGAATATTCACATGGCCACCAAACACATGAAAAGAGCTCAACATCTTTAGCCATCAGAGAGGTGCAAATCAAACCATAATGAGATATCATTTTACTCCCACTAGGATGGTTAAGAAAAAAAAAAAAGGAAAATAACAAATGTAGGCAAGGATGTGGGGAAATTGGAACCCTTACCCATTGCTAATGGGAATGTAAAATGGTACAGCCATTGTGGAAACTAGTGTGGCAATTTCTCAAAAAACTAAAAATCGGACTAGTATATGACCCAGCAATTCCACTGCTAGGAATATACCCAAGGGACTTGAAAGTAGCAACTTGAACAGATACATGTATTGTATTTTTACACAAATAACTCATGCTTCTATGTTAGTTTGCCAGCACGCCTCCCCTGTGAGGTATTTTTGTAAGCCATGCTATGCTTGGAGCTGTTGAGCTGGAATCAATTCAAAGGCACATGACAGCAAGAACAACGGGTGGGAGGAAGGGAGAAAGAGGGAATTAATTGCTAATGGACCAGAGTTTTTGTTTATGATGATGGAAAATACGAATTGATTAAGAGTAATGGTTGCATAGCTGATTGGTGTAATTGATGTCACTAAGTTATAACACCTATAAGAGGTTGAATTGGGAAATGTTGTGTGATATATATTTTTACAACAACAATAAAAAGAAGAAGAGTATCTACTGAGGCTGCTACATACAACCATATACCTCATGGTATTTGGTTTCTTGGTTTGGAGGTTTAGGGTCATGGTTTCATGGGACATCCCAGTTAATTGGCCTAATGCCATTTTTAATGCTTCTCTTTTGCTCACTCATCTATGCCCAGAAATTTGGAAGACAGCTACCTGGCCAACAGACTGGAAGAAATTCATATTTGTGACCATTCCAGGGAAAGGTGATCCAACCAAATGCAGAAGTTATCAAACAATATCATTAAAATCACATGCAAGTAAATTTTTGCTGAAGATCATTCAGAAGCACCTGCAGCAGTACATTGACAGAGAACTGCTAAAAATTAAAGCCAGATTCAGAAGAGGATGTGGAACCAGGGATATCATTGCTGATGTCAGATGGATCCTGGCTGAAAGCAGAGAATACCAGAAGGATGTTTACCTATGTTTTATTGACTATGGGAAGGCATCTGACTGTGTGGATCATAACAAATTATGGATAATATTGTGAAGAATGGGAATTCCAGAACACTTAATTGTGCTCATGAGGAACCTGTACATAGATCAAAAGGCAGTTGTTTGAACAGAACAAGGGGATACTGCATGGTTTAAAATCAGGAAAGGTGTGCATCACAGTTGTATCATTTCACTGTACTTATTCAATCTGTATGCTGAGCAAATCATCTGAGAAGTTGCACTGTATGAAGAAGAACGGGGTGTCAGGATTGGAGAAAGATTCGTTAACAACCTGTGATATGCAGATGACACAATCTTGCCTGCTGAAATTGAAGAGGACTTGAAGCACTTATGAAAATCAAAGACTAGCCTTCAGTATGGATTATACTTCAACATAAAGAAAACAAATATTCTCACAACTGAACCAATAAGCAACATCATGATAAACGGAGAAAAGTTTGAAGTTGTGAAAGATTTCATTTTACTTGGATCCACAATCAATGGCCATGGAAGCAGCAGTCAAGAAATCAAACAATGCATTGCATTGGGGAAATCTGCTGCAAAATACCTCTTTAGAGTGTTAAAAAGCAAAGATGTCACCTTGAAGACTAAGGTGTGCCTGACCCAAGACATGGTGTTTTCAGTCGCCTTATGTGCACGTGAAACCTGGACGATAATAAGGAAGACCAGAGAATTGACGCCTTTGAATTATGGTGTTGGCGAAGAATGTTGACTATACCATGGACTGCCAAAAGAACGAACAAATCTGTCTTGGAAGAAGTACGACCAGAATGCTCCTTAGAAGCAAGGATGGCAAGACTACATCTCACATACTTTGGGCGTGTTATCAGGAGGGACCAGACCCTGGAGAAGGATATCATGCTTGGTAAAGTACAAGGTCAGCAAAAAAGAAGAAGACCCTCAACAAGGTGGACTGACACAGTGGCTGCAACAATGGGCTCAAGCAAAACAACGATTGTGAGGATGGTGCACACTGGGCAGTGTTTCATTCTGTTGTACATAGGATCGCTATGAGATGGAACCGACTCGATGGCACCTAACAACAACAACTACTACTTTGAGAAGGCAGCTATTCCCCAGTCATATTTTCAGTGCCTTCCAACCTGAGGGACTCATCTTCTGGCACTGTATCAGACAGTATTCCACGGCTATCCATAAGGCTTTCACTGGTCAGTTTTTTCAAAAGTAGACTGCCACATCCTTCTCCTAGTCTGGAAGCTCAGCTGAAGCTTGTCCATCATGGGTGACCCTGCTAGTATTTGAAATACCGGTGTTATAGCTTCCAGCATCAAAGCAACATGAAAGCCACACAGTATGACAAACAGACGAGCAGTGAATTGGAAAATAAATTTACTAAATTATTGGAAAATAAACCTAATTTAGTATACTTCCATTTTTCCTGTTTGAAACAAATTCAATTTTTACACTTTCTGGAACCAGAAGCTAGGTTATTACTATTTTTTTTAATTTTTAAATTACAGAATGGTTTTAGATTTATAGAAAAATTGCAAAGATAGTACAGATAGTTCCCATATGCAACATGCCCAATTTTCCTATTATTAACATTTTACATTTGTATGTTACATTTGGCACAGTTAATCAGCCAATGTTGATACATTATTAACTAAAGTCCATACTTTATTGAGATTTTTTTAGTTTTGAACTAATGTCCTTTTTCTGTTCCAGAATCAAATCCAGGATTCCACATTACGTTTAGTTGCCATTTCTCCTTCTGCTCCTTTTTGTCTATGACAGTTTCTCAGATTTTCCTTGTTTTTGATGATCTTGACAATTTTGAGGTAACTCAAACTATTGGTCAGGTATTTTGTAGAATGTTTCTCAATTGGGATTTGTCTGATATTTTTCTTATGATTAGACTGAGATTATGGGTTTTTGGGAGGAAGACCACAAAGATAAAATGCCATTCTCATCACATCATATCAAGGGTAGATACTATCTACATGAATGTAAACTTTGATCACCTGCCTGAGGTAGTGTTTATGAGGTTTCTCCACTATAAAGATAATCTTCCCCTGCCCTCTTTCTATACTGAATTCTTTGGAAGAAAGTCACTCTACACAGCCCACACTTAAGAACCGGGGAGTTATGCTACACCTCCTTGTGGGCTGAGTAGCTAACAGAATTATTTGAAATTCTTCTGCAAAGAAGAATGTTTATTCTCCTTCATTTATTTATTCAATTAATTATTTTTATAAGTATGGAGTTATGGATATTTATTTTATACTTGGGGTTATAATCCAATGTTACTTTATTTTTTTTGCTCAAATTGTTCTAGCTTTGGCCTTTGGGAGTTTTCTCACTTGGCTCCTGTGTCCCTGGACATATCCCATTATTATAGGGTTTTTTTTTAGCACTTCCATAGGTTACTTTTTGCTGTAGCAGATCTTTCTTTTCATATGTTATCCTTTGTGTTTGTGTTAAAAATATTTCCCGTTATTTTTATCTTCCCCATGAAAATTTCAACCATAATAAATTAGATTTCATAAATAGTGAATCTGATGTATTATTTAATAATTTATTAATTTAAGAAATAAATTGTAAATTTAAGATTAATGATGATTGCTAGAAGGAAGTGTTAGTGTTTCATGCCCTTTTGTGAATTGCAGTGTTTCAGGGGTTTCTAAATAATAAATTATGTATTTTATGCTTTAATTTTTCTACTTAATAAGAAAGTCCTAAGTCTTCCCACAATGGGAATTCTTTCCAAACTGGACAGCTGAACAACCTAATATTTTGAAAAATGTCTGCCATAAGGAAGTGAGTGGGTAGGAAGAGCAGGTATGTCCAAGTGACAGAATTGTTCTGATGATAGAAGATTAAAAGTTGAAGGAAAAAGTGGTTTATATTAGTTTTCTTATCAGAATTATTAAATTCTCTGATCTTAACTATTAGTGGGGCAGTGGTGGTTCAGTGGTAGAATTCTCGACTTCCATGTGGGAGCTCAGGATTCGTTCAATTCCCAGCCAATGCACTTCATACCCCCACCCATCTATCATTAGAGACTTGCATGCTGCTGTGATCTAAGCAGGTTTCAGCAAGGCTACCAGACTAAGACAGACTAGGAAGAGAGAGCTGGTGATCTACTTCCAAAAATCAGCAAATGAAAACCCTGGGGATCACAACCGTCTGATCTGCAGCTGATCATTGGGATGGTACAGAACCTGGTGGCATTTTGTTCCATTCTGTGTGGGGTTGCCATGAGTCAGGAACCGACTAGATGGCAACTAACAACAATTCTTAGTAGACACATATCTCTTTGAAGACAAAAGACAGTTTTTTAAAGTAATCAAGTCATGTCGTATTATAAAATGAAGACTGTAAATCATACAATTCAAGCTGTAAAGGCATTCCATAAGCATAGATAACCACACCTAAGATTTGACAAATGATTTCAGTCAATTCTTCTATAAAGCTAAGCCCCTAGAAAATGTAAGAGTGACATGATTAAATTTAATTTACTTTTTTTTTTTTTTTAAAAGAAGATCAGTCTGACTGTTAAGTGGAAAATGAATTGGTGTAGACTAGACCAAGCGTGGGAGTGGGAAAAAAGAATAGGAGACTCTTGCAGTAGTCTAAGCAATAGATGATTAGGGCTTGGGTGGTGGCAACAGAGAGAAGTGGAAGGAGCAAAATAATGTTTTGGAAGTAGAACCAATGTGATGTGATATAGTGAAGGTATAGAGAGAGGGAAGAATCAAAGGTGACTCCTAGATTTCTGGGTTGATTACTTTGGTGAATGGTGATGCCATTCACTGAGATGGAGAATATTGAGGGAGGAGCTAATTTGGAGAGAAGCTGTGCCAGGAGTAGGAGTAGGGGAAGGCAGCATGTTGAGATCATTGTTAAGATGTGCTCATGAGGCATCTAAGTGGCAACAGCAAGTAGGCAGTTAAATATAAAGATTTCAAGTTTAGAAAAGTGTCCTGAACTATAAACTGTTTTAGGATTGTCGGTATACAACTCACATCTTCAGTATAAAACACACAATTCAGAGCACAATTGAATAAAATGCCTCAGCAGATTTGTGCATATCATCATAACAAATCTTCTCCTGTTGTGATTTAACCATGGTTTTACTCTGGTTTAACAAGAATTCTAACTTTTCTTCTCACTTGGAGAGATACAAAGCTGAGAGAAAGTACTGCTCTTATTGGTTCTACTACTGGCTGTTTCTATTCTGCTAGGGTGGCTCAGCTTTTGCTTGCCTCCCAGTGTCTTTCAGCATCCTGGCTCTTTCCAATCTAAACCAAAAAGAAAGGAAATGATTCTGCTTAAATGTTTTCCTAGGATTACCCTCCATTGCTTTTTCCAGTCTGGATGGAAGTTCTGTTGAATTCTTCTCCTCCACCGCTTCCTGTCCTTTGAAGGCTGAAACTGTTATAAAAGCTAATTGGCATCAGACACAAAAGATTATTCATTAACTTTTCTCTGAGACTTATGACTCCTTCCAAGCCTGATTCTAATTTTTTTAAAGGAGCCATCTCTTTTTTTTCTTCAAAACACACATTTTAGAATGCGCTTGAACAGAGCATGCACAGTTTTTAAACAACCCTTTTATATGCCATATTTAGTTTAAAAGTTATTTTCTCATAGAAACAATATTATAAATGATAGGTTTTCCCAACTAAATTACAAAGCCTTTTCAGCTTGTGTCAGTCACAGTGCTATTTAATCTATACTTGACAATAGCTATACCCTTGGACACAGGGACATTTTTCTCATGAATTATTTTAGTATTGTATAGAGACAAGGACCATGTCTTGTTTAGCTTTCTATGTTAGCAGTATATAATCATAGACTGCGTGAACTAGAAGGAATTTCAGAGATAACATAGTCTAAAATACTTACTTTATCAATGACAATACTAGGAGCCAAGGAAAGTAAATGACCTCTCATTAGTGGCAGCTTCTTATTTCGCATCAGTGAGATTTGCATATGTTGATCTTTCTGCTTAACATACCTGATAAACTCCTTAATATCCATCAAAATTCAATGTATGAAACTTTCTGTGCCAGCCCCTGCCCCCAGATATAGTTGGTTATTCCATCTCTGTATTTTCTCCATACACTGTATGTAGCTTTTCTAGCACTTATTGCTGCTAGCTGCATGACTTTGTACAAGTCACCAAACGTCTCTGTACTTCAGTTTATTCATCTATAAAATAATAATTAATACCTACTTCATAGGCTTATTGCAAAGATAAAATGAGTTAATATATGTAAAGAGCTATGACAGTGTCTGGCACAAAGTAAATGTGATACAATTGTTAGCTATTGTTATAACGAATTGTGATTTTGATATACATGTTTGTCTTCTCTGCTGAACTGTGAGCACATCAGCTCATCAAGGTCAGGAATACTTTTTTTCTGAGAGTTTTGATTATGAATGTGTGCTAAATTTTGTTAAATGCTTTTAATTCAATTGATATGATCATTTGATTTTTTTTTTCAGCCTGTTAATATGGTGGATTACATTGATTGATTTTCAAATATTGAACCAGTCTTGCATCCCTGGAATGAACCCTGCTTGGTCATAGTGTATAATTCTTTTAGTATATTGCTGAGTTCTAAGTGCTGTTTATTAAAGATTTCTGCATCCTTGTGAGGGATGTTGGTCTTTAGTTCTCTTTTTGGTACTGTCTTTGGTTTTGGTATCAGGGTAATTATAGCTTTATAAAATGGATTGGGAAGTGTTCCTTTCTCCTTTATTTTCTGTAAGAGATTGTTTAGAATTGGTGTTAATTCATCTTTAAGCATTTTGGTAGAATTCTCCAGTGAAACCATCTGGGCATGGACATTTCTGTTTGGGAGTTTTTAACTTAAACCAATTCAATTTCCTTAATAGTCATAGGGCTGTTGCAGTAACTTATTCCATATTGGGCTTCCTGAGAAATTAGTTTATTTCATCTATGTTGTCAAAGATGTCTCTTTGAGGACTAAGGTGCACCTGACCCAAGCCATGGTATTTTCAGTCGCCTGATATGCATGAGAAAGCTGGACAATGAATAAGGAAGATTGAAGAAGAATTGATGCCTTTGAATTACGGTGTTGGCGAAGAATATTGAATATACCATGGACTGCCAGAAGAACGAATAAATCTGTGTTGGAAGAAGTACAGCCAGAATACACCTTAGAAGCAAGGACAATGAGACTTCATCTCACGTACTTTGGATATGTTATCAAGAGGAATCAGTCCCTGGAGAAGGACATCATGCTTGGTAAAGTAAAGAGTCAGCAAAAAAGAGGAAGACCCTCAACGAGATGGATTGACACAGTGGCTTCAACAATGGGCTCAAACATAACAACCACTGTAAGGATGGCGCAGGACCCGGCAGTATTTCATTGTGTTGTACATAAGGTAGCTATGAGTCAGAACCAACTTGATGGCATCTAACAACAACATAACAACAATCTTGTCAATTTATGTGTGTAGAGTTGTTTGTAGTAGCCCTTGTCCTTTTGATGTCTGCAGAGTCTGTAGTGATATCTCCTGTTTCATTCCTCATATGTCTTTTTTCTCTTTTTCTTTATAAGTCTTAGAAGAAATTTGTCAATTTTATCAGGCTTTTCAAAGAACCAGCTTTTTGTTTTATTGTTTTTCTCTAATTTATTTTTGTTTTCAGTTTCATTAGTTTCTGCTCTTATTTTTATTATTTCCTTTCCTCTGTTTGATTTGGGTTTATTTTTCTCTTTTTCTAGGTTCTTAATGTGGGAGCTTCTATTATTAATTTGAAGTTTTCCCCTTTTTTAAGATAAACATTTAATGCTATAAAATTCCCTCTCAGCATTGCTTTAGTTGCAGTCCACAAATTTTTATATGTTGTGTTTTTATTAAATTTAATGTATACATAGGGTTTCATTGGCTAGTTTTTGTAAGTAGATCACCAGGCCTTTCTTCCTAGTCTGTCTTAGCCTGGGAGCTGCACTGAAACCCATCCACCATGGGTGACCCTGCTGTTATGTGAAATACTGGTGGCATAGCTTCCAACTTCATAGCAACACACAAGCCACCACAGTATGACAATGAGAGACTGGTGGTGGCCAGGAGAATGAACAAATCACTCTTATAAGAACCACAACTAGGATGCTTCTTAGAAGCGAGTATGGTGAGACTTTGGCTTGCTTACTTTGGACACATCATCAGGAAAGACCAGTCTCTAGAAAAAGACTTCATGTTTGATAAAGAGGAGGATCAGCAAAAATAAGGGAAGCCCTCTATGAGATGGAGTGACACAATAGCCACAACAGTGGGCTGGGACATACCAGCTATCATGAAGATGGCACAGGACCAGGCAGTGTTTTGTTCTGTTATACATAAAGTCGCCATGAGTCAGAGTCTACCTGATGGCAACTAACAACAATAGGCTTGTGTGTTGTGATGCTGAACAGGTTTCAGCAAAACTTCCAGACTAAGATGGACTAGGAAGAAAGGCCTGGCAACCTACTTCCAAAAATCAACCAGTGAAAACCCTGTGGTTCACAATGGTCTGGTCCACAACCAGTCATGGGAACTGGACAACATTTTGTTCCATTGTGCATGGAGTTGCCATGAGGCCGGGCGCTGACTTGACAGCAGCTGGCAACAACAATAATATAGTGTTTTGAGTGAATCTCTTTGTATAGTTTTTTATAATGATTGTTCTAGATATTATATATATAGTCAACTGGTGTCAGTGGAGCCCTGGTGGCGCAGTGATTAAGCACTACATCTGCTAACCAAAAGTTCAGCAGTTTGAATCCACCAGCAGCTCGTCGGAAACACTATGGGACAGTTCTACTCTGTCCTGTAGGGTCGCTATGGGTCAGTATCAACTCAACGGCAATGGTTTTTTTTGTTTTGGTATCAACAGTTTACCCATTTGAGTGAAGTGTAGAAACCTTACTTCTCTTTGTTTCTTTACCTCTCCCTCATTTATAATTGTGTTAAATATTTCCTCTACAGACATTTAGAAGCACATCAGATAGTGTTAAAATTTTTTCTTCGAACATCAAATATAATTTAGAAACCTCAAAAGGAGAAGAAAAGCCAACTGTATTTATCCATATATTTTGCTTACTCTGTTCTTTCCTCCTTCCTGATGTTCCAAGGTTTCTTCTTTTATCATTTTCTTTCTGTTTAAAGAACTTCCCATAGCCATTTAGGGTAAGTCTGCTGGCAACAGATTCTTAATTTTCCTTCATTTGAGAATGTCTTGACTTTTCCTTCATTCCTGAAGAATATTTTCACTGAATATAGAATTCTGGGTTTAAAGTTCTTTTCTTTCAGCACTTGAAAAATGTGCCACTTCCTTCTGGCCTGTATGGTTTCTGATGAGAAACCCACTAATATGCAAATTATTTTCCCCTGTAGATAACGTGTTGTTTTTCTCTTGCTGCTTTCAAGAATTTTTCTTTGTCTTTAGTTTTCAGAAGTTTGACTAAGATGTGTCTTGGTGTGGATTTCTGCAGATTAATTGTATTTGGGATTCGCTTAGTTTCTTGAATCTGTGGGTTTATGTCTTTAGCTAAATTTGGGGAGTTTTCAGCCATTATTTCTTCAAGTACTTTTTTAGCCCTGCCATTTTTTTTCTCTCCTTATGGGGCTCCAGTGATGTTAGATCTTTTGTTATAGTCTGATAGGTCCCTGAGGCTCTTTTCATTTTTTTTTTTTATTTTTAAGTATATTTTTTCTCTTTTGTTTAGGTTGGGTAATTTCTATTGTTCTTTTTTTTTTTTGTGATTTAGGTAAAAGTTTACAGAACAAATTAGTTTCTCACTAAACAGTTAATACACAAATTGCTTTATGACATTGGTTGCCAACCCCGCAATGTGTCAACACTCTCCGCTTTTCCATCCTCAGTTCCCTGTTTCCATTCATCCAGTTTTCCTGTCCCTTCCTGCTTTCTCATCTTTGCTTTTGGACGGTGTGCCCATTAGTCTTGTATACATGATTGAACTATAAAGCACATCCCTCACGTGTGTTATTGTTGGCCCTATAGTCCTGTCTGATGTTTGGCTGAAGGGTGAACCTCAAGAGTGACTTCAGTATTGAGTTAAAAGGATGCCCAGGGGCCATACTCTTGGTGTTTCTCCAGTCTCTGTTAGACCAGGAAGCCTGGTCTCTCTCTCTCTCTCTCTCTCTCTCTCTCTCTCTCTCTCTCTGTGTGTGTGTGTGTGTGTGTGTGTGTGTGTGTGAATTTGAATTTTGTTCTACGTTTTTCTCCCGCTCTGTCTGGGACCCTCTATTGTGATCCCTGCCGGAGCAGTCGGTGGTGGTAATCAGGCACCATCTAGTTGTTATGGGCTCAGTCCAGTGGAAGTTGTGGTAGTTGTGGTCCTTTGGGCTAATCTCTCCCTTGTGTCTTTTGGTCTTCTTCATTCTCCTTTGCTCCAGCCAGAATGGGACCAGTACATGTATCTTAGATGGCTGATCACAGGCTTTTAAGACTGCAGTTGGATGTAGAACATTTTCTTTGTAGACTGTGTTATGCCAGTTGAGCTAGATGTCCCCCAAGACCATGATCCTCAGCGTAGTAGCTCAGTCTCTCAGGGACTATTGTTCTGTCTTCAAGTGCATCATAGCAACATACAAGCCACCACTGGCAGACAGTCGATGACTGCGCATGAGGTGCATTGGCTGGAACTTGAACACGGGTCTCCTGCATGGAATGTGAGAATTCTACCACTAAACAACCATCAACCTCTAAAACCAGTTGCTGTCGAGTCCGTTCTGACTCATGTGTGCCAGAGTAGAACTGTGCTTCATAGAGTTGTTTTTCTTTTCTGCATCTACTTAAATTTGTTTAATTATAGTTGTATATGTATAACAAAATACATATTTCATCAATTTCTACATGTACATTTCAGTGACATTGATTACATTCTTCTAGTTGTACAACCATTCTCACTATCTTTTTCCATATTATCCCACCATCATTTCCATAGGGTTTTCAATAGCTGATTGCCATTGAATTGAAGATCACCAGTCCTTTCTTCCGAGGCACCACTTAGTGAACTCAAACTTCTAACTTTTTGATTAACAGCTGAACACACTACCCATTTGTATCACCAGCATGTTGCTGTGATGCTGAACAGGTTTCAGTGAAACTTACAGACTAAGATGGACTAGGAAGAAAGGCCTTACTTCCAAAAATCAGCCAATTAAAACCCTGTGGATCACAATGGTTTGCGCTGCAACCAATCATGAGATGATGTAGGATGGGGCAGTGTTTGTTCCATTGTGTATGGGGCCATGAGTTGAAGGCTGACTCAATAGCAGCTAACAACAACAGCATCTTCAAGGGCACTGTTTCTTTTCTCTTTTCTCTTTCTCCACCATTCTGCTGTTGAGTCCATCCACTGATTTTTTAATTTTGGTTATTGTATTTTTTAGTTAGAAAATTTCCATTTGCTTCTTCCATATATTCTGTTTCTTTCTATTTTTCATATGTTTCAAGCATGTTCATAATTGTACTGCCATGTTAGTGTCAACATCTATTGATTGTCTTTTTTTATTCAAGTTGAGATTTTCCTGGTTCTTGGTATGATGAGTGATTTTTAATGGAAACTTGGACATTTGGAATATTATGTTTAAAGACTCTGGGTCTTATTTAAACCTTCTGTTTTGGCTGTGGCGGGGGTAGAAGGAGTACTGCCTCATTACTGCTAGGTGGGCATAGAAGTCCAAGTTCCCCACTTGGCCTGAACTGATACCTCCCTGGCTAGGAGGGATAGAAGTACCTCATTACTACTCCCTTCATGGCCTCCACTGAAACTGAGGGTAGGGGATGGTGGCCTTATTACCATTGGTCAGTGATAAAAGTCTTGACTCTCCACTAGGCCTCATCTCACACTACCCTAGGAGGAGAGGAGACAGCACCATGTTACAGCCTCATGAGTGTAGAAGTCTAGGCTTCCCACTTGGCCTTTGCTGGCATGGGTGGAGATGGGGTCACTGTTTCCTCTTTGGCATTTGGCTGAAGTAGAAGTTATTGTCTAAAAGAGTTTTTTCTTACTAGGTTTTCCCTTTCCTAGTCCTTTGGCTAGAGAGATTAGGCTTTTGTTACAGCTTTTTTTGTCTGCACCCATTGGTGTTTCTAGATTGCCAGCTTCTTCAGCTCCAAGTTTGGGATGTATAAGGCAAAAGAAAATTCAGGAAACTCACTGCCATGTCATTCCTAGGGTCCCAAAGTTCCTAGCCAGTTTTTTTTTATCCACCTTTCAGAGTCTTCCTATGTTTATTTTATATATAATGTCCAGGGTTTTTAGTTGTACCCAGTGGAGAGAACAGGGAAAAATATACATTTACTCCATCTTCCCAGAAGCCGAAGTTACAAGTGGCTGTTATATAAGTTTTAACTATTTTTTGTCATTGAGTGATTACTATATGCTAAGCACTAGTCTAAGTGTTTTTCATATATTTGCTTATTTAATCCTCACAATGACCATATGAAATGTGGATTATTATCACCATTTTATAGATGAAGAAGCTGAGGTACTGAAAAGTCAAACAGCTTTCTTAAGACAAATAGCTGCTGAGTGACAGTCAGCATTTAAACCCAGGACTGATTCCAGAACCTGTTTATTTTAACACTTTGTTACTGTTTCTCTGTATCAGCCTCACACACTGATATTATTTATAAAACCATTAAGTACAGTTAATAAGACACAATGTAATTAATTAATTTGTGGTAAAGATAATAAGTGTGAAACAAGTTAGAAAAGGAAGAAACCAGTATAATTTGAGATCATTAAAGAAGATACCTTGGAGTTAATGGAATTTGAACTGGTCAAGAAGGTTGAGTAGAATTTGGATAGACAGAGGAAAAAAAAGGATTATTTTAGCATGATAAAAGACACAAAAATATAAATGAGCTAGTCAGTGTTTAGGGGGAGCACAAGGGTGCTAATAAGATGACTGGCTAGTCTTAACTGGAGAAGAGAATTCATATAAGGGATAGAGTAAACTTAGGTTAGAGATCTTAAAAATTAAAAGATACAGCTTTGTTCTGGTATTAGTAGGTACCATTATAGATATTAAGTGCCTACTGAATTCTAGGTGCTAGAAATAAAAAAATGAGTAAGAGATAGACTCTAGTGTGGCAGGTGCCCACGTGACTGACTAAAATTCAGTATGATGAGAGGCATCATAAAGAAAAGAAAAAAACCCTATGAGAGCATAGAAGACTTCCAGAAATCACATTTACAGTATTCTCCAAGTCACTACAGACAGTGAACATGTATAAAGTAAAAATATTTTTCTGCAGTGTATACTTTCTTTGTCATATTTGTATGATTTTTATTTATTCCATATTCTTATACATGAGTAATTAACTTAAGGTTATTCAAGACTTGATTATCCATCCCTGTTATGGATTATCCATATTCAGCTTTAGGAAATTGATAGGAAAAGAGTATGAGCTCTGGAGTTAGATCTGAATTTTAATAACTATGTGTAACCTCAGGCGAGTAACTTAACCTTCTAAATCTGTTTTCTCATGTATTAAGTATAATGCATCTAATACTAATAATGCTTGTGTTCCAGTGTTGCCATGAGGATTAAATGAGATAACATACGCAAGTGGCTTGGCACTATAGTAATCATGCAGTAGATTCTGGCTATTCTATTCATGATCAGAGCACGGCAGTGAAAGAGCAAGCCTTGTTTAAAACAAGCATAAGAAAGAAGGAGCAGGAGGCTGCTATATATCAAGATATCCACTCTTACAGAAATTGATGAATCAGTGGGTAAAAGTATGGTAGGGAGAAAGATAGATAATGTTGTGAGACAGTTTTACAGATTGTCTGACTAATTGGAAGATATGATGATGCTTTTTCTTACCACAGAAAAGAAAGATGTGATGTTATATTGAGAGACTTGAAAGGGTCAAGAGGGAAAGTAGTTTCTAAAATCACAAGTGAGCCTATGATGAAGAAAAGGCAGAAAAACCTATGTGGCTGCAAATTGAAATCAGATTTTTAGAGGAATATGTACACAAAAATAATACCAACTTATTTATGTAGCCCTTTGTAATGTACAAGTTACTTTCACATCTATTACTCGAAACAGAAACAGAGAGGATCACCCAACCAAGGATAAGTACAAAAGTATTTCTGTATTTGAGAATAATGATAAGAAAGCAGAATTTTGCAAAATATGCCAGGAGAATTAAGGGGGACATTCTTAGGAATATTTATGGAACAACACTTTTGGACAGATGATATTCTTTGGTAAAGTTCAATGTTCATTCATTCAGCAAACTTCTGTTGAGTGCCTTCTCTATACCAAGCACTTATCACTCCAGTGGTTCTTTCATTTATCCATTTATCTATCTATTCAACATACATTTTATTGAGTATTGCTATCTTTTAGGTGCTTGGAATACAGAGATGATTATCCCAAGTTATTGAGGTTGCTTTCTTTTTCTTTCTTTATTTTTTTTATTGTACTCTAGGTGAAGGTTTACAGAACAATCTAGCTTCTTATTAAACAGTTAGTACAAATATTGTTTTATGACATTGCTTAACAACCCCATGACATGTCAGTACTCTTCCTTCTTGACCTTGGGTTCCCTACTGCAGCTTTCCTGTCCCCTCTTGCCTTCTAGTCCTTGTCCCTGGGCTGGTGTGCCCTTTTAGTCTCATTTTGTCCTATGGACCTGTCTGATCTCTTGCCAAAAGGTGAACCTCAGGAGTGACTTCATCACTGAGCTAAAAGGGTGTCTGAGGACCATACTCTCGGGGTTTCTGTAGTCTCTGTTAGGCCAGTAAGTCTGGTCTTTTTTTGAGTTAGAATTTTCTTCCACATTTTTCTCCAGTTCTGTTCGAGACCCTCTATTGTGATCCCTGTCAGAGCAGTCAGTGGTAGTAGCTGGGCACCATCTAGCTGTACTGGACTCAGTTTGGTGGAGGCCGCGGTTGTTTTGGCCAATTAGTCCTTTGGACTAGTCTTTCCCTTGTGTCTTTAGTTTTCTTCATTTTCTCTTACTCCTGAAGGGGTGAGACCAGTAGAGTATCTTAGATGGCCGCTCACAGGCTTTTAAGACCTCAGACACTACTCACCGAAGTAGAATGTAAAACATTTTCTTTGTAAACTATGTTATGCCAATTGAGCTAGATGTTCCCTGAGACCATGGTCCTCACAGCCCTTAGCCCAGTGATTGGGTCCCTCAGGGAGTTTGGATTTGTCCATGGAGCTTCCATGACCTTACCCTGAACAAGTTGTGCTGGCTTCCCCAGTATTCTGTACTGTCTTACCCTTCACCAAAGTTACCACTTATCTATCTGTTTAGTGTTTTTCTACCCCCACCCCTCCCCTCCCTCATAACCATCAAAGATTGTTTCTTTTTGTGTGTAAACCTTTTCATGAGTTTTTATAGTAGTGGTCTGTCTTAGTCATCTAGTGCTGCTATAACAGAAATATCACAAGTGGATGGCTTTAACAAAGAGAAATTTATTTTCCTACAGTCTAGTAGGCTAGAAGTCCAAATTTAGGGCATCAGCTCCAGGGGAAGGCTTTCTCTGTCGCCTCTGGAGGGAGGGTGCTTGTTGACAATCTTCCCCTGGACTAGAAGCTTCTCCACGCAGGAACTCCGGGTCCAAAGGATGCGTTCTGCTCCCAATGCTGTTTTCTTGGTGGTGTGAGGTCCCCGCTCTCTGCTTGCTTCCCTTTCCTTTTATCTCTTGTAAGATAAAAGGTGGTGCAGGCCACACCCCAGGGAAGTTCTCTTTACTTTGGATCAGGGATGTGACCTTAGTAAGAGCGTTAACAATCCCACCCTAATCCTCTTTAACATAAAATTACAATCACAAAATGGAGGACAACCACACAATACCCAGAATCATGGCCCAGACAAATTGATAACACACATTTTTTGGGGGGACACGATTCAGTCCATGACATGGTCTCATACAAAATTTGTCCTTTAGTGATTGACTTACTTCACTCAGCATAGTGCCCTCCAGATTCATCCATGTTGTGAGATGCTTCGTAGATTCATCGTTGTTTTTTATCTTTGCATAGTACTCCATTGTGTGTATGTACCATAGTTTGTTTATCCATTCATCTGTTGATGGGCATCTAGGTTGTTTCCATCTTTTTGATATTGTGAACAATACTGCAGTGAACGTGGGTGTGCATATGTCTGTTTGTGTGATGACTCTTATCTCTCTAGGATATATTCTAGGAGTGGGATTGCTGGATCATATGGTATTTCTATTTCTAGCTTTCTAAGGAAGTACCATATCGTTTTCCAAAATGGTTGTGCCATTTTGCATTCCCACCAGCAGTGCATAAGAGTTCCAATCTCCCTGCAGCCTCTTCAGCATTTGTTATTTTCTGTTTTTTTGATTCGTGCCAGTAAGGCTGGGGTGAGATGGTATCTCATTGTGGTTTTGATTTGCATTTCTCTAATAGCTAGTGACCAGGAGGATTTCCTCATGTGTCTGTTAGCCGCTTGAATGTCTTCTTTGGTGAACTGTCTGTTCATTTCCTTTGCCAATTTTTTAATTGGATTATTTGTCCTTTCGTTGTAGAGGTGTTGGATTTTCCTATAGATTTTAAAGATTAGACCTTTGTCAGATTTATAATAAATTTTTTTCCCAGACTGTAGGTGCTCTTTTTACTCTTTTGGTGAAGTCTTTTGATGAACATAAGTATTTAATTTTTAGAAGAGTCCAGTTATCTAGCTTGTCTTCTAGAGTTTATATGTTGTTAATTATGGTTTGTATCCTGTTATACTGTGTATTAGGGTCTCTAGCATTGATCCTATTTTTTATTCTATGATCTTTATAGTTTTTGGTTTTAGACTTAGGTCTTTGATCCATTTTGAATTAGCTTTTGGTGTATGGTGTGAGGTATGGGTCCTGTTTCATTTTTTTGCAGGTGGACATCCAGTTTTGCCAGCATCATTTGTTAAAAAGACTGTCTTTTCCTTATTTAATGGCCTTTGGGCCCTTGTTGAAGATCAGGTGACTGTAGGTGGATGGATTTGCATCTGGGTTCTCAGTTCTCTTCCATTGGTCGATATATCTGTCGTTGTACCAGTACCAGGCTGTTTTGACTACTGTAGCGGTATGGTGGGTTCTGAGGTCAGGTAGTCTTGAGTCCTCCTTTTTATTTTTCTTCTTCAGTAGTGCTTTACTTATCTGGGGCCTCTTCCCTTTCCATATAAAGTTAATGATAAGTTTTTCCATCTCTTTAAAGAATGTTGTTGGTATTTGGATCAGAATTGCATTGTATTTGTAGATTGCTTTGGGTAGAATTGTCATTTCCACAATGTTGAGTCTACCTATCCATGAGCATGGTGTGCTTTTCCATTTAGGTAGATCTCTTTTGGTTTCTTGCAGTAGTGTTTTGTACTTTTCTTTGTATAGGTCTTTTACATCCCTGGTTAGTTTTATTTCTTTTATTTTTTTAGGGGCTATTATAAATGGTATTGTTTTCCTGATTTCCTTTTCATTGTTCTCTTTATTGGTGTATAGGAATCCAACTGATTTTTGTATGTTTATCTTGTATCCTGCTACTCTGCTGAATCTTTCTATTAGTTCCAGTAGTTTTCTCGTGGAGTCTGTTGGGTTTTCTATGTATAGTATTATATCATCTACAAACAGGGACAGTTTAACTTCTTCATTACCAATTTGAATGCCCTTTATTTCTTTTTCTTGCCTTATTGCTCTAGCTAGGACTCCCAGCACAAGTTTAAATAGGAGTGGTGATAAAGGGCATCCTTGTCTTGTTCCTGTTCTCAGTGGGAATGTTTTCAGCCTCTCTCCATTAAGAATGATGTTGGCTGTTGGTTTTGTATAGATGCCCTTTATTATGTTGAGGAATTTCCGTTCTATACCTATTTTATTGAGAGTTTTTATCAGGAATGGGTGTTAGACTTTCTCGAATGCCTTTTCTGCATCAGTTGAGATAATCATGTGATTCTTTTCTTTCATTTATGTGGTGGAGTATGTTGATTGATTTTCTGATGTTGAACCATGCTTATATACCTGGTATGAAACTTACCTGGTCGTGGTGTATTTCTTGGATATGATGCTGAATTCTGTTGGCTAGAATTTTGTTGAGAAGTTTTGTGTCTGTATTCATGAGAGTTATTGGTCTGTAATTCTCTTTTTTTGTGGTGTCTTTGCCTGGGTTTGGTATCAGGGTTATGCTGGCTTCATAGAATGAGTTTGGAAGTATCTCTTCTTTTTCTGTGTTCTGAAATAGTTTGAGTAGTACTGGTGTAAGCTCTTCTCTGAACGTTCGGTAGAATTCTCCAGTGAAGCCGTCTGGGTCAGGGCTTTTTTTTTTGTTGGGAGCTTTTTTATTACCTTTTCAATCTCTTTCTTGTAATGGGTCTGTTCAGATTTTCAACATCATTTTGTGATAGTTTGGGTAGTTAGTATGTTTCTAGAAGTTTGTCCATTTCCTCTAGATTTTCAAATTTGTTGGAGTATAGTTTTTCATAATACTCTGTTATGATCCTTTTTATTTCACTTGGGTCTGTTGTTATGCCTCCTATTTCATTTCTTAGTTTGGTTATTTGTGTCCTCTCCTGTTTTTCTTTTGTCAGTTTGGCTAGTGGTTTGTTGATCCTTTCAAAGAACCAACTTTTGGTTTTGTTGATTCTTTCTATTGTTTTTCTATTCTCTATTTCATTTATTTCTGCTCTGATCTTTATTATTTCCTTTCTTCCGGTGACTGTAGGCTTCTTTTGCTTTCTCTTTCTATTTGTTAAAGTTGTGTAGCTAATGTTTTGATTTTGTCCCTTTTTTTTTTTTGATGCGTGCATCTATTGCTGTAAATTGACCACTGAGCACTGTCTTTGCTCTGTCCCAAAGGTTTTGGTATAATGTGTTTTCTTTCTCATTTGATTCTAGGGAATTTTTTTATTCCAACTGTCTTAGTCATCTGGTGCTGCTACAACAGAAATACCACAAGTGGATGGCTTTAACAAAGAAAAATTTATTTCTTCACAGTAAAGTAGGCTAAAAGTCCAAATTCATGGCGTCAGCTCCAGGGGAAGGCTTTCTCTCTCTGTCGACCTTCTCATCAGTGTTCCCTTGGACTAGGAGCTTCTCTGCGCGGGGACCCCGGGTCCAAAGGACACGCTTTGCTCCTGGCACTGCTTTCTTGGTGGTATGAGGTCCCCGTCTCTCTGCTCACTTCTGTCTTTTGTATCTCAAGAGATTGCCTCAGGCCACAATCCAATCTTGTAGATTGAGTTCTGCCTTACTAACACAACTGCTACTCTTCATCCCTCATTATCATCATAGAGGCAGGATTTACAACATATAGGAAAATCACAGGATGCCAGAAATTGTGGCCCAGCCAAATTGCTACACATATTTTTGGGGGGACATAATTAAATCCATGACATTTAGGGATAAATCTGACAAAAGATGTGAAAGTCCTGTGCATTGAAAACTGAATCAAAATAGCAACAAGACATTGCTGATAGAAATTAAAGAAGACCTAAGTAAATGAAGGGATATACCATGCTGATAGAAATTAAAAAAGACCTAAGTAAATGGAAGGATATACCATGTACAAGGGTTGGAAGAATCAATTAAGATTTCAGTTCTCCCAAATTAATTTATATATTCAATGCAATTTTGGTTAAAATCCCAGGAAATTTCTTGACAAACTAATCCTGAAATTTCTGTGGAAGTGCATAGAGCTTAGAATAGCAAAAATTACTTTGTGGTTAAAAAAAAAGGAACATCTAGCACAATTGGCATAACACAGTTTATAAAGACAACATTCTACATTCTACCTTGGTGAGTAGCATTTGGGGTCTTAAAAGCTTGTGAGCAGCCATCTAAGATACTCCACTGGTCTCACCCCTTTGGAAACAAGGGAGAATGAAGAGAAGAGGATACAAGGAAAAGATTAGTTCTAAGGACTAATGGACCACAGCTACCAAGGCCTCCACCAGACTGAGTCCAATACAGCTAGATGGTGCCCAGCTACCAACACTGACTGCTCTGACCGGGATCACAACAGAGGGTTCTGGACAGAGCTGGAGAAGGATGTAGAACAAAATTCTAACACACAAAAAGAGACCAGATTTACTGGCCTGACAGAGTCTGGAGAAACCCTGAGAGTATGGCCCTCGGACACCTTTTTAGCTCAGTGGTGAAGTCACTCCTGAGGTTCACCGTTCAGCCCCGTAAAACAAAATGGGACTAATGAGGCACAGCAGTCCAGGGTCAAGGACTAGAAGACAGAAGGGGCAGGAAAACTGGTGATAGGGATCCCAAGGTTCGGTAAGGACAGTGTTGACATGTAGTGGGGTTCTTAACCATTGTCATAGGGCAATATGTGTATTGTTTAATGAGAAACTATTTTGTTCTATAAACCTTCATCTAAGGTGAGAATAGCAGCATAACTGGAAGAACGTAATTGACATCACTGAATTGTACATATAGAAATTTTTGAAATGGTGTATCTTTGGCTATGTATGTTTTCACCAAAAAAACCAAAAAAACAAAAGGGGGGGGCCTCCAAGGCCGAGAACGGAGGGTGTTGACTTGTTGTGGGGTTGTTAACCAATGTCATAAAACAATATGTGTACTGACTGTTTAATGAGAAACTATTTGTTCTGTAAACCTTCACAATAAAACAACAACAACAACGAAGTTGGAACACTAACACTAACTGATTTCAAGACTTATAAAGTTACAGTAATCAAAACAATGTGGTATTGCCATCAAGATAGACAAGTCAATCAATGGAACAGAAAAGAAAGTCCAGAAGTTTTCCCATATATGTATGGTGAGTTGATTTTTTACAGAGATGCAAAGGCAGTTCAGTGGAGAAAAGACCACAATCATTTCAATACAGGTATGCATCGCTTAACAGCCATGATACATTCTGTGAAGTAAGACGTTATGTGACTTAGATGTTGTGCGAACATCATATTATATATGGGAGAGAGGTGTGCAGGACAGTCACCAGACAGCCCAGGACCTGTGCCACTGCCACCGAGCCGAGGGACTGAATGCCACCGGTCCTGTGTGGTCACTGCCCTGTCTCCAAGAACCACTCCTGGCCTCTGTCTGCCACAGCATGCACTCACTGCCTTGCCAGGGGCCTCCTGGCCCAACCCCAGCTCCCTTCCCTTCCTTCCTCCCTGCCTATCCTCCTTGCCCCCTCAATGGGCTTTAAACTCTTCTGGCCCCTCCTCTTGTTCTGCCTCTTCCCTGGCCACCTTTTCTGCTCCTCCTTCTGCCACCACCTCAGCCTAAACTGCTCAGTGACCGCTACCATAGGAGGATCTGTGGCCTCGGGTCCAGGTGTCACACACAGGGTACCTGAGCCTAGTGGGGCAGTGACTTCAGTGGGGCATCCCCCTCTGGCAGCATCTGCATGGTCCCTGCCTGAGGTGAGTGCAGTGGGACAGGCAGCCACAGATGAGTGCTAGAAGCCCCTCCCACTGCCACCCCAGGGTCAGGGCGTATGGAGGACCTGGAGAGCTAATGAGAAACAGATCAAATGGTCCCTATTTAGCAAAATATGTCTGCTAAGTCCTGTTCTCTGACAAGGATTTATGAACTCTATTATAACCTTATGGGACCATGGATGTTTGTGTGGTTAGACATTGCCCAAATGGACATTATGCGGCACATGACTGTAAATGGTTCTGGAACAACTGAATATCCCTGTGCAAAAGGGGGAAGGAGGAGAAAAAATATTTTGTCCACAGCTCACAGCATATATAAAACTTCAATAAAAATGGATCATAGACCTAAATGTAAAACCTGAAACTATAAAACTTCTAAGAGAAAAACTTTGTGACCTTAGCTTAGGTGAAGATATCTGAGATACAACACCAAAGTTACAGTCCTTGAAAGAATGTGATGTTTAAGGTTGTGTGTCAACCTGACTGGGCCATGATTCTCAGTAGTTTGGCAGTTAGGCAGCCGTATGATGTTGTGATCACTACCATGATGAGATTTGATATAGTGTGATCACCTCCATGATGGGATCTGCTGTGAGTAGCCAGTCAGTTGAAAGTGAGTTTCCTTGGGCGTGTGGCCTGCACTGAATATAAGTGGATGTTCTGGCAAGGCTTGTGGGCTTTTGCTCACTCTGGATCCTGCAGTTGGCTCCTGTTCGTCTGACCTCCAGTTCTTGGGACTTGAGCTAGCAGCTTACCTGTGGTCTTGCGTGCTGATCTTGGGATTTGTTGATCTTCGCAGCCTGTGAGCAAGAGCCCTGCTCTGTGACCTGCCAGTCTTGGATTTGCCAGCCTCTGGGGCTACGTGAATTAGGAGAAGCCTCTATCCTGACCCACGGGCTTGGAATGTTCCAGCCTCAACAACTGCGTGAGCCATTTCCTTGATATAAATCTCTGTATATTCTTATTTATACACTTTACTGGTTTTGCTTCTCTAGTGAACTCGGCCTAAGACAGAACATATTGATAAATTCGACTTTTTCAAAATTAAAAACTTGTAGTCTTTGAAAGACATGGTTAAGAGAACGAAAAGAAGCCAGACTGAGAGAAAATATTTGCAGATCTCATGCCTGATACAGGACTTTTATTCAGAAAATATAAAGAACTCGCAAAACTCACTGATGAGAAAACAATGATTCTACTTATAGGAAATTTCTAGAATAGTCAAGTGTATACACACCTAAGTTTATTAGTGTTTAACAGGGGTGGATAGGTGGGAAGGAGAAAGGGTTTCTCATTGTTTAGGGGACACTGATTTCCTCCTGGAATGAAGATAGACCCACATACCTCACACCATATACAAAAATTATTTACAAAAAAAATGAGTCAAAATGGATCCAAAGACTGTCCAAAGATGTACGACCTAAAACCTTAAAATTCTTAGAAGAAAATGTCCAGATACTGCTTTGAGACCTACTTCGGAACAACGGATTCTTAGACACGACACCAAAGGTACAGGCAACAAAAGACAAATAGATAAATGGGATCTCATAAAAACTGAAGACTTATGTACATCAAAAGACTTTGTCAACAAAGTGAAGAAACAACCCACCTACAGACGGAGAAAACTTGGGGGAACTATATAATGGGCAAGGGTCTAATATCCAGAATATATAAAGTACTTCTACAACTTAACAAGATAAGGACAAACAATCAAAAAATGTGCAAAGGACCTGAATAGACTTTTCACCAAAGAGGATATTCAGATGGCCACCAAACACATGAAAAGATGCTCAGTGTCTTTAGCCATCAGAGAGAAGCATGTCAAAACCACAACGAGATACTATTTCACTCCCACTAGGATTAAAAAAAAAGAAAATAACAAATGTTGGTGAGGATGTGGAGAAATTGGAATCCTTGTCCATGGCTGGTGGGAATGCAGAATGGTACAACCATTGTGGAAAACAGTGTGGCAGTTCCTTAAAAAACTAAAAATAGAACTACCATATGACCCAGCAATATACCCATAGGACTTGAGGGTAGTGGCAACAAACAGACATATGTATACCAGTGTTCATTGCAGCACTTTACACCATAGCCGAAAGGCGAAAACAACCTAAGTGTCCATCTACGGATGAATGGATGAACAAAACGTGGTACATACATACAATGGAATGCAACTCAGCCAGAAAGAGAAATGAAATCCTGATATACACGACAACATGGATGAATTTTGAAGACATTATGCTAAGTGAAATAAGTCAATCACAACAGGACAAATATTGTATGATCTCACTTATATAGAATGACAAGAATAGGCAGATACACAGAGACCAAAGTTTATTAGTGGATAGCTTCTAGGAAGGGGAGAGAGGGGGTGAAGGAGAGCCATTGTTTGGGAAGCAGTGAATTTCTGTTTGTGGTGATGGGAAATTCGGCACAGATTCAGGGTAATGGTTATACAACCAATTAATGTAATTGGTGTCACTAAGCTGTACAACTGAAAAGTGTTGAATTGGCAAGTGTTGTGTTATATATATTTTAACATCAACAAAAAAAGAGCATCTGCTCTTGTTGCTTAATGTACTATAACCAAACACCTCACAGGGTTTGTTTTCTTGATTTGGAAGTGTATGGTCATGATTTCATGAGACATCTCATGTCAGTTGGCCTAATACTGTTTTTTCACTGTTGCTGTTCTACCTCCTAGTTCGTTGTTTGGTGCTTGGGGTCTTAAAAGCTTTCAGGCAGTCATCCAAGCTACAATTGGTCTCCGTTCACCTGGAGTAGGATTGGTAGAAGGAGAGTCAGGAATTGGAGGAGGAAATAGAATGTGTGTCTGGTTGCCCTTGTGAACAGCCACCTCTTGTGCCATGAGACCAGAAGAACTGGATGGTGCCCAGCTACCATTACTGAACGTTTTGATCAAAGATTCTATAGAAGAATCCTGATCAGAAGGGGGGAAATGTAGAACAGAATTTCAAATTTTCAATGGAATCCAGACATTTAGGAGCCAGTGAGACTGGATGAACCCCCAAAACTATTGCCATGAGATAATCTTTAAACCTTAAGCTTCAAATGAAAACTATCCCCTGAAGTCTTCTTTGAACCAAACAGTAGTTTAGTTTAGTTAGTAAAGTGTGTCTGTCTTGAGCATTGTGCTCTTTTAAAGAATTTTCTGTGTGAAAGGTTAGATGAGAAGCTTAGGGGGAAGTGAGTTTATGTTAGTGGTGTCAGTGTCACTGAATTGTACATGCAGAAATTGTTGAAATGGTATATCATTTGCTGTGTATATTTTCACCTAAATAAATATAATAATAAATCATTTACCAAAAAAAATGAGTGATGTAAAAATTTGGAAACAGATAATGGTGATGGTTGAATAATATGATGAAAGTAAGTAATGTCACTGGATTGTACATGTTAAAAATTAAGATGGCAAATGTTTCGTTACATATATATTTACCACAATAAAAAAATAAAATGAAAAAGGGCAAAATTTTGGAAACTTCACCAGTGAAGACATATAGATGGCAAATATGCACATCAAAAGATGCTTAACTTATACGTTCTTTCAAACCAAAACCAAACCGGTTGCTGTCAAGTCAATTCCAACTCATAGTGGCCCTATAGAACAGAGTAGAACTGCCCCATAAGGTTTCCATGGAGTGGCTGGTGGATTCAAACTGCTGACCTTTCGGTTAGCAGCTGAACGCTTAACCACTGCGCCACCAGGGCTTCTTGTAAGTTGTTAGGGAAATGCAAAAAAAAAAAAAAAAGCCACAATGAGATACCACTATACATCTAGTAGATTGGCTAAAATTGAAAAGACTGACTGTCTTAGTTATCTAGTGCTGCTGTAACAGAAATACCACAAATGAGTGGCTTTAGCAAACAGAAATTTATTTTCTCACAGTTTAGGAGGCTAGAAGTCCAAATTCAGGGTGCCAGCTCTAAGGGAAGGCTTTCTCTCTGTGCTGGCTCTGGAGGAAGGTCCTTGTCTCTTTAGCTTTGGTTTCCTTGTTCCTTGGAGGTCTCCATGTGTCTTGACATCTATCTCACCCCATCTCTGCTTCTTTGTTGCTTGTTTAATCTCTTTCATATCTCAAAAGAGATTGACTGAAGACATACCCTATACTAATCTTGCCTCATTAACATAACAAAGACAACCCATTCCTAAGTAGGGAATAACCACATACATAAAAATTAGGATTTAGAACACATTTTAGGGGGACACAATTTAATCCATAACATTCCACCCTTTGGCTCCACCTAAAATTCATGTCCTTGCCACATGCAAAACACATTCACCCCATCACATCATTCTAAAATCAACTCCAAGTTCAAAATGTCATCTTGTGAATCATCTAAATCAAATATGAGTGAGGCTTCAGGCATATTCCATCCTAGGGCAAAATACCTCTTCATTTGTGAACTTGTGAAATCTAGACTACAAGTTAACTGTTTCCAAAGTACAATGGTGGAACAGGTACAGGGCAGACATTTCCATTACAAATGGGAGAAAATGGAAGGAAAGAAAGGATAACAGGTACCAAGCAAGTCCAAAACCCAGCAGAACAAATTACATTAGCTCTCAAGACTTGAAAATAATCCTCTGTTCTCTAAGACCATCTAGGCAATGGCCCCACCCTCCAGACTGGGTGCTGGCCACACCCTCTGGATTCTGAGTGGAGGTCCCTCGGCCCTAGGCTTGAGCCTGCCTTCCAGGCCCTCTGGGATGGCAACTCTGGTACCTTGGCTTTGAGTGGCCCCATTCTCCTAATCTATCTGAGTGATGACCCCACACCCTCAGCCTCAGCAGGCCCCAGTCTTCTGCCCCTTGGGCATGGCAGCCCCACCCCCTCAGCTTTGGGAAGCGACCCCATACCCCTGGCACACCTTAATGACAGCACCACGCTCCAGAACTGAGTTGGTGAAGATCAGACTCTTCGAAACCTAGGAGGCTGTGGCCCACCCTTTGAGAGCCAGGAGACCATATCCCCACCCTTTGAAACCAAGAAGGCCCTGCTTCCTATCCTCCTTCCAGCAGTTCTCCTGATCTCCAGGCTGCTCCAGAATTGGTCCTTTTCTTTTCTTGGAGGACAACAGATGTAGCTCCTTTGGCCCGTTTCCTGCCTGTAGCATTCCAAGAGGCAGACAGTGTTCTTTCCTTTAGTTCTTCCTCTGTCCCCTTCAGTCTAAGCTGATGGGTTTTCTGCTATGGTAGTTGGTTAGATCTATAGCCATGTTCCTTAGCAAACATTCTAGGGTATGTGTCCTTAGTTTGTACAACAGAATTTTCCAAATCTTTAAGTTCTGTTTTCATTTTGCACAGTTCATGTTTAAGTCCATCTCTTTCCTCTCACATTTTATTATAAGTGGCAAGGAGAAACTGCGTGGCAGCCTCTTTAAGGTCTTGCCTAGAAATCTCATCAGCCAGATATCCAAGTTCATCACTTATAAGGTTTACCTTTAACCAAACATTTGAACATAATTCAGACAAGTTGTTTGCCACTGCATAAAAAGCATCGCCCTTCCTCCATTGTCCAATCACACATTCGTCATTTCCTCTTAAAGCCTCACCAGAATCACATTTAACATCCACATTTCTAGCAACTTTCTTCGTTGGTGCCGTATGTATTCTCTAAGATGACAGATACTTTCTCTATAGCTCACCAGAACACTCACCAGAATTGCCTTTGATATCCATAATTCTACCAACAGTCTCTTCAAGGCAATCTGGGCTTTTACTATTAGGCACCTTCAAACTCTTCCAGCCTCTACTCATTATCCAGCTCTAAAACTGCTTCCACATTTTAGGTATCTGTTAGAGCAGCAACCTACTCCTAGTACCAAATTCTTAGTTATGTAGTGCTGCTATAACAGAAATATCACCAAGAGGATGGCTTTACCAAACAGAAGTTTATTTTCTCACAGTTTAGGAGGCTAGAAGTCCAAATTCAGGGCACCAGCTCTAGGGGAAAGCATTCTGACTGTGGGCTGTGGGGGAAGGTCCCTGTCTCTTCAGTTTGTTTCCTGGTTCTTTGGAGATCTCCATGTGTCTTGGCATCTATGTTACCCCATCTCTGCTTCTTTGTTGCTTGTTTAATCTCTTTCATATCTCAAAAGAGATTGACTGAAGACATACCCTATACTAATCTTGCCTCATTAACATAACAAAGACTACCCATTCCTAAGTGGAATTATAACCACAGGCATAAAGGTTAGGATTTATAATACATATTTTGGGGAGACACACTGATCACGTGTTTTTTTGGCAAGGATGTACAGGAAATGCAACCCTCATATGTTGCTGGTGGGAATGTAAATGGTACAACCACTTTGGAAAACAGTTTGGCAGTTTCCTAAAAGTTAACAGACACCTACCAATGATGCAACCAATCCACATCTAGGTATTACCCAAGAGAAATGAAAGTGTACCTTCATACAAAAACTTGTACATAAATGCCCATAACAGCTTTATTTGTAATAGTCAAAAACTGAAAATGACTCAAATTCATATCAACAGGTGAATGAACAAAATGTGTATATCCATACAATGAAGAACTAGTCGTCAATATAAAGGGATGAACTATTGATACACTCAACAACGTGGATAGATCTCAAAATAATAAGTTAGAAAAAGAGTATGTACTGTATTATTCTATTTATGTAAAATTCTGGAAAACGCAAACTAATCTATAATGACAGTAAACAGATCAGTGTTTGAGGGGGCGGCTTGGAGGAACAGGATGAGGCCTTACAAAGGGCATGAGGAAAGTTTTGGAGGTGATGGTATATGTTCATTATTTTGCTTATGGTGATAGTTTCATGGATATGTACATATTTCAGACTTATCTAATTGTGCCCTTTAAATTTGTACATTTTATTGTATGTCAATTATACCTAAGCAAAGCTGTTAAAAAATGAAATTAAAAAATTAGAAATATTCCTAACAAACATTTCTTGAATGGCTACTATGTTGTAGTCTCTGTGCTACATGCATTATATATTTTATCTCATTTAATCCTCACAATAACCCTGTGAAGTGGTTCTTATCTCCATTTTACATATGAGAGCACTGAGGATAAGATTAAATTAAAATATCCAATCCTAGACAATAAAACAGTCCTGAACTTTTTTTTAATTGTTGTAGTTAAATGAGGTTTACATTTCAAGTTAGTCTCCCATACATAATTTTTTTTTTTAACATACATTGTTATGAGGCCCCAACCACTCACCCCATTCTGCGACAGCACACTCCTCCCCTCCGCCCCTGATTCCCCATGAACATTCAACCAGTTCCTAACTCTCTCTGCCTTCCCCTGTCACCTCTGGACAGAAGCTGCCCCTTTGGTCTCTTACATCTACTTGTCTAAGAGGCACATTCTTCACAAGTATCACTTTATGTCCCACAGTCCAGTCCAATCCCTGTTTGAAGAGTTGGCCTTGGAAATTGTTTTAGTTCTGGGGTGATGGAGAGACCAGGGGCCATGCTTTCTGGGCCGCCTCCAGTCTTAGTCAGACCATTAAGTCTGGTCTTCTTACTAGAATTTGAGTTCTGCATCCCATCGTTCTACTGCTCCATCAGGGACCCTCTGTTGTGTTCCCTGTCAGGACGTTCATTGGTGGTAGCCGGGCACCATCTAGTTCTTCTGGTCTCAGGCTGATGAAGTCTCTGGTTTATGTGGCCCATTCTGTCTCTTGGGCCAATACTTTCCTTGTGTCTTTGGTGCTTCGTTCTCCTTTACTCCAAGTGGTTGGGACCAATTGATGCATCTTAGATGGCCGCTTGCAAGCTTTTAAGACCCCAGACGCCACTCACCAAAGGAGGATGCAGAACATTTTCTTAATAAGGTTTGTTATGCCAGTTGACATAGATGTCCCCGAAAGCATGGTCCCCAGACCCCACATCCCTGCTACTCTGTCTCTCAAAGTGTTTGATTGTATTAAGGAAACTTCTTAGCTTTGGTTTAGTCCAGTTGTGCTGGCTTCCTCTGTAGTGTGTGCTGTCCTTCCCTTCACCTAAGCAGTCCTGAAATTTCAAAGGAAAATTACCCAAGTTCTCCCAACCAGTAAATGGAACAGCCAGGATTCAAACCCAGGCCACTCTAATTTCAGAATCCATACTTTTTTTTACTATACCAACTTTTTTTTTAATCCCCAGTAGTGGGACCCTTTAAAAAGTGAGATATGGAACCACAGTATATAAAATCAGTAAAATTAGAGCTGCTCTGGTTGACACAAGGACCTCACCGGCATCTCCTTTAGCAGCTCCTGTAGCACGTCCTATGAAACTGAAAAACTTTGGAGAAAATAGTAAATACTAAATAAATACTTACTGACCTACTGATTCTAGGTGAGTCCCAGTTCTTTAATTAATCAAAGATTAATGAAAGGTGATAGTTTACCAGGACCCACCTGATGGCATAATCCTCCCTCCTTCATTGTTGTTGTTGTTAGGTGCCACTGAATGGGTTCGGACTCATAGCCACCCTGTGTACAAAGAACAAAGCATTACCTGGTCCTGCACCATCCTCACAGTTGTTGCTATGTCTGAGCCCATTGTTGCAGCCACTGTGTCAATCCATCTCGTTGAGAGTTTTCATCTTTTTCACTGACCCTCTACTTTACCAAGCATGATGGCCTTCTCCAGGGATTGGTCCCTCCTGATAACAAGTCCAGAGTACAAAAGATGAAGTCTAGCCGTCCTCACGTCTAAGGAGCATTCTGGCTGTACTTCTTCCAAAACAGATTTGTTCATTCTTCTGACAGCCCATGTTATATTCAATATTCTTCGCCAACACCATAATTCAAAGGCATCAGTTCTTCTTTGGTCTTTCTCATTCATTGTCCAACTTTTGCATGCATTTGAGGCAATTGAAAATACCCTTCAGTAAAAGTTTTCCTTTTTTTGAGACTCATACTTTACCCAGCATCGTACGTTCCCCCTATACCATTTGCTGATTAACATCTTTTAATGTTTGTATTAGTTTTTTGTTGCTGCTGTAACGAATTACAAGAAGCTTAGTGGCTTAAAAATACACAAATTTATTATCTTACAGTTCTGTAGGTCAGAAGCCTGATTTGGGTCTTCCTGGGCTAAAATCAAAGTGTCAGCAGGCTACATTTCTTTCTAGGGGCTCTAAGGGAGTACCTTTTGCCTTGCCTTTTCCAGCTTCTACAGGCTGCTCGCATCCCCTTGGCTTCAACTTCTAGAGACCACCTGCATTCCTTGGTGCACATCACCCCTCCCCCATCTTCAGAACCTACAGCATTGCATCTCTTTGACCTTTCTCCCAAAGTCACACTTCCTCTCGCTTTTCTTCTGCCTCCCTTTTCCACTTCTAAGGACCCTTATGATTATATTGAGCCCACCCAGATAATACAGAATAATATCCCCATCTCAAGGCCCTTAACTTAATCACATCTTCAGAGTCTCTTTTGCCATGTAAGGCATCTTCACAGGTTCTAGGGATTAAGGACATGGACATCTGTGGGGAGGGGGTCATTATTTTGCCTACTACAATATTCATCAATATCCTATACTCAGTGTTCTTTGATAGCTTGGACACCAGCTGCTTTTATCTATTCTTCATTCCACTTCAGCTACCCACTTCAATATCCATACCGTAGATCTACTAACAGCCTAAAATAACTCTTCCTCTGAAATCTTAAAGTTTTAATAATTATCTTCTCTGTCTGTTAACACCCTATCCTTCTATCTTTTTTATTGCACAGTCCCACTATATCTGTTGTATAATTGGTTAGAGGCACAGGGTTGCATGGGGGAAATAATGGACTTTCTGGAGGAAGAGATGCCTGAGCAGAATTTTGAAAAGCGGCCTTAGGTTTGATCAAGGCTCTCCTGCTTACTAATTGTGTGACATTGGGAAAGTCACTTAACTTCCTTCTCTGATCTTCAAGATCTTCATGTGAAAAATGAGGCTAATTTTTTTATGAGGTTGTTGTAAGAATAAGTGATAATATATAAAATACCTATCTCATAAAGGGCATTCAGTATAAGGTACCTCTTATTATTGCCTTATTGACATCCTCATTTTATCCCATTTGTAAGGATGTGTTATCTCATTAAGATACATGGCCTTATGAGACAATAGTGCTAGATTTTTTCTGGTCCCCCGTTTCTATTCTAAATTCTCCAAGCAGCACATCTCTCTTAGTATGCAGCCTCTGCTTCTATTTCTTCTTTAGCATAGGCTTTATCTGGGCTCAGGTCTTGTTTTGTCCTATAGTTAGACACTGCATTGATTATGATTTTCTGACTGATACTTTTAAAAATTAGTCTAGCTGGGTATTAACTGTTGAAAAATTACTTTTTAAAATATTTATCAAGCAAATTGGCCTAGAGCAGGGCACTTAGTAGGTATTCAATAAGTGTTCATTGAGTGTAGTCATGCAACTTTTTAGATTGATACCACCGTAAATGTACCGTCTCTAAATTCATCTGAGACTACAGTGTCAATCAATAATCCTACTCTGTGACTCAGCCAACTGTCCCACACCCTGCCGTGCCTATATGAAACCTTCACTGCTTTCCTTGAGAAACCACTCCCACTCCCTTCTCCCTTAGCAAATATTGTACCTTCTTCAAAGAGGAAATAAGATTCATATGGCAGGAACTTCCACAACTTCCCCCAGGAATTTATCAGTATGTACGCTCATCTCAATTTTCCTCCTTTCTAGGTAGAAAAAAATACTTCTGTCCGAGGCAAATCCTTCCACTTAGGTTTTGGGTCCTATCCTATTCTGTCTCTTCAGGGCCCTTAACTCATTAGTTTTCCACTCTGTATCCTGTATTATTATTTTCACCTTCTCTATTAGCTCTTTCCCCTCATCATATAATAGCTACTATTAATTAAATCCACCACCCATCTGTCAGTTTGTCATAGTGTGGTGGTTTATGTGTTGCTGTGATGCTGGAAGCTATGCCACCAGTATTTCAAATGCCAGCAGGGTCACCCATGGTGGACAGGTTTCAGCTGCACTTCCAGACTAAGACAGACTAGGAAGAAAGGCCTGGAAATCTACTTCCAAAAATTAGCCAGTGAAAACCTATGGATCACAACAGAACATTGTCTCACTCACTTGCTTTGGACAGTCATCAGGAGGGCTTAATGGCTGGAGAAAGATACCATGTTTGGTGAAGTAGAAGGCCACTGAGGGTGAGAGAGACCCTCAAAGAGATGGATTGACACAATAGCTGCGACAGTGGGCTCAAACATGCCGGCGATTGTGAGGCTGATGCAGGACCAGGCAGCATTTCCTTATGTTGTATACAAGGTCATCATGAGTCAGCACTGACTTGATGGGAGCTGTCTATGTATCTTATATATCTGCGTATCTAGATAGATAGATAGTTATCTAAATAGATATAAATAGATAGATCTTATCTATCTATCTATAAAGAAGCCCTGGTGGCGCAGTGGTTAAGTGCTCAGCTGCTAACTGAAAGATTGGCAGTTCACACCTTCCAGCCGCTCCACAGGAGAAAGATGTGGCACTGTGTTTCCGTAAGGATTTACAGTCTTGGAAACCCTATGAGGCAGTTCTACTCTGTCCTATAGAGTCACTGAGCCAGAATTGATTCGATGGCAGTGGGTAGGTGGTAGGTATCTATATATCTTATATAAGATATGTATATATAAGCCTTTGCTATTTTAGTTATAGACACTTTATCCATCTTATGTAATTCTCACAACAATCCTGCAAGGTTTTTACTTATTTTATAGGTAGGAAAACTACATTTCAGAGAGATTAAATAACTTTCCTAAAATTATGCAGCTATTAAGTGGCAGAGTCTGGATTCAAATCTAGGCCTTGTCTAATTCCAGCATTCACACTCTTTCCTTTAGTTCTTGCAGTGTTCCTATGCAAAACTCTCCCATATCTAAAACACGAAAAACTCCCTTGATTGTGCATATCCCTCTAGAAATGTTTTTCCTCTTTTTACAGCCAGTTTTTTGTTCTCACTTCCTCATCTTCCCAATGCACTATGGCTGCCTCCATTATACCACAGAAACCACTCTCACTGAGGTTGTGAGAGTTTTCCTAGTTGCCAAGTAGAATGATACTCTCTTTTTAAAAAATCTTTTTAGCTTTCATGTTATTCTTTGAATACACAGTACATTAGTATGGTTCAAAATGCAAAAAATATACAGTGATAAAAAGGTTCACTCTACCCCAGCCCTCAAACTCCTCACTTCCCCTCACTAGAAGTAACCAGTGCTACCAATTTGTTTTGTTTCTTTCCAGATATATTCAGTGCATATGTGAGCAAATACATTTGCTTATTCTCCAAACACTCAAACATACCCTTTTCTTACACTAATAGTATCCTACTATACACACTGTTTATCTTGTATTCTTTACATAGCAATGTTTTTTCATACAGTAAGTATTTATTGAGCACCTACTGTGTACCAGGCACTATTCTAGGCATGGAGGATCCAGAAGTAAACATAATAGACAATCTTTGCCCTCATAGAGCTTTCCTTCTAATGAAGGGAAAGAGATAATAGATATACAAGTCGTCCCTCAATATCTGTGGGGGATTGGATCCAGGACCCCTGTGGATACCAAAATTCATGGATGCTCAAGTCTCTTGCATACAATGGCGTAGTACTTGTATATAAAGCTAGAACTAGGGGCAGCCACTGCGAGGTACCCACTGCACAAGTTCTGGTTCCCATCTGGATGGAGGGTAGGGGGAGAAGAGGGCCTCATTTTTCCTGGCTGCCCCTTTCCTGCGCGAGGAAGTGGTGGGACCTTGTGGGCACCCCAGCAGGTAAGGCAGTCACTGAGGAACACCCAAGCCTGAAGGGCAGGGGCCAATCCGCAGATCGGAGTTAGCTTTTAGAACACAGGCAAGCGACGTTTTCCTAATTGCTTCTTTGTTTTTGGAACTTTCTGGAATTTTTTTTCGAATATTTTCAATCAGCAATTGGTTAAATCTACAGATGGCGGAACCCACAGATATGGAGGGCAGACTGTAGTATGTTAGATACAGGTCTGATGTTCAGCTGATAAGTAACAAAATAGGGTACATGCTAGTTTCTGTTCTGATTAGTCAATGCCCCTGCGTGTTTATTCCATATGGACAGCCCTTCCTCCCTACCTCTTGACTTGTCCAACTCCTGCTTGCCTTTCTAATTTCTATTCAGACGTAATTTCCATTCAGAAAACCTACCCAAACCACTCCCAAATGTGATTTGGGAACCCCAGTTGATGATTTCCATCTGGGTTTACCCCATCATAGGATGTGTCAGCTTTATTGAAAACATTTGTCTTTCTTCTCAAGTTGATGCTGATCTTCTTAAGGACAATGTCGTTTGACTTTGTACTCAGAATTTATTCATTCATTCATTCTACAATATATACGGAGCACATATATGTATGTTAGGCTATCCCTGGTGCTTATGATGGTGATGAACAGATAAGGTTACTCTCCTCATAGACCTTATATAGTAAGATATCAGTAGACCTTCAAGTTCTCATGGAATGCAGACTTTCTGGAGCCACGGAGGCTGGACGAACCCTTAAAACTATTTCCCTGAGATAATCTTTAAACCTTAAACCAAAAATATACCCTGTGGTCTTCTTAAAACCAAACAGTAGTTTAGCTTTACTAGTAAAGAATGTCTGCCCTGAAAAATATTAGCCCATGAGACAGAAAGGGCCACATAAACCAGAGACTCCATCAGCCTGAGACCAGAAGAACTAAATGGTGCCCGACTACCACCAATGACCACACTGACAGGGAATGCAACAGAGAGTCCCTGATGGAGCAGGAGAAAAGTGGGGTGCAGAACTCCAATTCTAGTAAAAAGACCAGACTTACTGGTCTGACTGAGACTGGAGGGAACCCGGAAGACCCGGCCCCCGGACTCTCTGTTAGAGAACTGAAACCATTCCCGAAGCCAACTCTTCAGACAAATATTAGACTGAACTATGGGACATAAAATGATACTCGTGAAGAGTGTGCTTCTTAGCTCAAGTAGATACGTGAGACTAAATGGGCAGCTCCTGTCTAGAGGTGAGATGAGAAGGCCAAAAGGGACAGGAGCTAGTTGAATGGACATGGGAAATCTGGGGTGGAAAGGAGGAGTGTGCTGTCACATTATAGGAAGAGCAGCTAGGGTCACATAGCAATGTGTGTATAAATTTTTATATGAGAAACTGGCTTGAAGTGTAAACTTTCACTTAAAGCACAATTTTAAAAAAACGTCTGCCTTGAACGTTGTGCTCTTTTAAGATCTACCTATATGGGATCAAACTGACAACAGTAATTCAAAAGATTAGATAGGAAACTTAGGGGGCAGTGAGTTTATGTTAATGGGGGAGGAACAACTTTATGTTAATGGGGGAGGGTGAGAATGGTTGCATAACTCGAAGAATATAATCAGTGTCACTGAATTGTCCATGTAGAAATTGATTTGGTGTATTTTCTCAGCAACAACAAAAATAAAAAAATTTAAAAAAGATATCAGTAATCCTTAAATGAATAGACAAATTGAATTATAGAATCATGGGATGTTAGCTCTGGAAGGGACCTTAAAGTTCTGATTTTCCTTTTCTTCCATTGGAGCCAACTTTTCTTCAACATAGTAAATACGATATTTGTATAATACTTAACCTTTGAGAGTATTTTCATGAATATCAGTTTGTATACTATTTTCACAAATATAATTTGTGTGATCATTACAACAACCTAATGAAGTAAGCAGAGCGGGGAATTATTATCTTTATAAATGAGGAAAGTGAGGCTCAGAAAGATGGACTGAATTTATTTAAAGTCACAATAACTAGTAAATTGTGGATCAATCAGTGGAGTCTATGTAATTCCCAGTGCAATGCATTTCCACCTCACTTTGCTGCTTTAATGGCTCTGATATATGGACATTCAGCTTGTGTTTGGGCATTCCTTTCATTGTTAGAAAGTTTTTATGTTAAATCTTCTCATTGGCATTGAGTTGCCTCTGGAAGAAGTCAAAAGTAGCACTTCTTCCCTATGACCAAAATCAAACAAGTTGCCGTCAGTCGATTCCGACTCATGTGTTACAGAGTGGGACTGTGCTCCATAAGGTTTGCAGGGCTGTAACCTTTTGGAAGCAGATCGCCAGGCCTTTCTTCTGAAGTACCTCTGCCAGCTCTTTACATATTTGTTGTTGTTGGTTGCCATCAAGTTGGCTCTCAACTCATGGTGACCCTGTGCACAATGGAATGAAACACTGCCTGGTCCCACGCCATCCCCTTCATCAGTTTCAGATTGGACCATTGTGATCCATAGGATTTTCATTAGCTGATTTTCACAATTATATCTCCAGGCCTTTCTTCCTAGTCTGTCTTAGTCTGGAAGTTCTGCTGAAACCTGAACTGTTCAGCATCATAGCAACACACTCCACTAACAGACGGCTGGGGGTGTGCCTGGGATACATTGGCTGGAAATTGAACCTGGATCTCCCACATGGAAGGCAAGAATTCTACCACTGAACAACTAGCACCTCATCCTTATATATTTACAAGACCCTAAATCTCTCTTCAATCACTCCTTTTATGGCATGGCTTCCTAACTTCTCCACTAGCTAGTCTAACTTGCTGCCCTACATTAGATCAGATGATAACATGATTTTATAATCTTTCGTTTAGAGTTCCAGTGGTTGTCACAGTTTAGTTTACACCAGAACCACTGTCATGGATTGAATTGTGTCCCCCCAAAATATCTGTCAACTTGGCTAGGTCATGATCCCCAGTGTTGTATGATTGTCTACCATTTTGTCATCTGATGTGATTTCCCTATGTGTTGTAAATCCTATCACTCTGATGTAATGAGATGGATTAGTGGCAGTTACATTGATGAGATCTAAAAGATTAGATAGTGTCTTAAGCCAGTCTCTTTTGAGATATAAAAGAGAGAAGCGAGCAGAGAGACATGAGGACCTCATACCACCAAGAAAGCAGTGCCGGGAGCAGAGGGTGTCCTTTGGACCTGAGGTTCCTGTGCTGATATGCTCCCAGACCAAGGGAAGACTGATGATAAGGACTTTTCTCCAGAGCTGACAGAAGGAGAAAGCCTTCCCCTGGAGCTGGCACTCTGAATTCGGACTTCTGTCTTACTGGACTGTGAGAGAATAAACTTCTCTTTGTCAAAGCCATCCATTTGTGGTATTTCTGTTACAGCAGCACTAGATGACCAAGACAGACAACCACGTAATGTGCTTGTTTAAAATGCAGATTACAGGCCCCATGCCAAGAGATTTCAAATCACTGGATTTGGGATGGAACCTAGAAATCTTCATTTTAGCAAGCATCTTAGGTGATGTCCTCCCTGAAACTCAATTCAGGTAGTGATTTTAAGCAAAACAGTCTATTTGGGGGGTGGGGTCATTGTCATTGTATTTTTTCAAATCAAATGTTCTGATCTTTGCTCTTTTTATCCCACTGAAAGGAACTGCTAGTTGAATATGGGGCAAGTTTAGTAAATTTCAGTCAGAGATGTGATGAAGCTGAATCGGGGCTAGTCTTAAGCTAGAGTAAGGCTGACTGAGCAGGAACAGAGCTGCCTTAATTAGGATCCTGGGTAGAGTGTAATTCATTTGCAGCATGCCAGTTTTTTAGGAAGGACTTGGGTTTTATTCTACTTCTGAGTGGCCACTCACCATTCCACTGCTGCCTCTAATCTCCCAACTCCCTTCTTTTCCCATTTTCTTTTTAATTTTTCCTTCTGTATCTATAAGATGGAGAGGAGACAACACTAGACTAGGTTCACATTCTGGTTCTCTGCCACTTACTAGTTGTATGATCCCAGAGTTCTTTAATTTCTGTACATCTCCATTTTTTTCACTTGTAAAATGAAAAGAAAAATAATGCAAGCGCTTATTGGGTTGGTTCCCTTCCTTTGCTTCTCCCTTGCCTTCCATAGCCCCTTTCCCTTTCTATGTATCTCCTAACCTCTCCCCAGTCTCTAGTTGTAGGTAGTAGCCATCAATTTAGTCTCCAGCTTGATGTCATACATCACATCTTGATTTGTCAGGGAATATAAGAACCATATTTAGAAGGAATCGTAGAGATCATCTAGGCCATCCCATCAGCATTGTTCCTGTCTTCTTTACTACCATATCCCCACAGTGCTTTGCACATAATAGGCAGTCAATTATAATTTGGATGAATAAATGAATGAATGAATGAAAAATGAACCAATATCATCTGATGCAAAATCTTTATAATAATCTGAACTTTCTATGTCCCCCTCAACTACTAGACACAGAGATCAATGACAGGGATTATGCCTTACTCATCACTATATTTTTAATACTTACCATAAGATCTTACTTGCAAATGAATGATTGAAATGTATAAAATGGGTGGTCACATTTTGCTTTAGTATTTCCAAAGATAGAGAACTTTTACCTTTCAAGGTAATCAAATAAAAAGCAACCAACTGTTTCATTCATTAGTCTGACATCTCAAATGGTGAGATAGTGATCCTTGAGTGTCTGAATGAAATGTTATGAGGCTTATCCATGGTTTTCTTACAACTTCAAGACCCCAGTCATGTCCTTATACCTCCATGCTTGATGGTGGGAAAGTTCACAAGCTTGTGAAGAAGATAGCATGTAGTACGTTGATAAGAACAGATAGTGTAGCAACTGATCTCAAGCAAAAACCTGAATAGGCCAACTAGCTGTCTGCTGTCACAGAAACTTCTGTGGCAATGAGGCTCGGAGTCCAGGTGTGCCACTAGACCTGGAACTAAGATGATTAGTAAAAATGTAAAGTCTGGGAGAAATGAAGTCTTGATTCATGCGACAGTATAGGTGGAGCTTGAAGGCATTATGCTGAGTGAAGTAAGCCAGTCACAAAACAACAAATGTTGTATGACCTTACTTATTTAAAAAGACAAGAAAGGGCAAATGTATAGAGACTAAAGTTTATCAGTGGTTACCAGTGGCAGGAGGGAGGGGGGAAAGGGGAGTTAACAGTGATGGAAAATTCACATTGATTAAGGGTAGGGTTGCACAGCTGATTGTTGTAATTGCTGTCAGTAAGTTGTACACTTGTAAAAAGTTGAATTGGCGAAAGTTATGTGATAGATAAAAAAATTTAAAAACTGCTGAATAATGATACAAGGCAGAAGACATCTTTAATTTCTAAAGGCTTAGTATCTAAATTGAGTTCTTAGAATAGAAAGATGAGAGATGGTAGGACGAATGGAACTAAAATAGCACCTATAAAATGTATTGCTTTTATTTGCTAAATGTCTCTCCATGGTAGACTGTGCCCTCCTCAAAGTCTGCGACTGGGCAAGTGCCAGGACTAAGTATGCATTTAGTGACTATGTGGGTGATTAAGCAAGCCACACTGCAGTTCTTGCTCTTTGTTGCTATGACTCACCAAACCTCAAGTGCTGTGATACAACTGGTGTGATGAGAGATACTTTGCCTCAATTAATAATAATAATAATTATTATTATTATAGCTATGATTATAGTGGCTACCATTTCTATAAAGCTTACTATATTGCAGGCCCTCTCCTAAGTGTTTTTATGTAGAGCAAGCTAATTTTTAATACTCATAACAACCCTATGAGGTAGTTATTATTATCATCACAAATGAAGAAACTGAGGCACAGATACATAATCTGCCATAGCTAGCAAATAGCAGGGCTGGAATACAACTTAGGCATCCTGATTCCATAGTCTGTCTGTTAACCATTATACTATGCTTTCCTCCAGCTGTGCTTTTTGCTTGTCCAGCATGCTTTCCTTTACCTATACTTTCGGTATTGTCATCCTTCTTTCTTGTGGGGAAACCACTCCATGTAGTTGAAATAGAGCTGACCTGTTTTCTTCTTACTCTCACACGCGGGCACGTGAGAGGCCTGGCTGATGGACATACCCTGTGTCCTGGGGTCAATCAAATGCACATGCTTTTGGCTGGTGTTGCTAGTCATAAGGATTACATGAGCCTAAGGTAGCCAGTGGCTATTCATTCCACATTTAACAAACATTTACTGAATGCCAAGTCCTGGTGTCACAAAGATTAAGTGCTCAGGCTGCTAACTGGAAAGTTTGGTTGTTTGAACCCATCAGTTGATTCCACGGGAGAAAGACCAAGTGATCTGCTTCTGTAAAGATTGCAGCCTAGAAATCCCTGTGGGACAGTTCTTCTCATCACATGGGGTCACTATGAGTTGAAATAGACTTGATGGCACCTAACAACAATAACAAGCCCTCTTATGAATAAAGCAAAGATCCCTGCCCTTGTGGTGGCTTGCATTGTAGCACAAAGGGAGACAATGATAAAATAATAGGCAAGTAAATTGTGTAGTGTGTTAGAAAGTAAGTGCTGTAGAAAAAAGGAATGAAAGAATAGGGTTTGAAGGAATTTAGAGTGCTAGAGTGGCCATGGGGAGATGGGACAAGTTTCAGTATTTAATAGGGTAACTGGCTAGACCTCACTGAGAAGGTAATATTTGAGCAGACTTAAAGGAGGGAAGGATGTTAACCAAGCAGATACTTGGAGGGAACAGCTAGAACAAAGACCCTTCGGTAGGATTGTGCCTGGTATGTCTAAGGAGCAGCAATGACTACATGGGGCAGAATAGTAAGAAAAGGTAGTCAGAGAAGTAAGAGGAGGGCCAGATCACAGTGGACCTATGCAAGCCATTGTAAGAGTTTGAACTTTTATGTTGAATGAAATGGGAAACCTTTGGAAGTTTTTGAGTAAAGGAGTGTCAGGATCCAACATATTTTTAAAGGATTACTCTGCTCTGTGGAGAATAGATTGAAGATGGGACAAGTAAGGGTAGAAGCAGATAGACCTGTTAGAAGGCTAATGAAATAATTCAGGTGGAAGATAATGGTGTCTTGGACCAGGGTAGAAATAGTGGAAATGTTGAGAAATGGTCAGATTCTGGAAATATTTTGAAAATAGAACAAGTGTGATTTCCTGGTAGATTAGATGTGGGATGTGAAGAGACTGAAGAGTCAAGGACGACTCCAAGGTTTTTGACCTGAGTAATTGGAACGATGAAGATTGCCATAAATTCAGATGAGGAAGGCTACAGGTGGAACAAGTTTTTTACATGTTAAGTCTGAGGTATTTATTAGACCTTCAAGTGTAGATGATGAGTAGGCAGTTAGATATATGAGTCTGAAGTTTGGAGAGAGATCTTTATCTGAGCTGTAAATTTGAGAGTCATTGGCATATACCTGTTGCCACTGAGTTGCTTCCAACTCATAGTGACCTTATAGGACAAAGTAGAACTGCCCCATAGGGTTTCCAAGGAGCAGCTGGTGGATTTGATCTGCTGACCTTTTGGTTAGCAGCCTAGCTCTTAACCACTGAGCCACCAGGGCTCCCACTGGCGTATTAAAGCAGAGGTACTAATTGAAATAGCCAAGTGTTACTACCATCTGGTAGTCTTTCCTGAACCCCAGCATCCTGATCCTGGTCTAGGTATTCTTCCTCTGTGCTCCTGTAATACCATTTGCTGATCTCTATCATAGCATTTACTCCCTCACTGCTCCTTATTATCTTAATATCGTCAGTACCCAGCCTAGTACCTATCACATTAAAAAAAAGAAAGAAAGTTACCATCAAATTGATTTGACTCACCACAACCTATGAGTTTTCTTGGCTGTAATTATTAAGAAAGTAAATTGTCACGCCTTTCTTCTCCAGTGCTGCTGGATGAGTTCGAACCACCAACCTTTAAGTTAGTAGTCAGGCACAAACTGCACCACCCAGTGACCTCACTTAACACATGGTAAGGGTTTAAATAATGTTTATTGAATGAATGAATGAATCTACCTTAATCAGTGATTTTATCCCTTGGAATTGCTGTTAGAATATTATATTTATCCTGAGGTTGAACATCAACTTTGTTCTACCACAGGGTACTTTATATTTTAATAAGAAAAAAAGCTCAATGTGACCACCATCAACAACACATGAGATCTAATCCTGCTGATCAACATTCCCATTCTCTGAAACGATTATTAAATTTTAGCGCTATTTTCATAGGTAATATCCAGGTTTATTTTTTTCCCCCTGCAAGTTTTACATGAGAAGAGATAAAATACAATACAATACTTTTCCTGGCATAATATTTTGGTGCAGAGACTGGGATTCTATTATGTGGTCCTCGACTTTTGAGCCAAAGAAAGTTCCTCCTAAGATTTTTATCTTTTAGCTGTTCCTCAGTTAAGAATAGTCCCTGGGTGGTACAGATGGTTAAGCACTTGGCTACTAGCTGAAAGGTTGGTAGTTTGAACTTACTCAGAGGCACGTTGGAAGGCAGGCCTGGCAATCTGCTTCTGAAAGGTCCTGACCTTGAAAACCCTGTGGAGTAGTTCTACTCTGCATACATGGGGTAGCCATGAGTCAGAGTCAACTAGACGGCAACCAACAACAACAGCTAAGAATATTTGCATTCATCTTCCAGGACTCTGCTTCCTTGCCTGAAGAAACATTCCAGAACCTTCTTCTTTACCCACATTCTTAGTCTTGAGGGCCCGACATGAACTACAGAGGAGTTCTTGAATCTAAGCCTGGATTAGATGGGGGAAAGCTTCACTAGCTTTTTCTGTTTCTCCTACAGGTCCGCAATAAGCAAGTTTGCTTCTTATGACTCACAGAAGATAGCTTTCCTTTTCCTTGTATACTTTCCTCTGTATACCTTCTGAGCTCTAGCCTGTTTGAATTCTGAGACCAGGCCAGAGTAAATGGACGTTTAGCTCAGATCATGACTGTTTTATAAACAAACTTAAACTCAGTTTAAAAAAGAGAAAAATAAATTATGTTACTTAGATCATGAGAATTTATAAATTCACAATTCACAATTTGGGTATTCTAAAGGTGTTCAGGGAATCTTTCTAAAGAAGAAGTATACATGAGGAGGAACATACTATATAGCAATTTTGTTCCTTGCCTTTGAGGCTAGAGCAGCAAAGGAGTAAACAGCCATATAAGAACAGTGGGCACAAGGAGACGCTGGCCAATTGATGGAATTGTACAGTAAGAATGTAATTCTGATTCAGAAGAGTTGCTGACACCAGAGGTTTTTCCTTTGAAGAACCACTCTTCAGATCTAGTGGATGATTTGAATTCATTTAGAACCCTGAGTGAAGACTTAATAAGAATGTCGTCTATTTGATTTGTGTTTGTATAGAATCAGGTTACTGTAGAATGTAGAGAAATGGTTTTGCTCCAGTTTCTAAACAAAATCAAAAGCATTGTCCTAACTGAATTTGTTTTGACATTCTTACTGCCCCACACAGGTCAAGTTGCAAAATGGAACAAAAGAAGAGAGCTAGAGAGTAATATGAGGCCTTGAACAAAATGTTGTAAACGTTAGGAATGGCATTCTTACTAGCATATGAAACCTTTAAATAAAGAATGTTATGTGGGATATGCATGCATCTCCATGTTAAAAAGGCCATGTTCGAAATAAAATGTCATAGAGCTTAGAAAAGATGAGGATTAAGATCGCCTAAAAATTAGTCTTTTGATTGCTATAAGAGTTTGATTACAGTTCATATGATATATTTATGCATAGGCATTTTTCTTTAGCTCATTTGAGGTTAGGCTTTGCTTGAAATGAGGTTATCTTTAGATGTTGGAATAAGGGAGCTAGCTACAGTTAGTCGGAACACTAACATAATATTATTTTTTGAGCACTTATGGTATGCGAGCCACTATTCTACTTGCTTTATATATACTGACTCATTTAAATGTCATTTCAGTATATTCTGATGACTTAATTCAGTCAGTGCACTCAGCCTCCACGAAGTATCCAGAAAATCTTTTTCATTCTGGAAAAGGATACCTAGGTAGTTTTTTAATGTTTTCAAATAAATCTGAAAACAATTTCAACAACTCCCAAAAATATACATTTGATCACATAACACTATGGTTAATTGAAAACAGCTATGTATAAACTTTTCCTTTTGAAAAGCAGTTTATTACTTGATGTTTATTCTCATGCCTCCCACTCCATGCCATTGATGTAGGCTACTGAATGGAACAGTGTAATTTCTGAAGTCATTTCACAATTATATATTACCCTTTTCTGTGTTTGAACCAGTAACCCAGGTGATAGGTGTTAGCCTACAACATCCATTCTGGCAACATATGTACCTTGCATATGTACACACCATATCTGCGGAGAACTACTTCATCAAAGGAAGCTCTGTATACAGAGGAGTGTGGTATTTTTTTTTCGCCAGTCAATGTTCAAATCTGTGTACTAAGCAACTGCAGTTTTGAATGGATTGGTTATCCATGGTATACAAGACAACTTGTTCTGTGAGTCTTATGCTCCACAGAGTGGTTAGGGGAAAATGAAACTACTGTTTTTAAAGTATAATTATGTTTTATGCATCTTAGATTTTTAAATGAATTTTCCACACAAATCCTTCCCATTTTATATTTTTTTCTACATACAATGCTACAAACATAACAGAAAAAAATTTCAATTTTTTAAAATATACACCAAATCCTCTTGTAGGGATCCAAGTAAAAGAACACTAGAAAACTAGGCTAATGCAAGGGTATCTCTGTAAGTGAATGCCTGGGCTTGGGAAGCCTCATTGTTCTTTAACTATGGTTGTTGGCACAGATGGAGAGCAGAGACCACTGCCTGCTGAAACTGGTGCTGAGAAGGGGCCTGTGGCCGCTCTTCAGAGGTTAATACAAGGAAAACCTCTTGATTTTCCAGAGGAGGCTGGAAGGGGAGCAGATGGCCACAAGAAGGACCCTCCAGCTTACTCAGCTGCTCAGAGAAGCTTAGGATGACCTCTCTAATACAAACAAACCAAGTAGCTCTCAGGGTAATGGGGCAGCATCATTTGTATTCTCAAATAACAATACTGCTCCTCACTTTGCAGTTTCTCGCACCCTCACCCAGTGTGTGGGTGCCATCTGCTTCTTGTGAACTTATATAGGCCCTGGCCCCGGCCAGTTGGGATTGCTATTGAGTGATATCTCTGGGAAATGTGTTCTTAACAAATTAACTTTCACATGAGTTGGGTAGGCAGGTAAATATTGTTATGTCTGTTTGCTTAATTAGGAAACTGAGGCAAAGAGGAATTCAGGGACACTGGAATTAGAACTCAAGCATTCTGATTCCAGAGCTCTTTATATCGTATTATGAGTACACAGAGCCCGTTCTAGTGCTCTGGTTTAGGCTATAGTTACCCAGCTTTTGAATAAGGCTTTCTGGAAAAGAAATTAGTTATTTTGACTGGGCCTACGTGTCACTCTTGCTGTTTTAAGGCTTCATGTGCTACTGTTTTGCTAAGTGACAAAAAGGAGAAGAAGATTGGCTGCTTTATTTTCTGCTGGTATACTGTTGTGGCCTTCCAGGATATGGGAATTAAGGTCTAATTGATACTATGCAGTTTCATCAAAGCCAAGTTTATTCAAGAAGAAAGTATTCTCATTCAATGGAGTTACCTAGTATATATACATTATATTTAAACTGACTATAAGAAAGATTACTTTTTTTGTATCACGGCTCTCCTTTTCTCTGCCATTGGCTGAAATAACATTCATTTTCGTGCATTAACACCTGCCCAGGGGCCTGGTGAATCAAAAGAGCAGTGAGCAAAGTGGTTTTAATTGCCCAAGCTTTACTGGAGCCTTTCTTGCACTCAGAAACACAAAAGACTTTGAATGGTGTCAGAGGGCTGTACTGAGAAGTGCTTTCCTTTAGAACTCTGAGCAGATGATTCACTCACTGTGCTGAGACATTGTCTTGTACAGATGAGTTCATGAGCCCGTCTTCATTCCAACTGTGAGAACATCACAGAGCACTTGTCAGTTTCAGTTGCCTTGAACAATTGCCCAGGAATTCAAGCAGACTTCAGAAACTCTGAAGTCATTAGTATAGGACTCCATCTTTGTAGAATTGTACTTGCCAATGACTTTTATAAAGTTTTGTATACATAATTTAAACTATAGTCATGATCCGATGGCACACAACAACAACAGTCATGTTTAATATATCAGAGTGGTTAAGAGTACAAGCTCTGGAGTCAGACTGCCTGTTTTCAAATCCCAGCTGTACCTCTTACAGTCTTCTGATCTTAGGTAAGTTCTTTTACTTCTCTGAGCCTCTGTTTTCTTATCTGAAAAGGGCTATTATGAGGGCTGAATTAGTTAATACATGGGAAAGCACTCAGAATACTGTCAGGCACATAGTATGTACTCAATAAATGTTAGCTAATAAAACTTCATATTTTATATTGTTAAAAATGAAAAATGGGTTGTAAAAATTGGCAGAAGCATAACATCTGTTCATCTGAGGTATAAACATGAATTATGGAAAATGATCTTGATGCTTTAATATTATTAGCTTGTGCACAAATTATTGCTCCTGTGCTCACCATCCCAGTAAAATTGTTTGCTTTTTGACTGATTTCATTTTAATCATAAAATCAAGACTTTTATAAACATCCTTAATCTATGAATCATAGATATGAATATATAAATTAAAGATTCAGTTTAGTGTTCATTTATTTATTCATACATAAACACTTAATAAGCCCTAACTATGTGCCTGAGATGAAAAAGACAACCTCTGCTTTCAAGGAGTTCACAATATAAAAGGAGAAGACAAACATGAAAACTATTAATTACAGTTAGGTCAGATGCTATAATAGAGATATGACTGATGAGAAATGAGAGCTCAGGAAGAAGCACTTAAGTGTCTGAAGAGATCAAGGAGACCTTCCCAGAGTAGGTATCATATGAGTCAAGAGTTAAGGACGAGAAGGAGATGAGAAGGTCATGCCTGATACAGGGAACTTCACATGGAAAGGCATCAAGGCAAAGAAATGGAGAAAACGTAACTAGTCAAGAATTTGTAAATAGGGTGGTATGTTTATGAGTTTAGAAGTGGTAGGAAACAAGTCTGAAGAGATAGAAAGAGGCTACGTCATGAAGGATTTTGAACTTTATCCTGTAATCAGCGGGGAACCGTTGAAGGATTTTAAACATTTCAGTTCAGCAGACGTTATCATAAATGCTTATTCTTTGCCAGGCTCTGTGTTAAGTACCAGGAATATAAGATAAATAAATCACAATAGTAAGAATGACGTGATTTGATTTCCCTTTTGGAAAGATCAGTCTGCTCATGTAATAGAAGATTCGTCAAGGGGTCAAGACTTAGAGGCAGGGAGATTAGTTTATCCATGCGAAAGATTATTATGATAATGAGCTGAGGTAGTTTTGGGGGAGTTAAAAAGGGAGGAGCTAGATTGGAGAGAGATTTAGGAAGCAGAATCCACAGGATTTAGTGGATTTTTGGGTATGGAGCAGAGGGAAACTCTAAAGAAGAATCCCAGAGCAGTGGCTCTGGCCCACCTCACCAGCCTCATCACATGGCACTTTACCGCTTCCTGTTTGCTCCAGTCACTGGTCTTCTCTCTGTTATTTGAACATTCTGTGTTCCTCTCTGCCTCAGGACCTCTGCATATGCTTTTTTTTTTTTTTTTTTTCCCTACCTGGAGTCCTCTTTACCACTACTCTGCCATTCCTCATCTTTTCACCTAACTAACTTTTACTTTTTCTACTTATTCTATAAAATTTTGCTCAAAATGTCTTTTCCTCAACATACTCATTCCTTACCATTTGTTCTAAACCAGGTCAGGTCTCCCCTATTATACACTATCCTATTATTCTGTACTTCTCCTTTATAGCACTTAACACAGTTGGAATTAAATAATTATTTGTGGACTTAATTGTTTAATATCTGTCTCCCCAGCTAGAATATAAATGCCATAAATCAGGGATTATTTGGTCTTTTCGTGGATATATCCTTGGGACCTAACATATAGTAGATGTTAAATAACTACTAGTTCAATGAGTGACTCAAATTTGATTTAAGAGGTTAACATTTTTGTGTGTTTTTGGCTCTTCGAATTTCCTGTAATCCCAGAGGGAAAGACAAGTGCTATGACTTTTTGGTTAGCAAATTGAATCTGACAAGGGGACCACATATTGCATATTTTCTGCCATTTGACCCTATTAGGATTCCTTTTTTTGATCAGTTTGGTAACTGAGCATCATAGTAGCTGACTGTATATGAAAAAAAATTAAAATTGGAGTAGTATGATTTAGCAATGTCCTAATTTAAAAAAAATTTTTTTTAAGAAGCTATACTAGATATCACTCTGATTTTGCTAGTCTAGGGAAATGAGGTTGATGTGTTAGAAACATTATAGTGGAAATAAAATAAAATGTAGCTGACTCTGAAGCCAGGCTGCCTAGATTCAAATTCTGCCTCTGCCACTTACTGACTGTGTAAACTTAGGCAAGTTAACTTTTCTAAACCTCATTTCTTTACCTGCAAAAAATGGGGATAATAATAGTACTCAACAAATAATGTGTGGTGAGGCTAAAATGATATATGTAAAAGGACTTAAAAAGTGCTTAGCACATGGTAAGTGCTAAAAAGAATTTAGTGATTAAAATTTATTTATTTTTTTGATCAAAAGAAGCAATTGGCTATATTCAGGAAGTATATTAACTTGAAGGAAACTCTTTACAGATTTATTTTTCCCAGTTTTTAAAGCCCAAAATGTTTCAAAATACGAACTTACGGTCACTGTCATTTCTATTTGTATTATTATATTCATGCAATAAAATTGGGAAAAATCACATAATTTCTCTGAGCCTGTTCCTCTTCTGTGAAATGATTGTCTCTTAGGTTTTTAATTATTTGATTCTGGCTAGAGTCTCTCTCTTGTAAAGTAGAATATAAATTCCATAGGTGCAAATGTTGGGGTATCTTCATTTCATGTAATTCAGTTCTGCAGCTGGGAGTACCAGGTAGAGTTTCATTTGGAGGTAATGTATGAGCTAAGCAACGGAGAATGTAAGATTTCCTTATTTGGAAGAGAGAAACGATATATATGTCACAAATGTCCAAATGGAAAAATGGTCCTTGGTACTTCTGTTAGATCTGATAACGTTTAGTCCAAGGTTGGGTCTAGCCCCAAAGCCAAAAAAAAATCCAAACCAGTTGCTATCGAGTCAATTCCGACTCATAGTGACCCTATAGGACAGAGTTGCCCCATAGGGTTTCCAAGGCTGTAATCTTTATGGAAGTAGACTGCTACATCTTTCTCCCATGGAGCGACTGGTGGGTTTGAACTGCTGACCTTTCGGTTAGCAGCCAAATGCTTTAACCACTGCGTCACCAGGGCTCCTCGGGCCCAGCCCATACCCTTGATTTTCTAGCATTGGTGCTGGGAGAGAAAATTGTTAAGTTAGCTGTTTCAGTCAGTTCCCATTTCCTCTTGTGCCATCATTCAGGTAGGAGGCAGGAGAATTAGAACTCTTTTGAGCCATGAGCCTCTCATGGTTTTTTATTTTAACAATTTCTTGCAGATCTTGAGGTTCTCAGAGTTCTTGCTGCACATTTAAGCATGACAAGCTCTAGCAGGAACCACTTACAAAGAAATTGGTTGTCAGGGGCCTGTGAGGCCAATTCTGTACTCTTTTTAGATCTCACTCTACTCCTAAGTGGCACTTGGGGCATGTTAATGGCAAGGAAAACATGGCACACTTAAGGGATGCCATGCTAGTAGGGATTCAGCTTTTAGCAGGTATTCATAGAAGGACAGTGATTTCCTCGGAAGCTGAGTCACTGTCAGGGCATTGTGATATGTGATGGAGAAGGGGCTGCAGTATGATTTTATTTTTATATTTCTAAACAATGTAGAGGTTGGGTAGGGAAGCTGTCTTGGCCATAGAACAGAAAGTTGAAATGATGCGTTCCTTTTTCTTAGGGCAAGGCTTGCTTTGTGTTTTGGGGGAAAAAGCACCGCTTGCAAAACTAAACAGGAACTCCTTGAACGTATTTTGGTGCGTTATTCAGGGCCTGCTCCATGTTAAAGCACTTGAGCTTTTTTTTGGCTTGTGTATGAAGTGACAGGGCCATAAGGGGAGCAGCTGCCCTATTGCCTGACATTTTTCTTCAGAAAGCCAGGTCTCTCCCAGGTCCACCATCCCTGGCTCCTTTGCACCAAAAAGAGTGCAAAGGAAGGAAAATATGGGTATATAGCTTTTATGGCCTGCTAGAACCATGAGCTATGAGTCAGAATCGACTTGATGGTAGTGGGTTTGGTTTGGTTTTGGGTTAGAGCCATTAGCCACCATATGTCTGTCAGTGGTAGCTTTCGCTATACTTACTCAATCTGTATGCTGAACAGAATATCTGAGAAGTTAGATTATATGAAGAACGTGGTATCATGATTGATGGAAGACTCATTAACAACCTGCCATATGCAGCTGACAACCTTGCTTGCTGAAAGTGAAGAGGACTTGAAGCACTTACTGATGAAGATCGAAGACCACAGCCTTCAATATGGATTACACCTCAACATAAAGAAAACAAAAATCCTCACAACTAGACCAATAAGCAACATCATGATAAATGGAGAAAAGATTGACGTTTTCAAGGATTTCATTTTACTTGGATCCACAATCAACACCCATGCAAGTAGCAGTCAAGAAATCAAAAGACGCAAGACGCAAGGTGCTGGGCAAATCTGCTGCAAAAAATCTCTTTAAAGTGTGAACAGCAAAGATGTCACCTTGAAGACTAAGGTGCACCTGACCCAAGCCATGTTGTTTTCAGTCACCTCATATGCATGTGAAAGCTGGACAATGAATAAAGAAGACTGAAGAAAAATTGATGCCTTTGAATTATAGTGTCAGTGAAGAATATTGAATATACCATGGACTGCCAGAAGAAAGTAGAGCCAGAATGCTCCTTAGAAGCAAGGATGGCAAGACTTTGGGCATGCTATCAGGAGGGACCAGTCCGTGAAGAAGGACATCATGAAGGTCAGCAAAAAAGAGACAACCTTCAACAAGATGGATTGACACAGTGGCTACAACAATGGGCTCAAACATGGCAACAATTGTGAGGATGGCACAGGAACAGGCAGTGTTTCCTTCTGTTGTACATAGGTTCGCTATGATTTGGAACCTACTTGACGGCAGCTGACTACAAAAGAGCTACTAGGGAAGCAAACATTATATGTTGCTTCCTGAATGTCTGCCTGATGCCCCTCCCCCAGTCTATCCATTATCCTAATCGTTTCAAGATCTACAGCTGATAAAAGAGACTTTTAAAAGCCCACAGTACTTGGGCAATTTGAACGTTTGATAATCAGGATGACTTTACGATATGTTTTCTTTTTGTATTTTAGGAAAATGTGAATGAGGGTATCATCACAAAGATGATATCCAAGAAAAGTTTGTCTATTAAGTAGTTGTTCTTCCCATGAGTTCTAAGCATTTTTTGTGTTTGTTGTTTCTGTCCATTTTTTCATTAAGATCCCACCATGTGCCAGGCACTGAGCTAACCATGTGTTTGTTTCCTTATTTTAAAGATGAGGAAGTTAACAGAATAGGTGAGAGAATAAAAATTTTAAATAAAAAATAAATCCACCTCTAATGAAATAATAGATTTAAGCAGAGATCATCAATGACTGCCAAAACCATTGGGTGAAAAGCTGACAAGGAACTTTATAATGTATGGATCAGGCTAACAATACCTGAACCCACTGATGAATCTTAACAGTACAAAAAGAGAAAATCAGGCATTATATGTCTCATGATGAGATCCAATAGAAAGCATATTATGTAACCTATGAAGTATTTTTTTACCAAAAAACTGGTTTGTTTGCATCTTGATTTAAACAAACCCCTGTCTAGGAAAAAAAAAAGTTAATTGTGAAAATCTCAACACTGGGTATTTGATAATAAGGAATTATTATTAATTTTAAGTTCTTATCTTTTAGAGATACAAACAGAAGTACTTACCAGTGAAATGATATGTCTGGGATTTGTTTCAGTATAATCCATGGGAGGTTGAGTGGGGAAGGAGTTGGGAAGGGGTACAGATTAAACAAGTTTATGATGGATACATGGGGACTCATTAACTCTCTACTTTTTTATGTTTGAAAACTTCCTAATAAAAGAGTTAAAAAGTAAAAAGTCAGAGCACACAGTGGATACTCAATAACTATATGTTAGATTCAGTGGTTGTTAGGTGCCATTGAGTTGGTTCCAACTCATAGTGACCCTATGTGCAACGGAACATTTTGGTTAAATTCAATTAGGATTTTTAAAAATTAGCTTCTACATTTCGTGTTTGCTTAAGTCATCAGATTATTGATGGACATGTTTATGGCTGTTATGTTCGCAATGAGAAAGAAACACTACATAGAATATAGTAGCTTTATCCTCCTCGAGAGTAACTACAGTTTTTAAAAAAATGCTGCTAGGTTACAGTAAGGTAAGGAGTACAAATATTTGAAACTGACTTTTTACATTTAAGAGATGTGGAGGGAAAAAGGAACTCCCAGCGAGGAAACTTCTAGCCACTCAGAGCCTTCTACCTTGAGATCTGCCTAGGCCTGGTGCATGAGGTATACCAGCATTAATACAGCTAATGGACCCCAAACATTTACCCAACATGAACTTGTTCCCAAGAGCATCATGGGCCAAAGCCTCTAGGAAGCCATATCTAAGAAAAATATCGTGCAGAAAGTTTCTTAATTGTTTTAAAATGGACCTGCTGTGGAGATAGCTGGAATCGAAATTGATACTTGACATTTTGGCTCTAATTCCAGATTAACATAGAGGGTTCAAACCATTATCAATGTCATAAAAACTGAAATTTTGGAATTTCAGTAAACCTGAAAGTTACTTTCTAATAATGTTACTAGTTATATTGTGTTTATAGTTTATAATTGTGGTATTGATTGCCATACAAAAAAAACAAAAAACAAACCTGTTGCTATCGAGTCAATTCCGACTCATAGCGACCCTGTACAACACAGTATTATTCAGAGGCAGTATAGTATAGCAGTTAAGAATATGGAATCTGGAGCCAGACTACCGGGGTTTGAATCCTGGTGTTGCCACTTACTCTACTCATCTTTTACACTCAGGGTCCTGGGGCACAAGCTTTTCTACATTGGCACACTCTCTTATTTGGCCTTTCTGTGGAGTCTTTTTACCAGAGCTTAAGCCATTCCTCAAGAATGTATTAAATACTCCCAACTGACCTGAGGGAAATTAAGAATTACTTTCTTAGCACCTGGTTTTCAACAGTGTTGAAACTTAGCCATTGTATGTGAATCTCTGATTCTCTCAGCACGTTGTTATGATTGTTAGGTGCCGTGGGTTCTGACTCATAGCAACCCTGTGTACAACAGAAAGAAACACTGCCTGGTCCTGCACCATCCTCACAATCATTATGCTTAAGCCCATCGTTGCAGCCACTGTGTCAGTCCATCTTGTTGAGGGTCTTCCTCTTTTTCACTGACCCTCTACTTTACCAAGCATGATGTCCTTCTCCAGGGACTGATCCCTCCTGATAACATGTCCAGAGTATGTGAGACATAGTCTCACCATCCTTGCTTCTAAGGAGCATTCTGGTCATACTTCTTCCAAGACAGATGTGTTTGTTCTTTTGGCCGTCCATGGTATATTCAGTAATCTTCACCAGCACCACAATTCAAAGGCATCAGTTTTTCTTCGGTCTTCCTTATTCATCATCCAGCTTTCACATGCATATGAGGTGATTGAAAACAACATGGCTTGGGTCAGGTGCACCTTAGTCTTCAAGGTGACATCTTTGCTGTTCACACTTTAAAGAGATTTTTTGCAGCAGATTTGCCCAGTGCCTTGCGTCTTTTGATTTCTTGACTGCTACTTGCATGGGTGTTGATTGTGGATCCAAGTAAAATGAAATCCTTGAAAACGTCAATCTTTTCTCCATTTATCATGATGTTGCTTATTGGTCTAGTTGTGAGGATTTTTGTTTTCTTTATGTTGAGGTGTAATCCATATTGAAGGCTGTGGTCTTCGATCTTCATCAGTAAGTGCTTCAAGTCCTCTTCACTTTCAGCAAGCAAGGTTGTCATCTGCATATGGCGGGTTGTTAATGAGTCTTCCTCCAATCCTGATGCCCCATTCGTCTTCGTATAGTCCAGCTTCTTGGATTATTTGCTCAGCATACAGATTGAATAGGAATGGTGAAATGATACAACCCTGACGCACACCTTTCCTAACTTTAAACCATGCAGTATCCCCTTGTTCTGTTTGAACAACTGCCTCTTGATCTGTGTACAGGTTCCTCATGAGCACAGTGAAGTGTTCTGGAATTCCCATTCTTCGAAATGTTATCCATAATTGGTTATGATCCACACAGTCGAATGCCTTTGCATAGTCGGTAAAACACAGGTAAACATCTTTCTGGTATTCTGTGCTTCAGCCAGGATCCATCTGACATCAGCAATGATATCCCTTGTTCCACGTACTCTTCTGAATCCATGGCAGTTCCCTGTCAATACACTGCTGCAAGGCGCTTTTGAATGATCTTCAGCAAAATTTTACTTGCGTGTTATATTAATGATATTGTTCGGTAATTTCCACATTCGGTTGGATCACCTTTCTTTGGAGTGGGCATAAATATGGATGTCTTCCAGTCAGTTGGCCAGGCAGCTGTCTTCCAAATTTCTTGGCATAGACAAGTGGGCACTTCCAGAGCTGCATCTGTTTGTTGAAACATCTCAATTGATATTCTGTCAATTCCTGGAGCCTTGTTTTTTGTCAGTGCCTTCAGTAAAGCTTGGACTTCCTTCTTCAGTACCGTCGGTTCCTGATCATGTGCTGCCTCCTGAAATGGTTGAACATTGACCAATTCTTTTTGGTATAATAACTCTGTGTGTTGCTTCCATCTTCTTTTGATGCTTTCCTGCGTCGTTTACTATTTTCCCTGTAGAGTCCTTCGGTATTGCAACTCGAGGCTTGAATTTTTTCTTCAGTTCTTTCAGCTTGAGAAATGCAGAGCATGTTCTTCCCTTTTGGCTTTGTATCTCCGGGTCTTTGCACGTGTCATTATAATACTTTGTCTTCTCCAGCTGCCCTTTGAAATCTTCTGTTCTGCTCTTTTACTTCATTATTTCTTCCTTTCGCTTTAGCTACTCGACATTCAAGAGCAACTTTCAGAGTCTCTTCTGACATCCATTTTGGTCTTTTCTTTCTTTCCTGTCTTTTTAATGACCTCTTCCTTTCTTCATGTATGATGTGCTTGATGTCATTCCACAACTCGTCTGGTCTTCGGTCATTGGTGTTCAACGCGTCAAATCTATTCTTGAGATGGTCTCTAAATTCAGGTGGTATATACTCATCTTTTGGCTCACGTGGACTTGTTCCAATTTTCTTCAGTTTCAACTTGAGCTTGCATATAAGTAATTGATGGTCTGTTCCACAGGTGGCCCCTGGCCTTGTTCTGACTAATAATATTGAGCTTATCCAACGTCTCTTTCCACAGATGTAGTCAGCTTGATTCCTGTGTATTCCATCTGATGAGGTCCACGGGTATAGTCGCCATTTGTTGGTGAAAAAAGGTATTTACAATGAAGAAGTCGTTGGTCTTGCAAAATTCTATCTTGCGATCTACGGCATCGTTTCTATCACCAAGGCCATACTTTCCAACTACCGATCCTTTGTTTCCAACTTGCATATACCAATCTCCAGTAATTATCAATGCATCTTGATTGTGTGTTCGATCAATTTCAGACTGCAGAAGTTGGTAAAAATCTTCAATTTCTTCATCTTTGACCTTAGTGGTTGGTGCATAGATTTGAATAATAGTCGTATTAACTGGTCTTCCTTGTAGGCATATGAATATTATCTCTTAGCATGAGACCCGTTAATGAAAACTGTATTTTTAAGATAATAATAATAAACCTGTAGGCTATTTTATGGTTTTTCAAAACACTTTTGTAAGATAAGCAGAACAAGTATTATCTCCACTTTACTGAAGAGGAAGCTGTAGCCTACTTGCAAAGTGAGTGGCCCGGGACTACAGAGTAAATAGCAGATCCTAGCCTCTTAATTCCTAGTGTAATGTTCTCTCTGCTGTGTTATTCTGTTGGCCATGTCTGGTGGATATAAGTCTGGAGAGGAACTGTTTTCTCAACCCTACACTTCTCTTCCTTAGTTCTAAAGTCTTTATCCATTCTTAATCATATTTAAATGCAATTCTTTGACTTTGCTTTAAACAAATGACAGCAAATATTTTTAAACCTGCAGAGCTAAGTTTAGTTGAGAAAAAAGCTTTTGTGGGGTTTAGAAAATATACCTGGATGCTATGAAGTTAGTAAATTTATTCTGATCTTTTTTTGCTCTAGAAATTAATCTTAATTTTCCAGTAATGTACTTTTTTTTTTTTGATTGAACCTAAATATGCCTTTAGTAGTGTTGATTTTGCCATATTTAGTGACACAGAAAGAGAAGCAGTTTTAGGAATATGCTTATAAATTTAGATCTCGTTTTAATTAGCTATAATTATCTGAAACTTAAACTTTGGAAAGTTTTCTCGTTGCATTTTTTGATTCTTCTAGGTCACAGTGATAGCTCTGAGACTTACACCACCAGCTCTTCTTCTTTGGCAAATATTTCTCCAATAAATGTAAGATTGTTTTAAATTATTTTCCTGTTCACTTACAGTTGTGTAGTGCTGTTAAACAGATAAGTCTCAGAAATTAGCCTCACGTTTGTTCCGATCTCTACTATAGCATTTGGCACATTACATTGTAATAATCTATTTATGTGTTTGTGATTTTTGTGGCATCTTTTTTTTTTGTTGTTGTTTATTGATGTAGTTTAAGTGAAAGTTTACATTTCAAGTTAGTTTCTTATACAAAAATTTATACATACATTGTTATGTGACCCTAATTGCTCTCCCTATACTATGACAGCACACTCCTCCTTTCCACCCCTAATTTCCCACATCCATTCAACCAGCTCCTTACCCTCTCTGCCTTCTCATCTCACCTCTGAACAGAAGCTGCCCATTTAGTCTCACTTATCTACTTGAGCTAAGAAGCACACTCTTACGAGTATCATTTTATGTCCCACAGTCCAGTCTAATCTTTGAAGAGTTGGCCTTGGGAATTGTTTTAGTTCTGGGTTAACAGAGAGTCCGGGAGCCATGCTTTCTGGGGTTCCTCCAGTCTCAGTCAGACCATTAACTCTGGTCTTTTTACTAGAATTTGAGTTCTGCACCCCACCTTTCTCCTGCTTCATCAGGGACTATCTGTTGTGTTCCCTGTCAGGGCGGTCATTAGTGGTAGCCGGGCACCATCTAGTTCTTCTGGTCTCAGGATGATACAGTCTCTGGTTTATGTGGGCCTTTCTGTCTCTTGGGCTAATATTTTCCTTGTGTTTTTGGTGTTCTTCATTCTCCTTTACTCCAGGTGGTTGGGACCAATTGATGCATCTTAGATGGCCACTTGCTAGCTTTTAAGACCCTAGACGTGTGGCATCTTTAAAGGTGGTGTAATATAATTAAAAGAAAATGGACTTTGGAGTCAGTCAGACTTGGATCCAAATCCCAAGTCTATCCTTGCTTCCTGAGGGACCTTAGGCAGATTACTTAAGCTTTCTGAGCCTTGGTTTACACAACTTTAAAATAAGGGAAATGAAAAATGATACTGACTTCACAAGGTTGTTGTGTTAAAGTATGGAAAGTAGCCCATACAGTTCTGCTGCATAGTAAGAGCTTAACAAATATTGGTTGCACCTGTGTTGTAGTGTAATCGTCTAAATTCATGAGGGGTAAGAATGAGGATCAGCACAAAGCTGGTTCCTATGAAGTGGAGTTCAGACATACCTCCACTCTCCAATTTCTTCACCATTTCTGATACCAGCAGTACACCCCATGGCACTCTACTTCTCTGCTGGGTTCAATAATTAGTGCAATAGCAACCCAAAACTCAAAGACCATACTCACAGTTATGTGGTTTATTAGGGAAGTAACAGGTTGCAACTCAGGATCAGGATCAACTTGGAAGTATTAGGAACAACTCGGGATCAGGATCAGGAAACACACAGGCAAGGTCTGGAAGGCTCCGCTGAAGTGGAGAGCACATCCCTCCCTTCTTCAGTGCAGGACAGCTTCCAAGCAGGACAGCTCTTTTAGCTGCTCTGTGCTGTCCGGCCTCTCTGCTGCTAGCTGGCGCGTCTCATGGCCAGTGTAGCAGCCCACTCAGCTTTCTCAGTTGCTTTCCACCATCAGGCCTCTCTACCGCTGGACCTCTCTGCCTCTCTGCACAGCCATTATAGCAGCTTCAGGACTCCTCAGCTCTCACGTGGCTCTACTTCTCTGCCAGCCCAGCTGTCAGCCAGCAGCTCTCTCAACTGCAGCTTTTTTACCAGGACTGGGAGAATTTTAGATATAAGGCCTTCATGTCCCAAAGGACAAGCTCCCTTCCCAGCTCCTGTGAACCAGAAGGCCTACAAAACCTCTGCCTTTCAGCCATTTATATATCCCAGTCCTCATCAGCTATATGGTGGGGCCTTCCTCACCGGGCCAGAGTTCAGCCAATCATCAGTTAACCATGAGATATCAGTCAACCGAGATCTTCTACAAAAGTAACATCTTCTGCCAGCAGAGATAGGCTCTTCCCCTGGGCAAAGGTAACAACAAACTCTCTGGGGTAGAAAGCACCCTGGGAGGTGGTTCTCCAAGTTGCTTCTCCAAAGAACCTAGGACAAAGGTAACAACTCCACAGGGTTTAAGGGAAAAATCTCCCAAGCTGTTTTTCCAAAGAACCAAGGCAAAAGGCCACATAAAGGAACTTATTGCACCACAGCACCTCTACCCTCCCCCCAGCTATTTTTTTAGTATTGCTAGGCCTAGTAGTGTCTGATACTTGAGGTCTTGTTAAACTTCTGTTGAATGTCTGAATAATTAGATGAATACATATTCTTGTCAAAGGAGAAGTAAAGAATAAACACTATTTTATTCTTATTATTTATAAGAATATTTAAAGAATTAAAAAAAGAATAAACTGTATTATAGAATGAATTTATTATTGATTTGATTATTTTCAATTTAGTTATAAGTTTAAAATGTATTCTCTCTACATTTCAAAATTATTGGTGCTAGTAAGTAGAGGTATAAACACTACACGGTCTCACTATACCAATCTTTACCTTCATGTTGTATGAGGTTTCTTGCCCTTTAGGTATTCATTCACCTCATATGCATGTGAAAGCTGGACAATAAAAAAGGAAGACGGAAGAAGAATTGATGTATTTGAATTGTGGTGTTGACAAGGAATATTGAACTTGCAATGGACTGCCAAAAGAATGAACAAATTAGTCTTAGAAGAAATACAACCAGAATGCTCCTTAGAAGCGAGGATGGGGAAACTTTGATTGCTTACTTTGAACACATTATCAAGATTAAGACCAATCACTAGAAAAGGATATCAAGTTTGGTAAAGTGGAAAGTCATCGAAAATAAGGGAAACTCTCAATGACATGGATTGACACAATAGCCACAACAATGAACTCAAACATACCAAAGACCATGAAGATGGCACAGGACTGGGCAACATTTACTTTTCTTATACATAGGGTCCCCGTGAGTCAGAGCCAACTCAACAGCAACTAACAACAACAATAATATGATCACTATTTGGGAGTTGTATTGAGTAAGAAATGTCCTTGTTTTCCTTGTTCTCTCTCCCGCCCTTCCTCATGGCACTCTTTTAGTTTCTCTTCCACTTTTCTTATTCTACATTGTATTGATGTTATTTGCGGACTTGCCTTTGGCCACTACCCGGAGCTCAAAATCTGTTACAGAGGTTCTTAACTTATTAGGGGCTATAAACCTTGTTGAGACTATGATGATAGCTACGAACTATTTCCCTATAACAATGCATATAGCTACAAACTAATACAAATTTATGTATAAATTCAGGGAGTTCATGGACTCCAGGTTAAGGACCTTAGTTCTATGTGCTTGAGACCAAGGCCTGAGTTTCACTGGCCTTTGTGTCTGTGGCACAGCCTAGCATATATATATAGGGGAAACTCAGTAAATAGTTTCTGAATTGATGAATTGAAATGCAAAATGAGAAACTTTAAGTCTCTTACTACTGAATATCTCTCTAAACACTTTTTTCTTTGTTTCCTTAGGCTTCCATCTGAGTGGTACAGTAACTGAGCCGGCCACTGCTTCTGAACCAGCAATGACTTACAAAGTTGCAATCAGTTTTGATCGATGCAAAATTACTTCAGTGACATGTGGCTGTGGGAATAAGGATATATTCTACTGTGCTCATGTGGTAGCGCTCTCACTCTACAGGATCCGTAAACCAGACCAAGTCAAATTGCGTCTTCCTATCTCAGAAACCCTTTTCCAGATGAACAGGGATCAGCTACAAAAGTTTATTCAATATTTAATTACGGCACATCACACTGAAGTTCTTCCTACCGCACAGAAACTGGCAGATGAGATTCTATCTTCCAACTCAGAAATCAACCAAGTGCATGGTAATTGTTCAGCATTTTAGTTGCTAAAAATATACTTTGTTGCTATATTTATATTGCTTCTTTAACAGTGTTTTTACAATTATTATCACTTAAACTTAATTCATTCTATGGAGACAAGCATGTATTTAACTCTTAGTTTCTTGAAGCAATCTAATTATTTACCTCATAAAGATTGTATATTGTTAGCTTATGTACTTTATTCATCCACACAATCCTTGTCCCCAAGAGCTCAAAATATTCAAGAGTGAAAGAGAGCACAAAATAACTTGTGCCATTCAGTGAAATGAAATGGATATGAGAATTCTCTCAACATTTCAAGATCCTGCATGGCTTCAGGGTAATTCTGAGGAGAATGTGTTAGCACTGTGCTTATTATGAGCTGTATAATGGGGATGCATGATGGAAAAAGAGATTATATTCCCTTACTAATTCAACAAGTATTTTTTGAGAACCTACTATGTGCAAGTAACTGTGCTGGTTGTTGAGGGGATAAAACAGACATGATTCCTACCTTCAAGCTTATAATCTAGTAGAAAAGACAGAGAAGTCTGAAATAAATGCATGCTTTTATAATGAAGCCAGGTTGTAGAGACTTAATCATAGAAAACCGTTGAAGGATTTTAAGAAGAGGAGTTAAATCAGCCAACTTTTTTTATTTTGCTTGTTAGGGCCTACTATGTACCTGGCATCATGCAAAAAAACTTTATATATGTTAATTCATTTAGTCCTCAAAACTACCCTGTGGGGTAGGTGTTACAATCATTTCTGCTTTATAAATAAGGAAATTATTTTTAACCCAAGCTCATCTGACATCAGAACTCATGCTTTTTATGTTTCTCTACATTACCTCTCTATTAAGAAGATAACTTTTGTTTTAGGAGAATAACTTTTACTACCTGTCTGTTTCAGGGAGAGCTTTGGTACTGGTATGAGGATACAGTGAGACCAGCTGGGTGGCCTGTGTGATACAATAGTCCATGTGCCAAAGGGCTTGCTTTTCCTAGTTGTCCAACAAAGCCAATCAAGTCCTACAAACAACTTCACCACTTCACAGAAAGAAACAAGGATATTCACACAGGTTTCCAGAAGCTCTTGCTAACCAACATAAATAATCGTCTATTGCTTTATACCCAAAGTTGTAGTGTTTACATGATAACTCGGCTCTCACTATTTGAGTAATATGGTAAAAAAAATAGCTCTGTTTGTCTCTTCTTACCCTAAATGGGGAGGCTGTTCTTCTTTTTTGGCCTCCTTGAGTTAGAGCTCTTGGGCACCTGAGTTCTGCCCCATCGCCTAGGTCTATAGCACCAGAGAGAAGTATAGCTCTGTACCCCAGTAAGCGGGCTATGATCTGCTTTCCCGCCTCACTCTCTTTCATAGAATTTCATAGAATTGTTGCCTGTTTCCAGGTTCTCTTGCCTTTTCTTGAACTGACCACCTTGATTCAGGACCTGTATTGTACCTGTCTTTTTTACCACCCCTGTCACCGAAGCAGCCTACTCCCTCTTTACACTACCACTGTGCTGAAGCAACCGTCATCCCTTGTTACACCTCCCATCCCAGTGTCTTATTATTTGTCTGAAATTAGGCTGAAATTGCAACATTGAACTTGAGATGTGATTCTCAACCTATCCCAAGAACTATTGCTTCTGTATCTGTGTTTATGCCATGCTTACTTATATTAGCTTCCTACACCTTGTTCCATAGCATTTCACAGACGTTTCCAGATCTATCTCTGATAACCAGTGCTGATATAGGCAATTGTACTGAAAATGTTATTTTAAAAAAAAAGTGGAGTTACTGTAGAGGTAAAATGGACTGGATACAACATCCAGGTGTGTTGAATGAGTTGGGAGTAAAGAAGAGGAAGATTAGAGAAAACTGAATTCCAAAATATCTAGCTCAGGTGGCATTGATGATTAATGATGATGTGGCCATTCATTTAGGGAGCACAAGAAGATGAATGAATTTGGAGGAAGACGAATTTAGGTTTGAGGTGCTTAAAGTATATTTTGGAAAAGATTTCTGATAAACAATTGGCTATATGGATCTGGAATTGAGGGTGAAAGTCAGAATATTGGAGTCAGTAGCACAGAGATGATATTTGAACTCATGTTTCTGTTCCCTGCTGAATATTTAAATACTTAGAACATCTTTCTGCCCCTTTCTCCCTTACCCCACTCCTCACTCGGACAGACCTAAGACACCAGGAATAAGATTTCTAATGCTGCTTGCTGACTATTTTTCATCTCAGAAATGGATTAGGCCTTGCTCTGTTCCTCAGTTCCCTGAAACTTTTTTCTAATTGTAGTCTTGATATGTATTTATAACTAGATTTTGCCTCGTCCTTTTTGGATTGGTGATTCAATTTGGACTGTCTTTCCAACTCTGCCTCTAGAACTGTTCCATGCCCTTTTTGTGATTTGCTCTGGTGACCCCACAGCCCAAGATTCTCTGAGATACAACATATTGGCCAAGGTTTCTGTTTCTGCTTATCCATAAAGAATGAGTAAATACCAAGAGAAAAGTAAAAAAAAAACTTGAGGAGTCAGGTCAGGAACCATGTCTTAACTAATTTTTGAATCCCTATCACCTACCATGGTACCTGGAAAATAATAAATATTCTAAGAACATTTGTTGAATGAATACTATTTTGGATTGAATTATGTCCCTAAAAAATATGTGTTGTAAATACTAACCTCTATGCCTTTGGTTATAATCCAATTTGGGAATACGTTGTCTTTGTTATGTTGATGAGGCAGGATTAGTGTAGGGTATATCTTGAGTCAATCTCTTTTGAGATATAAAAGAGATTAAACAAGTGTGCAGAGCAGAGTAAGATAGATGCTGGTATACATGGAGATCTCCAAGGAACCAGGAAGCAGAAGCTGAAGACACAAGGACCTTCCTCCCAAGCTGACAGAGAGAGAAAGCCTTTCCATAGAGCCAGCATCCTGAATGTGGACTTCTAGCCTCCTAAACTGTGAGAAAATAAATTTCTGTTTGTTAAAGCCATCTTCTTGTGATCTTTCTATTATAGCAGCACTACATAAACAAGACAGAATTTGGTACTGGGAGTGGGTGGGGTGTGCTGTAACAGATACCTAAAATGTGGAAGCAGTTTTAGAACTTGGGTAATGGGTAGAGGTTGGAAGAGTTTGAAGGTGCCTAATAGTAAAAGCCTAAATTTCCTTGAAGAGACTGTTAGTAGAATTATGGATATCAAAGGCAGTTCTGATGAGGGTTCAGAAGGAAGTGAGAAGAGCTATAGAGAAAGTCTCTCTCTATCATCTTAGAGAATACATATGGCACCAGCAGCAGAATGTTGCTAGAAATGTGGGCATTATATGTGATTCTAGTGAGGCTTTAAGAGAAATGATGAACATGTGATTGGACAATGGAGGAAGGGCGATGCTTTTTATGCAGTGGCAAACAACTTGTCTGGATTATGTTCAAATGTTTGGTTGAAGGTAGACCATGTAAGTGATGAACTTGGATATCTGGCTGATGAGATTTCTAAGCAAGACCTTAAAGAGGCCACCACACAGTTTCTCCTTGCCACTTATAGTAAAATGCAAGAGGAAAGAGATGGACTTAAAAATGAACTGTGCAAAATGAAAACAGAACTTAAAGATTTGGAAAATTCTGTTGTACAAACTAAGAACACATGTCCTAGAATGTTCACCAAAGACATGGCTGCACAATCTCTTGTTAAAGAGATTAAGCCTGTGACTGATGCATCTAACCAGCTACCACAGCAGAAAACCCATCAGCTTAGACTGAAGAGGACAGAGGAAGAACGAAAGGAAAGAACGCTGTCCACCTCTTGGAATGTTACAGGCAGGAAACAGGCCAAAGGAACTACATATGTTGTCCTCCAAGAAAAGAAAAGGACCATTGCTGGAGCACTCAGAGATCAGCAGAACTGTTGGAAGGAGCACAGGAAGCAGGGTCTTCTTGGTTTCAAAGGTTCACGCGATGGTCTTCTGGATCTCAAAGGGTGGGGCCACAGCCAGCAAAGTTTCAAAGAGTTGAATCTTCGCTAACTCAGTTCTGGAGTGTGAGGCTACTGTTAAGGTGTGCCGTGGGTATGGGGCTGCCCCCTAGTCTGAGGGGGTGGGGCTGACATGCCCAAGGGACAGAAGAACATGCCTTGTCGGGGCTGAGGTGGGGTCACCACTCAGGGACTAGGATAACGGGGATGCCGAAAACTGAGGGAGCAGAGTTGCCGTCCCAGTGGGCTGAAGACGGGGCTGAAGCCCAGGGCCAAGATTCCTCCACCCAGAATCCAAGAGGGTGTAGCCAAAACCCAGAGTCTGGGGGGTAGGGCCATTGCCCAGATGGTCTCAGAGAACAGGGAATTATTTTCAAGCCTTGAGAACTAGTGTAATTTGTTCTGCTGGGTTTTGGACTTGCTTGGTGCCTGTTATCCCTTCTTTCCCTCCAGTTTCTCCCGTTTGTGGTGGAAACATCTATCCTGTGCCTGTTCTACCATTATACTTTGGAAGCAGATAACTTGTATTCTAGATTTCACAGGTTCACAGATGAAGAGGAATTTTGCCCCATGATGGAATACACCTAAAGTCTCACCCATATACGATTTAGATGATTCAGAAGATATGATTTTGGACTTGGAGTTAATATAAAACTTTTGGAATGATGTGTTGGGGTGAATGTGTTTTGCATGTGGCAAGGACATGAATTTGGGGGACCAAAGGGTGGAATGTTATGGATTGAATTGTGTCCCCAAAAAATATGTGTTGTAAATCCTAACCTCTATGATTGTGGTTATAATCCCATTTGGGAATGTGTTGTCTTTGTTATGTTAATGAGGTGGGATTAACATAGGGTGTGTCTTGAGTGAATCTCTTTTGAGATATAAAAAGAGATTAAACAAGCAAGTTAGCAAGTGGAGATGGGATAAGATAGACGCCAAGACACATGGAGATCTCCAAGGAACCAGGAAGCAGAAGCTGAAGAGACAAGGACCTTCCTCCAGAGCCAACAGAGAAAGCCTTCTCCTAGAGCCAGTGCTCTGAATTTGGACTTCTAGCCTCCTAAACTGTGAGAAAATAAATTTCTGTTTGTTAAAGCCATCCTCTTGTATTTCTGTTATAGCAGCCCTAGATAACTAAGACAAACACATACATGCATATACAGATAATAAAACAAGAACCAATGTAGGAATTAGCAAACTACCATGAGAAAAAGCTAGCAAGTTACTAAAATCATATAAAAACATATTCAGAGAACAGAAAGAGTTCATTCATTACAAATATGATGCCAAAAATTAAAACAAAAAAAAAAAACCCTCAGTAGAAGTGTTGGAAAATAAAGCTAAGGAAACTGCCTATAGGGCAGAGCAAAGACAAAGAGATGAAAAACAGGAGGAAAAAAGATAAGAAATTGAAGAGAACCAGCCCTGGAAGTTCAATGTTTAAATAATAGAGGTTCCAGAAATAGAGAACAGAGAAACAAAGGTAAGGAATTCATTAATGAACTAATAGAAGAAAATCTTCTAGAACAAAAATACGAGTTTTGAAAGTGAAAAGATTCTGCTAAGTGCCCACCAGTGGAAAAAGAAGAATCTTTTGCATAAATTGTGCTGAATCAATTGAATATTCATGTGAAAAAAATTGAAACTTTATGCTGTACAGAAAAATCAATTCTATATGAATTGTAGATATATATGTGAAAGTAAAACAATAAAGTTTATAGGTGATAACATGAGAGAATATCTTCATGTCCTTTCATGAGGTAGGGAAAGATTTCTTAAGTAGGAAAAGAGTGATAAATTGAACTACATTAAAAATTGTCAGTTTTGCCCAAAGCTGTCTATAGGTATAGTGCAATCCTGATCCAAATACCAACAGCATTCTTTAATGAGATGGAAAAACTAATCACCAGCTTTTATATGGAAAGAAAAGAGGCCCCGGATAAGCAAAGCATTATTGAAGAAAAAGAACAAAGTAGGAGGCCTCACACTGTCTGATCTTAGAAGCTACTATACAGGAAGGTAGTCAGAACAGCCTACGATAGTCAAAACAACGTGGTACTGGTAGAACGACAGACTCATAGACCAATGGAACAGAATCAAGAACCCAGACATAAATCCATCCACCTACGGTCAACCGATCTATGACAAAGGACCAAAGTCCATTAAATGGGGGAAAAAGACAGTCTTTTTTAACAAATGGTGCTGGCAACTGGATGTCCATCTGTAAAAAAATGAAACAGGACCCATACCTCACACTGTACACAAAAACTAACTCAAATTGGATCAAAGACCTAAATATAAAACCTAATATGATAAAGAACATGGGAGAAAAACTAAGGACAACACTGGGGACCCTAATGCCTGTGCATAAATAGAATATAAACCATAGCTAGCAATGCACAAACACCAGAAGATAAACTAGATAACTGTGAGCTCCTAAAAATTAAACATTTATGCTTATCAAAAGACTTCACCAAGAGTAAAAAGAGAACTTACAGACTGGGAAAACATTTTTGGCTGACATATTTGACAGGGGTCTAATCTCTAAAATGCATGGAATACTTCAACATCTCAACAACAAAAAGACAATCCAATTAAAAAATGGACAAAAGATACGAATAGACACTTCACCAAAGAAGACATTCAGGAAGCTAACAGACACATGAGGAAATGCACGCAATCATTAGCCATTAGAGCAATGCAAATCAAAACTACATTGAGATAACATCATTGAACCCGACATTACTGGCACTAGTCAAAAAAACAGAAAATAACAAATGTTGGAGAGATTGTGGGGGAACTTGAACTCTCTACACTGCTGGTGGGAATGTAAAATGGTGTAACCACTATGGAAAACAATATGGCACTTCCTTAAAAAGCTAGAAATAAGAAATACCATATGATCCAGCAATCCTAGTCCTCAGAATATATCCTAGAGAAATAAGAGCTGTTAACAGGAATAGACATATGCACACTCATGTTCATTGCAGCATTATTATTCATAATAGCAAAAAGATGGAAACAACCTAAATACCCATCAACAGATGAATTGATAAATTATGTACATACACACAAAGGAATACTACGCAACAATAAAGGACAATGATGAATCCATGCAATATCTCACAACATGGATGAATCAGGAGAGTATTATGCTGAGTGAAATAAGTCAATGACAAAAGGGCAAATACTATACGAGACCACTATTATAAAAACCCAAGAAAAGGTTTACACACAGAAGAAAACCATCTTTGATGGTTACAAAAGAGGGGAAGCATGGGGAGGGGAAATCACTAACTAGATAGCAGACAAGTGTTAACTTTGGTGAAGGAAAGACACAAAATATAGAGGAAGTCAGCACAATTTGACCAAGGCAAAGTCATAGAAGCTTCCTAGACATATCCAAACACCTTGAGGGACCAAGTTGCTGGGGCTGAGGGCTGGGGACTATGGTCTCAGGGGACACCTAGGTCAATCGCATAACAGTTCATGAAGAAAATGTTCTACATCCTACTTTGGTGAGTAGCATATGGGGTCTTAAAAGCTTGCAAGTGATCAACTAAGATACATCTATTGGTCCCATCCCATCCAGAGCAAAGGAGGATGAAGAAAACCAAAGACAAAAGGAAAATATTAGTCCAGAGGACTAATGGACCGTATGAACCACAGTCTCCACCAGCCTAAGCACAGAAGAAGTAAATGGTGCCAGGCTACCACCAACAACTGCTCTGACAGGGATCACAGTAGAGAGTCCTGGACAGAGCAGGAGAAAAAGGTAGAACAAAATTCAAATTCACATAAAAAGACCTACTGATCTAACAGAGACTGGAGGAACCCCCGAGACTATGGTCCATGGACACCTTGCTAAGTCAGAAGTGACACCACTCCAACCAAAGTCCACCTTTCAGCGATAGATTAGACAGGCCTGTAAAACAAACAGTAACACACATGAGGATAGTGCTGCTTAGTTCAATCAAGTGTACAAGACCAACTGGGCAACACCTGACAAAAAGCAAAGACAAGAAGGCAGGAAGGGACAGGAAAACTGGACAAATGGACACGGGGAACCCAGGGTGTAAAGAAAAAGGGAGAGAGTGCTGACACATTGCAGGGATTGCAACCAATGTCACAAACAATTTGTGTATAAATTTTTGAATGAGAAGCTAATTTGCACTTTAAACTTTCACCTAAAGCACAATAAAATTTTTTTAAAAACTAAGAATGTCTGTTTATCAAAAGGCAGTTTTAAGAGAGTGAAAAAAGCAAGCTAGTAGTGGGAGATGTACTTAAAATAGGTAACTGGCAAAGGGCTTGTATCCTAAATACAAAAGAATCCCTGCAAGTAGTAAAATGGACGAGAAAAATAGGCACTTGGCAAAAAAGGATATCCAGGTGGCTAATAAACATATTAAAAGGTACTTTAACTTAATAATCAAGGAAACACAAATTAACAGAGCACAATGAGATACCACTACACACCCACCAGAATGGCTAAAATCTTTTTAACTGTCAATATCAAGTTTGGTGAGAATATTGAGCAACTAAAAGTCATATATTGCTGGTGGTAGTATGAATTGTTACAATCACTTTGGGAAGTTGGCATTATCTAACTGAAGTTAAACATATGCATACCCTGTGACCCAGAAATTTTTCTCTTATGCAGTAGAAATTTCTATACAATAGAAATGAGCAGCATAATTTGTAATAGCCTAAAAATGGAAACAGTCCAAATGTTCATCAACAGTAGAATGGCTGTAAATTGTGATACATTCATATAATGGAATACTATACATCAATGAAAATAAGTGAAGTATTGCTAAACACAGTAACCATGGGTGAATCTTGCAAACAGATAAGGATGGTATGAGAAAGGAAAACCATAGGCCCATTTGACTCATGAATATAGATGTAAAAGTCATAAAATAAACCAAATCCAACAATAGATTTTAAAAAATAATACTCCAAGACCAATTTGGGTTTATTCCAGGAATGCAAGGATATACACTTATTAGAAAATCTATAAATACCATTCAGCATATTCAAAGATTAAAGAAAAAACGACATATGAACGTTGGTCCACCTTTTCGGTGAGGCTGCGAGCCCCAGGAGATCCTGGCCAAACCCCCGGTCAGACTGTGGTCATCAGACCTCATTGTCCCCACCCCTTCAACCCCTAGAAACTCCTTAATAAAATAATTTGACCAAAAAGAAAAAAGAAAAAAATCCATTGGTCTGTCTTGTACATTGAATATTCATTCATGATTTTTTTTTTTTTTTTTGGTAATATCATCCACTAATCATTTGGAAATATTGGTTCACCACGTTATTCAGATCTTCCAAATGTTGACACTTACATAATATCAAAATATTACATTTCTTTAATATCACCACTGATCTTAATCAGAAGAGTGTTTAAGAACTGGGAAACAGTCAAGCTCACAGTGACAAATACAAGTTTTCTAAAATAGTCATTTTTGCTTGAAATTTCGAATTTTGTCGTTGGCAACAAATAGTGTCAGTTGTTTTCCTTGAACCGACAGGCTCACTTTGTTCATTTTTGAGCAAATGTTTGCAATATACCCAAGTTTGAATAACCATAATTGTCTGTTATTCTCTCAAGTAAAAATGGTATTTCATTAAAAAAATGTCTAGTTCACTCACCTCAAACAACCACATAAGTGCTTTTCCTCAGGACACCCTTCATACTTGAGTATGCATGCAACAAGTGTTTTGTACATATAGCAGAAGTGCTTTATATATGTACTTCATATTTTATCACACAGAATATTAAAAAGATGTGTACTCAAGTGTTGAGATTTAATAAAAGTAACAATTTTTACTGCTTCATCAAGGACATTCATAAGTGAGACTGGCATTTTTTTATTCCAAATTAGCAGCAGGGAAGAATATAATGACTACTAGTACGTTTGGTGTCATTGCCTTGATTCATACTAAGATACCCCCAGTTTTATCCACAATTTCTTTTGCACCATCAGTGCAAAAGTCAACAGCATAAAAAACAATAAAAAAGAGGCAAATAACATCTTCGTATTACTATGGAAATAGTTTTAACCTAATAGACCCTTTAAGGGGTCTCTGTGGACTCAACACCTTAAGAACTTGCCTTAACCTAAAAATAAAGATTATCTTCATAAAACTGCAACTTTCATTCTAAATGGGAAACATTAGAAGTATTCCCTTCAAAATCAAGAAAAAAGAGAAGGTTGTCCACTATCACTACTGTTCTGATAGTCAAATCAATTAGAACGTGTGTGTATGCATACAACAAGTTTCTTTATATATGGCCCTCCTGGCCCTGGGTTTGTAGTTCTGCCAAGATAATTTGCTAGGCCACAATCTTGCAAAGGGTTTGGGGAGTCTGTTATTCAAATAAGGTACGTAAAACCTTTGCAGAAATTGGACAATTTACTATGCAAATAAGGTGACTGTGGCCTACTAAGGGGTTTGGTCAGTTCATGGTCTTGGTAGAAGGAATAGACTTAAAAGAGACAATCCCACAGAGATTGAGGGGGACCTCACTATCATCAAGAAGAAGAACCAGGAGTGGAGCTCACTGTTTGGACTCAGGGTCCCTGTGCTGAGAACCTCCTAGACCCAGGAGATAGAGCTGTAACACTGGTGACAGTGCAGGACAGCAGTGGCATGAAATGGCAGCGGCACAGTATCGAGAGACAGCTGCAGTAGGCTTTGCAACCCATGGAGCAAGAGAGCTGAGTGCCTTCAGGCAGGAGGCTTGCTCGTGCAGTGGGGTGCCTTTGGGCACATGTCGAGAGAGCCAAAAGAGCTGTAATGCTTACCCAAGCAAGGCAGAGGCTCGGTTGAGTGGGCCCTGGTGGCAGAGGCCTGAGTGGAGCCAGCCTGCGGGCACAGCCAAGAGAAGGGCCAGGAAAAGTACAGCTTGCCTGCAGGCACAGCCAAGAAACGAGGCCTGCCTGCGGGCACAAGAGAGAAGGAGCTGAGAGCTGTCTTGGTTGGAAGCTATCCTGATTGAAGAACAGTATTCTGTCTCCTGAGTTGTTCCCGTTACCTCCAAGTTGATCCTGATCCTGAATCGTAACCTGTTAACTTCGTTAATAAACTCCATAATCATGAGTATGCTCTGTAAGTTCTGTGTGAGGTCTATGAAGCCATTGCAACGAATTATCAAACCCAGCAGAGAAGTAGAGTGCTCTGGGGAGGACAGCTGGTGTCAGACTTGTTAAGTAGAGTGGAGGTATGTCTGACCTCCACCTCATAGGAATCAGCTTCGGTTTAATGGTTCTCATCCCTCCCCCACCTGAATTTAGATGGCTTCTGATGCTACAGCTACATTACAACATGTACAGAGAAAAAACGACTGGAAGGAAATGCACAATATTAACAACCTCTGACTGGTGGAATTATAGGTGAATTTTTATTTTTTTTATGCTTTACTCTATTTTCTTAAATAAGCATGCATTTTTTAAAACTAAGGTGAAAATGTGCATAACAATATGCATATACCATCTCAACAGTTTCTACATGTGCAATTCAGTGATGCTGATTACATTCTTCAAGTTGTGCAACCATTCTTTCTGTCCTTTTCCAAATCATTCCCTACCATTAACATAAACTCAATGTTCCCTATGCAAAAACTCCCCTTTTTACCTCTCTCCCACCCTTGGTAACCACTAATAATCTTTGGTTTCTATATATTTGCATATTTCACGTACGTGACATCATACAACATCCTTCTGCAACTGACTTATTTCACTCAGCATGAAATTTTCAATGTTCGTCCATGTAGTGGCATTCATCAGGACTTCATTTCTGTTTATGGCTGGGTAGTATTCCATCGTGTGCATATAGCACATTTTGTTTATCCATTCATCTGTTGGTGGACATTTCAGTAGTTTCCACTTTTTGGCTATTGTAAAAAGTGCTACAATGAACATTGGTATACAGGTTGTAAAAAGTGCTACATTGAACACTGGTATACAGGTTTCTGTTTGCATTCATGCCTTTGCGTCTTGTGTATATACCTAGGATTGGGATTGTTGGGTCATATGGTAGTTCTATGTTCAGCTTTTTGAGGAACTGCCGAACTGATTTCCACAGTGACCGTGCCATTTTACATTCCCACCAGCAATGGACATAGGTTCCAGTTTCTCCATGGTAAGGATATATTACTTTTATAATTTAAGAAAGGATATTTAAGAATATACCGTGGAAAAATTTCCTGAGGAAAACCTCAAAGGCTAATATCAAAGTGTCATGTTGACTGGGTCCACTTTACAGCTACTGAGAGTAAGCAGCTTTATACTTCTATCTCTTTTAATGAAAAGACTAAAATGTTCCAGCCAGTGAGCATACCTAAGGACATTTTTATCTTTTTTTTTTTTTTTTAAGATTTTTTTCTGGTAGTTAGTGAGGGGCAGTTAGGCCTGTTTGTGAACCCCAGGCCTAGTTTGTCTACTTAAAGCTATCTGTACTCTTGTTCATTCATTCCTATATGCTGTACCCTCTTCAGCTGCTAACCAAAAGGTTATCGGTTCAGATCCACCAGCCGCTCCTTGGAAACCCTATGGGGCGGTTCTACCCTGTCCTGCAGGGGTCGCTACGAGTCAAAATCGACTTGACAGCCGTGGGTTTGGTTTGTTTAGTATCCTCCTCTACTATCTGACCTTTGAATGTTGCCATTTCTCTTCGATTAATTTTAAGTTTTCTCCTCTTCTTACTTTACATGCTCTCTATAGGCAATCTCAGCTGCATCTTTGACTTCAGATGTCATCTCTGTGCTATGAATCAGAGATGTATTTTTCCATCCCATATCTTCTAAGGTTTAGACTCTGTATCCAGCTATTTCATATCACATAGGCATCCCAAGATCAACATATTCAAACATGAACTTATGATCTTCATCTTCAAACATACTTTTCCTATTATGGATTGAATTATGTCCCCCCAAAATATGTGTTGTGTTGTAAATCCTAATCCCTATACTTGTGGATGTAACGCCATTGGGAATAGAATTTTCTTTGTTATGTTAATGAGGCTGTATCAGTGTAGGGTGTTCTTTTTCTGCTGACTTATTTCATTCAGCATGATACTCTCAAGGTTCATCCATGTAGTGGTCAATCACTTTTGAGATATAAAAAGAACAGATCAGGCACAGAAGCAGGGAGGCACAAATGGAGAAAGACTGATGCCACATGGAGGTCACCAAAGAACTGAGGAAGAGAAGCTGAAAGAGACAAAGATTTTCCCCCAGAGTGAACAGAGCCTTCCCCTAGAGCCAGGTCTTGAATTCAGACTTCTAGGCACCTAAATTGTGAAAAAATAAATTTCTGTTCATTAAAGCCACCCACTTGTGGTATTTCTGTTACAGTAGCACAAAGAAACTAAGATACCTCCTGTGTTCACCATCTCAATAAGTAGCACCACCGTCTAGCTACTGGTTCAAGACAAACCTGGTAGTCATTCCTAGCATTTTTCTCTTTCTTATATGTCATATGCATTCTATTGCAGGGCCTGTTCATTTTGCTTCCTAAATATATTTCAAAAATTTCTACTCTCTTGATAACTGCCATCACTCTAAATTAAACTACTGTAATCTCTCACTTACATTGCTGCTCTAGTCTTTAATTGATCTGTGTCCACTATTGTTCTCTTCTATTCCATTCTCTACACAACCATCCAAAGTGACTTTTCTGTAACTACCAATTTTGTCATATCACTTCTTACTTAAAATCTTTCATGGCCTCCTGTTGCTCTTAGGATAAAGTACAAATTTCTTATCATAGCCTATAAAACCTTGTATGATCTGACTCGTGCCTATATTTTCACACAAAATTCCCTCTCCTTGGAGTACTTTTCCTATCCTCCCCCTTTATTATAGTTATATTTAATTACCAAAGTAATTTATGACTTCATGTTTTTTTAAAACAAAAAATACAAGCAGTATTTCCCCCTACTGTCTGCAGACTCATGGCAACCCATTCCTTGGGTCTTAATTTAAATGTCACTTTCTCAGGAAAGCCTTCTTTTATGTGTCTTTCTTTCCATACCAATATGTATATGTGTGATTATTTGCTTCCCAGTAATTCCCAATAATGTCCGTCTCCTCCGCTAGTCTATAAGCTCCTTGAGGGCAGAGACAATACTTGCTTTGTTTGCCAATATATATCCAGTATTTGGCACAGGTCCTGGTACATAGTAGGCTCTCAGTAAATACTGTTTGAATAAATGAAACTATACTCTTAGAAAATCCTCCTTGGGGCCTCTAGCCAGTTTATGCCTTCCCCAAATGACTTTGATTCCCTCAACAGTCTTCCGTATCAACTCCCAGTAGTTTATTACCTGGATGCCCCAAATATTGACTTTTTTTGCTGCAGCTACCCATTTTGGCAGCTCAGTTTCTCATCTCCTGGGTCAATTGTAGATCATCAAATGTTACACAACTAGCTTCCTTTCTTTCCTATCAAATAAGTAAATTCATTTGAAGTTTTAGGTGAAATGTTACTGTTAGTAACTCCCAAGGTTTTGCGGTATCCTAGCCCTATCCCAGCAGTTTTCTATAGTCAGCTTAAGCCCAAACCAAATTCATTGCTGTATAGTCGATTCTGACTCATAGTAACCCTATAGGACAGAGTAGAACTGCCCATAGAGTATCCAAGGCTGTAATCTTTATGGAAGCAGACTGCCACATCTTTCTCCCTTGGAGCAACTGGTGGATTCACACTGCCAGCCTTTCAGTTAGCAGCCGAACACTTAACCACTGCACTATCAGGGCTCCTTATTGTTGGCTTACTAGTTATTTATTGTAAACTGTGCCTTATTTCTTTCACAGCTGCTTCCATTACCACAGCTGCTGCCACTACCTGGGCTCCAAGGATTTTCAAGTTTTCTGCATAGCCCTTCAAATCCTTAAGAGGATGTCACTCCATACTCCAGCGAGTTGATTAAGGCCACCTTCCCTGGGAGACTGGGTCCTGCTCCTGCTTTTTTCATATCCTAATTGAACCACCCAATGATCGGAAATAGTATTCAAACCATCTTTGCCCTTTGCTCTTGGATCATCATTACTGTTCTTTCCCCACCCACATCCTTAGCTCTAAGGTACTCAGAAGCCCGGTCCTGGGTTTATACCTAATGTATCTCAGCTCCATCCCTATGGGGCTGCTGAAAACCAGAATCCTTAGAGGTGAGATTTTAACCTGCATTTATAACACAAACCCCAGTTGTGTATATTAACATTTAAGAATCGTGGTACTGATGAGAACTCTATTATCCTCACCATGGGAGAAATGCGTTATTCTAATTCCATAATCTATGTAGTAGAATAGGCAAGAAAGAATGGGATTTGGCTATCTTGGACACACTATCCAGCTTACATGCAGGGGGCCTGAAGCAAGCTGGTATATCATAGCAGTATGAGGCTGGAGGCCTCTGGAGTAAGACCCTTATAAAGAGCATAGTCTTAAAGCATAGTTGGAAAGAGACCAATGTATAGATCCTGACTCATATACTTTCCATCTATTAAGTTACTTGCCCTGTCTAAGCTTTAGTTTCTTCATTTTAAAATTAGATAATACCATTTCATAGAGTTGTTATGAGAGGTCTTTGGGATTTATTTAACAGATATTTTTTGAGCACCTACTACATGTCATACACTGTTCTACATGTTGGGAATATACCAGTGAATAAAACAGAAACAGTTTCTGCCCTCAAGGAGTGTACATTCTAGTGGGGATATGTACAAAAAGTGCTTATTATGGCATGTAGGAAACACTGAAATGGTTGTTATTAACAAATATTTAAGGATAAGGACTATATTTGTTTTCCTTTGCCTCTTTCAGGATACAGAATAAATACAGGATATAATATTTATTCCTTGGAGCTTAAATCTAGGTAGTCAGTAACGTATTTGTTCATTCTATAAATATTAATTCAGTGTTATAATGAGCCAGGCACTGTGAGGTACAAAAGTGAATCTCTACCTCTAAATTTCAGTTTAGTTGGAAATATATAAGAAATGCATAATTCTAATATAAAGAAAATGTTTATTTTTAAGAGACTTAATAATAAGGTACAACAAAGCACTTACTGATGAAGATGAAAGACCACAGCCTTCAATATGGATTATGCCTCAACATAAAGAAAACAAAAATCCTCACAACTGGACCAATAAGCAGCATCATGATAAACAGAGAAAAGATTGAGATTGTCAAGGATTTCATTTTACTTGGATCCACGATCAACACCCATGGAAGCAGCAGTCAAGAAATCAAAAGACACATTGCATTGAGCAAATTGGCTGCAAAAGAGCTCTTTAAAGTGTTGAAAAGCAAAGACGTCATATGCATGCGAAAGCTGGACAGTTAATAAGGAAGAACAAAGAAGAATTGACGCCTTTGGATAGTGGTGTTGGCGAAGAATATTCAATATACCATGGACTGCCAAAAGAACGAACAAGTCTGTCTTGGAAGAAGTACAACTAGAAACAAGGATGGAGAGACTATGTCTCACATACTTTGGACATGTTATCAGGAGGAATCAATTCCTGGAGAAGGATATCATGCTTGGTAAAGTGAAGGGTCACTGAAAAAGAGGAAGACCCTCAACAAGAGGGATTAACACAGTGACTGTAACAGTGAGCTCAAGCATAGCAACAATTGTGAGGATGGTACAGTACCGGGCAGTGTTTCGTTCTGTTGTGCATGGGGTCACTATGAGTCGGAACTGACTCAACGGCACCTGACAACAGCAGTAATAAAGTGCTATGAATAGTGTTACTGCCTTCACATGCTGAGTATATGCACATAAGATGGGCATACTTTTGACAGATGGCAGTGGGGTAAATAGCTGATTTAGTAGGGAGTAAGGAAGAGCCCCATCTGCTGAGTGAGCTAAGCAGTACGTGAATTTGGCAGTGGTAGCCTCTCTGTATACTTGTTTTATGGTTCCTTTTTCTCATTGTGGCCCTCATTCTAGAGCTAAGGCAGCATTGACAATGAGCACTGTTGATGTTTGGACAAAGAACAGTTTAGGGGAAGGGAGTGTGAAGTAAAGGGAAACGCATAAATAAAGTCATAAGAAAATGTTGACTTCTGGGAGCACTAGGTTTCTAGCTGAAGCATAGCATAAGTATAAGGAAGACAAAGCTAGAAATGAAAGTTAGGGCATGAGTATAGAGGGCCTTGAATGCCAAGCTAAGGCATTTGGACTTAGTAGAAACAGTGCATCATTGACGACTTTTGAGCAAGGAAGTAATATGATCAGGTCTGTGTTTAGAACAAAACGTTTGAAGAAAAGTAGCATATGTAGTAGATGCCGTAAACTGGCATATCATAAGTGTTAATTAGTATTTGTGGGATGAATGAATATGTGAGCCCTCCTAAATCTTAGCAAGAGAGCGGCTTTGCTGTGCAGAACTGGATTTCATTTAAGCAGGACTTTGACATAAGGAGACAAGGAGAAAGGTAGACTGATTAAAACATGACATGAATTTGTAACCTGTTGCATGACTACACTTAAAGAGTGTTAACTTAGGGTTCTATTGTCACTTGAAAGCATGTTGCTAAAAACTTGTCACAGGACTCTGTCTATGAGAGAGTAGGGGAGGAAAATTCAGCTTTCATTCCACCAGTATTTCCTGAGGGCCTGTCACATTACCAGCACTATGTTCTAGGGATTCAAATGTGAACAAGTAGCTGACAGTCTCCTAAGTGAGAGGCATGTGTACATAACTACAGTAGTGCTTTAAATATTGTAGAGGTGAGCCCAGATATGAAAGAGATTTTGAGTATAAATTTATAAAATTATATCATGTTGTATGCAACTCTGTCTGTGCTTTAGGGGGCAAATTTCTAGATGTTTAGAAGTGTTGAATCCACTGGAGAAGCTACAGTTTTATAGTGAACTTTAAAAGCAGAATTTCTTTATGTTCTAAGAAAGTATTTTTTTTGTTTTAAGGTAATATGTGTGTATTAAGGCATATTTGAACTCTGTAAAAAAGCAAAATGAATGAAAAATAAATACCACCTTCCTAGGAAAAAAATACATCACTATTTTCATGTTTGTATATCACCTTCTAGGCTTTTTCCTCTAAATGATATTTGTAGGCCTTGGAAGAGAATACAGCTGAGACATAAGTGAACACAAAGCTAGCATTAGATCCCTTAGTTTTATCTAGGACCACACAGTTGACCAACCCCAGATTAAAGCAGAATACCAGTCTGTATTTGAATATGTTCACAAAGTGCCTTCCTGCTCTGTGTGTAGCAGGTGAACTCAGGGGATTCATTTCACTGTTCCCATTCTTCTCAGGTGCCCCTGACCCCACAGCTGGGGCCAGCATTGATGATGAGAACTGTTGGCATTTGGATGAAGAACAGGTGAAAGAACAAGTGAAGCTCTTTCTTTCCCAGGGTGGTTACTATGGCTCTGGAAAGCAGCTCAACTCAATGTTTGCCAAGGTAAGACATGAAGAGATATTTTTTTACTTCCTTAAGTAAGCTGGGCTTACCACATTTCTGGCTTCATGCATTGTAACCATCTCACTTGACCTAACTATTCTCAATGCTTGAAACCTAGTGGGAGGGCTGATCAGAGCAGACCTGAGCAGGATGCATCCAGCAAGCCCTCCTACCCCTTGGCTAGGAGTGATACAGAAGAGCAGGCCCAGGGAATGTGACGAAAGTGAGGCTGATACATATTTGGAGAGTTATGCTATTACCATGCAACAGAAGCCAAGGGAAGAGGTCTTCTCTCAGGAAAGGCATCTGTGTGGTAACATCAGAAACAGAATGCTGTCAGTAGCAAAGCATGCAGAAAGCTGTGGAAACAATACAAATGAGTTCAGAACTACTCTGGGCGGCCTTTCTGGGTAGTCCTGTTCCTTCTGCTCTACTTTCTAAATGAGTTAGCATGGCTTTGCTGGGTGTGGGGTGCGGGGTGGGAGTTAGTAAGGAAGCTACTTTCTTTTGCTTTCACCCTAAATCTGCCAAATGAGACCTTGAAGATTAGAGTCTCAACGGTGTCTCTGAAGAGACTGAGTGTTTTGGAACTGGGTGGTCTCACAACAGGCTTTCTTGATACATGCAGAGAACCTGCTTACAGAGCAAGAGGCCTTCTTTCTGACTTTTTGGATATATTATGCTCAGATATTTCGTCTTCTCCTCCCCCTCCTTCCCTTCCTTCTCCTTATACTTGTTTATGATGTGCAGTCACCAATTCTTTGCCCCTCCTTATGTGTTAGGTTCGAGAGATGCTGCGGATGAGAGATTCCAATGGAGCCAGGATGTTGACACTTATAACTGAGCAGTTTATGGCTGACCCACGTCTCACACTCTGGAGGCAGCAAGGAACAAGCATGACAGACAAATGCAGGCAACTCTGGGATGAGCTAGGTAAGTCCCCATCACTTGAAGAAGAAGTACTGGGGCCTACCAGCTTGTCCTCTGGCAACAGTGTTAAGGGATACTTGTCATCGGTTATTGCATGGATCTCACTAAGTGGACTTTAGCCCAGCTATGGAAGATTTAGAAAGGCCACCCAGAGTAGTTCTGAACTCATTTGTATTGTTTCCACAGCTTTCTGCATGCTTTGCTATTGATAGCATTCTGTTTCTGATGTTACCACATAGAAGCCTTTCCTGAGAGAAGACCTCTTCCCTTGGCTTCTGTTGCATGGCACTAGCCTAACTCTCCAAATACGTATCAGCCTCAGTTTGGTCACATTCCCTGGGCCTGCTCTTCTGTATCACTCCTAGCCAGATCTCTTAGACATAGGGCAGTATCTAAGATACAGGCTTGGCCTCATGCTCTTCTTTATACTCCCTTGAGAACTTTTTTTTTAAATATAGCTTCAGAGCTTACCTTTATGGTGACAACTTTGAAATCTCAACCTCAACCTCTTTCCACTGATCTGAGCACCAGTCCCATATTAGCAGCTGCCCATTGAACGTTTCCATTTAAACATCCCCTGATTACCTCAAGCTTGAGAAATCCAGAAATGAACCCAGACCTTCCTTTACAAAAAAGGTTCCTCTGATTCTGGGTAGCATTGGCATTACCATTCCTTATTCTACCAAACTTACTGTTGAGGACTCTTTTTTTTTTTTTTCCCATTCCCTACATCAAGTCACCAGCTTCATTTGATTCCTCGACCTTCAAAATGCAATTTAGTATCTATTCCCAGTTTTTATTCCCTATCACCACGGGCCTGGTTGAGGGCCTTGACACTTATAGATTAGAACTGTGGCCTCCTGAATGGCCTCTCTATTCTAGGTTCTCCTCCTCAGGGCAGTCCTCACTGATCATTTCTGTGTATCATTCCCCTGTTCCCAAGGCCAGTTTTTCAAAGCTAATATTTAACGCCTCTCCCTGTTTTTAGAACCTTTCATATCCTGAACTTGCCATGGCCCCATTTTTGGGATATACTAGAAAAGTTCTAATATGGCAGCCTCCTGTTTACTTCACCCAGCCCAAAAAGCAACAATAAACTTAGTTGGATGGAATTACCCTCCTCTGGAGCTTAGGCAGCTGCTTATATCTTGTGCTTCTTTTGCTTTAGTGTTTATACAAAATAGTACAAGAAAAAACTACAGTTTGGGATTTTAGTGAGTTCTCCTGGACTGATCCCCTGAAGCATATATTTTATAGGTTTAGGACTGAAAGCATTGGAAATGAGGATTAGTGATTTTTGAGACTATACTTGATTACCCTGGGGCTGGTAAACCTGGGTTTTTGGTTTGTGTACTGAGGCTTTTAGACATCATCTAAGACACTAATGGTTTTGGAGCTCTTATTACTGATGAATGGCTACATTATTGAGTGTTACGTACCAGTCTCTGTGTTAAAGATTGTATTCACATTGTTTCATTTAATTCTCATAACAACCCTATTAGGTAACTGTGTGCCATTTGTAAAGTAACAGACAGCTCTGGTTACTTCTGGATAAAGAATAAAATAAAGAATTATAGAAAACTGTCTCTGCAGTGACACAGTTGTGCCTTCCGAAGAACAGGAATGTTGTACTATTAGTCTGTGGTGACTGGTCCAGCCAGTTGTGACCAGGATTACAGGGTTACGTGACAAAAGCATGGCAACTTGTGTACAAGGAACTGCTTCTAGACTCTCTGAAGGGATAAGATATTGGCACCCTCATATTTTTAGATGAGAAAACTGAGTTCAGAAAAGTTAAATATTTTGTTCAAGGTCACCGCTAGTAAGTGGTGGCTCTAACACTGGAACCCCAATCTGCCTGACTCCAAATCAAACATCCGTCTGCAACATCTCCCTCAATTCTATCTTGTTACGCACTTTCTTTTTCAAAGTACATGTTTCTAGGTGGAGCCAACATGGTGCTATAGACAGAAGCACCACACCGTCCCTCTACAGCAAAAATCTGAAAAACTAAGTAAAACAGAGACAGACATCAATCCTGGAACCCTAAGGGTCAAATGAAGAGATAAAGAACTCAGCCAAGCACCAAATGGAGTAAGAAACTAACAGAGAACAGAGAGCGAGGAGAGATATATGCAGAGGTCCCCTATCAGCTGAGGCAGCACGAATTCGCTATCTTGCACACCTGTTGGAGATTGGTGGACAGGGACTATGGGAAAGCAGCTTCACAGAGGTCCTAGCAGGAGACAGAGCACCCAGTAACCAGCAATATATGCCTTCCCACCCTCCATTCTTCTCCCACCTGCTTGACCTCTGCCGCTTCATAGCTGGCTCGCATAGGTTGGCTGGCTGGTAAGTGAAGGGTCCCTGCCATGCTTGAATTTGCCCTGCCCACATCGGAGATCTGTGGACAGGGAGTATGGGAAAGCAGCTTCATGGAGCTCCCAGCAGGAGACAGAAAACCTGGTAACCAGCGATACATGCTTTCCCACCCCCCACCCTTCTTCACCCCCACTCAGCCTCCTCTGCTTCTTGCAGCCACAGCCTCTTGAGCAGGAGGCACTGGCTTCAGCCCTGTGCCGCTTGGATTCGCCCTGCCCACACTGGCCGGCTCACTGAGTACCATTTGTTTATTGCTGATGTTGCTTTTTTCTGTTTCTTTTGGTTTTTTCTATACCTCTCACCACCTCCCCCTCCTTTCTGTCAAAGGCCTGGCTCCGTGTGCTGTCTTTACTTCTTGAAAGGCTGTGAAGTGCCTCAACTGTTGAACTACTCGGCCCACACTGCCATGCTGGTTGGATCCCTGGAGCTTTTTTGTTTTGTTTTGTTTGTTTGATTTCTTTTTCTTTTCTCAGCTTGGGGGAGCCCCTTCTAGCTGGGCTGTACTGCAAGGCTTGGGAGCTAATTCCTCAGTCTGCACAGCCATGTGGTGGGATCCCTGGGGGCATTTCTTTCTCTTTTTCTTTTTTTTCTTTTCTCTCTTTTTTCCTTTTTGTCTTTCTTCATTTCTCAGTTTTTAATCTCTCTATACTTACCTTCTCTTCTTGTCTCCTGAATATCTGGTGCTGTGTGACATCTCTACCCCTTATAGCCAGGCTGTACTTTGGGGCCTGGGAGCCACTTCCCCAATCTTCACAGCTACACCAGTAGGATCTCTGGAGCCTTCACTTTTCTTTTTTTTTTTCCCCCCTAATTTTTATTTATTTATTTTCTTTCTTTTTTTTTTTTCTCTCCATTTCTGAGTTTCTCATCTCTCCACTCCAATGACAAGCTCCCTTAGCACTCTTTTTTCTCTTTTTGTTTTTGGCTTCTGTTTCTCTCTCCTCTTTCTTCTCTTTCCCATACCACCTTAACTCCACACATCACAATCTCCTCCCCACTTTCTGCCTACCTGCACTGTGTGCTAAACATCATACCCCTGAGCAGCACAGGCATGGACTACCGGAACCTCCCCCACATTGATTCCCAGCCCACCCTGTTGGCCCTAGTACATGCCACAAACATCCCATCCCAGCAACTCCCCTTCAGCTGGACCTGCCCTGCTACACCATAGCTGAGTGACTAGCCCTGCCCATTGGACAAGGAGGTGAAAAGTATTGTGCTCACAGATGATCAAACAACAAAGAACACACAGCCCACCTGCTCAGACATAACCAAATAAAACAAAAAAGCAGGATGAAACAAACACATCTACAATCGATAAACGAGGAAAATAACTGAATGTCCCAAAGACAACAGACAATATCAAAACATATTAAAAAAAGAGGACAGGATGTTTCCAGTAGGCATCCAAAATAAAACACCAGTTGACTTTCCAGTAGAATAAAAGACACTAGAACTACTTGATAGGGAATTCAAATCTCTAATATCCAGAGCCATTCAAGAGTTGAAGCAAAAAGCAGACAAAAATGAGGAAAAAATAGACAAATTCATGGAAAATACAGACAAAAAAAATGGAAAAATTCAGGAAAATAATACAAGAACAAAATGCCAAAGTAAATTCACAACTAGAAATCATAAAAAATGACAGTTAGGAATCCGAAAGATAAACAACAAGATTTCAGAAATGGACAGTGTCATAGAAGGGCTGAGGAGCAGGTTTGAAATGATAGAAGACAGGATCAGTAAAATTGAAGACAAACACTTGGATACAACTCTGTTTGAGGAGAAATCAGAAAAAAGAACAAAGAAAAATGAAGAAACCCTGAGAATTATGTGGGATGCAATCAAAAGCAACAATTTGCATGTGATTGGAGTTCCAGAACAGGAGGAGAAAACAGAGAACAGAAAGGATCATTGAAGAACTACTGACAGAAAACTTCCCCAATATCATGAAAGATGAAAAGATGACAATCCAAGAAGGTCAACAAACTCCATATAGGTTAGACCCCAAAAGAAAATCACCAAGGCGTATCATAATCACACTCGCTAAAACCAAAGACAAAGAATCCTGAGAGCAGCCCAAGAAAAATGAAAAATCACATACAGAGAGGAAACGATAAGACTAAGCTAGGATTATTCAGCAGAGACCATGCGGGCAAGAAGGCAATGGGATGACATATATAAAACCTTGAAAGAAAAAAATCACCAGCCAAGAATAATGTATCCTGCAAAACTTTCATTCAAATATGATGGGGAAATTAGAACATTTCCAGATAAACAGAAATTAAGAGACTGTGAAAAAATCAAACCAAACTTACAAGAATTGTTAAAGGGAGTTCTTCAGTCTGAGAACAAACAACATCAGACCACAGCCTGAATCTAGGACACAAAATTCTACCATCCAGATACCAACCTAGGAAATGAACTCTCAAGGACTATCCAAAACCAAAAGAATTATAACAGGGAACCAGAGAGGTTAATCTGTAGATGACAGCAACATCAGAACAATAAAGAGGGAATAAACGGTTTAGGTATAGAACCTTCTAATGGAGAGGAAGGCAAGGTGATACTAAGTAATAATAGACTGGTTCAAACCTGGGAAGATAAGGGTAAATTTCAAGGTAATCACAAAGAAAGTTAACAGGCCTACTCATCAAAATAAAGAAGAGAAACATAAAGTCTCAGTAAAAACAAAATCTACGAAAACAAAAGAAATGAAAAAGAAATCCACAAACAAAAGGAATTCATCACAGGAGAGTAAGAGGAACAAAGAAAACAGCAGCACCACAAAAAAAAAAATTACTACAAAATGACAGCAATAAACTCACTCCTATCAATAATTACACCTAATGTAAATGGCCTAAATGCATTCATAAAGAGACAGAGAGTGACAGAATGGGTGAAAAAAACAGGATCCATCAATACACTGGCTACAAGAGACGCACCTTGGAAACAAAGACGTAAATTTATTAAAAATCAAAGGATGGACAAAAATATATCAAGCAAACAGCTACCAAAAAAGAGCAGGAGTGGCAATACTAATCTCAGATAAAATAGACTTTAAAACAAAATCCACCATAAAAGACAAAAGAAGGGGACTATATCATGATTAAAGGGATGATCCAACATGAAGACATAACCATAATAAACATTCATGCACCCTGCAACAGGGCTCCAAAATACATAAACTCTTAACAGCTCTGAAAAGAGCAATTGACAGTTCCACAGTAATAGTAGGAGACTTCAACACACCACTCTCGATAAAGGACAGAACATCTAGAAAGAAACTCAGCAAAGATACAGAAGACCTAAAGGGCACAGTCAGCCAACTTGACCTCACAGACACATATAGAACAGTCCACCCAACATCTGCCAAGTACACATTCTTTTCCAATGCACATGGAACATTCTCCAGAATAGACTACATTTTAGGCCACAGAGCAACCCTCAACAAAATCTAAAACATTGAGATAATACAAAGTATCTTCTCTGACCACTACACCATCAAGGTAGAAATTAACAAGAAGAAGAGCAAGGAAAAAAAATCAATTACATGGAAACTGAATAACTCCCTCCTTACAAACCACTGGGTAATAGAAGAAGTCAAAGATGGAATCAAAAAATTCCTAGAATCAAACGAGAATGAAAACGCATCATACCAAAACCTTTGGGACAGAGCAAAGTCAATCCTTACATGGCAATTTATAGCAATAGATGCACACATTAAAAAAGAAGAAAGGGACAAAATTAAAACATTGACTACACAACTCAAACAAATAGAGAACAGCAAAAAAAGCCCACAGCCACCAGAAGAAAGGAAGTAATAAAGATTAGAGTAGAAATAAATGAAATAGAGAATAGAAAAACAATAGAAAGAATCAACAAAACCAAAAGTTGGTTCTTTGAAAGGATCAACAAAATCGACAAACCACTGGCCAGACTAACAAAAGAAAAACAGGAGAGGACGCAAATAACCCAAATAAGAAATGAAATGGGGGACATTACAGCAGACCCAACTGAAATAAAAAGGACCATAACAGAGTATTATAAAAAACTATACTCCAACCAATTTGAAAACCTAGAGGAAATGGATAAATTTCTAGAAACACACTACCTACCCAAACTACCACAAAGTGATGTTGAAAATCTGAACAGACCCATAACAAGAGAAGAAATTGACAAGGTAATAAAAACTCTCCCAACAAAAAAAAAAAACCCTGGCCCAGTTGGCTTCACTGGAGAATTCTACAAAACATTCAGAGAAGAGCTTACATGAGTACTACTCAAACTATTTCAGAACATAGAAAAGGAAGCAACACTTCTGAATTCATTCTATAAAGCCAGCATAACCCTGATACCAAAACCAGGCAAAGACACCACAAAAAGAAAATTACAGACCAATATCTCTCATGAATATAGATGAAAAAATTCTCAACAAAATTCTAGCCAATAGAATTCAGCACCCTATCAAAAAAATAATACACCATGACCAAGTAGGATTCATACCAGGTATACAAGAATGGTTCAACATTAGAAAAGCAGTCAATGTAATCCACCACATAAGTAAAAGGAAAGAAAAAAATCACATGATCATCTCAATTGATGCAGAAAAATCATCTGACAAGTCCAGCACCCATTACTGATTTAAAAACTCTCAATAAAATAGGTATCGAAGGGAAATTTCTGAACATAATAAAGGGCAGCTATGCAAAACCAATGGCCAACATCATTCTTAGTGGAGAGAGGCTGAAAACATTCCCCTTGAGAACAGGAACAAGACAAGGATGCCCTTTATCACCACTCCTATTTAACATTGTGCTGGAAGTCCTAGCGAGAGCAATAAGGCAAGAAAAAGAAATAAAGAGCACCCAAATTGGTAATGAAGAAGTTAAACTGTACCTGTTTGCAGATGATATGGTACTATACATAGAAAACCAAAAAGACTCCACAAGAAAAGTACTGGAACTAATAGAAAGATTCAACAGAGTGGCAGGATACAAGATAAACATACAGAAATCGGTTGGATTCCTATACACCGATAAAGAGAACGATGAAAAGGATATCAGGAAAACAAATACCATTTATAATAGCCCCTTAAAAAAAAAATACCTAGGAATAAATCTAACTAGGGATGTGAAAGACCTATACAAAGAAAAATACAAAACACTACTGCAAGAAACCAAAGGGAGATCTACCTAAATGGAAAAACATCCCATGCTCATGGGTAGGTAGACTCAACATTGTGAAAACGACGATTCTGCTGAAAGCAGTTTACACATAAAATGCAACCCCAATCCAGATACCAACAACATTCTTTAAAGAGATGGAAAAACTAGTCATTAACTATATGGAAAGGGAAGAAGCCTCGGATAAGTAAAGCACTATTGAAGAAGAATAAAGTAGAAGGACTCACACTGCCTGACCTCGGAACCTGCTATACAGCTATGTTAGTCAGAACAGCCTAATACTGGTACAACAACAGATACATTGACCAAAGGAACAGAATTGAGAACCCAGATGTAAATCCATCCACCTACAGTCACCTGATCTTCAACAAGGGCCCAAAGTCCATCAAATGGGGAAATGATAGTCTTTTTTAAAAAATGGTGCTGGCAAAACTGGATGTCTCTCTGCAAAAAAATGAAACAGGACCCATACCTCACACCAAATACAAAAACTAGTTCAAAATGGACCAAACACCTCTAGCCAAAAACTATAAAGTTCGTAGAGGAAAAAATAGGATGAACGCTAGGCCCTAATGCACGGCATTAACAGGATACAAACCATAACCAACAACACACAAACTCCAGAAGATAAGCTTAGATAACTGAGATCTTCTAAAAATTAAGCACTTATGCTCATCAAAAGACTTCACCAAGAGAGTAAAAAGAGAACCTACAGACTGAAAGAAAGTTTCGGACATTACAAGTCAGACAAAGGTCTAATTTCTAAAATCTACAAGAAAATCAAACACCTCTACAGCAAAAAGACAAATAATCCAATTAAAAAATGGGCAAAGGAAATGAACAGACATGTCACCAAAGAAGACATTCAGGTGGCCAGCAGACACATGAGGAAATGCTCGCCATCACTAGCCATTAGAGAAATGCAAATCAAAACCGCAATGAGATACCATCTCACCCCAGCATTACTGGCATGAATCAAAAAAACTGGAAATAATAAATACTGGAGAGGCTGCCGGGAGATCGGAACTCTTATGCACTGCTGGTGGGAATGCAAAATGGCACAACCATTTTGGAAAACGATATGGCACTTTCTTAGAAAGCTAGAAATAGAAATAGAAATACCATATGATCCAGCAATCCCACTCCTAGGAATATATCTTAGAGAAATAAGAGCTGTCACACAAATAGACATATGCACACCCATACTTACTGCAACATTGTCTACAATAGCAAAAAGATGGAAATAACCTAGATGCCCATCAACAGATGAATGGATAAACAAACTATGGTACATACACACAATGGAGTATTACACAATGATAAAGAACAATGATGAATCTGCGAAGCATCTCATAATAACATGGATGACCCTGGAGGGCATTATGCTGAATGAAATAAGTCAGTCACAAAAGGACAAATATTGTATGAGACCACTACTGTAAAAATTCATGAAATGGTTTACACACAAAAAGAAACAATCTTTGATGGTTACGAGGGAGGGAAGGAGTGGCGGGGGAGACACTAAATAGGCAATAGATAAGCAGTAACTTTGGTGAAGGGTATGACAGTACACAATACTGGGGAAGCCAGCACAGCTTGTACAAGGCAAGGTCATGGAAGCTCCATAGACACATCCAAACTCCCTGAGGGACTGAATTGCTGGGCTGAGGGCTGTGGAGACCATGGTCTTGGGGAACATCTAGCTCAACTGGCACAACATAGTTTATAAAGAAAAATGTTCTACATTCTACCTTGGTGAGTAGCGTCTGGGGTCTTAAAAGCCTGTGAGCAGCCATCTAAGATACTCCACTGGTTTCACCCTTTCAGGAGCAAGGGAGAATCAAGAAAACAAGATACAAGGAGAAGATTAGTCTAAAGGACTAATAGACCACAACTACCACGGCCTCCACAGACTGAGTCCAATACAACTAGATGGTACCCAGCTACCACCACTGACTGCTCTGACAGGGATCACAACAGAGAGTCCCAGACAGAGCTGGAGAAAAATGTAGAACAAAATTCTAACTCACAAAAAAAGACCAGACTTACTGGCCTGACGGAGACTGGAGGAACCCTGAGAGTATGGCCTCCAGACACCCTTTTAGCTCAGTAATGAAGTCACTCCCGAGGTTCTTCCTTCAGCCAAAGATTAGTCAGGCCCATAAAACAAAACGAGGCTAAAGGGGCACAACAGCCTAGGAACAAGGACTAGAAGGCAGGAGGGGACAGGAAAACTGGTAATAGGGAACCCACGGTCGAGAAGGGAGAGTGTTGAGATGTCATGGGGTTGTTAACCAATGTCATAAAACAATATGTGTACTAACTGTTTAATGAGAAACTAGTTTGTTCTGTAAATCTTTATCTAAAGTACAATTTTAAAAAATAAAAAGTACATGTTTCTTAAAAATTTGAAATTGGTCTTCTTGAGAGTCACTTTTATTTGAGGCCCGAATCTCGTCAAGTAATATCTGTGCCAATCACAGGACTATGCTGTGGACTTGGACTTGGCCTTTGGAGCAAATGTAGGTGAGGCGAAGTAAGCAGAGCTGATTCCCAGTGCTTTTAAAACTCTTGTCATGTACTTGAGTTCATTATGAAAAGCTCTTGCTTTGGACATTTTCGTATCTAAGAAATTGCTATATCAATGTTTCAAGAAACCCTTAGCATTCTGCTAAGACAGTGGTTCTCAAACTGTAGCGTGTTCCAGAATCACTTGTAGCACTTGTTTAAACAGATCACTGGGCCCCATCCCCAGAATGTTCGATTTAATACATTTGGAGTGGGGCCTGAGAATTTGCATTTCTAAGAATTTCCCAACTGATGCTGATGCTGCTGATCCAGAGGCAACACTTTGAGAACCACTGCACAGTCTACAGCCATACCACCCTGAACTCGCCTGGTCTCGTCTGATCTCAGAAGCTAAGCAGGGTCGGGCCTGGTTAGTACTTCAATGGGAGAACCACTGCACTAAGGGAAGCCTTACTGGGTTAGACAGTAGAACACAGTGTGTTCATGTTCCTGTAACTACTCCAAGGGCTCCTTACTGGTCACAAGGCTTACTCACCTGAGGAGAGGTTGGACAGTATTTGTAGAAACTTAGAGGAGTGGACTCACTACTTTCAGTTCCTGAGGCAGACAAAATAGAAGCAGTCAGACTTAAAGTTCCTCATCTCACCACCTACAGATCTATTAATCTATCCATGCAGGTACCCATATGTTTTGCTTTCTCTTCTGTTAAACAATCCATAAAGTGTCTCTGCTTCCATAAAAGGCCAATCCTTACATATTTGCTCTGAGTCCTATCCCATCTTGTTTTCTCAGGAACTTTGCTCCTGTAATTCTCTCTTTTTTTGGCATCACTGATTTCTCACTCTCTACTGGATCTTCCCATTAGCATGCACATAAGCTCTAATATCTTCAGTCTTAAAAACAAAGTATCTTGGGGGACATCTGGCTCAATTGGCATAACATAGCTTATAAAGAAAATGTTCTACATCCTACTTAGGTGAGTAGCATCTGGGGTCTTAACAGCCTGCGAGCGGCCATCTAAGATACTCCACTGGTCTCACCCTTTCAGGAGCAAGAGAGAATGAAGAAAACAAGATACAGGGAAGGATTAGTCCAAAGGACTAATGGACCACAACTACAACAGCCTCCACCAGACTGAGTCCAGCAGAACTAGATGGTGCCTGACTACCACCACAGACTGTTCTGACAGGGATCACAATAGAGGGTCCTAGACAGAGCTGGAGAAAAACGTAGAACAAAACTCTAACTCAAAAAAAAAAGACCAGACTTACTGGTCTGACGGAGACTGGAGAAACCCCCAGAGTATAGCCCCCGGACACCCTTTTAGCTCAGTACTGAAGTTACTCCTGCGGCTCACCCTTCAGCCAAAGATTAAATAGGCTTATAAAACAAAACGAGACTAAATGGACACACCGGGGTAGGGACGAGAAGGCCGGAGGGGACAGGAAAGCTGGTAACAGAGAACCCAAGGTCAAGAGTGGGAGAGTGTTGACATGTCATGGAGTTGGCAACCAGTGTCACAAAACAATATGTGTATTAATTGTTTAATGAGAAAGTAATTTGCTCTGTAAACCTTCATCTAAAGTACCAAAAAAAAAAAAAAATTACCATTGACCCTCTCATTCCCCTCCGACTATTACACACCATTTTTCATCTCCCCTTCAAAGCAACACTTCTTGAAAATGTTGCCTGAAGTCACTGTTTCCATTTGCTCACCTCCATTCCCTTTTGAGGAGCCCTGGTGGTGTAGTGGTTAAGAGTTTGACTGCTAACCAAGACATCGGCAATTCGAATCCACCAGCTACTCCTTGGAAACCCTATGGAGGCAGTTCGACTCTGTCCTATAGGGTCGCTATGAGTCAGAATCGACTCGATGGCAACAGGTTTGTTTTTTTTTTTTTGTAGGGGGGCGGATTCTCTTTTGAGCCAACTCCATCTGAGCTTCCATTGCTCACTGCTATCACTCAACAGAAATAACTCTTACCAAAATCACCAGTGACTTCCGTGTTGCCAGATACAATGATCACTTCTCAGTTCTCATCTAATTTAACCTCTTAGCAATTTTCAATAGAGCTGACCATACATTTCTTGAAACTTATTCTTTCTTGGTTTCCATAACCCCATACGCTGCTGACTTTCCTCCTAAATTTCTGGCTACTTTCTCTCAGCCTCCTTTTCAGGCCTCTCATACTGAGTACCTGCAGCACCCTCTTCCATGTCTACATCCTCTACCTAAAGTGATTCTATTCAGTCTTATGGATTTAAATATCATCCAGATGCAAGTAAGTCACAAATTTAATTAACCTAACCAATGCTGACATTTCCCTTCAGCTCCAGTCTGTGTCCAGCTGCCCACCACTTCTAAGAAGTATCTCAAACTTGACATGAACATCACAGAACTCTTAATTTTCCTACCAAATCCTCATTTTCCCTTTATTGTCCCCATCTCAGTACACAGTATTAACATATATCTAGCGCTCAGGAAGAAAATCTGAGTCATCCTTGGTTCCCCATTTTCTACCTTCTACATCCAATCCAAGACCTGTTGACCCTCAGAGTTGAAGAACTGAATGAGACAATGTATATAAAGTGCTTAATAAAATGCCTAGCCCATAAAAAGAAATAAATGAAAGCTGTTATTAAAAGGAGCCCTGGTGGCTCAATGGTTAAAGTGCTCAGCTGCTAACTAAAAGGTCAGAGGTTCAAAACCACCAGCAGCTCTGCAGGAGAAAGATGTGGCAGTCCGCTTCCATAAAGATTCACAGCCTTGGAAACCCTGTGAGGCTGCTATAAATTGAATTGACTCGATGGCAGTGAGTTTAGTTTTTTTTTTTAAATTATTATCTTGGGGGCCCTGAGTGCTGCAAAAGGTTAATGTGCTTGACTACTAACCATAAGGTTGGAGGCTAGAGTCCATCCAGAGGTGCCTCAGAAGAAAGGCCTGGCAGCCTACTTCTGAAAAATGAGCCATTGAAAACCCTGTGGAGCACAGTTCTAATCTGACACATATGTGGTCACCATGAGTCAGAATCAACTTGACAGCAACTGGTTATTATTTTTATATTTAATAAATATTATTTAAAATTTTAATTTCCATAGTAGCAACCTTTGGTTAGAATTTTTGATGTTTTTTTAAGTTGTGGGAAAATATTCTTTTGGATACTGGGCACACAGTACCATGAGTGCTGTTGTATGCAGGTAACTGCAGGGTTGTTTTGGCTTTCTTGAAGATGTGACAGTCTCTTGAGTATTTTTTAAAACAAATTCGTGTAGACCTAATTAATAAGCTGGAAAACTCATTTTTAACCTGCAGATAAAAATGTACTTGTACTCACTTTCTAGGGACTCCCTTCTTGATATCTAAATGCCTAGGAAATAGAAGCTCCTAGGTGGCTAAACACAGCACCCTTTACCTCTTAAGTCTCTCTCAACTTGTCCAATCTGTTTTCCATTCCTCTTATCGTGTTAATTTTGCCATCCATAACCCTGGTGGCATAGTGGTTAAGACTTTGGCTGCTAACCAAAAGGTCGGCAGTTCAAATCCACTAGGCACTCCTTGAAAACCCTATGGGGCAGCTCTACTCTGCCCTGTAGGGTCTCTATGAGTCGGAATCGACTTGACAGCAATGGGTTTGGTTTGGAAGATTGCCAAAGTCCTTCTAGTTGCCATTTTAATGGCCTCTTTTTTTTTTTTATTGTGCTTTAGGTGGAAGTTTACAGAGCAAATTAGTTTCTTACTCAACAATTTATACATAAATTGTTTTGTGACATTGGTTGCAATCCCCGCGATGTGTCAACAGTCTCCCCTTCTCTATCCTGAGTTCCCTGTTTCCATTCATCCCATTTTCCTGCCTTCTCATCTTTGCTTTTGGGCAGGTGTTGCCCATTTGGTCTCATTTACATGCTAGAACTAAGAAACACTTTCTTCACATGTGTCATTTGTTTTATGTTGTTGTTAGGTGCCATCTAGATAGTTCCGACTCATAGCGACCCTATGTACAGCACATCGAAACACTGCCTGGTCCTGCATCATCCTCAGAATTGTTATGCCTGAGCCCATTGTTGCAGCCATTGTGTCAGTCCATCCTGTTGAGGGTTTCTCTTTTTCGCTGACCTTCCACTTTACCAAGCACGATGTCTTTCTTTAGGGGCTGGTCCTTCCCGATAGGGTGTCCAAAGTACGTGAGACGAAGTCTTGCCATCCTTGCTTCTAAGGAGCCTTCTGACTGTACTTCTCCCAAGACATATTTGTTCGTTCTTCTGGCCCTTTAAATAAAAACCAAACCCGTTGCCGTTGAGTTATTTCCGACTCAGAGCGACCCAATAGGACAGAGCAGAACTGCCCCATAGAGTTTCCAAGGAGCACCTGGTGGATTTGAACTGCTGACCTTTTGGTTAGCAGCTGTACTTAACCACTACACCACCAGGATTTCCCATTTTTCTGGCAGTCCATGATATATTCAGTATTCTTCGTCAACACTGTAATTCAAAGGCATCAATTCTTCTTCTTTGTTTTATAGACCTGTGTAATCTTCGGCTGAAGGGTGAGCTTTGGGTTAATGGCCTCTTTTTGATCTTTATTCCACTTGTGAAGATTAAATATGAAAATCCTTTACTTCACTATAGATGAAAAGCACTTCTTAAACTGTAAAATAAATGTTACTAATGTTGACCTTCTGCTACATTAGACATTGCTGACTGGCTATGTGACATCGAATTATCTTGGTTCTTCCACCTCTTTCTCTCTTCTGCCCACAGAGGTGGTGTTTTCTCAAAATTCTACCCTTAACTTTCCTCTCTCATCCTAAATGATGAGGTCATTCTTATCTTTTTTGTTTGTTGGTGGATGGGGCTCTATCCCTACACTAATTTCAAAAGAAGCAGCATGGGGAAAGAATTACAATATGGAAAAATTGTATTGTGAGGTTTATACGGACTTTAGGATTCTCAAACTATAGCAGAGAAAATAACTCTTTGATGATCTGAATGTTTGTGCATCTTCCTTGCTGCTACACTGGTCCAAATTTTTTACTGCCTGCAACTACATATTAAGGATTTTCTGCCACCTAGTGTTCATAAAGGACACTGCAATGGGTAGGAACTTAGCAGTCCTGTGCCCTGGTGGCATAGTGGTTAAGAGCTCAGCTGCTAACCAAAAGGTCAGCAGTTCAAATCCACTAGCGGCTCCTTGGAAACCCTATGGGGCAGTTCTATTCTGTCCTATAGGGTTGTTATGAGTCAGAATCTACTTGATGGCACTGGGTTTGATTTGGTTTTTGGAAGGAACCCTGGTGGTGCAGTGGTTAAGCTCTTGGCTACTTACCAAAAGGTTGGCATTTTGCATCCACCAGATTTCAAAACCCCATGGGGCAGTTCTACTCTGTCCTGTAGGGTCACTATGAGTCGAAATTGACTTGACAGCAATGAGTTTGGTTGTTTTTGTTTAAGGAGCCCTGGTGGTGCAGTGGTTAAGCGCTCAGCTGCTAACCAAAAGGTCAGAGGTTTGAATCCACCAGCTGCTCTGCAGAAGAAAGCTGTGGCAGTCTGCTTCCGTAAGGATCACAGCCTTGCAAACCCTTTGGGGCTGTTCTACTCTGTCCTATAGGGTCGCTATGAGTCGGAATCAACTCGATGGCAGCAGATTTGGTTTTTGTTATGGAGCACAGTTCTACTCTGACATACATGGGGTCACAACAAGTTGGACTGGTTTTGGTAGGACTGAAAGTCAACATCCTAGATTACAAAAAATTGCTACCAGAAGAAAAAAACATCCAACAGAGTAAATGTCTAAAAGCATTAAAATGACCCCTGAGGGCATACTTACCTTTACTTATGTAGTTTCCCCTGTTTGGGTATAAACCCTCCCCTCTACCTCTCTGCCCAAAGAATGCAGGAGTGTTTATCTCTTGTTCTTTTTTTTAAATGAAATAATAAAAGTACTTAGGTTAAAAATTCAAATAGTTCTACAAAGCTTATAATAAAAACAGCATTCCCGTGCTTCATTCCCTTCATACCCCCAATTCCCACTTCTCAGAAAGAGCAAATTTTGATTTTTAGGTGTTTTTCTAATATACCTCCACATTGCTAAATAACATGCTTATACTACTCTTTCTTGATTTTTTAATTCTAGTTATTATCTCTTATCTTCTTACTGTGAAAGATGAGGATTTGCCTCATGGTACACATATCATTAACTGCTCCCTCATTCTCCCAAGAATAACTATATAATGGCAGTGTAAATATTATTTATAGCAAAATCATATATTAAAAAAAAGTTGCCATCAAGTCAGTTCCAACTTAGACTGATCCTGTGAGTGTCAGAGTAGAACTGTGCTCCAAAGGGTTTTCAATGGCTGATTTTTCAGAACTAGATTGCCAGGCCTTTCTTCTGTGGCTTCTCTAGGTAGACTTGAACCTCCAGCTTTTCAGTTCTCAGCCAAGCACATTAACTATTTGCACCACCCAGCAACTCCAATCACAGGAGGTTCTCAATAAAGATTTGTTGGACTGCTAATCGGAGCTCAAGATGCAAGCCTAAATCTGTCTTGTTCATAAGCACAGGCACACAGATCTAGGTATCAAGATGGTCTCTGCTTTAAGGAAGATTGAGAAGGAAAAATAAGCCAGTTCTAAAAACCCTAGCCAACTTGGTTTTTTATAATGAGAAGAGCTGATGCTTTGGAAAATGAAAGAAAAGGGTAAACTGAAACATTTAAGGCTTACACATATATCAAAGGAGAAATATCAAGAATGTGGGTTGGTTTATTTTCCAGGGGCCTTATGGGTGTGCATCATTTTAAATCCACACTGCAAATTGGAGGAGAAATCTTGTTGGCTGCTGCAGCTGCAGAAGTGGAGCGACCTTGATGTCTGTCCCCTGGAAGATGGAAACTATGGGCATGAGCTGCCCAACATTACCAATGCACTTCCCCAGAGTGCCAATCACAGCCCAGGTGAGCCAGATATCCTTTTAGGCTTTTTGTGCTTGGGACTCCAAAAATGGGAGGGTACAGTGGTAGAACAGTGGTGGCCAGACATCTTTTTGGCTGTCAGAATAGATATCCTGAACAAGAAAAATTGTCCCCTTGTTCATCTTGAAATGGTAAACCTTAAATAAGGCTAAGCTTTTATCTTCGATGTTGGGGAAGCTGTCCTTTACCACATCTAGGGTGCCCTTACAGTGCCCAGCGTAAAGTCGTACAGCCCTCTGCATGAATCTTCTCCAGCCTTCAAGTTCTTTATGTATAATGTATCTAGCCCTCAACTGGAATTGGTTTTAGCTCAGAAGACCTACCTCAAGGGAGGGACCCTGTTTTTTTCACTTGTTGCCATCAACTTGATTCCGACTCATAATGACCCTATAGGACAGAGTAAAACTGCTGCATAGGGTTTCCAAGGACCACCTGGTGGATTCGAACTGCCAACCTTTTGCTTAGCAACCGAGTTCTGAACCACTTTGCCACCAATAGCCTCTCACTTTTCCATTTTCCTCAAATTGTTATATAGCAGATAGCTGGGAGGGGGATATCCTCCAAGTTACGATCAGGATTCCTGCTCCAGGAGTCCTGGCTTTTTAAGACAGAGCCAGTACAATGATACCACACTCTGCCTTTTGAGCCCACTGGCCAACAGTCATTGCTGGGCATCATCATTCATTGTCAGTTTTAGTTCATATAACTCAGGGTTTTTTTATGTTGGCAACTGATTCTTTTTTTTCTTTTTAATTTTTAATTGTTGTACTTTAAGTGAAAGTTTACAATTTAAGTTAGTCTCTCATACAAAAATTTATACATGCAGTGTTTTGTGACCCTGCTTGCTCTCCCTATACTGTGACAGCACACTCCTCCTTTCCACCTCTGATTTCCCGTGTCCATTCAACCAGCTCCTGACCCTCTCTGCCTTCTCGTCTCACCTCCAGACAGGAGCTGCCCATTTAGTCTCATGTATCTACTTGAGCTAAGAAGCACACTCTTCGTGAGTATCATTTTTATGTCCCATAGTCCAGTCTAATATTTGTCTGAAGAACTGGCCTCGGGAATGCTTTTAGTTCTGGGTTGACAGAGAGTCCAGGGGCCGTGCTTTCTGGGGTCCCTCCAGTCTCAGTCAGACCATTAAGTCTGGTCTTTTTACTACAATTTGAGCTCCACACCCCACTTTTCTCCTGCTCCATGAGGGATTCTCTGTTGTGTTCCCTGTCAGAGCAGTCATTGATGATAGCCAGGTATCATCTAGTTCTTCTGGTCTCAGACTGGTGCAGTCTCTGGTTTATGTGGCCCTTTCTGTCTCTTGGGCTAATACTTTCCTTGTGTCTTTGGTGTTCTTCATTCTCCTTTGCTCCAGGTGGGTTGGGACCAATTGATGCATCTTAGATGGCTGCTCGCTAGCTTTTAAGACCCTAGACACCACTCACCAAAGTAGGATGCAGAACATTTTCTTAATAAACTTTGTTATGCCACTTGATCTAGCTGTCCCCTGAAAGCATGGTCTGCAGGCCCCCACCCCTGCTACTCTGTCCCTCAAAGTGTTTGGTTGTATTCAGGAAACTTCTTAGCTTTGGTTTAGTCCAGTTGTGCTGACTTCTCCTGTAGTGTGTGCTGTCCTTCCCTTCACCTAAGATAATTCTTGTCTACTACCTAGTTAGTGAATACCTCTCTCTCTCCCTCCCTCCCCACCCTTGTAACCATCAAAGAATGTTTTCTTCTGTGTTTAAACCTTTTCTTGAGTTCTTATAACCGTGGTCTTATACAATGTTTATCCTTTCGTGACTGACTGAATTCACTCAGCATAATGCCTTCCAGATTCCTCCACATTATAAGATGTTTCATGGGTTCATCGTTGTTCTTTATTGTTGAGTAGTATTCCACTGTGTTAATATACCATAATTTGTTTATCCATTCTTCCACTGATGGGCACCTAGGTTGTTTCCATCTTTTCACTATCATGAACAGTGCTGCAGTGAACATGGGCGTGCATATATCTATTTGTGTGATGGCTCTTATTTCTCTAGGATATATTCCAAAGAGTGGGATTGCTGGATCATAAGGTACTTCTATTTCTAGCTTTTTAAGGAAGCACCAAGTTGATTTCCAAAGTGGTTGTACCATTGTACATTCCCACCAACAGTGTATAAGTGTGCCAGTCTCTCCACAACCTCTCCAACATTTATTATTTTGTGTTTTTTGGATTAATGCTAGCTTTGTTGGGGTGAGATGGTATCTCATTGTAGTTTTGATTTGTATTTCTCTAATGGCTAATGATCATGAGCATTTCTTCATTGTCTGTTAGCCACCTGAATGTCTTCTTTGGTGAAGTGCCTGTTCATATCCTTTGCCCATTTTTTAATTGGGTTATTTGTCTTTTTGTTGTTGAGGTTTCACAGTATCTTGCAGATTTTAGAGATTAGACACTTATTGGATTTGTCACAGCCAAAAATTTTTTCCTAGTCTGTAGGTTGTCTTTTTACTCTTTTGGTGAAATCTTTTGATGAGCATAAGTGTTTGATTTTTAGTGACTCCCAGTTATCAAGTTTCTCTTCTGGTGTTTATGCATTGTTACTTATGGTTTTTATTCTGTTTATGCCATGTATTAGGGCTCCTAGCGTTGTCCCTATTTTTTCTTCCATGATGCTTATCATTTTAGATTTTATATTTAGGTCTTTGATCCATTTTGAGTTAGTTTTTGTTCATGGTGTGAGGTATGGGTCTTATTTCAGTTTTTTGTGGATGGATATCCAGTTATGCTAGCACCATTTGGCAACTGGTTATTCTTTAGCCCACTGGGAACCTTTCATTGGTAGGGGATTTTATCAAATGTTGATTTTATAGTTCGTTCCTATTATTTTAGATGATAAATCTATTGATATTTTTATTTCAAGGAGGAAATCACTTAAATCTCTTGCTGGGTGTCTGTCTACCGTACTATAATTTGTTTCAGTATATTTAAGGCAACTAAGGTAATAGATTAAAAAAAGGTACTATTTTGCAACTTCTTTAAGCTACTCTTTCCTGGAACTAATCTAGCCTCCACAACACCAGAAGCCATCCTTTTAGTACTGGCTTTGGATGGCGTAGAGAAGGTCAAATGCATACGAACAGATGCCCCTAGGTCTGTCAGTTCCTTCCTCTCATAATGCATCAGTTCTTTGTTGTCATCAGTTCTCCTCTGAGGACACTATTTATGACTATTATTCAAATTTATACACCAATCACTAATGTTAAAGATGAAGAAATTGAAGGTTTTTACCAACTTCTGCAGTCTGAAATTGATCAAACATGTGATCAAGATGCATTAATAATTAATGGCGATTGGAATGCTAAAGTTGGAAATAAAGAAGAAGGATCAGTAGTTGGAAAATATGGCCTTGGTGATAGAATTGACACTGGAGCTCACATGATAGAATTTTGCAAGACCAATGACCTATTCATTGGAAATACCTTTTTATAACAACGTAAACAGTGACTGTACACGTGGACCTCACTAGATGGAATACACAGGAATCAAATTGACTACATCTATAGGAAGAGACAATGAAGAAGCTCAATATCATCAGTCAGAACAAGGCCAGAGGCTGAATGCAGAACAGACCATCAATTGCTCCTATGCAAGTTCAAGTTGAAGCTGAAGAAAATCAGAACAAGACCATGAAGGCCAAAGTACATCCTTGAATATATCCCACCTCAATTTAGAGACATCTCAAGAATAGATTTGACACATTGGACACTAATGACCGAAGACCAGGTAAGTTATGAGATGACATCAAGGACATCATACGTGAAGAAAGCAAAAAGTCATTAAAAAGACAGGAAAGAAAGAAAAGCCCAAAACTGATGTCAGAAGAGACTCTGAAATGTAGAGTAGCTAAAGCAAATGGATGAAATGGTGAAGTAAAAGAGCTGAACAGAAGATTTCAAAGGGCGGCTCAAGAAGACAAAGTAAAGTATTATGATGAAATGTGCAAAGACCTGGAGATAGAAAACCAAAAGAGAAGAATACACTCAGCATTTCCAAACTGAAAGAACTGAAGAAAAAATTCAAGCCTCAAGTTGCAATAGTGAAGGATTCTATTCAAAATATCGAATGACGCAGGAAGCATCAAAAGAAGATGGAAGGAATACACGGAGTCACTGTACCAAAAATAATTGGTTGATGTTCAGCCATTTCAGGAGGTAGCATATGATCAAGAACTGATGATACTAAAGGAAGAAGTTCAAGCTGCACTGAAGGCATTGGTGAAAAACAGGGCTTCAGGAATTGACAGAATACCAATCGAGATGTTTCAATAAACGGATGCAACACTGGAAGCACCCACTCGTCTATGCCAAGAAATTTGGAAGACAGCTACCTGGCCAACCAAATGGAAGAGATCCATCATTTGTGCCCATTCCAAAGAAAGGTGATCCAACTGAATGCAGAAATTATCGAACAATATCATTAATATCACATGCAAGTAAAATTTTTCTGAAGATAATTTTAAAAAGGTTGCAGCCACACGCCAACAGGGAACTGCCAGAAATTCAAGCTGGACTCAGAAGAGGACATGGAAAGAAGGATATCTGCTGATGTCAGATGGATCCTGGCTGAAAGCAGAGAATACCAGAAAGACGTTTACCTGTGTTTTATTGACTATGCAAAGGCATTCAGTTGTGCGGATCATAACAAATTATGGATAACATTGCGAAGAATGGAAATTCCCAAACACTTAGCTGTGCTCATGCACAACCTGTACATAGACCAGGAGACAGTCATTAGAATAGAACAAGGGAGGATACTGTGTGGTTTAAAATCAGGAAAGGTGTGTGTCAGGGTTGTATCCTTTCACAGTACTTATTCAATCTGTATCCTGAGCAAATACTCAGAGAAACTGGGCTATATGAAGAAGAGTTCGGCATCAGGATTAGACGAAGACTCATTAACAACCTGCATTATGCAGATGGCACAACTTTGCTTGCTGTAAGTGAAGAGGACTTGGAGCACTTGCTAATGAAGATCAAAGACTACAGCCTTCAATGTGGATTACACTTCAACATAAAGAAAACAGAAATCCTCACAAATGGACCAATAACCAACATCATGCTAAACGAAGATTGATGTTGTCAAGGATTTCCTTTTACTTGGCTCCACAATCAATGGAAGCAGCAGTCAAGAAATTAAACAATGTATTGCAGTGGGCGATACGGATCTCTTTGAGGTGTTAAAAAGCAAAGCTGTCACTTTGAGTACTAAGGTCCACCTGACGCAAGCCATGGTATTTTCAGTCACCTTATATACATGCAAAAGCTAGACAATGAATATGGAAGACTGAAGAAGAGTTGATGCATTTGAATTACAGTGTTGACGAAGAATATTGACTATATCATGAACTGCCAGAAGAATGAACAAATCTGTCTTGGAAGAAATACAGCCAGAATGCTCCTTAGAAGCAAGGATGGATATATCTAGTCTCACGTATTTTGGACATGTTATCAGGAGGGACTAGTCCCTGGAGAAGGACATCATGTTTGGTAAAGTAGAGGGTCAGCGAAAAAGAGGAGGACCCTCAGCAAGATGGATTGACACAGTGGCTGCAACAATGGGCTCAAACATAGCAACGATTTTGAGGATGGCACGGGACCAAGCAGTGTTTCCTTCTGTTGTACATAGGGTTGCTATGTGTTAGAACTGACTCGACAGCACCTAACAACAATAACAACTGGTTCTCCTTTGAGGACACTGCTTTCTCTACAGTCTTTTCAAGTTGTAGCCGATTTTTCTCTCACACCCCTTGTACCAGGGGAGCAGTAGGCCCCCTGCTTATTCTTCATTGCCATTTCTGCATCACTGTCCTCTTCTCTCCCCTAAAATATCCCTTTTAAAATTCATGCCATCCAACTGTAGACCTCTACGTCACTCCCCCTCATTCCTTGAAGATTTTAGCTATTGGCTTACTAGTACTACTCTATGTCAGTACTTATATCATAATTCTTGATGATTTCAATATCCACATAGATGATCCTTCCAGTATCCTGGCCCCTCAGTTTCTTTATCTCTCCAAAGATCTTATCTTCTGCCATAACTTAGCCAACCAGTCCCAGCATCCTACCTTAGACTTTGTCGTTACCAATAACTACACCTTCTTCATAATCTCAATTTCAAGTCTCTCCACTTACCAATCTTCCTAGATTTTTTTTTGGTATCCCAATTCTAGTAATTCTAGGAATTTTGGTCCTTTGATCCTACCACTTTTTCACTGTCTTGATAGTCTCATTTTCCTCATTTACCTAGGTTAGATTCCTTGGTACATCGTTACAATCAATCCTTTGCGTACAGATACTCAGCTCCCTCCTTCCCTTTGTCACACTCATGTTGCAAAACCCCAGTCTTAACTTACACCTGCACAGCTGAACATGGGGAGAAACATAACCGTGATAACTGGTCTTATATATATATATTTTTAATTTGTGACCACTGAGTTCAAGTGAGTCCTTAGTGCTACCTAGATAGCCACCATTTGTCCCTAATCCATGCCCTTTTTTACTCTTCTAAATTACTCTTTAACAACATCTTTTCCCTAAAACTTTCCGTATTTCCTCCCCATTCCTCACTCTCAGCTGATGGCCTTGCTTCTTGTTCACTGAAAATGTAGAAGAAATCGGAAGAGAATTTCTAAAACTCCATCACCACATCTGCCTCTGTCTGTGTCGATTATATTCTGCCTCCTCCTCTGTGGCTATTCATGCTTCTAAGTCCCAGCTTTCTACTTATTCTTGAGACCTTATTCCTTCTTTTTTATCCAGGACATCACTCCAGGAATTACATCCTCTCTCTCCTTCATTACCAAGTTTTCCCTCTCCATGGATTATTCCTATGATTATACAGGATGTTATTATATCTCCCATGCTGAAAAAACAGAACAAAACAAAAACTCTTGTGACTTCACGTGCCTCTCTGGCTACCACCCTATTTCTCTGCTTCTTTTTATAGAAAAATAATTCAAAAGAATAGTATATATTTACCATCTCCAGTTCCTCTGCTCCTATTCTCCCTTGTATCTACTTCACTCCCTTGTATCGACTTTATCCCCACTACTCCAGAAATAAGTTTTGTAATGGTCACTAATGCTAACTCTTGCTAAATCCAATGGTTAATTCTTGGTCATAATCTTACTGGACCTGTCAGCAGCATTTGACACAAGAGATCATTCTCTTCTTGAAACACCTTTTTCATCTGACTTCTAGGATACCACTCTCTCTTGGTTCTTCTCTTACTTCAGTGGCCCCTCCATCTCAGTCTCCTTTACTGTCTCCTCCCCATTTCCCAACCTAAAATGCTGAAGTGCCAGGACTTAGTCAACAGACCTCTTCTCTTCTTTTTCTATACTTGCTCTCTTGATGATTGCAGCATTTCAGTAATCATCTATATACTAACAACTCTCAAATTTATATCTCCTGTCCAGAACTTTCTTTTCAACTTCAAACTTGTATATTCAATTGCTTTCTCACTATCTCCACATAGATACTGTCTCAGGCTGGGTTAACTAGAGAAGTAAAACCAGTGAAGTGTATATATATATGTAGAGAGGGAGATGGGTCACAAGGTTGTAGAGGCTGGCAAGTCCCAGTCCATGTAGAGGCCTCTCCAGACTCACATAGCTGCAGAGGCTGACAAACCCAAGATTGGCAGGTAAGACAGAAGGCTGCAGGCTCACAGGATGCAGAGGCTGACGAATCCCAAGATTGGCAGGCAGTGTGGCAGGCCACTGGCTCAAGTCCCAAGAACCAGAGGTCAGATGGTGACAAGCCAGATGCAGGATCCAGAGTGAGCAAAATCCAGCAAGCTTTGCCAGAATGTCCATATATATTGGATGCAGGCCACACCCCTGAGGAAACTCCTCGTACAACTGCTTGACTGATCATATCAGATCACGTCATGGAGGTGATTACATTATATTACAGAATGGAGGATAACTACATCATTACATAACTGCCAAACCACTGAGAATCATGGCCCAGCCAAGTTGACACACAACCTTAACCATCACAGATATTAATGGACATCTCAGTAGGATTTCTTATCCCTCAAACCATACCCAAATCTGCTCCTCCTATAGTCTTCTTTATCTCCGTATATGGCAGACCATGGAGTCTCTTGACTCTTTTCTTTCTTTCTCACCCCAGATCTAATCCATGAAAAAATCCTATTGCAATTACTGTCGAAATATATCTGGAATCCAACTACTTCATATCACCTCCCTGCTTATTACTCTGGCCAAGCTACCATCATCTTTCATAAATTATTGCAGAGGCCTCCTGTCTTAGTTATCTATTGCTGCTTTAACAGAAATACCACAAGTGTGTGGTTTTAAAGAACAGAAATTTATTTTCTCACAGTTCAGTAAGCTGGAATTCTCAATTCAGGGCACCAGCTTTAGAGGAAGGCTCTCTCTGACTGCTCTGGTGGAAGACCTTTGTCTCTTTTAGCTTCTGTTCCTATGTTTGTTGGTAATCTTCATGTGGCATCTGTCTACCCTCATTTGTCCTTTCTTGCTTGCTTCTGTGCTTAATCTCCTCTTTTTATATCTCAAAAATGATCGGATTTAGGATACACCCTAAATGATATGGCCTCATTAACGAAGAAAGAAAACACTATTCCCAAAAGGGATTATATCCACAGGTATGGGAATCAGGTCTTCAACACATATTTTGAGGGGACACAGTTCAATTCATAACACCTTCTAACTGCTTCTGTTTCTACCCTTTCATCTTCTAGTATGTTCTTAATACTGCTGCTAGTGTTAGCCTTTTGAAATACAAGTCCAATCATATCCCTTCATGGCTTAAAGCCCTCCATGATCTGGCTCCCCACTGTCTCTCTGGCCTCATCTCCTATGATTCTCCTGCTTGCTTATTCCATTCCAGCTATACTTGCATCCTCGCTGTTCCTCAAACACTTCAAGTATGCTTCCACCTAAGGACCTTAGCACTTGCTGCTTCTTCTGCCTGGAATGTCCTTTCCTTAGTTATCTCTAAAACTTGCACCTCCATTCCTTTAGATCTCTGTTCAAATGTTATCCTATTAGACCATTTTATATAAAACCGTAAACCACCCCCCAACACCAGCATGCTTTTCTCCCCAGCCTTGCTTCATTCTTCTCCATAGCGCTCATAGCCATCTAACATATCTGTATACTGCATATTTATTTGCTCCTTTGTTTAACTGTCTCTCCCCATTTGAACGTAAAGGCCCATAAAGGCAGAGACCTTGTATATCCCCAGCACCTAGAACAGTGCCTGCCATATAGTCCAAACCTACCAAACCCATTGCCATTGAGTTGACTCTGACTCATAGCAACCCTATAGGACAAAGTGGAATTGCCCCATAAGGTTTCCAAGAGTGGTGGGTTGATTCAAACTGCCAACATTTTTGGTTACCAGCTGTAGCGCTTAACCACTGCAGCCATATAGTAGGCACTCATTATTTTCTGATTTAATTAATTACAAGACGTACTGCAAGTCCAGTCCTCACTGTGGGCTGAGCAAACTCATGATGGATTTCAGCTGAGGACCTCCAGTTTAAAAGCAGTGAGTACCAATAACTAATGACACTATACTTACGGAAGGCAGGGAGAGAGACAAGCAGGAGGGCAAGGAGGAAGAGGCAGAGGCAAAGACGCAGGCATGTCAGTACCCCAGATGTGTGGGCTATAAGGCTTCTGCAACTTTTCTTCCCTGAGCCATAGCTAGGTCAGCCCTTCATTTGGTTTCTATCATTGGTTTAGTGAGCCAGGGAGGAGAGGGGTATAGACTCCATCCAGTAGAAGGGTCAGTATGCTTCCCACTGAGGGACAACGTGAAGGAGAAGCAATTTCAGTAGATACTGTGTGTGCTATTTATATGATGTTGCTGGGTGCCATAGTTGATTCTGACTTATAGTAACCCCACATGACAAAGTAGAACTATCCCATAGGGTTTTCTTGGCTGTAGTCTTTACAGAAGCATCTCCCACAGAGCCACTGGGTGGGTTCAAACCACTAGCCTTTCTATTAGCATCCACCAGGGTTCTTATTGTTATAATAGCATCCTTCAGTCATCTGAGCCCATACCCGATGGGATATATTGAATTCTAAAGAGATGATCAGATCCCAAGGACTTTTGCTGAGTAGATAAATATGTTAGTTTCTTTCATGTTCAATCTGAATCATCTGACTCCTCCCCCTCACCCCCATTTTTTGGCCCAGGCTTAGTAGATATACACTTCATTTGGACATCTCTGGAAACATCTATATAGTACTTCAGTTCTTAATCCCAGAATAGTTTCAACTGCCTTAGTCTAGCAGAGAGTCAGTTAAATGGCCCTTTATGGTTTTGTTTCCTGAAATATCATTTCCATGAGTCCTCCTAAGTCCACAGTTTATGATAGTGTAGCTTCCATTTAGTCCTTCTACACACCACCCTTAAGGTTGGACCTACCGTGACTGCAGTTTTGGTTTCCCAGAAGCCCTTTTCCTGAAGACAGATGGCATGGTAAAACACCAGTGAGAGAATAAGTTAATCAGTTATTTATCAGCATCAATTTTCCTTATTGTGGAACAAGACTAAGTCTGTAGATACAAGTATGATAAAAAGTGCCAGAATACTCAAAGCTTGAGCTCTTTATCAGCTTTTAATATGAATTTCCTGGAAGTCCTTAGTGTGATAAGGGCTATGCTATCAATGAGACAGGTTCTGGAGTGGCCAGAGAAGTTAGCTGGCTGCTTCTTTCTACCTCTGACCTCTGTAAAAGCAGTTGGTATCCTCACTGATTGAACACCACTGTCACTCCTCTCTTGTATGTGGCTCTGGGTCCCAGGAGAAATTTGGTTTTCTGTAGAAGGAGGAAGGCAGCACTGATCTCTGAAAGAAGGACATTTGGAATCACAGACACACTGAAAGTTTATCCATGAATGAGGCGACACAGCAAACACCGAGATGGCAAAGTGGCTCTCATGCTTAAACATGTACTGTTCTTTTGCCCCTCCTTTCACTCTGAAGAAGACATAGCGGCTAGAGTCTCAGATTGCCCATCATTGAATTATATGTTTCTTTCTTTCCCCAGACTCTTTATCGAGACCAAGACGAACAGTGTTCACTAGAGCCATCGAAGGCCATGAATTGCATTGGCAGGACAGCCACTTACAGCGAATAATCAGCAATGATATATATACAGCTCCTGCCTGCCAGCAGGAAAGCGAGAGACTGCTCTTTAATTCTCAAGGCCAGCCACTGTGGCTTGGTAAGTCTATCTCTCCTGTACTCCTGCAAGGCCTGGATGAGCTATCTGCATAGGTACCAGCAACACCAACTACAATTTGGATGTTCTTCACACAGATCTTTTGAGACCTTGTCTAGGACTTCAGGTTATTTATGTGATGCCTGAGATATTTGTGTCTGCATTCAGCTGAGGTACAGTAACCTCAAATGGAGGAATTTGTATCCTGTCCTTTTAACTTTGAAAGGAGAAAGGAGTTAACAAATCTCAGAGTACTAACAAAACCATTAGACATTGGTTCACAGGCTCTCTTAGTCAACAGTTACTGAGCAAGATTATAATCTACTCTAAAATTACATGTTTTGATAAAAAAGCACTAAGCTTGAAACTTAAATCACCCTGTACTAGTAGCGGGGGGACAGTCTGCATTTTTCAGCAGGCTGTCTTCCACTTCTCTTATGCATTTTCCCTCCCCTCCTTCATCATAACAGGATGGAGATATTCCATCATGAGTTTAAGTCCTCCTCTGAAATAGTTTGCCAGCATGGCCTTCTAGCCTCTCTATCCTTGACTTTATCATAGGATGTCCATTCCAAAATAGACATCCTTTTTTCTTTCTTTATTCATTTTCTGAGTCTCACAACAATGACATCCATTTTCATTGTCTTCTCCCAACTCCTTCACCCCATATGTTTGTCTTTCTCAAGATCTTGCTGCATCTGGATATGTCTCTGTCTGTCTCTTGAAAGCCTTGGCCAGACTCACTGTGGGTCACCACCTGAAATTCCCTTTGATCATCTTTCCTCTTCTCTGACACAGCGCTTCAAAAATGTAAATCTAATAAGCCTGTGAAAAAATACATACCTCATTAATCATCAAATATGCATAGTAAAAGAGCACCGAATTATCATTGTTTGTCAAATGGTCAGAGACTTTTTTAATAAAGCTAATTAGTTTCTGGTTGGGGGGAAAGTTGCATGGAGATAGACACTCTCATATACTATTGGTAAGAATGTAAATTCTTACAGCCTTTCTGAAGGATATTTCAGCAACAATTATCAAAAGCCTTTAAAATACATTTATACTCTTTAAGCCAGGAATTCTACATCTGGGAATTTATCCTGAGGCCATAATTAACTAAGGATATGCACAAGCTAGGGGGTTCATTAGAGCATCGATATAAATAGTTTACAGATGGGAAAATTGGAAACAATCTAAATGTCCAGCAATAGAGGGTTGACGCAATGGGTAATACACATATTCAGTGGAATGATATGTCATCACTTTTAACATTATAGAAGTATATTTAGTGGCATGGAAAGAGATTTACAATATGTGTTATTAAGTGGAAAAATGCAATTACAAAGCAATATTTATAGTATCATCCCATTTTTATTAAAAAATTGAGTAGAAAAGTCTGGATAAATATACATGAAACTGGAATAGTGGTTATCTCTGGGTAATGGGATTACAGATGATTTTTATTTGCTACCTTTTGTTTATCTGTATTTTCTAGTTTTTTGCAATTATTTCTATAATTTTTAATGTCATCTTTAAAATAAATCATAAATCTCCTGGTAATCACTCACCCACTTAAAGCCTTTGGTAGTCTTCCACTATCTCTAAGGTAAATCCAAATTCCTGACTGTGGTATTTAAAACCTTTCACATTCCAGCCTCTTCTTTTCTAGCCTAGCTCCAGCTACATATACTAACTCTAGCCACAGTGAACTGTTTACCATACTCTGAAGCTGTTATACAGTGTACGTTTTATGCTTTTACTTATGTGCCTTTGCTTTTATGTTCCTGTTGCTAGGAATGCCTTTCCCTGTTTGCCTACCTGTTTATCCATCAAGGCTCAGCTCAAACATTATCGTCTCTCTGTATATTTCTGTCATATCATTTCTTTTTAATTGTTTATCTGTTTTAATAATTATCTGTTTATATATCATTTGTGAGATCTTTGAGGTCAGTGACCTTTTCTTATTCATCTTTGTATTCCCCTTTGCCAGCACACTACCTGGCATATAACAGATTTTCAGGAAATATAAGATTAATAAATGAATAAGACTTTTCCCTTTAGTTGGTTAGTTGCTGCCTCCTCTGGGTTCCCATAGTACATGTTCACAAAGAGATACTACATTTTATTATCGTAGTTGTGTGTCTCTTTCTATACCATGCCCCCACCCTGAGGCTACAAGGTAGCTCTTTGAAGTTTGCATCTGTGATTTATTCAGCCTTCTGTCTTTAATAAATAAAACACAGTTCCTGGTACACAGCAGATGTCAGGTTGAATTTGAGTAACTGAACTGAACACAAACTCCGTTTGTCAAGCATGAATTTTCCTGGTTTGAACATTTAACTCAACCCAAATACTTTCTTCTTATCCGGTAGAGCATGTACCTACAGCTTGTGCTCGGGTTGATGCCCTGCGTTCCCATGGTTATCCAAAAGAGGCCCTCAGACTCACAGTGGCAATTATCAATACTCTGAGGTTGCAGCAACAGAGGCAATTGGAAATCTACAAGCATCAAAAGAAAGGTATGGTGATTAGGAGTCATCCCAAGCCTGTAAACCTGAGACTGATAAGGATCCTCAGGGGATGCAAGGCCTAGTACTTAATTTTCATTAAGTTTCATGGAGTGAGTATGGCAAGGATTAGAGGATTATAGATCATTCCACCTGCTCTGTGACCTAGAATACCTCACTTTATGTCTCTGAATCTCAGTTCTCTCATCTGTATAGTGGAAATAATAATGCCTGCCTGCATCCCTCACAGGGCAGTTGTAAGGCTCACGTAAGGTCTGGTATGAGAAGACCCTTCCTAAACTCTAAAGCTGCACCCACCTGTGTGCACTGCCAGGAGGCAGTCTACATGCAAATCATATGGCCTTACAGCTGACTGGTGAGCTTGTTACCAGTCCTGTCAACTCAAGGCAAGACAATAAGGGTAACTTTTCTTTGACTCTCAGGGCCAACAAAGAAACTAAAGAGGAGACCTAGGCAGGGATGTAGGGAAATGTGTTTTTTCCACACTCTAAAACTCTAACCTGCTTGCTTGCAGAACTGTTGCAGAGAGGAACCACAACCATCACAAACCTGGAGGGCTGGGTGGGCCACCCCCTGGATCCCATTGGCTGTCTGTTTCTCACTTTGACTGATGCCTGCCGCCTGAATGATGATGGCTATCTGGAAGTGTCAGGTACAGGGGTCAGCCTGAGGCAAGCCAGGACGACTGCCCTCGTCAGCTTTCTCCTTCCTGCTAGACTCTGTTGTGTTCTTCCTGCTACCTTTTCCTCCTCTTGTCCAAACTGGCCAGCCCCTGAGAGCTTCCCTGAAGCCCCTTGGGCTTCCTCTCTTTCCCACCATCCTGCCACACTGTGGTCTGGCCCTGTCCTACTTTCCCATTTTACCTTACCAGCCTTCGTTTGTTTCTTTCTTATGCCCCATGATGAATGCTTAAGGAGTTTGGTCCAAGGGGAATAAGAAGGGATAGAGGAATTTTAGGAGTCAGAGGCCAGGTCCTCAGAGCAGTCTGGAAGCAGGAGAGAATTTCCATGAAGAGTATATGTATCCCTTGCAATTACACAGTACTTTGTGGTTTCTGTTGAATTTTCCCCCTCTTGAGGGCTATGTACCAATTTTACAAATGAGAAATTAAAAAAAAAAAAAAAAAAGTTGCTGTCCCACAGATTCCTACTCATGGAGTCCCCATGTGTTACAGAGTAGAACTGCTCCATAGGATTTTCTTGGCTATAATCTTTATAGAAGCAGATCACCAGGCCTTTCTTCTGTGGCACCACTGAGTGGGTTCAGACTGCCAGCCTTTAGGTTAGTAGTCAAGTACAAACTATTTGCACCACCCAGTGACTCATAAAAGGGGAGTAGTTTAATAGAATCTCAAAGTAGCCAGTACTAGGGACAGAATTGATTCTTCTCTCCTCTCTGCCATCATAATATGTATACACACATCTGTTGTAGTATTTAGCACACTGCATTACAGTTTGTTTACAAATTCGTATAGCTTACTACTTGAAAACAAAAACTGTAACTTACTTATCTCTGTGATCCTTGCATTTAGTGCAGGACAGTACCTGCTGTTTAACGTTTTTGTTGTTGTTAGTCGCCATTGAGTCAATTTTGACCCATGGCAACCCCATTTGTGCAGAGTAGAACTGCTCCATAGGGTTTTCAAGGCTGTGACCTTTCAGAAACAGATTGTCAGGCCTGTCTTTCGAGGTGCCTCTAGGTCGGTTCAAACCTCCAACCTTTCGGCCAGTAGCGGAGTGCTTAACCAAAGGACTCCTAAAAAAAAATACCAAACCTGTTGCCATCAAGTTGAGTCCAACTCATAGCGACTCTGTAGGACGAAGTAGAACTGGCCCATAGGGTTTCCAAGGCTGTAAATCCTTACAGAAGCAGACTGCCACATCTTTCTCCCACGGATTTGCTGGTGGGTTCAAACAGCTAACCTCTCGTTTAACAGCTGAGCACTTAACCACTGTGCCACCACGGCTCCTTAGGAACTTGTAGTCCTCCATAAATACTTATTGGATGGGTGAAGGGAAAAAGTAAAGAGACCAAGACTCTGACTCTTAAACCTGTGCTCTTTTGATGAAACTGTGAACCCACTGGTGAAGCATATAAAATAATAGCACTGGGGTTCTGACTCAGCTTCCCTGTGATAGTTAACCAAGCTGTATCCCAAAGAGAGAGGGTGAGAGGGGCAGAAGAACCCACTGGGCCTGAACTTAGCAACCTGGTGCCCTGTTGCCCTCAGATATGAGTGAAAGCAGAACCCCTGTGTACCAGCATGTACCTGTAGCTGCAGGCTGCTCAAACAGCAGTGAGTCCTACCTTTCGTTGGCTCTCGAAGTTGCTCTGATGGGAATGGGTCAACAGAGGGTGATGCCTGAAGGCCTCTACGCACAGGACAAGGTGTGCCATAATGAGGAGCAACTCCTGAGTCGACTCCAGGAGCTGCAACTGGACGATGAGCTAGTGCAAACACTGCGGAAACAGTGCATCTTACTGCTGGAAGGTAAGTGGAGAGAAACTGTTGTCACAGTGTCTTTCGCCTGTGACCCTGAACTCCCGTTTAATAGAGCACAGTTACAGGAACATTTATGGCCTTGAAATGTAGTGAAAATTCCCATGGCTAGCAGATGCACAAGAGATCCCGAGGCTCAGTTCTGGACAGAGCTGGAGAAGGATGTAGAGCATAATTCTAACCCACAAAAAAAGATCAGATTTACTGGCCTAAAGGAGACTGGAGAAACCCCGAGAGTGTGGCCCCCAGACACCCTTTTAGCTCAGTGGTGAAGTTACCTCCAAGGTTCACTGTTCAGCCTCGGAGTGGACAGCCCCGTAAAACCAAATGAGACTAACGAGGTACAGGAGTCCAGTGACAAGGGCCAGAAAGCAGAAGGGGACAAGGAAGCTGATGATATAGGGAATGCAAGGCTGAGTAAGGATATTGTTGATGTGTTGTGAGATTGTTAACCATTGTCATAGGGCAACATTTGTAGTAACTGTTAAATGAGAAACTATTTTGTTCTGTAAGCCTTCATCTTAAGTGAGAATAACAGCACAATTCGAAGAGCGTAGTCAATGTCACTGAACTGTGCATGTAGAAATTTTTGAAATGGTGTATCTTTGGCTATGTGTATTTTCATCAAAAAAAAAAAAAAAGGTTGAGAAGTTAGAGGGTTGATATGTTGTGGGGTTGTTAACCAATGTCGTAAAACAACATGTGTACTTCTGTTTCATGAGAAACTATTCTGTAAGCCTTCACCTGAAGTACAATTAGAAAAAAAAAAAAAGAGATCCTGAGGCTCAAGTCCAGGCTGGTGAATGGAAGCATGCAGATAGATAACTGGCTGGCTTGTCTTTTTTCTGCAGGAGGTCCCTTCAGTGGTCTGGGAGAAGTCATCCACCGAGAGAGCGTGCCCATGCATACCTTTGCCAAGTATTTGTTCTTAGCTCTGCTGCCTCACGATCCAGACCTGTCCTATAAATTAGCCTTACGTGCTATGAGGTGGGTGGCCCTTCCCCAGCCCCATTGCCTCCACTAAAGCAGACGTCTCCGATGCTCTTTTTCTTAGTTTATCTCACTTTCTTATCTCTTCTTGTCTATTCTTTTGGACCTGGCACTAAGCCTGCCCTAAAATAGCTCAGACTTTTTCATATGATCTAGGATTCTTATCTGGGATGCCTTGCTGGTGACCCACTTGGCTGCCTTGCTGTACCCTTGGTGGATTACCTGGGAAAGCCCCTGAGGCATTAATAGATATGAAGCACCCAAGACCTGAATCTCTTGTTCTGGGGCCACTTAGATAGCCTTAAAAGGTTTTGAGACTTTCCAGAGCTCAACTAAGTCTTGATTCCCAGGCACAGGTCCCCTGAGTCATCTGGCGGATGTAGTGATAGGTCTGGGTATACCAAGACTTGAGAACAATGAGCTGTGGTCATCTTGTTTCCAAACTGGAATAAAATCCTTGGTTCAGACAGGTGGACTTCTGGGATGCAGCAAACCATGCAGAAGAAGAATTTTAGTTAGACCATAAGGCTGAGAGAACTTCTCAGCTCAAACAGGAAAAGACTGCTGAGGATTCCTAGACATTTATTTCTTATACTTTTAAAAATAACCTTGTGGCTCTTGAACTGCCTTTCAAATCCATTTGCAGTGGGGACTGGTCATTCCACTTGAGTTCTGCAGGTGTCCAGGCACTCACCTCACACAGAGTACTGTACTCTAGGTTTTAAAATCTTCAAAACTCTTGGTTAACCCTTTCCTGCCCAGATTCTCCCCAGCAAAGAACAGGCTTCTCTAAGGTTGTTCAGAACAGCAAGGATCTAGATGGTGGCTGATGACTCTCCTTGGGTCTTCTAGGTTACCAGTTCTAGAAAATTCAGCTTCTGCAGGCGACACTTCCCACCCGCACCATATGGTGTCTGTGGTACCTAGCCGTTACCCTCGCTGGTTCACCCTTGGACATTTGGAATCACAGCAGTGTGAACTGGCCTCCACCATGCTGACTGCTGCCAAAGGTGAGCATAGATGGATTTAGGCTCCAGCACTCCCACTGTGCCTGTCCAGCCCTGTTCTGTCAAAGGCTTAGCCTGCAGTCTCCTGAAGATGAGAAGCTCTTCAGCCCCCCTTGATAACCAGGAGTAATACCCATTTTCATCGAGTCGATTCTGACTCATAGCAACCCTATAGGACAGAGTAGAACTGCCCCATAAGGTTTCCAAGGAGCAGCTGGTGGATCTGAACTGCCAGCCTTTTGGTTAGCAGCCCTAGCTTTTAGCCACTGAGCCACCAGGGCGTGGAATAATAAGGGTCCTCATTTTGAATACTGCCATTAGAAAGAGTACCTAGGGGTGAGAAGACCTGGGCCCAAGTCAAAGTTCTTCCCTACTAATTGTATGGCCCTGAGTACGTGGAATGAAATGATCTTTAAGGTAACTCCCAGATCTAGCCCTTCATATGATAAAGGCACTTCGTCTTTCCAAGACTCAGGTTCAAAACCTATAAAGTGGGGATCATTGTCAATTACCTATCAGCCTCTTAGGGCCATCGGAAGATTCAATGAAGTGATGACTAAGATAGAGCTAGAAAACTCTTTATAGGTAAGAGAGTTTGTGATTTTTCCAGGAACCCTGACCAAAAGACAAGCAGCCCAAAGTGGCTCTAGGGCCTTTAAACTCATGTGTTCCCAGTCAGCTATGCACGTTTCACCACAAAGAGAAGTGAAATTAAGCCCCTGCCTGAGGAGCTACAGTAAGATACTAGCTACCATGGACTCTGAGCATCTTTCAGGTACCAGTAAACTACATGGATTTTTTGGAACATCTTTTTTTGTCTTTTTTTTAATTAAAAATGACCTTTTGTTGTATCTTTTTGTTACCAAAAAAATGCAAGTTCATTGTAGAGAAGTAAAAGATACAGATAAATCAGTATAATAAAGATGATCAACAAACCAATACAAAAATTGATCAGTTCACAGAAAGGGAGATATAAATGACTTCTAAACAATTAAAATGCTCAGCCTCGCTTGAGAAATACAAATTAAAATTACTCCATGATAACATTTTTCACCAATCTTATTGGCAAAAATCAATAAATTCATAATAGGCATCCATGTGTGGAGTGGGGAGTGGTGGCAGCAGTGGCTGGCATAAGGCATTGGATTCCAAGCAGGATAAAGGAGGATGATTGCATGGGAAGGGGAAGGACAGTGACGGTGACCCAGCATGGGGTGTCAGAGCACAAGGGGTTGAGGGCATCTTCACAGCCTGACAAGGAGTGACAGAGCCCAAGCAGGATGAGGAGGACACCCGTTGGGGGAGCAGTGGTGACAGTGACCCAGTGAGCATGTCATAACCCAAACAAGGTAAGGAGGGCATTTGCACAATGGTAGCAGCGGCAATGATAATGTGATTACATATCATAAATGTATTAATAATAAAGAGGGTCAGATTTTTCTTGGTCAGAAAAGGTAGTTATGCAAACAGAGAAAACTAGAATGAATCCTGCGATGTTGGGTTGGAATTCGAGACATTTGTACAAACTCACAGTTTTTAATATATATAAAAATAAATATAGAAATAAATTTAGATACGGAATTGTGTATAAATGTGTGTATATGTATGTATATGTGTTTTTGTGTGCATGTGTTGGGGAGGGGGTATACCCACACACATGTGTATATTCCCTAGTTCTATTCACTGAGAGGTCCTAAGAGCAGCAATTTCCCAATAGCATGAGCACATAATTTAGGAACCAGTGTTGCTTAGAGAAATGGATAATTTCAGGGCTGGGGCAACGAAAGATACAAGATGAATCTGGACTATCTTGTGCCAGAAAGTAAGGACAGGCTTAAAGAATGATGAGGACATATCAAAATGGACTTAAAAGCCACCTTGGAGGGGCTACCACTGGCCAAATCTAGGACAATTTGAGCATTAAAATAAATAAAGGTGACTTCTGCTTCACACCTGTTAAACTCGTTGCTGCCATTTCTAACTCACAGCAACTCAGTAGGACAGAGTAGAACTGCTCCATAGGGTTTCCAAGGCTGTAAATCTTTACAGAAGCAGACCGCCATGTTTTTCTTCTCTGGAGCACTTGGTGGGTTCGAACAGCTGACCCTTCGATTAGCAGCCAAGTGCTTAACCACTGCACCGCCAGGGCTCCTTTCACACCTGTTGGAATGGCTAAAATCCAGAACACTTACAACACCAAATGCTGGCGAGGATGTGGAACTCTCATTCATTGCTGGTGGAAATACAAAATGGTACAGCCACTTTGGAAGACAGTATGGCAGTTTCTGACAAACCTAGATATAAGATTACTATTCAGTGCAGCAATCACTTGGCCAGATATTTGCCCAAGTGAGATGAAAACATGTTGTTGTTGTTAGAAGCCATTAAGTCGGTCTGACTCATAGCGACCCTATGTACAACAGAACGAAACACTGCCTGGTCCTGTGCCATCCTCATGATCATTGTTATGCTTGAGCCCATTATTGCAACCACTGTGTCAGTCCATCTTGTTAAGGGTCTTCCTCTTTTTTGCTGACGCTCTACTCTACCAAGCATGATGTCTTTCTGTAGGGACTAATCCCTCCTGATCGGTCCACATAAAAACCTGCACATGAATGTTTATAACAGCATTAATTCATAGTTGTCAAAAATTGAAAGCAAGTAAAATGCCCTGCAATAGATAAATGGATAAACAAACTGTGGTACATCCATACAATGGACTATTATTAAGTGATAATAATAAATGAAATCTCATACCATGAAAAGACATGGAGGAACCGTAAGTGCATACTGCTAAGTGAAAGAAGCCAGTCTGAAAAAGCTATATACTGTATGATTCCAACTATATGTCATTATAGAAAAGGCAAAACTATAGAGACAGTGAAAAGATCAGTGATTGCCAGGGAATCAGGAGGAGGGAGGGATGAATAGGTGGAGCACAGGATATTTTTCAGGACAGTGAAACTATTCTGTGTGATACTGTAATGGTAGACAGGTGACATTAAGCATTTGTCAAGACCCATAGGACTCTACAACACAAAGAATGAACCCTAATGTAAACTGTGGATTTTAGTTAATCTACCAATATTGGATCATCAGTTGTAACAAATGTACCACAGGAATGCAGGATCTTAATTGGAAACACAATGTGCAGGGAAAAGGGGTAGATGGGAAAACTGTACTTTCTGCACAGTTTTTCTGTAAACCTAAAACTACTCTAAATAATATAGTATAAAAAAGAATTACCAATATCGGGAGTGAGAGAGGTGACATCATTACAAATTCTGAAAGACATTAAAATAATAAGGGAATATTGTGAACAACTTTTTGCCAATAAACTCAACAACATAAATGAAATGGACTAATTCCTTGAAAGACACAAACTACGAAAACTCGCTCATGAATAAATAGAAATGAATAGCCTATATCTATTAAATTGAATTTGTAGTTAAAAACCTTTCTACAAAGAAACAACCAGGTCTAGATGGCATTGGTAAATTCTACCAAACATTTAAGAAACATATAATAAAAATTGTATACAAACTCTTCCAGAATATTGAAGAGGAGAAAATATTTCCCAGCTCAATCTATAAGTCCAGCATTACCCTGATACCAAAATCAGACAAAAGTCATTATAAGAAAAAATAACTAAAGAATTACTCCTTCATGAGCATAGATGCAGAAATTCTTAAATTTTAGCAAATAGAATTCAACAATAAATAAAAAAGGATAATATATCATGACTAAGTTGAGTTTATCCCAGGAATGTAAGGTTGGTTTAACATTAGAAGATCAAGCACTATAATTTGCCCTATTACCATATTTTCACGCAAATAACGCACACCTTCTATGTTTGTTTTCCAACCACTCCTTACCCCCGCGAGGTATTTTGTAAGCCCATTATGCTAATTTTTTACAGCAACATGTAAGAAAAAGTGTAATAGCGGCACTTATGGAACTGCCTCGCAGGGGGAGGGAGCGGTTTGCAAACAAACATAGAAGGCGCACATTATTAGCACAAACATACAGTAATAGACTAAAAAAGAAAACACATATGATCATCTTAATACAGAAAAGGCACGTGACAAAATCCAGCATTAATTCCTAATGAAAATAATAAAAAAAAACTGTAGCAAACTAGGGGCAGAAGGGAACTTCCTTAATATTATAAAGGACATCTGTGCTATATTTGGAGCCCTGATGGTGCAGTGGTTAAGAGAACAGCTACTAACCAAAAAGGTGGGCAGTGCAAATCCACCAGCCACTCCTTGGAAATCCCGTGGGACAGTTCTATTCTGTCCTATAGGGTCGCTATGAGTCAGAATCAACTCGATGGCAAGGGGTTTGGGTTTGGGTGATGCTATATTTATAGCTAACTTTATACTTAATGGTGAAAGATTGAATGTTTTCTCCCTAAGATCAGGAACAAGGCAAGGATGTTTGCTTTCACCGCTTCTGTTCAACATCACACTGGCAGTTCTAGCCAGTGTAATAAGACAAGAAAAAGAAATAAAAGATATCCAGGTTAGAAAGGAAGACGTAAAACTATCTTTATTCATTGATGACATGATTGTCTATGTAAAAAATCTTACGGAATCTACAAAAAGCTGCTAGAATTACTAATGAGTTTAGTAAGGTTACAAGATACAAGATCAATATAAAAAAATCAGTGGTATTCATATGGAAATGTAAAGGACCTACAATAGCCAAAAACAGCTTGGAAAAAAAAGAATAAAGTTGGAGGATTAACACTACCTGATTTTAAGCCTTATTATAAAGCTATCAGTTAACGCACTTGGCTACTAACTAAAAGGTTGACAGTTTGAGTTCACCCAGAATGCCTGGCAATCTACTTCCAAAACAACCATTGAAAACCCTATGGAGCACAGTTCTACTCTAACACATATGGGGTCTGTATGAATCAGAATCGACTTGATTGCAACTGTTTTTTTTTTTTTTTTATTGTTGTAGTTTAAGTGAAAGTTTACAATTCCAGTTAGTCTCTCATACAAAAATTTATACATACATTGTTATGTGACCCTAATTGCTCTCCCCATACTGTGACAGCACACTTCTCCTTTCCACCCCTGATTTCCTGTGTCCATTCAACCAGCTCCTAACCCTTTCTGCCTTCTCATCTCACCCCCAGACAGAAGGTGCCCATTTAGTCTTGTGTATTTACTTGAGCTAAGAAGCACACTCTTCACAAGTATCATTTTTGGGTTTTTCTTTTTTTTAGTAAAGCTATAGTAGTCAATACAGTGTTATTAGTGTAAAGATAGACAGATCAGTGGAAAAGAATAGAGTCTCAAAATAGACCCAAACGTGTGGTTAATTTATTTTCGATAAAGGTGCAGCATCAATTCAGCTGGTGCATTATATTAAAAAATTAACTCATGATGGATTGTGGACCTAAATAAAAAACCTAGAACTATTAAACTTCCAGTGCAGAACATAGGACAAAATCACTTTTACTTTGAGTTAGGCAAAGGTTTCTTACAACATTAAAAGCAAAATCCATAAAAGAAAGATAAATTGGACTGTGTCAAAATTAAGAATTTCTGCTCCATGGAAGTCACTATTGAGAATGAAAAGACAGGCCACAGCCTGGGAAAAATATTTGCAAATCGAATATCTTGTAAAGGACTTGTATCCAGAATATATAAAGAACTCTCAAACTCAATAATAAAGAACAAACAACTCAATTTTTAAAATGGGTAAAGATCCACACAGATATTTCAGCAAAGAAAGCATTCCAATGGAAAATAAGCTCGTAAAAAGATGCTCAGTATTAGTCCTTAGGAAAATACAAATTAAAAACACAATGAGAGAAAAAACAACAAGGAAACAATGACCTTAGCAAGGGTTGGCAAGGATATGGAACAGCTGGAACTCTCATATAATTGGCAGTTTCCTAAAAAGTTAAACAGACATCCACCATATGATCCAGCCATTTCACTTTTAGGTACTACCCAAAAGAAATGAAAGCATGTATCTGTACAAGGACTTCAATATGAGTGTTCATAAAAGCTTTATTTTTAATAACCAAAAACTGGAAACAATCTAGATGTTCATCAACAGGTGAATGGATAAACAAATTGTGATGTAATCATGAAATGGAATACTTCTCAGCAATAAAAAGGAATGAACTATTGATACACACTACAACATTACAACATGGATGAATCTCAGAATAATTATGCTAAGTGAAAGGAGTCCCTGGGTAGTACAATCGGTTAAGTATTCAACTACTAACTGGAAAGTTGGTGCTTCAAACCCACTCAGAGGCACCTTAGAAGAAAGGCCTGGCAATATGCTTCTGAAAGGTCACAACCTTGAAAATCCTATGGAGTGCAGTTCTACTCTGTACATGTGGGGTCACCCTGTGTCAGAATCAACTCGGTGGCAACTGGTTTGTTGGGTTTTCTTTTTAAGTGAAAGAAAGCATACCAAAGGAACCTTTACAGAAGCAGATTGCCACATCTTTCTCCTGGGGAGCAGCTGGTAGGTTTGAACTGCCAACCTTTAGGTTAGCAGCCAAGCACTTAACCACTGCACCACCAGGGCTCCTTATGGAAAAGCAGTACATATTGTATAATTCCATTATGTAAAATTCTAGAAAATTCCAACTAATCTATAGTGATAGAAGATCAGTGGTTTCCTGAGAATAGAAGCTGGGGCAGGCTAAGGTGGAAGGGAAGGAGAGATTACAAAGGGTGACAAGGGAAGAAGGGTAATGGATATGTTCATTATCTTGGTTGTGGTAATGATTTCTTGGATGTATACATATGTCAAACTTATTCAATTGTACACTTTAAATATGTGCCAATTATTATATGTCAGTTACACCTCAATAAAGCTATAAATAAATACATAGATAAATAATGAAATTATATCCCATTGAATAAAATAGGTATCTGTGAGTTTTACACTGACATAACTAAAATGAGTAGAGTGGAATGCCAACTGATGAATATGGAAGGAAAGATGAGGTGAGAATATACCATTTGGTAATCATATAGTAATACTTAATTTAGTCAAGAAACGTCAGTGGATACTAATGGTAGGTGAACATTGATAAGAAACGGGATATTTACATAGTCTCAAAGTACCTCTCTGCAAAATATTCTAGATCGTAAAGGAAAAACCTGTAACTTTACAGTAGATAAACCTGGTATATATCACTTTAATCAAGTGATCACAGTTAATATTATTAACGAATCAAGTCAAATATCATATATTACCTGACTGGATGCAACAAGAACTCAGTATCATTTCTGTGATATTACAGCCAAAAATGTAAACCTAAATCTAATCACAAGGAAACATCAGAGAAACCCAAATTGAAGGACGTACTTCAAAATAACTGGTCTGTAATCCACGAAAGTGTCAAGATCATGAATGTTAAGGAAAAACTGAGGAATTTTTCCAAATCGAAGAAGACTAAAGAGACATGACAAATTAAATACAACACATGATCTTGTATAAAGTCTTTTTGCTATAAAGGACATTATTGAGACAGCTGGTGAACTTGAATGGGGTCTGTGATGGTTGTTGCTAATGTTAGGTGCCACTGAGTTGGTTCTGACTTATAGTGACACCACATAAAATAGAATGAAATGTTGCCTGGTACTGCGCCATCCTCATAGTCATGCTGTGCTTGAGCCCATTGTTGCAGCCACTGGGTCAGTCCATTTTGTTGAATGTCTTCCTCGCTTTCACTGATCCTTTATCAAGCATGATGTCCTCCAGAGATTGTTCTCTCCTGATAACATATCCAAAGTAAGCAAGATGAAGTCCCACCATCCTCACTTCTAAGAAACATTCTGGCTGTACTTCCTCTAAGACATGTTTGTTTATTTTTCTGGCCAAAAAAAAAAAAACCAAACCTGTTGGCACTGAATCGATTCTGACTCATAGCGACCCTATAGGGCAAAGCAGACTTGCTCCATAGGGTTTCCAAGGAGTGCCTGGTGGATTCGAACTGCTGACCTTTATGGTTAGCAGCTGAACTCTTAACCACTACACCACAAGTGCCCATGGTGTATTCAGTATTCTTCACCAGCACCATAATTCAAAGGCATCAGTTCTTTTTCAGTCTTCCTTATTCAAATGTCCAGCTTTCTCATGCATATGAGGCAGTTGAAAATACCATGGCTTGAGTTAGGTGCAGCTTAGTCAGAGTGACACACCTGGGTCTGTGGTAGATGATAGTAATATATCAAGGTTAATTTCCTGGTTTTGATGGTTATGTTTTGAGCATGTAGAAGAATGACCTTGTTTGTAGGAAATACACAGTACAGCATTCAGGGGTGATGGGGCATCAAATCAGTTACTTTCAAATGATTCAGAGAGAAGAAAACTCTTCACTATTCTTGAAACTTTTCTGTATATTTGAAATTATTTCAAAATGAAAGCAAAAATTGACAACATTGTGTTGGCAAATGAGTGAAGAAACTAGCACTTTTTCACATTGCTGGTAGGAGTCTAGATTGGTAATCCCTTGTGGAGGGCAGTTTGGCAGTATGCATCAGAATTACACATGCACATATCCTTTAACTCATCAAGTTCACTTCCAGTATTTTATCTTACAGGTATGTGTGTAAATGTGAAACAATGTCTGTATAAGGTCATTCACTCCAACACTGTTTGTAATTGGAAAACATTGGAAACAATCTAAAAATCTCCATCATTAGGAGACTGATTAAATACATTACTTTTCATCCAAAATATCTTATATGCAATTCCAAAATCTGAAAACATTTTTGAAAACCAACCTTTTTTCCATAAATTTGACAGCAAAACCTTACCTCAACTGACATGAGGCATTAGGTGTTTCGCAACACTCTTACCAGTCATAGACATCTCTGCTATTCACCAATATTTTGCTGCTTTTTTTGTTTTTGTTGTTTTTTTTTGTTGTTGTTTTGTGACTTTGAGTTTAATTGCCTGTAAAAACTTTAAATTCTTACCCCCTGGGTAAGAAGAGGAAAAGGAAGGATTTGTCATTATCAATAGCACACAAAATAGACTTATTGTGGAAGCTTGATCAAGGTGTGTCTATGAGGCATCTTACTAAAGAATATGATGTGGTCTCATAACATGGATGAATCTGGAAGGCATTATGCTGAGTGAAATTAGTCACAAAAGGACAAATATTGTATGAGACCACTATTATAAGAACTCAAGAAGTGGTATAAACACAGAAGAAAACATTCTTTGATGGTTACAGAGGTGGGGAGGGAGGGAGAGGGATATTCACTAACTAGATAGTAGACAAGAATTATCTTGAAGGGATGGACAGCACATACTACAGGGGAAGTCAGCATAACTGGACCAAATCAAAGCTAAGAAGTTTCCTGAATACAACCAAACACTTCAAGGGACAGAGTAGCAGGGACGGGGGAGTGGGGCCATGCTTTCAGGGGACATCTAGGTCAATTGGCATAATAAAGTTTATTAAGAAAATGTTCTGCATCCCACTTTGGTGAGTAGTGTCTGGGGTCTTAAAAGCTAGTAAAGCGGCCATCTAAGATGCATCAATTGGTCCCAACCCACCTGGAGCAAAGGAGAACGAAGAACACCAAAAGACACAAGGAAAATATTAGCCCAAGAGACAGAAGGGGCCACATGAACCAGAGACTCCATCAGCCTAAGACCAGAAGAACTAGATGGTGCCTAGCTACCACCAGTGAACACATCAGAGTCCCTGACAGAGCAGGAGAAAAGTGGGGTGCAAAACTCAAAGTCTAGTAAAAAGACCAGACTTAATGGTCTGACTGAGACTGAAGCGACCCTGGAAGACATGGCAACCAGACTCTCCTTTAGCCCCAAACCGAAAACATTCCCGAAGCCAACTCTTCAGACAAAGATTAGACCGGACTATGGGACATAAATTGATACTCATGAAGAGAGTGCTTCTTAAGTACATACATGAGACAAACTGGGTAGCTCCTGTCTGGAGGCGAGATGAGAAGGCAAAAAGGGACAGGAGCTGGTTGAATAGACACAGGAAATCTGGGGTGGAAAAGAGGAGTGTGCTATCACATTATAGGGAGAGAGGCTAGGGTCACATAGCAATGTGTGTATAAAGTTTTGTATGAGAAACTGACTTGAACTATAAACTTTCACTTAAAGCACAATAAAAAAAAAAGAATATGATGTGGGAATTAATACCATCTATGACTTGAAGGAGCCCTGGTGGCACAGTGGTTAAGCACTTGGCTGCTAACCAGAAGGTTGGTGGTTTGGACCCTCTACCTGCTCCACAAGAGAAAGATGTGGCAGCCTGTTTCCATAAAGATTATAGCTTTGAAAACCCTATAGAGCAGTTCTACTCTCTCCTGTAGGGTGGCTATGAGTCGGAACCAACTCAGCAGCGATGGGTTTGGTTTCAGGGTTTTTTATTTGAAGAAAGAGAAAGACAAAGTGTTAAAGTTTTACAGGGACAGTAATGACTAGAACTAATGAAGAATAGAATGTTTTGAGAGGGCAAAAAATGAAGATGTTGAGCATGACCATGATTGAATTGATTCAACAATAAAGTGTGAATATGCCATTGCTGATTTGTTCGTTGTGAAACAAGCTAGAATATGCCATGAAGGGCTAAACATTAAAGATCAGTATAGAATATTCTCAAGATTGGCTGCAGAAATTTAGGGATCATCAAGTTATAAAATATATGAAAATCTGTGATGAAAAAGTTTCTGCTGATTATGAAGTAGATGAAAATTATATTGACAGATTTGCTAAGATAACTTTTAATGAGAACCTTAGTCCCAAACATATGTACAGTGCTGATGCACCAGCTGTGTTCTGACCTCTGTTCTTAAAAACAAAAACAAACAACTAAATAAACCTATTAAAAAAGAAGAGATTGAAAAGTAATTTAAAAACTCCCAACAAAAAAAAAAAAACCCTGGCCCTGATGGTTTCACTGGAGAATTCTACCAAACTTTAAGAGAAAACACTGCTACTACTGAAGGTATTTCAGAGCATATAGAAGGATGGAATATTCCCAAGCTCATTCTATGAAGCCAGCATAACCCTGATACCAAAACCAGGTAAAGACACGCACAAAAAGAAAATTATAGACCAGTATCCCTCATGAACATAGACACAAAAATCCTCAACAAAATTCTAGCCAATAAAATTCAACAACATATCAAAAAAATAATTCACCATGATCAAGTGAGATTTATACCTATGCAGGAATGGTTCAACATTAGAAAAACTATCAATGTAATCCATCACGTAAATAAAACAAAATACAAGAACTAGATGATCTTATCAATTGATGCAGAAAAGGCATTTGACAAAGTCCAACACCCATTCATGATAAAAAAAAAAAAAAAAAAACTCAGTGAAATAGGAGTAGAAGGGAAATTCCTCAACATAATAAAGGGCATTAATACAAAGCCAACAGCCAACATCATCCTAAATGGAAAAAGCCTGAAAGCATTCCCCTTGAGAACAGGAACCAGACTAGGATGCCCTTTATCACCACTCTTATTCAACATTGTGCTGGAGGTCTTAGCCAGAGCAGTCAGACTAGAAAAAGAAATAAAGGGCATCCAAATTCATAAGGAAGAAGTCCAAGTATCTCTGTTGGCAGATGATATGATCTTATACACAGAAAACCCCAAAGAATCTACAAGAAAACTACTGGAACTAATAGAAGATTTCAGCACAGTATCAAGATACAAGATATACATACAAATATCACTTGGATTCCTCTACTCCAACAAAGAGAACTTCGAAGAGGAAATCACCAAATCAATACCATTTACAATAGCCCCCAAGAAGATAAAATACTTAGGAATAAACCTAACCGGAGACATTAAAGATCTATACAATGAAAACTATAAGACACTACTGCAAGAAACCAAAAGAGACCTGCATAAGTGAAAAAACATGCCTTGCTCATTGATAGGAAGACTCAACATTGTGAAAATGTCACTTCTATCCAAAGCGATCCACAGATACAATGCAATCCCGATCTAAATTCCAGTGGCATTTTTTAATGAGATGGAGAAACAAATCACCAACTTCATATGGAAAGGGAAGAGTCCCTGGATAAGTAAAGCATTACTGAAGAAGAAGAACAAAGTGGGAGGCCTCATACTACCTGGTTTTAGAATGATAGTCAAAACAGCCTGGTACTGGTACAACAACAGATACATAGACCAGTGGAACAGAAATGAGAATCCAAACAAATTCATCCAACTATGAGCAGCTGATATTTGACAAAGGCCCAAATTCTGTTAATTGGGGACAAGACAGTCTCTTTAACAAATGGTGCTGGCATAACTGGATATCCATCTGCAAAAAACTGAAACAAGACCCATACCTCACACCATGCACAAAAACTAACTCAAAATGGACCAAAGACCTAAATATAAAATTTAAAACAATGAAGACCGTGGAAGAAAAACATAGGGACAATGCTAGGAGCCCTAGTACATGGCATAAACAGAATACAAACCATAAGTAACAATGCACAAACACAAGAAGAGAAACTAGATAACTGGGAGCTCCTAAAAGTCAAACACTTATGCTCATCAAAAGACTTCACCAAAAGAGTGAAAAGACAACCTACAGACTGGGAAAAATTGTTTGGCTTCTACAAATCCGATCAGTGTCTGATCTCTAAAATCTGCAAGATACTGCGAAACCTCAACAAAAAAAAAAGACAAACCAACTTAAAACAAATAAACCCAAGACAAATTAACCCAATTAAAAAATGGGCAAAGGATATGAACAGGCACTTCACCAAAGAAGACATTCAGGCAGCTAGCAGACACATGAGGAAATGCTCATGATCATTAACCATTAGAGAAATGGAAATCAAAAGCACAATAAGATACCATCTCTTCCCAACAAGGCTAGCATTAATCCAAAAAGCACAAAATAATAAATGTAGGAGAGGTTGTGAAGAGACTGGAACACTTATACACTGTTGATGGGAATGTAAAATGGTACAACCACTTTGGAAATCGATTTGGCACTTCCTTAAAAAGCTAGAAATAGAAGTACTGTACGATCCAGCAATCCTACTCCTTAGAATATATCCTAGAGAAATAAGAGCCATCACATGAATAGATACAAGTACACCCATGTTCATTGCAGCACTGTTCACGACAGCGAAAAGATGGAAACAACCTAGGTGCCAATCATCGGACAAATGGATAAACAAATTATGGTATATTCACACAATGGTATACTACTCAACAATAAAAAACAACAATGAACCTGTGAAACATAACATGGAGGAATCTGGAAGGCATTATGCTGAGTGAATTTAGTCAGTCACAAAAGGATAAATATTATATAAGGCCACTGTTATAAGAACTCAAGAAAAGGTTTAAACACAGAAGAAAATATTCTTTGATGGTTACAAGGGTGGGGAGGGAGGGAGGGAGAGAGAGATGTATTCACTAACTAGGTAGTGGACAAGAATTATCTTAGATGAAGGGAAGGACAGCACACACTACAGGGGAAGTCAGCACGACTGGACTAAACCAAAGCTAAGAAGTTTCCTGAATACAACCAAGCACTTTGAGGGACAGAGTAGCAGGGGTGGGGGCCTGGGGACCATGTTTTCAGGGAACAGCTAGATCAAGTGGCATAACAAAGTTTATTAAGAAAATGTTCTGCATCCTACTTTGGTGAGTGGTGTCTAGGGTCTTAAAAGCTAGCGAGCAGCCATCTAAGATGCATCAATTGGTCCCAACCCACCTGGAGCAAAGGAGAATGAAGAACACCAAAGACACAAGGAAAGTATTAGTCCAAGAGACAGAAAGGGCCACATAAACCAGAGACTTCATCAGCTTGAGACCAGAAGAAGTAGATGGTGCCCGGCTACCACCAATGACCGCCCTGACAGGGAACACAACAGAGAGTCCCTGACAGAGCAGGAGAAAAGTGGGGTGCAGAACTCAAATTCTAGTAAAAACACTAGACTTAATGGTTTGACTGAGACTGGAGGGACCCTGGAAGACATGGCCCCCAGACTCTCTGTTAGCCCAAAACTAAAACCATTCCCAAGGCCAACTCTTCAGACAAAGATTAGGCTGGACTATGGGACATAAACTGATAACTTGTGAAGAGTGTGCTTCTTAGCTCAAGTAGATACATGAGACTAAATGGGCAGCCCCTGTGTGGAGGTGAGACGAGAAGGCAGAGAGGGTCAGGAGCTGGTTGAACTGACATGGGAAATCAGGTGGAAAGAAGGAGTGTGCTGTCACAGTATAGGGAGAGCAACTAGGGTCACATAACAATGTGTATAAATTTTTGTATGAGAAACTAACTTGAACTGTAAAGTTTCACTTAAAGCACAATAAAATTAAAAAAAAAAAAATTAACAATGACTGATAAGCAAAACACCAAGAGTTTTTAAGGTGTTAAGGACTCTCAGCATAGGTTGAATGGTCTGAGGTATGCCAGTGCAACAGACAGGTAAAGCTGTAAAAAACCAACATCCAAGATGTTTCAAAAGGTGTTTACAATTTATTTATTAGTATGTAAACAAAAAAGCATGAGTAATCAAGTATTTTCTCATTGGTTCAATAACCTGTACCAGTGACGTGAGCTCATTGCGCACAAGCTGGACTGACAAAAAAAACTGTATGATTTTACTATTCCTGGACCACGATTTCACACATCCCCCTCTGGAACTTCTCTCATGAAAAGTAACATTTTTAGCATTTAATTTTTTCCAGTACAACATCTGTAACACAATCTTGTGACCAAGGAATTTTACTCTATTTTGGGGCAGTTAAAGGAGGCCTAGGAATCCAAGACTTCCAAAAAGTTATTATAGAACCTTGATCAGGTGTGCCTTAAGGATGGCATTTACACAATTACTGATGCTTAGAATGATTGATAAATATTTGGCACAGACTTTGGCTTACACAGAGCCCTGGTGGCACAGTGGTTAAACATTCAGTTGCTAACCAAAAGGTCGGCATGTTCAAATCCACCAGCCACGCTTTTGAAACCCTGTGGAGCAGTTTCACTCTGTCCTGCAGGGTTGCTATGAGTCGGAATTGACTCAATGACAACAGGTTTGGTTTCTTTGGGTTTTTGGCTTACAGTAATGTTTGAAAGTGAGTGTGATGGACTGAATCGTGTCCCCCAAAAATATGTGTTGTAAATCCTAACCTGTATGCCTGTAGTTATAATCCCATTTAGGAATGGGTTGTCTTGGTTATGTTAATGAGACAGGATTAGTGTAGGGTGTTCCTTGAATCAGTATCTTACAAGATATTAAAGCAGATTTCGGGAAGCAGAGATGGGAGAAGATAGATGAAGATCAGCAAAGAACCAAAGAATAAGGACCCTGCCCCAGAGCCAACAGAGAGAAAGCCTTCCCCTAAAGCCAGCACCCTGAATTTGGACTTCTGGCTGCCTAAACTGTGAGAAAATAAATTTGTTTGTTAAACCATCCACTTGTGGTATTTCTGTTATAGCAGCTTGAGATAACTAAGACAATAAGCCTGCAGACAAGGGCTTTGAAGGATTTTGCATCACTAATGAGAAAATATCTAACCTCATTACTTACATCAGAGGTTTATTGGATAAAAGTGTAAGTCACAACCTTGCTACTCAAAGTGGGGCAAGCAGCATCAGCATCACCTGGGAGCTTCTTAGAAATGCAAATTCTTGGGCCCAACTCCAGACCTACTAAATTAGAATCTCTGGGGGCATAGCCCAAGAATCTAAGTTTTAACAAGTTCTCTAAGTGATTTTTTTTTTCACCTATATGATTTTATTTTTATTTGACACAAGTAAATTTTTGAAAAATATGCTTCTTTGCTTCTAGAAGGAGAACACAGCTACCTAATTTTTAGCAGTTGAAATATATGCATACTACGTAGCTGTTGTTAGGTGCCATCGAGTTGGCACATAGCAACTCTGTGTACAACAGAAAAAATACTGCCCCATCCTGCGCCATCCTCACAAACATTGTTGTGTTTGAGCCCGTTGTTGCAGTCACTGTGTCAATCCATCTCACTGAGGATCTTTCTCTTTTTCACTGACCCTCTACTTTACCAAGCATGATGTCCTTCTCCAGGGACTGGTCCGTCCTGTTAACATGTCCAAAGTACATGAGACCAAGTCTCACCATCCTCACTTTCAGAAGCACTCTCTGTCTGTACTTCTTCTGGCAGACCATGGTATATTCAATATTCTTTGCCAATGCCATAACTCAAAGCCATCAATTCTTCGGTCTTCCTTTTTCAATGTCCACTTTCCCCATGTATATGAGGCAATTGAAAATACCACGGCTTGGGTCGGACACACCTTAGTCCTCAAAGTTACATCTTTGCTTTTCAACACTTTAAAGTGGTCTTTTGCAGCAGATTTTCTCAATGCGGTATGTCGTTTGATTTCCTGGCTGCTGCTTCCATGGGCATTGATCCCGTGGATCCAAGTAAAATGAAATCCTCGACTTCAGTCTTTTCTCCATTTATCATGATGTTGCTTATTGGTCCAGTTGTGAGGATTTTTGTTTTCTCTGTGTTGAGCTGTAATCCGTACTGAAGGCTATAGTCTTTGATCTACATTAGTAAGTGCTTCAAGTCCTCTTCACTTTCAGCAAGCAAGGCTATGTCATCTGCCTATCACAGGTTGTTAATGAGTCTTCAGCCAATCCTGATGTCAGGTTCGTCTTCATACAATCCAGCTTCTCAGATTATTTGCTCAGCATACAGGTTGAATAGGTATGGTGAAAGGATACAACCCTGACACACACCTTTCCTGATTTTAAGCCAGGCAGTATCCCGCCTTGTTCTGTTCAAACAACTGCCTTTGGTCTATGTACAGATTCTGCATGAGCACAGTTAAGTGTTCTGGAATTCCCATTCTTTGCAATGTTATCCATAATTCGTTATGATTCACACAGTCGAATGCCTTTGCATAGTCAGTAAAACACAGGGTAAATATCTTTCTGGTATTCTCTGCTTTCAGCCAAGATCCATCTGACATCAGCAGTGATATTCCTTGTTCCACGTCCTCTTCTAAATCCAGCTTGAATTTCTGGCAGTTCCCTGTCAATGTACTACTGCAACAATTTTTGTTTGTTTTTAGTTACTGTATTTTTTTAATTGTACTTTTAAATGAAGGTTTACAGAGCAAACTAGTTTCTCATTAAACAGTTAATACACGTATTGTTTTGTGACATTGGTTGCCAACCCCATGACATGTCCACGCTCTCCCCTTCTCGACCTTCGGTTCCCCATTACAAGCTTTCCTGTCCCTTCCTGCCTTCTCATCTTTGCCCCCTGAGCTGGTGTGCCCATTTAGTCTTGTTTTGTTTTATGGGGCCTGTCTAATCTTTGGCTGAAGGGTGAACCTCAGGAGTGACTTCATTACTGAGATATAAAGGTGTTCAGGGGTGCAACCAGTTTTTAATTATCTTCAGCAAAATTTTACTGGCATATGATATTAATGATATTGTTTGATAATTTTTGCATCTTGTTGGATCACCTTTCTTTGGAATGGGCACAAATACGGATCTCTTCCAGTCAGTTGACCAGGTAGCTGTCTTCCAAACTTCTTGGCATAGAAAAGTAAGCACCTCCAGCACTGCATCCCTTTGTTAAAACATTTCAGTTGGTGTTCTGTCAATTCCTGAAGCCTTGTTTTTCACCAATATCTTCAGTGCAGCTTGGACTTCTTTCTTCAATACCATTGGTTCTTGATGATATGCTACCTCCAGAAATAGATGAACGTCGACCAGTTCTTTTTGGTACAGTGACTCTGTGTATTCTTTCCATCTTCTTTCGATGCTTCCTGCATCATTCAATATTTTTCCCATAGAATCCTTCACTATTGCAACTCGAGGTTTGAATTTTTCTTCAGTTCTTTCAGCTTGAGAAATGCCAAGTATTTTCTTCCCTTTTGGTTTTCTAACTCCAAATCTTTGCACATTTCATCATAATACTTTACTTTGTCTTCTCGGGCAGCCCTTTGAAATCTTCTGTTCAGCTTTTGCTTCGTCATTTCTTCCACTTGCTTTAGCTACTTGACATTCAAGAGCAAGTTTCAGAGTCTCTTCTGACATCCATTTTGGTCTTTTCTTTCTCTCCTATCTTTTTAATGACCTTTTGCTTTCTTCATGTATGATGTCCTTGATGTCATCCCACAACTCATCTGGTCTTCAGTCATTAGTGTCCAATGTGTCAAATCTATTCTTGAAATGGTCTCTAAATTCAGTTAGGATATACTCAAGGTTGTACTTTGGCTCTTGTGGACTTGTTTTCATTTTCTTCAGCTTCAGCTTGAACTTGCATATCAGTGATTGATTTTCTGTTCCACAGTTGGCTCCTGGCCTTGTTCTGACTGATGATACTGAGGTTTTCCATCGTCTCCTTTCCACAGATGTAGTCGATTTGATTCCTTTGTATTCCATCAGGTGAGGTCCACGTGTATAGTCGCCCTTTATGTTGTTGAAAAAAGATATTTCCAATGAATAGGCCATTGATCTTGCAAAATTCTACCATGCGCTCTCCGGCATTGTTTCTATCACCAAGGCCATATTTTTCAACTACTGATCCTTCTTCTTTGTTTCCATCTTTTGCATTCTAATCACCAGTAATTATCAATACCTCTTGATTGCATGTTTGATCAATTTCAGAGTGCAGTAGTTGGTAAAAATCTTCAATTTCTTCATCTTTGGCATAAGTGGTTGGTGTGTAAATTTGAATAATAGTCATGTTAACTGAACTTCCCTGTAGGTGTATGGATATTATCCTATCATTGACAGCGTTGTATTTCAGGATAGATCTTGAAATGTTTTTTTGATTCTTGGGTTTTTTTCTTTTTTTTTTGGACAATGAATGTAACACTGTTCCTCTTCAATTTGCTGTTCCTAGCATAGAACATATGATTGTCTGATGCAAAATGGCCAATACCAGTCCATTTCAGCTCACTAATTTTTGACAACTTTCAAGTTTCCTAGGTTCGTACTTTGTACATTCCACCTTCTGATTATTAATGAATGTTTGCAGCTGTTTCTTCTCATTTTGAGTCACACACAACTCTATTCATATAGAGAATTTATATGTATATATACACACATACACTATACATGTATTGCATATATATGATTTTCTATTCATATATATGCACACATAAACACTATACATACATACAATGAAGAGCTATTTATCTTTTATTAAAATAGAATAATATTACTATACACAAATTGTTTATAATTCTCACAGTACCCCTAACCAGTTGCCGTCGAGTTGATTCCGACTCACAGTGATCCTATAGGACCGAGTAGAACTGCCCCATAGAGTTTCCAAGAAGTGGCTGGTAGATTCCAACCGCCGACCTTTTGGTTAGCAGCCAAACTCTTAACCACTGCACCACCAGGGCAGGTTATTATTTCCATTTTATAGATGAAGTAACTGAGCAATAAATGGCTGCTGGTTGTAAATGTTTCAGTCCCCAAGGTAATATACCTATACTCCTACCACTACACCCCTTTGACTTTATCAACCAGTTACAAAGCAAAACTAAAGCTCTACTTTTTGTTCTATCTTATTTCACATACTTACCCTTCATAAGGTATCCCAATCTTTCATATACTCTACTGCCTTCGAAGATAACAGTGACCGTCACTTCATATGGTACACATGCCCTTCCTGTGGTGTCTTCCTTGACTGTTAGTACTTTGTATAGAATCCTTGCCTTCTGAATAAGAAGAGCTGGCCCAGCTCCTTTTTGCTTCAGGGGGCTTTAGTGAGAGGCAAACAATGGGCCTGACATACTTTTTTGGCAATAATGTGGCTTCCTGTCTCCTGTATAAGTAGATTTCAAAATTCATGTGTTCAAGAAAATTATTTCCGGGACCTGAGGACCCTAAAGGTATAGAGAATGAGGGTTAGAGGCAAATCAAAAAGTGGAGAGAAGTGAATTCATGTGGGTGTTTGGAAAAGGAAGGACCTTCCACCGGGTTCACTGGAGACAGAGTTGACCTCCCAGAAAGGATGGTAGCATCCAGAAGCATTCAATGAATTGATAGCCAGTTCAATCAGTGCCTGTTAATGATCAGCTGACTGTTCAAGGAAGCATTAAAGCAGGTCTTGCCCCTGCTCCTTCTCTCTGCACCTACAGGGGATACTCTGAGGCTTCGAACAATCCTGGAAGCAATACAGAAGCACATCCATTCTTCCTCCCTTATCTTCAAATTGGCTCAAGATGCATTCAAGATTGCTACTCCCACAGACAGTAGTACCGACGGCACCCTGCTCAACGTGGCCCTGGAACTAGGGTTACAGGTATGGGGAAGGAATAGGCCATCCCTGCTGTAACCCTCTGGCCAAGTGACATTTGACAAGAGATGAGATCCCAGGGGGACTGGGCACAAACAAGTTTTGTTCTTCCTGTGTCCCCAGAACACAAGTTCTAGACTGGTCCTTAGGTAAAAACCAAAAAACCAAACCCATTGCCATCAAGTCGATTCTGGCTTATAGCGACCCTATAAGTAAGGACTGCATAAATTGGGCTCCATTTTGAAGTTAAGACCAGAAGCAGTGTAGCTTTAGGCTCTATAGTGTCCCCATCTTTCCTCTTCCTCCCCGCCCCAATTCCTCCAAGTCAAGCAAGGTATGGTAATAAGGACTTTATTCGTTGCATTTCATCAGAGAAGCCTCATATCTGATGGTGGGAGATGTGGCACAGATGTTAAACAGACTTGTCTATAATATTTACCAAGGGAGAAACGGCTGTTTAAAGCACCAATAAATATTTGTTGAATAAATGAACGGCAAGGGGAAATGGGGAGGTCACAACAATTAGGCTTAGCCCACCAGAAATCCTCTTTTGTGCCCAGGTAATGCGGATGACCTTATCGACCCTTAACTGGAGGCGCCGGGAGATGGTGCGATGGTTGGTGACATGCGCTACAGAAGTGGGTGAGTCTCCCACCTCCCTCTACCCCCAGGGGAAAGGAGTTTCTAGGCCCTACTCTTGAGACAGGACAATGAATCCTTAGAGCTCTCTTATTCCCATTACTGACGGCCTAGGAAAGGATGGGGCTGCTAGTAGAAGACGGCCTCTGTTCAGCCAGCCCAAGCTCTGCCCTCACTGCTTGGACTATACCCTGATGTCAGCTGCACTTTAACCCTCTGATCAGAGACGTGTCTGAGAGAATGAATTTTCAGCCACCAATACTCAAGTGCTCCCTTGGGAGGTGGTTGGCCCTGTGGTTTGGTCCTAGTCCCTGCCCATGCTTCTGAGAAACCCCAGACAACCTGGAGGCTGAGGACCCCTTCTAGAGCCCAAAGCCCCGGCACCAGACTCTCTACCCTACTTCAGCTAGAACCCCCAGGCAGACCTGGGACACCTGCCTTGGGGTAAGCAAGCCACAGGCTTTGCTGCTCCGTCCTTGTGAGGAGCTAAGAGCACCTACAGAGACCTTCAACCCTCTCACCTGGGGAAGGAAGGGATGGGAAGAGACCCCAAACAGGGTCTGGCCATCTGGGATGCTCCCCTTGCCTTGGTTTGCCTCAGATCATCTCAAGGCTGCTGATGAGGAGGGAGAACTCATCTCTACAGGCCAAGTTCTGACCCCAAATGATAATCTGGGCAGACCTGGATTGGGACCCGGATGGCCACGGCTGAGCTCAGGCTCTCCCTGACAGGTGTGCGGGCCCTGGTGAGCATCTTGCAGAGCTGGTACACACTCTTCACCCCCACTGAGGCTACTAGTATTGTGGCTGCCACAGCCGTGTCCCACACTACTATCCTGCGCCTCAGTCTCGACTATCCACAGCGGGAGGAGCTGGCTAGCTGCGCTCGCACCCTGGCCCTGCAGTGTGCTATGAAGGATCCACAGAGCTGTGCTCTGTCAGCTCTTACACTCTGTGAGAAAGACCACATCGCCTTTGAGGCAGCCTACCAGATCACCATTGATGCTGCTGCTGGTGGCATGACCCATTCACAGCTGTTCACCATTGCCCGCTACATGGAGCTCCGTGGCTACCCGCTACGTGCCTTCAAGCTGGCCTCACTGGCCATGAGCCATCTCAACCTGGCCTATAACCAGGACACCCACCCGGCCATCAATGATGTGCTCTGGGCATGTGCCCTCAGCCACTCTCTAGGCAAGAATGAGCTGGCAGCTCTCATCCCCCTGGTGGTAAAGAGCGTGCACTGTGCCACGGTGCTTTCAGACATCCTGCGGCGCTGCACGGTGACTGCACCTGGCCTGGCCGGCATCCCAGGCCGACGCAGCTCCGGAAAACTCATGTCCACCGACAAAGCTCCACTGCGCCAGTTGCTGGATGCCACCATCAATGCCTATATCAACACCACACACTCACGCCTGACACACATCAGCCCCCGCCACTATGGAGAGTTCATTGAATTTCTGAGCAAGGCTCGGGAGACCTTCCTGCTGCCCCAGGATGGCCACCTGCAGTTTGCCCAGTTCATCGACAACCTCAAACAGATCTACAAAGGCAAGAAGAAGCTGATGCTGTTGGTGCGAGAGCGCTTTGGCTGAGAAAGCAGACAGCTCACCACCAGGGCAGGCTGGGCTGCCAGGTTCCATCAGGTCAGGCCAAGGACACTGAAACATTTGTCCCCTGTGAGAGGACTCTGAGCACCTGTGACTGAAACCAAAGGACCACAGGGCTAAGGACGGGGATAGTCCAACTCTAGCCAATAGGCCTGCCTTGGCTAGGTTCTCACTACAGCCAACTGTTCCTGGAGGAGCTGGGCCCTGCAGGTCGATCAGAAACCCCACAACATGCCACCTCGCACCCCTGTATCCTGCATTTCCTGGGCATTGGCCCTCTTTCCCTTGGCAAACACAGAACACTGTTCCGTCTCAGGGATTGCTTAACCAGAGAAAACAGAAGCATTTATGGTACTGTAAATACTATAGTATATGTGTTGCCAATGACATTGTAAAGTTGTAACTATTTATGATTCTGGTTCTAATTTGATGGGCACTTGAAGTAGCTGTGGGTGGGAGGATAAGCTGGTTGAAAGGAGGTCTTGTTTTCTGAGAAGACTCACAACCATTTCTCAGGTTTCCCTTCTAGAGTGTATGCTGTCAGCAGTGGAAGAGTGGGGGTGGTAGGGAGAAAAATGGCCAGTCGGAATAATTCCCAAGTCTAGTCTATGCAGAAACCCCAGCCTGCAGACGGGCATCTGTAGCCCAAATGTGGGTGAGGGGCAGAGGCCAGGACTTAGACTTTTGCCTCATGAAGCTATGAGGACACTGAAGCTCCTGTTCCTGCTCCTGCCTTACACAGCCTCTCGGGAGCCTGCTGAGCACTTGAGAAGCAAGTGCAGGGAGAAGATGAGGGTCTGGGGTCTGGGAAGCCATTGAGCTCATGATATACATCTACTCTGGTCACATTTATGTTAGAGAGCGTCTTGTTTTATCTCTGATTGCGTATGTATGTGTATATCTACGTGGCTCAATACATGTGTCCGTGTGCACAAATGTATCTGTGCATGCCTGTCTGTATGTGCACATACACATGTGTACTGTGTCAGTTCTGCATGTGTCTGGATACATGTATGGATACATGTATGGATATATGTATGGATACATGTATGGTTATATGTATGGATGCATGTATGTGTGTTGGACTCTGGATGTGTGTGAGGAGGTACACATTAGCATACATGCATAAATCTGTATCTGTGTGTAAATGCACTCATGTTCATATATGCATGCATTTTTAGTGTGTGTGTTTCTGGGCACACATAAGTGCATGTGTATAAACACGTTTATATCTGTGTATGCCTGCTCTTCACGGATCTGTGTCTTTATATGTGTATATTTCTACATGTAGGTATGTTTGTGTACTTAGGTTTGAGGATCTGCATGTGTCCCTTCTCTCTTTGCCAGATCTCTCTTCCTCATTCCTCTCTGTCTGACTCACCAGCTAAATATGTCCCCCATCTCTGTGCCTCCTCTATTCATCATTCTCTCTCACCAACAAGCTTCTAAGCACCAGTTTCTCTCTGCCCTAAAACCAGCTGCTTGAGCCCCATAGTTCTCTTCTGACTCCACACTTGCTTTCTTCCCCTGCCTTTCTACCTCAGGCTTCCTCTGCCTGCTTTTGTCACAGTCCCCCTGGTGGCTGATTTGGAGGCTGGGGCTAGAATTCATTTGGCCTTTCCCTTCCTGATTTCTAGTCCTGTTAGACTACCCCTTTCCTAGCTCTGGCTGACCTCCACAGTGTCCCATGTTCCTGCTACCTGCCTGTCCCCTATTCTGAGTGTGGAATTTTCATAGGAGGTAGCAAGGGACATTCAGAAGAGTCATTTGGATGCCAATGTCTTGTGTTTACTGTTTCATGTCTTAGTTTCTGAGTGGGGGGTGGGGTGTTATAGGGAAGGGTGCTATAGCTAGAGTGTGAACTAAGGACCTCCCTGTCTGCTTTACTTTATTTTCCCTTCTTTGACAAACTGTTTGTGTCACCTTTGCTCCAGACTGACGAATAAGTTGTATTAACTGTTTGTGGCTACTTAAGTCTTACTGTCCAGCCATGGGCCCCTACAACCTCTCAGCCTAATTTGTTGGTTAAAAAAAAAAAGAGAGAGAGAGAAGCCGCTCCCATTTCTGTATCACGATTACCCTTTTTTAGCAAATGTGTGAACTCACAGTGCTTTTCTATGAATAAATCATGGATCACAGAAAAGATCATTTTTCTAAAAGGAGAAATTACATTCTCTCAATAAATGAGGCCTTTCTCTCCTCCATATTCCCTAGTTGGGACAGGTTTCTGGTTGGGCCTGTAACACAGTGGGTTCCTGGTGGTCTGAGGAGATATGAGATACCAGATGAGGAATTTTCTGCCATGCCAAACCTCTCTCCAGTTCTCATAGGCACCACAGAGCCTTGTCTCAGGATTTAGATGCCACTATGTGAAGAAACACCAAGATCCTGAGAAAATTAGAGGATGTGCTCCAGAGAGAATGCAGAACAACCCTGAGCGCCAGAGAGGCTTCTGGCTTTGAAGGCTTTCTCGCCTCGGTGATGGCAGTCTACTCTAAGGCCTAACCAGCCCAGCTCCTAACTCTGAGTCTTTGTGCCTTCCTCATCTTTCAGCGTCAAAGCTGAAGGCCCTTCAACTTCTCCCTGCTCACTCAGACTTCATCCTCCTCCCCAGTCCTTTCTGAAGTGTTCCAGCCACTTCTGTGCCCTCTTTTAATCTATACTCCCCTCTCTCCCCAGACACAAAGCCGGGTCAGTTTGGCCTTTGTATGCTGTGGGGGCCCCACCCCTTTCTCTGCAAATGTCACAGCCCCAACTGTTAGGAAGCTGTACCCAACCCCTGTAGCTCTGAGGCTTAGATATCTAGGACCAAGGGGACAGTGAGGATCCTTACGTTAATTCCTATAGCACATATTCACTGATAACCTGAGCTCCCTGAGGAAGAAGTGCAGAGAGAAGCCCCAGGAAAGGAGCAGAGGCTAAAAAGAAGTAAGGATAAGGGCACAGATCTTTCACAAACAGAACAACATACTAGATTCCAACTCTGGGACTTTTATTCTTCTGGAAATAATCATCTGTGTTGGTGGTACTTGGGGGAGAAGGTACACGCTCAGTTTTGTCGAAGCAGACGTGAGTGTCTGTGCACAGCATCCACAAAGGCCCCCACATGTTCTGGGTCCATGTCAGGGTAAAGCCCATGGCCCAGGTTGGCAATGTAGCGCTGTGGCCCAAAGTCATTCAGCATCTGCTGCACCAGCTGCCTGATCTCCTCCTGGGGGACCAAGAGAGCACTGGCTACGGGGGGGCCAGCAGGCCTCTGGCCTTGCTATACATAATAGTGACACACACATACACAGGCATGCTTCTACTCTTATTCATTCAATATTAATTCAATAAAATATACCTAGTATGGGCTAGACACTGAGAAAAACAAATGGAAAAAAAAATCCTTGCCCTCATAGAGCTTACATTGTATGTATGGGATGGAGAGGTGGGAAAGGGACAGACAGACATAATAAAAACACACAGTAATTCACACACTATGTCTCCGGGGTGCACAAAGACAAACTCATAGACCCACACAGGGATCCTGGTTGTTACCTCAGACGCATACAGGGCACAGGGGTCCAGGTTGCCCTGCAATGTCACGGTCTTCCCCACACGCTCCCTGAAAGCAGAGCCAGTGCCAAGGTCTGGCAACTGCACATACAGCAGCTGCCCCCCTCCGCCTTAATCACAAGGACCCAACTCTGCATCACTCACCGGGCTTTCTCTGGGGCTAGTGTCCAGTCGAGCCCAACCACCTCGTAGCCAGCCTGGGCCAGCTCCTCTAGGGCAAAATGCCCATCCTTAGCAAAGATGATCTAGGGGAAAGGGCAGATAGCTAAAGCCAGAGGGCCTTGCCATGCCCACTAACCTTTCTGAGCTGTACCTCTGCTGCCCTCCAGTGGTCATTATAGTGCATGCACGACTTGCCCAGAAACCTCCACAGGCCCATCTTAAGTCACACATCCCCATCCTCACCATTGGCACTGGTGCCAGGCCTGCCTCCTGCAGTCCAACCTTCACCCTCTTGGCCACATCGCAGATATAGGGTAGTGCAAACTTGGTGAAGAGCTGTGGGCCAAGATGCCCTGCATGGGACTCAAAGAGCTGTAATGCCTGCAGTTAGGGGGTGGTGAGAAAAAATACATAACATACAAAGAGGAAGTAACCCTAGGACTCACACACAGAATGTGCCTCAATTTTCCTCACATGACCTCAACCTCTGATACTGCCTGAGCTTATAGGCCTAGGTCTAGTCAAAAAGTTTTGACTTTCCTGCAGACCCCAGAAATAGTTCTGGTCTTCAAACACACAGAGCATCAAGCCCCCTTGCCAATGTCACAAAGGGCTTGGCTACTCTAGCCAGATCATTGGAGGCCAAAATTCCCACATGTCTGGCATTAAGATCCCTGCCCTCTCAGTCCTTATAGATTAAATGCCAGCCTACTTGTCTCCCCCTCAGGACTCACCTGGGCACCAGCAGCCACTTGTCCCACTAGATATGGTATCAGCGTATCAGTGAGGATGCGAAGCAGCTGGTGACTGGCCTGAGGTCTCTGGTAGAGCCAGCGCTTGGCCTTAGCCATGGTGCTTGAGCTGCTACCCTCAATCATGTACGTCATCAGGGTCCACTGCAGAAGGATGCAAAGAGGATGTCACAGGAAAACTGACACCTCCATCCTTCCGTTGTCTACACCAGACCTGCCAGAGTGATTTCCCCATGCCTTGGCCCCTGCACTGTCTCACATTACCGGGGCACCAGCAAAGCCAATCAGTGGCACACGCCCATCCAGCCGCTTTCGGGTAAGGGTGATGGCCTGGAAAACATAGGCCAGCTCAGAGGCTGCTGCTGCTGGATCTCGTAGGTGCTCCAGGTCCCGTTCTTCCCTTAACGGCTCTGGGAAGCTAGGTCCTTTACCAGGCACCATGGTCACCTCCATGCCCAGTGCCTGAAGGGGGAGAAAACATCTGGGTTCTCTACCTGGAATTCCAGGAGGAAAGGTTCTGTCCAGCCTATGCCAAGAAGAGAGAAATCAGGCCAAACTCTGTATCTTCCAGCTTTAGTTTTCTCTCTCTGTCCAGTGAGGATATGTGCTTATCTTGAACCCTGACTAGACTGATAGAAGGACTTCCAAGTGATCTTTCCCCCCCTTTTTTTTTTACCCATTCCAGAATCAGGTTGGGGTTGTACCTGGGGCACAACAAGGATGTCGGAGAAGATGATGGCAGCATCCAGAGGGAATCGACGTAGTGGCTGTGGGGAATAGGAGAGAGGTTGCTAGGTGGCAAGCTGAGGGAAGAAATCCCTCCCTCCTTTGTGGACCCCTCACCTGCAGAGTCAGTTCACAGCAGGTCTCAGGGGAGCGACAGGTGCTGAAAAAGTCCTGGGTAGCCCGAGTTTCCCTAAACTCTACAGGCAGGAGAGAGAAGGCTGGACTCGACCTTGAGGCCCTCCAGAGCCCTCCCGTTCCTCAAAAACTTTTCACTCTGCGGTGTTTTACATAGATTCCCAGACCCTGACCCTGACCCTGACCTGGTAAGTAGCGGCCTGCCTGCCGCATGCACCAAACCGGAATGTAGTCTGTTGCTTCCCCCCAGGCTGCTCGCAAGAACGTGTCATTCTTCAGCTCTGGAAAATCCTGGCGTCTGGAGTACAGGTGAGGGGAGGAGGGTAGGCGTCAGTACGATGGTAGGCTGGGGGATGGGGAAGGCAGGAGAAGGCGCGGGTTCTTAGGTGGATTCACTCCGGGACCGCTATCTGCCTCCTGCAGGCCAGCTACCAAGCCCGCAGCTCCCCGCCCATTACGCCTCCTCTGCCTATCAAGTGGTGTACAAGACTCCAGAAGGGCTCGTGCTGAGGCCTCTTCCCTCTACAAAGTCCCAGCTCCCCCAAGCTTAAAGCAACTGAAGGGACCGGGGCGGGGGTGGGGGGCGAAAGCCCAGATAGTTTGGGGGTCTTCGGACCTGAGAATCTCAGGGACAGGGGTCCCATTAGGCTGGCTCTGGGGCTGGGAGACACCCCCCCCCCCAGACTGTTCCACTCAAGGGGGAATCATAGTTGAGGATTAGAAAGTCCTGGGAGCATCCCCTAAATGAAGGTCTGGGGAACGCAGTACAGCTAAGCGATCCCTTAGATGAAGGTCTCAGGAATCCGTGGGAGGATCAGGATCCCAGCGACTGGGGTTCGGGTTGGGAGATCTTCAGGGAGGGGGGTGGGCAAGGGAGAGGTTCATGAATTAGAATACTCGGGTGAGAAGCCCCGCTGGCCCTATCGGGTGCTACGGAGAACTCACCCCAACTCTTTCGCCTCCATGGTAAGCCGTCTGTAAATGTCAGCACAGTCCCCACGTTAACTTGACTTTACGCCTGCCCCCTGCCCAGGCTCCGCCCCTTCCTGGAGTGAGCCACGGACGTCGCCATGTTGAAAGTCACATGATCAGACTCCAGTGACAGCTTCCAGGCTGCCTAGACAGCCGCCGATACGACGCTTACCTTTCTTCACCGTAAAGTCTGCCGTAGCGGCGCAGCAGCAAACGCCCAAAAGAAGGAATTATGCTGTAACTACATCTTAGGATGGCATGAGCAATTTGTTCTCCTAGGATGGCCTGAGAATCCCAAAGCCTCGGCCCAAGTCTCCTTCTCACTCCCATTCTCCATGATTCTAACAGTCTTATGTCTGATCCAGCTAGGCATACAGCAAATGATGGAACATCCAGACAGAAAACTGAAATTATTGTATATATTCCCTACTAAGAGCCAGGTGCTATACTAGATGCAGACATTACAGTGGTGAACAAGAGAGTCGCTGCCTCCATAGAGCCAGACTAATGCGGAAATAGAGAAACCACACTCACAATGGTAAATGTTTAAAGAGGGAAAAAGTTGGAAGCAACTAGCTTAACTGGGGGAAACTGGGGGAGGGGCCTCCAAGCAGAGGGAACAGCATGTGCAAAGAGAAGATTAGAAAGAGCAAACGTGATTGTTCTTAGGCACTGGGAGATCAGTCTGGTGGAGGGTAGTGGAGAACCTGGAGATGCCAGCAGGGTCCAGGTCATGCAGGCCCTTGTGCAGCGCACTGGTTCACTTTACCCTGTAGAAATGTGTTGTTGTTGTTAGGTGCTGTCAAGTCGGTAGCAGACAAATAGCTTGGAGGGAAGCAACGAGAGACACTGTTTTCAACTTCCTAGGAGGAAAAAATGGAGCACTGTCAAAAGTACATTTCTTTCTTGATAACTTCAGTTATGTGAAAATTATGTCAAAACAAAAATTTCCTTTTCCTCCTGTACTTCACCAACAGTTCCTTTCTTTCTTTGCCCCTTCCTTCCCACCACTGAGGCATCCAGGAGAAATTGAACAGTGATCATCAATCCATTAAACCCATTGCCGTGGAGTCTCTTCCGACTCATAGCGACTCTATAGGGCAAGTAGAACCGCTCCATAGGGTTCCAAAGCTGTAATCTTTACGAGGCAAACTGCCACATCTTTCTCCTGCTGAGCTGCTGATAGATTCATAATCGCCGACCTTTCAGGTTAGCAGCCAAGGCTTGAGCACTGCGCCACCAGGGCTCCTAATGATCACCAGTGTCCTGAAAATAGGAGAAGCAACTTAGATATGGATTGACTCAACACTCCGTAGTGATAGGGATGGGATGGGGGTCATTCTCCCAAACGTTTTAGTCACACCACCCCTAAGATGGGAAGTCAGATGTCTAGCAGCGAATGGTCTCACGTGCATTTTTAGAAGATTCCTCTGGTGGTAGTAGGACGGCTTGAGGGGGAAAGGGAGGGGAAGTAAGACAGGAGGCGGGATGACCAGAAAAATGACAGTTACGATAATCCAGTCTAGAGAGGATTATGGCTTGAATGACAGTGTAGCAGTAGGAATGAAAAGGAGAGGATTGATCAGGTAAAAATGACTGAACTTGGGTCTGATTGGCTGGGTAGGGGACATGGGGGGGCGGGGGTAAGTATTGTGGCTGGAGAGCTCAGAGTACACAAGGCAATACAACGAAAGTGGTGCACATAGTCCAGAATATACGGCGACGGCTGGCCGGAGGCGGGGCCGGGCGTGGTGGGAAGCTCGGTCAGCGTTCGCAGCCCCTGCTCTAGGGGCTGGATCGCCCCTGGGCTTCTCTCAGCCATCTCACCATGGCGGGCCCAAGCCCGGGAGCAGCGCTGGAGTCCCCACGGCAGCTGTTGGGCCGCGTGCGCTTCCTGGCGGAGGCAGCGCGGAACCTCCGCGCCGGGCGGCCACTGCCGGCGGCGCTGGCTTTCGTACCGCGCGAGGTACTCTACAAGCTTTACAAGGACCCGGCGGGACCGTCGCGCGTGCTGCTGCCAGTGTGGGAGGCGGAGGGCCTGGGGCTGCGTGTGGGTGCCGCCGGCCCGGCCCCAGGTACTGGCTCCGGACCGCTCCGCGCTGCCCGCGATAGCATCGAGCTCCGGCGCGGCGCCTGCGTGCGCACTACGGGAGAGGAGCTGTGCAACGGCCACGGACTCTGGGTGAAGCTGACCAAGGTGCGGCCTGGCCTACCCGGGGACTCACAAAAGACCCTTGGGGCCAGGGAAGCCCCAGGTTGTTCCTCTCCCCTGCCCTCCCCCAGATTGAGCCGACACTGTGTTCAATGTCCTTTGCCCTGGGCGGGGCAGGGCGGGCCGCTCTGCAGTGTCCTGACGGCTGTCTCCATCTGGCCCTTTCTGGCAGGAGCAACTAGCAGAACACCTGGGCGAATGCGGGCTGGATTCAGGCTGGCTGCTGGTGTGCCGCCCGGCGGAAGGCGGGGCCCGCCTCGTGCCCATCGACACCCCCGACCACCTCCAGCGGCAGCAGCAGCTCTTTGGTGTGGACTACCGGCCAGTGCTCAGGTCCTGCACCTGAAGGGGTGGGACTTGCTGTTAGATGGCCGGTCAAGGAGGAGTTGGACAGAAGTTGGCCACTGGCCTGGGAGGTGGTGTATTGGGATGGAGACTAGGTTAAGAGCCGGAAGGGGCGGGACCTGAAGGGGCTCCTGGGGGTGTGGTCTGGAGAAGTCTCTCTGGAGGAGACTTCCGGGCCTGAGGTAGGTGTTCTGCTGCCCGCTGATGTCTTCCCATCCTACCTCCCACACTGTGCCCACAGATGGGAGCAAGTAGTGGACCTGACATACTCGCATCGCCTTGGATCGAAGCCTCAGCCGGCGGAGCCTTACACTGAAGCTGTACAAAGGCTGCTGTGAGTGAGCTGGGCTACGACGGGGAGGAGGGAGCTCCAGGTCTGGGCCCGACCTAATTAGGGGCTTGGGTTGCTTAGCTATGTGCCCCCAACATGGACCTACGAGTGCGACGAGGACCTGATCCACTTCTTGTACGATCACCTGGGCAAGGAGGATGAGAACCTGGGTAGCGTGAAGCAGTATGTGGAGAGCATAGACGTTTCCTCCTACACGGTGGGTTCTGGGACTCCCCCGACCCCAGGCAAGATGTAGCCATGTCCCTCAAGGCTAGATTCAGAACCCCATTTCTACATCAAGGCCAGACCCAAACCCCACAGGCCAGACCGAGTTTAGCCTCCCATCTTGGAAGTACTATAGGGACCCCTTAAGCAACCCCCATGCCACTTGCCATATTAGCCCAGCTCCACTGTGCTTTCTCTCTTTTGCTCCCTGGCCCAAAGCACACCCCCGGTGCAGGGAGTAGGGGTAACTGCTTACTCTATCTTTCTGCCCCTCCCCAGGAAGAGTTCAATGTGTCCTGCCTGACAGACAGCAATGCAGACACCTACTGGGAGAGTGATGGGTCCCAGTGCCAGCACTGGGTACGGCTTACTATGAAGAAGGGCACCATTGTCAAGTAAGTGGGCTCTGTGGCAGAGCAGGATGGGTGAGCCACATGCTTTTGGGTACACAGAGACCCATGTGCACACTCTGACTCCCCAGGAAGCTGCTACTCACGGTGGATACCACAGATGACAACTTTATGCCTAAGCGAGTGGTGGTCTATGGCGGTGAAGGGGACAACCTGAAGAAGCTGAGTGACGTGAACATTGACGAGTGAGTGAGCTGGCCTGGGATGTTGGGGGAAGAGGAGTGATCCTAGCAATGGGGCCCGACTCAGCTAAGATTGAGTGGGACACCGCAATTCCTGAAGGCCTGGAGGGGACAGTGTCTAAAGTGCTTCACACTCATCTCCTCAGGACCCTGATCGGGGATGTCTGTGTCCTGGAGGACATGACCGTCCACCTCCCAATCATCGAGATCCGCATCGTTGAGTGCCGAGGTGGGACTTGAGGCTGTGGAGAGGGAAAGGGAGCCAGTATATAGATGGGACAAGCTGACAGTAGGTAGAAAGGAGATGGGCTTAGAATTGGGGTGAAGGTAATGGCTGAGGTAACCCCAGGATTTGAGGCATAGGAGCCTGAGCCAGGTGGGAGGTGCTTTAAAGGAGGTTCTTTGAAGTCGTAACAGTTCACCTGGGAGAGGAACTGAGTGGCAACCCTCAGGGATCCCAACATTACAATGGTGGACAGAAGAGCCATCAAGAATACATAAACCAAAAAAGAAAAAAGAATATATAAATCACAGTCTGATGGGTAGAAGGGGATACCAGAGGTCTCGAGTTTCTAGGAGCTAAAGGTGACAAAAGGCTGAGGAGTGAGGAGCCATTCCCAGGCCTGGGGCCAAGGAGGTAGCAGGTACACTCTGACCCCTTCCTCAGATGATGGAATTGACGTGCGTCTTCGAGGGGTCAAGATCAAGTCATCTAGGCAGCGGGAACTAGGGTTGAATGCAGACCTGTTCCAACCAACCAGTCTGGTGCGATATCCACGCTTGGAAGGCACTGACCCGGAAGTACTGTACCGCAGAGCTGTTCTCCTACAGAGGTGGCTATGGAGCTGGACCTGCCAGGCCCTCCCTTTCCCCCACCCTGGGCTTTTGTAACTGTGTGGAGGAGGTTCTCAAGACCTTGTACTATAAGCTGTTTCACTTCAAGAGTCAGAGCAGCCCCTATGCCTTGCCTTTCCCTTGTCCCTGTGTATTGGGGAGGGGGACTCTGCCCTTACATCCATGCCCAACTCTTTAGCTGCATTTATCTTTACCTACTCACCCCAGATTCATAAAGATTCTGGACAGTGTCCTGCACCACCTGGTACCTGCCTGGGACCACACGCTGGGCACCTTCAGTGAGATTAAGGTGAGCTGCCCCACCCAATGCTGGCCTTGATGGTAGGCTCCCCTTTCCTGCTCATGCAGTCGTTCACTCAGCAGAAAGTTCCTGAAACCTATTCTACGCCTGGACCTCTGTTGAGCTCTGTGAATACAGAGACAGCGAGACACGAATGGTTAATATATAGTGCTTTGGGGCTATTCCCCAGATGCATGTGTAGAATACACAAGGGCTAGGGGAGGAGTGGTGACAGCATAGAAAGAGCAGGTTGCGTGAAAGGTACATGCTGGGAGTTATCAGCAGCTCAAGATGACAGATCAAGATGATACGGGGATAAGGCTGGGAGGAGGTAGGCAGGAAGTGGGCCAGGCTGTAAAACAGGGAATTAGTCCCTGGTCAGCAGATTCACTGGAAAGGTGTTAAGTAAGGGAATGACAGTGTTGGATTTTTTGTTTTAGAAAGTCGCCCTGGTGGCTGGACTAAGGGAGAGACTGGAGGCAGGGACGGGGGATGGACTAGGACTAGACTTGTAGAATTCGGTCCAGGCACAGAAGAAAGTTCCAGGGCCTGGACAGAGGCTGACTGCCCACCAGGCTGTCTGCTCTGTCCACCTCTCCTCACCAGCAAGTTAAGCAGTTCCTGCTGCTGTCACGCCAACGGCCCAGCCTGGTGGCCCAGTGCCTGCGTGATTCAGAGAGCAGCAAGCCCAGCTTCATGCCACGCCTGTACATCAACCGGCGCCTTGCCATGGAGCATCGTGCCTGCCCCTCGAGGGACCCTGCCTGCAAGAATGCAGTCTTCACCCAGGTCTGGACCACCTGGGGTCAGACTGAGGGAGGGTCAGTAAAGGGCTTGAGAGGGAGCTGAGCAAGGTCTTCAGGCAAGAGTAGGGTCAGGTCTTGACATAGACTTCCCTACTACCTCCCACTGCCAGGTTTACGAAGGCCTCAAGCCCTCTGACAAGTATGAGAAGCCCCTGGACTACAGGTATGGCATCAAAGTGAGGCATTTGCTCAGGGTACACAGGCACACACATACACCCACATGCTGCCCTAGACACCCCTACTTTAGTCCTGACTCCTAGCGGGTCTCTGGGTTGGTGAATCGTCCTGAGCCTTGGCCCAGCATGATGACAGAGCTCCACCCCTGCAGGTGGCCCATGCGCTATGACCAGTGGTGGGAGTGTAAATTCATTGCAGAAGGCATCATTGACCAAGGTGAGACCCTGAGGGAGGATGACAGGAGTCCTGCTTGTTGCTCTGTTGAGAGTGGTGAAGGCTTCTGGGGTCACCAGCTAACCAAGAAAGGGGTCTTGGATGTCACCCCACTATGGGACTTGGGGCTCCTGAGCGTCCAACTGAGGACATCTGTGATTTCAGGGGGTGGTTTCCGGGACAGCCTAGCCGACATGTCCGAAGAGCTGTGCCCTAGCTCGGCAGACACCCCTGTGCCTTTGCCCTTCTTTGTGCGCACAGCCAACCAGGTAATCTCCCACCCCCACCCCCACGTTGTTTTCGCTGCTCTGTCTTTGCAAAGCTCCCAGGTGCCAGGCTGAGCTAGAGAGGGGGCAGAGGAAGGACCAAGTTGCCGGCAACCTCAGGGCAGGCAGGGACAGGAGAAGCCATGGTGCTTTCAGAGGGATCGTTCAGGGCTCCCAGTGAAAGGCGTTCAGGGAAGCTTAGGGCAACAAAATAGGGTCTGTCCTGTGCCGTGCTGACAGCTCCATCTCTGGGGCAGGGCAATGGTACCGGTGAGGCCCGGGACATGTATGTGCCCAACCCTTCCTGTCGAGACTTTGCCAAGTATGAGTGGATCGGACAGCTGATGGGGGCTGCCCTTCGGGGTAAAGAGTTCCTGGTGAGTAGCCCAGTCTGCACTCTATCAAGGCAGCCCTGGGCCCTGGAGGGAACGGAGGGCCAGCCAAGCCTGAGCAACTCAGTGTGAGAAGGCAGCAGTGACTCTTGTTCCATAGGTCCTGGCTCTGCCTGGCTTTGTATGGAAACAGCTCTCTGGTGAGGAGGTGAGCTGGAGCAAGGACTTCCCAGCTGTGGACTCTGTGTTGGTGAGTAGGGTCTGGAGCCAGTGTTGCTTAGCCCCTAGAGGTTGGTGCTCCCCAGCACCCTGGCCTAGACATCTTAGCGCACACATGCTTTCTCTCCAGTTTCATTTACTCCCATGGCTTCAAGTACTATCTCTTTTCTGATGACCCCTAAATCCTTATCTCCAGCCCCAGCCTTTCCGCTAAACCTGGGGCATGTATGTTCTGCCTCCTGGGTAGCTCCCCCAAGATGGCACCTCAGGCTTAGCACATTCTTTATATTCCCCAGTCTTCTGCCCTCTTGGGCTCCCTGTCTTGGACTAGCACCACTCCCCACCCCTCCCCATGCCAGAACCCTCAGAGTTGTCCCTCATTCCTCCTTTTCCTTTACCCCTCACATCCTGTCAAGTTTCCCTTCTAAAGGTCTCTGGAATATGTCTACTTCTCCTATCCATGCTACGATCCCCCTGGTTCAGGCCACCTTTCCTTTCTGACCCAACCATTTACTGCAAAAGCTGGTGTCCCTAACCCCATTCTTACCTACATCACCTCCATGCAGCCAGAGTAATTCACTTGACTTTCTTAGTGTAAACTCGTCAATGGCTCTGCTCTGAGCTTAGGACAAAATGCAGATTCTGGGAAGGCCTTTCATGACTCCTGTATCTCTGATCTCTTGGTTCATGTGTAGGCTCCAGCCAAACCGATTCCTCAGGTCTTTTGCTCCCTCCACCTTTATCCAAGATGTTCTTTCTCCTGACTTGCCATGTGGCCCTGCCAACTCCCAGCCATCATTTGGGTGTCAGGTTAGATGTCATTTCCTCCAGAACACTGTCCCTGGTCTCCAAGACCGGTTAGACATTGTCTCAGTGCTTTCACAGTTCTTGTACTGATTCCCTCCCTGCCCTCATTGCTTGCATGGGGACTGCCTTACCTGGCTGTCTCCTCTGAGGAAGGGCAGGGACTATCTCCACAATGAAAAGCTGACCTCTACACCTCTCTCCAATCTCCAGGTGAAGCTCTTGGAAGTGATGGAAGGAATGGACAAGGAGACATTTGAGTTCAAGTTTGGGAAGGAGCTAACATTCACCACAGTACTGAGTGACCAGCAGGTGGTGGAGCTGATCCCCGGGGGTGCAGGCATCGTGGTGGGATATGAGGACCGTTCCCGTTTCATCCAACTGGTGCAGAAGGCACGGGTAGAGGAGAGCAAAGAGCAGGTACTACTCAGAGACCAGTGGAACTGTGAGCCTTGGACCCTAGCCCCTAGTAGTCATGGCCTAGCCTCATAGTACACTGGTACTCTAAGAACTTTGGCCTCCACTATTCCTCAGCCTCATGTTCCTGCTGATCAGTGGGGTAGAGATGTCCCCAGTGCTGAGCAAAGACACGTGTCCCCCACTTGTCTCTGTGAGTAGAGGCCAAGTGTTCCCCCTACACACTGAGCTGGGAATTGTACCTGCTTCCCCAGCTGAGGCCATTTCCCGCTTCCCCAGCTGGCAGCTATGCAGACAGGTCTTCTGAAGGTGGTGCCACAGGCTGTGCTGGACTTGCTGACCTGGCAAGAGTTGGAGAAGAAGGTGTGCGGGGACCCTGAGGTCACTGTGGATGCTCTCCGCAAGCTCAGTGAGTCTCCGATGGCGGGGCTGGTCAAGGCAGGAGGCATGGGGATGGAGCATAATGACTGGCAGGTCAGGACCTAAGAAGAAATTCTGTCTCCACTAGCCCGGTTTGAAGACTTCGAGCCATCTGACACGAGGGTGCAGTATTTCTGGGAGGCACTGAACAATTTCACCAACGGTCAGTGGAGGAGGGTGGGGTAATGCCTGAGTTTGGACTCCACTTGTGGAATGCAAGACAGGGTACAAGCTGTATAACTTCCCCCACCATCCATGCCAGTGCTGATTTCCTTCTCTCTCCAGAGGACCGGAGCCGCTTCCTGCGCTTTGTCACAGGCCGGAGCCGCCTGCCAGCACGGATCTACATCTACCCAGACAAGCTGGGGTGAGTGCTGAGGGGAGCTCAGCTCTGAAGGGGCTGTGGCTGGCCCTCTGAGACCCTTGCCCAGTGCCCCTACAATTCTTCCTGATCTGTGGCCCCTCCATACCCCTAGCTATGAAACCACAGATGCACTACCAGAGTCTTCAACTTGCTCCAGCACCCTCTTTCTACCGCACTATGCCAGGTGAGTTTTCTAGGCTGGATGAAGCCTAGAGAGTGGGGAACACGGAGGAAAGGTGGCATCCTTGGGTGGGGGAGGACATCCAGCACTAAAATGCACTAGCTGGAGCCCCATCACCCGCGGTAGTGATGTAGGGACCCTTGCAGCTGGTGCTGACCAAGTTCCCACACCCGTAGCGCCAAAGTGTGTGAGGAGAAGCTCCGCTATGCCGCCTACAACTGTGTTGCCATAGACACGGACATGAGCCCTTGGGAGGAGTGAGGCGGTCCCAGGGGGCAGCCTCAGGCCCAGCAGGCCTGCACAGTCCCACTTGGCCCCGCCCAGGGCGAGATGTCTTCACTGGACCGGTTCGTGTCTGTGCTCCCAGAGCTGACAGCTCAGAGAAACCCACACGTACCACTCCGACCTGCAGTTGGGGTGGGTACAGTGGGTTGAGACTGGTGGCCCAGCCCCAGCCCCGCAGATCCACAAGCCCAACTCGTACTGGGGCTTTCTTCTCAAGGTATTTAGCCTCTGCGAGAGGGCCTCATCCACAAGCCCAGCACAAGCTTTCCAGGACTGAGCTACTTGAAGGGGGCCTTCTAGCCCCCCACCCCCATGGACTTGCTTTCATTTTTGGCTCCTCTTTTTTCCAACTTGTTTCTCTCTGACTTCAGCCTGGACTAAAAACTAAAAACATTGGAAGGTGGTAAAGGCTGCTGTCCATGAAAGGAGCCAGGGATGGTTAGGGAGTAATAGTCCATTTTCCTTGGTCATCTACCCAAAAAATGAAGCAAAAGCTGAGCACCCCATCTCTCACATGCTGGTCTTTTCCTCCTTTCCCTCCATACTGACGTGTGAGCTCTATCCTTCTTCCAATCCAGTCTCAACTGACAAAGTGCCACCACTTTCCCTGGCTCAGAATCTACATCCGTTCAAATTCAAATTTCTACTACCACCACCACCCCATATTCATCATATTATTCATATGCATCACCCCCAAGATTTTGCACAGGTTACGGACAATTATGTCCTACTCCAAAACCTCAATAGCTCCCCTTACCCAACTTAAAATAAAGCCTAGACTCTACAACTGCTCCTAGGGCTATGCACATCCCTGCCTCAGCCCTTTCTCCCTTTAGGGCCTCTATGACACTCCATCAAAAGGTCCTGCACTTGGGAAAGTTGAATAAATGGATGAATTCATTGCTTCAGAATGTGTCTATTGAGCTTCTGAGGGATGGGCTCTCTGCTAGGCACAGAGAGCACACAGAGAAACTGCTCTGTCCTAGAAGAGCCAGGGAAGACTCTTGGCAGCACCTCACAGCCCGACTGAGAACCAAGGAGGTGTGTGTCAAGTGTAAGTGGTGGGACTTGTCAGGGACAAACATTAGATCTAGAGCTGAGCAGGAAAATAAGGACCCTACAGTCCCAGAAGGAGTAGGGGGAGGTTAATCTAACATCTTCTGGGATGGGTGTGGTGATGGAAGATGGGGGTCTGTCCTCTGGAACCAAGTGGCAGAAGAATTCGACATCATACAAGACAAAGCCTTGCAATGGTTAATAAACTAGCCAGGTCAGGATTTTGACAGAAGAGAAGGCAGCAGCAGCACTACCCTCTCACCTCCAGTTACCACACAGCTAAGGTGCAGTACAGTCACTTCTACAGTGAGCAGTCGCTCTCAAGCAGTCTCCTGGGAATCTCAGAGTCATGGTACAAAGTGAGATACGTGCAGTGGCCAGTAGCCCAGCCCAGTGGCACCCGCGAAATCTCGCTCTCCAAACGCTTGCTTCCCCACGCAGTCCTCTAGGGTGCGCCCGGATGCTGCCCTGGCGGGGAAACCTTTTCCCGGCTCTGCCTTTTCCTGGCTCTGTGCCCGTGGCCTGTCTCCTCCGAACACCCCAGCTCAGCCTCCAGAACAGCCCTTGCACTGCCCTGCCCCAATCCCTGCGCTTTGGGTGGCCCATTGGAGATGCCTGCCAGACAGCCCCTTTCAGCTCTGGGAGCTGACAGGGCAGAAGCCCAAGAGGCCGTCGCCCCCACCCAACTCTGCTCTCCGTAACAAGCTCCCTTTCTTTCATCTCCCTCGGGGAAGCGCGAGGCTCCTTTCTCCGCCCCTCAGGGAAGGAACTGGCCTGCTTGATAGCCCATTTGTGTGTCTGGTTTTGGCCAGAGTGAGTCTTTGGCCCCTCTTTTACCAAATTACACTCACACTGTATTTTGTAGCCTGATTTTCATTTAGTAATCATTCTTCGTTCATTCAGTAAACAAATATGCATTGAGCACCTATGTTAGGCACCGTACTAGGTGCGATGAATAAAATAGTGACTAAAGCAGAGACAATTTTTGCCCTCATGGAGTTTAAACTCTAATGGAAGAGACATATATTAACTAAGTAATCACATAACATTTAACAACATTTGTGTAAGAGCCCTGGTGGCATAGTAGTGGTTAAGCACTCAGCTGCTAACTGAAAGTTCAGTGGTTCAAACCCGCTAGCCGCTCTGCAGGAGACAGCTATGGCAGTCTGCTTCTATAAAGATTTGTTGTTCTTAGGTGCTGTCAAGTGGGTTCCAACTCATAGCAACCCTATTATGTACAATAGAACAAAACATTGCCTAGTCCCGCACCATCCTCACAATCATTACTATGCTTGAGCCCATTACTGCAGCCACTATGTCAATCCATCCTGTCAAAGATCCTCCTCTTTTTTGCTGACCCTTTACTGAACATGATGGCCTTCTCCAGGACTGGTCCCCCCAGATAACATGTCCAAAGTACATGAGACAAGCCTCACCATCCTTGCTTCTAAGGAGCATTCTGGCTGTATTTCTTCTAAGACAGATTTGTTCGTTCTTCCGGTTGTCAGTGGTATATTTGATACTCTTCTCCAACACCATAGTTCAAAGTTTTCTTCAGTCTTCCTTATTCTTTGTCCAGTTTTCGCATGCGTATGAGGTGATTGGAAAACACCATGGCTTGGGCCAGGCACACCTTAGTCCTTACAGTGGCATCTATGCTTTTTAGCACTTTAAAGAGGTCTTTTGCAGATTTGCCCAATGTAATATGTCGTTTGATTCTTGACTACTGCTTCAGTGCATGTTGATTGTGGATCCAAGTAAAGTAAAATCCTTGACAAATTCAATCTTTTCTCTGTTTATCATGATGTTGCTTATTGGTCCAGTTGTGAGGATTTTTGTTTTATGTTGAGGTGTAATCCATAATGAAGGCTGAAGTCTTTGATCTTCATCAGTAAGTGCTTCAAGTCCTCTTCACTTTCAGCAAGAAAGTTTGTGTCATCTGCGTTTCGCAGATTGTTAATGAGTCTTCCTCCAATCCTGATGCCCCATTCTTCTTCATACAGTCCAGTTTCTTCGATTATTTGTTCAGCATACAAATTGAATAGCTATGGTGAACAGATGTAACTCTGATGCATACCTTTCCTGACTTTAAACCACACAGAATCCCCTTGTTCTGTTCGAAAGACTGACTCTTGGTCTATGTACATGTTCTGCATGAGCACAATTAAGTGTTCTGGAATACCAGTTCTTTGCAATGTTATCCATAGTTTGTTATGATCCACACAGTCAAATGCCTTTGCATAGTCAGTAAAACACAGGAAAACATCTTTCTGGAGCCCTGGTGGCACAGTGGTTAAGAGCTCAGCTGCTAACCAAAAGGTGAGCAGTTTGAATCCACCAGCCACTCTTGGAAATCCTATGGGGCAGTTCTACTCTGTCATATAGGATCACTATGAGTCGGAATTGACTTGAGGGCAGTGAGTTTGGTTTGGTTTGGTAAACATCTTTCTGGTATTCTCTGCTTTCTTTCTGGTTGTCATCTGCATATTGCCAGTTGTTAATGAGTCGTCCTCCAATCCTGATGCCACATTCTTCTTCATATAGTCCAGCTTCTTGGATTATTTGCTCAGCATACAAATTGAGTGAGCATGGTGAAAGGATACATCTCTGATGCACAGCTTTCCTGACTTTAAACAATGCACTATCCCCTCTTGGTCTATGTACAGGTTCCTCTTGAGCATAATTAAGTGTTCTGGAATTCCCATTCTTCACAATGTTATCCATAATTTGTTGTAATCCACATAGTTGAGTGCTTTTGCATAGTCAGTAAAGTATAGGTAAACATCTTTCTGGTATTCTCTGTTTTCAGCCAAGATCCATCTGACATTAGCAATGATATCCCTCGTTCCATATCCTCATCTGAATCTGGCTTGAATTTTTTGCAGTTCCCTGTTGATGTACTGCTGCAACCACTTTTGAATGATCTTCAGCAAAATTTTACTTGTGTGTGATATTAATGATATTGTTCAGTAATTTCTGCATTCTGTTGGACCACCTTTCTTTGGAATGGGCACAAGTATGGATCTCTTCCTGTTGGTTGGCCAGGTAACTGTCTTCCAAATCTTTTGGCATAGACGAGTGAGCACCTCCAGCACTGCATCCATTTGTTGAAACATCTCAGTTGGTATTCCTTCAATTCCTGGAGCCTTTTTTTTCACCAATGCCTTCAGTACAGCTTGGACCTCTTCCTTCAGTACCATCGGTTCTTGATCATATGCTATCTCCTGAAATGGTTGAACATCGACCAGTTCTTTTTGATACAGCGACTGTGTATTCCTTCCATCTTCTTTTGATGCTTCCTGCATCATTCAATATTTTCCTCATAGAATCCTTCAGTATTGCAACTTGAAGCTTGCATTTTTTCTTCAGTTCTTTCAGGCTGAGAAATGCCAAGCATGTTCTTCCCTTTTGGTTTTCTAACTCAAGGTCTTTGCACATTTCATCATAATACTTTACTTTGTCTTCTTCTCGAGCCGCCCTTTAAAATCTTCTGTTCAGCTCTTTTCTTCATATTTCTTCCTTTTGCTTTAGCTACTCTTCATTCAAGAGCAAATTTCAGAGTCTCTTCTGACATCTATTTTGGTCTTTTCTTTCTTTCCTGTCTTTTTAATGACCTCTTGCTTTTTTCATGTATGATGTCCTTGATGTCATTTCACAACTCACCTGGTCTTCGGTAATTAGTGTTCAATGTGTCAAATCTATTCTTAAGATGGCCTCTAAATTCAGGTGCGATATTGTCAAGATCATATTTTGGCTCTCATGGACGTGTTCTAATTTGCTTCAGCTTCAGCTTGAACTTGCATATGAACAGTTGATGGCCTGTTCCACAGTCGGCCCCTGGTGTTGTTCTGACTGATGATATTGAGCTTTTCCATCGTCTCTTTCCAGAGATGTAGTCAATTTGATTCCTGTGTATTCCATCTGGTGAGGTCCACGTGTATAGACACCATTTACGTTGTTGAAAAAAGGTATTTCCAATGAATTTTGTTGGTCTTTCAAAATTCTATCATGTGCTCTCCGGCATTGTTTCTGTCACCAAGGCCATATTTTTCAACTACTGATCCTTCTTCTTTGTTTCCATCTTTTCCGTTCCAATCACCAGTAATTATCAATGCCTCTTGATTGCATGTTTGATCAATTTCAGAGTGCAGTAGTTGGTAAAAATCTTCAATTTCTTCATCTTTGGCATAAGTGGCTGGTGTGTAAATTTGAATAGTCATAATAACTGGTCTTCCTTGTAGGTGTATGATACTACCGTATCACTGACAGAGTTGTACTTCAGGATACATCTTGAAACATTCTTTTTGATGATAAATGCGATTCCACTCCTCTTCAGTTGTCATTCCCAGCATAGTAGACCATCATAGACCACTACTCATTTATTAGTTTGTTGCATTGTGGTGGCTCATGTGTTGCTGTGATGCTGGAAGCTATGCCACTGGTATTTCAAATACCAGCAGAGTCACATTTGGTAGGCAGGTTTCAGCAGAGCATCCAGACTAAGACAGACTAGGAAGGACGTGGCGGTCTATTTCTGAAAAAAATTAGCCAGTGAAAACCTTATGAATAGGAGCAGAACATTGTCTGATATAGTGCCAGAAGATGAGCTAGTCCCTCAGGTTGGAAGGTACTCAAAATATGACTGAGGAAGAGCTGCCTCCTCAAAGTAGAGTCGACCTTAATGACGTGGATGGAGTCCAGCTTTTGGGACCTTCGTTTGCTGATGTGGCATGACTCAAAATGAGAAGAAGTAGCTGCAAACATCCATTAATAATGGGAACATGGAATGTAGGAAGTATGAATCTAGGAAAATTGGAATTCCTCAAAAATGAAAGGGAACACATGAAGATCAATATCCTAGGCATTAAACTAAAAATCCAAACTCATTACCATCATGTTGATTCCAACTCATAGTGACCCCATAGGACAGAGTAGAACTGCCCCATAGTGTTTCCAAGAATGGGGGCTGGTGGACTTGAACTGCTGACCTTTTGTTTAGCAGTTGAGCCTTAACTACTGTGCCACCAGGGCTCCATCCTAGGCATTGTTGTTGTTGTTAGGTACCATCAAGTCTGTTCCAACTGGTAGCGACCCTACGTACAACAGAACGAAACGCTGCCCAGTCCTGCGCCATCCTCACAATCATTGTTATGCTTGAGCCTATTATTGTAGCCACTGTGTCAATCCTTCTCATTGAGGGTCTTCCTCTTTTTTGCTGACCCTCTACTTTACCAAGCATGATGTCCTTCTCCAGGGACGTATCCCTCCTGATAACATGTCCAAAGTATGTGAGACATAGTCTTCCCATCCTTGCTTCTAAGGAACATTCTGGCTGTATTTCCTCCAAGACAGATTGGTTCGTTCTTTTGGCAGTTCATGGTATACTCAGTATTCTTCGCGAACACCACAAATCAAAGGCATCAATTCTTCAGTCTTCCTTATTCATCATCCAACTTTTGCATGCATATGAGGCAACTGAAAACACCATTGCTTAGGTCAGGCACACTTTAGTCTTCAAGGTGACATCTTTGCTTTTTAACACTTTAAAGAAGTCTTTTGCAGCAGATTTGCCCAATGCAATGCGTCATTTGATTTCTTGACCGTTGCTTCTATAGGTGTTGATTTTGGATCCAAGTAAAATGAAATCCTTGACAACTTCAGTCTTTTCTCCATTTATCATGATGTTGCTTATTGGTCCAGTTGTGAAGATTTTTGTTTTCTTTATGTTGAGGTGTAATCCATACTGAAGGCTGTGGTCTTTAATCTTCATTAGTAAGTGCTTCAAGTCCTCCTCACTTTCAGCAAGCAAGGTTGTGTCATCTGCATAATGCAAGTTATTAATGAGTCTTCCTCCAATCCTGATGCCACGTTCTTCTTTATATAGTCTAGCTTCTTGGATTATTTGCTCAGCATAAAATTGAATAAGTCTGGTGAAAAGATACAACCCTGCTGCACACCTTTCCTGACTTTAAATCACGCAGTATTCCCTTGTTCTATTCAAAAGACAACCTCTTGATGTATATACAGGTTCCTCATGATCACAATCCTACGCATTAGTGAACTGAAATGAACTGGTAAAGATTTACAGCCTTGGAAACCCTACGGAGCAGTTCTACTCTGTCCTATAGGGTCACTATAAGTCGGAATCAACCAATGGCAATGGGTTAAGAGCTACAAAAAAGAAGTGAAAGGTGTTGTTAGAGGTCAGAACAGGATAATTGTAACCAATGTGGGGGGGGGGTTCTTTGAGAAACTTGTCTTTCCTTGGGACATTTAATTTTAAACTGAAACTTGAAGCTAGAGTAGCTAGAAGAATAGGGCAAAGAAGAGCCTTCCAAATTTTGAGAGCCTCAATGAAATGCTAAATCCTTAGGGAAAATAATAGTACAAGGGCCAACTGAGAAGCATGTTGAACGTAGTGTTACCAGAGTATAAAGCAAAGAGAGAGATGAGACTCCAGCTTTAGAGGTTCATTTTAGGATTTCACAAAGAGCAGCCATCCAAGGGGATTAGGCAAGGGAAGGGCATGATTATATTTGCCTTTGTCTACTGTATAGACTGGGTTGAGAGGGAGAGACTGGAGGCAGGGGATAATCCAAGCAGGAAATTATGGTGGCTGGGACTAATGGGTGGGTACTCATTTTAATCATTATTTTTATTGGCTGCACTGGATTACATTGTAAGCAATTTTCATAATTCTTATTCATATTAAACCCTCTATAAAAGAAAGGCTGGCGATCTACTTCTGAAAATCAGCCAGTGGAAGTCCTATGTGGATCACAAGGGTTCGAGTTCTACCTGCAGCCAATCATGGAGATGGCGCAGGACTGGGCAGCATTTTGATCCTTTGTGCATGGCGTCTCCATGAGTCAGGGTGGACTCCACAGCAGCTAATAACAACAACAATTACAGATGCACATTAAGGTTGTTGTTAAATTTTTTATAATGGAAACTACAAATATTGCAATGAACATTTTCATTCATATATCCTTACATACCTGTTTGACTATTTCCTTGGAATAACTTCTTAAAATCCCTTCATCTGAGACTATACGGATTTTTCAGGTTTTTGATACTGCCAAATTGCCCCCTAGGACGGATGTATCAATTTTCGCTCCCTCTAGTGTCCATTTCCTAAATTCTCATCAACCTGGGATATTAACATTTTTTTAAATTGACAATTTGATGTGCTAAAAATTATATGATTGTTGTTTTAATTTGCATTTCTTAGATTATGTATAGTGTTGACCATTTGTTTTTCGTTGTGTTCTGCTGTTCTGTATTTTTGTGCATCTTTCTATTGCTTTAGTTATATTTTTCTTATTGATTGGTAGCAATCTTTGCATAGTTCTAAAATAGTAAAACCTTGACAGTCACTGCTCACCCTGTAAGTACAAGCCACTGTGCGAAGTGCTGTAGATTTATTATCATGTTTTATCTTCACAACAACTGTATCAAGTGGGTACTATTATTATGTCCATTTCCAGAGGAGGAATTGAGAGCAAAGAGGGGCTAAGTAACTTGTCGAGCATCACATAAGTGGCAAGTGGTGAAGCTAGGAGTTGGATCACGGTAGCCAGCTCTAAACCCTACTGACTTGGTAACTAAGATGCTATATTGTATTGCAAATATGTTTTCCCAGTTGGTTCTTTGCCTTTTAATTTCATTTATGTTCTTTTTTAACATACAAATTTTTATGAATTCAAAATCTTTTTCTTTTTTTTTTTTTGATTTTTTCCCTTACAAAAATTTATACATACATTGTTATGTGACCCTAATTGCTCTCCCCACGCTGTGACAGCACACTCCTCCTTTCCACCCCTGATTCCCCATGTCCATTCAACCAGCTCCTAACCCTCTATACCTTCCCATCTCACCTCTGGACAGAAGCTGCCCATTTAGTCTCTTGTATCTACTTGAGCTAAGAGGCGCACTCCTCACGAGTATCACTTTATATCCCACAGTCCAGTCCAATTCAAAATCTTTTTCTTTATAGAAGAATCTGTATATTGGCTATATACCACTAGGAGGCAATATAGTATAGGCTAGTTAAGAGCACAGTCTTTGTACTAAGCTTGCCTGTATTCATCTCCTGGCTTTGCCACATACTAGCTGTTGACCGTGGGCAAGTTGCTTAACCACTCTGTGCCTCAGATTCTACTTTTTTAAATGAGGATAATCATAGTACCTACCTCATAAGGTTGCTGTGAATAATAAATAACCTAATTAATGTTAGTTATTGTTATAGAATTCTTAAAGTCCTTCCTCACCAAGATTAGATAAACGATTGCCTATTTTTTTGTTGTTGTTGGTAATTTCATCGTTTTATTCTTTGCTTGTAACCCATTGATCCATCTGTAATTTATTCTGTGTAATTTGTGAAGTTTTGTGTTTTCATTTTCTCAACACTTAGCCAGTTTCTTCAGCTTCTTTTTTGAATTATGTATCCCTTACCCGTTAATTTGAGATGCTACCTTTTCACATCATATCATCATTATATACCAAGTTTTTATGTATAAGAAATCCTCATTTTGTACAGTAATGCAGAACCGTAAAAATAACCCTGCAGGCTAACCTGAGCAAAGTGATCTTAATAATCAATGGGAAAATTAACAATTGTTCTGTCACCTTTAAAATTTTTTTTAATTTTTTTAATTGTACTTTAGATGAAGGTTTACAGAACAAATAGTTTCTCATGGAACAGCCAGTACACATATTGTTTTATGACATTGGTTAACAACCCCACGACGTGTCAACACTTTCCCTTCTCGACCTTTTTTTTTTTTTGGTGAAAATACGCATAGCCAAAGATACACCCACCTTTAAAATTTTTTGTCAAAACTTTAAAACTTTCTTACAATCAATTATAAATGTATAGGTAAATAAAATAAATATTAAAACTATTTAGTACATTGTAATCTAAAACATTAGAAAATGGAGAATTAAAAGATTTTTTTCTTTGTAAAACCCTCATCGAGAGTAGTTTGAACAGTGCTTACCTTTTCTTGCTGTATAACTTACGATATGGAGCAAGCATCTTTCTATGCCTTGGTGAATCAACATGCTCCTTTCTAAGTTAGGATCAACTTTCAACATTTTATGCTTTGTGCTTTCAATGTTGTGAAATAGCTTTATGTCATGTTTTTTGCTACCATTGCTTCCTCTAGGGCATCTTCATCCTTTTGTCACAACCACTCTCCTCACTTACGTAGATAAAGGCGCCTTCGCTAAGTTCCTCTGGCTGCATATCTACTACATATCTAGACTCTCCAACAGCATCACCGCCATTAGACATGTCTCTTCTATAACTCCATTCACATTCGATTTGAATTTCACTTCTAGCATTATCACTTGCCATTGCTTTACTGTGCTTTCATCTTTATTGACTGATTCTCTCTTTCAATTACTCATTTTTGTAAATGGTTGCATGGGTTTATCACTGGAGTCAATACAGCTGCTCTCGTTGTCGTCTGTGCGTAAGCTGAACAGATGTACAGTGACCAGTCATTGACAGTCTTTGAAAGAAGTGACATGATTTGTCACTGATCATGATGCCCATTTGTTATTTATGTAGTGATCAGTGGACTGAAAAGTTAGCAGTAACATTTATACTTTGTGCAATTGATCACAGTGAATATACCATGTGGTTAAGAGCTCGGCTGCTAACCAAAAGGTCAGCAGTTCGAATTCACCAACTGCTCCTTGGAAACTCTATGGGGCAGTTCTACTCTGTCCTATACAGTATCTATGAGTTGGAATCGATTCGACAGCAGTGGGTGGTAACTGAAGAGCTGTACAAAAGGAGGACTGCCCGGGGGGTTGAAAGGGAAATTATATTAGTGCACTAGATCCTCATCTGTTAGCTGGAGGTCAATAGATAAGTCAAGAAATGATGGCATTTTTCCCACATTTATTATGTGCTAAGCACTGTTCTAGACATTGAGAATACTAGCCATAAAATAAATAAAACAAAGTTGCTTCACTCATTCTAGTCAAAAGGCATTGGTTAGATATATACTCAAAAACCAAACCCATTGCCATCGAGTCAGTTCCGACTCACAGCAACACCCTATAGGACAGAGTAGAACTGCCCCATATGGTTTCCAGAGCTGTTATCTTTGCAGAGGCAGACTGCCATGTCTTCCTCCCGCAGAGCAGCTGGTGGGGGCTTAAATCACCAACCTTTTGGTTAGCAGCCAAGCACTTAACCAGTGCACCACCAGGGCTGTATACACACACACACACACACACACACACACACACACACACACACACACACACACACACACACACACACACACGTATATATACACACATATATGTAAATGTATACAGAGAGAGAGGGAGTCCCTGGGTGGGGTAAATGATGCACTCGACTGCTGAACAAAGGCCTGGAGGTTTGATTCCACCCAGAGGCAACTGTAAAGAAAGGCCTGGCAGTCTACTTCTGAAAAATCAGCCATTGAAAACCCTAACCAAAAACAAAAAGGAGGACCACCTGTATGCTAAATTATCATATATTGTTGCATCTATTTCTGGACTTCACATTCTACCCCAATAATCCATTCCTATTCCATTCTGCCCTTTAATTATGGTAGCTTTAGAATTCATGTTACAATTTGATAGGGCATTACTTTTCTTTTTTAAAAAAATTTCTTGGCTATTAGAATGTGTTCATTGGTACAACTGAACGTTAAGGAATACGCCATTTTCTCAGAGCCTGAGACTCTTGAGAAGTTTTATCAGGATCTGGAGCTCCTTATTTGTTTATTGTTTGCTTGAAAACCTTCAAACGCCCACTGCTGCCATGCTTAGCAGCAGCCAGCCTGTTACTAATGTGAACAAAGCTCCATGTCCAAGAAAAATAGAGATTCTGCTGGGACAATAAAGGACCTTATTTAGAAATTAAAACCTAGAGCACACTTGTCAGAGCTTTTGTTGCCACAGTGACCAACTGCCATCAGTTAGTCCCATGAGCATCTATTTCATTAGCCTAGTGGCTCACTCTAGACGTTAGAGCACGGCAGACAACCACAGGACACTCACTCAATACAATGTCTTTCTTTAGCTGATAGGGTGGTTGCTTTTCTCAAGAGTGTAGTAATTTGCTTAAACGCAGTCCCAGCTTTCATTCTTGCCTTCCAGGTAAAAAGACAATACTTCTGTTTTTCTGCTATTGTGTTGATTCTGAAGATAATAAGCTGTAATTTAAATATCCCAAACACTAGGTGTCCCCTTTGACCAACGTCATCCCAAGGCGGAGGAGAAACTTCCTGTTCCCCCTTTGTTATTTTGTTTTTATTGAAATATAATTCACATACCATAAAATTCACTCCTTAAAAATGTGTAATTCGGTGGTTTTTAGCATAGTCACAAAGTTGTGCAACCATCACCACTATCACATTCCAAAACATTTTCATCACCCTAAAAAGAAACACTGTCACACCCCATTCCCTCGTCCCCACCAGTCCATGACAACCACTAATCTACTTTCTGTCTCTCTGAATTTGCCTGTACTGGACATTTCATCTAAATAGAATAATACAGTATGTGGTCTTTTATCTCTGACTTCTTTTACTTAGCATGTTTTCAAGGTTCCTGTATGTTGTAGCAGGAATCAGTACTTCATTCCTTTTGATTTCTGAATAATATTCCATTGAATGTATATACCACACTTCATTTATTCACTCACTTCTGATGGACATTTGAGTTTTTTCTAGTTTTTGGCTCTTATGAATAACGCTCCTGTGACCATCTATGTACAAGTTTTTGTTTGGATGTGTGAGAGCACCAGAATTGAGGCACTTGATCTTACAAAATGGATGGCCCGGAGTCGGGTTCAGACACCATCTTTTTTTTAATTCTTTTATTGTACTTCAGGTGAAGGTTTACAGAACAAATAGATTCTCGTGAAACAATAGTACACATGTTGTTTTATGACATTGCTTAACAACCCCATGACATGTCAACCCTCTCCCTTCTCGACCTCTTTTTTTTTTTGGTGAAAACATATATAGCCAAAGATACACCATTTCAAAAATTTCTACATGCACAGTTCAGTGACATTGACTGTGCTCTTCCAATTGTGCTGCTATTCTCACTTTAGATGAAGGTTTACAGAACAAAATCGTTTTTCATTAAACAGTTAGTACACATGTTGCCCTATGACAATGGTTAACAACCTCACAATAAATCGACACTATCCTTACTCAACCTTGGGTTCCCTATTGCCAGCTTTTCTGTGCCTTCTAGTCCTTGTCTCTGGACTGCTGTGCCTCATTAGTCCCATTTGGTTTTATGGAGCTGTCCACTCCCTGGCTGAACGGTGAACCTTGGAAGTGACTTCACCACTGAGCTAAAAGGGTGTCTGGGGGCCATACTCTCGGGGTTTCTCCAGTCTCTGTCAGGCCAGTAAATCTGGTCTTTTTTTATGAGTTAGAATTTTGTTCTACATCTTTCTTCAGCTCTGTCCAGAACCCTCTGTTGTGATCCCAGTCAGAGCATTCAGTGGTGGTAGCCGGGCACCATCTAGTGGTACTGGACTCCGTCCGGTGGAGGCCTTGGTAGCTGTGGTCCATTAGTCCTTCGGACTGATCTTTTCCTTGTATCCTGTTCTCTTCACTCTCCCTTGCTCCCGAAGGGATGAGACCAGTGGAGTATCTTAGATGGCTGCTCACAGGCTTTGAAGACCCCAGACACTACTCACCAAGGTAGAATGTAGAACATTGTCTTTATAAATTGTGTTATGCCAGTTAAGCTAGATGTTCCCTGAGACCATGGTCCCCACAGCCCTCCTCCCAGCAGTTCAGTCCCTCAGGGAGTTTGGAAGTGTCTATGGAGCTTCCATGACCTTTCCTTGTACAAGTTGTGCTGGCTTCCCCAGTATTGTGTACTGTCTCACCCTTCACCCAAGATACCACTTATCTATTGCCTATTTAGTATTCCCCCCCACCCCTCCCATCCCTGGTAACCAACAAAGATTGTTAACTTTTGTAGTGAACTTTTTCATGGGTTTTTACAATAGAGGTCTCATACAATATTTGTCCTTTTGTGATTGATTTATTTCATTCAGCATAATGTCCTCCAGTTTCATCCATGTTATGAGATGCTTCACAGATTCATCATTGTTCTTTCTCGTTGCATAGTACTCTGTTGTGTGTATGTACCATAGTTTGTTTATCCATTCATCTGTTGATGGGCATCTAGGTTGTTTCCATCTTTTTGCTGTTGTAAACAGTGCTGCCATGAACATAGGTGTGCATATGTCTATTCGAGTGATGACTCTTATTTCTCTAGGATGTATTCCTAGGAGTGGGATTGCTGGATCGTATGGTATGTCTATTTCTAGCTTTCTAAGGAAGCGCCGTATCATTTTCCAAACTGGTTATATCATTTTGCATTCCCACCAGCAGTACATAAGAGTTCCAATCTCCCCGCAGCCCCTCCAACATTTGCTATTTCCAGTGTTTTTGATTCGTGCCAGTAATGCCAGGGTGAGATGGTATCTCATTGTGGTTTTAATTTGCATTTCTCTAATGGCTAGTGATTGTGAGCATTTCCTCATGACAGACACCATCTTAAGACTGACTTATTTCTTTAACAATCACTGACCTTTGTACAGACTTAAGCTTGTAACTAAGGAAAACTTTTTCCCTGGGTTAAACTAAGGATGCAGAAACATTGTCTCAAAAAGGTGGGCTCTGACACAAGCCCCTTATCAGAAATCTCCTGTGCGAGTAATTCTCAGACAATGTTTGCTAAGGATGCTATCTTAGCAAAATGTTTTTTAAAACGAATGTCCTGTGATTGTCTTTTGACCACACCTTCAGTCACAAACTTCTGCAATTATCTAAGATAACCAGTCTAAGAAACACACATATATTCTTTGCACCAATCTCTTTGAAACCCCTGCTTCAAGTTGTCCCACCTCCCACTTCCCTAGATCACTAATTACCAATCAGAAATTTTGTATTGTTAGTTCCTGATTTAAGCATATAAATACGTTTGTGTAACCTCACCACCTCGGAGCACTAGTTTTCACTTTGTGAGATCTGGTGTGTCCCTGGTTCAAACTGTGTTGAGCCTTTAATAGATCTCTTTACTTTTGTTTTTACAGAGTCTGAGTTCTTTCTTCTTGACAATGGTCATACGTTTTAAATTCTGGATATATATCTAGGAGCAGAATTGCTGGGTCGTATGGTAACTTCATAGGAGCCCTGGCTGTACAGTGGTTAAGCACTTGTCCGCTAACCAAAAGGTTGGCGATTTGAACTCACCAGCCTCTCCTCAGGAGAAAGATGTGGCAGTCTGCATCTGTAAAGATTATAGCCGGGGAAACCCTATGAGGTAGTTCTACTCTGTCCTATAGGGTTGCTATGAGTTGGAATCAACTGGACAGCAATGGGTTTTATGGTAAATTTTGGGGAACTTCCTAAGAGTATATCCTAGAGAAATAAGAGCCAAATACACAAATAGACGTATGTACACCCATGTTCATTGCAGCATTATTCACAATAGCAAAAAAATGGAAACAACCTAAGTGCCCAACAACAGATGAATAAAACTATGGTACATACACATAATGGAATACTACACAAGATAAAGAATAATGATGAATCTGTGAAACATCTCACAACATGGATGAATCTGGAAGGCATTATGCTGAGTGCAATAAGTCAATCACAAAAGGAGAAATACTGTATGAAACCACTGTTATAAAAACTCATGAAAATATTTACACACAGAAAGAAACAATCTTTCATGGGTATGAGGGAGGGGAGGGGTGGAGAGGAAAAAACACTAACTAGACAATAGGTAAGTGGTAGCTTTGGTGAAGGGTAAGACAGTACACAACACTGGGGAAGTCAGCACAACTTGACCAAGGCAAGGTTATGGAAGCATTATGGACACATCCAAACTCCCCAAGGGACCGAATTACTGCGCTGAGGGCTGGGGATTGTGGTCTCGGGGAACATCTAGCTCAGTCCGCATAACATAGTTTATAAACGAAATGTTCTACATCCTACTTTGGTGAGTAGTGTCTGGGGGTCTTAAAAGCTTGTGAGCGGCCATCTAAGATACTCCACTGGTCTCACCTCTTCGGGAGCAAGGGAGAATGAAGAAAGCCAAAGACACAGGGAAAGATTAGTCCAAAGGACTAATGGACCACAACTACCACAGCCTCCACCTGACTGAGTGCAGCAAAACCATCTGGTAGCCGGCTACCACCACCGACTGCTCAGACAGGGATCACAATAGAGGGTCCCAGACAGAGCTGGTGAAAAATGTAGAACAAAAATCTAACTCACAAAAAAAGACCAGACTTACTTCACCTTTCAGCCAAAGATTAGACTGGCCCATAAAACAAAATGAGACTAAATGGGCACACCAGCCCAGGGGTATGGACGAGAAGGCAGGAGGGGACAGGAAATCTGGCAATGGGGAACCCAAGGTCGAGAAGGGGAGAGTGTTGACACATCATGGGGTTGGCAACCAATGTCACAAAACTATATGTGTATCAATTGTTTAATGAGAAACGAATTTGCTCTGTAAACTTTTATCTAAAGCACAATAAAAAAAAAAAAAAAATTGGGAGGGAACTGCCAAGTTGTTTTCCAAAGCAGCTGAACCACTTTACATGCCCACTAGCAATGTATGAGGTTTCCAATTTCTCCACATCCTAACCAACACTTTTTATTATCTTTTTATTATTCTTGTTTTATTATAGTTGTCCTAGTGGGTATCTCATTGTGGTTTTGGTTTGCATTTCCCTAATGACTGATGAGTCCCGTCCCGGGGTGGAGCAAAAGGTTAGGCCATCAGCTACTAACCGAAAGGTTGTTGGTTCAAATCCACCCATAGGTGCCTCAGAAGAAAGACCTGGCAATCTACTTCTGAAAGATTACAGTCATTGAAAACCCCATGGAGCACAGTTCTACTGTGAAACACATATGGCCTCCATGAATCAGAATTGACTCCACAGCAATTGGTACAATGACTGATAGTGTTGAGTGGTTTTTTATGTGCTTATTGGCCAAGTATATATCTTCTTTGGAGAAATGTCTATTCAAATCCTTTCCCTTTTTTTTAAATGGGTTATTTGGTTTTTGTTCTTGTGGAGTTGTATTAGTTCTTAATACAGTACATTCTAGATACTAGGCCCTTATGAGATAGAAAAAAAGAAAGTGAAAAAGAGGAAGAACCTCAATCAGGGGGACTGTCACAGTGGTTCTGACTATGGACTCAAACATCAATGATTGTGAGGATGGTGCAGGTCTGGGCAGAATTTCATTCTGTTGTACGTAGGGTCAGTATGAGTCAGAACCTACTCGTTGGCACCTTACAACAACAACTATGAGGTGTGTGATTTACAAATATGGTCTTCCTTTCTGTAGGTTGTCTTCTGACTTTCTTCGATAGTGTCCTTTAAAGCACCAAAGTTTTTAATTTTGATAAAGTCCAATTTATCTATTTTTTATTTGGTTGCTTGTGATTTTGGTGTCATATCTATGACACTATTGCCTAACCTGCTCGCAAAGATTTATGCCTATGTTTTCTTCTAAGAGTTTTATGGTATTAGATACTACATCTAGGTCTTTGATCCGTTTGGAGGTAATTTTTGTATGTGGTGTGATGTTGTTGTTGTTAGGTGCTGTCGAGTTGTGTCTGACTCGCAGCAACCCTATGAACAACAGAAGGAAACACCACCCGGTCCTGTGCCATGTTCACAGTCATTGCTATGTTTGAGCCCATTGTTGCAGCCACTGTGTCAATCAATCCTATCGAGTGTCTCCCCCTTTCTCACTGACCCTATGCTTTACCAAGCATGATGTCCTTCTCCAGGAAGTGATCCCTCCTGAGAACATGCCCAAAGTACATGAGACGAAGCCTTGCCATCCTCACTTCCAAGGAGCACTCTTGCTGTACTTCTTTCAAGATAGACTCATTTATTCTTCTGGCAGTCCATGGTATATCCAATATTCCTCACCCTAATTCAAAGGCATCAATTTTTCTTTAGGCTTCCCTATTCGTTGTCCAGCTATCACATGCATATGAGACGATTGAAAATACCATAGCTTGGTTCAGGTGCACTTTAGTCCTCGAAGTCACATCTTTGCTTTTTAATACTTCAAAGAGGTCTTTTGTGGCAGATTTGCCTAATGCAGTGCGTCATTTGATTTCTTGACTGCTGCTTCCGTGGGCGTCGATGGTGGGTCCAAGTAAAATGAAATCCTTGGCAACTTCAATCTTTTCTTCATTTATCATGGTGTTGCTTATTGGTCCAGTTGTGAAGATTTTTGTTTTGTTTACGCTGAGCTGTAATCCATACTGAAGGCTGAAGTCTTTGATCTTCATCGGTAAGTCCTTCAAGTCCTCTTCACTTTCAGCAAGCAAGGTTGTGTCATCTGCATAAGGCAGGTTGTAAATGAGTCTTCCTCCAACCCGGATGCCATGTTCTTCTTCATACAGTCCAGCTTCTCGGATTATTTGCTCATCATACAGATTGAATAAGTACGGTGAAAGGATACAACCCTGATGCACACCTTTCTTCATTTTAAACCAGGCAGTGTCCCCTTGTTCTATTCGAACAACTACCTCTTGGTCTATGTACAGGTTTCTCATGAGCACAATTAAGTGTTCTGGAAATTCCCATTCTTCATAATGTTATCCATAATTTGCTATGATCCACACAGTCCAATAACTTTGCATAGTCAATAAAACACAGGTAAACATCTTTCTGGTATTCTCTGATTTCAGCTAAGATCCATCTGACATTAGCAATGATATCCCTTGATCCACGTCCTCTTCTAAATGTGGCTTGAATTTCTGGCAGTTCCCTGTAGACGTACTGCTGCAACCACTTTTGAATGATCTTCAACAAAATTTTTACTTGCATATGAAATTTTGGAAAACCAAACAGGAAGAACATACTCAGCATTTCTCAAGCAAAATAACTGAAGAAAAAATTCAAGCCTTGAGTTGCAATATTGAAGTATTCTATGGAGAAAATATTAAACGATGAAGGAAGCATCAAAAGATGGAAAGAATACGCAGAATCACTATACCAAAAAGAATTGGTCAACGTTCAACCATTTCAGGAGGTAACATATGATTAGGAACCGATGGTACTGAAGGAAGAGGTCCAACCTGCACTGAAGGCATTGGTGAAAAACAAGGCTCCAGGAATTGCCAGAATATCAATTGAGATGTTTCAACAAACGGATGCAGTGTTGGATTGCTTACTTGTCTATGACAAGAAATTTGGAAGACAGCTACCTGTCCAACCGACAAGAGATCCATATTTACACCTATTCCAAAGAAAAGTGATCCAACCGTATATGGGAACTCTGCATTATTTTCACAATGTTTCTGTAAATCTAAAAGTGTTCTAAAATAAAAAGTTTATTTAAAAAAAAAAGGTGATCCAACCGAATGCAGAAATTATCGAACAATGTCATTAATATCACACCAAAGTAAAAGTTTGCTGAAGATCATTCAAAAGCAGATGCAGCAGTACATCAACAGGGAACTGCCAGAAATTCAAATGGGATTCAGAAGAGGATGTGGATCGAGGGATGTCATGGCTGATGTCAGATGGGTCTTGGCTGAAAGCAGAGAATACCAGAAAGATGTTTACCTATGTTTTATTGACTATGCAAAGGTATTGGACTGTGTGGATCATAACAAATTATGTATAACATTATGAAGGAATCAGCATTCCAGAACATTTAATTATTCTCATGAGAAACCTGTACATAGATCAAGAGGGGATACTGTGTGGTTTAAAGTCAGGAAAGCTGTGCATCAGAGTTGTATTCTTTTACTATACTTACTCAATTTGTATGCTGAGCAAATAATCCAAGAAGCTGGACTATATGAAGAAGACTGTGCAGATGACACAAACTTGCTTGCTGAAAGTGAAGAGGACTTGAAGCACTTACTCACGAAGATCAAAGATCAAATCCTTCAGTACGCATTGCACTTCAACATAAAACAAAAATCCTCACAACTGGACCAATAAGCAACATCATGATAAACGGAGAAAATATCGATGTTGTCAAGGATTTCATTTTACTTGGATCCACAATCAATGCCCATGGAACAGCAGTCAAGAAATCAAATGACACATTAATCACATTGGGCAAATCTGCTGCAAAAGATCTCAAAGTGTTAAAAAGCAAAGATGTCACTTTGAGGACTAAGGTGCACCTGTCCCAATCCATAGTATTTTCAATCACCCCATATGCACGAGAAAGCTGGACAATGAATAAGGAAGAGGGAAGAAGAATTGACATCTTTGAATTTTTCATTGGCAAAGAATATTGAACATACCATGGACTGCCAGAAGAACGAACAAATCTGTCTTGAAAGAAGTACAGCCAGAACGCTCCTTAGAAGTGAGAATGATGAGACTTCATCTCACGTACCTTGAGCATGTTATCAGGAGGGACCAGTCCCTGGAGAAGGACATCATGCTTAGTAAAGTAGAGGGTTGGTGAAAAAGAGGAAGACTCTTTACAAGATGGATTGACACAGTGTTTGCAACAATGGGCTCAAGCATAGCAATGATTGTTAAGATGGTGTTGGACTGGGCAGTGTTTCACTCTGTTGTACATAGGGTTGCTATGAGTTGAAACCAACTGGATAGCACCTAACAACAGCATTCTGGGTCGCTTGCATTTCCATTTGAATGTTAGGAATGACTTGTCAATTGCTGCAAAAATAAATAAATAAGGCTGCTGGGATTTTGACAGGGATTACATTGAATCTAGATAAATTTGTGGAATATTGCCATCTTAGCAATATTAAGTCTTCCAATCCATGAACACGGGATGTCTTTCCATTTATTTAGGTCTTCTTTAATTTCTTCCAGTGATGTCTTGCACTTTCCAGGGCACAAGTCTGGAACTTTCTGGTTAAATTTACTCGAAGTATTTTATTCTTTTTGGTGCAATTATAAATAGAATTGTTTTCTTAATTTCATTTTCTGATTGTTCATTGCTAGTGTATACAACTGATTTCTAAATTTCATCTTGAATCCTATAGCCTTGTTAAGTTTATTTATTGGCTGTAATCATTTTTGATTGGTGTGTGTGTGGTGTGTGTGTGTGTGTATGTATGCCTTAGGATTCTCTATATACAAGATAATTTCATCTGCAAATGGACATAGTTTTACTTCTTCCTTTCCAATCTGGTAGCCTTTTATTTCTTTTTTTCTTGCCTAATTGGCAGGTTAGAACCATTAGTACAGTGTTGAATGGAAGTGGTGAGAGTAGGCATCCTCGTCTTGTTCCTGATCTTAGAGGAAAAGCTTTCATCTTTTACCATTAAGTATGATGTTAGGTGTGGGTTTTTCATACATGTCCTTTATCAGGTTGAGGAAGTTCTCTTCCTATCCAAGCTTATTGAGTGTTTTTATTATGAAGGGTGTTGGATTTTATCAAACGCTTTTCTATGTCTGTTGAGGTAATTGTGTGCGTGTCACCCTCTTCTGTTAATATGTGTATTACATTGATTGATTTTCCATATGTTGAACTAAACTTGCATTCCTAGGATAACTACTGCTTGATCAAGGTGTGTCATTCTTTTTATATGTTGCTGAATTCAGTTTGCTAGTATTTTGTTGAGTAATATTGCCTATATATTCCACAGGGATATTGGTGTGTAGTTTTCTTTTTTTTGTAAAGTGCTTGTCTGTTTTTTGTATCAGGATAATAATGGTTTCGTAAGATTAGTTGGGAAGTATTCACAAATTCTTTTTTTAAAGTTTGTGAAGGATTGATGTTAATTCTTTAAATGTTTGGTACAATTCACCAGTGAAGTGATCTGAGCCTGAATTTTTCTTTGTGGAAAGTTTTTTGATTATTAATCTTGTTGTAGATCTATTCAGATTTTCTATTCCTTCTTGAGTCATTTTTGGTGGTGTGTATCTACCTAGTAATTTGTCCATTTCATCTAGATTATCTAATTTGTTAGTGTATAACTGTTCATAAACCCGTGGAACCCGTTGCCATCAAATCGATTCCGACTCATAGCAACCCTATAGGACAGAGTTGAACGGCTCCATAGGGTTTCCAAGGAGCGGCTGGTGGATTTGAACTGCCAACATTTTGGTTATCAGCCTGAGCTCTAAACCACTGCACCACCAAGCCTTCAATTGTTCATAGTATGCCCTTATACTTTTATTTTATTTCTGTAAAGTTCGTAATGATATCCTCTCTTTCATTCCTGATTTTAATAATTTGGGTCTTCTCTCTTTTTCTTCTTGGTCAGTCTAGCTAAAGGTTTGTCAATTTTGTTGATCTTTTCAAAGGATGAACTTTTGGTTTTTCGGGTTTTCTTTATTGTTTTTCTAGTCTGTATTTCATTAATTTCTACTCTAATCTTTTTTGTTTGTTTGTTTTCCCTTCCTCTGCTTGCTTTAGATTTAGTTTGCTTTTATTTTTCTAATGTCTTAAGATGGGAGGTTAGGTTATTGATTTGAGATTTTTCTTCTTTTTTGATATAGACATTTACAGCTACATTTTCCTCTGAGCACTGCTTTTACTATATCCCATAAGTTTTGGTATGTTGTGTTTTTGTTTTATTATCTCAAAGTATTTTTTAATTTCCTTGTGATTTCTTCTTTGACCTATTGATTATTTAGAAGTGTGTTGTTTAGTTTCCACATAGTTGTGAGGGGGGTCTTCCAGGGAACCACCATACAGGTCAAATAATGACAATTCTCTGTGAAATGGGACTTTAAAGGGGCTCTAATTTCATTCTGCTCCCTTCAGTGGCTTCTAGGCTGCTGGTTTTCACCATAATGGTGGGTGTAGGTTTTCCAGCCTCCATAGAGCTGGTCAGGGAGGGATGGGGATAAGGCAAGTTAAAACACCACAAAGCTTACTGTTCTTAAAACCAAACCTGTTGCCATCAAGTTGATTACAACTCATAGCAACACTATAGGACAGAGTAGAACTGCCCCATAGAGTTTCCAAGGCTATAATCTTTACAGAAGTAGACTGCCACATCTTTCTTCTGTGGAGCAGCTGGTGGGTTTGAACTGCTGACCTTCCAGTTAGCAGTCAAGCGCTTAACCACTGCACCACCAGGGCTCCTTACTGTTCTTACCAAGATTCAATTATTTTTCTTGAAAATATGCTCCCCAGATTATTGTCAGCCTTTGCTTAATTTCCAGAGTTCTGAAAAAGTTGATGCTGATAAATTTTGACAGTGTTTTCATTGCTTTCATGGAGAAGAGAATTTTCAAAGGACTTCACTCCAGCGGTTTCCCTGATATCACTTGTTCTTTTGTATTTGCTTCAAAGATTACTAAATAGAAAGATGTGCAAGATATAACTGAGAAACAAGTCCCCAATTTTGATAGCCTTTGAACCAAAAAACCAAACCAGTTGCCATTGAGTTGAGCAACCCCATGTGTTTCAAAGTAGAACTCCGCTCTACAGGGTTTTCATGGCCGTGACCTTTTCGAAGCAGATGACCAGGCCTTTCTTCTAAGTCATGCCTGGGTGAGTTTGAACAGCCAACCTTTCGGTTAGTAGCCAAATGCCTACCATCTGTACCACCCAGGGACTCTGATAGCCTCTATAAAACTCTAAAACCTTACGGCTGTCAGTGTGGTGTTCTCCCTTGCCCTGCCACTCCTCTCTGCCCAGCTTTTTTCCTATTCCCAAAGCACTTATCAAACATTTTAATATACTATAAAATTTGCTCATGTATTATTCAACATTCTGTATAAGTTATACTGCCTCTCCCTGTTAGGATGTAAGCTTCATGAGGGCAAGATCTTTATTTTGTTCACTAATGTATCCCAAGAGCCTGAAACTGTCCTTGGCACATAGCAGGTACTCAATATGTATGTTGTTGAATGAATAAATGAATTGTGGCTGATAAGTCATACTTTCCAATTTAAAAATAAGTGAAAACCAGCTATCTGAACAGTTGTTACTGTTTTCAATAAGGGGAAAACAATTGAACTGATAAAATTATATATTTTTAAAATTGACCCATCCGTTTAGAACATGAAGTCCAGATCCTGACCTTGAAAACCACCAACTATGAAAAATCTGTGTGCTTGAAAACAAATAGTGAAGTTCTAATTCATAAAGATTCTTTCCAAGCTCCTTAGATAAACACTGTTGCTTCATTTGCTTTTTAACTTACCATGAATCTATTAGGCAATTGCTGAGCTTACATACAAAAATCAAACGCAAACATTTTCGGGCCTGCAATTGACTGCCAATGTAGAGTTTCTCCTTTCATTTTTACCTTTCACTCAGCACTCTAAAAATAATAATCCCCTGCCCCACTGACTAGTCGACAGCCAAATGGAGTGGATGAATATTGTGACGTGGCCAGCAAATCCCCAAAGGGAGATCTCTAGCAGACCGTGGGAAAAGTATTTGTGAGCCAAGGCCCAACTTTTGAAAGGTTTCTTTTGTCTCCCACAGTTCAGAAGGAACTTTAGAGATTGCCTTTCTTCCTATTCCCCCACCACACACAAACACATTCAAACACACACACAAATGTCCCTTGGGGAATAAATGAGAAATAATCATTGTGAACAGGAAACAGCCTGTATTCAATAATCATTTATTAAGTGCTTACTGTGTTCCTAAGCACAGTGCATGAAGGATAATAATATGGATTGACTTATAGGGAGGAAAGTTCAGGAGAAGAGATGTGGTCAGTGTCCTGGACCCTCAGCGCAGTTTTCCCACCACATTGCAATTAACCTTTAACAAACTACCAATTATTGAGTTTTGGTATAGTATCAAAGAAGTATATGTGCAATTATCTGAAAAGGCTATTAAGATACTTCTCATGTTTCCAGCTATGTATCTGTGAGGTCATATTTTTTTCATATAATGCAACCAAAACAAAATATTGCAACAGCTAGGAGAATCCAGCTGTTTTTTATTAAGCCAGAGATTAAAGAGATTTGTAAAACTGTAGAGCAATGCCACTCCTCTCCCTAAATTTTTTTGTTTTAAAAACAATTTTTTAAATAAAAATGTAAGTTCCCATATAATGGTTTATTATTGTTATTTTAAAAATTAATACATATTTTAAAATTTTTTTCCATTTGAATTTTTAGTATGGTAAATATTGATAGATATAGCCCATAAAAACAAAAGCTATTTAGGGTACTCACTTATTTTTCAGAGTGCAGAGACCAAAAAGTTTGAGAACTGCTGTTCTAATCTAAGGGAATAATTTAAAGTGAGTTTAAACTGAAGCAGTCCTTCACCAACTTTCCTCAATGAGTAAAGTAGAAATCCCTCTAGTTCCCTGAAAACATTTGCTAGTTTAAACATGAGCATTTAAAATGGATGACACACATGTAAGGCCGAATTCTATTTTTACCTCATAACTAGTTCTCACCTCAAAAGCATGCTGTAAATCCCAAGGCTTCTGTTTGCCTGAGCCAGTGCTAAGAAGAGAGAGAATCATACTGAGGAAGGAAGGGGAGCCAGGTTTTAGGCCTTCTGCAACAGAATCAATTATTCCATAGCTTCCCCTTATCTATACATTCCATATTATATTAGGGTTAAAATGAATAAGTATTCAGTAACTCATCACCAACATCCAAAATAAAGGAGAGGCAGGGCAGGGATAGGCTGGCTTTATGAATAAGAACATCAGGTCTTTTATTAGCAGGATCTAAGCTGAACTCCTTTTCTTCTGACTGAAAGTCTGGGAAAAATTACAAATCTCTCGTTGACTCCTGTACAACAGTATCCCCAACACCTAGCATCTAAGATAGTGCATTACACATATTAGGCACACAATTAACATTGTTGAATGAAGTCAAACTCCTTTATTTTCATGACGTAAATTTTACTCTCCCTCGTAACTGGCAGAGAGCTAAAGCAACTCTGAAGATTTAAGAGATGGATACAAAAAGAGGAGCCCCCGGCCAAAGATTAGGAGATTGCAGAAATTATGTAGGAAGAAGACAATGACCATTGTTCAGTTATATACTATAGTATAACAAACTACCCTAAAATGTAGTGCTTAAAACAATTATTTTATTGTTATCTCACAGTTGGGGGTTGTCCAGACAGGTGTCTGGAATCTCTCACACAGTTGCAGCCTCTTGAGTGGTCTCCTTGCATCCAGAGTCTATTCTCAATACAGCAACCAGAGTAATTTTTTAAAAATCTGCTATATCATGTTCCTCCTCTGCTCAACAATCTCTGGTAGCTTCCTATCCCACAGAAAAATTCAAAGTCATCACAATGGCCTACAGGTCCCCACAGGATCTGAACTCTCCACCATCTCCACCACCCTTGCCTCTGGTACCTCCTCTGCCACTCTTCATTCCTCCTCTGGCTTAGTTCACATCAGCCACACAGGCCTCCTTGCTGTTCCTTGGACTTGCAATATAATTTTAGGGCCTTTGCACTGGCCATCTCCTTTTCTTGGGACAGTCTTCCCCAATATACCCATCTGACTCTCTTCAAGCCATTGTTCAATGTCACCTTCTTAGTGAGGCCTTCACCAACTTCCAACCCCTCCTCCTTTGATGGCTACAGTTGGATGATTTCAGAACCAGGATATTCTGGTTCGGAACACTGACATGAGTAGCTATGTTAGACGTCAAGCATATAGCAAGCCCCGGCCTACAACGTCATTCAGTGATTTCTTCACTGGCTAGCCAATAATTGCGGCCCCCAGTGAGCTCTCTTTTCAGACATGGGTAGCAAGGGCCAGGTCCTAGAATGGGAACTCCCTGAGGGGAGAGATGGTAATTTGTTCCTTTTAGATTCCTGGCGTCCTGATTTGAGCGGGACGTTCAGTGGACGTTGGTGCTATGTGAATGAACGCGAGAGAGCACTACTCCTCGGAGGCCCCGCCCCTCAGGCTCCGCCCCCTCCCTCTCCTCCCTCTCTCTCTCCCTCTCCGAGGTCTGCGTCCAGATCCTCTCTCATCCATCGCTCGGTGCTCGTCCCTTCTCCCAGGGCCTGCTCAGTGCGTCCCATCGATCCGCTCGGCCATCGTGCGCCGGCGCCATTGGGCTGTCAGTCAGAGGCGGCGTGGGGAACGTGGGGAGCGCTGGGAGCAGTTACTGCGCGCCGGGAGTCGAGGTAAAGCTGCGGCTTCTGGGCTGGCAGGCTGTGGATTAGCCGGCTGGTGGGGGTGAGCAGTGCAGCAGGGCCGCTCGGTCCAGCTTCCCCTGAGGGAGGAGGGCTCCTCGAGTCGGGCCAGGTTGGGCCCGAAGGAGGTGGTTGGCAATGCAGAGCCCCCATGGACCGCGCAGCCGAGCTCCTCGCCAGCGAGTCCGGCCCGACCGGGCCATGGGGCCAACTGCCCGAAGTAGAAGGGAGTTTGGAGAGAACCCGAGTCTACCACATCATGCAACAGTTGGAGAAACTGAGTTTCGGAAAGGGGAGGATCTGCTCGAAGTCACAGCGACTGAGCACCAGACCCGGGACCAGATTCCCTTAGCACAGTCCCAGAACTCTTTTCACTTCAGCCCTTCATTCATTTATAATACCAAACTCTACGGAGCAGTTCTGCTCTTTAACCCATGGGATTTTTTGTTGTTGTTGTTTAGGTACAGGGCAATGAAATACAAAGGGGAGTAAAGTAAGATCCCTGCCCCAAGCAGCACATAGTGGGATAAGAGACCAATTATGATAAAATGGTTTATCTGTTTACAACAGGTGAGGGCTATGAATGTCACGATGGAGGTATGTCTGGGATGCCGTGGACATACCCTCTAAAGCTTGGGAGGCTAGCAAGACTCATTGCCTTGATTCCCATCACACCAGAGGTGTGGCATTTGACACAGTCTGCCTCCTATCATGGTTAGTTGTGTTCATGATTACCAACCAGAGAACGTTACTTCATTGAGAGCAGGAACCTCAGGTCTTGCAAACTTGGGTTCTGATGTCCCTTCTGCACCTGTTTGAGCGTGGCTCTTATACAGGGTTATTTTGAGGGTCACAGATCCTCATTCCATAAACACTGATTCAGTGTCTGGCATTTGGCAGACATTCTGTTATTGGGAATACAGTGATGGCTAGCACACAGTCCTCACCGTCGGGGAACTCACAGGAAAGAAATGTTTAAACACATGTACATGGTAGAGTGGATGCACCCAGGGGAAAGGGTTTAGGAATGGCGTTATAGGCAAAATGATTCTTGAGTTGAGTCTTAAAACTTGAATAGGTGATTACTAGGCATAGGAGAAGGACATCCTAGGAAGCAAGAATTATGAAACAGCATGGTTCAGTTGGTACCAACGGCTTTCCATGATCTACCTTCTGATTAATAATGTCAAACACTTAACATAGTGCTTGCCATGTGGTGGACTTTATTTTGTGTTTTTCACATACATTAATTCATTTAATCTTCACAACCACTCTGTGAAGTAGAAGCTATAATTATCCTCATCTTGTAAATGAAGACAACTGAGGCATAGAAAAGTTATGTAACTTGCCCTAGTTCACATAGTTAATAAATGGTAGAGCTAGAATTCAAACCCAGGCACTCTGACTCTAGGCTCTGTGCACCTACCCATCAGGCTGTACTGCCCATGTCCTTACTCGGGCCACCCTTCCCCCTTTTTTGCACTAACCATACTCAGCTACAGTACTGGCTGTTTCTGAGCTTACCAAGCTATTTCATGACTCTACCTATTTCTCCCACTGCTTGGACTGCCCTTTTTCCCTACTTAGCATTCCTGTTTTTAAAATCAGAAGAGGTGTGAGCCAGGGTTGTATCTTTTCACCATATTTGTTCAGTCTGTCTGCTGAGCATATATTCCAAGAAGCTGGACTATATGAAGAAGAACAGGGCATCAGGACTGGAGGAAGACTAATTAACTACCTGTGATATGTAGATGACACAACCTTCCTTGCTGAAAACGAAGAGGACTTGAAGCACTTACTGATGAAGGTCAAAGACCACAGCCTTCAGTATGGATTACACCTCAACTTAAAACAAATCTTCATAACTGGACTAATAAGCAACATCATGATAAATTGAGAAAAGATTGAAGTTGTCAAAGGTTTCATTTTACTTGGATCCACAGTCAACACCTATGGAAGCAGCAGCCAAGAAATCAAATGACGCATTGTATTGGGCAAAAGTGATGCAAAAGACTTTCTCTTTAAAATGTTAAAAAGCAGAGATGTCACTTTGAAGTGTAAGTTGCACCTGACCCAAGCCATAGTATTTTCAGTGGCCTCATATGCATGCGAAAGTTGGACAATGAATAGGAGGACTGAAGAAGAATTGATGCATTTGAATTATGGCGTTGGCAAAGAATATTGTATATGCCATGGACTGCCAGAAGAAGAAACGAATTTGTCTTGAAAGAAGTACAGCCAGAATGCTCATTAAACGCGAGGGTGGCGAGACTCCGTCTTGCTTACTTTGGACATGTTATCAGGAGGGACCACTCCCTGGAGAAGAACATCATGCTTGGTAAAGTAGAAGGTCAGTGAAAAAGAGGAAGACCCTTGATGAGATGGATTGACACAATGACTGCAACAGTGGGCTGAAACGTAGCAATGATTATGAGGATGGCATAGGACCGGGCAGTGTTTTGTTCTGTTGTACATAAGGTCTCAGGGAGTGAGAACTGACCCAATGGCACCTAACAACAACAGCAGCATTTCTGTTTATTTTTCCAATAGCTGCTCATCTTCTAAGGTTCAGCACTTTTCCTGCCACTCCAGATACAACTAATCATTTCTCCCTTTGTGTTCCCACTGTCCTTGTAACGCTTTATTTCTGTCTTTCATTTACATATTCCCCCTGCTCCTCCCCTAACTCTTATGATCAGGGATGTCTTACTCATCCTTATAATCTCTGGCACCTAGCAAAATTCTTGATACATGGTAGTGCTGAATAAATGTTTACTGAATGAATGAAGTGTCACGAGAGGAGAGTGGAGAGCGCTGTGTAGGCCCAGAGTGCTTTAGTCTGGGAAGATCAGGAAAGACGTGCTGGAGAAACAATGCCCATGCTGAGTTGCCAGTGAGGAGTTAGTGGGAGAAGGGGAAGGAAGGAAAAATGGTGTTCTAAGAAAAGCAAACAATATACATAAAAGTCTATGGGTATAAGAACATGCTGAAGATCATGGTGGAGTTAAAATCATACTTTTGGTCCTGTATCTGCCTGTTTGTCCAGTTTCCACCTGATTCTGGTTGGAACCCCTGCTAAGAATTTACAGTTCTAACAAGTCCCCAGGAAGTTATACATAAGAATCACCTGGAGATCTTGTTAAAATGTAGATTCTGATTCAGTATATCTGCGGTGGAAGTGCAAATTCTCTGCAGGGAACTTGTCAGAAATGCAAATTCTTAGTACGGGGTTTGAACCAGAACAAACTGGTTAGAAGCCCTAGTATTTTCTTCGGTCAGGGTTATAGAAGTCTATGTAAGTATAGGGCCAATGTTAATAATGTGCGCTTGGGTGCTTCATAGAATATTCTTGAGGCATACCTTCTTGCTTCTGATGCTGTGAGCTTTACTGCTGTTGGGATGCCCAGTACTTAGTATAGTGCCATTAATATAGAAGTGAGCTGTGGTAAGTGATGTCTCTGGCTGTGGACTGCATGGAAAGCTGATGAGGAGGCCTGTTGAGATGCAGCTTGGAGCACTTACCTCATAGAATAGTACAATGTTAGAGCTGAATGCAGTCATGGTCCTTGGTTTTCAGACTCTGCTCTGTGGAGTCCTAAAGTTCTGGGAACGGGCCTCTGTCCTGGAGTAAACCCAAACCAAACCTGTTGCCGTTGAGTTGATTTTGACTCGTAGTAACCCTATAAGACAGAGTAGAACTGCCCCATAGAGTTTCCAAGGAGCGACTGGTGGATTCGAACTGCCAGCCTTTTGGTTGGTAGCTGAGCTCTTAATCACTGCGTCACCAGGGCTCCATGTCCTGGATTAGGGGAGGCCAGTTGGAGAGGGTTTCACTTTCCTTGGTTGGCATTTTCCCACAAATCCATGTTAACTTGCAATGAGAGGGCACTCGATATTGTACAAGTTGGGTGTCATAGATTGAATTATGTCACCCAAAAATATCTGTCAACTTGGCTGGGTCATGATTCCCAATATTCTATGATGGTGTGCCATTTTGTAATCTGATGTGACTTCCTGATGTGTTGTAAACTCTATCACTGTGATGTAATAAGATGGATTAGTGACAGTTATATGGATGAGGTCTAAGAGATTAGATAGTGTCTTAAGCCAATCTCTTTTGAGATATAAAAGAGAGAAGGGAGCAGAGATACATGGGGACCTCATACCACCAAGAAAGCAGCACCAGGAACAGAGCGCGTCCTTTGGACCTGAGGTTCCTGCGCTGAGACACTCCCAGACCAAGGGAAGACTGAAGACAAGGACCTTCCTCTGGAGCTGACAGAGAAGGCCTTTCCCTGGAACTGATGCCCTAAATTTGGACTCATAGCCTACTAGACTGTGAGAGAATAAATTTCTCTTTGTTAAAGCCATCCACTTGTGGTATCTGTTATAGCAGCACTAGATGACTAAGACATTGGGCTTATAAGTAATGTTTTTTTGTTTTGTTTTGTTTTATCGTGTTTTAGATGAAGGTTTACAGAGCAAATTAATTTCTCATTAAACAGTTAATACACATATTGTTTTGTGGTGCTTGCTGCCAACCCCATGACGTGTCAATGCTCTCCCCTTCTCGACCTTGGGTTCCCCATTACCAGCTTTCCTGTCCTCTCCTGCCATCTCGTCCTTGCCCCTGGGCTGGTGTGTCCATTTAGTCTCATATACATGGTTGAGCTACGTGTACTAAGTAGTATTTTTGTTTGAAGAAAGAGTTCCTTGTTTTATGGATGAGAAACTGAGGACCATGAAAGTTTTAAATGTCAGAATTCAAACTCAGGTCTTTTGACTCTTAAGGGTCCAGTGCTCTTAACATCAGGTGTTAGGGCCAAATTGAAGTTACATTCTAATCTGAGGCAATGTTTGCTGGGCTTGAAATTACGGTACCTCTACACCTTGTTATATGTTGTTTCCTTTGTTTAAACCGGTTGCAATCTAGTTTGACTCTGACTCATGGTGACCCCATGTGTTTCAGAGTAGAACTGTGCTCCGTAGGTTTTTTTTTTTTTTTTAATTGTGCTTTAGGTGGAAGTTTATAGTGCAAATTAGTTTCTCATTCAAAAATTTATGCACAAATTGTTTTGTCAGATTGGTTGCAACCCCCACATTGTGTCAGCCCCCTTCCCCCTTTCCCTTTATACGCCAGGTTCCCCATGTCTGTTGGTTCGGTTTTCCTGTTCCTGCTTTCTGGTCTTTGCTTTTGGGCAGGTATTGTCCACTTGGTCCTGTATACTTGATTAAACTATGAAGCATGTTGCTCATGTGGATTGTTTGTTTTCTAGGCCTGTTTAATCTTTGGCTCAAAGGTGGACTTCAGAGTGGCTTCAGTTCTGAGTTAGCAGGGTGTCTGAGGGCCATGATCTCTGAGGTTCCTCCAGTCTGTCAGACCAGTAAATCTGGTCTTTTGTGAATTTGAATTTTGTTCTACATTTTCTCCCTTTCTGTTCAGGACCATCTGTTGTGATCCCTGTCAGAGCCGTCAGTTGTGGTAGCCAGGCACTGTCTAGTTCTTCTGGGCTCAGGCTGGTGGAGGCTGTGGTTCATATGGTCCATTAGTTCTTTGGACTAATATTTTCCTTGTGTCTTTGATTTTATTCATTCTCCTTTGCTCCAGACAGGATGGAATGAATAGATGTATCTTACATGGCCCCTCACAAGCTTTTAACACCCCAGATGCTACTCACCAAAGTAGAATGTAGAACTTTTTTTTTACGAACTATGTTATGCCAATTGACCTAGATGTCTCCCAAGACCATGGTCCCCAGCCTTCAGCCCCAGTAACTCAAGGTATTTGAATGTATCTAGGAAGCTTCTATGACTTTGCCTTGGTCAAGTTGTGCTGACTTCCCCTATATTGTGTGTTATCTTTCCCTTCACCAAAACTCACACTTGTCTACTATCTAGTTAGTGATTACCCCTCCTCACTTCTCCCATCCCACTTGACCATCAAAGATTGTTTTTTCCTGTGCGTAAACCTGTCTTGACTTTTTATAGTAGTGGTCTCATACCGTATTCGTCCTTTTGTGATTGACTTATTTCACTCAGCATAATGCCCTCCAGATTCATCCATGTTGTGAGATGTTTTGTGGATTCATTATTGTTCTTTATTGTTGCCTAGTATTCCATTGTATGTATGTACCATAGTTTGTTTATCCATTCATCTGTTGATGGGCACGTAAGCTGTTTCCATCTTCTTGCTATTGTGAATGATGCTGCAGTGAACATGGGTGTGCATATGTCTATTCGTGTGCCAGCTCTTAATTCTCTAGGATATATTCCTAGGACTGGGATTGCTGGATCATACGGTATTTCTATTTCTAGCTTTTTAAGGAAGCACCATATTGTTTTCCGTAGTGGTTGTATCATTTTGCATTCCCACCAGCAGTCCATAAGAGTTCCAGTCTCCGCACAATCTCTCCAACATTTGTTATTTTCTGTTTTTTTGATTAGTGCCATTAATGTCAGGGTGAGTTGGTATCTCATTGTAGTTTTGATTTGCATTTCTCTAATGGCTAGTGATCGTGAGCATTTCCACATGTGTCTTTTAGCCGCCTGAATGTCTTCTTTGGTGAAGTGTCTCTTCCTATCCTTTGCCCATTTTTTAATTGGATTATTTGTCTTTTTGTTATTGAGGTGTTGAAGTATTCTGTAGATTTTAGACATTAGACCCGTGTTGAATCTGTTGTAGCCAAACTTTTTTTCCCAGTCTGTAGGTTCTCTTTTTACTGTTTTGGTGAAGTCTTTTGATGAGCTTAAGTGTTTAATTTTTAGGAGCTCCTGTTTATCTAGTTTGTCTTCTGGTGTTTTTGCATTGTTGGTTATGGTTTGTACTGTATTTATGCTATGTATTAGGGCTCCTAGCATTGTCCCTATTTTTTCTTCCATGATCTTTATCATTTTAGGTTTTATATATTTAGGTCTTTGATCGATTTTGAGTTAGTTTTTGTATATGGTGTGAGATACGGGTTCCTGTTTCATTTTTTACAGATGGACATCCAGTTTTGCCAGCACCATTTGTTAAAAAGACCATCTTTTCCTCATTTAATGGCTTTTGGTCCTTTCTCAAAGATCAGCTGACCATAGGTTGATAGTTTTACATCTGGATTCTCAATTCTGTTCACTGATCTGTGTGTCTGATGTTGTTCCAGGGCTTCACTGGGTTTTAAATGGTTGTGATTTTTCAGAAGTAGATTGTGGGACCTTTCTTCTGAGGCATCCAAGGTGAATTTGAACCACTAACCTTTCAGTTAGTAGCCAAGCGCTTAACCAATTATGCTTCCTTCCCTTTCTCCACTAATTCCTCATTGACAGCTCAGTGTGGGCATCATTTCTCCAGGATGCCTCCCCTCGTCTTCCCAGACTAAAGTACTTTAGACTTGGTAAATACCTTAAGTTGTAGATGTTGTGCAGGAGCCTTCATTTTCTGCCTGGGTGTACTGGGTGTAAGCACTGCAGTGTAGGTATTGATGCTAGGGGCCCAGGATTGATCATAATTATGGTAAAGGTGCAGTATTATTTGCCAGTTTGGTCTTAAATAAATTATTTTTCCTGATAACAGTGCATTTCACACTTGTATTAAAAAGATACCATTTGCTATATAGTTTAAATCAGTAGGGATTTATGACCTTTTACTGTGGCTCTATTCTGTGGTAGCTGCTGTAAAGAAATTCTTTTGAAGGTCAAACGGGTTCATTTATTACCTGTTTGAGTTTGAAAAAAGGAATTAACAATATGATTATGCAAATCTAGGTTCAGAGACAAGTCTACATTTGTGTTTATAGTGATATCTTTCATTTATTGTTGTGTATGTGCCATCGAGTCGATTCTGACTCATAGCAACCCTATATGATAGAGTAGAACTTCCCCATAGGATTTCCTAGGCTGTAATCTTTACGGGAGCAAATCACCAAGTCTTTTTCTCCCTCGGAGCGGGTGGTGAGTTCAATCCACGCACTTTCGGTTAATAGGCAAGCACTTAACCATTGCGCCACCAGGAGCAGATGGCTTAATTATTGAAGAAATCTTAAGTCATTTCATATTTTTCAGAGGCCCAACATGTTTGCCCCCACGTGTCTGTCAGTTTGACATACTGTGGGGGCTTCCATGTTGCTGTGATGCTGGAAGCTATGCTACCGGTATTCAGATACTAGCAAGCTCATCCATGGCAGACAGGTTTCAGCTGAGCTTCCAGACTATGACTAGGAAGAAGGACCAGTAAGCAGCATCATGATAAATGGAGAAAAGATTGAAGTTGTCAAGGATTTCATTTTACTTGAATCCACAATCAACACCTATGGAAGCAGCAGTCAAGAAATCAAAAGACGCATTGCGTTGGTCAAATCTGCTGCGAAAGACCTCTTCTGCAAAGTGTTGAAAAGCAAAGATGTCACCTTGAAGACTAAGGTGCGCCTGACCCAAGCCATGGTATTTTCAGTTTTATCATATGCATGTGAAAGCTGGACAGTGAATAAGGAAGACTGAGGAAGAATTGATGCCTTTGAATTGTGGTGTTTGTGAAGAATATTGAATATATCATGGACTGACAAAAGAACGAATAAATCTGTCTTGGAAGAAGTACGACCAGAATGTTCCTTAGAAGCAAGGATGGCAAGACGACATCTCACGTACTTTGGACATGTTATCAGGAGGGATCAGTCCCTGGAGAAGGACATCATACTTAGTAAAGTACAGAATCATGGAAAAAGAGGAAGACCCTCAACTAGATGGATTGATAACAGTGCCTGCAACAATGGTCTCAAGCATAACAACGATTGTGAGGATGGTGCAGGACCGGGCAGTGTTTCATTCTATAGTACATGGGGTTGCTATGAGTCGAAACCGACTTGACTGCACCTAACAACACCAACAGCATGTTTTGGTCTCTGCTATTAATTCAAGTCTGAAATTTTTTGTTTGTTTTGTTTTAATTTTCAAAGAGTAAGAACTCACATATCAGACATGCACTTGGTAAACTCTTACTCTTTCTTCAAGAGACAGCTCAAGTATTACTTCCTTATAAAAACTTCTCGGTCTTTTCTGGGAAGACTTAGGTATTCCCCTCACTATATGCCCACTGCATCTTGGATATATCTCTGCCATAGCACTAATGATAATAGGTTGCAATTTACTAAATTTGTCTTCTGCACTTAATTGTGAGAAACTCAAGGACAAGGGCTAGATTTTTTTTTTTTTTCATTCATATCCCAACCCCCACCCCTCCCCCCGAGGCTGTAGCTGAGGGTATATATCAACAGTGAGTAAGAAAATATAAAGGAGACATTTATACTGCAGCTAAGGAGCATTTCATACTCTAGTTACTAGAGTTGGAAGTGATGCATTTGACATGGGCATCAGTAGCTAAATAAAATTGAATGAGTACTGTGTGTCTTTGGCTTTTGTTACCTCTTTTTTTCTGTTAATTGTTTCTCTTTGTGTTTACAGTTTGTAAAAATGGAATTTCAAGCAGTAGTGATGGCAGTTGGAGGGGGATCTCGGATGACAGACCTGACTTCCAGCATTCCCAAACCTCTGCTTCCAGTTGGGAACAAACCTTTAATTTGGTACCCATTGAACCTGCTTGAGCGTGTTGGATTTGAAGGTGAGCTATGGAAATTAGATGCTGTTATAACTTTTGGGACATTTGATCCCTATGATTTGTTAACATTATGAGGGTGAGAGAAGATGAATGAAAGGAGACTAGGACTCAAAGTTGGTTGGTGACTGGCCTCTTTACATTATGAATATAGGAGTACACTATTGCTGTGTAAAAGAAGTTGAGGAGATAGCAGTAAGTGCTGCTGTGTTAGAGCTAGTCTTCACAGTGACCCAAGATGAAATCTGTGAGGATATCAGAACAGCAAATTGGTAATCCAAGTGCTTCATAGTACTTACTGAGAATCTATTATGAGCCAGGTAATTTTTTTTTTTTTTAATTGTGCTTTAGGTGAAAGTTTACAGCTCAAGTTAATGTATCATACAAAAATCTACACACATTGTTATGTGACCCTACATGCTGTACATATAATATGACAGCACACCCCCCCCTTTCCACCCTGGGTTTCCCGTGTCCATTCAGTCAGCTCCTATCCCTTTCTGCCTTCTCATCCTGCCTCTGGACAAGAGCTGTCCATGTAGTCTTGTGTATCTACTTGAACTAAGAAGCATACTCTTCACAAGTATTATTTTATGTTTTGTCTTCCAGTCTAATCTATATCTGAAGAGTTGACTTTGGGAATGGTTTCAGTTCTGAGCTAACAGAGAGTCTGTGGGTCATGTCTTCCGGGGTCAGTCAGACCATTAAGTCTGACCTTTTTACTAGAATTTGAGTTCTGCACCCTACTTTTCTCCTGCTCCATTAGGGACTCTCTGTTGTGTCCTCTGTCAGGGCGGTCATTGGTGGTAGCCGGGCACCATCTAGTTCTTCTGGTCTTAGGCTGATGGAGTCTTTGGTTTATGTGGCCCTGTGCCAGGTAATATTTTAAGCACTGGAGTATATACTTGAAAAGACAGCTTCAGGCTCTGAATTCTAGAACTTTAAAATCTAGTGGGGAGACAGACATGTAAACGTTGTTGTGTGCTGTTGAGTTGATTGCAATTCATAGCGACCCTATAGGACAGAGCAGAATGCCACATAGGGTTTTCTAGGCTGAAATCTTTACTGGAACAGATTGCCAGGTCTTTTCTCCCATGGAGCAGCTGGTGGGTTCGAACTGCCAACCTTTTGGTTACCAGCTGAGTGCTTAACCATTGTGCCATGAGGGCTCCTTAAACATGTAAATAGATATCGCCTATTTAATGTGATAAATGTTATAACAGGGGTACACTATAAGTGCTTGGGAGGAATATAGAGAATATAAAGTTCCTGTTTTTATCTGAGGGAATCAGGGAAAGTTCACAGAGTAGCTGACCCTTGAACTGAGTCCTGAAAAATAGATTACTAGAGTGACCAATGTGGAGAGAGCATTCCATGCAGAAGGAATAACATGCAGAGATAGAGAGGAATGATCAGCATAGCATGTTCTGGCAGTTGGTATTCATTCCATGTGACTATAATGTAAAGTGTAAGAGGGAACAGTGGACGTAGCAAGAGAGATAAATAGGGGTCATACTATGAAGGGCCTTGGATTTCATGCTGAGGAATTTACATTTTTTTTCCTGAAAGCAGTGGGAAACCAATGAAAGGTTTAAACAAAGGTATAATAAAGTTAGACTTGTATTTTAGCTACTCTGAGTCCTTTGCATTTTTAATACAAATTTTAGAATCATCTTATCAATTTCTACAAAAAGTGCTGCTGGGATTTTGTTTGGGATTACATGAATATAGATCAATATGGGAGATTTCACATCTTAATAATATTAGCGTTTTCTGATCCATGAGCATGGTATATCTCTCCATTTATTTAGGTCTTCTTTAATTTCTCTAATTTTATAGTTTTCAATGTATAGGGCTTGTGCATATTTTATTAACTTTATCTCTAATTAGTTTATTTTTTGATGCTATTGTAAATGATGTTTTTTTAAAACTAATTCCCAGTTTTGTTGCTACTACATAAAAATACAATGGATTTTTTTAAATTGACCTTATATCCTGTAACTTTGCTAACTTCACTTATTATTAATACTAGTAGCATTTTGTATATTCCTTTGACTTAATTGACATTTATAGAACATCCAACCTAATAAGGCAGAATATGCATTCTTTTCAAGTGCTTAGAACTTTTGCCAAGATAAACCATATTCTTGGAAATAAAACATACCTCAACAATGTTATAAGGATTAAAATCATACAAAGTATATTCGCTGACCACAAGAAAATTAGATTAGAAATCAGTAACAGAGAGATAGCAAAAGAATCCCTAAGTATTTGGAAATTAAACCACATACTTACATGACCCACTGGTCAAAGAAGAAATCACAAGGGAAATTAGAAGATATTTTGAGCTTACTGAAAAATGAAAACACAACATATTAAAATTTGAAGGATATAGGTAAAACAGTGCTTACCAAAAAACACATTGCCATTGAGTTGATTCCGACTCATAGCAACCCTATAGGACAGAGTAAAACCGTCCCATAGGGTTTCTAAGGCTGTATAGTTTACGGAAGCAGACTGCTATATCTTTCTCCTACAGAGTGGCTGGTGGGTTCAATCTGCTGACCTTTTGGTTATCAGCCAAGTGCTTAACCACTGCACCACCAAGGCTCCCTAAAATAGTGCTTAGAGGGAAATTTATAGCATTAAATACTTACAAAAGAAGGAATGTTTCAAGTAATGATTTAAGCTTCTACTTTGAGAAACTAGAAAAAAGAGCAAACAAAACCTAAAATAAGTAGAAAGGAGGAAATAAAAAAGATAAGAGCAGAAATAAATAGAAAACAAAACCATAACTAAACCATATGTATAGCTCCATAGGATTCGTTTTGATCCTCAGTAAAGCACTAATTGCTTTACTTGGGAAGTGGTGATAGCTTTCTTTATACTGAATAAAGGGTTAAAATGAGGTCACATTTATGTTTTGTTGAATGCTCTTCTGAATCCTTTACATCAAGAAGAAGGGGCATGTAACATATTGTTGAAGTGTGGGGCTCTAATCACACAGTCCTAAATCTTGGCTCCATTGCTTACTAGTTGTGTGACCCTGAGCAGTCATTTAATGTCCTTTATTCTAAGTTTCCTCATTTGTGAAATGAGATGTTTGTAAGAATTAAGTGAGACAATGCATGTAAAACACATAGAAAAGGTTCAATAATATTAACTACTATTTTTATTATTAAACCCAGAAACAGACCACATCTAATTGAAATAGTGAAACTGTTGTCTAAATGACATTTTTCCTCTTTTTTGCTTTTGTGCTATAGAAGTCATTGTGGTTACAACCAGGGATGTCCAAAAGGTGCTATGTGCAGAATTCAAGATGAAAATGAAGGCAGATATTGTGTGTATTCCTGATGAGACTGATAAGGGAACTGCAGATTCTCTGCGCCACATATATCCAAAACTGAAGGTAAAAAACTTTTTTTTCCTTTTATTTTTAATTGATGATAAAACCTTAATATCTTAAGTTTTTCTAGCACATTACAGTTTACAAAACTGTTTTTTAAAAAATACATTTTTGCATCACATGCTTGTTGGCCATGTACTCCTCAGTTGCTGTTTGCTTTGGCTGCTAGTGAAGATTTAGACATTCAGTTGTCAAAGTCACTGGTTTCCAATATTTTTGAGTAGTAGTATATCTTTATAAAAAAGATATACTTCAAAAGAGTCCTTTTATATGAAGTTCATGAACAAGCAGAATTAATGTATGGCTCTGCAGGTGGGGGATTACTTGGAAAGAAGCACAAAGGAACTCTGAAAAAAATTCCACAAATCCTCCATGTGATAATATTTGAAGTTATAGTCTCCTTTGATTAAGAAACTAGTAAAGGCTTATGGATATGAGAACCATTTGAGATAACCTGATAGTCTCCCCAGTGGCCTGTGGCATATAAACTGAGAAACATTGTTGTCTGAAATAATTTTATTGTTAAGACAGGCAGTTTAATTGAAGAGCTACTGTAAGTTGTTCTAAAATTGGTGTCTTTTGGAAAAATTCAGTCTTCGTGATCATATTGCTGTCTTAGTGGAATTGGAGGACAGGCTTCCTGCTGCTTCTGCTGACTGCAAACAGATGTATTATTTTTACCTACTTGTTCATTAAAAAACAAAAAAAGTAGTCAGATATGTACATAGCCTTTCCCTCCCTTTATTGGGGAATAATTTACACACAGTAAAATGCATAGATCTTAAGTATACTGTTTGATAAATTTTGACGAATATGTACACCCAGATTACCATTACCCAATCTGGGACATTTTTATTACCCTTGGAAGTTCCTTGTGCTTCTTTGAAGTCCATCCCTTGCTATATAGTCACTGTAGAGCTCTTCTGATTTCTATTACCTTATATTTATTTTGCTTGTTTATGAACTTCATATAAATGGAATCATACAATTTTGGTCTAGTTTCTTTTGTTCAATATAATATTTTTCAGATTTATTCGTATCATTTTAGGTATATTGCTGAATAGTATTCCACTGAATTGAATGTATCATAATTTATTTAACCATTTTGTTGAGGTTCATTTGGGTTGTTTCTGATCTTTGGCTATTATGAATAAAGCTGTTATGAACATTGTTCTGCAAGTCTTTTTTGTGAAAATATTCTAGGTTGTAGAATCTAGTTTATTGGAAACTGCCAAAGTGGTTGTACCATGTTACACTTCATCAACAATTTATTAGAGTTGCATTTACTTCACACCTTCATCAGCACTTGATATTGTTAATCTTTAAAATTTTAACCATGCTTAGGTATATATACAGAGACCAGCATTCATTGGTGATTACCAGGGATGGAAGGGGAGGGAGATTCATTCTCTAGATAGTTGATTGTTGTTGTTAGGTGTCATCAAGTCGGTTATGACTTAGAGCGACACAGTGTACGACAGAATGAAACACTGCCTGGTCCTGTGCCATGCTTAAAATCGTTGCTGTGTTGGAGCCCATTGTTGCAGTCTAGATAGTAGTCGCTTTTTATTTACAATGATGGGGAAAGGTAGCATGGAATGTGGGTGAAGTATTCACAGCTTGACCAAAGTAACTGATGCCACTAAGTTGTACACACAAAAAAGGATGTTTTAGTAAATGCTGTTATATATTATTTTGTAACAACAACCAAAATATATATATAATAAGTAGGGGGTCACAGAAACTGATACTTCTTAGATACAACCAGTCACCATATGGGATTAGTCTTCTTGGTTTGAAGACTTAAAGTCATAGTCTCGTGGGACAACTCGGTCAGTTGGCATAATATAGTTCATTACGTTTATGTTCTACATTGTATCTTGGTGTGTAGTGTCTGGGGTCTTAAAAGCTTGTGAGCGGCCATCTAAGATACAACTATTGGTCTCTACTCATCTGGAGCAAAAGAGAAAGAAGGAACTAATCTACAGGACTATTTGTCTCCATGAACAATGGCCTCCGCCACCCTGAGACCAGAAGAACTAGATGGTGCCTGTTTGCCACTACCAAACGTTCTGATCAGGGCAACAATAGATGGATCCTGATAGAAAGGGAGAAGAATGTAGAATAGAACTTCAAATTCTAAAAGAATCCAGACTTCCTGGACCCATCGAGACGGGAAGAATCCTCGAGACTATTGACCTGAGATACTCTTTAAACCTTGAACCAAAACTGTCTCCTCAAGTCACCTTTTAGCTAAATGGCAGGTTAGCTCATAACGAATATCACCCTTGAGTACTGTGCTCTTTTAAAAAATCATCTATATCAGACCAAATAGTCAACAGTTACTCCAAAACATAGATGAGAAGGTTGGGGGTTGTGAGACTAGATTAATGAGAATGGAACAACTAGAACGGAAATAATGAGAATGTTGACACAATGTGAAGAATGTAACCAGTGTCACTGAACAATATGTGTAGAAATTGTTGAATGGGAACCTGTTTTGCTGTGTACACTTCCACCAAATATGCAATAAAATATTATAAACAAATTTTTTTTTTTTTTTAACTAGTGGGTATTTGGGGAGTCCCTGGGTGGTACAGATGGTTAAAACGCTCGCCTACTAGCTGAGAGGTTGGTGGCTTGAACTCACCCAGAGGTACCTCTGAAGAAAGGCCTGGCAGTCTGCTTCTGAAGGGTCACAGCCTTGAAAACCCTATGGAGTAGTTCTACTCTGCACATAGAGTTGCCATGAGTCGGAGTCGACTCAGTGGAAACTAACAACATCAGCAAGTGGGTGTATATCTCATTATGGTTATAATTTTCGTTTCCCTGATAAGTAATTATGCTGAGCACCTTTTCATGTGCATATTGGCCATTTGTATATCTTCATGAAGTGTCTGTTCAAGGCATTTGCCTGTTTTTTAGCTGAGTTGTTTGCCTTTTTATTATTAATATGTACGAATTCTTTATATTTTCCAGATGCAAGTCTTTTGTTAGCTAAGGTGTTGTGAATATTTTGTGCAAGTTTCACTTTCTTAGTGGTATCTTTTGATGATCAGAAGTTTTAAATGTTGCTAAGATCCAGATTACTGATTTTTTTATTTTCTGGTTAGTGCTTTTTAGTGTCCTGTCAAAGAAATCGTTGCCTACCTCATGTTTACTTCTAGAAATGTGGTTTTAGCTTTTATGTTTAGGTCTATGACCCACCTTGATTTAATTTTATATATGATGTGAGGTAGGGATAAAGGTTCACTTTTTTCCTATATGCATATCCAATTGTTCCAGCATTATTTGTTGAAAAGACTTTCCCCTTTGAATTGCATGGTGCCTTCATTGAAAATCAGTTGACCATAGACGTATGATCTGTTTCTGGCCTCTCTTTTGTTTAATGGATTTGTCTGTCTTTACTCCAATACCACACTGTCTTGATTAACTTTATAGTAAGTCTTGACATCTGATAGTGTAAATCCACCAACTTTGTTATTTTTTCCTTAAGATTGTCTTGACTACTCCCAGTCCTTTGGCTTTCCATATAAATTTTAGAATCAGCTTGTCAGTTTCTACCAAAAAAGCTTCCTGGGATTTTTGATTGGAATTGAATCTATAGACCAATTTGGGGAGAATTGAATCTTAATATTGAATCTTCCGGTCCTTGAACATGTTATATCTATCTATTTAAGTTTTCTTTAATTTCTGCCAGTAGTGTTTTATAGTTTTCCGTGTAGAGATTTTGAACATCTCTTGGTAAATTTATTCATGTGTAAATGTTTTTATACCATTGTAGCTGGCATTTTTTATTCCATTTTCAATTGTTTATTGCTTGTATATTGATTTTTTATAATTTTATAATTCATAGATTTATAATTGTACAATTTTTACAATTGATTTTTGTCTGTTGACCTTATATCCTGTGACCTTGTAGAATTGTAGATTCTTTAGAATTTTCTATATGCATCTTCATGTTGCCTGCAAATAAAAACATATTATTTCCTTTTTTAATCTTTAAACCTTTTATTTCTTTTTATTGCCTTATTACCCTAGCCAGGATCTCCAGTATAATGTATGTAGGCATTTTGATTCACTTTTTGGCCTCTTTTTTTGCTTTTCTGTGTTTCTACCCAAGGTAGGAAGGAGTGGGCTTTGGTGCTTCTGATTAGGGTAGGGATTTCCAATATTGTTGAGTGTGTTAATTTCTGGAGTGTAGCTGCTTATTTCTTTAGGGGAGACCTGGGGAATTTCATGAGGGTAATGACAAGTGAATTCTGTTCTTTCACAGGAACAGATGCCAAGTTTACTGTGGAGCTTAGAATATTTTTTTTTTTAATTTTTTTATTGTACTTTAGATGAAGGTTTACAGAACAAATAGTTTCTCATTAAACAGTCATTGTGACATTGATTAACAACCCCATGGCATGTCAACACTCTCTCTTCTCCACCTTGGAGGACATTTTTTTCTCTTTTTGGAGAAAACAGCCAAAGTTACACCATTTTGAAAGTTTATACGTGTACAATTCAGTGACATCGATTACATTGTTCCAGTTGTGCTGCTATTCTCACTATCCTTTTCCATATTATTCCATCACCATTATCTTCAACTCACTGTCCTCTAAGCTTCCCATCAAACCTTTTGAGTTGCTGTTATCAATTTGATCTCTCATAGATAATTCTTTTTTTTTTTTGTACCTTACATGACGGTTTGCAGAACAAATAGTTTCTCATTAAACAGTTAGTACACATATTGCCCTATGACAATGGTTAACAACCCCATGACATGTCAACACTGTCCCTTCTCAACCTTGGGTTCCCTATCACCAGCATTCCTGTCCCCTCCTGTCTTCTAGTCCTTGTCCCTGGACTGCTGTGCCTCATTAGTCCTGTTTTGTTTTATGAGGCTGTCCAATCCCCAGCTGAATGGTGAACTTCGGGAGGGGCTTCACCACTGAGCTAAAAGGGTGTCCGGGGGCCGTACTCTCGGGATTTCTCCAGTCTCTGTCAGGCCAGTAAATCTGGTCTTTTTTTGTGAGTTAGAATTCTGTTCTACATCCTTTTCCAGCTCTGTCCAGGACCTTCTACTGTGATCCTGGTCAGAGCAGTCAGTAGTGGTAGCCAGGTACGGTGTAGCTGTACTGGACTCATTCTGGTGGAGGGCATGGTAGCTGTGATCCATTAGTCCTTGGATTAATCTTTTCCTTGTATCTTGTTCTCTTCATTGTCCCTTGCTCCCGAAGGGGTGAGACTAGTGGAGTATCTTAGATGGCTGCTCACAGGCTTTTAAGACCCTAGATCCTACTCACCAGGGTAGAATGTAGAACATTGTCTTTATAAACTGTGTTATGCCAGTTGAGCTAGATGTTCCCCGAGACCATGGTCCCCACAGCCATCTGTCCAGCAGTTCAGTCCCTCAGGGAGTTTGGAAGTGTCTGTGGAGCTTCCATGACCTTTCCTTGTAAAAGTTGTGCTGGCTTCCCCAGTAATGTGTACTGTCTTACCCTTTACCAAAGTTACCACTTATGTGTTTAGTTCCCCCCCACTCCTCCCATCCCTGGTAACCAACAAAGATTGTTTCTTTTTGTGTGTAAACTTTTACATGAGTTATACAGTAGAGGTCTCATAACAATATTTGTCCTTTTGTGATTGACTTATTTCATTCAGTATAATGTCCTCCAGTTTTGTTCCTCTTACTCTCCTGTGCTGAGTTCCTTTTGTTTGTGGATTTTTTTTTTTCCATTTCTTTTGTTTTTGTAGGTTTTGTTTTTACTGAGACTTTATATTTTTCTTCATTTTGATGAGTAGGTTTGTTAACTTTCTTTGTGGTTAACTGTGAAATTTACCCTTATCTTTCTAGATTTGAACCAGTCTATTATTACTTGATATCGCTTGATTTCCTCTCCATTAGAAGGTTCTATAGCTACACCATTATTCCCTCTTTTATTGTTCTGATGCTGTTGTCATTTACAGATTAACCTTTCTGGTTCCCTTTTGTAATTCTTTTGGTTTTGCATAGTCCTTAAGAGTTCATTTCCTAGGTTGGTATCTGGCTAGTACAATCCTGTGTCCTATATTCAGCCTGTGGTCTGATATTGTTTGTTCTCAGATCGAAGGACTTCCTTTAATAAGTCTCGTCAGTTTGGTTTGGTTTGTAGATAGTCCTTTTATTTCTGTTTATCTGGAAATGACCTAATTTCACCTTCATATTTGAACAAGAGTTTTACAGGATATATTATTCTTGGCTGGCAATTTTTTTCTTTCAAGGTTTTATATATGTCATCCCATTGCCTTCTTGCCTGCATGGTTTCTGCTGAATAATCCAAGCTTAGTTTTATTGTTTCTCCTCTGTATGTGACTTTTTGTTTTTCTTGAGCTGCTCTCGGGGTTTTTTGTTTGTCTTTGGTTTTAGCAAGTGTGATTATGATATGCCTTGGTGATTTTCTTTTGGAGTCTATCTTATATGGGGTTCTTTGAGCTTTTTAGATGGTCAGCTTTTCATCTTTCATGATATTGGGGAAGTTTTCTGTCAGCAGTTCTTCTATGATCCTCTCTGTGTCTTCTGTTTTCTTCCCCTGTTCTGGAACTCCAATCACTCGTAGAGTTTTGCTTTTGATTGTATCCCACATAATTCTCAGGGTCACTTCATTTTTCTTTGTTCTTTTTTCTGATTTTTCCTCCAACAGAGTTGTATCCAAGTGTTTGTCTTCAATTCCGCTGATCCTGCCTTCCACCATTTCAGACCTGCTCCTCAGCCCTCCTATGACACTGTCCATTTCTGAAATCTTGTTGTTTATCTTCTGGATTTCTAATTGTTGTTTTTGTATAATTTCTAGTTGTGAATTTATTTTGGCATTTTGTTCCTGCATTATTTTCCTGAGTTCTTCCATTTTTTTTGTCTGTGTTTTCTATGAATTTGTCTGCCTTTTCCATGAATTTGTCTATTTTTTCCTCATTTTTGTCTGCTTTTTGCTTCAACTCTTGGATAATTCTGAGTATTAAAGAAGATTTGAATTCCCTGTCAGGTAGTTCTAGTGCCTTTTATTCTACTGGAAGGTCATCTGGTGTTTCATTTTGGATGCCTACTGGAACCATCCTGTCCTGTTTTTGTAAATGTTTTGATATTGTCTGCTGTCTTCGGGGCATTCAGTAGTTATTTTATTCATTTATTGATAGTAGATTTGTTTGTTTCATCTTTTTTTTTTTTTTTTTTTAATTTCACTATGTCTGAGCAGGCAGGCTGTGTGTTCTTTGTTGTTTGCTCATCTATGGGCACAATACTTTTTGCCTCCTTCTCTACTTGTCAGGGTCAGTCACTCAGATATGGTACAGCAGGGCAGGTGTAGCTGAAGAGGAGTTGCTGGGATGGGTTATTTGTGGCACTTACTACAGCCACCAGGGCGGGTCAGTAATCAGTGCAGGGGAGGTTCCGGTAGGCCATGCCTGTGCTTCTTGGTGGTGTGATGTGTGGAGCTAAGATGGGTATGGGAGAGAGGCGAGAGGAACAGGAGCCAAAAACATGCAAACAAGAAAGAGTACTAGGGTAGCTTGCTGTTGGAGTGGAGAGAGAGAGACTATGAAATGGAGAAAAACAAAAAGGGGAAGAAGAAAAAAAAAAAGAAAAGAATGAATAAATAAAAATTAGAAAGAAAAAAGAGCAGCAGAAGCTCCCAGGGATCCCACCGGTGCGGCTGCGAGGTCTGGGGAAGTTGTTCCCAGGTGTTGAAGTACAGCCTGGCTAGGAGGCATAGAGGTGTTCAGCGCCAGGTATCCAGGGGACAGGAAGAGAAGGAAGGTATAGAGAGACGAGAAAGTGAGTAATGAAGAAAGACAAAAAGGGAAATGAAAACAAAACAAATTAAAAAAAGAACAAGAAAACCCCCAAAACAACAACAAAAAAAAAAAAAATGTGAAAAAAGAAATGCACTCAGGGATCCCTCTGTGTGTCTGCGTATGCTGAGGGGGTAGGTCCCAAGCTGCACAGCACCGCCTAGCCAGAACAGGCTCCCAACTCGAGAAAAGAAAAATGAAAGAAACAAACAAAAACAAACCACAAAAAGTCCCAGGATCCCACCAGCATGGCAGCACGGACCAGGAAGCAGTTCCACACTTGAACGGAGCTCTACAGCCCCTCAGGAAGAAGCAAAGATGGCGCACAGAGCCAGGTATTTGAGCAAAAGGAGGGGGAGGTGCTGAGAGGTAAGGAAGAAATCAAAAAAAGTGGAAAAAAGCAACGCCAGCAGCCAACAAATGGCACTCAGGGAGTCTGCTAGTGCAGGTGGGTGGAATCCAAGCAGCCAGTGCTTCCCACCCAGGAGACTGTGGCCACGGGAAGCAGAGAAGGCCGAGTGGGGGTGAAGGAGGGTGGGGGGTGGGAAAGCATATATCACTGTTTACCTGTTGTTCTATCTCCTCTGGAAGCTCCGTGAAGCTGCTTTCTTGTACCACCTATTTGCTGGTCTCTGATAGGAGTCCAGGATGGCGGATCCATGCTGCATTAGCTGATAGGGGACCTCTCCATGTATGTCTCCTTGCTCTCTGTTCTCTGTCAGTTTCTTATTCCATTTGGTGCTTGGCTGAGTTCTTTATCTCTTCATTTGATGTTTAGGATTTCAGGATTTTGTTTTCTCTGTTTGGCTTAGTTTTTCGGATCTTTGCTGTGGAGAGATGGCGTGGTGCTTCTGCCTAGAGCGCCATGTTGCCGGAAGTCCCAGAGCTTAGAATTTTTAGATAGACTTCCTAGGGGCTGTTGTAGCTACTGTCTAAAAATTTAGGATAGAGATGTAGAACTCCCTTTGTTCCCCAATCTCTGAGTCTTAGAAATGTTATGTTTGCCCTAGCCTGACACTAGAGATCCTAGAACTCCCATGCAGATGAGTTCCTCTAACTCTTAGAGGCTTGAGAAGTAGTAGTGGCAACTATTAATAGGAGAAGAAATGAGGAGGAGAGTAAAGTCGCTGTCCAAAGGACATTTTACTCTGCAAGTTACTGCCTCTTCTCATGACCTTGATCATTTACTCTGCTCCTAAAATCAGAATCCTCATTAGCTCTTTCTGCACAGTCTTATTTCCTTTCTTCCCGTATCCCTTTTTACCAGCAAGTCTCTATCTTTACTTGATTTCCCCCATTCCAATGGTGCCTGAAATCCTCGCCTCACATCAACTTGCGTTCTAACCTAGAGCAGATGGCAACAAAGCTGATGTGTAGAAGAACATAAATAGACTCCCAAATAGCCATTAAGAATGAGGTAAAACCTGAGTTAAGCCAGAACGAAGAAGTGTCTGATTGAGATCAACGTAAGCTTGCTGGAAGAGCACTGGAAATGCCCATAAACAGTTGAAGAAATTGAGACAGCCTGAGAAGGCAATTTGTCAGTGTTTGTTAAGGGATGTCAGGTATCTCTCTCTGAAGAAGAAAATTGTACCTTTAGGCTGTGCCATGATTTAAAAGCAGTGTCCCTTGAGCATGTTTATTTCTCTTCCCCGGTGCCCAAAACTCAGCTTCCTAAACATTTGGAGACTCTTCTGATCTGTTTTCAATAAGATTTTAGGTAAAATAAGAACATTCCGTTTGAGAGTTCTTGCCTTGTTAGCTTTTCATTCTTTTTGTCCTTTATCTTTTACCTTTATCATCCAGATTGAGTTCTCCAAATATTACTGTGAGGTTATCCCATTTGGCTTCTGCCTTTCTCAGAGAAATATCGGAATAGCATATTAGCTTTTTTTGAGTTTTTTTTTTCACTGTTTTAATTCACGTTACTTTTTATTTACGTTGCATTTGCTAAATGTATTGCAGCCCTCTTTGTATGTGGAAACTTCCATCATGTGTGCTTATAGAATGTTGAAGCTGGACACCATATTTGCTGTTATGTCTTTTCAGTTAAGGGACACATGTTTCATTTGGTTTTATTCTTCTATCACAATGTTTAACTTCATTTTGCCTTGTCTTGCCCCATAGTTTCACCAATATACTGTCTTCTCGCTTTTTATTTCAGCTGCCCAACCTTCTTTCTCTGATTTATCAAGAGGAATTATTGGCTCTTTCATTCTCCCAGATCCTGAGTAATGAGCTACATGCCGATAACTGGTGCTGATAATGTAAAATTTCTTGGATTTCATATATTCTTAATAGTGGTTTTTTCTTAATTTGTTCATGAACGATTCAGTCTTATCTATGTCTAAACTCATTCATTTAGCAAATGTTTATTGAAAGTCAACTAATAGTGAATAATAATGATAATTGCTGTTTACTAAACACCAATTATGGACCAGACATAGTTATTTTTTTAACTTTTTATTATGGATATTTTCAAAATTGTATAAAAGTAGGTAGAGCATGGCCCTGTTTCTGTCACCCAGCTTTAATAGTTATCAACCCATGGCAAATTTTATATCATCTGTATCTCCACCCAACTTGTTCCCTCCCATGTTGTTTTGAAACAAATTCCATATTATTTAATCTGTAAAGATTTCAGAGTATATCTAAGGTGAAGACTCTTTAAAAAACTGTAATACCATTATCACACCTTAAAAAAAAAAACTAAAAAAAAAAATTCTTTTGTATCATAAAATACCCAGTTTTTAAGTTTCCAGTTGTCTCATAAATATTATGATTTTAATATGTTATTTAGTGTATTCATTTAAATCAGGAAACAGATAAGGACCATATATTATAATTGGTTGAAATGTCTCTTAAGGCTGTTTTAATATATAGGTTTTCCCTCTATTTCTTTTCTTTTGTCAGGTAGAGTTTCATGCAGCCTGCATTTTGTTGCTTGTAGCCCTGTGGTGTCATTTAATGTGTTCCTCTCTATTTCTTGTAAATTGGTAGTTGGACCTAGAGGCTTGATTAAACTCAGGCTTGAATTTTCTGGGCAAGACTGCTTCATAGGTGGAATTGTGTTCTTCCATCTGGAGGCACATAATTATCTGGTTGTCACTTCTGTTTGTGATGTTAGCAGCTTTTGATGATCATTGCCTCCAGTCCTACTTCTTTTCTCTCCAGTCATCGGTAATCTGAAGATCATTTCTAGTAGATTCCTTAGGAATGACTTATGGGATCAGTGCTCTTAACAGGTTATCTCTAACCTTTATATTTCAAAGCCAGTTTTTTTTGGATATAAAATCCTTAACTCACATTTTTTTCCTTGAATGTCTTAAATGTATTCTTTTATTATCTTCTGGCATAAAGTGTTGCTGTCAAATAAGTCCAAATGAAAATCTGCTTTTCCTTACCTTCTGAATGGTATAGTCCTTTTGTCTGGATACCTAAAGGAATTTTTATCTTTTTTAAAATTTTGTGATTTTACTAGACGATTTGGCCCCTTGATTGTTCTGATCCAATTTTTTAAATATGTACTGTATCTTTTTAATGTGAAGTTTCAAGTCTTTTTTTTTTATTTCAGAGAAGTTTTCTAGAGTTACAGTTTAAGTATTTGTTCTTTTCCATTGCTTTGGGTTTAGTCTTTGAGATACTTAAACGTATGCTGGGTCTTTGTTGCTTTTACTTTCTGTCACTTTGTCTCATATCCTTTTTATTTGATTCTTTATTTCTTCTTTAATTTTAGGATTTTCTTCCTTTTTATAGTCCATTTCCTTTAAGGCATTAAGAGTTGTATTTTATTCATTCTCATGTTATTTCTTGTTTCACTGTTAATTCTGAAATGATTTTTAAAAGTTTTCTAGTTCTTTCCTGAGTTCTGTCATCTCATTTCCATCTGAATTTTTTTAATTCAGATTTATGTTGTTCTTTACATCTTCTGTTATTTCTTATTTTAGGTTATTTTGAAAGATTAGGTTATGAAATGTCAAAGAGCAAACTGGAGTTTCTGTTAAAATTAAAGCAAAGAGTTTTATTGAAGGGACAGATCAATCCAGATTGGGCAGCACTTCATGAGGATTCACAAAAGTACTCCGGTGAAAGGAATTTTTTATAGAGTTTAAGTACAGAAAATCCAGGAACTTACAGGGAAAACATTCTGATTGGTTGGTATTTACAAAATCATGTTTTAACAGATACCAGACAATTATAAGTTCCCTTAAGCAATTGTTTTGTTAATTACATAAAGTTTGAGTCAGTTAACTTCTTGCTCCTCTATGGATGTTTTGGGCCAGCCTGAGTGAATACCCTTCCTGGGAGCATGCTGTGAGAAGAAGGGAGGAGAGGGGAGATCTCAGGCTTCTGAGGTATTCCAGCTAGCTGACTTTTGAGAGTCAGCTCTGAATGAGCAGTAAGCAACAAAAACGGAGTCTGGCCTACATCTTTGACAGAAGCCTCTTCTTATGCGAAGGACCTAGATTTTTGGGGCTCCTTCACAAAATTTAATCTATGTTGTGGGTGTGTCTTTCAGGCATATGTTTTCATTGTCTGTGGGGATGTTGTTTTACCATTTACTATTATTATTATTTGCATAATAACATTGGATTTGACTACAATCCTTTTTTATTGCCACTTTTTATGTGACATTGGTTTTTCTTAGAAGAGAAGGGTGAGTTAGGAAAACTATTCTAGCTTCATAATTCTTGAGCCCCCTCTCTTCTTTTTGCAGTAATAAAAAATAAGACCTCACACTTTTGAAATCTTTTTGTTCTGCTCTGTTATCTCCATTTTAGTGTTCCTGTCCTGCTCAATCTAGATTCTACTCCCAGCAATTTCTCCTCAGTATACGGCTTCACTCGGAAAGGGAGTGTTGATTTGTTAGTTTCCAGAATTCATAGGGCCAAGATTGCTCCAGTCACTTTGGACCTTAACAGGTAAGGGAACTGAGTCTTAGGAAAGTTTAATGGAAGAACTTTATCCTGTAGGAATACTTTGAAAAATTATTAACAGATTAATATTTTAGAACTATCACTGCATGAATTAGGAGAGTCAGAAAAACCAACCATTAGGAAGTTGTGGGGTAAAGAATTTAACTTTACACAAACCGCTAATTTTGCCTTTGCCCTTGGAATTTCCTGAGTAATTGAAGTACTTTGTTATTCTGAGTGTTTGTGCTAATAATTAAGGGGCTTGCCAAGCCTGAAAGACTACCATGTGGCCTCGTATCAGCTGATGCAAGGGGAGGCATGATTCAATCAATCGTGCCTGTGCAATGAGGCCTCAATCATGACTACGTACTGAGACTTCAGTAGAGGTTCTGGACACATAAACTCCATGGGCTTCTTGGTTGGTGAAAGATATCGGTGCACATGGGAGGGTAACATGCCCTTTGGGACATAGAAGCTCCATGTTGGGAACCCTCCCAGTTCTTGCCCTACATGACTCTTCATTTGTATCCTTTTTTGCTGTAATAAAGCTGTAATTGTAAGTGTAGTGCTTTCCGTGAATTCTGTGTTCCAGCAAATTATTGAACCCAAAGGAGTAGTGGGAGTCAGCAGGTCAGAGCGATGATAGGAAACCCTGAGCTTATGGCCTGTATCCTGAGGTGAATCCCAAATTCGTAGCCGAAAGGTCAGAAGTGAGCAGGGGTGGGGGGACTGGAAACCCCCAAGCTTGTAGTTGGTATCCTGACGGGATTGAGGGAAACCCTGAATTGTAGCCAACAGGTCAGAAGTGAAGGTATCGTGTGGACTCCCAAACTTGCAGCTGGCATCTGAAATCTTAGGCCTACCTGGCAGTCTGGAGGACTATGCCCTTTAACTTGTGAGATCTGACCTAACTCCAGGTGGTTAGGGTCAGAAGAAGAAGTGCTGCATGGGCAGCTAGTGTCAGAACTGAACAGAGAAGTGAGAAGTAGGAATTTGTTATGTCCTCACAGAGGCTATTGCCGTAATCTTGGTAAGAAATGATGAAGGACCAAACCGTGACGTGGCAGTGGCAGAAAAACGGTAATAAATTGGAGAATATTTAGGAGAATTTTGTGGCCAATTAATTAGATGTGGGGGGATAAAGAGAGGGAAGGGTCAAACATGACTCCTGGATTTCTAGCAAGAGCAATTGGAAAAAGTTTGTAGGAGTAATAAGATGGATGGTAACTACATTACCAAAAATTGAATACTTGTATATTCTTCCTGGAACACTCCCAATCTCCATCATCCCTACCTAAATAACTTATTCCTGGTAATCTTCCTTAGTCAGGGTTTCCCCAAAAAGCAGAGCCTGAGATAAGGGCATGTATGCAGGTAGGTTATTTTGTTTTTTATTTTTTCCATACAAAAATTTATACATGCATTGTTATGTGACCCTAATTGCTCTCCCCGTACTGTGACAGCACACTCCTCCTTTCCACCCCTGATTCCCCATGTCCATTCAACCAGCTCCTAACCCCTCTGCCTTCCCCTCTCACCTCCGGACTGAAGCTGCCTGTTTAGTCTCTTTTATCTACTTGAGGTAAGAGGCACACTCCTCACAAGTATCACTTTATATCCCACAGTCCAGTGCAATCCCTGTCTAAAGAGTTGGCCTCGGAAATTGTTTTAGTTCTGGGCTGATAGAGAATCCAGGGGTCACACTCTCCAGGGTACCTCCAATCTCAGTCAGACCATTAAGTCTGGTCTTCTTACTAGAATTTAAATTCTGCACCCCACCTTTCTCCTGCTCCATCTGGGACTCTCTGTTGTGTTCCCGCTCAGGGCAGTCATTGGTGGTAGCCAGACACCATCTAGTTCTTCTGGTCTCAGGATGATGAAGTCTCTGGTTTATGTGGCCCTCTCTGTCTCTTGGGCTGCTACTTGCCTTATGTCTTTGGTGTTCTTCATTCTCCGTTACTCCAGGTGGTTGGCACCAGTTGATGCATCTCAGATGGCTGCTTGCAAGCTTTTAAGACCCCAGACGCCACTCACGAAAGTAGGATGCAGAATATTTTCTTAATAAGCTTTGTTATGCCAGTTGACCTAGATGTCCCCTGAAAGCATGGTCTCCAGACCCCTACCCCTGCTCCTCTGTCCCTCGAAGTGTTTGATTGTATTCAGGAAACTTCTTAGCTTTGGTTTAGTCCAGTTGTGCTGACTTCCCCTGTAGTGAGTGCTGTCCTTCCTTTCACCTAAGATAATTCTTGTCTACTATCTAGTTAGTGAATAACCCTTTCCTTCCCTCCCCACCCTCGTAACCATCAAAGAACGTTTTCTTCTGTGTTTAAACCTTTTCTTGAGTTCTTATAATAGTGGTCTTATACAGTATTTGTCCTTCTGTGACTGACTAAATTCACTCAGCATAATGCCCTCCATTGTCCTCCATGTATAAGATGCTTCACGACTTCATCGTTGTTCTTTATCATTGCGTAGTATTCCATTGTGTGGATATACCATAATTTGTTTATCCATTCGTCTGTTGATGGGCACCTAGGTTTTTTCCATCTTTTTGCTATTGTGAACAGTGCTGCAATGAACATGGGTATGCATATATCTATTTGTGTGACAGCTCTTGTTTCTCTAGGATGTATTCCAAGGAGCGGGATAGCTGGATTGTATGGTACTTCTATTTCTAGCTTTTTAAGGAAGCACCAAATCGATTTCCAAAGTGGTTGTACCGTTTTATATTCCCACCAACAGTGTGTAAGTGTTCCAGTCTCTCCACAACCTCTCCAGCATTTATTGTTTTTTGTTTTTTGGATTAATGCTAGCCTTGTTGTGGTGAGATGATCTCTCATTGTAGTTTTGATCTGCATTTCTCTAATGGCTAATGACTGTGAGCATTTCTTCATGTGTCAGTTAGCTGTCTGAATGTCTTCTTTGGCAAAGTGCCTGTTTGTATCCTTTGCCCATTTTTTAATTGGATTATTTGTCTTTTTGTCGTTAAGGTTTTGTAGTATCTTGTAGATTTTAGAGATTATACACTGACTGTATTTGTCATAGCCAAAAATTTTTTCCCAGTCTGTGGATTGTCTTTTGACTCTTTTGGTAAAGTCTTTTGATGAGCATAAGTGTTTGATTTTTAGGAGCTCCTAGTTATCTGGTCTCTCTTCTGGTGCTTGTGCATTGTTACTTATGGTTCGTATTGTGTTTGTGCCATGTATTAGGGCTTCTAGCGTTGTCTTTATTTTTTCTTCCATGATCTTTATTGTTTTCAATTTTATATTTAAGTCTTTGATCCATTTTGAGTTAGTTTTTGTGCATGGTGTGAGGTATGGGTCTTGTTTCAGTTTTTTGCAGATAGATATCCAGTTATGCCAGCACCATTTGTTAAAGAGACTGTCTTTTCCCCAATTGATGGACTTTGGGCCTTTGTCAAATATCAGCTGCTCATAGGTGGATGAATTTATGTCTGGATTCTCAATTCTGTTCCATTGGTCTATGTATCTGTTGTACCAGTACCAGGCTGTTTTGACTACCATGGCAGTATAATAGGTTCTAAAATCAGGTATTGATTTGTTCTTCTTCTTCAGTAATGCTTTACTTATCTGGGGCCTCTTCCCTGTCTGTATGAAGTTGGTGATTTGTTTCTCCATCTCACTAAAAAATGCTGGTGGAATTTGGATCGGTATTGCATTGTATCTGTAAATCGCTTTGGGTAGAATTGACATTTTCACAATGTTGAGTTTACCTGTCCATGAGCAAGGTATGGTTTTCCACTTATGCAGGTCTCTTTTGGTTTCTTGCAATAGTGTCTTGTAGTTTTCATTGTATAGATCTTTTACATCTCTGGTTAGATTTATTCCTAAGTATTTTATCTTCTTGGGGGCTATTGTAAATGGTATCGATTTGGTGATTTCCTCTTCGAGGTTCTCTTTGTTGCTGTAAAGGAATCCAATTGATTTTTGTATGTTTATCTTGTATCCTGATACTTTGCTGAAATCTTCTGTTACTTCCTATAATTTTCTTGTGGATTCTTTGGGGTTTTCTGCATATAAGATCATATCATCTGCAAATAGAGATACTTGGACTCCTTCCCTACCAATTTGGATGCCCTTTATTTGTTTTTCTGACCTAATTGCTCTGGCTAGAACCTCCAGCACAGTGTTGAATAAGAGTGGTGATAAAGGGCATCCTTGTCTGGTTCCCGTTCTCAAGGGGAATGCTTTCAAACTCTCTCCATTTAGGATGATGTTGGCTACAGGTAGTTTATTTTGGAACAATAAAAGGAACAAGAAAGAGTAGAGTTTGGAAAGGGTGAAATAGGGAAGGAGGGTGTGTTATTGACTTGGTTACCACTGTAGGCAACTGGGGCTCAGTTCCACTGAAGACTCTGTAAGGAGCCATGTGAAAATGTGCCTCAGAGTAGTCTGCCCAAGACTTGGAAAAGGGGAATATTTAGTTGGTGACTTCCTTTCCCAATTGGTCAGAGGTTGCCCTATGGGTATAAATTCCTTCACACTTCAGAGTTTGCACATGGTACTAGAATGACTGATTGGTTTCCACAGGTGTCCCACAGGGTGGCTGATAGAAATTCCAGGGCAGAAAATGAGAGATGAATGGTGTACAAGGTGAAGTGCCGTCAGGTTACACAGCTCATCCCCATAGCCTTATAAATATAAATATATAGAGTAAAAAGATGGGCCTACAGAATGAGGCGGGGCACAAGAGTGGTCTTCATCACTCTTCAGGATTTGGTTAAAACCTCACTGCCTCTGGAACCCTTCCTTAGCCTCCAAGGCTAGGTTAATTGCCCCCCTTAATTTGTTTCCTAAGCAACCTGGAACTTATCCTTATTACAAAGCATTTATTGTGCCTCACAGATGATGATGTTGTTGTTGTTTTAAAATAAATTGAAGGTTTGTGGCAACCTTGCATCAAGCGAGTCTCTTGGCACCATTTTTCCAGCAGCACATGCCCACTTTGTGTCTCTGTGTCACATTTTGGTAATTCTCACAGTATTTCAAACTTTTTCATTATTATGTCTGTTAAGGTGATCAGTGATGTGTTATGGAGATCTTTGATGTTACTGTTGTAATTATTTTGGGGCACCATGAACTGCACTCATGTAAGATGGCAACTTAATCGATAAATGTTGTGTGTATTCTGACTGCTCCACTGACCAGCTGTTCCCCTGTGTCTGTCCCTCTTCTTGGGTCTCCCTATTCCCCGAGACATGACAATATTGAAATTAGCCTGGTTAATAACCCTGCAACGGCCGTAAGTGTTCAAGTGAAAGGAAGAGTCACACGTCTCTCACTTTAAATCAAAAGCTAGAAATGATTAAGCTTAGTGAGGAAGGCATGTTGAAAGCCGAGATGGGCCAAAAGCCGAGATAGGCCGAAAGCGTCTTACACCAAACAGTTAGCCAAGTTGTGAATGCAAAGGAAAAATTCTTGAAGGAAACTGAAAGTGCTGCTGCAGTGAACCCATGAATGATAGGAAAGCAAAACAGCCTTATTGCTGATACGAGAAAATTTTAAAGTGGTCTGAATAGAAGATAAAACCACCCACAGCATTCCCTTAAGCCAAAGCCTAATCGTGAGCGAGGCCCTAGCTCTCTTCAGTTCTCTGAAGGCTGAGAGAGATGAGGAAGCTGCAGAAGAAAAGTTTGAAGCTAGCAGAGGTTGGTTCCTGAGGTTTAAGGAAAGAAGCTGACTCCATAACATAAAAGTGCAAAGTGAAGCAGCAAGTGCTGATGTAGAAGCTGCAGCAAGTTATCCAGAAGATCTAGCTAAGATAATTGATGAAGGTGGCTACACTAAACAACAGATTTTCACTGTAGACGAAACAGCCTTATGTTGGAAGAAGATGCCATCTAGGACTTTGTAGTTAGGAGAAGTCAATGCCTGGTGTCATGGATTGAATTGTGTCCCCCAAAAATATATGTGTCATTTTGGCTAGGCCATGATTCCCAGTATTGTGTGATTTTCCACCGTTTTGTCATCTGATGTGATTTTTCTTTGTGTTGTCAATCCTATCTCTATGATGAGATGGGATTAGCGGCAGTTATGTTAATGAGGCAGGACTCAATCTGCAAGATTGGATTGTGTCTTGAGCCAATCTCTTTTGAGATATAAAAGAGAGAAGTGAACAGAAAGACAGGGGGACTTCATATCACCAAGAAAGCAGTGCAAGGAGCAGAGCAACCCAGTCCCTTGGACCTGGGATTCCTGCACAGAGAAGCTCCTAGACCAGGGGAAGACTGATAGCAAGGACCTTCCTCCAGAGCTGAGAGAAAGCCTTCCTCTGAAGCTGCTGCCCTAAGTTTGGACTTCTAGCCTACTAGACTGTGAGAGAATAAACTTCTGTTTGTTCAAGCCATCCATTTGTGATATTTCGGTTATAGCAGCACTAGATGACTAAAACACTTGGCTTCAAAGCTTCAAAGGACAGGCTGTCTCCCTTGTTAGGGGCTCATGCAGCTGGTGACTTTAAGTTGAAGCCAGTGCTCACTTACCATTTCAAAAATCCTAGTGCCCTTAAGAATTATGCTAAATCTACTCTGCCTGTGCTCTATAAATGGAACAACAAAGCCTGGATGACAACATGGTTTACTGAATATTTTAAGTCCACTGTAGAGACCTACTGCTCAGGAAAAAAGATTCTTTTCAAAATATTACTGCTTATTCACAATGCACCTGGTCACCCAAGAGCTCTGATGGAGATGTACAAGGAGATTAATGTTGTTTTTATGCCTGCTAACACAACATCCATTCTGCAGCCCATGGATCAAGGAGTAATTTCAACTTTCAAGTCTCATTATTTAAGAAATACATTTCATAAGGCTATAGCTGCTATAGAGGGTGATTCCTCTGATGAATCTGGGCAAAGTAAATTGAAAACCTTCTGGAAAAGATTCACCATTGTAGATGCCATTAACATTCATGATTCGTGGGAGGAGGTCAAAATATCAGCATTAACAGGAATTTGGGAGAAGTTGATTCCAACCCTCATGGATGACTTTGAGGGGTTCAAGACTTCAGTGGAGAAGTAACTGCAGTAGAAATAGCAAGAGAAGTAAAATTAGAACTGGAGCCTGAAGATGTGACTGAACTGCTACAGTCTAAGATAAAACTTCAATGGATGAGGAGTTGCTTCTTACAGATGAGCAGAGAAAGTGGTTTCTTGAGATGGAATCTACTCCTGGTGAAGATGCTGTGAACATTGTTGAAATGACAACAAAGGATTTAGATTATTACATAAACTTAGGTGGTAAAGCAGCAGTAGGGTTTGAGAGGATTGACTTCAGTTTTGAAAGAAGTTCTACTATGGGTAAAATGCTATGAAACAGCATCACATGCTATAGAGAAATCTTTCGTGAAAGGAAGAGTCAATTGATGCAGCATATTTCATTGTTGTCTTATTTTAAGAAATTGCCACAGCCGCCACAGCCATCAGCAACCCCCACCCTGTCAATTACCAGCCGTCAGCATTGAGGCAAAACCCTCCACCAGCGAAAAGATTACGACTCGGTGAAGGCTCAGATGATGGTAGCATTTTTTAGCAATAAAGTATTTTTTAATTAAGGTATGTACATTGTTTTTTCAGACATATTGCTATTGTACACTTAATAGGCTACAGTATAGTGTAAACATAACTTCTCTATGCACTGGGAAGTCAAAAAATTCTGTGCCTCACTTTATTGTGATACTTGCTTTATTGCGGTGGTCTGGAATCAAACCCGCAGTATCTCCAAGGTATGCCTGTACAATTGTTGTTGCTGTTGTTAGGTGCCATCAAGTAGATTTTGACTCAATGACCTCATGTAACAAAGTAGAACTGTCCTGTAGGGTTTTCTAGGCCGTAATCTTTACAGAAGCAGATTACCAGGGCTTTCTCCCACAGAGCAGCTGGGTGGGTTTGAACTGTCAACCTTTTGGTTAGCAGCTGAGCGCCTAACTGTTGTGTATTGTCATTGCTATTATCTGTTTCCCCGTCTAGATTTGCTGTCTCTTGACAGATTGAGGTTGGATTAGAGTCTGAGGAGGAATTTTCTTATTTTAGATGAGAGAACCTACCAGTCGCTTTAAATATTAAAGGCTGTAAGGATCTCTAGAGTTGGAATTTTATCTTATTCCTTATAGAATCTGCAGTGCCCAGCACAGAGTTTGGCACTTATTAGTTGTTTAATAAATATTTTCTGAATGAATGAATGAATTGATTGATAAACAAGTAAAAGATGTGTTCAATTTTAGATCTGTTAAGAATTAGATTCTACTGGGATGTCTAATAGGTAGTTGATATATAGAATTTAGGAAGATCTGAGCTAGAGATACAGATCTGAGAGTCATCAGCTTATATATGAAAGCGGAAGCTATGAATGTGAGCCATCTTTCCCACAAAAGTGAGCAAATAAAATGTCAGATGTTAATAAAATGTATGGCAACGGATGTTGACAATGATTGCACAATATGATTAGTGTAATTGATGTCACTAAATTATACATGTGGAAGACATTGAATTGGCAAATGTTGTGTAATATATATTTTTACAAAAAAATTTTTAAAGCCTAAAAAGAAAGAAATATTCCAAATGAAAGAAAAGGGCAGAGTGCAGAGACCCTAAGGAAACACCAATACTTAATGAACAGGTGGAAGAAGAAGACCCTCTGAGAGAGAGTTGAGAGTCTCATAACCAAGGGTATTTTTTAACATTAGATAATTTTAGTGTGGTACAAAAATAAAAAAATATAAAAAGATTTACAGTGAAATGTTTCTCTTTTCCCCCGTCCACCAGCTACCCATTTGTTCTCCCTATTAGCAGCCACTGTTACTAGTTTCTTGTACTTTGAGGGTATTTTAAGATGGGAGCAATTTGAATATTTTTTAAGAGAGTAAATGGGCCGGTTGAGAAGTACAGAAGAAAGGGGATAAATGATGGATGAGGTCCCTAAAGAGGCAAGAAGGAATGAAGGAACAGCCTTGGTTAAACAGGAGGAAGTTTACATCTTCCATTGAAATGAAAGAACAGGAGGGAAAAAGAGGCTTAAATGCAGATAAGGAGGGAGAGTCAGGAATTGAAATAATTTACTTTTGATGCCTCTATTTTCTTGATCAAGTAGAAGGCAGTGTTGTCTCTTGAGAATGTGGAAAGAGGATGGTGTAGGATTGGGATCTGAGAGTAATGAAGCTTTAAAATTACCTCTGGAAAATGGGAGAACTGAGTGGGGACACTGAAAAGGAAGAAGGTCTGGGCAGCATCAGTGGTGTAGCTGAGATTGAAGAGTATAAATTTATAATTGCTGCAGTTAGCACAGTTGTGAGGTTGTTTCCCCCCTTCCACTATTGTTCAGGTATCCAGGTGTAGGGAAGAAGACTTATTTGGATTGGTCAGGAATTGGGGCAAGGCCATCATTGGACAGAGGGGGAAAACTGAGGTTAGGAGGAATGGGATTTGGTTAAGGACTCAATGGACAGAGGTCTTCCTTCTCTTTTTCTTGCCATCAGCTTGGCAGAAACTTTCCGCCTAGAGCCAATCCCTCCAAATTGGACCTGGGTGCTGAGTGAGAGTTTATCATTCCTCTTCTGTGGGACAGTCAAGTTGCTTTCATTTCTTTCACTGACTGTAGTGCTGCAGTGAACATCCTTGCACCAGTTTCTTTGTGGTCTTGTTGGGAAGGTAGATACCTAGAAGTGATGTGTAGGTTGTAAGGTATGTGCATCTCCAGCTTTATTAAGTATTGCCAAATTGCTCTCCAAAATAATCATACCACTCTGCGCTCCCACCAGCAGGGTGAGTTCTGGTTTGTCTCTGTCCTCACTAATGATTGGTATTGTAAGACTTCTAAGTTTTCACCAGTAAGATGGGTGTGAAGTGATACCTCATTTTGGTTTAATTTTGCATTTCCTTGATTACCGGTGAGTTGGAGGATTTTATGCAAGTTATGCTGATAATTTTCCTTTTCAGTGAACTACCTATTCGTGTCCTTTGCCCATTTTTTGTTTGGATTGTTTGTCTTTTTCTTAATAATTTGTAAATGCTCTATATATTCTGTATACTAACCCTTTGTCACTTATATGGATTGTTGATATCTTTTCCCAGTCTGTCATCCTATTTTCTTTTTGTTTATAGTGTCTTCTGTCATACAAAAGTTTTATATTTTCTTTGTGGTTAACGCTATCAATCTTTTTGTGTCTTACTTTAAAATGCTGACATAAAGATAGACTCCTGTCATCTAAAAGCTTTACATATTTGGATCTTTAAACCAGTATTTATATTTGTAAATGATATGAAATAGTTACCTAATTTTATCTTTTTTTTTTTTTTTTTTCAGTGTCATTTATCCCGGCACTCTTACTCACTTTCATTTTCTTTATGATTTGTGATTTGTGTGCCATGCTTTAGAAATTCTTCCCTATCCTGAGGTCTTAGAGATATCTTCTTAGAATCTCTTCTGTTTTAAGGTTTTTTAATATTTTTTCTCCTTGATTTATACCAAGTTCCACATATACGTGGGACTAGTTCTAAACTTCCTAGTCTGTTCCACTGATCTAGTTGACTTTTCCTTCACCAGTACCCTATTGTTTTAATTACCATGGCTTTATAGAAATTTTCTGTAGTAAGATGACTCTCCTCTATCTCACTTATTATTATTGTTATTATTTTTCTTTAAAATTGTCTTGGCTGTTCTTCACCTTTGACATATGAGTTTTAGTATCAGACATGAAAAATCCTTTTTGGCATTTGATTGGAATTAAATAGTGATTTTCAGATTAATTTGGGAGAATTGGCATTTTATAAATACTGAGTCTTTCCATTCCTTGAACATAATGTATATCTCTTTTTATTAAACCCATCTTTTATGTCTTAAATAAAGTTTAATAATTTTCCTCAAAAATGTGTTGCACATCTTGTATCAATTTATTAGTAGGTACTTTCTAGTTTTGTTATTACAGATTGTATTTTTTAAAAGGTCCACACATTATATACTTTTTAGTCTCTTGATCTAGAATGATTTCCCTTCCTCCCCATCTACTTTTTTTCCTTATGTCATTGACTTATTGAAGAAAACAAGTTATTTGTCCTGTAGAATCTCCCACATTTCTGGATGTTTCAGATTGCGGTGGTGTCATTTAACTTGTTTCTGTATCCCAGTATTTTCCTGTAAACTGGAATTTAGATCTAAATATTCATTAAATTCAGTTTCAGTTTTTTTGGTAAGAATATTTCATATGTGGTGATATGTACTTCATACTACATTGCATCTAGATCTGAAATCAGACATATTTCTATAAAAAGCCCTAGTGGGAGAATTTTGTGGGGAATGGTGTTAATAGACTACAGCCTGGGCTCTAGGAGAAATAGAAGCTGTTAGATTTAATTTAGTTGACTTTCATTCTTTTTCTTTATGATTTGTGATTTGTGTGCCATACTTTAGAAATTCTTCCCTATACTATGTGTCAGAATCGACTCAATGGCAACAGGTTTGGGTTTTTGGTTTTCCTGTCCTGAGGTTTTAGAGATAATGTCTTACAATCTCTTCTAAAAGTTCTAAGGTTTGACTTTTCACATTTGAGGCTCTAATTCACTTGGAATTGATATTTTGTGTACATTGTAAGGTAGAGATCCAATTTTATCTAATTTTATTTTATTTTTTACTTAAAAATAATCCATTATTACCAGCACTATTCATTGAATAGTCCATTCTTTCCCCCAGTGATCTGCAGTGTCCTAGAGTATGTATGTGTATGTTTTTATGCTCTCTATTCTGTGTTTCACTGAGTTGTTTTTCTTACTCTACACCAAGACTATGCATTAGGTGCCAAAGTTTCAGTAAATGCATTGAGTAACCAAGTGACTAATAAAATATTGTCTGCTAGGTACAGCCAGGTGGCATATGTTTCATTGAAAATTGAATTTTTATTTGAGCGTGCAATAGTGAGTTAGAGATACAGTAACAAGGAATTAGGAGAGTACAGTAAGTCACTCTGTAGGGGAATGTTGGGAAGCACTGCTTGACTCTGCTTATCTAAGGAGAAGGAACCCTTCATGAATGTGACTTTTGAATCGAGTCTTTTAGGAATAATAGAAATTGCTCATAGTGGGGAGGTGTGAAGGGATAGTGGGAAAAGGAGAAAATAGCTGAAAATGTTGGTAAATCCTGTAGTTTTAACAGTTGAAGTTAAAAAGGAATATTTTCCGTTCCAAATTCTGTGATCTGAAGGCCTTACTGTATAAGTATATACCTCTAAAACTTTTACCTAGGTCTGTATTTCTTTGAAATATACTAAAAATGAAAGCAAACATATTATTTAAATAACTTAATTAGTAGCCTTTTTTTTCTTTCTGGGTGGCAGCCTGAATTATATACATTTAAGGTTTTATTTTGCCTTTTTTTTTTTTAATTGAGAAGTTGGATGATATTTGGGAGAACAGAAGGCAGATGGAAAATGAGGGTATTGAAAAGCAACAGAGACCCTACTTTGATGTAGGAGTGAGCAGTAACAGCTGATTGTTCACACAAGATCTCTACCTATAGCCAGTTGAGCACTTCTGAGGATGCTTAAATTAGATAAGGCTTTATAAGTGAATACATTTGAGAAATTGATTAATTTATTACTTCAGAACTTTAGTTTCCATCTCTAAAAACTGCCCTAAATTTATTAGCGGATTGTTGCTGTTAGTTGCTGTTGAGTTGATTCCGACTCATGGTGATCCTATGTGGGCAGAGTAGAACTGCTCCATAGGGTTTTCAAGGCTGTGATCTTTCAGAAACTGATTGCCAGTCCTGACTTCTGAGTGAATTTAAACTGCCAGCCTTTATGCTAGTAGTTAAGCGCTTAACCGTTTGCACCACCCAGGAACTCATTAACTGATTATGAGGATATAATTTTTATTTTCCTTGAAGTTACCTGGAACATTTGCTCTGAAGATCACAAGGGAGATCGTTCGTATTTACTGTGTGTGTCTGGCATTCTGGATTTCTAATCTGAACAGTTAGTTTGAAAGGTAGACGGTGTTATTGTATTTCACAGTTGAGAAACCTGATAGGGAGCTTAAATAACCTGCCCCAGATCCTACACCTGGTTAGGTGCTGAGCCAGGGCTAGAACTCAGCCTGGGTTTTGAGATGCATTTGTGTATCTCAAATGCCCATGGGTTTTTTTTTTGGCTCAATTATGTTGCCTCCAAAAGATAAGCGTCGGTAGCACTTATAATCCATGCTGACTCTAGACCTTTGGCATTAGAGCAGGTTTAGTTGGTCTGACAGTTTCCAAATTACTTTTTTCCTTTCTTTTTAGAATCTGTGGGGTACGTGTATGTAGAATTTAGTGTGCTGATTAGATAGTCATATATATATATATATATAATATATAACTCTTAAAAAGTGTATAATTCAGTGGTTCTTAGTATGCATGGAGCTCTAAATATTTTTGTGTAAAACATATTTAAAAACTAGCAAATCTGCTAACAAGACTCAAGAAACTATGTAGTATCCTTATTCAAGTGTGCAGCTGTTGCTTGCAGGTATCTTTCTCTAAGTGTAGAAGAAATTCAGTCTTATAGGAAGACTTTCCATCCTGTGTCTAGAGCCACATGAGCAAGAAACCTGGTGAAGTTGAAGTGTGGTCTGTAGTCAGCACATAAAACAAAGCTGGCTGGTTTCTTGGACATTGAACCTGATCCACATTAGAGCTATTCCTCTGTCTGAGGTGATTAGCCATCTGTGCCATTTTTGCGCTTTAGAAATAAAATGCAATTATTCTTTGGATAAGTGTTTTGAGAACAGATTAGTAGGATGTGTTTAAGAAGCTTTAGCAGAGTTCTGTAGCCTACGTTTAAAGCATTTATCTTATATTGCAGGTCTCATTGCTTCTCTTGATTTAGAAATTTTAAAGCTGATAATTATCTGTTTAATCCAGACAGGAATCTTTCTTTGGCCTCGGGCAAGCATCATTTACCCTCTGCCTCAGTTTTACAACCAAGAAAATAGGGATAATGATACATACTAGTTGTTAGAGGTTTAGTTATTTAAGTCCTTTGATGTAGAAGAAGGACTATTGTTATACGTCTTATGAAACAGCTAACATGCTACAACAAAGAACAAACCTTGCCAGTGAAATCCCCATCCTGGAGACAGCTTATTAGAATATGCTATTTTTAGATGTTTAAAAAAGTAACTGCAAGTTTTCAGTTGCACGTTTGATGTCTTTATCAAATTACAAATCTGTCTTTCTCTCCCAGAACCTCTCATTTTGCCCAAGGATTTGTTTTTGGCAGATTTCTGCTTAAAAAGAATCAGTACAGTTTGATTAAGGGAAGATTTGAAAACTTGGTCTCAACTTGCATGAAGACCTTTTTAAGTGGAAGCGTTTCTTCTTATAACTGCTTTGGTGGGCTGTGACTGCCAAGAAGGACCTCAGTACGTCTCTGATGATACCTTCTGTAAGCCGCTGGTGATATAGTGAAAAACCTAGGAGTTATGGCAGAAACAAGTTGGATGAAGGAATTTTGGAATGTTTTTTTTTTTTTTCCAGAAAATCTCAATGGAGCTTTTCTCCTGACTGTACTAACCTAGTATATGGATCCACAAGCTTGAAGTATTCTCATCTTACCCTCTCAGAGACTGCTACTTGTTGGAACTGACCTGTGGGATGGGACTTCTGCAGCTCTGTACTTCATCTGGCAGCCAGAAAACTTGTAAGCTCTGTGTTAGCGCCTGATCCCTTTGAGTCATTTTCCGACTCCTATAGAGAGCCGTTCATGGAATGAAAGGGCTATAGGGTAAGAGGAAAGGTGGTAGCTAAGAACTGTGAGAGAAAACCCAGGCTGTCATCACAAACTCTCTTTACTTTTGGGTGACAGGCAGCCCACATGGCTTAGCTTTTTGCAAACTCTGGGTAGGGCCATCTGATGCTGCTATGAATCCAAGATAACACTACAACCTGACTAGTGGAATTGTCCTTTACCAGTTTTGGGAAGTTAGTAAGCATCTGTCACCATTACCAGGAAGTGCATTTGAAATAGCCTGTAGTCACCCAACTTTTTTTAGCTTTTAACTTAGGCATCATCTGCTCCAACAAGCTTTCCCTGGCTTTCTAAGACTGGATTAGGTTTCATTTTTCTGTATCTGCACAAGGAATTGAAATTATCTGTTATATTGTCATTTCCCTGCACTAGACTGTCAGACAAGGACTAGATCTGGGCCTGACACAGAAAGAATGCTCAATATGTATTTGTTAAATGAATGAATGACAGATGGAGGCAAGCTCTTTGTAAACATTTAGAACAAGCTCCTTACTTCTTTAATACAGCCACAGATGTTTACATGAGCTTAAGGATGAGTTTCAGTGATTATAGACCAGATAGGTTTTGGCATTGGCTGCTTAGTGTGCACTCTTTTTGCATTCTGTAAGTTCCCAACAAGCCCTAAGTTTACTGACATGGCTAGCCCTCTACTACAAGTAGATTTTTTTTGGGGGGTGGGGTGGGGTGGGGATGAAGAGGTAGGGTGGTATGGTGAAAAGAACACAGGTTTTTGGCTTTCATAAAGACAAGTGGACCTGGATTCTAGTCTTTGTTCTGCCACTCACTAGCTGTGTGACCTTGGGTGTGATTACAGACCCCCTCCGAGCTTGTATTTAATTCATCTTTAAAATATTCATTTGTTCATTATTCAGCAGATATGTGTTGAACACCTATTGTATGCCAGGCACTATTCTAGATGCTAGAAATATAGTGATAAACCAATGACAGGGCTCCAGAATACGTAAAACAAACTGTAACAGCATTGAAAAGAGAGATAGACAGCTCCACAATAATAGTACAAGACTTTAGCGCACCACTTTCAGTGAAGAACACAACATCCAGAAAGAAGCTCAACAAAGACACAGAAGATCTAAATGCTACAGTCAACCAACTTGATCTCATGGACATACACCGAGTATACCAAGTATACTTTCTTTTCCAATGCACATGGCACATTCTCCAGAATAGACCACATATTAGGCCATAAAGCAAGCCTTAACAAAATCCAAAGCATCAAAATATTACAAAGCATCTTTTCTGTCCATAAAGCCATAAAAGTAGAAATCAGTAACAGAAAAAGCAAGAAAAAAAAAATCAAACACATGGAAACTGAAAAACACCTTACTCAGAAACTACCAGATTATAGAAGAAATTAAGGGTGGAATAAACAAATTCATAGAATCACATGAGAATGACAGCACATCCTACCAGAAACTTTGGGACACAGCATAAGCAGTGCTTAGAGGTCAGTTTATAGCAATAAATTTTCACATCCAAAAAGAAGAAAGGGCCAAAATCAAAACATTAACCCTATAACTGAAACGAGTAGAAAGAGAGCATCAAAAGAAGCCCTCGGGTGCCAGAAGAAAGAAATAATAAGAATTAGAGCAGAATTAAATGAAATAGAGAATAGAAAAACAATTGAAAGAGCTAACAAGACCAAAAGCTGGTTCTTTGATAAGATTAACAAAATTGATAAACCATTGGCCAAACTGACAAAAGAAAAACAGGAGAGGAAGCAAATATCCTGTATAAGAAATGAGATGAGTGATATCACAACAGACCCAAATGAAATTAAAAGAATCATAACAGAATACTATGAAAAATTGTATTCTAACAAATCTGAAAACCTAGAGGAAATGGACAAATTTCTTGAAACTCACTACCTACCTAAACTAACACAAACAGAGGTAGAACAACTAAATAAACCCATAACAAAAGAAGAGATTGAAAAGGTAATTAGAAAACTCCCAACAAAAAAAAGCCCTGGCCCGGATGGTTTCACTGGAGAATTCTACCAAACTTTCAGAGAAGTGTTAACACCACTACTACTAAAGGTATTTCAGAGCATAGAAACAGATGGAATACTCCCAGACTCATTCTATGAAGCCAGCATAACCCTGATACCAAAACCAGGTAAAGACACTACAAAAAAAGAAAATTACAGACCAGTATCCCTCATGAACATTGATGCAAAAATCCTCAACAAAATTCTAGCCAATCTAATTCAGCAACATATCAAAAAAATAATTCACCACGATCAAGTGGGATTTATACCAGGTATGCAGGGATGGTTCAACATTAGAAAAACAATCAATGTAATCCATCACATTAATAAAAAAAAAAAAAAAAAAAAAAAGACAAGAACCATATGATCTTATCAATAGATGCAGAAAAGGCATTTGACAAAGTCCAGCACCCATTCATGATAAAAACTCTCAACAAAATTGGAATAGAAGGGAAATTCTTCAGCGTAAGTAAGGGCATTTATACAAAGCCAACTGCCAACATCATCCTAAATGGAGAGACTTTGAAAGCATTCCCCTTGAGAACAGGAACCAGACAAGGATGCCCTTTATCACCACTCTAATCCAACATTGTGCTGGAGGTCCTAGCCAGAGCAATTAGGCTAGAAAAAGAAATAAAGGGCATCCAAATTGGTAGGGAAGAAGTCAGAGTAGATGATGTGATCATAAACACAGAAAACTCCAAAGAATCCACAAGAAAACTAATAGAAGATTTCAGCAAAATATCAGGATACAAGATAAATATACAAAAATCAGCTGGATTCCTCTAAACCATAAAGGAGAACTTCCAGGAGGAAATCACCAAACCAATACCATTTACAGTAGCCCCCAAGAAGATAAAATATGTAGGAATACATCTAACCAGAGACATAAAACACCTATACAAAGAAAACTACGAGACACTACTGCAAGAAACCAAAAGAGACTTGCATAAGTGGAAAAACATACCTTGCTCATGAATAGGAAGACTCGACATTGTGAAAATGTCAGTTCTACCCAAAGCGATCTACAGAAACAGTGCAATCCCGATCCAGATTCCACTGGCATTTTTTAATGAGATGGAGAAATAAATCACCGACTTCAAATGGAAAGGGAGAGAAGTAAAGCATTACTGAAGAAGAAGAACAAAGTGGGAGGCCTCACACTACCTGATTTTAGAACCTGTTATACCGCCACGGTAGTCAGATCAGCCTGGTACTTGTACAACAGCAGATACGTAGACCAATGGAACAGAATTGAGTATCCAGACATAAATTCATCCACCTATGAGCAGCTGATATTTGATAAAGGGCCAAAGTTCATTAATTGGGGAAAAAACAGTCTCTTTATGGTGCTGTCATAACTGGATATCTATCTGCAAAAAACTGAAACGACCGATACCTCACACCATGCACAAGAACAAACTCAAAATGGACCAAAGACCTAAATATAAAATCTAAAATGATAAAGATCGTGGAAGAAAAAATAGGGACAATGCTAGGAGCCCTAATACATGGCATAAACACAATACGAACCATAAGTAACAATGCACAAGCACCAGAAGAGAAACTAGATAACTGGGAGCTCCTAAAAATCAAACACTTATGCTCATCGAAAGACTTCACCAAAACAGTCAAAAGACAGACTACAGAGTGGGAAAAAATTTTTGGCTACGACAAATCCAGTCAGCACCTAATCTCTAAAATCTACAAGATACTCCAAAACCTCAACAGCAAAAAGACAAATAATCCAATTAAAGAATGGGCCAAAGATAATGAACTGGCACTTTGCCAAAAGAAGACATCCAGGTGGCTAACAGACACATGAAGAAATGCTCACGAACATTAGCCATTAGAGAAATGCAAATCACAACTACAGTGAGGTACCATCTCACCCCAATAAGGCTAACATTAATCCAAAAAACACAAAATAATAAATGTTGGAGAGGTTATGGAGAGACTGGAACACTTACACCCTGTTGGTGGGAATGTAAAATGGTACAACCACTTTGGAAATTGATTTGGCCCTTCCTTAAAAAGCTAGAAGTAGAAGTACCATACGATCCAGCAGTCCCCCGCCTTGGACTATATCCTAGAGAAACAAGAGCCATCACATGAATATATATATGCACACCCAAGTTCATGCAGTACTGTTCACGATAGCAAAAAGATGGAAACAACCTAAGTGCCCCATCAGTGGATGAATGGATAAACAAATTATAGTATATTTACACAATGGAATACTACACAATGATAAAGAACAACCATGAATCCGTGAAACGTAGCATGGAGGAATCTGGATGGCATTATGCTGAATGAATTCAGTCAGTCACAGAAGGACAAATATTGTATAAGACCAGTATTATAAGAGACTCAAGAAAAAGTTTAAACACAGAAGGAAACATTCTTTGATGGTTACGAGGGTGGGGAGGGAGAGGGTTATTCACTAACCAGGGAGTAGACAAGAATTGTCTTAGGTGAAGGGAAGGACAGCACACACTACAGGGGAAGTCAGCACAACTGGACTAAACCAAAGCTAAGAAGTTTCCTGAATACAACCAAACACTTCAAGGGACAGAGTAGCAGAGGCGGGGTTCTGGGGACCATGGTTTCAGAGGACACCTAGGTCAATTGGCATAATAAAGCTTATTCAGAAAATGTTCTGCATCCTCCTTGGTGAGTGGCATCTGGGGTCTTAACTAGCAAGCAGCCATCGAAGATACATCAATTGGTCCCAACCTACCTGGAGTAAAGGAGAATGAAGAACACCAAAGATGCAAGGGAACTGTTAGCCCAAGAGACAGAAGGGAGCACATAAACCAGAGACTGTGTCATCCTGAGACCAGAGAAACTAGATGGTGCCCAGCTACCATCAATAACTGCCCTGACAGGGAACACAACAGAGAGTCCCGGACGGAGCAGGAGAAAGGTGGGGTGCAGAACTCAAATTCTAGTAAGGAGATGAGACTTAATGGACTGACAGAGACTGGAGGAACCCCAGAAAGCATGGTCCCTGGACTGTCTGTCAACCCAGAACTAAAACAATTCTCGAGGCCAGCTCTTCAGACAAAGATTAGACTGGCCTGTGGAACATAAAATGATACTCGCGAAGAGTGTGCTTCTTAGCTCAAGTAGATACTTGAGACTAAATGGGCGGCTCCTGTCCAGAGGTGAGATGAGAAGGCAGAAGGGGTCAGGAGCTGGTTGAGTGGACACGGGAAATCAGGTGAAAGGGAGAGGTGTGCTGTCACAGTATAGGGAGAGCAATTGGGGTCATATAACAATGTATGTATGGATTTTTGTATGAGAGACTAACTTGAATTGTAAACTTTCCCTTAAAGTACAACAATAAAAATAAAGAAATGTAGTGGTAAACCAGATAAATAAGATCCCTGCCCTTGTGGAGCTACTCCATAAGGAGAGAGAAAGATAATAAATAAGTAAACAAATAATTTCAGATGGTTACAGTTGTAAGAAGAAAAATAAAGCAGGATAAGGGGATAAAGAGTAGTGGAAGGTGGAGAGCTCTTTTAGATAGGAGATAAAATTTGTGAAGAAACTCAAATGATGTAGACTAGTAAGCCATAAGAAGATCTAGGAGAAAATTTTTCCTTGTAGAGAGAATAGCAAGTGCAGAGACACTGAAGTAGGAATGAATTCGGCATGTTTGAGAAACAGCAAGAAGCCCAGTGTGACTGGAACACAGTAATTGAGTGGTAGAATGGTAATACACAAGGCATGAGAGTCAAGAGAGGACTAGATCATAAAGGATCTCATAGACCGTAGTAAGGATTTGGAGTTTATAGATTTTATTTTATTGGGAAGCTTTTAGAGAGTATTGAATGACATCATCTGATTTATACTTTTAAAAGATCACTCTAGCTGCTATATGGAAAATAAGACTATAGTAGGACATGACGGAATCAGGCAAACCAGTTAGGAGATGATGTTAGTAGTCTAAACCAAATAAAACAAACCCAGTGCCATCGAGTCAATTCCAACTCATAACGACCCTCTAGGACAGAGTAGAACTACCCCATAGAGTTTCCAAGGACCGCCTGGTAGATTCCAACTCCCAACCATTTGGTTAGCAGACGTAGCACTTTACCTCTACGCCACCAGAGTTTCCTTCAGTAGTCTAGGTGAAAAATAATGCTGACTCTGACTAGAACAATAGTGGTAGAAGTAATTGAATTCAAAACATATATGGAAGGTAGAGCTGATTAGGTGTATAGAATGAGGTAAAGAGACAGCTGTCATCCTGTGATCTCCCTTTTACCATCATCTTGAGGATTCTCTTTGCTTCTTCCTTAAGTTTAACGCCTTCTTTCCTGGAATCCATTTTTTTCCTTTTCCTTGGTTTACTCTCTTGTTTTTATGGGACACATAATAGAGCTTTCAGACAAAAAGGTAAATTTTTTGAGAACTTTCATGTCTGTCAGCACTATGCTGAACACTGGAGACATAAAGATAAAGGAGCTCCTTATGGAGCTCAAAGTCTAGGTGGGAAAGCAAACATGTAATCCAGTTAGTGATACAAAGGCTGTAATGGTTCAGAAAAGGCTTCATCTCTAGAGGAGATAATATATCTTGATGGATAAATGTGTGATGGGTGGGAAGAGAGAATAGGAATGGACTTTTGGCAGTTTATTTTGGCAAGTTAATATTGGCTATGTGCAGGGGACTTATGGAAGAGAAGGCTAAATTAAGTAGGTGGAGTCATATTTTGAAGATCCTTAATGTCATGCTAAGGAATTTGAATTTAATCCCATAGAGCAGTGGTTTATCCACCACTGTGGGGTGTGCAGGATGGACTACCAGAGGAAAATATTAGAATTCCTAGTTATTTTTATTTTATCTCTTCCTTTTAAAATGTCTGTTTTTATATATGTTTTATAATGAGCTTATTACATCATTATAGTAATTCATGTACTTTAAGATAAAATTTAAAAATAAGATAAGCGTTCAACATTTTTTTTATGTTTGGAGACCACTGTTTTAGGGCGTCTTTAAGCAGGGAAATGACATAAATAATGGAAATTGTAATATGGACTAGAATAGGGAAAAACTAAGCCAAGAGGGACTAGTTAGGAGAATAGTTAAGAAAAAGATTTCGAGGCCTGAACTAAGGGAGCGCAGTGGAGATAAAAGAGAAGGCCTTGGGGACCAGGGAGGTGTTGGCATGGAGGGACTGGGCAGGAGAGGGAGGACTGCAGGATTATGGCCAGATTTCTAACTTCAGATCCTGGATAATGGTGACACTATGATTGAGCTAAGGAACACAGGAAGGATGTTTAGCTCTGAGCCTAAGCGTTATCACTTTTCTTACTTGCAGACTGATTTGGTCTCTCCTTCCGACACCTACTGCCCTAACCTCAGTGAAAACAAAGAGGCAGTTGGCCCTTGAATGTGCTGTGCGCTTTGGGGACTGCAGACTGGGAATCTTTTTCAAGTACTTTAAACCGAATTTGAGCCTGGTGAGGTCTCCATTGCAGGTAGCCATAGGTGTTTATTAAGGCGCATAAACTACTCTTGGGGAATGCAATGAGATTGAACCACATAGGAAAATGTAAATTGTGATCATTCTTAGTCACACCAAATAGCTGAATTCATTAGTTCCATATGTGCAGGGGCAGAGTGCAGGGTGGTGATTTGAACCATAGCCATTGTTTGGGGAACTGCTGGGTGGATAAAAGCATGGTAGTTACCTTGCCCTGACGGTTTTTTTCCAGGGGAGTAAGTGTGTTTTTCTTTCTCCTTGCCATAGGAAATTGTTTGCCAGATTGTGTTATTTATAACAATCTGTATGGAACAGCTGCCAGGAAAAGAAAAGAGCCTATTCCCAGTAGCTCTCTACTTCCCACCCCACCATCACCACCACACACACGATACATCCAGTTTTCTGACTTAACTTTTGTTTTTTTCCTCTAGTTTTACTCAGTGGTTTTGACTTGATTGAAAATGCTCTTATAATGAGAGATTTCTGGCCTTTGCCAGGACTTGGTGATTGGGTTTTCTGAGCTTAATTTGTTTGCTTTGGCCATAACTGACTGGCAGAAGTTTGGATTTTGAATTCCTAATGTCATCAAAGTGCTGCCTTCCCTTGGGGACCTTGTATGTTTCCACTTCATCATGAACAATGCACACATTTGCTGTCTTTCAGAGTTGTGCTTTTTGCCCTTGGCACTGCCCTTGCTCCTCTAGGAGCAAGCTTGGGCTGAAGAGTACTGAGGACTTTTGAGTGAGTTGGGAGTAGGGAGGTCTTTGGAGATTCTGGTTGGTCTCTGTGGAAGAAAAGACATACTGTTGCTGTTAGAACAGACCTGGTCCCATGAAACACAAGGCAGCTGAGGGTTGGTGAGATCTAGGAGCTTTCAAGTTGATTGCATTTCAGATATACAGCTGCTTCACAGTCCAAACAGGCCATGTTTATTCATGGTTTGTGGTCACATGTGATAAAAATACCTCTCTGGCTCTTATCAGTTTTTCCACTTTCTCCTTCTGGGCTGCAGTTAGTAGAAGAGCATTTGCGTATGTAGACTGCTTTACATTTTTAGAATAAAAATCGAAGCAGTGATCATGTATTTTCTTTTTATTGCAGCTTTTTAAAAAATGTAGAGAAAAATAGCATTATGAAGGTGTAAGGATGATTTATTTTTTCCTTTCAGAGTTTTGTTTCTTTTTCTAGGATTTCCAGCTTTGGAAACAAAGTATATTGATCAGACAGCAAAGACGTTCCTTTGGAAGTGGTGGGGTTCCAAAGAGGATGGCAATTTGTTTGGTCTCAGTGAATCTTACATGGTGCATTTTCTGGGAACAGAGTCAGGAGAGGGGCTGATGAAATAGCAAATCCATCTGTATCCTGGGCCCTGCCCTTTCAGACCTAAGCTTTTCTTTTCATACTGAGAACAGATGGCAACCAGACATTGGAGGGAGGGGTCTATTTCTTGTGTTCCTTGGGGATTTTACATTCAGTTTAGCAAAACGTCATCTAAAAGCAAAGAGAAAAATTAGCCTACAGTCTGTTCACAATTATGTAGGACTTGTTAGGCATTCACTATACTGACAGATTTTAGCACTTTTGCAGACATTAAATGATAACAGCATTTATTTTCCAATACAATGTTGTCACTGTTTCAGGAGCATTGGGGTCATTGCCTGTACTTTGGAGTGCACTTAATAATTCAGTTTATTGTAGAACAGTCAACTTACAAAATCAGTCATCTTATTAGAGGAAGTCAGAAAAATAGGAGATTTTTCTTCAGCAAGCTGTCTTTTCCATTATGAAATGGAGCAACTTCTATACTGCTTTAGTGACAGTTGTGTGGATGTCTTTAGTAATGGCCACATGTCCCCTGCCTTTCTGCAGACTGTTTCCTCCCTAGCTTGCCGGTATGTGGGCTGATTTGTTAGTGTTTGGTGGTTCCTGGATAGTGAACTGCAGTCTTAGGAGTTTTTTCCTAAAAAGATGTTTATAGGAACTTTTTTTTTCCTAGAGTCGGAGTTAAGATAAGAGAGAATTATGCGGGCTTTAAACAGAGGAGTAGAGAAAATCCAAATTAGAACTTCTTAACCTTAAGTGGCCTTCAGAAGGAGTTGTTTTGACTACAGATAATGAGTCATATATAGAAAAAGAAGTGATGATACAGATTCTACATTCAGAATAAGAAATTTTAGGCAATAACATAAGGCATTCTAATAGCTGAACCTCACTTTCTGAGCAAACATTAGTGTTTTCTTTATGTGAAGTCTGTTCTTTTCGAATGTGAGTTGAGATCATTGATTTTCCCACCCAAGGTAAGAATCTTGATTTTAAATTAAAATCTTAGGAAAGTTGGAACCACTTAAAAATTTTCATGTAGATACTAACTTTATTTCTGAACCTGGAATAATTTTTTAAAGTAATAGAGCCCTTTTTTTTAAGCCACAGCTTATGTGTACAGAAGCCTAAAAAATAAAATTAGTGAAATAGTAGCTGCCGTGGTTGAATCAGGAAGGGCAGCAGGGAACCAGGCTTTTCCTGAGGCACCTCTGGGAAATTAGAAGTGTACTATTAAGAAGCACTGGTGTAGTTGATTTAAAATTATGTTTAAGGAATTTGTTTTCCAGTTGATTTTGGACCTCATTATCTGCATTTATGATAAAACATAATGGCAGAATATCTGAGTAGAAATTTGTTTAAGATATGCTGAGTAGCCTTGCTTAGCCACTCACACTTAACACTTTCTAGTGTGGGTTTTCTCCAAGTTCCATCATAGGGCCTGGCAGAGTAAGTGCTCAATAAGTGTTAAATAAACGAATCATTGCCAAGCGATACTCCAGTTTCTGCTAGAGCACTTCTGATGATGGAGAACTCATTATCTTTTCGACCAGCTCTGATTGATAGAAGTGAACCAAAAATACTTCCACGCATGTATTTCTACTCATCATTCTTAGTTTTGCTCTTGAGCTGCAGGTAAAATTTGGTTCTTCTTCAGACCGTAAAGTACTTGAAGAGTGCTATTATCTTCTTTCTTCACCCTATCTACCACTCCTTGTCCTGTCCCTGTCTCTCCCACATGCAATCTTTTCTTTTCCCTACTAAACTTTATCTGTTCTTTCAGCTGTCATGGTTTCCAGCTGTTTCACCATCTTGATCACCTTTTTTATTGATGCTTTTTAGTTTATCAAGGTTACTCTTAAAATTTGATACCCCAGATGGACATAGTATTTTAAAATTAGGTCTGTCTGTTACCTAGTACTCTGGACTAGAAGCGCCCTTAAATGAGTCTTCAGATGAAACTATATTTCTTTAAACACTTATCAGTAATGAAGATTTCTTTAGTTCTATGAATAGCCATTACTAGCTATTAGACCTTAGGTAAATTATATAACTACTGTTTCTTAGTCTGTAAAGTACAAATATTAATAGTGCTTACTGTATAAAGTTATTGTGGAGATTAAGTGAGATGATATATGCAAAGTGTTATCACAGTTCCTAGCAAATAGTAAGCATTCAGTGAATGATAATTACCATTACTAGTTAACTATAATTAATCCGAAATTTTTAGAATTGTAAACAGAAAACCTGCCACAGAGAGAAAAGTTTTTCTAAATTGATTTATTCGTTCACCATACAATTATTAAATGCCTACTATATGCCAGGCTGCCGCTCGTCTGTCATTTTGTTGTACTGTGGTGTCTTGCGTGTTGCTGTGATGCTGGAAGCTGTGCCACTGGTATTGCAAATACCAGCAGGGTACACCCATGGTGGACAGGTTTCAGTGGCGCTTCAGGACTAAGACAGACTAGCAAGAAGGAACTGGCTATCTACTTCTAAAAAAAAAAATGGCCAGTGAAAGCCTTATGAATAGCAGCAGAAGGTTGTCGGATATAGTGTCAAAGAATGAGCCCCTCAGGTTAGAAGGCGCTCAAAATACTACTGAGAAAGAGCTGCCTCCTCCAAGTAGAAACAAAAAACAAAAAAAAAAAACACCTGTTGCTGTCGAGTTGATTCCAACTCATAGCAAGCCTATAGGACAGAGTAGAACTGCCCCATAGGGTTTTCAAGGAGCAGCTGCTGGATTCGAACTGCCAGCCTTTTGATTAGCAGCCAGGCTCTTAACCACTGAGCCACCAGGGCTTCTCAGCCATATCATGAGGTAGCATATGATCAAGAACTGATGGTACTGAAGGAGGAAGTCCAAGCTGCACTGAAGGCATTGGTGAAAAACAAGACTCCAGGAATTGATGGAATACCGATTGAGATGTTTCAACAAATAGATGCAGCCCTAGAAGTGCTCACTCGTCTGTGCCAAGAAAATTGGAAGACAGCTACCTGACCAACCGACTGAAGGAGGTCCATATTTGTGCCCACTCCAAAGAAAGGTGATCCAATCAAATGTGAAAATTATCAAACAATATCATTAATATCACATGCAAGTAAAATTTTGCTGAAGATCATTCAAAAGTGACTGCAGCAGTACATCAACAGGGAACTGCCGAAAATTCAAGCTGGATTCAGAAGAGGACGTGGAACAAGGGGAATCATTGCTGATGTCAGATGGATCCTGACTGAAAGCAGAGAATACCAGAAAGATGTTTACGTGTGTTTTATTGACTATGCAAAGGCATTCAACTTCGTGGATCAAAACAAATTATGGATAACAGTGCAAAGAATGGGAATTCCAGAATACTTAATTGTGCCCATGCAGAACCTGTACATAGAGCAAGAGGCAGTTGTTCGAACAGAAAAGGGGATTCTCCATGGTTTAAAACCAGGAAGGATGTGCATCAGGGTTGTATCCTTTCAATACTTATTCGGTCTGTATGCTGAGCAAATAATCCGAAAAGCTGGACTATATGAAGAAGAACAGGGCATCAGAATTAGAGGAAGACTCATTAACAACTTGTGTTATACAAATGACACAACCTTGCTTTCTGAAAGTGAAGAGGACTTGAAGCACTTCCTGATGAAGATCAAAGACCACAGCCTTCAGTATGGATTACACCTCAACATAGAGAAAACAAAAATCCTCACAACTGAACCAATGAGCAACATCATGATAAATGGAGAAAAGATTGAAGTTTTCAAGGATTTCATTTTACATGGATCCACAGTCAATGCCCATGGAATCAGCAGTCAGACAATCAAATGACGTATTACATTTGGCAAGCCTTCTGCGAAAGACCTCTTCAAAGTGTTAAGAAGCAAAGATGTCACCTTGAGGACTAAAGTGTGCCTGACCCAAGCCATGGTATTTTCCGTTGCCTCATACGCATGCGAAAGCTAGACAGTGAATAAGGAAGACTGAAGAAGGATTGATGCCTTTGAATTATAGTGTTGACAAAGAATATTGAATTGCCATGGACTGCCAGAACAAACATCTGTTGTAATAAGTGCTACCAGAATGTTCCTTAGAAGCAAGGATGGTGAAACTTCATGTCATGTACTTTGGACGTATTATCAGGAGGGACCAGAACCTGAAGAAGGCCATCTTGCTCGATAAAGTAGAGGATCAGTGGAAAAGAGGAAGACTGTCAACGAGATGGACTGACACAGTGGCTGCCAACAATGGGCTCAAACACAGCAATGATTGTGAGCATGGCACGGGACTGGGCAGTGTCGTTGTGTTGTGCATAGGGTCACTATGAGTGAGAACTGACCCAATGGCACCTAACAACAACATAATCCAGGCAGTTTGCTAGGTAGGCTTGACTTTTCCCATCAGTAAAAATGGGAGCTAATAATATTAATAATAATAATCCCATCCCCATAGGACTGTTTTAAAGATTAAAAGAGTGCTTTGTACATACCTGAGGTTGGATTGTAATTATTCATTTACTAGCTAGCCTCAGTTCCTTAAGGGTAAACCATTGTATTACATATATCCTATTATTTCCTAGTCCTTTAGCAAAGCAACTACTCTGTAATGTTTCATAACCATACTGAATCATCAAACTATGTGAAAGTGCCTTTTAAATTACAGAGGGATATATAAATATAAAAGCATTAATTCCACAGTCATAGACAATGTGGAATGGTTTTCAGACTCTGTTCCTTACAACTGAGGGTTCCAGAGGTGCCTCAGGTACTATCCAATAAGGCCCGTGAGGAGTAAGTAGAGATTCCAGACCCTCCCCAGTACAGTTCAGTTAGAACAATTCTGCTTTTATTTATTTTTTACTTGTTCTTCTGTTTAAAAAAAGATTTGAAAACCATTATCTAGTTTGTGTTTACTTTATAGACAATATAGGTTTGTTCTATGATGATTGGTGTGATCCATTATCCTTTGAGATATTGACTTTCCCCTTTTCCGTTTGACAGACAGATGTGCTGGTCCTCAGCTGTGATCTGATAACAGACGTTGCCTTACATGAGGTTGTGGACCTATTCAGAGCTCATGATGCATCACTTGCTATGTTAATGAGAAAAGGCCAAAACAGCATAGAACCAGTTCCAGGGCAAAAGGGGAAGAAAAAAGCAGGTAAGGAAGAGTGGAGTTTGATTTATTTGTTTGCTGTGTTTTTATAATCACTATTATTATTAATGTATTTATTGAGAACTTACTATGTCCCTCCCAGGCACTATGCTAGGGGTTGATGACATAAAAACAAATAAGACACAGTCCCTGACTTGAAGATGCTTGTAACTATTGATCAGATTCTGTAATGTCCAAGAGGCTTTTGCTCCCAGAGAGGAGCACTCAGAGCTATTTACATTGCATTTAAGGCTCGAAAGATTGAATACATGTATTTAAGAAACAAAAAAAATAAAGTCATTTTTTAAAAATATTTAAACTTTGATTACAAGTTTAATTAGATACTTTTCAATGATTTAAATTGATATTACAAATTTAGTATATATTGGAATATTCTAGTTTTGTTATTTTCCAAGTTTTCATATTCACGTATGGCCTCATAGTGTATTGTAGATTGTTGCTCAAGATCATGTTAGTGGTAAGTGGTAGAACCAAAACTTGAACCCGTGTTTTCTGACTCCATAGCCCATGTTTGTATGCTTGCTTGCTTCCTTCTTTTCTTTTTCTGAATTTAGTTTTTATTTTTATCAAAGTTTTATATGCACATCATTTAAAGAGTCATGAAATTATCTAAGGCATATTATGATAAATAGCAAGTCCTAAAACCACCCTCAGGTTCTGTAATTAGCTAGAAAGACTTAACAGAACTCACTGAAAACTATTATACTTACCATTATGGTTTATTAAAGGGAAAGAATACAGATTAAAATCAACCAAGAGAAGAAGCAGATAGGGCAGAGTTCAGGAGGAGTACCAAACAAAGAGCTTGCACTGTCCTCTTCCCATTGAGTCAGGACAGTGTTACTATTCAAGTATCGTTGTATGACAATACACATGAATCCAGAGAAGCTTACCTGAGCCTTGGTGTCCAGAGTTTTTACTGGGGCTCCATTACATAGGCATGATTGATTGCCCACGTGGCTGATCGCAGTCTCCAGCCCCTCCTGAGGTCAACTGATACCACATGGCCCCCACCCTACGTCAACTTGTTGGTCATTCTGGCATGATCAGCCTCTACCCTAAATACTATCTGTTGTGGCCAGTGCCACTCTTTAAATCATGTTGTTAGACTAGCATGACCCAAGGCCCCCAGGTAAACAAAGATACTCCTATCAGATATGACATCCCAAGATGTCATAGAGATTACCTCCTACAAGCCAAGGGAAAAGGCCAGACCTCTTTTTGTTGTTGTGTTGTTAGCTACTGTTGAGTTGGTTCGGACTCATAATGACCCTGTGTACAACACAGTGAAACACTGCCTCATCCTGTGCCATCCCCCTAATCGTTGCTTTGAGCCCATTGTTTCAGGGACTGGTCCCTCCGGATAACATTTCCAAAGTACGTGTCTAAGTTATCTAGTGCTGCTATAACAGAAGTACCACAAGTGGATGGCTTTAACAAACAGAAATTTATTTTCTCACAGTTTAGAAGGTCAGAGGTCTGAATTCAGAGCACTGGGTTGAGGGGAAGGCCTTCTCTGTCGGCTCTGGAAGAAGATCATTGTCTCCTTTCAACATCTGTGGGCCTGGCATTCCTTGGAAATCTACATGTGTCTTGGCATCAGTCTTCCCCTGGGTCTATGAGGTGCTCAGAGTGCAGAAACCCCAGGTCCAAAGGACACACTTCATTCCTGGCTCTTCTTTCTTAGTGGTAGTCAGGTCCCTCCTCTGCTCACTTCTCTCTCCTTTTATCTCTTATAAGATAAAAGGTGATGCAAGCCCCAGGGAAATTTCCCTGACATGGGATCATGCCTGTGACCTGAGTAAGGGTGTTGTGACCCACCCTAATCCTTTACACCTGATTAGCTGATCACATCAGATCACATCATGGGGGATGATTACATCTTTTCTTTATTTCCTGTCTTTTTAATGACCTTTTGCTTTCTTCATATGTGATGTCTTTCATGTCATCCCACAACTCATCTGGTCTTCGATCATTAGTGTTCAGTACATCAAATCTATTCTTGAGATGTTTTCTAAAGTCAGGTGGGATATATTCAAGGTCATACTTTAGCTCTCATGGACTTGTTCTGATTTTCTTTAGCTTCAGCTTGAACTTGCGTATGAGCAATTGATGGTCTCTTTTGCAGTTGATCCCTGGCCTTGTTCTATCTGATGATACTGAGTTTCTCCGTCGTCTCTTTCCACAAATCTAGTTGATTTGATTCCTGTGTATTCCATCTGGTGAGGTCTATGTGCATATTCACCATTTATGTTATTAAAAAAAGGCATTTGCAATGAGTAAGTCATTGTTCTTGTAAAATTCTGTCATGCCGTCTCCGGCGTCATTGCTATCACCAAGGTCATATTTTCCAACTACTGTTCCTTCTTCTTTGTTTCCATGTTTCACATTCTAATCACCAGTAATTATCAATGCACCTTGATTGCATGGTTGATCAATTTCAGACTGCAGAAGTTGGTAAAAATCTTCAATTTCTTCACCTTTGACATTAGTGGTTGGTGCATAAATTTGAATAATAGTTGTATTAACTGGTCTTCCTTGTAGGTATATGGATATTATCCTATCACTGACAGCATTTTGCTTCAGAATTTATCATGAAGTGTTCTTTTTGACAATGAATGTGATGCCATTCCTCTTTAGTTTGTCATTCCCAGCATAGTAGACCATATGACTGTCCAATTTAAAATGGCCAATACCAGTCCATTTTAGCTCACTAATGCCTAGGATATCGATGTTTATGTGTTCATTTCATTTTTGACTATTTCCAGTTTTCCTAGGTTCAGACTTCATGCATTCCATATTCTGATGATTAATGGATATTTGCAGCTGTTTCTTCTCATTTTGAGTCGTGCCACATCAGCAGTTAAAGATCCTGATAGCTTTACTGCATCCACATCATTTAAGGTCAACTCTACTTTGTGGAAGCAGCTCTTCCCCAGTCATATTTTGAGTGCCCCCCAACCTGAGGGGGGCTCATCTTCTGGCACTAATCAGACAATGTTGTGCTGGTACTCATAAGGTTTTCACTGACTGTTTTAGAAGTAGATCACCAGGTCCTTCTTCCTAGTCTGTCTTAGTCTGGAAGCTCAGCTGAAACTTGTCCACTGTGGGTGACCCTGCTGGTATTTGAAATACCAGTGGCATAGCTTCCCACATCACAGCAACACTAAGCCACCATAATACAACAAACTGACAGACGAGTGGTGGACAACTCTTTCTGGGCAACATTAAAATCTTCACTATACAGTGAGCATATGCAAGAGTTTCTTAGTACAATTGCTGGGTTGTAAGATATATGAATGCTTAATTTTGAGGATAATTTTAAACTGTTTTACTCTTTTCCATAGTAGTAACAGGTAGTCCCCAACTTAAGATGGGGTTTCATTTCAACAACTCCATCGTAAGTCAGTTCTGACATAAGTTGAATACTTCTTTTTTTTTTTTTTTAAATTTTCCTTATTTTTGCCTTTTATTATCAGTATCTTTATAAATCTGATCTTTATTTGTCTTTGGGGGTTGCAAACATTACATATAAATTTACAGATATATTTTAATATGTACATACGTACATATTACTAACAGTAAGATGTGAAGAAAAACAGACAGTTGTAAGTTCGATTTGTTACAACTCGAATATGTCGTAAGTCAGGGACTATGTGTATTTCAGTTTCCCCTTCTACTAGCAGTTTGAAGGAACCCTGTGCTCCATCTACTTGCCAGCACTTTGTATTGTCTTTGCATCAGTTGGGTAAGAGTAAGATGTTATGTCATTGTGTTCTTGATCTACATTGCCCTGATGTAATGAGGTTGAACATTTGTATTTGTTCACTTGTCATGTTTACCTTCTCTTCAGTGAAAAGCCTGTTCATGTCTTTTGCATAGTTTTCAATGAGGTTATTTGAACTTTTCTTATTGATTTATATTCTTGTTACTAATTCTATGTAAGCTGTATATGCTGCAAATATACTTTCCTAGTTTAAAACTTGTTTTTTTACTTTCTTTAAGATGTCTTTTGATGAACGAAAGTTCTGAATTTAATATAATCAAATTTATGAAAAATTTAAAAGCACATTTTGTGTCTTGTTTAAGAACTTCCCTGGTGTAAGTTCTGAACAATATTAGCTTCAATTTTCTATTAAGAATTTTAAAGTTTTCTATTTGACCTATAAGTCCTTGATCCCTCTGGAGTTGTGTTTTGTATGTGGTGTGATATTAGCACACAGTTTAATCATTTTTCCATACATATGGCCTTTTTTCCTAGTTCCATTTACTGAATAGACCATCCTTTCTCCACTGATCTGACACATCAGCTTTGCCATACTTCCAAGTTTCATACATGCTTGGATCCGTTTCTGGGTTATGTTTTATTCCATTGGTCAATTTGTCTATCCCTGTACCAATATTAAAATAGTCGTAGTTAGTATACATTTATTCTAAGTCCCAGTATAAGGTAGGGCAAGTCTCTTCTCCTTGCTCTTCTTTTTCAGAAGTATCCTGGCTATTTTGGGCCCAGTACTCTTCCACATGAATATTTAGAATCTACTTATCAAGTTTCATGAATAACTTATTAAGATTTATATCAGAATTGCATTAATTATTGGTTCAGTGGTAGAATTCTCACTTTCCTTGTAGGAACCCAGATTTGATTCCTGGCCAGTACACCTCATGTACATCTACTACCTGCCCATCAGTGGTGTTTTACATGTTGCTGTGATGCTGATCAGGTTTCAGTGGAGCTTCTAGACTAAGACAGACTAGGAAGAAAGGCCTGTCTACTTTCAAAAATCAGCCAATGGAAGCCCTATGGATCACAATGGTCCAATCTGCAACTGATCATGGGGATGGCACAGGACCAGGCACCATTTTGTTCCGTTGTGCACTGGGTCGTCATGAGTCAAGGGCCAACTCAGCAGTAGCTAACACAACAACATAGATTCAGTAGATTTGGAAAGAATTTAACTTTACATTATTAAGTCGTTCTACTCGTTAACATGGTACATCTTTCCATTTATTTAGGTCTTCTTTAATTTCTCTTAAAATTTTATAATTTTTGCTGAGAGATGTCTCACACACTTTAATTTCATTTACTTCTAGGTACTTGATGTTCTCCAACACTATTGAAAATGGTATTTTATTTTTAATTGGGTTTTAGTTCATTTGCTGATATATCAAAATTGCAGTTGATGTTTATATATAAATCTTTACCCTGCCACCTTGCCAAACTCTCCTATTGTTTCTAATAACCTATCTGTAAATTCTTTGGGTTTTTCTATGTAAACAGCCAGATCTTCTGCAAATAAAGACAGTTTTATTTCCATCATTCCAAACTTTATGTTTTTAATTTCTTTTTCTTATTGTGCTGGCCAGAACCTCCAACACAGTTATATATAGAAGTGATGCAAGTTGACACCCTTTTCTCATTCCTGATTTTAAAGGAGTGTTTTCAACATCTACCCAATTAAAGTGATGCTTACTACAGGTTTCACAGGTACTTAACATCGGATTGGCGCAGTGGTTAAGAGCTTGCCTGCTAACCAAAAGATCGGCAGTTCGAATCTATCGGCTGCTCCTTAAAAGGCCTCTGTCCTATAGAGTCGCTATTAGTCGGAATCGACTTGACAGCAATGGGTTTGGTTTTGTTTTTTTTTTTGACATCGGATTAAGGAAGTCTCCTAGTCCTAATTTATTAAGATGTTTTTCGTAAGTATCTTAGTTTTATCAGAGCCTTTTCTGTCCCTATTCAAGTGGTCATATGATTTTTCTCTTTTACTCTGATAATGTGATGAATTACAGGTATGGATTTTTCTAATTAAACCATCATCACATATCTAGGATAAACCCAACTTGGCCATGGCATATTTTCCTTTTTATATATTGTATCAGTAAGTTTTTACTACATAACAAAATCTCCCCCAAATTTAGTGGCTTTGAACAATATTCTTCTATTTGCTCATGATTCTATGGGTTAGCAGTTTGGGCTGAGTTTAGCTGTGATGGGTCATCTCTATTCAGGTGACAATCAGCCTAGTGATTGCTTCATGACAAATTACCACAAACTTAACAGCTTAAGATAACACTGTGCGTCAGGAATCTAGGCACAGCTTAGCTGGGTCCTCTGCTTCAGAGTCTCTTGCAAGGCAGCAATCAAGGTGTTAACCAGGGCTGGGATCTCATCTGAAGGCTCAACTGAGGAGGGACTTGCTTCCAAGCTCACTTGATTGTTGGCAGAATTTCAGTTTCCTAAATTCTGTTGGATTGAGATCCTCAGTTCTAGCTGGCTGCTGGCCAGAGACTGACATCATTTCTTTATCTTTTGGGCTTCTCCATCATAACAGTTTGCTTTATCAGAACCAACAGGGAGAGAATGTTCTAGCAAGACAGAAGTCACAATCTTATATAACCTAATCACAGAAGTGACATCACTTTTGCCATATTCTATTAATTAGAAGCTAGGCCAGTCCACACTCAAAGGGAGGAGATACACAAGGATGTACAAGAGGTGGTTCTTATTGGGGGCCATCTTAGAGCCTGTAAGCCACTGCTGGGCTCACTAATATGTCTAGGGCCTCAGCTGTAACAGCTGAGTTTCTCTTTCCATGTATTTTCTTATCATCCAGAAGATTAGCCCAGTCTTGTTTATCTGGCAGCAGCAGCAGGTTCTAAGAAAGAGCAAGAGCAGAAGCTACAAGGCTTCTTGAGGCCTAAACTGAGAAATTGCGCAGTGTCACTTCTGTCACATTCTGTTAGTCAAAGCTAGTCACAAGGCCAGCCCAGATTCAAAGGATAGGGAAATAGATACTTAATGGGAGGAGCTGCAAAGAATTTATGACCCTTTCTAATCTACTATATACACTATTGGTTTTGATTTGCTAATATTTTGCTTCGACTTTTGTATTTATATTGTGAGTGACTGTGCCTGTAATTTTCCCTTCTCATAATATTGTGTGATTTTGGCATCAGGATCATAATTCCCTCATAGAATGAGTTGGTGAATATTCTTAACTCCAAGCATAGTGCCTGTCACAGGATAGGTGCACAAATATATTTATTAGTTGAATGGATGAGTAAATGAATAGAGGAGACAAAAGGGTCAGAGAAGTAAAAAACAACTAGAAAAAAAGTATGACAGTGGAATATTACAGAGTAAAAAATTTGGAAGTTCATAGTTTTGACTGCTTTCTTAATCTTACTTTTATAGTCTGCCTTCTTAGGATGGATATTCTGAAGTTACCTGTTCCACTGCCAAAATGGAATTCACTTTGGTAAAAGCAGAGTAGAAAGAAACCTTTCCAAATTTCTATAATTTGTATCATATTCTGAGGCCTTAGTTACTGTGCTAGCTGCAAAGAAGCAGATACAAGGATGGAGGCTGAGTGGGAGGGGACTGGGACTGAAGTGCAATGTAGCTGAAAAATTGACTTCCTGGAAATTATTGCTCCCAGGACATTCAGTGATTCAAGGTTTTGTAAACCTAAGGACTTGGGTAGGATAAGCCCTCCAAACTGTATCCAAAAATAACAACTCTGTGTTTCTTTTTAAAATGGCTGATTCATAATCAGATCTTTGCAGACTGTTATATTCTCACGTTTCCCCATAATGGATGAGTTGATACATGTCAGAACTGCTGTGTGGCATGTAAAAGTCTCTGCAAAATTTAGCTTCAAATTGGCAGTATTTACTATTCCTTCTTTGGAGTTCATCAATTTTGTTTATTGAAAAAAACAACATATAACTTTATAGTAGTTTCTCTTTATTCCGATTCAAACACTGTATATGATAAGATGACCAGAGACCATTTGAAGAAATGAATGATTTCAAGTGCCTGAGCTAAACATATTACATACTTCAGTAATGCATTTGTCTCTAGGTATGTGAGCAGCTACGGCCAACAGTGTAGCATGTTCAGTTGTGTAGTTGCCATTGTCTGTCAATGGGAAGAAACTTCATTTTTATAGAGATATTTTTCCTAAAGTTAAACCTTTACTTTCTCATTGGTGCTCCTTTGTAAAGAGGTATTAAACAGTGCTTTATTTGATTGTTCTAAAGATCTTGTGAGATCAAATGAGAACATGTATTTTGTTTAATTTTTTGAACTTAAATATTTTATTTAATGTTTTAGTTAATAGCACTATTATAAAAGCTTTACAAATTTTAACTCATTTAATCCTCATAACAAGCCTGTGAGGTAGGCACTATCATTATTCCCGTTTTACAGATGAAGCTGAGGAACAGAGGTTAAGTAACTTGCCCAAAGATGTACAACTAGTAAATGGCTGAACTGGTATTCATACCCAGATTGTCTGGCTTTAGAGGCTCTGTTTTTAATCATTATGCTATGCTGCCTGTATGTGAAAACGCTTTGTAAGCTATAAAGACTGTACAGATGTTAGTAGCAGATTTTATTAAGTGTCCAACACTGTACTACATGTTATGAGAGAGATAAAAGAATCATAAGTCTACCTTTGAAGAATTTATAATCTGGTTGAGGAAAAGAAAGAAAACAGCAATAATATGACAGCCTGTGTCTTAGTTATCCAGTGCTTCTACAACAGAAATACCACAAGTGGATGGCTTTAACAAACAAATGTATTCTCTCACATTCTGGGAGGCTAGAAATTCGAATTTAGGGAGCTAGGTCCAGGAGAAGGCTTTCTCTCTCTGTCGGCTCTGGGGGAAGGTCCTTGTCATCAATCCTCTCCTGGTCTAGGAGCTTCTCAGCACAGGGACCTTGGGTCCAAAGGACATACTCCATTCCCAGCACTTCTTTCTTGGTGGTATGAGGTCCCTGTCTCTGCTGGATTCTCTCTCCTTTTATGTCTTGTAAGATAAAAGGTGATACAGGCCACACCCCGAGGAAACTCTCCTTACATTGGATCAGGGCTGTGACCTGAGTAAGGGTGTTGCATCCCACCGTAATCCTCTTTAACATAACCTAATCTTGCCTCATTAATCACAGGCATAAATTGGTATTTATGACACATAGGAAAATTACATCAAATCACAAAATGATGGACAACCACACAATACCCGGAATCATGGCCTAGCCAAGTTGACGCAGATTTTTAGGGGACACAGTTCAATCCATAACAAGCTGTAAGATCATTGGCAACCAGAGAACTCTCCACACCTAGGCACTTTGTTTTGAATGCCCTATATATAGCATAAAACCTAGTGCATAATAGACATATAGTTAACATTAGTTAAAGGTAGATGACCTTAAATATATCATTCTCCTTTTCACAGTGAGCAGACCTAGGTTATTTCAGGGAGAGAATTCCTTGTTGTGTTTTCTTTCTGTGCCATGCAGTGAGCTTATGGATCATCCAGTTCATTTGACTAAGCAGTGCTTGGCTATCTTCTTTTTTTTTTTTTTTTAAAAAAAAGTCATTTTGGAAGTAATTTTAAATTTACAGAATGCTTGCAAGAATATTCTTGTACAGAGAACCCGTATATCCTTTACCCAGATTCCCCAAATGTTAACATTTGCTTTATCATTCTTGCTCTCTTTAAAATACATACTTTATGTATATAATATGCATACATAAGATATATCATTATTTTTCTGAGCTAGTTGAGAAAGTCGCACACATGATTCCCATTTGCCTCTAAATATATGAGTGTATATCTTTAAAATGTGTATTTAAAAATTGTTTTAAATTCCAAAAAAAGACCATTCTCTTATATAATTATAGTAAAATTATCAAAATAAGAAACTACATTAGTATAATACTTTTTTCTAATCTACAGACCTTATTCAAATGTCACTAATGAATCTAATAATATCCTTTAGAACAATACAAAAAAATCTTTGAGTGCCCGTCTTTTAAACAGTGTGGTGAGTATGTGCTACATTACATAACACTTTTAGCTCCTTTTCTCAACTGAGCCTCCTGTATTTGGTTCCAAGAGCAATATGAGCAGGTGCCCTATCCTCTGACTTACTTATGCAGGTGAGGCAAGTGGCTTTGTTTGATTTTCCTTCTTTTGTGTGATTCAGTGGAGCAGCGTGACTTCATTGGAGTGGACAGCACAGGAAAGAGGCTGCTCTTCATGGCTAATGAAGCAGACTTGGATGAAGAGCTGATCATTAAGGGATCCATCCTGAAAAAGTAAGCCCTAGGGTTTTTCTTTTTGGCAATTCTCCTTATTTTAAAACAAAATAAAACCACCCAGTGGATGGGAAAGAGGGAATGAAAACTAGATTATACTGTGTGAAATTGACAAAAGTATGTGAATGTTTTCCCATGAGCCAGGATGGAGGCTTTTCTTCACTGCAGAAACATAGCTTTTCTTGCCAAGGTAGAGCCAAATCCTGCCTAGGAGTGGTACAAAGTAGGTGTGGGGAGAAATTTTTTTCTGACAGTGTTATAGAACCTCCTTTTTTTTTTTAAAAAATTATTTTAAGAATATACTTATTGAAATAAGCAAGGCATATATAGTGGGTATAAACCTCAGTCCACAAATTTAATTGGGCAAAAATTTAATTATGTTTAGTTTCAATTATTCAACTAGTGTCTTAGTCATCTAGTGCTGCCATAACAGAAATACCACAAGTGGATGAGAACCTCCTTTTTAATACAAAGCTACACATAGGCAACCCAGTCACATTTTCTTCAATCAGCATTTATTGTTTGCTCAGCACAGACGTTTTAATTAGAAGCCACCATACTCAAAGCTTCACCAGAGCAGTGCCAGTACATACGAATGTTCAATAAATGTTTGAAGGTTGGATGAAATGAATGTAAGAGCTGTGAACTGGGAAAGAGAAATCTCTTCCTTTTTGCTTTTGCTACCTAGCTGAATAGAAGTAGGAGACATATTAACAAGTATACATTTTAGTGAATATCAAGCTAAAACTCTGACTTCAGCTGGGTCCAGATACCCCTATGGATAAGAGTTCTTTATGAGCCTTGGTTTTTTTTAATCTGTAAAATGGGATCAGTAATAATAAGGCTCTTCTGGAGAATAAAGATGCCATGGTGGTGCAGCAGTTAAGCACTTAGCTACTAACCAAAAGGTTGGCAGTTTGAACTCATCAACTGCTGCTTGGGAGAAAGATGTGGCAGTCTGCTTCCATAAGATTTACAGCCTTGGAACCCTAAGGGGTAGTTCTACTTTGTCCTACAGTGTCGCTATGAGTTGTAATCGACTCAATGGCATGGGTTTTACATGTGTGTGTGTTTCTGGAGAATAAATGAGATAATGTGTATAAAAACAGCATAATAATGCCTGTTACATAGTAAATGACCAGAAAATAATAAGCATTATTATTTCTATTAGAATAAACAACTCTTTAAAAACTCATGCATAATATCAGTTCCAGATTAAAATGGCTGTTTCAAATTGCATCACAGAATTTCTTCCCAGTAGTGCCTAATGAATGAGGAAAAAAATAGCATTAATTTTAGCAGCATCAAACAAAGTAGGATAATTAATAAATCTTAACACCTGATGACCAAGGCGAACACCAAGATTCTAGTGAGAAGCAGAGAGGCGTAGCAAAGGTAATACCGCTCCCAACTTCACCGTATCACCACTACCCAGAGGCCGTCCTGCAGTTCTCACTAATGTCCCCAAATGTGGAATGAAGAAAACGGAGTATTATATCTTTACTTTTGTCTTTTTCTTACTGAGAAGCAACGGGAACAGCTGCTGGGGAGAAACTGATGAAGCAGGGAAAGTGGATAATGAGGCTAACTCTAACAGAAACAAAGGCTCTGAGCCTTAAGCAATGAAAACAATGACTAGGTGAAATACAGTAGTACCCCCTTATCCGTGGTTTTGCTTTCCACAATTTCAGTTACCTGAGGTCGACTGCAAATAGTCAGAAAATATTAAATGGAAAATTCCAGAAATAAATAATTCATAAGTTTTAAATTGTGTGCCATTCTGAGTAGTGTGATGAAATCTCACGCCATCCAGCTGCATCCTGCCCGAGACGTGAATCATCCCTTTGTTCAGTGTCAAGCTGTATACGCTACCCCCTATTAGTCACTTAGTAGCCATCTCGGTTATCAGATCAACTGTCGAGGTATCGAAGTGCTTGTATTCAAGTAACCCTTATTTTACTTAATAATGGCCCCAAAGCGCAAGAGTAGTGATGCTGGCAGTTTGGATATACCAAAGAGAAGCAGTAAAGTACTTCCTTTAAGTGAAAAGGTAGAACATTCTCGACTTCATAAAATATTTTAAGAGAGGGAGACTACAGTCACATAACTTTTATTATGGTATATTATAATTGTTCTATTTTATGAGTAGTTATTGTTGTTTATCGCTTACTGTGCCTAATTTATAAGTTAAAATTTATCATAAGTATGTATGTATAGGAAAAAACATAGTGTATGTAGGGTTTGGTACTATCTATAGTTTTAGGCATCCAGTGGAGGTCTTGGAACATACGCCCCGCAGATGAGGGGGAAATACTGTGATATAAAGCTAGAGAGTATCCCTCCATGGGAATAGAATATGCCTCTAATTATGTGGAATGAACCCAGAACTTTTAGCAGAATCTCTGGAAAGAGAAAAATTCTAACAAAGACTCTATAATACCTTAGCTATGTTCCCTACACAACTCCCATCCCTGCTTTCCATGCATCTGTTCTCAGACAGCTGCTGGAAGATTTGTAACACCAAAACACTAGCATAAATAAAGTGAGAGACAGAATAAATGGAAAAGGGCATCCAATTAAGAGAAAGAAGAATCCCTAGGATGATGATGAAGTTTCAGGATAACACCTGTGTATCCAGTGTATAAACAACAACCATACCAGACTGGAATAGGTCAGAAAACTCTGGGAGAGATTTCTTCAGGATGATCACATTTCTTCTGATGAAAACGACAGAATGCTTGATGTGTCTCACATTTTGAAAGAAGTTTAGGCAATTGGTGTTAGTTGGGATTGAGTTATCGATGGTTGTTGGTTGTAGCTGCTGTCGAGTAGACTGCAACTCATGGTGACCTTACGTACAACAGAACAAAAGTTGCTCGGTCCTGTACATCCTCATGATTACTGCCACGTTTAAGTCCATTGTTGCAGGTATTGTACCAGTCTATCTCACCAAGGGTTTCTCTTACCCTCGTTGGCCTTCTGCTTTGTCAGACATGATGTCTTCCTCTAGCAATTGATCCCTGCTGATGACATGTCTAGAGCAAGTGAGTCGGACAATGTTCTGTTGTGGTCCGTAAGTTTTTCATTGGCTAGTATTCAGAAGTTGATTGCCAGGTCTTTCTTCTTAGTCTGTCTTAGTCTAGAAGCTCCACTGAAACTTGTCCACCATGGGTGACCCTGCTGGTATTTGAAATACTGGTGGCATAGCTTTTAGCATCTAGCAACACACAAGTTACCACGGTACAACAAACTGACAGATAGGTGGTGGTGAATTATCAACAAGTGCCTGGAAAACTAAGAAATTACAAGACCTAAATTAACACCAGGGCAAACAACAAAAATGTGCTGGGAGAGAAAATTAATCATTATTTACTGCATGGCGCAACTGTAAATAATGTTTACATATGCATAATAATGTAATCCTTGACTCTTGATCTAACCAAAATTATGATATAATTACTTTGGAATGATGAGAGGAAGGTTCGTGTGTTGTAGAGGTGAGGGAAGAAGAGAGGTAAATCCTCCTCTTTCATAATAAAAGCTAATGCCTAAAGCTAAAGTCATAATAATGTAAACATTGATTATTGAGCTAACCAAAATAATAAAAGAATTATATCGGGAGGGCAAAAGAGACACGAAGGGTGGGTATATGTTGGGGAGCAGGACTGGTAATAAAAAGAAGCTAAATCCTCATCTTCCATAGCGAGAAATCAACAGATAATACTTGAATTGGAAAAACCAAGAAGTGTCAATATAAGAATATTATTAGAAATATGGATATAAATACTAAATGGATCAGTTAAAAGAATTGAAAGTGGGTGCCTCTGGGGAACAGAAAATGAGGAAGAGAGGGAATGGAGGACTAAAATTTTTTGTTTGCCTCATTATATATGTATGCAACTTCAATTTTAATTATTTTAAGATATAATACAATAAAATTTCCTGAATCAAGTAAAAATCTGCAGATTTTAAGAGTATAATGTGTATTCCAAGAAAATGTGACCAGATGTATCCTAGTAAATCTATTAAACTTCAGGGATAAAGAAGGAATTTGTCAAGCATCCAGAGAAAAAAACAAACCGCTTACATGGGAGGAAGAATTAGGTTTACCTCCGAGTTCTCCACAACATTCAGTACCAGAGAAAGAATGTCTGCAGAGGCAGCCTGCATCCTGTGACCTAATGAGGTAGGAGTATAAAGCCACCCCAGCAGGCAATACTGGAGGCTGTACTTGCTCTAGAACTCCCGGCTGAGTTGGCCGAGGCTTTGTCAAACCTTCATCTCAGTTCAGTTTCTTCGTCTGCCCAATCCTGCTTCCTCCTCCTCCTTTCACAGCTGTTGATTTCTCGTTAAACATCTTGTACCCCAAACTCTGTCTCAGTGTCAGTTCTGGAGAACCCAGCCTTCAACACACAGTAACATGGTTTTCTACTACCTGGTAAAGCAGTTTTTCTCACCATTGGAGTGATCATTCTTTCAAATGTAGAATTAAACTACTTAGTTGATTAAGTTCTTTTTTTCTTCTGAAAGCAAAGAGGCTTTGACCTCTGCACGTATAAAAATTATGCTGAATGTTGTCTAATAACATTCATGCTTCTTATAATTCCTGACCGATCATAGTATAAAAAATGTATATGCATTTATCAGTATTTCCAGCCTCACTCTGCTATGACTTCTTATCTGCCCTTCCCACAGGATCTGTAGTTTTCAACCCTGGGGAGTATTTAAAAAAAAAATACTGATGCCTGAGCTCCAGCCCTAGAGGTCCTGATTTAACTAATCTGGCCTGGAACCAGGCATTTATAAAAAGTTCCTTGGGTGATTCTAATGTACGAAGGTTGAAAACCACTGTATTGGGCACTCTGTTCAACTTACCAGAGCATGTAGCCCAAGAGTACTCAATAAATAACTTAATAAATGGATAGTCAGTTGATCTATCTGAGCCCAAAGGAATTTTCAGCTCCCCAGTAGTGAATGGAAGCAGTAATGAAAATGGGCCCAGCATCTGAAACTGCAGCTTGGAGCTCTGATTCTCATTCGCCAGGGTCTGCAGCTATGTCCATAGCAGGAGAAGCCCACGAGCACTCCAACTACTGTAGGCATCTGTCCTAGCTCCATCTGTCCAGTGACCATAGATGTGTTCCCAAGAGCAAATAAACCCTAGCGTACAGGCTACTAGATTTGTGGTGATAAAGTCAGGTCTAATAATATGGTTGACATTTTGTCCACACTGGCTGGATGATTATGGAGAATTAAATGGCATATCAATGAAAAAAAAATACTTAGCTGACTCTTTGTCACATTGTAAGTACTCAGTGAATGGTAACTCCTATTTTGCCCATTTTAAAGAAGCTAAAACTGTCAGAGAGATCATCCTGTTTCTTTTCTATGTAAAAACATGGTCTGTCTGTCTTTTTTTTTTGGAGACTGTGCTCAACTTATAGTAGGAAAATCAAGCTATGTTTCTTTTGCCTTGTTTGTATAATGTCACCAACTTCAGAAAGAGTTCTGAAGCTGAAACTTAGTGACTCAAAAGGTAAACAGTCTGCTTTTTTCCTTCAGCTGTGCAATGAAGAGTCCATGAAGCTTTAATTCAACATGTGGCCCTTAGAAATATAAGGAGCAGTTGTGAATTGTTCCAGGTCTCTTTAAATGATCACATTGAAGATTATGTTTGCATTTTAAAAATCTGGAAGGCAGAGAAGGAATGATCCCTGTTAATAATTGACTCTAGGGAGAAAGGTCCTCACATTAATTAATTAGCAAATTGGATATTGGTATTTATGTTCTGTAAGGAGCTGGGATTTCTTGAGCATAGGTCTTTCCGTATTTGTTTTTTTATTTGATAGTTTAAAAGTATAGATATATATAGTATACTATGGTGTTTACCCTCTAAAATTAGAATTTAGTAAATAAGCATAAACAATATATTTGTCATCTTAGAAAAAGTCATATCCTATGATTTGCTGTCTTGCTCTGGTGTGGTCAAGTTCCTGAAGCTGCCTATGGCTTATTTAGACATTTGCCTACTTATTCGTCTTTGTATTCATTTCCTACTGCTATTATAACAAATTACCACAAACTTAGTGGCTTAAAACAACACGAATTTGTTATCTTAAAGTTCCAGAGGCCAGAAGTCCTAAAATCAAGGTGTTGATGGCACTGCATTCCTTCTGGAGGTTCTAGGGAAGAATCTATTTCCTAGCACTTTCTAAATTCTAGAAGCTGCCTCCATTCCCTGGCTAGTAACCCCATCCTCTATTTTCAAGGACAATGTAGCATCTTTCAGTTTCTCTCTCTCTCTCTCTCTCTCTCTCTGTGTCTCTGATCCTCCTGCCTCCATTTTATAAGGACTCTTGTACCATTTCTTTGGGCCCACCAGGGTAATCTCTGCATCTCAAGACACTTGCTTAATCACATCTACAAAGTTCTTTTTGTCATGTAAGGTAACGTATTCACAGGTTCTGAGGATTAGGGCATGGACATCTTTAAAGGGCCATTATCCTAATTACCACAGTCCTGTTAATTTTTTTAACATTGTTTTCAATAGTTGCACAATATTATATCATATGAATATCTAATATCATTTATTTAACCATATCCGGTATTGTTGGGCATTTATATCGTTTCTAATTATGTAGCACCTGGTTTTTATTTTAAGTCAGGTTTATTCAGGAATAATTTATATATAGTAAAATTTACTCTTTGTAGTATACAATTCTGTGTACTTGCGAAAAGCGAGTGCAAGCTCCTTAAGTGTCTTTGGTTCCTAGGGATTGTATACTCTCATGATGGCTCACACTCAACCTTTAAAATTGTTAGAAAAATTTTACCTGAGGCTGAAAGCATTCCCCCTGAGAATGGGAACAAGACATGGATCCCTATATCACTACTCCTATTTAACATTGTGCTGGAAGTCCTAGCTAGAGCAATAAGGCAAGAAAAAGAAATAAAGGAATTACAGATTGGAAACGAAGAAGTAAAACTATCCCTATTTGCAGATGATATAATACTATACATAGAGAACCCCAAAGATTTCACAAGAAGACTAATGGAACTAATAGATTCAACAGAGTAGCAGAATACAAAATTAACATACAAAAATCAGGTGGATTCCCATACACCAACACAGAGAACTTTGACAAGGAAATTCGGAAAACAATATCATTTATAATAGACCCTAAAACGATAAAATACTTAGGAATAAATCTAACCAGGGACATAAAAGACCTATACACAGAAAACTCCATAACACTACTGCAGGAAGGCAAAAGAGACCTACATAAATGGAAAAATATACTATGTTCATGGATAGGAAGACTCAATATTGTGAAAATGTCAGTTCTACCCAACACAGCCTACAGATATGATGCAATCCCGATCCAAATACCAACAGCATTCTTTAATGAGATAGAAAAACTAATCACCAACTTTATATGGAAGGGAAAGAGGCCCCAGATAAGCAAAGCATTATTGAAGAAAAAGAACAAAGTAGGAAGCCTCACACTGCCTGATCTCAGAACCTAGTATACAGCCACAGTCGTCAAAACAACCTGCTACTGGTCCAACGACAGACACGTAAACCAATGGAATAGAATCGAGAACCCAGACATAAATCCACCCACCTATGGTCAGCTGACCTTTGAGAAAGAACCAAAGTCCATTAAGTGGGGGAAAAGACAGTCTTTTTAACAAATGGTGCTGGCAAAACTGGAAGTCCATCTGTAAAAAAAATGAAACAGGACCCATACCTCACACCATACACAAAAACTAACTCAAAATGGATCAAAGACCTAAATATAAAACCTAAAATGTTAAAGATCATGGGAGAAAAAAATAGAGACAAGCTAGGGGACCTAATACATGGCATAAATAGAATATAAACCATAACTAACAATGCACAAACACCAGGAGATAAACTAGATAACTGGGAACTCCTAAAAATTGAATACTTATGCTCATAAAAAGACTTCACCAAAAGAGTAAAAAGAGAACCTACAGACTGGAAAAAAGTTTTTGGCTACAGCATATCCAACAAGGGTCTAATCTCTAAAATCTGTAGAACATTTCAACACCGCAATAACAAAAAGACAAATAATCCAGTTAAAAAATGGGCAAAGGATATGAACAGACACTTCACCAAAGAAGACATTCAGGCAGCTAACAGACACATGAAGAAATGCTCACAATCATTAGCCATTAGAGAAATGCAAATTAGAACTACAATGAGATAAAATCTCACTTCTATATTAATGGCACTAATCAAAAAAACATAAAGTAACAAATACTGGAGAGATTGCGGGGAGATTGGAACTCTTATGCACTGCTGGTGTGAATGTAAAATGGTACAACCACTATGGAAAGCAATATGGCACCTCCTTAAAAAGCTAGAAATAGAAATATCATACTATCCAGCAATCCTACTCCTTGGAATATATCCTGGAGAAATAAGAGCCATCACATGAATAGACATATGCACACCCATGTTCATTGCAGCATTGTTCACAATAGCAAAAATATGGAAACAACCTAAGTGCCCCTCAGCAGATGAATGGATAAACAAATTACGATACATACACAGAATACTATGCAACAATAAAGAACAATGATGAATCTGTGAAACATCTCACAACATGGATGAATCTAGAGAGCATTATGCTGAATGAAATAAGTCAGTCACAAAAGGACAAATATCGTATGAGACCACTATTATAAAAATTCAAGAAAAAGTTTATACACAGAAAAAAAAATCTTTGATGGTTACAAGGTTGTGGTGGGGGATCACTAACAGTAAATGAGTATTAATTTTCATGAAGGGAGAGACAACACACAGTATAGGGGAAGTCAGCACAACTTGACCAAGGCAAAATCATAGAAGCTTCTTAGACACATCCAAACACTATGAGGGACTGAGTTACAGGGGCTGAGGGCTGGGGACCATAGTCCTGGAGGACATCTAGGTCAATTGGTGTAACATAGTTATCTTAGTCATCTAGTGCTGCTATAACAGAAATACCACAAGTGAGTTGCTTGAACAAACGGAAATGTATTGTCTCACAGTTGAGGAGGCTAGAAGTCAGAATTCAGGGCACTAGCTCCAGGGGAAGACTTTCTTTCTCTATCGGCTCTGGGGGAAGGTCCTTGTTATCACTCTTCCCCTTGTCTAGGAGCTTCTCATCGCACTGACCCCAGGTCCAGAGGATGCGCTCCGCTCCCAGCTCTTCCTTCTTGGTAGAAGAAGGTCCCTCTCCTCTCTGCTCCCTTCTCTCTTTTATATCTCAAAAGAGATTGACCCAAGATACAGCCTAATCCTGTAGATTGTGTCCTGCCTCATTAACATAACTGTCTCTAATCCTGCCTCATTAACATCATAGAAGTTAGGATTTACAACACAGAGGTTAATTAGATCACCAAGTGGAGAACAACCACACAATACTGGGAATCATGGCCTAAATGACACATATTTTGGGAGGACACAGTTCAGTCCATGATAATAGCTCATAAAGAAAATGTTCTACATCCTACTTCTTAGAGTAGTCTCTGGAATCTTAAAAGCTTTTGAGCAGCCACTTAAGATACATTTATTGGTCCCATCCTGTCCGAAGCAAAGGAGAATGAAAAACCAAAGACACAAGGAAAATATTAGTACAAAGGACTAATGGACCACATGAACCACAGCCTCTACCAGCCTGAGCCCAGGGGAACTAGTTGGTGCCCAGCTACCACCACTGACAGCTCTGACAGGGATCACAGTAGAGGATCCCAAACAGAGCAGGAGAAAAATGTAGAACAAAATTCACATTCACAGGAAAAAGACCAGACTTACTGGTCTGACAGAGACTGGAGGAACCCCCAAGACTGTGGCCCCCAGACACGCTGCAAACTCAGAACTGAAGCCACTCCCAAAGTCTGCCTTTCAGCCAAAGATTAGACAGGCCTATAAAACAAACAGAAACACACAGGAAGAACATACTTCTTAGTTCAGTCAAGTATATGAGACCAAATGAACAACACCTGCCAAAAAGCAAAGACAAGAAGGCAGGAAGGGATAGGAAAACTGGATGAATGGACATGGGGAACCCGGGGTGGAAGGGGGAGAGTGGTGACACATTGCGGGGATTGATTGCAACCTGTCTCACAAAACAATTTATGTATACATTTTTTAATGAGAAACTAATTTGCACTATAAACTTTCGCCTAAAGCACAATAAATTTTTTAATTTTTTTTAGCAGAATTCGTCTTACCTGTTTGATTGGTGACCCTGTCTTCCTTCCATGATGTGTCATAGGTAAACCAGTGTTTAGGTCTCTTCTTGGAGGCTGCTGTCTTTCCTTAGATTTCTAGCTACTTAGTTGTCTTGTGATGGGTTCAAGAAAAGTTAAAATTTTGTAGATTATTCAACTTTTTCTTGTTAGTATGGGAGCAACTTTCTTTTCAGCTTTCTACAGCCTAAACGAAAGACAGAAGTCCTGGCACTTGATTTTTTTATGTAATAGCTTTATTGTGATATAATTCATGCACTATACAGTTCACCTATTTAAAGTGTATAATTCCATGGTTTTCAGTATATTCACAGAGTTGTGCAGTCATCACCACAATAAATTTTTAGAACATTTTTATCACTCCAGAAAGAAACCCCATACCCATTAGCAATCACTCCTCTCTCCTTCCCAAATACTCTCCTCCTGCCCTAGGCAACCACTAATCTGTTTTCTGTTTTTATAGATTTATCTCTTCTGAACATTTCATATAAATGGAACAGTACAATATGTGGCCTTCTGTGACTGGCTTATTTCACTTAACATAATGTTTTTAAGGTTCATCCATCTTGTAATATGTATCAGTACCACATTCCTTTTTATTGTCAAATAATATTCCATTGTATGGATATGCCACATTTTATTTATCCACTATTCATCAGCTGATGTTGGCACTTGATTTTAAATCATCTTTTTTCCATCACTGAGTCATTTCATTATTCAGATTTTGAAGGATCCTGAAAGAGCATAAACCACACTTCCTTTCTCAGACAACTTCTAGGCATATTAAGGAGACATGGCCCACACTAGGAAAAAATAGTAGACACATACTACTTACTTATTGGGTTGAATTAGAAGAAACTACATAAATATTTAGGCTATTAGGCTTTTTAAAACTGTAGTTCTCACAAAAAGTAGGAAGTTCTGTTTGCTATCAAATCTGGGTAGATGGTTGATTTGGGAGTGTAAAATGGGTCTAGTAGTGGTAGAATCAGCGTCAGAACCCGTCTTAACTTTAGGGAAGATAATTCGAATCCAGATCAGTCCAAGGCTGATCCATATGAGGTGGAGGTCAGACATATCTCTGCCCTCCAACCCTTTTTACCAATTCTGACAGCAGCCATCCCCCAACATGGCTTTCTCTACCTCTGCGTTCAGTAATTCGTTGCAATGGTCACACAACTCACAGACAATACTTACAGTTAAGTGGTTTATTATGAAAGAGTATAACTCAGGATCAGGATCAACAGGCTACAACTCAGGATAAGGATCAGGAGGCTTATAGGCAAAGTTTCCCTTCTTCAATATAGGACAGTTCTCTCAGCTCCTCTCAACCATGCAGGCCTCCTCTCAGACACCTCAGGACAGGCCTCATTTCAGACCTCTCAGAACAGGCTCCTCTGAGCCCTGCCACCTGTCACCACTGACTCTGGCCAGTGGGCCCCTTCCAGGCTTGTTGCCATCTTCAGTGTTACAGCCCTTGACCTGTGTTACAGCTCTTTTAGGTGATTCCTTGTATCTTCCTCTCTCTCTCTCTTTCAGTTTCTTCTCTCTTCTTTCTTCCTTCTGCTCTTCCTGCTACTTCTGTTCTTGCTTCTTTCTGTCTCAAAAACCTCTGTGAGGCTGGCTGCTTAAATACACAAACTCCTTGTTAATTTCAAGGCATGGCACTCCCACCAGGATCACAGACTGAGCAGTCCTCTCTCAGTAGGTGGATACTTCATTTGCATAGTAGGCTACAACTTACCTCATTTGCATAGGTAAGTTGACCAATCCCTGCATGGTGTATACCAGTCACAAGGCAGGCTGCAGCCCAGGGCCCGACAAAAAATATCAAAACCAAGTTGTTTACAGCTTACCCAGGAAATGTCAGTCAACCTGGACAAAAGTAACAAACCCTGTGGGATAGAAAACTACAGCAAAGGTAACTCCTCAGGGTTTAGGGGGAAAAAAATCTCTCATCTGTTTTTCCGACCAAAGCAAAAAGCCACATAAAGGAACACATTTCACCCCAGGGAGTTAGTGATAAGCCAGTGGAATCATTTGACTTCACATTGTCTTAACATTGTTGCCAACGTTAAGCAACATTGCAAGAGCGATCTAAGTTCTTAGGCAAGGTGTTCATAAATTTAAATCACATTTGGCTTCCTGATGAGCTCTGGAAAAGATACAGAGTTCATGGTATCTCTGGTTTCAGAGGACTGTGTGGTTAAATACAATTTCATATCAGAAGAACATTTCTCCTGCTGTTGTAGTTGCTATCTGAGCTCCTGTGAGTGCTGTCAAAGTAAAGGTCTTCCCAAGTATGAAGTCAAGCCTCAGATGCTAGTGTTCTTGCATCTCGCTTCAGTGGTCATGGCCACCAGAGGGAGCCCGCTTTTCCTAGAACATTAGGAAAGGATGATAATAATGATAGCAGCTGTCATTTTTCAAATTTTGTGCCAGGCACTATGTTAAAGGCTTTAAGTAATCCTTACAATAACTCTATAACGTGTATACTATTATTATGCCCATTTTACAGTTGAGAACACTAAATTGAAGATTCAATTAAGAATACGAAATCCCAATAAGTGTTTGTTAAATGAATGAATGGGTGTTTGTTAAATGAATGGGAAGTCGCCTAGTGACTAGTCATGATTAAACAAAACAAAACAAAAAAACGCGTTGCCATAGTCGATTCCGACTCATAGCGACCTTATAGAACAAAGTAGAACTACCCCGTAGGGTTTCCAAGGAGTGGCTGGTGGATTCAAACTGCTGATCTTTTGGTTAGCGGTCTTAACTACTGCCACCGCTAGGGCTCCAAGTCATGATTAGGGGTCTGCAATCCAGGGCTTTGGCACTTTGTGATGAATGTTGGCATATAGAGCAAGGGTTGGCAAACTTTGTCTGTAAAGGGCTAGATAGTAAATATTTTGGGTTTTATGGGCTATATGGTTTCTGTTTCAGCTATTCAGCACAGTTGTTGTAGCAAAAAGCATCCATAGATATGTGTATGACTGTGTTCCAGTAAAACTTTATTTATAAAAATAGATAGCAAAGGGTAATGAAAAGTTTTGGAAATAGTGGTGATTGTTGCACAGCATGGTGAATGTAATTAATGTCACTGAATGTTGTACATAAAAATGGTTGACATGGAAAATGTTTTCTTATACATATTTCTCCACAATAAAAATTAAAAATAATAAGCACCCAGTCCAAGTGCCATGAAAAACCACGTGCCTCAGAAGGCTGTGTGAGCAGAGGAGAGAGCATGAGGGCAGAGCATATGTAGAATGGTGGTGATGGGTACAAGGGATGCAGCCTGGCATCGCCTAGCATCATCAGGTACCACGGCACCTCATCAACCTGGAAAAGGACCTGTGTCACTCCCAGGAGGGAGAGCACATACTTTGTTTTTATTTTCTGTATTTAAAAACAAATTGCAGTTTTTACAGTGGAAAAAAAAAAAAAGGTAGCTGTCCATCTAATCAGTGGGCTGTAGTTTGTCAGCCTCACTAGAGTTCTTTTTTTTTTTTTCCCAAAATGAATAGTCTATGATGGAACCGTGTTAACACAGCTTATTTCTTATAGCAGTCAGAATGTAGTTGACTGGATCTGGATTCTTTCTATAAAGAAAGACATAAGGAGTTTATCGTGGATTGTTTGTTTTCTAAATGCATCTATCAGAATCAAAATTTAGGAAACATTTTAAAGGAACTTAGTTTTAAAAACTAAGTTTAAAAAAGTTTAGTAAACATTTAAGAAGAACTCATTAGGAGACACAAATAATAAGTATCTCAATGCATTGCAGATATGATTTTATTTGTGGAACCATAGACTGCCACAGCTGGAAAAAATTTAGAGGTCATTTAATTCAGTCCTCTATATTTCAGCTGATGCTGAAAACCAGAGAAGGAAAGGGGTTTGCTCCGTATCATTTATCTAATTAAGGACAGAGCTGGATCTTTTCTGTTAGTTTTATGCTTTCTACTTTTCAGGAACAATCATTCATTTGACAAATGTTTATTGAGTTTCGTTTATGGTCAAGCTACTGTTTTGGTATTCAAGAGGATTCTTGAGGCATGAGACTTTATCTCAAAGAGCTTATCAGCCTAGGTAGAAGGTAAGATGCATATAGAAGGTTAACAAACAATATCAAATACTAAACAAATAAGGCCAACAGTCAGTGTTCTAAGAATTCAGAGAAGGTAGAAGTCCTGAGGTGCTGAGGGGGTCAGGGAAACTAATGAAAGAATTTGGACCTGAAGGATGGATTTGGATCAAATGTAGAAAGGGGTATAGGAAACCGAATCCTATGTGGGAGAATGCTGTAAGCAAAGGTGTGGAGACAGTGTGTACAAGGCTTGTTTAGGAACTGTAAGCGGGACATTTTGGCCTAAATGGAAGATACATGTTGGGGAGCACTAGGAGATAAGGCTCGTAAGTTGGTCCAAAAATAGGGGGCTTTGAATAGCCAGAAACTATTAAAGACATTTGAGAAGGGAAATAATGGTTAAATTTCAGGATTCTGAAAAAATACTGTGACAGCAGTATGCAGGATAGACTTAAATTTAAAACCTAAAGAATATCACAGTATTGTGTTGCTAAATTTGTAAGACTCTAAATGGATAGTGCCCTTTGGAATATAGAAAGAATTAACTACTATGTGAAACGGGATCTTCATTGATAAAAATAGACATAAATCCAATCCCCAAAATTTGAGAATTAATCAAATCCCCACTTTCCTACTTTTCAGTCTGACCCTAGCCACCCAGAGCTAGTTCAGATAGCACAAGTTAAAGGACACTGTCTTTCAGACTGCCAAATATGCAGACACCAGCTCAAGCTCAGGAGTCCACATGACACCCTGCTGGCCACAAATTCAGGTTTTTCCCACTGTCTTTTAGACATGCCAGCTGTAAGCTCAGGGGCCTTCCCTAGGGTCCCCCACTTTCACCTGCTGGCTCCCACTACTCCTTTGGGTTCAGTAATTTGCTAGAACAACTCACAGAACCGACAGAAAGCACTATAATTATAATTACAGATTTATTATAGCAAAAGGATACAAGTCAGGATCAGCATAAAAAGGAGACGCATGGGGTGAGGTCCAAGGTCTGAGATGGTTCCCAATGCAAAGCTTCTGTGTTCCACAAGGGGTGTGCTGCCCTCCCACATGTATCGATGTCTTTCACCAACCAGGAAGTTCTTGGGGCTTCTTTATTGGCCTGATTATGTAGGCATGTGTCTTAGTTATCTAGTGCTACTATAACAGAAATACCACAAGTGGATGCCTTTAACAAACAGAAGTTTATCCTCTCACAGTCTAGTAGGCTAGAAGTCCAAATTCAGGATGTCAGCTCCAGGAGAAAGCTTTCTCTGTTGGCTCTGGAGGAAGGTCCTTGTCATCAATCTTCCCCTGGACTAGGAACTTCTCCTCACAGGTACCCTGGGTCCAAAAGACGCTGGCTCTGTTTTCTTGTGCTATGAGGTCCCCCTCTCTCTGCTCACTTCCCTTTCCTTTTATCTCTTATAAAAAAAAAAAAAAAAAGGTGATGCAGGCCACACCCCAGGGAAACTCCCTTTACCTTGGAGCAGGGATGTGACATTAGTAAGGGTGTTACAATCCCACCCTAATCCTCTTTAACATAATCTAATCTTGCCTTATTAACTACAAGCAGAGATTAGGATTTACAACACATAGGAAAATTTCAGTCACAAAATGGGGGACAAGCACACAATACTGGGAATCGTGGCCTAACCAAGTTGACACTTTTGGGGGGACACAATTCAATCCATGACAGGATGATTGATTGATTCATGCTTCCCTCCCTCCCTGAGGTCAGCTGATATGAGGCTACATGGCAGTCTTTCCCGTGAGGACAACCCCCCACCACCAGCACTCATTTGCACAAATCCTCAAGTGTTGTTCAGATGAACAAAGGTACCTCAATTACTCAGGAAATTCCAGGAGTTTAGAGGTATTCCTCAGGAAACAAGGCAAGACCGTATTACTGTGGGTAAAGTTAAATTCTTTTCCCTACAGAGCCTGACTCATTTGTGCATCTTTCAAGTACTGATGTTTATGCTTTGGTTTATATTAGAGTTGTCAGTCTAAGAACATTAAATTCTTAGAAGCCAGTCATATGTTTCTATAGTAATAACTATATATATATATATATAGTAATAGTAACTGTAGAAACAGAGGATAGAAACTGTCTTCTGCTTTGTTTTTAACCTCTCAGAACCAGCTAAGGAGTCCTGGTGGCGCAGTGGTAAAGCACTCGGCTGCCAGCCAGAAGGTTGGAGGTTAGAATTCACCAGACGCTCTACAGGAGAAAGATGTGGCAGTCTGCTTCTGTAAAGCTTTATAGCCTTGGAAACCCTATGGGGCAGTTCTGCTGTCCCATAGGGTGACTGTGAATTGGAATTTGACTGTATGGCAATGGATTTTAGGAGCTAGTAGGATTCTGTATGGTGGATTGTTAGTAAATGCCTTAGTCCCAGTGGTCTCTGCAAAAAAGAACAAAAGCTTGGGCTTGATGAGAGCAAAGAAGATAGGCATAGCCAGAGGTGAGGTGAAGTTAAAGAGCAAGTGGAGTTTCTAGGATGACATTTTTTCCTTACGGAGGTTGAGCGCAGAGCCTTGGGTGAGCATTGTGGGGCCATTGGGACCAGATCTTCTATCAGTTCTGCTAAGACTAAGTTGCATTTTTGGTTTTTGGTAGATTTTTTTTTTCCCACATTTTTCTAACTTGTAATCCACACCCCAGTGATTTAGGATCTTTGGTATATGGTTATAATAGGGTATCTAGAGCTAGAGCTGTAAAAATGTTCTTCCGCCATTCCTATGACACTGTAGGGCATTGTGCTTCTTCAGGCCTCAGTGAGATGGTGGATAAAAGCTAACTGGATTCAGATTTTCAAGCACTTTTTGCATATGAGAATACAATACTTCCTATCTTTTTTTTTTTTTTTTTTTTTTTTTTAACTGAATTTCCAAAGCTGGGGGCTGGCTAGAGCTTATTGGCCATTGTGTATCTGGGAGAGCCAGAAACCCCTAGTTTTAAAAATTTCTTACTTTTGTAATGGTTGTAGGAAGAAAGGACAAGATGGGATATACATCCCATCTGTTTTCTTCATTTTTAGAAGAGAGGATGGATGAAGTGTCTGCTTGATTGCAAAGAGAGTGTTCTGTTTGATTTGGCCATATTTGGTCCTGGGAGGTGAGATGACCTAACACACCTGTTAGAGCGGGAGTTCTGCCAAGCCTCTGGTCAGGTACAGAGGCTGTCTTCCCAGCGAGTCATCAGGCACACTCATAACTTTACTCCAGTGGGCCCAGAATCTCGTGACCTCATTGGATTTGGACAAAGCATGGCACCTTTCCTGCATGTAATGGAAGGTAGGAATATTAAGCATCAATTTATTGCTTTCCAAGGATAAAAGTAAGTGAAGAATGCCTAAGGCTTGTCACAGTCACACTGCTGAGTACGTGGTAACCAATGCAGGAAGAAACTGCAGTGTTTCCCTGGAACAGGGCCCTTAAGATCACGTACCTGTACAGTTGTCTGTTCTAGAGATGAGCTCAAATAAGGTACCCCCAAGAGCTGCCTGAGAGCCACTGAAAAAGTTCCCTTGGCAGCATTGCCAAAGGCTTATCAGTGCCTTTCTGGCAGCTCCACCAATAGGGGGTTTATTTTAAGATGCTTAGTATAGTGCCTCTGCTACTTTAGTATCTCCAGTTCACAGTTCAAAAGCCTCAAAACTACAAAACTGCTGTTTTGTATTTCTCACTTGAGACATGCAGGACCTAGTATTGAGGAAAAATAGGCAAATAATTACAGGGAGTACTACCTAGGAAATGAGCATGGCAGGGACCTTAGGCATGTGAGGTATGCTGCCATATTCTAGACTAAACATTCTTGATCCTTCCTAAGGGTCAGTTGTATGAGGCAAGGGTCATCGTGTAGGAGTGAAGGTTCTAGTGAAGGTTCTAGGGATGACCTCTCTTAATAGTAAAAACAACCAACACTCTGTCAGACTCAGATGGCTTTTTGCAGGAACTCCCAGGCATTTATTTGTTTTCTGTATCCATTTCCTGCTCCTGGCTTAAACCTAGGGTATTTTTCACAGGAATTGCAGGGCTCCTTGAAGTCTTAAAGAGAAGTTCTTCCCTTCATTTTGGGTAGGCTGTGATCTTCCTCTTTTTTCAACCTTTGCCTCCTGAACTCTTGTATACTTTATCTTTCTGAGTTAGGCTGCTTGGTCTTTGGTTATCCATAACTTGATACTACCTTCAAGTCATTAAGAAGTAACATATTTACTTTCCATAACTTACAGGCATTCTACTTCCACCCACAAGTCCAAAAAGAGAAGGTTTTTTTTGTTTGTTTGTTTTGTTTTGTTTTTAGGCAGTAAGTTGATAAACCATTCTAAACTCTCAAATGTTTTTTACTTTTTTTTTTAAGCTTCAACTTATTTTAGCCTCTTACAGTAGTGATCCCGGAATGAATATCCTCTGAAGCCTAATTGATGCATTTTTTTACTTAGGTATTATGTGTAGTGGAAAGAGTATTGCGGGTAGAAAGAGCACTGTATCAGAAGTTCAAGTTCAAAGAACTTGGGTTCAAATCCTGAGACTACTGCAAACCTTGAGCAAATCACTTTGCTTCTGTAAGCCTCAATTTCTCCAGCTGAAAAATAAGGGGGTTGGCTTAGTTCTTTAAAGACCCTCTCCCAGCTCTAAAATTCTTGTTTTCTTTCTGACAGACATGTGTTTTTCATAATTCGTAAGTAAAAAGGTCTTTGTGCCAAATATTTAATAAGAAAATCATGTAATTTTCTCCCAGTGTTACATTGTTTTCTTTTGAATACTAGTCAAGGTTTTTTACTGGAAGGGTAATGAAAATATTAAAACAAGCTTCTAAAGGAAATCTTTTAAAATAGAATAAAATGTTCACAGTTCATCTTGGAAGGTTTAGACGTATATATCTGGGAAGAGAAGAACTTAAATCAAGACCTCAAAGATCATGGCCAGGTCTGTATTTCTGGCAGTGCTGAGAAATGGGTTTACACTCTTGATTATTTCCCCAATGGTATGGAAAGTCTTGAAATGCTATTTGTTTATATTAGTACCCCACTGTTACTAACCTGCCCTAATTCCTAAAGTACTTCTCTAATTTGCAGCTTAGAGATGTGGCCAGAAGGACTTTGTGGGAGTTAGGATCAAGAATCTTTCCCAAGATATTTTGCCCAGCTTAGGCACTGAGACTTACTCTTACTCTTACTCTTCTAGAATTTTGACTTTCACTTTTATGAAGTGATGTTGTTGTTGTTGTTAGGTGCTATCGAGTCAGTTCTGACTCTTGGTGACCCTGTGTGCAACAGAATGAAACACTGCCCAGTCTTGTGTGCCATCCTCACAATCGTTGTTATGCTTGAACCCGTTGTTGCAGCCACTGTGTCAGTCCATCTCGTTCAGGGTCTTCCTCTTTTTTGCTGACCCTCTACCAAACATGATGGCCTTCTCCAGGGACTGGTCCTTCCTGATAACATGTCCAAAGTATGTGAGATAAAGTCTTGCTGTTCTCACTTCCACTGACCATTTTGGCTGTACTTCTTCCAGAACAGATTTGTCCGTTCTTCTGGCAGTCCGTGTTACATTCAGTATTCTTTGCCAACACCATGATTCAAAGGCATGGATTCTTTGGTCTTCCTTATTCATTGTCCAGCTCTCACATGCATATGAGGTGATTGAAAACATTATGGCTTGAGTCAGGTGCACCAGTCTTTAAAGTGACATCTTTGCTTTTTAACACTTTAAAGAGGTCTTTGGCCACAGATTTGCCCAATGCAATGCATCATTTGATTTCCTTACTGCTGCTTCCATGGGCTTTGATTGTGGATCCAAGTAAAATGAAATCCTTTACAACTTCAGTATTTTCTTCGTTTACCATAATGTTGCTTATTCATCCAGTTGTGAGGATTTTTGTTTTCTTTATGTTGAGGTGTAATCCATACCGAAGGCTGTAGTCTTCGCTTCATCAGTAAGTGCTTCAAGTCCTCTTAACTTTCAGCAAGCAAGATGGTGTCATCTGCATATCACAGGTTGTTAATATGAGTCTTCCTCCAATCTTGATGCTGCGTTCTTCTTCATATAGCACAGCTTCTCAGATTATTTGCTCAACCTACAGATTGAATATGTTGAAAGGATACAACCCTGATGTACACCTTTCCTGACTTTAAACCATGCAATATCCCTTTGTTCTGTTCGAACGACGGCCTCGTGGTCTAAGTACAGGTTCCTCATGAGCACAGTTAAGTGTTGTGAAATTCCCATTCTTCACAGTGTTCTCCATAATTTGTTTTGATCCACAAAGTCGAATGCTTTTGCATAGTCAGTAAAACACAGGTAAACATCTTTCTGGTATTCTCTGCTTTCAGTCAGGATCCATCTGACTTCAGCAGTGATATCCCTGGTTCCACATCCTCTTCTGAATCCAGCTTGAATTTCTGGCAGTTACCTGTCAATGTACTGCTGCAGCCGCTTTTGAATGATCTTCACCAAAATTTTACTTGTATGCAGTATTAATGATATTCGATAATTTCCACATTCGGTTGGATCACCTTTCTTTGGAATAGGCATAAATATGGATCTTTTCCAGTCAGTTGGCCAGGTAGCTGTCTTCCAAATTTCTTGGCATACAAGAGTGAGCACTTCAGCACTGGAATCCGTTTGTTGAAACATCTCAGTTGGTATTCTGTCAATTCCTAGAGCTTTTTTTTTATATGCTTTAAGTGAAAGTTTACAGTTCAAGTTAGTTTCTCATAAAAAATTTATACACACATTGTTATGTGACCCTAGTTGCTCTCCCTATAATGTGACAGCACACTCCTTTCCATCCCAGATTTCCAGTGTCCATTCAACCAGCTCCTGTCCCTTTTTGCCTTCTCATCTCACTTCCGGACAGGAGCTGCCCATTTAGTCTCATGTATCTACTTGAGCTAAGAAGCACTCTCTTCACGAGTATCATTTTATGTCTTATAGTCCAGTCTAATCTATGTCTGAAGAGTTGGCTTTGGGAATGGTTTCAGTTCTGAGCTAACGGAGAGTCCATGGGTCATGTCTTCTGGGGTCAGTCAGACCATTAAGTCTGGCCTTTTTACTAGAATTTGAGTTCTGTACCCCACTTTTCGCCGCTACGTCACGGACTGTCTGTTGTGTTCCCTGTCAGGGCGGTCGTTGGTGGTAGCCAGGAGCCATCTAGTTCTTCTAGTCTCAGGCTGATAGAGTCTCTGGTTCGTGTGGCCCTTTCTGTCTCTTGAGCTAATATTTTCCTTGTGTCTTTGGTGGTCTTCATTCTCCTTTGCTCCAGGTGAGTTAGGACCAATTGATGCATCTTAGATGGCTGCTCGCTAGCTTTTAAGACCCCAGACGCCACTCACCAAAGTAGGACGCAGAATATTTTCTTAATAAATTTTGTTACGCCAGTTGACCTAGGTGTTTTCTGAAACCATGGTCCCCAGACCCCTGTCCCTGCTACTCTGTCCCTCAAAGTGTTTGGTTGTATTCAGGAAACTTCTTAGCTTTTGGTTTAGTCCAGTTGTGCTGACTTCCCCTGTATTGTGTGTTGTCCTTCCCTTCACCTAATTCTTGTCTACTATTGAGTTAGTGAATACGCCTCTCCCTCCCCACACTTGTAACCATCAAAGAATGTTTTGTTCTGTGTTTAAACCATTTTTTGAGTTCTTATACTAGCGGTCTCATACAATATTTGTCCTTTTGCATCTGACTAATTTCACTCAGCATAGTGCCTTCCAGATTCATCCATGTTATGTTTCCCAGATTCATTGTTGTTCTTTATTGTTACGTAGCATTCCATTGTGTGAATATACCATAAATTGTTTATCCATTCGTCCGTTGTTGGGCACTTAGGTTGTTTCCATCTTTTTGCTATCGCAAACAGTGCTGCAGTGAACATGGGTGTGCATACATCTATTCGTGTGGCGGCTTTTATTCCTCTAGGTTATATTCCAGGGAGCGGGATTGCACGGTACTTCTATTTCTAGCTTTTTAAGGAAGCGCCAAATCGATTTCCAAAGTGGTTGTACCATTTTACATTCTCACCAGCAGTGTATAAGTGTTCCAGTCTCTCCACAACCTCTCCAGCATTTATTATTTTGTGTTTTTGGGATTAATGCTAGCCTTGTTGGGGTGAGATGGTACCTCACTGTAGTTGTGATTTGCGTTTCTCTAACAGCTAATGATCATGAACATTTCCTCATGTGTCTGTTACTACTTGAATGTCTTCCTTGGTGAAGTATCTGTTAATATGGTTTGGCTATTTTTAATTGGGTTATTTGTCTTTTTTGTTGTTGAAGTCTTGCAGTATCTTGTAGATTTTAGAGATTAGATGCTGATCAGGTTTGTCGTAGGCAAAATTTTTTTCCCAGTCTGTAGGTTGTCTTTTTACTCTTTTGGTGTGAAGTCTTTTGATGAGCATAAGTGTTTGATTTTTAGGAGCTCCCAGTTATCTAGTTTCTCTTCTGGTATTTGTGCATTGTCATTTATGGTTTGTATTCTGTTTATGCCATGTATTAGGGCTCCTAGGGTTGTCCCTATTTTTTCTTCAATGATCTTTATCGCTTTCGATTTTATATTTAGGTCTTTGATCCATTTTGAGTTAGTTTTTGTGCATGGTGTGAGGTATGGGTCTTGTTTCAGTTTTTTGCAGGTGGATATCCAGTTATGCCAGCACTGTTTGTTAAAGAGACTGTCCTTTCTCCCATTGATGGACTTCGGGCGTTTGTCAAATTATCAGCTGCTTATAGGTGGATGAATTTACATCTGGATTCTCAATTCTGTTCCATTGGTCTATATATCTGTTGTTGTACCAGCACCAGGCTTTTTTTTTTTTTTTTTTTTCCTTTAATTTTTTTTTTTATTGTACTTTAGATGAAGGTTTACAGAACAAATAGTTTGTTATTGAACGTTTAGTACACATAATGTTTTATTAACATTGATTAACACCCCCACGACATGACAACACTCTCCCTTCTCGACCTTGGGTTCCCTATTACTAGCTTTCCTGTCCCCTCCTGCCTTCTAGTCCTTGTCCCTGGGCTATTGTGCCATATTAGTCTCGTTTTGTTTTATGGGCCTGTCTAATCTTTGGCTGAAGGGTGAACCTCAGGAGTGACTTCAGTACTGACCTTAAAAGGGTGTCTGAGGACCATACTCTTAGGGTTTCTCCAGTCTCTGTAATGCCAGTAAGTTTGGTCTTTTTTTCTGAGTTAGAATTTTGTTCTACATTTTTCTCAAGCTCTGTCTGAGATCCTCTGTTGTGATCCCTGTCAGAGCAGTCAGTCAGTGGTGGTAGCTAGGCACCATCTAGTTGTAGGACTCAATCTGGTGGAGGCCGTGGTAGCTGTGGTCCGTTAGTCCTTTGGATTAATCTTTCCCTTGTATTTTGTTTTCTTCGTTCTCCCTTGCTCCTGAAGTGGTGAGACCAGTGGAGTATCTTAGATGGCCACTCACAGGCTTTTAAGACCCCAGATGCTACTCACCAAGGTAGAATGTAGAACATTTTCCTTATAAACTGTGTTATGCCAGTTGAGCTAGATGTTCCCCGGGAACATGGTCCCACAGCCCTCAGGCTAGCAATTCAGTCCCTCAGGGAGTTTGGATGTGTCTATGGGGCTTCCATGACCTTGGTAGCAGGCTGTTTTGACTATCGTGTCAGTATAATAGGTTCTAAAATCAGGTAGTGTGAGGCCTCGCACTTTGTTCTTCTTCTTCAGTAATGCCTTACTTATCTGGGGCCTCTTCCCTTTCCATGTAAAGTTGGTGATTTGTTTCTCCATGTCATTAAAAAATACCACTGGAATTTGGATCAGGATTGCATTGTATCTGTGGATCACTTTGGGTAGAATTGACATTTTCACAATGTTGAGTCTTCCTATCCATGAGCAAGGTATGTGTTTCCACTTATGCAGCTCTCTTTTGGTTTCTTGCAGTAGTGTCTTGTAGTTTTCCTTGTGTAGGTCTTTTACGTCTCTGGTTAGATTTATTTCTAAGTATTTTATCTTCTTAGGGGCTATTCTAAATGGTATTGATTTGGTGATTTCCTTTTGAAAGTTCTATTTGTTGGTGTTGAGGAATCCAGCTGATTTTTATATGTTTATCTTGTATCCTGATACTTTGCTGAAATCTTCTGTTAGTTCCAGTAGTTTTCTTGTAGATTCTTTGGGTTTTCTGTGTATAAGATCATATTACCTGCAAATAGAGATACTTTTACTTCTTTCTTACCAATTTGGATGCCCTTCATTTCTTTTTCTAGCTTAATTGCTCTGGCTAGGACCTCCAGCACAGTGTTGGATTAGAGTGGTGGTAAAGGACATCCTTGTCTGGTTCCTGTTCTCAAGGGGAATGCTTTCAGACTCTCCATTTAGGATGATGTTGGCTGTTGGCTTTGTATAAATGCCTTTAATTATGTTGAGGAATTTCTCTTCTATTCCTGTTTTGCTGAGAGTTTTTGTCATGAATGGGTGTTGGGCTTTGTCAATGCCTTTTCTGCATCTATTGATAAGATCCTGTAGTTCTTGTCTTTTGTTTTATTAATGTGATGGATTACATTGATTTTCTAATGTTGGACCATCCCTGCATACCTGGTATGAATCCCGCTTGATCATGGTGAATTATTTTTTTGACATGTTGTTGAATTCTGTTGGCTACAGTTTTGTTGAGGATTTTTGCATCTGTGTTCATGAGGGATATTGGTCCGTAGTTTTCTTTTTTTGTGGTGTCTTTACCTGATTTTGGTATCAGGGTTATGCTGGCCTCATAGAATAAATTTGGGAGTATTTCATCCTTTTCTATCCTCTGAAATACCTTTAGTAGTAGTGGTGGTAACTCTTCTCTTAAAGTTTGGTAGAATTCTCCAGGGCATTTTTTTTGATGGGAGTTTTTTAATTACTTTTTCAATCTCTTCTTTTGTTATGGGTTTATTTAGTTGTTCTACCTCTGTTAGTTTAGGTAGGTAGTGAGTTTCTGTAAATTTGTCCATTTCCTCTAGGTTTTCAAATTTGTTAGAGTACAATTTTTCGTAGTATTCTGTTATGATTCTTTTAATTTCAGTTGGGTCTATTGTGATATCGCCCATCTCATTTCTTATTCAGGTTGTTTGCTTTCTCTCCTGTTTTTCTGTTGTCAGTTTGGGCAGTGGTTTATGGATTTTGTCAGTCTTTTCAGAGAACCAGCTTTTGGTGTTGTTCACTCTTTCAATTGTTTTTCTGTCCACTATTTCATTTAATTCTACTCTAATTTTTATTGTTTGCTTTCTTCTGGCGCCCGAGGGCTTCTTTTGCTGCTCTCTTTCTACTTGTTCCAGTTGTAGGGTTAATGTTTTGATTCTGGCCCTTTCTTCTTTTTGGATGTGTGCATTTGTTGCTATAAATTGACCTCTGAGCACTGCTTTTGCTTTATCTCAGTGGTTCTGGTAGGATGTGTTTTCATTCTCATTAGATTCTGTGAATTTTTTTATTCTATCCTTAATTTCTTCTATAACCCAGTAGTTTTTGAGCAAGGCGTTGTTCAGTTTCCATGTGTTTAATTTTTTTTTCCCTTGCTTTTTCTGTTATTGATTTCTACTTTTATGGCTTTATGGACAGAAAAGATGCTTTGTAATGTTTCGATGCTTTGGATTCTGTTAAGGCTTGCTTAATGGCCTAATACGTGCTCTCTTCTGGAGAATGTTTCATGTGTGTTGGAAAAGAGAGTATACTTGGCTGCTGTCGGTGGAATGTTAAGTATGTGTCTATGAGATCAAGTTGGTTGATTGTGACATTTAGATCTTCCATGTCTTTATTGAGCTTCTTTCTGGGTGTTCTGTCCTTCACTAAAGGTGGTGTGTTGAAGTCTCCTACTATTGTGGAGCTATCTTTCTCTCTTTTCAATGCTGTTAGAGTTTGTTTTATGCATTTTGGAGCCCTTTGGTTGATTTCATAAATATTTATTACTGTTATGTCCTCCTGGTGTACTGATCCTTTAATCATTATATAGTGTCCTTCCTTATCCTTTGTGGTGGATTTTACTTTAAAGTCTATTTTGTCAGAGATTAATATTGCCACTCCTGCTCTTTTTTGAGTGTTGTTTGCTTGATATGTTTTTTCCCATCCTTTGAGTTTTAGTTTGTTTGTATCTTTAAGTCTAAGGTGTGTCTCTTGTAGGCAGCATATAGACGGATCACGTTTTTTATCCAATCTGCCACTCTCTGTCTCTTTATTGGTGCGTTTAGTCCATTTCCACTCAGTGTAATTGTTGGTAGGTATGAGTTTAGTGCTGTCATTTTGATGTCTTTTTTTGTGTGTTATTGACAGTTTCTTTGTTCCACTTAATTTTCTGTGCCGAGTCATTTTTCTTTATGTATTTTCTTTTCAACTTTTTCATTATTGTTGATTTTGTATTTGCTGAGTCTTTATGTTTTTCTTATTTTTATTTTGATGTGTAGGATTGTTAGTTTCCTTTGTGGTTACCTTGATATTTAGCCTTATTTTTCTAAGTTTAAACCACTATTTTATTTCTTTATATCGCCCTGTCTTCTTCTCCATATGAAAGATCTATGACTACATTTCTTAGTCTCTCGTTTTTGTTTTAATGTTGTCATCTTTTACATAATTGATGTCTCTATTTCCCTGTTTTCAGCATTTTAGCTTTGATTTATTTTTGTGACTTCATGTCTGGGTTGATACCTGGTTGCTCTTTCCTGTGTTCTAATCTTGGGTTGTTATCTGATGTTATTGATTTTCTAACCAGAGGGCTCCCTTTAGTATTTCTTGTAATTTTGGTTTGGTTTTTACAAATTCCCTAAACTTCTGTTTATCTAGGAATGCCCTAATTTCACCACCATATTTGAGAGACAGTTTTGCTGGATATATAATTCTTGGTTGGCAATTTTTTTCCTTCAAGGCTTTGTATATGTTATTTCATTGCCTTCTTGCCTGCATGGTTTCTGCTGAGTAGTCTGAGCTTAGTCTTATTGACTCTCCTTTGTAGATGACTTTTTGTTTATCCCTCGCCGCTCTTAAAATTCTCTCTTTATCTTTGGTTTTGGCAAATCTGATTATAATATGTCTTGGTGACTGTCTTTTGGGATCTAGTTTATATAGGGTTCGATGAGCATCTTGGATAGATATCTTCTCATCTTTCATGTTGTCAGGGAAGTTTTCTGCCAACAAATCTTCAACAATTCTCTGTGTATTTTCTGTTATCCCCCCTGTTCTGATACTCCAGTCACTCCTAGGTTATTCCTCTTGATAGAGTCCCACATAATTCTCAGGGTTTCTTCATTTTTTTAAATTCTTTTATCTGATTCTTCCTCAAATAAGTTGGTGTGAAGTGCTTTATCTTCAGTTTCACTAATTCTGGCTTCTGTTGCCTCAATTCTGTTCCTATGACTTTCTATTGAGTTGTCTAATTCTGAAATTTTGTTGTTAATCCTCTGAATTTCTGTTTGCTGTCTCTCTGTGGATTCATGCAGCCTGTTAATTTTGTCATTATGCTCTTTTCTAATCTTCTTAAGTTCTCTATTGCTTTGTCTGTGTGTTCCTTGGCTTGTTCTGCATTTTGTCTGATCTTCCTGATCTCTTGAAGAGTTCTGTATGCTAATCTTTTGTATTCTGCCTACTGTAATTCCAAGAAGTTCTCTTCCTCTGGAAAATTTCTTGATTCTTTCCTATGGGAGCTTGCTGAGGCCATCATGGTCTGCCTCTTTATGTGATTTGATATTGACTGTTGTCTCCAAGCTATGAATAAGTTTTTATATTTATTTATGTTATGTTTTCTTACTGTGTCCTAGCTTCTTGTTTTGTTTTGTTTTGATATGTCCAGATAGGCTTCTCGTGTGAGCTAGTTTGATTTTTGGCACTTTTGAAGCTCTAAAAGTGGTGGTTAGATATGTTACTAGGTATGTGAGCCCAGGAGTCTGTTTACTTTTCTCATGTGGATTCAGCTCAGGTGTCCAGGTAGTCGGTCACCAAGTGTGTGGTACAGGCTCTCACCTACAGTCCTCGACAGGCATGGGTGATTGGTGTAGGCACAGGTATCTGGCTGTAGTAGAGGGTCAAGTGCTGAGCAAGGCAGGGGCTGACGGCTGCCCCTGAGTATCTGGGAGGACAACATGTGCCTATTCCCTATAGCATTTAGGCAGGTAGATTTTGCAACCAGACTGTGGGCACCCAGTAAGGACTGGAAGGCACCACTTATTCTTGGACCCCTGTTACAAGTGGCTAGATGGTGTGGGTAGAGCCACCAGTCCTCAGGCCCCTGATGTGGGTAGGTGAGGACAGAGCAGTGGCAAATGTCACGAACCTCCCACTTCACCATATAGCTGATACGGTTGAAGTTACGCTTCAGGTATATACCCTGTTGTACTGTGGTAATGAGGGCCTACACTGTTGAAATGGGCCCACACAGGTCTATGCAGGGGTGAAAGATTCAAAATCTGTGGATGTCTTATGCCTGTGCTTAGGCACAGGAGCTGTGCCTGCCCTGAGTTCCCAGCTTAGAGGAGCTGGCAGATTATTTTTTCCTGTTTGTTGATTTGTTCCCTCTCCAAGGCAAGGAGGATGGCTCAGGGTGCATGATGGGTCCTGTTTCCAGCCCAGGGAACTCAGCAATTGGCTGAAGCCAGCCTGGGACCTAGTGCAGAGTGGGGAGGGGGATGGTAAATGGGAGAGAGGTTTTTCCCAATGGGGGTGTTTTTTGATGAACGCAGCAGTTCAGACACATGTACTTATCTTTCACTGATTGCGAGCCACTTTTCACTGGTTCTGGAGGCCCAGGTAGACTCTACCACTCGGTCTCTTCTGACATGGAAAACGCCTCCTGAGCGCCACTGCTTGCCTACTGTGCACGCAAGCGATCCGGCCTGAAGGGTGCTGGCAACTCCTCACTGCTTCTGAACCGTCTCTCCCTCCCCCTGTTACTCAGTCTGATTCCTCAAGTTTGCCTTAGATGTTCAGGGCTCCTAGATTGTCATATAGAATCGATTCACTTGTTTCTTCAGGTATTTGTTGTAAGAGGGACCACAGGAAGCATCTGACTATTCTGCCATCTTGCCTCCGCTTCCTCTTCCTCAGTTTTTAAGATAAGTCAAATTATTTCTTTTGCCTGCCTTTTTCTGTTAACACCTTGGGTTTTGCCTCTCATGTCATTTAAATTCAATTCAAAACATCCTTTTAAGCACTTGAAAGATGTCAAATTATTTCATTCCTCTTATACATAAATTCAGCTGATCATGAGTTCTGTGTCCTTACATGTATGTTTTGTATGCTTTTGCGTGTGTATATTTGTGTGTATATGTGTGTAAAACCTCAACATTATTTTTTAAAACCCTAAGTGCTCTGAGTCAGAATTGACTTGACAGCAGTGGGGTTTCTTTTTAAGCACTCAGCTGCTAACTGAATGGTTGGTGGTTTAAACCCACCCAGCAGCTCCACTGGAGAAAGACCTGGTAATCTGCTTCTGTAAAGATTACAGCCTAGAAAACCCTATGGGGCAGTTCTGCTCTGTCACATGGGGTCGCAGTGTTTCAAAAATCAGCTAAACAGCACCTAACAACAACATACATATATATGTGCAGAAGAAAATGAGGCAGGGAATACACTAAAATGTTAATAGTAATGGGATTTCAGGTTAACTTGTTTGCTTTTTTTACTTTTATGCTTTTTTAAAAATATTTTTGTATGAACAGGTGTTGGTGAAATCAAAGGGGAGAACTGTGTTTTTAAAAAAATCTTCAATATTAAAAGGATATGGCAGCTCCATATGAGCTGATATAAAATTATCTCAAAAAATATTATGTGTAAGAAAACAAGATGCAAAATTGTGTATATAGTATGTTGCCATTTATTGTTTTTAAGTATATACATGTATATTTAATATTACACATACACATATGTATATATATAGAATATCACTCAAAAGATATGTAAGACACTAGTAACAGTGTTTGCCTCCAGGAAGGAGAACTGACAGAGGGCGGAACTGGGTGGTTGTGAGACAAGGATGAGAGAAAATTTATGTGTTAATATATTGCCTTTGGTACCTTTTGAATATTCTGTCATGTGTATCAGTTAGGGTTTGATCAGAACTGCTGCTAGTGATACAGATTAAGGGATTTATTTTAGATGTTAGAACTCACACATTTGTAGGAGCTAGTAGAGCAGTCTTTGCATGCTGTTCCCTCAGCCTCTAGTGTTGAACCTAAAACCACAGTAAGTCAAACAGGCGGGCAGTTGGAAAGGAAGCTGGATACGGATAAGAGCCAGCACAAACATGGACCCATGAAGACATCTGAAATACGTGAGGGCAAACTGGAACCCATATCTGTCACTTACCTCCTCCAGCTTCAATGCTGTGGATAACTTTTGCAGGAGAAGCTGGCACTCTTCACCACGGAACTGTACCTGTACTTGGCCCAGGACTCAGAGAAGCTGGAAGAGCTGCTCCTTCAGTTGCTCCTCCATGCTAACTAGACGAAGAAGCAGATCAGTAATAGTATACACATGCTAGCACGGTTCCTGGTTCCTTATACTGACCTTCAGAGTGTAAGAAGTATGACTGCTATATCACTTCCATCTGCCAAATTCTTTTCTGGTCAGTGCTAATTAGGACCCAAAAAGAGAAGGGAATTTAGGGAAGCATAGATACAGCTTGGATAAATCGACATAATACAATGCCCCCATGGACCACCCCTTATTAATTTAGCATCCATGCACGCCTTTCAAATAAAGACATTAGCAAAATTTTGCTTCTACCTAACATGCATCTTTAAGTTACTTTATCTGTCTTTGAGTGATGTTCATTCCTTTTGTAGCTAAGCCACACATTCCCTTTGATACCCTGTAACTTAAATACTGAGTTATACAGTTAACTACTACTAGCATATCTTATGTTAAATGGTAGAGAAATGGGTAAGAGGAAGAAAAACATGGTTTAATATTTATACAAATAATTTCATAGAATGGATCATCTTGACCACCTGATTTTTAAGATCCTTCTGTGCTAAGATTACTCTTTGGTAAGCATTCATATAAGACATAAATATCTTCACACTCTGTGCTCATTCAGAGAGGTCTTTCCACATACCTCTTCACCAGATCTCTTTGTTACAATTTTCCAGCCAAGTCCATGACATCCAGAAAACTATTAGCCTCTAACCATAAGTCAACATAGATCTGTATCTCTGAGCATCTTTCTTTCGAGGTAAAATGAACAATCAGGTACACTGCTCAGTTCTGCCCACTGGAAGGATTTTCCTTTACCACTGTCCTTTAGGAACACCCCAGAGTGAGGCTTTAGTGCTACAGGTACTGTTTTTAAACCTAATCATAACCCAGAACCAATCTAGCAAATCCATCATTAAGATTCCATTCTTCTAGGACTACTTCTGGTAGCAATTTTTATAGTGATCAGATAAGCAGAACTGCTACCAAGTGGTATAGAATAAGGAATTTATTATGCAGTTGTGGGAGCTAGTAGAGCAGTGTATACATACTGTATCATCTGTTTGTAGTGTTGAGGTTGAAATTGATATCAATAAGCCAGACCAGTAGTGTGAAAGGAAAGCTGGATATGGACAAGAGCAAGGAACCTGTAAGGACAAACTGAGACCCATGAGGACAACTAAAACCTTCAGGGACAAACTGGAACCCACATTTGTGTCTCACCACCTGCAGCCTCATTGTTGTGAGTGACCTGCAAGAGAAACTGGCATCCTTTACCATGGAGCTGCACCAGTGCTTGGCTCAGGACTTGAGAAGCTGAAGGAGAATATCTGGCAAGATCTGGAGGAACTGCAGGTCTGGGTACTGTCCCATGCCTACTAGATGGGCCAGCTTATCAGTGACATCATACACCCATTGCCACAATACCTGACAACATTCATCAATCTTCAGAGTGTAAAAAATGTGGCTGAGCCTTCACTTCTGCCTTCTAAATCTCACATAAAATATCTCTTTTAACCAGCACTAATTCAGAACCATTCAGGGAGGGGAATTCTACATAACCTAATTCCAGCTTACAAAGTTGATACACATAAAACTAGCGTATGATATATATGTATTTCCTTAGTAACTTTCAGTGGTTTTCCATCACCTAAGAGACAAAGTCCAAACTCCTTAGCATGGCATGTAAGTGCCACAGAAGGTGCTCCATGATCTAACTTCCTGACTACCTCTCTATCACTGCCTTTGGTTTCACACTTAAATAACCTATGGGTCAAAAAAGAAATCACAAGAGAAAGTGGAAAGCATTTTGAAATTAAGAACAAACGCAATGTATCGTAATTTATGAGAGCAGTTAAAGCAGTGCTTAGAGTATAATTTATGGCTTATATTAGAAAAGAAGAAAGATCTCAAGTCAATAACCTAAGCTTCCACCTTAAGATATTAGGGAAAGAAGAGCAAATTAAACCCAAAAGCAATGGAAGGAAGGAAATAATAAAGGTTAGAGTGGAGATCAGTGAAATGGAAAACAAAAACAATAAACCAATGAAATAAAAGTTTGGTTCTTTGAAAAATTAACAAAATTGATAACCCTTTAGCTAGACTGACCAAGGTAAAAAGAGAGAAGACACAAATTACCAAATGAAATCAGCAATTTCAATCAGGAACAAAAGAGGGACTATCACTACGGATACTAAAGCCATTAAAAAGTTAATAAGGGAATATTATGAACAAGCTTATGCCAACAAATTAGGCAACTTGGATGAAATGGACAAATTCCTAAAAGACCCAAGTTAAAAAAAAATGACTCAAGAAGAAATAGAAAATCTGAATAGATCTACAACAAATAAACAAATAAAATTAGTAATTAAAAAATCTTCCAACAGAGAAAAGCCCAAGCCCAGGTGGCTTCTGTAGTGAATTCTATCGAACATTTGGGGAAGACAGGCCTGGAGAACTGCTTTCATAAAGATTAGAGCTAAGAAAACCCTATGGTACAGTTCTACTGTGCAACGCATGGGGTTGCCATGAGTAGGGGGCCAACTCAAAGGTGGCTAATAACAACAACATCAAACATTTAAAGAAGAAATAATGCCAGTCCTTCACAAACTCTTCCAGAAGATGGAGGAGGAATACTTTCCAGCTTACTTTATGAAGCCAATAAAACTGCTGTCAAAGCTAGACAAAAAAACTGCAGACAAACGTCGCTCATGAACATAGATGCAAAAATCCTGAACAAAATATTAGCAAACTAAATCCAGCAACTTGAGAAGTCCTGGTGGCACAGTGGTTAAGCACTCAGCTACTGACTGAAAGGTTGGCAATTTGAACCCACCAGTGGCTCTACAGGAGAAAAGACCTGATGATCCGCTTCCGTAAAGATTACAGCCTAGGAAACCCTAAGAGGCAATTTTACTCTGTCATATAGGGTCACTATGAGTCAGAATCGACTCGATGGCACACAACAACAAATCCAGCAACATATAAAAAGAATTATACACCATGATTAAGTAGGTCATCTGTCTTTCTCTAAGGATCGGTGGTTTGATAGGGGAATAAGAAACAGGAGCTTTTATGGATTTTTTTTTTTTTTTTTTTTAATGAAATAGCCAATTGCAATGTGAAACCTTGATTGAATCGTGATTCAGACAAACCAACTGTAAAAAGGCAAATCTGTGTATGGATTGGATATTAGATACGACATTATGAAATTGTCGATAATTTTATTAGATGTGGTAATGTCATAGCAGTTATATTTTAAAGTTCTATATCTTTTAGAAATGCATACTACATATACTGAAGTATTTACAGGTGAAATCACATTATGTCTGGAATTTGCCTTAAAATATTACAGAAAAAATTGCAAAATGTTGTTAATTGTTGTAGCTCATTGATGGGCACATGGGAATTTATTACTTTTTTATTTGCTTTTATGTATATTTGAAATTTCCCATACTAAAAAGTTTTGTGTGTATATGTATGTAGAAACAGAGAGAAGGAGAGGAAAAAGAGAGATTGAGAGATTGACTGACTGACTCTAGCACCTTTTCTAACCTGTTAACTCATAGTCCAGGGGTAGAGCTCAGAAACCTGCATTTGTATTAAAAAAAAAAAAAAAAAAACTACCCATGAAACTTCTGATGCACAACAAAGGGTGAAACTTTGCTGTCTTGCCCTTCTTTGTACTTCCTTTTGGTTCTTTAGTTTCCACCTTCTTTCTTCTAATTTGTGTTTTCCCAGTTTAGGTCGAAGACAATTCTCAGCACTGCTTACTTTTGTCCCAGGGTTTCTAGGAAGATTTTAAGTGCTTGGCTTCCAGCCCTCCCCCCCGACCCCCCCCCCCCCAAGAACCCATTGCCATCAAGTCAATTCTGACTCATAGCAACCCGATAGGAAAGAGCAGAACTGCCCCATAGGGTTGGTTTCCAAGGCTGTGAATCTTTATGGAAGCAGACAGCCATATCTTCCCACAGAGCGGCTGGTAGGTTCGAACCACTGACCTTTTGGTTAGCAGCCAAGTGCTTAACGACTGCACCACCAGGGCTACTTTTGGCTCCCATACTGCATAAGAAATCTGGTTATATTTGTTTTACAGTGTGACCCGAGTGCCTCCTGATGCATTACAGCTGCCCCATTGTTCTATAGGAAGCTGACTGGTTTGCCATACAGGAATAAGTGCCAAACACTCTGGAATCGTTCAGAAAGTAGATGGGGCGAGAAAAGGAGAACTGGTAATTCCCGATCGTACTCTGGCTCACAATCCAGTGCTATTTACAGTTTACAGGCCCAGGGGGTGGGATACTGTTCTGGGCTTGGTAACTCAAAGGAATAAAACTACCTGCTGCCAAACAATAGAGACAGTGAAAAGGTTAGTGTGATTACCAGTAGGTCAGAGGAAAGCAGGGGGGTGAAGCGCGGGATAAATAGGTAGTAGAGCACTGGGCATTTTTAAGGCAGTGAAACTATTCTGTATGATATTGTAATGGTTGACATACGGCATTAAGCATTTGTCAAAACCCGTTGGACTGTACAACACAAAGAATGGACCCTAAACTATAAACTTTAGTTAATAATAATGTATCAATATTGGTTCATCAGTTATAACAAATGTACCACAAGAATGCAAGATGTTAATAGGAGAACCCATGGGGCAGGGAATGAGAACTCTGTACTTCCTGCACTATTTTTCTGTAAACCTAAAACTACTCTAAAAAATAAAATCTGTTTAAAAAAAAACTACCGTCTGCAGACCAGGAAGGCTAGTCAGCCATCCAGGGAGTCTTAAAAAATAAAATAAAATCAGAGTGGGCTGTCCCTTGTGTTTTGCTCTCAGTCATTGGAGGAAGAGTTGTTCCCGGTCTCTCTAACTAGCCACAGGCTTCACCGTGTTGTCATTAGGGTATGCCGAGTCAGCTCTGACTCATAGCGACCTTAGGTACAATAGAACTCTCAGCTTTTAACCTTACTCTGCTTTTTCCTGAGCACTGAAAGGAATGATTTTACTTTACAGTGGTGCTTCCCCACTTACTTGGGATTTGGTGGAGGAGACGTGAGCAAGAAATTTTCTTTTTGAGGAGCTTTGAAAGGAAATTCCTTCCCTTAGTAGACTATAAGCTCTGTTGTGTCAGAGACCAGGTCTGTCTTACTCATCTCTTTATCCAGCACAATGCATATCGCCTTAATAGGCCTGCAGTAAATGCATAATGCATGCTTGCTGTGGTAGATCTCTAAGTATTGACTTCCAACAATCATTTTTCAGAAGGATTGTCTCTTCCTCATTAGACTGCATTATGTACATTTGGAAAAAAAACAAACAAGGATAAAAACAAAAAAACCAAACTAAACTGAACCACTGAGTTATACATAATCTATACCATCTTTTCCAATAGTGTTCCAGGAGCCATCTATTTTAGTATGATTTAAAATGAGTGAAGAAGGAAGGATTCCAAGAGGAGGCAGACTCTAGCTGATCTTGGAAAAGAATACCCAGGGTATGGGGAGGTCCCATCTAGAGACCAAAGAACTAAAGACCAAAATGAAGGTGGAAGAAAGTGAGAAATATGATAGTTAACTCTCTAAAGCAGAGTGGGGCCCAGTGGGGCCCCTGCGCTTACCTCACTTCACCCATAGTCAGACTGCATGGGTGTTAGAAGTTGAAGGATCCTTGGCAGTCAAATAGATATTTCAGAAAGGAGATGGATTAAAGAATTTGAGGAGAGCATTGGATAAGGTGAAAGTGGTAATAGGAATGGTGCTGTTTGATTCTGAACTCACAGAGGGAAATGAGGCTGTAGGGTTAATGCCTGAAGGTAAGTATGGCTCCACCAGAGCTCAGAATGAAGTCTTCAGTGTAACTCTGGGAATGCAATATGCAGACATGGGTGCTCTCATGCAGTTAGTTGTGAGGACCGTCAAAGCCAGAACTGTGTCTGGCACATTGAGAACAGGTATAGACATTCCATTATGCAGACAGGCTAAGTACTTCCATGAAGATATTTTGAAAGCCAATTGACATTTGTGGTTAAACAGTAAATGCTTATCCTTGGATCTTTCCCAATAGCTACTTCATGTATATAGTCCTTATTTATTCTAAAATAGTACTGTTTTAATAAGAAATAATTATCAATAATTGTTATAATTATTTGACCTATTGGTTTTCTTCCTTGCTTTAAAAACAGGTATTCCCATTTTTAAGATTTAAAAAAAAAAAAAAGCTTTATCTCCATTAAAATTTTAAACATAACAAATTCTAAAATCTACAGCTTACTCTTTTAAAAATACATCTGTAAAAGCAACCCAAAGATATTGTTTATATTCCTGATGACTTATATTGTCGTAGTTTCCTAGACTTTAATATCTTTGTCCATCACCCGTTCTACTTTGCTGAGGTCTTTCTCTTCTTCTCTACCCTCTTTTTCTTTTTTTGTAGTAGACCTTTTAAAAGGCCTTTTAAAATTCTTTTTATGTTAGGGAAAGAGAAGAAAAAACCTGTGGAGGCTTTTCAAAGATTTTACAGACTTTGAAGGTTAAAATTTTTTATACCATCTCTCTGAGATTTTATTTTTATTTTATCATTAAAAGTATTCGCACAGGTTTTTCATATATACTGTTTCTTATTGCAGTGGATTATTTCTGTGGTTGGCAAATTATTTTTTAATTATTTTAAAAAATACAAAATTATAACTGTTTCTAAATGCCTTATTTCCATTTACTAATTTCTTACTTTTTTTAAATATACAAACCCAAAATATCATCCTGGCCCAGAGCAGTAAGCCAGTTACCTAGTTTCACCCATGCCTATTTGGGATTTTCTTGGTTTTGTTTGTTTTGTTTTACAGTGTCAATCTTTATTTATAGTATCATTCGTGAAATAAAGGAATCACCCTTTCTTGACTTAAATGTCATTAGTCATCAGGTCCCAAGATTTATCTTCATTACAAATTTAATCTAAAAGAAAAAAAAAATTCTTTAAATCACCTATCTCTGTACCTTTGTTGTATTCCAGACTGAGATGTAGCCAGTTAAGTCTCTAGCCTTGAGTATACCAGTTAAAGTTGTGAAATATTTTTTCTTAAAAATGGAAAATTTTCTTGTTTTACCTACTTCATGGGATGAGAGTAGAAAGCTGAAAAAGTATTTAATAAACTATAAAATGCTATATGAATGTTAGTGCTATATATGCTAGGGATTGACAACTGTTTAGAAGGTGATTATTCAAGCTTTTAAGTTATTCCTATCCTGGCTGCACAGTATAAGTTGACCTCAGCTATAAAAGTAGGAGTAATATATCTACCTTATAAGGTAGTTGTGAGGATTAAATAGTATAGATAGTGTGTTGAATGATTTAAAAGAATTTGTAAAGCAAGGGACTCAGCAGGAGAGTGCAACTTTCCAAATTAGCTAGATCAAGGGAGAGAATTATAAGGGTGTAGTTTTCACATGAAACCTTGGCACCACTCACATTGTTAAAATCTATTTCCTGAGGTATTTTTTAGAAGTCAAGAATCTCAAAGTTAGATTTGGGAGGTACTGTCTTCTGGGGTATCTAGAGCCCGTGAAAATAATTTTTCTTAAAACTGTAATCTAGTCCAAGCAAAGCAATACAAACTAGAGGAAAGATGACAAGACAGCTATGATTGGAATCTTTGCTTTTCCACCCTACTGCACCCCTCCTTTCCCCTACCTGTTTGTTTTTATTAGATAAAATGACTTTGAGCATTACTAGCATGGTGTTTTTTACAGCTGAAACCAAAGATGACAAGCTAAAAGAGACAGCAATTAGGCAAATGTTTTGATCTAAGGATGATAATTTATTAATTTATTTGGTTAGTCAAGAAGTATTTATTAAATGTTGGTTCTCTGAGTACTAGCAACACCCACCACAGAATCTCTGCCCTCTAGGAACATGCAGTCTATCGATATCATATAGTTTGATAAGTCATCTGACAGAAGTAGATACCAAGTGTTGTGGGAGCACAGACTTCGGTTAGTGAAGGTTTCCTAGAGGAGGTATACCTGGCGTAAGCTCTGATGGATAAATGAGAGTAGGGAGTTAGGAGTATTCTAAGAAGATGGAGTAATACAGATCAAAGCCTGGAGGTAAAAGAAGCATGGCTGAAGTGTGGCCTACAGGAAGTGGGACAGTTGGGGTTCGAACTGGGAAAACGTTAGTTGAGTATTACCCCAAGACTTGTGGGTAAGAGTTTGTGATGGATAAGAAGAAGGTAGATTGTCAGCGATTTGATGGTTCGCTGATTTTGGTTTAATCTCTTTGGATGCCTAAAGGACTCATAGAGTGTGAGAGAGAGTTTCTAGAGAAGAAGACCTTTTATGTGGTAGGATCAAAGCTGATGTTCAACATCCTAGTCCTCCCAGGGTGGGCTGTAGGCAGCGTGGCCCTTACCCATATAAATTTCCTATTACCTAGTACCTGATAATAGGATAGAACTCATGTTACTTGACTGTAAGCCCTTCTTTCTTACTCTCTCTTTCAGGCACCCTAGGATACGTTTCCACACGGGCCTTGTGGACGCCCACCTCTACTGCTTGAAAAAATACGTCGTGGATTTCCTAATGGAAAATAAGTAAGAAAGTGGGAGGTAGAGCCAAACTGGCAGTGCATAACAAGCTACCTTGTGACTTAGTAGTTTTAAACCTTTGTAATATTAGATATTCAGTCTATGTAAATAGCACAGTTGATGCTCACTTTTGTTTTAGAAACGAAATCATGTTATCAGCATATTGTTCTTTTGTCTGTACCATAAAGTCTCTTGCTTGAATTTTTGGGGCCTGCAATAATAAGCTAAGCAAAATATTTTTGTAAAACTAATAGTAACCCATGATGCCTCTTTCTGCGTAGTTCCAGGCTCTTTTTACCTCCCCCTGCGAAGGTGAGCTCCTCAGCTCTTGTTCTTTTGCCTCCAAACAGATGTCCTCCCCCTAGGCAATTATCCTATAGATGGGCCCTCACAGCAAAGGGCCAGAGACTTGCTCCAGAGGAGGAAGTAAAGGGAGCAAATCTCCTCCAATTCTGAAAAAGAAGCCCAGTCCACTGAGTAAACTTTCATGAATGCAGAAAGACAAAGCTTGGTACTTTTTCTGATTTTGTGGAATTGTGGGCCTTAAGTACTTCTTAGAGACTGCGTCTGGTAGATCACAGGACTTAGGATGCCAGAAGGAAAACCTCCTTCTGCAGCTGGTCTCAAGGATTTTTAATAGGAGATGTAACCGGAGGCCTCAGGGGAACAGGTAGGAAGACATTTGATAATTGCATGGGTAAGAGAGGAGTATCTTGTCTCCCTTGATAACTGCTGGATAAGTTCCTGCCTTGAATAGTACTGGTGGATGGGAAAGCAGGTGGGCTGGGTACCACAACAGCAAACTCCCTCAGACCAGCTGGGGAAGGGAGCCTGAGGACCTGAGTTTAAATGCTAGCTCTGCCCTTGGCTGATGGACTTAAAATATATACAGGAATGTTAGGGAAAAGGAGGAGTGTTCCTCTGTGCCAAGTATGATATTTCTTGCAGATCTAACCCCCATGACATGCTAAGCCCCAGTGGGGAAGGTCCATGTACAGCTAATTATAAGTGAAGCATTTGGATTCCCAGAAAGCTTTCCCAAATATTGTTTATTTATTTTCCCTCCCCAAGGCACTCTTGCCCTGCTCCTCTCTGACTAGTTACTGTTTTTTTTTTCATTCAATCAATAAATATTTATTAAGCATGTATAATAAGCCAAGCACTGTGCTAAATCAACATTGGAATCGACAATGAATAAGCAGACATGGGCCCAGCCTAAGCTCCACAGTGGATCGTGGAAATGTTGCTTTTTAGATAGTAGGGAGACTTACTGCTAAGATTTAGAGAATAATCCAAGACCTGCTTTTCAGTTGCCAGGCTAGGCCATACACATTCCAAAAATGAAGTTAACTTTTGGCCATTGAAGGGTTTATTTTTACTCCCAAATGAAAATGAAGCCATATGAAATAGACCCTGATCTTGATATGATAGGAAGGAATGCAACAGTGGTAGAGAGATCGTGACTATTTTTTAACTACTTACTATGGAAATTTTCAAAATTTTGGAAAATACCGAAGTAGAGAAAATAAAAATAATAAACTCCCGTGTATCTGTCACACAGTTTCAACACTTATCAACTCATGACCAATCTTGTTGTATATATACCACCACCCATCTCTCTACTGTCACCACTTGATTATTTTAAAGCAAGTCATTATGATATAATTTCATCTGTAAATATTTCAGTATGTATCTCTAAAAGATAAAGAGTTTTTTTGCTTTGTATTGTTTTCTTAAACAAAACCTCAGTACAGTTATCAGACCTAAAAAACAAAACAAAAAAAAACAGTGCTTTCTTAAGACCATCAAATGGGCTTGTGACTTTTGGTGTTTGGATATGCAGGCAGTTTTGCACCAAAACTAGCCTCAGCCTGGCTTCTACAGCTCTTTTGTAGTTAATTTTGCCACCACCATCTAGATCCCACACCTAGCAAGTACAGTGCAGTGGTATGTGCCATGAGGGTAAGCCTGAAGTTGGTGAGATACACCTGTGATTCCTGGCCAGCAGCTCTGCCAAGTGGTACTTTCCCACAGTCTGCTGCAATAGAGAATGACACAGAGTCATCAGCTTAGTCTGCCTTCCCATCTCAAGATCTTTAAAGGGACCCTATCTCTTTCCTCCCCCATGCCCTGTTCACCTCTCAGAGTTCTTGAAATTAAAGGACATATATTAAAAATTGGTAAATTCTAATATATCGTCCTCAAGGCATGTTGTTCCTCCCTCTTTTACAATCCAAGCCTCAGGAAGCTGGTCTGTTCGGAGGTCTAGAAGCCCAGGTATCAGCCCAGCTCTTTACTTTCTCCTGGGCTGGTATTGGCTCTATAAGGGACGCAAGCGATATGCCAGCTCGCTAAACTAAAGCCCTGGAAAACAGGCAATTTATACCACTGTTAGTCCTGATTTCCTTTTAGCATAGAAACCCAAAAAAAGTTGCCTTTCTTTCCCTTTCTTTAAAAAAAAAAAAAAAAAGTTACCATTGAGTCGATTCTGACTCATGGCAACCCCATGTGTATCAGAGTAGAACTGTACTCCCTAGGGTTCTCAGTGGCTGATTAGATCACCAGGCCTTTCTTGCAAGGCACCTTTTGGTTAGCAGTGAGCACATTAACTATTTGCATCACCAAAAAGAACGGAGTTGCCATCGAGTTGATTCCAACTCATGGCAACCTGTGTGTTTCAGAGTAGAACTGTGCTCCATAGGGTTTTCAATGGCTGTGATCTCTCAGAAGTATATTGCCAGGCCTTTCTTCTGAGGTGCCTCTGGAAAAATTTGAACCGCCAACCTTTTGGTTAGTACACAAGCACTTAATTATTTGCACCACCCAGGGACTCTTTAAAAAGACTTAGAGGAGATTAATCTTCCTAAAATTTTAGAAAGAATTGAAGCTGAGTATTTCCTTCTTGTCCAGAAGAATCCAAGGTTACAGTCAACTTCTTCTAGTGTTAGAACCTGATCCTGCTATTCAGGATGTATAGTATTGGGGTTTGGCCTTAGAGCAGGGAGAGAGAAAGGGAGAAGAAAATTACCTCTAATTTAGTACTAACCATGTGTAGGATCACTATGAGTTGGAATCGACTCGACGGCGATAGGTTTGGTTTTTTCTTTTTTTTATGTGCCAGGTACTATTCTGTGTGATTTTCACACATTAGTTCATTCATTCCTTAAAATAGTTATCCATGTAGGTATTATCCTCATACTACAAATGAGGAAAATGAGACTCAAAATCATTTTCTCAAGGTCAGGTAGTCAGAGCCCCTGCTAAAATCAGTTACTGTTTGTTATGGATTGACTTCTGTCCCCCAAAAATGTGTGTCAACTTGTCTAGGCTGTGATACCCAGTACTGTGTGATTGTCCACCATTTTGTGATCTGATGTGATTTTCCTGTGTGTTGTAAATCCTAACCACTATGATATTAATGAGACAGGATTAGAGGCAGTTATGTTAATGAGGCAGGACTCAATCTACAGGATTAGGTTGTATCTTGAGTCAGTCTGTTTTGTGATAGAAGGAATTGCGCAGAGAGAAGAGGCACCTCCTACCACCAAGAAATAAGAGCTGGGGGCAGAGCACGTCCTTTGGACCCAGGCTCCCTGCGCTGAGAAACTCCTAGACCTAGGGGAAGACTGATGACAAGGACCATCCCCCATAGCCTACAGAGAGAAAAAGACTTCCTCTGGAGCTGGCACCCTGAATTTGAACTTTTAGCCTCCTAGACTGTGAGAGAATAAATTTCTGTTTGTTAAAGCCATCCACTTGTGGTATTTCTGTTATAACAGTACTAGATAACTAAGACACCGTTGATGAAATGGTTGCTGGCAACATCCACCACAGATATCAGAGATCTCTCTATTACAGATATACATACATAAACACACACACATGCACACACCTCTGGGAGGATAGGAGCAGTCACAACTTCTTGGCCTCAGCTACTTAGGGATACAGAGGATTGAGGCTGGTCCCCACAAAGTGAAGCTGGGAGTTGGGATAGGCAGCCATCCTGCAAGGTCAGAATTAGGATAATAATTAAAGCCACATGCTAGATGAGGTCAGAGACTAGCTAGAAAGCCATGAGAAGGCATAGAAAAGCAGAGTGAAGATAAGAAGCAGAGATTAGGGACCATGTAGTGTCATAAGAGATAGGCAATAGTCTTGATTCCTTACTGTTCTGTTCAAGCATCCATGTGACTTGGCTGTACTTGGTTTTCCTGTCCTTAGATGTCCTAAAGAGTGCATGATATGTCCTTTACTCAAATAACAGAACAAAATTAAGCCAAGAGCACACAGCCGACATGCCTTCTCACTGGGGCTGTGATGTGGTGACTGAACACTGACATCTGAAGATGCAGGTGCTGTGAAGATTAATTCAGGGATAGTCCCCTTTGAACTTCTTGTTACATTCATTTTGATCTCTAGAACTTCTGCAGGAGAACTTCTGGAAATCACTAGCTACTGGGGAAGGAATGAAGGTCTAGCAGCCCATTGTACTGACTTACAAATACAGATGAGTCCCCCAGTTGAGAACTAGCTTGAAGGAGGCATGGGCCACACTAGGGCAGGAAAGAGAACTTTTTTAAAAAGGATTTACAAACTGGCATAATATTTATAATTAAAGCACTCCAATGAAGGAGCATCATAGAACCAGAAAAGAAGAAGAGAAGTATTTAGTTTGGTAAGGATTTAAAAATAATCTCTTTATAAGTGTAATGCCTAATTGGTGTCCTTTCCGTCTTTCTTCCTTTCCTGGAAAATTCCTAAATAGCCATTAAAACTTGCCCAGGTGTTACCCCTTGTAGGAAGCTTTCTGTAAGTTTTTTTTCTCTTCACCTCCACTTAGATTAGGTACACTTGCTCTGTGCTGCCATAATACTCTGTATGTACTTATCTTCATCAGGCATAATTAATTAATCATTCCCTTTTCTGATCTTGATTAATCTTCAATTATTACATGTATCCTATTAAATTGTATTTACATGCCTGTCTTTTTTGCTTTTTTGAACTTCTTGAGGACAGAAACTACCTCTGATTCATCTGGTGAGACTCAGTAGATGCTCAGTGAATATAAAGGCACACAAACTGTCAACTTCATGAGGGCGAAGATTTCCTTGTTTTGTTTCACTGTTATATCCTCACTGTTTAGAACAATGCCTGACACAGTTGAGGTGCTCAGTAAGTAAATGTGAGTGAATAAAATGTTTATTGAATTGACCTAAGCCTAAGCCTTCTCTCCAGCCAGGAAGATCTGGACATGTTTTTCTTTCTGAACCATATGCATCAACGTTGAAATATTATTCTTATAGAAGGCTTCGTTATTTTGCCAAGAAGGAAAAGGAGATATCACAGAATACAGTATACCAAATACCTAGCTTTTAAATCAGTACCTTTTAATCTAAGATAATTTCCTGTTTACTATTCTAGATTATATGTATTTTCTTTGAAGGTACAGAAAGGAAAAAAAAAGCCTGAGAACAAAGAATAAGGATAGCTCAGCAATCACCTTTTCTTCACAGTTAGAGCTCTGCTGAGAGAAGAAGCAAGGAAACCCAAGTCTGCAAAACAAGGAAAGCTGCTCTGTAGACTTGAGTTCCAGGTCCTATAAAAGTAGATTTTTCTGTTCTACCTCCTTCCTAACTAATATTTTAAAGGGCTGAGTTGAGGTGAAAGACATTTGTTGTTGTTCTTGTTGTGTGCTATGGAGTCAATTCCGACTGATAACGACCCTATAGGACAGAGTAGAACTGCCCCATAGGGTTTCCTAGGCTGTAATCTTTACAGGAGCATATCATCAGGTCTTTTCTCCCGAAGAGCCACTGGTGGGTTCGAACTGCCAACCTTTCAGTTAGCAGCCAAGTGTTTAACCATTGTGCAACCAGGGCACCTTGGAAGACATTTAGAGGGTTTTAACTGTCTTTCGATTTGCTTACAAAGATAGAAAAGCCAGAATGCAAAAGTAGCCAAAACTCTCCCTTTGCCACGGATATCACTTTTAGGCCTCCCCTGAAAGCTTGTGGCCACAAGGAGGGTCTGATCGCCAATCCAGGCAAAATGCTTACAATGTCAGATTTAAACAGAACTAATAATCGTGTTTTTTTCAAATGTTGGATCTTTAATGCTAACAATATTAATAATAGACAAACCTGTTTAGAATTCATTACATTTCCAGATCAGGAAAACTTTACTTTCTATAGCCAAGAAATCAGCTGAAGAAATTATTGCAAGCTGTCTGGCCTTGAGGGATAACATTTAATCCTTTATTCATTCGTTTTATCAAATAAATATTTATTTAGCACTGACTAAATAATAAATGAATGTTTATTGGGAGACAGGTAGTAAGCAGAAAATTATAAATCCTGTGTAAAGTGCTGTGGTTGAAGTAAGCACAGGATACTAATAAATATGGCATAGTGGAAAGGCAGATGTGGAGTACATTTCAGTTCTACCATTTATAAAAGCTATAGAACCTTAGGCAAAATAATTAACCTCTCTAAACGTTGATTTCCTCACTTATTAATTAAGGACAGTAATACCTACCATGAGGAGGACTGCTATAAGAATTTGAGATAATGTATATTAATTTCCTAGCGTAGTACCTCACACATGATATGGATTCTAAAACAGTACATATAGTTGACCTTACTATGAGAGCTTAGAAACCTACCAGTGTCATGAAAGGCTTCCCAGAAGAAATTATATTTGAGAGAGTTCTTATGACTTGATGAATTTTCACAAAGTGAACACACTTTTGTAACTAGAAGAAGTAGACGCACCACAGCCTCCACCAGACTGAGTCCAACACAACTAGATGGTGCCTGGCTACCACTACTGACTGCTCCGACAGGGATCACAATAGAGGGTCCTGGCCAGAGCTGGAGAAAAATGTAGAACAAAATTCTAACTAAGAAAAAAAGACCAGACTTACTCATCTGACATAGACTAGAGAAACCCTGAGAATATGGCTACTGGACAGCCTTATAGCTCAGTGATGAAAGGTTCTCCTGAGGTTCACCCTTCAGCCAAAGATTAGACAGGTCCATAAAACAAAACGAGGCTAAATGGGCACACCAACCCCAGGGGCAAGGACAAGAAGGCAAGAGGGGACAGGAAAGATGGTAAAGGGGAACCCAAGGTCGAGAAGGGGAGAGTGTTGACATGTTGTGGAGTTGACAACCAATGTCACAAAACAATATGTGTATTAATTATTTAATGAGAAACTAGTTTGCTCTGTAAACCTTCATCTAAAGTACAGTTAAAAAAAAAAAAAAAAGTAGAACGCTACCAAAATTCCAGAAGCTTCCCTCATGCTGCCTCCTAGTCACTAACCAGCCCCCAACATACATACAAAGGTACACCTATCCTGAGCATTAAATAAGTTTAAGGAGACAGGATCAGATTTGTACTTGAGAAACATCACTGTGTCTACAAAGTAGAGGATGGATTGAAGGAAGAAGAGACATGATCAAATTATACTTTAGAAATTATATTTTAAAAGTTTGGAGGGAGAGAGACCTGTAGGAATCCAGGCAAATGATAATGATGGCCTGGACTAGGTGATAGCAGTGGCAATGGAGAAGACTTGATTGTTTTGAGATATTTAGGAAATAGAATTAGCAGTGTTTGGTGAGTATTGCATGTGAGAGATGGAGGAAGAAGAAGGAGTCAGGAAAGATTACCAGATTTCTAGCTTGGGTGACTAAATGAATCTTCATATCACTAAGCAAGATAGTTAATGTGGTGGGGAGGTGTTGGAACAAAGATGTCTAAAACTCAGTTTTAGACACTGAGTTTGAGGTACCTGTGGGTCATCTAAATGTTGGGGTCCATCAGGCAGTTGAAAATATGAGACTAAAGTCAAGGAGAGAGGTTTTGGCTGTAAGTCTAGATTTGGGAATCATCAGCATAAAAGCCACGAAGTGGATGCCCTGTCTTAGGAGGATAAATAGCATGAGAAAAAGCATAAGTAAAAAAAAATCCTGAGAAATACTGTATATTTTAGGGAAATCAAAGAAGAGGCATCAGAAATAAGAAGAGATAGGAGAAAGTAAAGGAGGAAGGTGAAAGAAATGGCCAATGACTGTGAAATTTGGAAAATTTTTAAAAATACAAAGAAGAAAATATTACCCGTAATTCTTCTACTGTAACTATTGTGAACATTGAGCATAATGTGTTTATAGAAATGGAATTGCTGGGTGAAATAATATGAACACCTTTAAAGCTCTTGCTGTGTATTGCCAATTACTTTGCAGAAAAGATTTTACCAGTTCACCCTCCTCCCCACCCCCTTTTATGAAAGTAACTGTCTCAAAGCATGCCTATCAGTAATGAGATTTTTCTTTAATCTTCTAACTCGATTGGGGTGGGGGGTGGCATCTTGTTTTGATTTTTATTTCTTTGAAAGTATGTTCATAGTTTTTTGACCGTTTATATCTGTATCTATTAAGGATATGAATCCATTGTCCTGTTTGTAGCAATTTTGTATTTTTAATTTGGTGAGTTTTTTTTGTTTTTTTACAGCTAGTTGTCAAATCAATTGTTTTCTTTCTTGATTTCTTGAGAGGAGCTTATGATTTCATGAGATGAGGCACATGTTTTTGGGAACCATGTATATAAGAGCTAAGGGAGAAAATGAGGTTGGCCAGACTCAGGATACTGTCTCCAGCTGGTGGCCCTCAGGCCCAAGGTCAGGATGTTCACAATGGTTCCCAGTTGCCTGTCTCACATTCTTGGCACAGCTTTGAGCTGCCTCTGCTTTGAGTAGGAAGCAGGAAGAATAATTGTGTCTTCATTATGCTGCTAAGCCAACTGCATTGTGGGAATAAGCCTAATGCTGAGCACCAGCAGAGGCGAGTGGGACCTGGCAGAACTGCTTCACATCCTTTCTTTAGATCACTGTCTGATCTCCTAGAGGGCAACTCTCTAATGGGGCCACGTGCCAAGGCTTGTTTGCCTGACTCTTGCGGTGACAGTTCTTTTTGGTCCATAATGTAAATATCATGGCCCTGAAATCCCCCAGCTGTCCATGCTTTGTCACTTCTTCAAAGGGAACTGTCTTGTTTTCCACTAGAGGGGTCTGTGAAACATTTGCTACCCACACTGGTTTGAAGCATTAAAAGGGGAGAAAAAGAGCTAAGAGTCAGTGTTGTTTCAGTCTTTGTATTCATATGGAAATTTTTAATCTCCATCAGAGGATCAGGAGAAAAATCACATTGAAATTCAATACAAGAGCTCCCAGCTTACACAGAATTTTTCAAAGATATTTGACTTGATCTTTTAAAAATGACAAAAACCATGAACTGTGTAGCTCCAGGGTTGGTAATTAATTTTGCTTACCCTCCTCAGCCTCTATCTTGCTTTCCTTCGTATACTCTGTCTGTGTGGTCCTGTGTCAGCATGCAGAGCTGCTTTGAATGGGGAGTGGAGGAGGAGGTGGGAAGTGTGCAGCAGCAGTCAGATTTATAGAGCTGCCTGTACATAACCCCTCTCTCAGGCCTTATGATCTTATCTCTCAGAGTCTTGTAGTTGGTTTTCCTGTCTTCACTTTCCTTATACCAGGCCTTTTGCATAGCTACCAGAGTTAACCTTAAATCCATTGCTGTCGAGTTGATTCTGACTCATAGTGACCCTATAGGACAGAGTAGAACTGCCCCATAAGATTTCCAAGGCTATAATATTTATGGGAGCAGACTGCCACATCTTTCTTCCGTGGAGCGGCTGGTGGCTTCCAACTGACGGCTTTTCGGTTAGCAGTACTTCACCACTGCACCACCAGGACTCCTAGTAGAGTTATCTTACTGAGAAGTAAAACTCATCATGTCACTTTCCTGCTTAAAAACTACCACTGGCTTCTCAGTCCAGGCTGTCTAGACTGTCACTGAAGGCTTCCATGATTTGGTTCCCTTGCCTACCTAATCAGCCTCATCTCCTCTACCCTTCTCCTTAAACCCATACCAGTCTACTCTCCACTGGATTTTGCGAATTCCTTAAAGTCAGAGACAGTGTATTTCCAAGGTCTAGCAGAGTGACTGGCATATAATAAATGCTTGTTGTTATTAGGTGCTGTCAAGTCAGTTCCGACCCATAGTGACCCTGTGCACCACAGAACGAAACACTGCCTGGTGCTGCGCCATGCTCACAATCGTTGTTGTGCTTGAGCCCATTGTTGCAGCCACTGTGTCAATCCATCTCATTGAGAGTCTTCTTTTTTGCTGACCTTCTGTTTTACCAAGCATGATGTCCTTCTGGGACTGGTCCCCCCTGATAACATGTCCAAAGTATGTGAGATGTAGTCTCGCCATCCTTGCTTCTAAGGAACATCCCGGTTGTACTGCTTCCAAGGCAGGTTTGTTTGTTCTTTTGGCAGTCCATCATGTATTTAATATTCTTCGCCAACACCACAGTTCAAAGGCATCAGTTCTTCAGTCTTCCTTATTCATTGTCCAGCTTTCACATGTATATGACGCGATTGAAAATACCATGGCTTGGGTCAGGCGCACCGTAGTCTGCAAGGTGACATCTTTGCTTTTCAACACCTTAAAGAGGTCTTTTGTAGCAGATTTGCCCAATGTAATGTGTCTTTTGATTTCTTGACTGCTGCTTCCATGGTTGTTGACTGTGGATCCAAGTAAAATGAAATCCTTGACAACCTCAATCTTTTCTCTGTTTATCATGGTGTTGCTTATTGGTCCAGTTGTGAGGATTTGTGTTTTCTTGATGTTGAGGTGTGATCCATACTGAAGGCTGTGGTCTTTGATCTTCATCAGCAAGTGCTTCAAGTCCTCTTCACTTTCAGCAAGCAAGGTTGTGTCATCTGCATAACACAGGTTGTTAATGAGTCTTCCTCCAATTCTGATGCCCCATTCTTCTTCATATAGTCCAGCTTCTCAGATTAGTTGCTCAGCATACAGACTGAATAGGTATGGTGAAAGGATACAATCCTGATGCACACCTTTCCTGACTTTAAACCATGCAATATCCCCTTGTTCTGTGCTAACAACTGCCTCTTGATCTATGTGCAGGTTGCAGTAGTGAAGGATTCTATGGGGAAAATATTAAACGATGCAGGAAACATCAAAAGAGCATGGAAGGAATTATACCAAAAAGAATTGGTCAAAGTTTGACTATTTCAGGAGGTAGCACATGATCAGGAACTGATGGTTACTGAAGGAAGAAGTCCAAGCTGCACTGAAGGCATTGGCGAAAAACACGGCTCCAGGAATTGATGGAATATGGAGATGTTTCAACAAACGGATGCAGTACTGGGAGTGCTCACTCGTCTATACCAAGAAATTTGGAAGACAGCTACCTGGCCAACCAGCTAGAACAGATCCATATTTATGCCTGTTCCCAAGAAAAATTTTGGCAAGTTTAATTATAATATGTCTTGGTGACCTTCTTTTGGGATCTACCTTATCTGGGGTTCAATGAGCATCTTGGATAGATATCTTCTCATCTTTCACGATATCGGGAAAGTTTTCTGCCAACAAATCTTTAACAATTGTCTCTGTATTTTCTGTTATCCCCCCGATTCTGGTACTCCAGTCACTCGTAGGTTATTCCTCTTGATAGAATCCCACATGATTCTTAAGAGTTTCTTCATTTTTTTAAATCCTTTTGTCTGATTTTTCCTCAAATAAGTTGGTATCAAGTGCTTTATCTTCAGTCCCACTAGTTCTGACTTCCATTGCCTCAGTTCTGCTCCTATGACTTTCTGTTGAATTGTCTAATTCTGAAACTTTATTGTTAATCTTCTAGATTTCTGATTGCTGTCTCTCTATGGATTCTTGCAGCCTGTTAAATTTGTCATTATGCTCTTCTCTAATCTTTTTCATTTCCTCTATTGCGTGTTCTGCGTTTTGCTTACCTTCCTTCCTAATTTCTTGAAAAGTTCTGTATATTAATCTTATGTATTCTGCCTCTGGTGATTCCAAGAAATTTTCCTCATCTGGAAAATTTCTAGATTCTTTATTTTGGGAGCTTGCTGAAGCCATCATGAATTGCCTTTTTATGTGATTTGATATTGACTGTTGTCTCCGAGCCATCAATAAGTTATTGTATTTATTTTATCTTTGCTTACTGTGTCCTAGCTTCTTGTTTTGTTTTGATATGCCCAAATAGGCTGCTTGTATGAGCTAGTTTGATTATTGGCACCTTTGAAGCTCTAATGTCCTGTCACCAGGTAGTTAGATCTGTTACTAGGTATGTGAGCTCAGGAGTCTGCCCACTCCTCCTGTATGGATTCAGCTCAGGTGCCCAGGTAGATAACCACCAAGTGTGTGATGTAGGCTCTCACTTACAGTCCTAGACAGGCATGGGTGATTGGTGTAGGCACAGGCATCTGACTACAGCAGGGGGCCCCACTCTGAGCAAGGTATGGGGCTGACGGCCATCCCTGAGTGTCCAGGAGGAAGGGATGTCCCTGTTCCCTAGAGTGCGTAGGTGGGTGGGTTTTGTAGCCGGACTATGAGCACCTAATGCTGATGGCTGTAAGGACTGGGGGGTACCTCTTATTCATGGGCCCCATCGCAGGTGGCTAGGTGGCATGGGTGAAGCCATCAGTCCTCAGGCCCCTGATGTGGGTATGTGAAGACCCTGCTTAATGGGCAGAGCAGTGTCAAATGTCAAGAACCTGCCACTTCACAGCTGAAACTGTTGAAGTTAGAGTTCCAGTATATACCCTGTTGTACTGTGGCCCACACAAGTCTATGCAGGGGGAAAGGAACTCAAAGTCCATGGATCCCTTATGCCTGTCCTAGGCAAAGGAGCTGTGCCTACCCTGGGTTCCTGGCTTAGAGGAACAGGCAGTTTATTTTTCCCTCTGTTAATTTGTTCACTCTCCAAGGCAGGGAGACTGGCTTGGGGCATGTGACGGATCCTACTTCCAGCCCAGGGGACTTGGCAGTTGCTGAAGCCGGTCTGGGACCCAATTCAGAGCAGAGAGTGGGGGGGTAAATGGGAGAGAGTTTTTTCCCTAACGTGGGTGTTTTTGATCCGCGCAGTAGGCCGTATGCAGTTACTTATCTTTCATCGATCCAGGGCTGCTGCTTACTGGTTCTGGGGGGCTGTGTAGACTCTCTGGCGCTGGGTCTCTCCTGGTGCAGAAAACGTGCCCCCCGAGCACTGCTGCTTGCCTGCCTCACCGCTCACCCCCAAGCTGATCAGGCCTGAAGGGCTCAGGCTCTCACTGGGTCAGGTCTGACAACTCCTCCACTGCATCCCAACCATCTCTCCATCCCCCTGCAACTCAGTCCGGTTCCTCAACTCTGTCTTTGATGTTCAGGGCTCCCAGATTTCCATATATAATCAATTCACTTGTTTTTTCGGGTCTTTGTTGTAAGAGGGTCCACCAGAAGCGTCTGACTGCTCTGCCATCTTGGCCCCGCCTCCTGTTCCCAAGAAAGGTGATCCATCCGAATGTGGAAATTATCAAACAATATCATTAATATCACACATAAGTAAAATTTTGCTGAAGATCCTTCAAAAGTGGCTGCAGCAGTATATCCACAGGGAAGTGCCAGAAATTCAGGCCAGACTCAGAAGAGGATGTGGACCCAGGGATATCATTGCTGATGTCAGATGGATCCTGGTTGAAAGCAGAGAATACCAGAAAGATGTTTACCTGTGTTTGATTGACTCTGCAAAGGCATTGGACTGTGTGGATCATAACAAATTATGGATAACATTGTGAAGAATGGGAATTCCAGAACACTTAATTGTGCTCATGAGGAACCTATACATAATAAATGCTTGCTAAATGCTAAATAAATTAATGAGTGATTTAAAATTCCAACAAGATCACAATGTGAGAGAGAGAAAACTGAAAATCACATGTAAGTCTCCGACTGCTCTGTGCTTTCATTTCCTTTGCTAAGTATAAATTCCACAGCATACTCATTGCACTAAGGATAAGGACTTCTTCCCCTGTTGCAGATTCCTGGTACTTAGTGAGTCCCAGTGTTCTTTCTCAGTACCAACTAGGAAGCACCATGCTTCCTGGGACCCAAGAAGGCCAAATGAAGGAGCACTCCAAAGCTCTTGACTAAGGTTGCTTACTGCTTGTATCTAAGTGATGTAAAAATAGTGCAGGCATCTTTTGCCTTCTAGGTGTTCTTCTATGCATTGATCTTTGATCTGATCTTCTGTAAGAGCTGGCTAGACTGATCTTATTACATGAAAGTAAGTTGAACTACAACAACGAAAGTACAAACAGCCCAATCAAAAAATGGGCAAAGGACATGAACAGACACTTCACCAAAGAAGTGGCTAACCCACACATGAAGAGATGCTTGCAATCAGTAACTAGTAGAGAGTTGCAGATCAAAACTGCAATAAGATACCATCTCACCCCAGCAATAATGACGCCAGTCAAAAAAACAGAAAACAACAAATGCTGGCAGAGATGTGGGGAAACTGGAACTCTCATACACTGCTGGTGGAACTGTAAAATGGCACATCCGCTATGGAAAACGGTATGACACTTCCTTAAAAAGCTAGAAATAGAAATACCTACCATACCATCCAGCAATCCCACTCCTAGTTTTAGATCCTAGAGAAATAAGAGCTGTGACATCAATAGACATATGCACACCCATAGTCACTGCGGCATTATTCACAATGGCAAAAAGATGGAAACAACCCAAATGTCCAAAAACAGAAGAATGAATAAACAAATTGTGGTACATACATACAATGGAATATTATACAACGATAAAGAATAATGATGAATCTGCGAAGCATCTCACAACATGGATGAATCTGGAGGACGTTATGCTGAGTGAAATGTCAATCACAAAAGGACAAATATTGTATGAGAGCACTATTATAAAAAGTCAAGAATAAATTTACACATAGAAAGAAACATTCTTGATGGTTACCGGGGATGGGAGAAGGAGGGAAGGAGAATCACCAAATAGATAGTAGACACGTGTTAATTCTGGCGAAGGGAAAGGCAAGACACAATATGCGGGAGCATCACCAAGGCAAAGGAAGACACTGAGAGGTACGCAAGAATAAATGGCAACTATGGTAGATACTATAACATACAGTCCTACAACAACAGTGATAACAATCAATTTGTGAGTGGATACATAGGTAGATATGTATGCTACATAGGTGTGGGAGGTCATATGGGAGCACGTCCGAGCGCATATATAAATGTGGTTGTGGATGTTTCTACATACACGTTCGTGCGTGCTATAATAGAGCCCACGGGGGCACAGTCATGGAAACATCCTAGATACAACCAGATACCTCTTGAGACTGAGTTACTGGGCTTGAGGGCTAAGGACCATAGTCTCTGGGGACACCTAGGTCAACTGGCATAACATAGTTCATAAAGACAAATTTCTACATCCTACTTTGGTGAGTAATGTCTGGGATCTTAAAAACTTTCGAGCAGCCATTTAAGGTACAGCTATTTGTCTCCAGAAGACTAATGGCCCACGTAAACTGCAGCCTCCTCTACCCTGAAACCAGAAGAACTGCATGGTGCCCGGCTACCACCACCTACTGCTCTGACCAGGAACACAATAGAAGGTCCCAGTTAGAATGGGTGAAAAATGTAGAACAAAATTCAAATTCAAAAAAAGCAACCAGACTTACTGGTCTGATAGAGACTGGAGGAACCGCCAAGACTATTGCCCTAAGACACCCTTCAAACTTGGAACTGAAGCCACTCCTTTTCAGCCAAATAATAGACTGACCTATAAAATAAATAATAACACCCATGAAGAATGTGCTCCATAGAACAATCAACTATACAAGATCAAAAGGGCAACATTTGCCCAAAAGCAAGATGAGAAGGCAGGGAGGGGCAGGGAAACAGGATGAAGGAAAATAGGGAACCCAGGGTTTATTTATTTATTATATGTTTTTATTTTTTTAATTTACTTATTTTATATTTTTAAGACCTATTTTATTTTCTAATTTATTATATAAATAAAATTTTCAATAAAAATATATGATTTACATATATTCTTGTATGTAGCAAATATTATAAAAATTGTAAAATATTTAAGAAGAGACCTACATCTAAAACCAAAGATGTCTATTCTTAGTTCCCTGCCCCCTGTTCCACTTACGTTTGCATTTTGCATTCTGTTTTCATGCTTTTCCTTCAATTTATGTCATAGTATTCTCTTAATTGGAGTATACATATTCCCCAAATAAAGTATGGGCTTCTTGCTCCAAGTAGATCATCCTATGATGGGACAAATATCATATATTTCCCCCTCACTGTCCTTTCCCTCCCTAATCTCTTAGGATAGACTTGCTCCAATTATGAAGTAGCTGAGAGCAACAAAAGGACAAGAGGCTTTCTGGAGGCAACCTCATGGGTAAAAGGCCTACTTTCAACTCCTGACACCTGAGAGCTACCTACTCCAGGCCCAGGGCTGGTGACACTGCATCACTCCCTGCTCACTAGCACATGGACCAAGTATATGAGCCATTTGCTGCCCTATAGTTTTGAACAACATCAGAGACTTTTATTTTGATGCCCCATCAGTGGAGCAACCATAAGCAGAACTGTCTTGGTTTTCCTTAGGCACCTGGGGAAAGGATCTGCCACTCCCAGTCTTAGCTAAGGAGAGGAAATTCTGGCAACTTCTTTCTGCATATTTTACTCCAATTAGTTAAATCTTATCACTGTTTTATCCTTGACTACTATATTTGATTCCATTTGAATGATAATCAAAGATCTGTAGCAAATATTTGGTTAGAATGAAATGATCAAACTGTTTTAACAGTTGTCACTAAATTATATTGTAGTCACTAACCTTTACCTTTTTTTAAATTGCAGACCATAGCAGTAAGTAAAAAAAAAAAAATCACAGCTTTCTTCGAAAGACCAGAACATTCTGTCTTCTCATGGGCTACTGCCAATTAGAATAGTCAAGACATCATGTTAAAATACATACATACATGTACACAAACATACACACTATGTAGCTGGAATTTTGTGAAAGACTACTTTCTGCCTAGACCAGGGGAATGGGGAGGGGTTCTCAGATTCGGTACACTATCCTCCCGCCCCAGTCTAAAGCTAATAAAAAGAGCTTGGATCCTCTACTTCTCCAGACTGTCAAATCCATGCTACTTTTGATCTCTGTCCAATCTCTAGGTGGTGTGATGGACAGGAATTTGTCTTTTCCTTGGATGCACGGAGCTTTTGCTCTCAATAGGATCCAGACAGGTTTCTCACATTTGGCCACTTTGTCTCCCTAGGTCAATCGCTTCCATCCGGAGTGAACTGATTCCATACCTAGTGAGAAAACAGTTCTCATCTTCCTCACAACAGGGACAAGAAGAAAAAGAGGAAGATCTAAAGAAAAAAGAGCTGAAGTCCTTAGGTCAGTGCTTGAGTTGGTATGGTAAGAGGGGCAGAGGTAGCAGCGCCTCTGGAGAGGGTGGCTGGGCAGCTTAGCCCAGCAAGAGATACCTGTTTCAAGGCAACAGACTCTTGTCTGTCCTACAAGAGCTAGTTGCCCCCACTCCCTGGGTTCTGGCTAAGCTTGCTTACTCAAGCAGATCCTGTTACTGTGTTCTTCAAGAACAGGCCAGTCTTGCCTCCAGCCTCACTCTCTGGTTCTCAACACTGGTTTGGCTAGAGTTCCTCACGAGAACATTTTGACTTTAAACTGTGCCTGCCACTTGTCTGTTATCCTGTTCTTCGGGCTCTAAGCAGTCCCACTCCTGGAGAAGGAAGGTGAAAAAGTGTACAGTTACAGTCCAACCCGAAGCCACCTAGACTTTCTCTACTCTAGGATGTAGGACCAAGGTCTATCCTGTTTGCTCTCATATCCCTAGCCTCTGGCCCACTTCTTGGCTTATAGCAGATGTTCCAAAAAACATTTACCAAATGAATAAATAGAGGCCGTATTGCAAGATGGTTAAGATCACAGGATTTGACATTAGACAGACCTGGGTTTGTCTAATCTGACTCTGCCTCTTATTAGCTGTGACTAATAAGAGGCAGGTTGCTCCGTCTTTCTGAGCCCTAGTTTTCTTATTATAGAATAAAAGATCTCAAAGGATTTTTGTGAGAGTTGAAAAACTAGGGCTCAGGTACCCTGTGTTCTTTTTGTCATAACACAGCTAGGTGACATGGCAATAGGGACTAGCAGCACAAAGTCAGCATGGCTAGTCACTAAATCTTTGACACTTGCTTGTGTTATTTCATGATTTTACAGAAGTCATCTGTTTTATTTTCCCTAGTGGTACTTGACTATTGGTCAGACTTCCTCTCAGGACCTCGTTTTTAGTTCTTTTTATCATAAGATAGTTCAGACATACAGGAAAGCATACTACCTCATTTGACTTGATCTTTCGGGTTTTAGTGGATTTCCCCCAGGATCCATGCTGCATGGGTGAGTTCCAGGGGGAAATGTGTGGGCTGTACTCTCTTCCTGACTGAGTCTATAGGCCCTCTGTCATCTCTCTTAACTCATTGCTTGGTTTGGGTGTTTGTTCTAAAGATATTTACAGTTTTATAAAAGAAGCCAATACACCAAATTTTGCTCCATATGATGCCTACTGGAATGCCTGTCGAGGAGACAGGTGGGAAGACTTGTCCAGATCACAGGTGCACTGCTATGTCCACATCATGAAAGAGGGCCTCTGCTCCCGAGTGAGCACCCTGGGACTCTACATGGAAGCAAACAGACAGGTGAGAGGATGAGTTTAGAAGAGGAATCGTTGAATCTTCTGTCCCAGGAACAGACTGAGCTTGTTGTCTTACTTCTTCACTAGGTTTACAGTGCCTTGTTCAGAATCCCTCTCATTCTCATGATTAAACAAGGCCTGGCATGTCAGGGGAGACCATTGCAGCAAAAGGGAGCAGGGGAGGACCTGGTCCATAGAGGCAGGGCCTCACTAGCTCCAAAGGAAGGTTTAGATCTTCAGGAATGCTGACTCCTGGCTTCTGCATTCAGCAGCCTTCTTCTGTTCTGCTAAGCATGGGGATATCTACAGTACTTATTTGATAGACAGGCAGATAAATGCTGTGTAATCATTACTGTAATGAGGTAAACATAGACACATAGAAGAGGCTTTTCCAAGAAGGTGAAATTGAACTGAGTTTTAAAGGATAAGTAGGAGCTAGCCAGGCCAAGAAGAGGGGAGAAAATGTTCTGGGTGAGGAGAATAGCACCGGCAAAGAGAAAGCATGGGCCATTCTGAAAACTGCAGAAATTTTGAAATGACAGAAGCACAGAGAGGAGGGGGCTGGCAGGAAAGAGGTGGCTACAGGAATAAGTGTGGGCCAGATCACAAAGAGCATTGTATGCCATTCTAAGGAGGTCACTGATTTTATCCTGTGGTTACAGGAGAATCCTTGAAGGGTTTTTAAGCAAAGACTAGTTAAGAGGCTATCGCAGCAATCCAGGAGAGAGATGATAGTGGCCATATGGTTGTAGAATTGGAGAGGAGATGAGAAAAAAACAGAAGGTACAATCTGCAGTTTTTGATCAAGGAGAATGAGTAACTAGGAAGTCAGTAGTGACAGCAACAAAGAGGAACAGAGTATAGAGTAGCTAGATGGCAAAGCCTCAAGGAAGGAATGTCTATATGAGAGAAGGATTATCTGGAAACAGCACTAGGGAGTGAGGAGTCTTGCTGACCTTACCTCTTTTTAACCCTGAAGTTTATGAAATGTGGAGATGAGTACCTTCCATTGAAGAGATTTTCAGGGGAAGCACTATCCTAAAAGACAAGCCAGGTTTTATTGAAGGCAGGGGATGAAGAGCGTGACAGTGAAGAGGCAGAGGATGTAGGAAAGCTTTTTACTGTGTAGTGGGTACGAGGGGAAGGTTTTGTGAGGGAGGACAATAACACCAGGAAAGGAAACAGAGCAGTAAAGGGAAGAGGTGAGAATATGAGAAGATACGTGACTAAAGGAACTATACTGGGATGACATTCAAGGATTACAGAGATGAGATAATGAAAGCATTAACTGCTGACATTGTTTCTGGTAGAACTCTGTGAAAACTGTCATTGCAGGTGCAGGCTCGGGGATGGAGGGGAGAAGGAGTGGTGATAAAAAGAAATTGGTGAAAATTGGGATAGAGCCCCTGAAAAAAAGCCTGGCCCAGGAGTCTTCAGAACCCACACCATGTGGTGGGTATAACCCTGGCTCCACAGTGGAGAAGAAAACTCAGACCTCAAGCTGCCCTCAGCCTGCATTGGTTATAGGCCCAAGGGAATCCAAGCCAGAGAGTGTACGATAAATCAAAGCTAGTCCCATGTTTACCTAGGGCATTCCTGGTAAACACAGGACTAGCTGTGATTGCTATCTGTGTAAAGGTAGCCCCAATTTAGGAAGCTTCCTTAATTTGACATTTAGTTCTCCCTTTGGTCCCCAAAAATTCATGTCCTTGCCACATGTAAAACACATTCACCCTGTCACATCATCCCAAAAGTCTTAAATCAACTCCATGTCCAACATCTCATCTTCAGAATCACCTAAATCAAATATGGATGAGACTTTAAGTGTATTCCATCCTGAGGCAAAATTCCTCTTCACCTGTGAACCTGTGAAATGTAGACTACAAGTTCTGTTTCTGAAGTACAATGGTGGAACAGGCACAAGATAGACATTTCCATTACCTGTAAACCCTGTTGCCATTGAGTCAGTTCTGACTCATATCGACTCTGTCAGACAGGGTAGAACTGCCCTATAGGGTTTCCAAGGAGCAGCTGGTGGATCTGAACTGCCGATCTTTTGGTTAGCAGCCAAGCTCTTACCCACTGTGCCACCAGGGCCCGATTTCCATTACAAACAAGAGAAATTGGATGGAAAGAAGGGATAACAGGTACTGGCAAGAACAAAACCCAACAGAACACTTTATATTAGTTCTCAAGGCTTGAAAATAATCCTCTGTCCTTTGGGACCATCTGGACAATGATCCCACCCTCCAGACTCTGGGTGTTGGCCATGCCCTCTGGATTCTGGGTAGTGGGCCCCTGGGCTTCAGTCAGCTTCACCTTCCAGGCCCACTAGGATGGCAACTCTGCTCCCTCTGCTTTGGCGGTGTTATGGATTGAATTGTGTCCCCCAAAATCACGTGTTGTAAATCCTAACCTCTATGCCTGTGGTTATAATCCCATTTGGGAATAGGTTGTCTTTGTTACGTTAATCAGACAGGATTAGTGTAGGGTGTGTCTTCAGTTTATCTCTTTGGAGATATAAGTGATTAAACAAGCAAGCTAGCAAGCAGAGATATGGTGAGATAGATGCCAAGACACATGGCGATCTCCAAGGAACCTGGAAGCAGAAGCTGAAGGGCCTTCCTCCAGAGTCAGTAGAGAAAGAAAACCAAATTAGAGCTGGCACTCTAAATTTAGGCTTCTAGCCTCCTAAACTGTGAGAGAATAAATTTCCGTTTGTTAAAGCCATCCACTTGTGGTATTTCTGTTATACACTAGATACCTAAGACCTGCAGCCTCATTTTCCTAGTCTATCTGAGTGGTGGCCCCACCCCCTTGGCCCCAACGGCCCCGTTCTTCTGCCCTTTGGACATGGCAGTCCCACCCTGTTAGCTTTGGGCAGCTGTCCCATCCCCCTGGCACATCTTGACAGCAGCCCCACACTCTGGAATCAAGTTGACGAAGATCCAACTCTGAAACCTAATAGGCTGTGGCCCCACCCTTTGAAACTGGGTAGGCCCTGCTTCCCATGCTCCTTCCAACAGTTCTGCTGATCTCCAAGCTGCTCCAGGGATGGCTCTTTTCTTTTCTTGGAGGACAACAGATGTAGCTCCTTTGGCCTGTTTCCTGCCTGTAGAATTCCAAGAGGCAGACAGCGTTCTCTCCTTTCATTCTTTCTCTGCCCCATTCAGTCTAAACTGATAGATTTTCTGCTGTGGTAATTAGTTAGATCCATCAGTTACGGCTTAATCTCTTTAACGGAAGATTGTGTAACTACATCCTTGGCGGAAATTCTAGGACACGTGTCCTTACTTTGTACAGCAGAATCTTCCAAACCTTTAAGTTCTGTTTTCATTTTGCACAGTTCATTTTTAAGTCCGTCTCTTTCCTCTCGCATTTTACTATAAGTGGCAAGGCAAAACCACGTGGTCCCTTTAAGGTCTTGTTGAGAAATCTCATCAGCCAGATATCCAAGTCCATCACTTTTATCTTCCATAAAACATTTGAATATAATTCAGACAAGTTATTTGCCACTTCATAAAAAGCGTCGCCCTTCCTCCATTGTCCAGTCACACGTTCATCATTTTCTTTTAGAACCTCACCAGGAGCACATTTAACGTCCACACATCTAGCAACATTCTGTTGCTGGAGCTATATGTATTCTCTAAGAGGACAGAGTCTTTCTCTGTAGCTCTCCTCACTTCCTTCTGAGCCCTCACCAGAATTGCCTTTGATGTCCATAACTCTACCAACAGTCTCTTCAAGGCAGTCTAGGCTTTTTTAGTATTAGATACCATAACATTCTTCCAGCCTCTGCCTAATACCCAATTCCAAAACTGCTTCCATATTTTAGGTATCTGTTAGGGCAGCTCCCCACTCCCAGTACCAAGTTCTGTCTTAGTTATCTAGTGCAACTATAACAGAAATACCACAAGTGGGTGGCTTTAACAAAGAGAAATTTTTATTTTCTCACAGTTTAGGAGGCTAGATGTCCAAATTCAGGGTGCTGGCTCTAGGGGGAGGCTTTCTCTCTCTGTCAGCTCCTGAGAAAGGTCCTTGTCTCTTCTGAGTTTCTGCTCCTGGTCAGTCTTTATGTGGCTTGGTGTCTCTCTTTCCCCATCTCTGCTTCCTAGCTTGCTTATTTAATCTTTTATATCTCAAAAGAGATTGACTCAAGATACACCCTACACTAATCCTGCCTGATTAATAAAACAAAGGCAACCCATTCCCAAATGGAATTACAACCACAGGCATAGAGGTAAGGATTTACAACACGTATTTTTGGGTAACACAATTCAATCCATAACAGTTCTATTTTCTCATTTCTATGACTAGAGTTGGTTAGTTATGTGGTCTGGAAGCAGGTTCATGGATAGCCTGAGGCTGGAGAAGCATCCTCTGAAGCGTCAGCAGAGGCTGTGCAGTAGAAAGGCCTGGAAGGCCTTGGTTGGAGTGTAATAGAGGAGATCCCAGGGATGAGACCTAGAGGATTAACCTTCACATTGTCAGTGTACTAGTGCTGGCAAGGCCTCCCTCAGCTAGTGCGGCCCACATACACTGTGCTCTGACCAGTATTCTGCCTGTGCTAGAGAATCACAGATAGGCACACTGAGTCAGTGGATGGTAGGTAGCCAAAGTCTCCCAGTTCCCTTACCCTTTGTTGTTTTCTCATACTGGAGAGAGAACAATGTGAACTTCCTCTTCAACATTTTCTTTTGGCTGATAAAAAGTATGGATGCCTTCTCAGGGTCTTTCCTGATTATGAACTTTGTCAAACATTGCTCCCATCCTTTCCTCATGCTTGGGTATAGTGATCCAGTAGGTGAGCAGAAACCTGAGATGACTATGGTTGTGACTCAGGGTACACTTTTCCCTCATTAGGCCTTTTCTCCCAAGAAGTGCTGCCTGGGTATCTCAGAGGCTTGTCCCACCCCTCCCAGCTGAGAGACTTGGCATTACTTTCAGGAAGAGGATTCTAGGGTAGGAAACTAAAGAGGAGGCCACCTGGGAAAGCTGGAATAATCCTATTTCTAGGTGGAGTGCAGCAGGCTCCTGCTCTGCCTCACCCAGACAGGAAGCTGGAGCTGAGAACTCCACACATCATGCCTCTGGTTAGGCACTGGGTTCTACACAAGGAGTTTTCAGGTCTTGCTTTAGTGACCAAACCTCTTTTCTCCAGGTGCCCAAATTGCTGCCTGTTCTTTGTCCAGAAGAACCACTAGTCCATTCATCAGCCCAGATTGTCAGCAAACACCTGGTAAGTACTAATGTGGGCAGGGCAGGCCTGGGGCATTGTTTGTCCTTGAGAAGCTGGATTGGGACTCTGAAGCCTTGAAGCTCATTAACCCCAGGGAAATCCCAGCTGGGTTCTGGTTACAAACTCTCACCATCTAGCCCAGGCAGTCAAGAAGTCTGCATGAACAAATGCTGGCCCCAGTCACACAAATGCTGTAAGGAAGAGTCTATTATACTGTTGGGATTTAAACACAGGAGCTTGCAATCGCTGTCCCTCTTACTCCCCTGATTTGAATAGTATCTTCACTTCAAGAGAGCAGTTGATGAGGGACTGTGTGCACATCTGTGCACACGGGTACATGAGTAGGTACATCTGTATCTGTTTTTTTTGTTTTGTTTTGTTTTATTGGCAAGGGAGTGCCCATGCTTTAATGTAGATTTGAGTTGGTTTCAGAGGTATTGTGTGACCTTATGACCCTGAGAAATACTGATGGTCCCTGTTAGTGAAGTATCTCTTAGAAAAAGATCCCACTAGACTCTGGCTCAAGCAATCTGGGGGTTGGTTTCCAGTTGGTTGAGATGAATGGACCAGGTTTTATATTTGCCTTTTGCAGGTTGGAGTTGACAGCCTCATTGGGTCAGATACACAGGTTGGAGAGAAGTCACCCATCAAGCGCTCGGTCATTGGTTCATCCTGTGTCATCAGAGATAGAGTGACTATCACGAACTGCCTTCTCATGAACTCAGTCACTGTGGAGGAAGGGTATGTTTCCCCTTGTACCCACTTGAGGCAAGGCTTCAGGTACTGAACCAGTTTAGCCCAGAGATTAGCTCACCTTGGGGAGGGGAAGAAGGAGAAAGGAAAGGAAGGAATAGCACCTAGGCCCTTTGGGACTTGGTTTTGGCTCCTTGATGACATGGCCTCTCAAAGCATTTCCAAAGCCCTTCTTATAACAATTGTGGTCCTGGAAGAAGCTGCCTTCTCTTACCTTGATAGCCTGCTTGATGGGGATGACCAGAGTATTTAGCCACTAGCAGTGCTGGAATGGCACTGCATCAATGCTTGAGGGCCACCTTTCCCTTCTCAATATCCCAGATAATCCCTGAAGAAGACAGAGAGAGGCCTAGGAAGAGTGGATGTATGAGCCATGTATTATTTTTTAGTATCTGTGAGGATGGCACAGGACTGGGCAGTGTTTCATTCTGTTATACATGAGGTCACTATGAGTCAGAGCCAACTCAACAGCAACTAACAACAACATTTTTAAGAAGAGCATCTCTACAGGTTGTAGAGAATCATTCACATTTGGAGACACCTTAGAGTGTCCTAAAATCTTGGTTTATGAACAGCCTGAACATGGAGTGAGAAGACTTGAATGATCTTTAATGAGTTTCTTTCTCTATAAGGACCTCAGGTTTTTCCATGTATAAAATGCAAGCAGGTTGTGCTTGTTGTTAGTTGCCATCAAGTCAGCTCCAACTTATGGTGACCCTTATGTATAACAGAACAAAATGTTGCCCAGTCTTGTACCATCTTCATGATCATTGATATGTTTGACTTTGTGTACCTTCCAATCTGAGGGGCTCATCTTCCAGCACTATATTGGTGTTCTGTTATTATCTATGAAGTTTTCATTGGCAGACATAGGTGGTGGAAATAAGAAAGGATATTACCATATCAATAATTGTTCACACTTTTTAAAAAGGAAACTTTTTCTTAAGATAAATCTTATGCAGAAGCCCAGTGTTTTAAACTGATAAAAGCAGAGTTGCTCAGGGTACAGAAGGTAGGGTAGGGGGTACTACTCTTTCTGCAGGATGTGAGGCAGACTCATAAAACAAATTTTGAAAATCACTAGAGTAGATCAGCCTGAGATTGATTCTAGCTCTGATATTTGTTGATTTTTGTCCAGGAACTACCTCATAGGTTTATAAATGAGTTAATAAATATAAAGCATTTAGAATAGTGCTTGGTGCATAGATGTTAGCTACTATGTTATTGTTTTTGTTATCATCACCTTATCCCATTTCACAGAGATGGCATATTGCCAGAGCTGTCTTCCTAAGGAATGTCTCTGATCATGTTCCTATTCTATTCAGAAACTTTTGAAGGCTCCTCATTATCTTTAGAATAAAGTTTGAACTTCATTGTATGGTTTTCAAGATCCCTCATGATCTGACTCCAACCCCTGAGTCCTGGAATGTTAGAGTAAGATGGGGCCTTAAGGAGTCATCCAGCTTTACTCCTGCATTTTTACAGATAAATAGACTATAGCATTCCAGACTTCTTTCTCATTGCACCCCTGCTACTTACTCCATCCACCATTCCAGACTCCTGCACTAGCCCGACAGGTATTACCTCCTTTCTCTTTTGAAAACCAGAACTACACTTGCCTTTATCCATTTGATCACCTTGTTCCCAAGTAGCTCATGAGGCTTCGTAGTTTCCATTCTCTGTTGTATCTTGCTTCAGACCTTCCGAGGAAGACACTGCCATATCTTTTCCATTTGCTGTAATTAGCAACTTCTTCCTCCCTTCCGGTGAGTGGAAAAGACTAAGGAGTAGCTCTCTAGTACCACATTAGAGTTCAAGGATAGTGTCCTGAGTTGACATGAAGAGGTTTGGTGAGGAAACTATGGCTTGCTAAGAAACTCTGACTTAGATGAGAGGAGTTTCAAAGAAAAGGCCCAGAGTCAGTTGCTATTTTGGAGAAGGCATAGTCATCCCTGGATGGTCTGATAAGATTTCTGTCTGGGGAAACAGTAATGGTACAGATGGCTGCTGCTGCTACTTTTTTCACTAAAAAGATTGAGGTAAAGCTATAGGCAGCCCATACTGGGCTAATGACTAGGAAGACCATTAGAGATTTCCCAGTCCTGCAGATTAGCTCTTGGTGATAAGATCAGATATCCTGCAACCCAAATGAACTTTTTTCCATTATTTGGAGGTCATTTAGTTTTAATTACCTGTGGTAAATTTGGGAAAGGTAATTAAATTATAGTGCTACAAGACTTGATTACCCTGCTGCTATTACGTCTGGACTGAGTGGCAGAGTGGGAACATAAATTTGTCCAGAAGGGAGTTTCTTATATTCTTGGCTTGCTTGTCTCTGCCAGCAGTGGTGGACTGCTGAGTGGACTGCTGAGGCTCTGTGGACAGTGGCTTGGCCATCTGCCCAAGGTCCTCAGGGCTTAAGGGATGCTAATAGGACCACCTTGGAGAAGGTGTAGGCAGGACTGTGCAGAGAAGGCTCCTGTCTGTTTTTCTCATTTTCTGCCACTTCCAATTTATATGACACCTGATGCTCAGGAATTCAAAGTCTAGTAAAAACTTCACTGTTGAGGCCTGAGTGTCAGTCCTGTATTCTGACCAGGTGCCCTGTTCCTGGACAACATCTGCATTTCTTCTTTGTTGTTGTTAGGTGCCATGGAGTTGATTTTCAACTCATAGCGACCCCATGTGACAGAGTAGAACTGCCTTATAGGGTTTTCTAGGCTGTAATCTTTACATAAGCAGATGGCCAGGTCTTTTTCCTTTGGAGCCACTGGGTGGGTTCAAACTGCCAATTTTTCAGTTAGCAGCCAAGTGCTTAACCGTTGCACCACCAGGGCTCCTCATTTCCTCCTAGTCCAAGGCAAATGACAAAAGCAGCAGTCTAGAATAGCACCTTCACATGCAGGCAGGCCAGGGAACCAGATTTTCACCTAGGTTTCTGTGCCTTCTACAGATAGCAAGTGCAGCCCTCAGAGCCAAACAAGATACTGCTGCTCCTCGTTGTTACACTCGGAGTACACTTCAGCTATGCTCAGCTGACTGCCCTGCCCACTGGGTCCCTTCTTTTCCACCTTTTTTTTACTCCTGGCATTCATTCTGCTTGAATTCTGTCTCTCTGGAGGTCTTTACCTGTAGAAATGCTACCCATCTTTCAAGGCCCAGTGCATATTCCAACTCTTCCATGCAGCCTTCTTAAAGTGTCATAGCCCAAAATTATTTCCCTGTCCTTTGTGCTCCCTGTGCTCCTGTAACACTTTACTTGTGCTTATGTGGCACTTATTGCATCTTTCTTTTTTCCTCAGACTATAAATTCCTTAAAGAAAAAAATACTTCTCATATGTCTTTATATCCCCTAAGCCTCTAATACTGCACTTTATATATGCTAGGTAACCTGTAAGTATTTACTCAATGAAGAATGGAGATCCCTGATTTAAACCTCCTACTATAATTGACTGGGGCCCTGGTAGCCCAGTGGTTAAATGTTTGGCTGCTAACCAAGAGGTCAGCAGTTCAAATGCACCAGCTGCTCCTTGGAAACCCTATGGGACAGTTCTGTTCTGTCCCATAGGCTCGCTATGAATTGGAATTGACTCAGTGGCAACGGGTTACAGATAATTGACTAAATATCTTGTCAAGAGAGCCCTCTCTACTTCTAGGAAAAATAGTGGAGTAAGTGCCTAACTCCTTGAAACTCACCAAAATGGAAAAACAAAACAAACAAACACACGAAAAAAAAAACAAAAAAAAAAACCAGAAGGAAGCTTCTAAGTAACTGCCACATACCCATACACAAATTTAAAAATATCTACAAAATATAATGAAATTTAGAACCTATCCAAAGAGTACAAGATTCAACCAGCAAAAGGAATGAGGGCATAGGTAAACCAAAGAAGAAATGACAAACACCCTTTTTTAAAATATTGAGGCACACAGAGCTGAAAGAAAAACCACGCAAGGCACATAGAAAGGGGAAAAATCACACTGGTCTCAGACTTCTCCATGGCAACATTTAAGGCCAGAAGACAGTAGAACGACATTTAGAGAATTTAGAGGGAAAATTATTGTGAATTGTATAACCAGTCAAGTTATGGTTTATATATAAAAACATCAGAAATATTCCAGGGCACAGGAAATGTCTCACCTATAAACCCTAATGGAAGATTCTACTTGAAGACCTAATATAGCCAAGTAAAAAATGAAACAAAATAAACTATTGACAAATGGGTAGCTTGAGGTATAAAATAAACCCCTTAAACATAAAATTAAGTCTGAGGTAATTGGAGTTGCAGAAAAGAACATACTGTTACAATAAATCTGTCTACATTTCTTCAGTCACACTCTTTAAAAACACCAAATTATGAAATTTTGGGACGTTCCCCTAGACTTGAGGGGCTCCTAAGAACTTTTGGTTTATTCCCTGTCTTTGAACTATCTACACTAAACCCATCTTCTTAGATGGAGAATTCTATAACTTAATTCTTTAAGGCTGTCAAATCTTTGCTTTGATTCCCCCAAGATCCCTTTTTCTTGGAGGAGCAACTGGGAGTTATTACTTGAGAGTTTCTGTTTAGGGGGATGAAAAAACATTTGAAAATCGATAGTGGCTATGGTTTCACAACATAATGAATGTAATGAATGTCACCAAATTGCACACTTTAAGATGGTTAAAATGGTCATTGTTTTGTTATATATATTTTACCAGACACACACACAAAAAAAAAAAAAAAGTCGTGTTCTACAGGAGTCAGTAAACTATGGCCCATGAGTCAAATCTGGTCCACCACCTGCTTTTGTAAATAAAGTTTTATTGGCGTGCGTGCACATGCGCGCGCACACACGCACACACGCACACACTCACACACACTCCTTTTTCTCAGCCTCTGCTTAGGTAATATAAGGACTTAGATTTCTTAGGAGGGAGACATTTCTCACCACTAGTTCTTTATATAGTAAAGGGAGGCACATAGAACTCAAAGCAGAAAACATTAGCCTGCTCACTGGAGCCTGTACATTTTTAATCTAGAGGACCCAAGGGCAAGAGTGACCAGAGATAGAAAAAGGCGAGATATTTCTTTAAGTATTATGGCTCATTACATGCATTAACCTGGATATATCTCACAAATTTGATGTTGAGGGGAAAAGCAAGTTGCAGAAGGATACATAGAGAATGATAGCATTCACATACAGTTTTAAAACATGCAAAAGAATATGATAGATCGTCTACAAATATATGTAGTAAAAATGCTTAGGAATGATAAATACCAGATTCAAGATAGTGGTTACCTTTGGTGAGGAAACGAGGGAAATGCGATCCAAGAAGGGTACACAGCAAATTCCATTGTTTGTTTCTTGAGCCTTTGATGAATACACTGGTGTTCTTTATGTTATTCTCTAAGACTTTTTTCTAAGCCTGAAATATTTTTTTAAAAATAATACATGCTTCCATAAAAATTAAAAACTTTTGTTCACCAAAAGACTTTACCAAAAAAATGAAAAGGTAGGCTATCTACTGGGAGAGTATCTTCAGAAACCATATATCCAATCAGAATCTAATGACCAAAATATATTTAAAATTTCAAAAACTTAACAACAGAAAGACAAATTAACTCAATCATAAAATGGGCAAAGGACTTGAATAGACATTTCACCAAAGAGGACATTCAGATAGCTGCCAAGCACACGTTAGCCGTCAGAGCAATGTGAATTGAAGCCACAGTGAGATACCATTTTACTCCCTCTAGGATGGCTAAGATTAAAAAAGAAAAGAACAAATGTTGGTGAAGATGTGGGGAAATTAGAACCCTTATCCATTGCTGGTGGGAATGCAGAATGGTACAGCCATTGTGGAAAACAATGTGGGAGTTCCTCAAAAAACTAAAAACAGAACTACCATATGACCCAGCAACTCCATTCCTAGGTATATACCCAGAAGACTTGAAAGCGGAGACTTGTACACCAATGTTCATTGCAGCACTGTTCACTGCAGCCAAAAGATACAAACAACTTAAATGCCTGTCAGCGGATGAATGGATAAAGAAAATGTGGTACATACATACAATGGAATACTACTCAGCCAGTAAGAGAAATGAAGTCTTGATACATGCTACAATATGGATGGAGCTTAAAGAAATGCAGAGTGAAATAACGTCAATCACAAAAGGACAACTGTTGTATGACCTTGCTTAGATAAAAAGGCAAGAACAGGCAAATGTATGGAGACCAAAGTTCCTTAGTGGTTACCAGGGATGGGCTGGGGGTGGGGGAGATTATTGCTTATGGAGTATTGAGTTTCTGTTTATGGTGATGGAAGAATCACATTGATTAAGGGTAGGATTGCACAGCCTATTAATGTAATTGCTGTCAGTAAGTTGTACACGTGTAAAAAGTTGGATTGGCAAAAGTTGTGTGATACATATATTTACAACAACGACAAAAAAGAAGAAAAAAAAAAGAATAGCTGCTGAGGTTGCTTATGTACAACCAAACACCTCAAGGGATTTGGTTCCTTGGTTTGGAGGTTCAGGGTCATGGTTTCATGGACATCACAGTTAATTGGCCTAATAAGGTGTTTAGTGCTTTTGTTCTATCCCCTAGTTACTTGCATAGTGCCTGGGGTCTTAAAAGCTTGCTAGCAGCCATCCAAGGTACACAATTAGTCTATATTAGCCTGGAGCAACAGAGGAAGAAGGAAAGTCAGGAATAGAAGGAGGAAATGGAATGTACGGCTAATTGCCTCCATGAACAACTGCCTCATTTGCCGTAAGACCAGAAGAAGTGGATGGTACCCAACTACTACTACTAAACATTTTGATCGAAGATTTTATAGAAGAATCTTGTTCAAAAGGGGAGAAATTCAGAATAGAATTTCAAATTCTCACAGAATACAGACATTCTGGAGCCATGGATGCTAGATGAACCTGTGAAACTATTTCCCTGAGGCAACGTTTAAACCTTAAGCCAAAAATATCCCTGAAGTCTTCTTAAAACCAAAAAATAGTTTAGCTTAACTAGGAAAGAACGTCTGTCTTGAGCATTGTGCTCTTTTAAGATCTATCTATATGGGGTCAAATTGACAATAGCGACTTGGAAGATTAAATAGGAAACTTAAGGGGCAGTGAGTTTATTTGAATGGGGAAGGAGCAACTCAGAAAAGGAGGGTGAGAATGGTTGTACAATTCAAAGAATGTAATCAGTGTTACTGAATTGTACATGTAGAAATTGTTGAATTGGTGTATGTTCTGCTGTGTATATGCTCAACAGCAACAAAAATATTAATAATAATACATGGTTCTTCATCTTGAGGACCACTTGAACCAGGGCCCCTTGGGCTAAGGTAGGATGCTTCAGCACTGGAGGGACTCAGCCATAATCTTTGGGCTGAAATAGTGAGTTGGCCTAAAGCAGGCCATGGTTACACTCCTTAAAAAGCTACATGTCTCCAGTTCCATATTCGTTTCTCACCCAGGGTTATAAGTAGGTTTAGAAAGCCTGTAAACTAACCCTCAGGGGAAAAAAAGAGTTACTCAGAAATTTAATGGCTCCTTGCCAAATACTGCCCTCTCAAGAGCTGAGGCAGGAGCACATGACACACGGAGAGCCACTTGCCTCTGTGTAGGCTTGGGCACATTGCTTATTCTCTGTGAGCCTCAGTTTTCTCTGTAAAACAAAAATTAGCATAAATACCATCATCCCTGCAGGTTTGCTGGGAGTATTATTGTAAGTTATATAATGAATATAAGGTGTTTTTTCACCATAACTGAGACATGTTAGATATATGTGAGTTCCTTTTCCTCCCTGGAATGAACTGAAAAAAGTCCTAACTAACGCCAGAAGAGGAATGAGAATTTGGAGGTACTCTTGCTTCCCAGGTCAGGCTGCTGCCACAGCATGAGTATAGTGTGATGTGCCTGGCCAAGCAATGATCTTACTGTAAGACCTCTGTGTTTTCCTCACGGCCTCCTCTCCACCAAAGCTCCAAGGAGAAATGAGGGCCAAAGTCCCGATACTTAGTCTTAGCCAGCTCTGAGCAGCTTTTTAGAGAAGACGGCTAGGCCCTAGCACAGCAGAGTCCTTAGTGCCAAGCTGAAAGTTAATGCTAGGATGCAAAAACTGTAATCATGGCACTGGGGCCAGTTATTTTCTCCGGCTTAAGGAAGTTACCACTCTTTCCTCCTTAGGCACTGAGCAAAAAGGAGGAGTTATTGCTGTGATTTGGAGCCCGGAGAGGGTTTGTTTGATTTAGTCCTGTCGGTCCATCCCCTCTAGCAAGAGCAAGCACACACACTTCCAGTAAAATCCTTGATCATGAAGTTTCTGCCTGGCCATGGGAAAGGCTTTTTGGATTTGAAAATTTTCCGGAGTACTTCAGCTTTGCTAATAGAGGTGACTTGTTATGTTGAGGTCTTGCTAGGGAAAAACTGAGGAAACAAGTGATCAGAAGAGAGCTTCACATTCAGTAAACATTTTTACAGGTGTACATCACGAAGCCTTCCACCAGATCCACTGAGCAGGAGGAATCTCAGGAGAGCTCCCAGCTTCCTATCAGCCAACCTCTTTTTCCCTATTACATCTCCAGATTCTACCCGCTAAACCACTGCCATTGAGTCGATTCTGACTCATAGCAAGCGAGTAGAACTGCCCCATAGGGTTTCCAAGGCTGTAGTCTTTACAGAAGCAGATTGCCACATCTTTCTCTTGCGGAGGGGCTGGTGGGTTCAAACCACCAACCTTTCAATTAGTAGCGGAGTGCTTAACCACTGCATCACCAGGGCTTCTTCCAGATTCTACAGTGGTGGTTTGTCTCAGACAGAGAAAGTCACACATACTGGATGAGATAAGCGTTATAGGAGGTTTCTGAAGACCTCAATCCGACATAAGGAAAATAAACATAAGGAAAACCCAGGCTATCCATTGCTGTGGAAATCTGACCTCAGTCATTCTAGCCTCTTCCTTCCAGAAATCATTCTCCTTTATATCCCCGATTCCAAAATAGCCGTTTAGTCTCTAATTATGGCTGTTGGAGTTCCTGTTGGCTCTTTCTTACCTGTAAACTATGCTTACCCCTTGCCTAGCTCCAGAGCATGTGTTCTCAGGCTCTTAAACTACTGAGTAGGAAGCAATCCCTACTCCCACCTCAGAAAAAGAAATTAGACTCTTCAATGACAAATGACAAACTAGCTCTCTTCCAGGAGCCTCTGTGTCTCGGGCTTTCTATACTTCCTTATTAACTTTTTGTAAGGGAATTTTCCCCAGGGAGCATGAACCACCCTAACTGCTGGCTGGGCTGCTTTGCCTAAGGCAGAGGGCAAGTTGGAAAGCTCTGGATTGTCCTTAAAGCCCACCCACTGAGTGCATCCTAAGTCTGTGCCAAAAAAGCAAACTAAGTACTGTCTGTGCCCGTCTCTAGCCCACACTACAGAGGTGCTGTGTTTTTGGCCTTTTACTGCTTTCCAACAGGTTTTAACCTTCTTAAAGATAAAGATGACTCTGGAATGCCATAAAGTGCTAGAATTCCTTTTTGTATTTTACTAAAGTTTTGGCGTTTGGGAAGAATCTCTTTAGTGGCCTGCGCATCGACGGTTTCAGTTCTTGGAATGCCCTTTGCCTCATGCTCCATGCCTCCTGAGTTGCTTGAGAATTTTTCCTTAGTCGATGTTTTGTTTTGCCTTGTTTAAATAGGTGTTCACACCTTTCCTACTCATCTCCTCCCTCCAGCTGCCCACTTCTGACTCTTTAGGGTACTGAGTATTCACTTGTTAGGACAGAGCTCCTTCCACAGAGCTATCTAGGCTCAAAAAAGCAACTCAGCAATTCTAGGCCACCTCCAGTTCTTTTTCCCCCTATCCTTTTTGTATGGCATTATGACTAAATGTATGGATTCTAGAGACAGGCAGAGCTGAATTTGAATCTGCTACTTGACAGTTAAATGGTTTTGGGTAAGTGGTTTAACTTCTCTAAATCTGTTACCTTATCTGAAAAATGTGGTTGTTACTTTTACTACAGCAGAAGTAAAAATAGAACTCCCAGAATCACCTCAGAAGCTTTTTTTTCTGACTTACATATATAAGATCCCCATCCTAGACCTACTAAAAAGATTGACAGGGCCAGGACATTGAGGGTGTTTTTGTTTGTTATGCAGCCCGGATGATTTTTCTGATGAAATGGCTAGATTTGGGAATCGCTTCTATATGTATTTACATATGTAGAATATGTAGCATAGAGTAAGGATACAATAAATGCTAGTGATGATTTTCAAAAGAGCCTTTTCCCACCCACCAGACTTCAGGAGCCGGGAAAGATGCTGTTTAAACACATCCAAATGCTAAGAGCCATTGGTGCTGTTCTTAGGAGCGTGACTTTAGGGTCTGGAGTAGTCTTCTTTGGTTTTTAAAATGCCCTTTTTTTTTTTCCTAAATGAGTATGGTTTTGATTAACCAGAGTCTGGTAAGAACTGTGGAGCACCTATTATTTCCATAGTTTATGTCCTAGGAAGATTTCACGGGATCTGAGCCTGAAATGAAATTTGATACTTGTTCCCAGATGAGAGGCAAGAGGGATGGGTCAGCCCAGGGACCAGCCCCAGCTTGCCCAGACCAAAGGAGGAGAGGTTGGTTGGAATTTAGACCTCTAGGTCTGGAGTCCCTAAAGAACTGAAGTCAGGATGTTTGCTCGTTTCAGGCCTTGGGGAAAAGATCATTATGAGTATATCCCAACTCTAGCCTTCTCTGAAGCCGAGTCCTTCTTGGCCTAGCTGAGCCATTCTGCCTTCTAATGATAACTTGAGGTATATAGCCTTTAATTGAACTGACCAGCTGTTCCTGGCCTACGAGGGAGCCAGAACCCCTAGTGAGGAAGGTGATGAGAGCCCTGGGCACTTCCTAACTTGGTTACTGTGTTACAGAAGCAGCATCCAGGGCAGTGTTATCTGCAACAATGCTGTGATCGAGAAGGGAGCAGACATCAAGGATTGCCTAATTGGAAGTGGCCAGAGGATTGAAGCCAAAGGTAAATTGGAGCCCAAATTATGATCACAGATGCCATTTTTTTACCTATCACACTAGCACGGATAATACTCAGTGCTGGTGAGAATGTGAGGAACTAGTACATACATGTACTGCAGGTGAGAGCATAAATTGATACAGCCATCTTTAGAGGGTGATTGACACCACTATCAAATTTTTTAATTTTGACTTAATGATTCCATTTGTAGGAAATTATGTTACAGATAATCTCATACATGTATACAGCTTTACTATCAAACACAACAAAAGGACAAATATTGTATAAGACCACTATTATAAGAAGTCAAGAAAAGTTTTAAACACAGAAGAAAACATTCTTTGATGGTTACGAGGGTGGCAAGGGAAAGTGAGGGTTATTTACTAACTAGATGGTAGATAAGAATTGTCTTAGGCCAAGGGAAGGACAGCACACACTACAGGGGAAGCCAGCACAACTGGACTAAACCAAAGCTGAGAAGTTTCCTGAATACAGTCAAATACTTCGAGAGACAGAGTAGCAGGGGTAGGGGTCTGGGCACCATGCTTTCAGGGGACATCTATGTCAATTGGCATAACAAAGCTTATTAAGAAAATGTTCTGCATCCTACTTTGGTGAGTGGCATCTGGGGTCTTAAAAGCTTGCAAGCGGCCATCTAAGATGCATCAATTGGTCCCAACTACCTGGAGTAAAGGAGAATGAAGAACACCAAAGACACAAGGAAAGGAGTAGCCCAAGAGACAGAAAGGGCCACGTAAACCAGAGACTTCATCATCCTGAGACCAGAAGAACTAGATGGTACCCGGCTACCACCAATGACCGCCCTGATAGGGAATACATCAGAGAGTCCCTGATGGAGCAGGAGAAGAGTGAGGTGCAGAACTCAAATTCTAGTAAAAAGACCAGACTTAATGGTTTGATTGAGACTGGAGGGACCCCGGAAGACATGGCCCTCGGCCTCTCTGTTAGCCCAAAACTAAAACCATTCCTGAGGCAACTCTTCAGACAAAGATTAGACTGGACTATGGGACATAAAATGATATTTGTGAAGAGTATACTTCTTAGCTCAAGTAGATACATGAGACTACATGGGCAGCTCTCATCCCGAGGTGAGATGAGAAGGCAGAGAGGGTCAGGAGCTGGATGAATAGACACAGGAAATCCAGGGTGGAAAGAAAGAGTGTGCTGTCACAGTATAGGGAGAGCAACTAGGGTCACAAAACAGTGTATGTATAAATTTTTGTATGAAAGACTAACTTGAATTGTAAACTTTCACTTAAAGTACAAGTATAAAATTTAAAAAAAAACTAAAAACACAAAAATATCTAGTGTCCTAGATTGGTACCAATGTTTTACAATGGCCCATGGGTGTGAAAGGGACCTCCAGTAATCCAGCAAGGGCTCTGGACCTAGCTCTGGCCTCCTTAGGTCCTTGAGCGCCTCTTCTGACCTGGTATTTAAGGGAGGTGGTTCCATAGACTCCTGGCCTAGGAGTTTAGCATGGTGTAACATCCAGAGCCATTAGAGATGATGCTATAATCGGTACTATTAGCTTCTTCTGTTCTGTAGCCTATAGAAGGACTGTGTAGTACTTGAGAGGCATGCAAAGACAAGGGTTTCCCTGCTGGGCAGGGCGAATTTGAATTGTCCATATTTTGGCTGAATGTTTTAACCAAAAAGTATACAAAGCTCAAGACCAATAAGAATGGCTGGTTCCTTTTGAGATTATTCCTAACCCTAGAATAGGGTTGGGTAGGAAGTTGCTAAAGGAATTAACCCTGCCAATTTAGAACTGGTAGAAGCCACTTGGTTGTTTTCATATCACTGGGTAAGATATTACAGTGCCAAGACGCTGGTTAGGAATATCGTTCAGTAGTCTTTGTTTCTCACTCTGCTATCCAGATGGATGATTGTAGTAAATCCTCAATTTGCAAACAAATTAAAAAACTGAATGAAATTTATTTAATGTTTGTTTTTCCTCCCATAGACCTTTTTTAGTATTAATATTATCCCCATTTTACAAATGAGGATACTTAGTTACAGAGAAGTTAATTACCCAGCATCACAGAGCTACTAAGTCATAGGAAGCAGGTGTTAACAGAGAAAGGTAGCCATGGGTAAACCACACTTAACCCCATAGCTTCTTTTATTATTAACAAGAGTGCTTATGATTGGGAAAGTAATTTGCAGAAGTGAAATTATTCTTAGTTAGTATAATGGCATTACCTTTATCGATTTTTTAAGATGCTTAGCAAAAAATAGTCTCATTTAAGTACTCTGTCCCCTGAATGAGAATCCTACTGTAGTGCATGCCAGGGGTTCTTCCTGTCAGGCATTTATATGTTCACATCATGTATTAATGCTTTTGTTGTCGGGCTTTTTATCATTTGGTAATGTAGTATGTGTTTATATGCCACAAGATTGTACTCTACAGTATTTTCCTTCTCCCCATTAAGCAGAGGCCTTCATTATTTTTTTTCCCATCCTTTTTTAAAGTTGCATGCCTCCTTCTTGGGCTTTAGAATCAAACAGACCTGTTTCACATCTCAGCTGTGTAACTTACTGGATGTGCACCAGTTTAAGTTTTTAATCTCTAAGTCTCAGTTTTTCTTAACTGGAAATGTTGGGACAATAATACCTACCCAGGAGGATTGTTGTGAGAATTAAATGCAATCAGGTATGCACAACTCCTGGAGCATATCAAGAGTTTTTCATACACACTGTGCTGTGGCTCCTCTCCATGCCTTTGCACATGTCTGTCTGTCTGTGTTTCTGTCTATTTCTCTCTCTCTCTTTCTCTCTCTCTCTCTCTCTGGAATGCCTCTCTTAAAGATTCTGCCCAGGTGTTTTCTCCTCTGCAAAAACCTTCTCTGTCCCTTCCCATGACTCCCCACAGCAGAACTGAGTATTTCTTCCTCCTCTGCACCCCTGAAATTTACCCACACCTTTATTAAAGCACATATTTCAAGTTGTAACAATTATCTATCTACCTTCCCTACTACACTGAGATACTCAAGGCCAGGGATTGTCTTTTTCCTCTCTGTATCCCTAGCTGTCAGACAGGTCCTGGCTTATAGTAGATGACCAGGAGGAAAAAAAAAAAAAAAAAAGCAGAAGAATGAATGACCGAGTGAGTGAGTGAATGAATTTTGGATACATAAAGCCTATTTTTGCAGATTACGGGACACAAAGTCAGCGTCCCAAGAAAGGCATTTGTGAGATGGTTGCATTTGTCATGGGGTCTCTCCTTGCTTTTTTTTAAGGTTATGATTATAAAAGAACCACATAAGACACTGATAAATGAACTGAGGAGGTGTGGCCTTGGCCTGAAATCATCCTTCAACCTAACTTCTCCACTTGAAACTAAGTGCAGCTCTCATCCCCACTGCCTTTATTCTCTTCTTTCAAGAACTTTCTTCTACAGATGAGAATCATCATTTCTGAGAGAGACCTTTCCTGAGTGTCAGGATTTTTTATCACAAGCATCATAAACTAACTCTGGCCAGTTTAAGCTGTTGAAGAGTTCATTGGAAAGATACTAGGTAGCTCACAGAATTTTCTAGCTAAAAGCTTAGAAAATGGGCTACAGCTAAGATCATACCCCAGACAAGTCTGGTGAGGATACCGCTGCCTTCCTAAGTGAACACTGGATGTGACAGCTTGTACTGTTACTCCCACCACCCACCAACCCCAAAGTGGATTCTTTCAGGTTCCCAGTCCAAGGTCTGGAATAGCTGCATCCCATAGGTCAAGCCTAGGTCATGTGTTCATGCTATAGTACAAGGAAGGCTGGCACTTTTAATCTAGTATTTTTCATTCAGTTAGTGGCAGACTCTGTCCAGTGTCACACCTGAGAACCTTTGAGCAGGGGTGTGGGTCAGCAGTGGTGCCCCAGCCACTGGTACTTTCTCCTGAGATCACATGCAGGCTGAGGGCATGAGCCTAGGTGAGGGGGCTGGGACACCAGCTTCATCTCCAACACAGGAGGCATGGCACTGCACTCCTGGAGTGCTGTTGGCTTACAGCTGTTATTTACAGGTTAAAAATGTTCTCACATATGCCATCTGACTGAATTCTTATAAAAACCCTCTGAGGTGTTATCCTTGACACCATTTGGCAAAGTGGAAACTGAGACTTTGAGAAGTTGAAACTTGCCCAAGGTACGTAGTTAGTGGATGACAGAACTGGGTCTTCAGTCTGAATTATTGCCAAATGGCCTCCAAAAGGACCAGAGGAAAAAGCCACTCCTGGCTTCCCAGGAGAGTTTGATCAGTGATGCCCCTTCTCTCCCTTTGGTCCCTCTTTCCCAGACCAATAAGAAAAATGTATTCAGCCTCATATCCCTGCTGTTCCTGATCCTTGGGAACCTCAGGTCTTAACCCTTTCTCCTGCTCAACATACCGCCTTACCTAGATCTCACCTTGAGTTGCAGAGAAGCTTTGTTTCTTGAGCAGGGAATTATAAACTGTTGGTAATTTATTGAAAATAGAATTCAGAACCCCCAGTCTTTTCTCTGCCTCCATTCCCTTGGAAGGGTACCCAGAGTATCAAAAGCAGCTGCTTAGCTGGTGTGGCGCTGCCTCCTTATCCTGTCCCCTCCCCTGCCTCCACATTGCATTTCTCTGTCTTCTTTGTTCTCTTCTGGGTTGGGCTTGTGGCCCCCCACAATGTTTCTTCCACCTCTTCCTGCTTCTTTGTCCTTGTAAGTTTTGGCCCAGCAAAAAGTAGAAGCACCCCCAGTGCTTTCTTCTTTCAGCTCTTCCTGAAGCGAGGAGTTGCTCCCTTTTGTTGTTTTCAAAAGGGTTTACAATCCATATGCATAATTAAATGAGTGAAGTCTCCATTTGTCACCACCACCCCAGAGGGCCCCTGCTTTCTTGTATGCTGGAACCTGGAACCTCACCATTTCTGCTTTCTCTCCTCCCCATTTCCAGCAGGGTAATGATGTTGTACCTTCCTTTTACTTTGCAAGACATCTTTTCATTCTGTGTGTAGAATGCGTGAATGACAACTGAATGTCAGATGTTGAGAGTTTGAGGCATGACTACTCCAGTCAAGGAATAAAGAGATGGGCTAGCCAAACCCCTAGGATGTCATGGGCTTCAGTATCTCCTGGAATTTCTGGCCCACTTCTTAGCAATGGAGACTCCTTTCCCCACCTTAGCACTCTCCCTTGTACTCTTCCCTTTGGAGTCTTTCCCAACCTGATTCCAGCTCAGAGCTTTTCCAATGTGTTCTAGCCCTGGTCAAGCAGAACTAGTTGAACCACAGGGTTCCCTCCAGCTTACTGAGTCTCCATGAAAATACATCTACCCTCAGCATTCCAGATACAGTCTCTCTCTTGTGACTCCCAGTGAACAAGGTCTTCTTTCACCCCCAGGCCAAGAGTAGACTAAAGGGAAGAGTCTAGGAGGACAGGATGGAGCAGGCTCAGGTGGTTACATGGAGCCTGGCAGAGCAGAAAAAGGGTTGGTTGCCCCAGCCAAGCACCTGATTTCCCCTCTCTGGTCTGGAGCACTGAGGTCCAAGAAAAGTGTTAGTTGGAACTGGGGCTATCTTCAGAACAGCCCAGTGTCCCTGAAAATTAGGGAGAGATTGACTGAAGGAAGAACAAATGTTAGAGTCTTAGGTGTGAAATGATGAGGCCTGACTCAGGGCAATAGAAGGATAAAGGGTAAAGAGGAGTTTTTAGAGGTGTCTTGGAAAGTTAGACAGGCATTTCCTTTGTTCTTTTTGTGGCAGCCTTACCTTAGGGGTGGGGCCTGATAGACAGTCATACGCCTGGGTGAGCCCCAGCCTGAGCACACACAGTATACATTGTCTGGGCCTTCTTCCCATTCTTCTGGCTGAAGGAAGCAGATGACTATAAAGTATAGAAAGGAGCACCTCCTAGAGCAAAAGTACCCAGGCCACACCCAGCCACATTCTTCCAACATGGGAGAAAAGTAAAGGGAAATAATACTGTTTAATACTTTTCAAGAAGTCCAAGCTGCACTGAAGGCATTGCAAAAAACAAGGCTCCAGGAATTGACAGAATACCAACTGAGATGTTTCAACAAACAGATGCTAAGAAATTTGGAAGACAGCTACCTGGTCAACTGACTGAAAGAGGTCCATATTTGTGCCCGTTCCAAAGAAAGGTAATCCAACAGTATGTGGAAATTATCGAGCAGTATCATTAATATCACACACAAGTAAAATTTAGCTGAAAATCATTCAAAAATGGTTGCAGCAGTACACTGACAGGGAACTGCCAGAAATTGAAGCCAGATTCAGAAGAGGATGTGGAGACAGGGATATCATTGCTGATATTAGATGGATCTTGGCCAGAAACAGAGAATACCAAAAAGATGTTTACCTGTGTTTTATTGACTATGCAAAGTTATTGGACTGTGTGGATCATAATAAATTATGGATAATATTGTGAAGAATGGGAATTCCAGAACACTTAATTGTGCTTATGCAGAACCTGTGCATAGACCAAGAGGCAGTCATTCGAACAGAAGAAGGGGATAGTGCGTGGTTTAAAATCACGAAAGTGTGCATCAGGGTTGTATCCTTTCACCATACTTACTCAGTCTGTATGCTGAGCAAATAATCTGAGAAGCTGGACTATATGAAAAAGAATGTGGTATCAGGATTGGAGGAAGACTCTTTAACAACGAGTGATATACAGATGATACAACCTTGCTTTCTGAAAGCGAAGATGAAGCACTTACTATGAACATCAAAGACCACAGCCTTCAGTATGGATTACACCTCAACATAAAGAAAACAAAAATCCTCTCAACTGGAACAGTAAGCAACATCATGATAAATGGAGAAAAGACTGAAGTTGTCAAGGATTTCATTTTACTTAGATCCATAATCAGCGTCCGTAGAAGCAAGTCTAAGGTGAGCCTGACCCAAGCCATGGTACTTTCAGTCACTTCATAGGTATGCGAAAGCTGGATAATGAATAAGGAATATCAAGGAAGAATTGATGCCTTTGAATTATGGTGTTGACAAAGAATATTGAATATCCCATGGCCTGCCAGAAGAATGAACAAATCTGTCTTGGAAGAAGTACAGCCAGAGTGCCCCTTAGAAGCGAGGATGGCGAGACTTTGTCTCACGTACTTTGGACATGTTATCAGGAGGGACCAGTCCCTGGAAAAGGACATCATGCTTGGTAAAGTGGACAGTCAGCAAAAAGGAGGAAGACCTTCAACGAGATGGATTGACACAGTGGCTGCAACAGTGGGCTCAGACATTGCAACAATTGTGAGGATGGTGCAGGACTGGCCAGTGTTTCGTTTTCGTTCTATTGTAGATGGGTTCACTACTGGAACTGACTCAACGGCACCTAACAACAACAACAATACTTTTCAAAGCACCATACTGGGCTCTTTAAATCAATAATTTCACCAGATCCTCACAACAACTTTGTGAGGATACTAAAGGTCAAAGACATGAAATAATTTTCTCAAAGCCAGGTAGTAATTTGCTGAAAGTCCGATTAGACTACAAGTCTTTCTGACTCAGAATCTCTTTCCTTTCCTGCACTGTCACCTTCTCTTGCTCTTTCCTATCCTTTCCCTCTGAAATAAGGCTGCCTCTTCCCAATCTAGTACTAGAACAGAAAACATTGTGGAAGTCCTAGACCTTAGTTTCTCTTCCTACTGGAGAAAGTTAAAGAGAAATAGACCTGAGGATGCTCTGGATCCTCAAGCAGCTTCACTGTAATGTACAGATCTGTCCGTTATGTTCTCTTTGACAAGGAGATTGGAGGCTCTCCTCATTCATGGAGCCCTGGTGGCACAGTGGTTAAGAGCTCAGCTGCTAACCAAAAGGTTGGCAGTTGGAATCCACTAGCCTCTCCTTGGAAACCCTGTGGAGCAGTTCTATTCTGCCATATAGGGTCGCTATGAGTTGGAATCGACTCAACGGCAATGAGTTTTTGGTTTTGGCTCCTCTATGCATACTCCATTTCCTCCATCCACGTTCTCACGTAACTCTCAAAACACACATTCAGCAAACATTTTATTAGTGCCTACTGTATTCCAGACACTGCTAGGCTAGGGGTATAAAGATTAATGACTTGCTGCTTTATGTCCAGTTGCTCACAGTCTAATATCCAGTAAAGAAATAAGTGTAGTATAGTATCAGGGGTACAATGGTAAAAGACTGTGAGGGTTAATTGAAAACATAAAGGAGAAATTGGTCAGTTCATGCAACAGGGATCAGGAACACCATCTTTGCAGGAAATAGGGCTAAATCTCAGAAGATTTGGCTGCTTCCCAAGTGTTCAAAGCAGAGAACCTTTCAAGCAAAGGGGAGCCGTGTATAGGCACCTATAAGCAAAAACAGTGTGGTGTGTTGGATATTGCAAATCATTTAGAAAATCTAGAATATAGGGTGCAAGGGAGATGTAGCAAGAACAAAGCTGGAGTGGTATTCAGAACAGGAGCCATATTTGAATCCTCAAGGTCTCTAAAGCCTCAATCAGAGATCCCCTTTCTACTAGGAGAGCAGAAGGCAACCTCTTGCTATGGGCATTATGAACAGACCCAAGCATGTCTCACTGTCTGTCTTGGTCCCATCATCAGGAATCTTCACTTTGCTACACGAGACCTTTCTGAGGCTGAACTATAGCCTCAGGAAAAACCCAAATTTGCTGCTTCACCTATCAGGGTCACACTGAGGCTCCCAAGTGTGGCAAGAAAGGTGTTGGACCTTTCTAGGCCATGGGAAGCTAGCCCAGATCTGTTTTCAGCCAAGTGGTCAGCCTTTTCTGTCTGAGCCAATAGAAGACTGGAGAAACTCTCTCCTATCCCCTTCATCGGCCCCATACCTCCAGGCAAGAGACAGCCTGCCCCTGGCTCCTCCTGCCCCTTCCAGAGCTTAGGTTCACTGCCTCCTTTCTATAGCTCTTTTTCCTTGAAAGCTAACCCCGTTCTTACCTTTCGCTCCATCACTGCCCAGCTTCCAGGGCACTCCCCTAAATTAATTGAGTGCTTTAGCCCCTGGTTCGTAATCTTCCTCCATACACACAAGCTTTTTTCCAGCATCTTGAACAACTTAAAATTCATCAATGAACTCTCCATATCCCCCTTCCCCGCCCCACCCCCCAGCTTCATGGTCCTTGAACTACTCTACCAACCTTCACTTCCTCTCAGCTTTAGCTCTCCACTTACATGGCCATACCCTATCCTTATCATTACTCAAAACCTCTGAAATCTTTTTTGTGCCAGTAACTATGCTAGACACTAGGGATAGAATCATAAATACACCGTCCCTGCCCTCAGAGTGCTTATAGTGAAGTAGAGATGATACAATGATGTAGAGAGAGAGCTATGTATTAGGTACAGTGATTTCACAAAGCAGAAAACGGTCAGTTGGGAAAGGAAAGCATACATACTGGAGGTGCTTGACTAGGGCACTTACGGTAAGTAAGGGTGCAATGGGAGAAAATAGGGGAGAGGCATTCCAGGCAGAGGGAAGAGCGTGTGCCGAGGTCTAAAAGTATGAAACAGTATGGTTTGTTGGTGTAAACGGGGAATGGTGGGAGATGAAACTGGAGAGATATGCAGGGACCAGATCATGGAAGGCCTTGGGTTTGGACTTTATGAAAATAATAATATCCACTATTTCTTTTTTTTTTTTTTCCGTCTCCCATGCAATAATTTATACATACATTGTTATGTGACTCTAATTGCTCTCCCTATACTGTGATAGCACGCTCCTCCTTTCCACCTCTGATTCCCCATGTCCATTCAACCAGCTCCTAACCCCTCTGCCTTCCCATCTCACCTATGAACAGAAGCTGCCCATCTAGTCTCTTGTATCTACTTGAGCTAAGAGGCACACTCCTCACGAGTATCAGTTTTTGCCCCACAGTCCGGTCCAATCCCTGTCTGAAGAGTTGGCCTCGGAAATTGTTTTAATTCTGGGCTGATAGAGAATCCAGGGGCCATGCTTTCTGTGGTTCCTCCAGTCTCGGTCAGACCATTAAGTCTGGTCTTCTTACTAGAATTTGAGTTCTGCACCCCACCTTTCTCCTGCTCCATCTGGGACTCTCTGTTGTGTTACCTCTCAGGGCGGTCATTGGTGGTAGTCAGACACCACCTAGTTCTTCTGGTCTCCGGATGTTGAAGTCTCTGGTTTACGTGGCCCTTTCTGTCTCTTGGGCTATTACTTTCCTTGTGTCTTTGGTGTTCTTTCTTCTCCTTTACTCCAGGTGGTTGGGACCAATTGATGCATCTTAGATGACTGCTTGCAAGCTTTTAAGACCCCAGACGCCACTCACCAAAGTAGGATGCAGAACATTTTCTTAACAAGCTTTGTTATGCCAGTTGACCTAGATGTCCCCTGAAAGCATGTCCCCAGACCACTACCCCTGCAACTCTGTCCCTCAAAGTATTTGATTGTATTCAGAAAACTTCTTAGCTTTTGTTTAGTCCAGTTATGCTGACTTCCCCTGTAGTATGTGCTGTCCTTCCCTTCACCTGAAATAATTCGTATTTACTGTCTGGTGGGTAAATAACCCTCACCCTCCCTCACCACCCTCGTAGTCATCAAAGAATGTTTTCTTCTTGTGTTTAAACCTTTTCTTGAGTTCTTATAATAGTGGTCTTATATAATATTTGTCATTCTGTGACTGACTAAATTCATTCAGCATAATGCCCTCCAGCTTCCTCCATGTTATGTTTTACAGCTTCATTGTTGTTCTTTATCATTGCGTAGTATTCCATTGTGTGGATATACCATAATTTGTTTATCATTCATCCATTGATGGACACCTAGGTTGTTTCCAACTTTCTGCTGTTCTGAACAGTGCTGCAGTGAACATGGGTGTGCATATATCTATTCGTGTGACGGCTCTTGTTTCTCTAGGATATATTCCAAGGAGCGGGATAGCTGGATCATATGGTACTTCTATTTCTAGCTTTTTAGGGAAGAAGCACCAAATCAATTTCCAGAGTTGTTAAGTACCATTTTACATTCCCACCAACAGTGTATAAGTGTTCTGGTCTCTCCACAACCTCTCCAGCATTTATTATTTTGTGTTTTTTGGATTCATGCTAGCCTTGTTGGGGTGAGCAAATCTCTCATGGTAGTTTTGATCTGCATTCTGTAATGGCTAATGATGGTGAGCATTTTTTCATGTGTCTGTTAGCCACCTGAAGTGCCTGTTCATATCCTTTGCCCATTTTTTAATTGGGTTATATGTCTTTTTTGTTGTTGAAGTTTTGCAGTAGCTTATAGATTTTAGAGATTAGATGCTGATCGGATTTGTCATAGCCAAACATTTTTTCCCAGTCTGTAGGTTGTCTTTTTACTCTTTTGGTGAAGTCTTTTGATGAGCATAAGTGTTTGATTTTTAGAAGCTCCCAGTTATCTAGTCTCTCTTCTGGTGCTTGTGCATTGTTACTTATGGTTCATATTGTGTTTTATGCCATGTATTAGGGCTCCTAGCATTGTCCCTATTTTTTATTCCATGATCTTTATCATTTTTGATTTTATATTTTTTTAAGTTTTTGATCCATTTTGAGTTAGTTTTTGTGCATGATGTGAGGTATGGGTCTTGTTTCAGTTTTTTGCAGATGGATATCCAGTTATGCCAGCATGTTTGTTAAAGAGACTGTCTTTTCCCCGATTAACAGACTTTGGGCCTTTGTCAAATATCAGCTGCTCATAGGTGGATGACTTTATGTCTGGATTCTCAATTCTGTTCCATTGGCCTATGTATCTGTTGTTGTACCAGTACCAGGCTGTTTTGACTACCGTGATGGTATAATAGGTTCTAAAATCAGTGTGAGGCCTCCCACTTTGTTCTTCTTCAATATCCACTATTTCTTGAGCACTCAATTATCCATTAACTCATTGAATCTTTATCTCAACCCTGTAGGGTAAATGGTATTATTTTAATATCACATATGAGGTATCACCCTTCCTCCTTTGGATATCTCCACTAATCCTTGTAGCTTCATTTCCTCTCACACTTTTTCTCCCATTCCCTATCCTCTGGCCACACCAGAGTATTTCATGTTCCCCATTCTCACACCTCCAGCTCATGCTGTTCTAACAGCCTATAATCCCTTCCCTTTGATTCACTACTTGGAAAAACTCTATTCGTCCTTTAAGATGCATTTAAGACCCAGCTCCAGTTCCCCTCCTAGGTGTATAGAGCCAGGTGTATAGAGGGTCAGTCCCAACCTCCTATGTGGGAGATGCTGCCTCTCCCATAGCCCCGTTAGCAAGTTGTATGCTCAAGAACCTCTCAAGAGCAGAACCACAATAGGAGAGGAATAAATGTTTGTTGGGTTTGAAATGACATATTTTGCTGCCAGTTCTCAGAAAATCTTTTCCTTTTCTTTTGTAGCCAAACGAGTGAACGAGGTGATCGTGGGGAGTGACCAGCTTATGGAGATCTGAGTTCTGAAGAAGTCATACTCGTTATTTTGGCCCCCAAAAGATGTTGGCTGCCCACCTGTTTGACTCTGTATTTATTTCTCAATAAAAAGAGGGCCTTCCAAAGGCATGTTGGAGACTCATGGAGCAGTCCAAAGCTCCATGTCAGGTGGGCTCCAGGGGTACACAGTGTGTGCTCATGGATCGCGGTAAAGACCATCTGGACAAGTGTGTGGAACAGAATAGGACACAATAGCCTGGCTCTTCTCTCTCAAGGTTATCTGGCTGGAGCAGCAGCTGTCCAGTGATAAACCTCCTGAGAGGGAGCTTTCTGACTGACTGGCCCAGCCTGGTCCTTAAAGCATCTCTCATCTAAAAGGACCTGGGAGTACTTTTGTCCCTGACCCATAGGCCTAGCTGCTGGCAGTGCCACTTCTACACATGCTCTTCCCTCTGCAGCTGCTGCGTTTGGGCAGCCTAGCCCCTGAGCCTCAGCCCAGGACTCGCCACCCCCTGCTCTCATACCTGCCACACAGGTCCCAGGCTCTCAGCCCCCTACCATCGCTCCCTAGCCCCCACCGTTCACTCCCTGTCCTCCCCTTCAGTCTCTAGCCGCTCTGTCCAGCTCAACTATTGTCCCTTGGAGACTTTTAAAGCAAGCAAGAGGCAACCCCTGCCTAGCTACCAAGCCTATCCCCACAGGTTTTAGTGGAGGCCAGAGCAGTGAAGGAGAGCCATTGTCTAAGAAGGAAGACCCCTCCCCACCTCCCCTTAGTGAGGTCTGTCCAAACCTGGTAAGGAAGAGCCAGGATCCTGTCTCATGGTTTGATATTTTTTCTGACTCTTCGCCAGCTGCACTCCTTTATTTACTAATTATGCAGCCTCTCCTGCTTCAGATAATTGAGGAATGAGAGTTCCATATTTACAGTCCTATCCACCTTCCATCCACCAACCCCCCTCTCAAACACACACACACACACACACTCTGCTCTTGCCCCTCCCTGCACTGATTTTATAACCTGCAGGTGTTTGGTGGAAGATAAAAGTGGCTCCTGGAGTGAGATTTCACCTCCTAGAATTATCAAAGTAAAGGTTTCTCTTGATGTCCTCACCGTGGGTGGCAGTAATTATAAAGAATGATTTGAAATACTGGTTTCTACGTTGCTTCAAAAATCTCAGGGCTCTCAAGTCACTTGCATAATTTGGCCTGATCTTAGTGTTCTCATTGAGCTTGTGAGAGACTAGATGAGCATTTGACCCTAGGGGATCTCCACCCCCACTAGGTTTCTTGGGAACTCTAGCGCTCCACATTCCTCCCACTGGTTAGGACAAGGTTCCTGGAAGTTTAATCAAACAGGAGCTGACACAGCCCAGCTGAAGGGGTTGAAACTATTCTGAGAAGGACAAGAAAGAGTTGTGGTGGTACCCAAGATGGACCAGGCCTTGGCATTCCTCAGGAACTGAAATTAAATTTGTAGGGCCAGATGATGCTGGGGACAGAGTCCTGGGCTGGGTGGGAGAAGACCTGGCCTCTGGAATGTTGTTGGGCTTTGGCCAAGTCACTATATCTCTGTTTCTGTTCCATCTGCAAAATGGAAAAGTTGGAATGAATGACTTTTAAAGGCCTTCCCCATTCTTAGGTTTTATCCCCTTTTTCAGAAAGTCCAAGGCTGGTAGTCCTTGGGGTCTAGGTGGCCCAAGAGGCCAGAAGGCTGCTTCTCGACCTCAGAAAGGGGATAGAGCTTGGTTGGTTTGGAGGGAAGGTGGGGTGGGGAAGGAAAGAATAATGATTAAACTGCTCCACAGCCCTCCTAGACCCCTTCCTAGCCTTTCCCACTGAGCCTTGGGAACCCCTGACAGTGAGGTAGAGGAAGAGCCTCTCTTCTGCCTTCCCCTTGCACAAGCCCATCAGCAGCCCCTGGCACCAAGGAAAAGAGGGAACTGGAGAAGACAGAACAGGTAAGGGCTCCCCAGGGGAAGGCCTTGCTGAATTTGGGTTCTAGCTGGGAGTAGCCGGCAGCTCAGGACACTGCTTCTCTTGCCTCCAACAACTTCAGGACTGGCGGAGTGCCCATGATTCTTTGATTTTTCTTCTCATTGCTGTATTTGTCTGCAGAAAGGCAGGGACAGTTTTTGTTTCGTTTTGGCTGCTACAGAGGGTTTGAGTATGTCTGAAATACAGTGAGCAACTGAAAGTCCACTGGCAAGCCACCTCTCCATGAAATAGAGACCGGAAGAGCCAGGCTTGCTGGAAGAGTGGATAGGGCCTGTCCTGCCCCTCCCTGTCATGAGGGAGGTGGAGGAGAGGAGGAAGGGTGCTTCCAATGCCAAATTCCAGAGCACTCTGTGGAGGTGTTGAGGAACAGCTTCTGGGAACTTACCAGATAGACAAAATTTGATAGCTACTACTCCAGGAACCCCTTCCCCAGTAACACCTCACACCTGCCTGCTGGCAAGAGCTCCCTGAAGCAGTTAGGGGACTGACAGCCTAGGCTGCCCTCCAGTTTTTTCCCAAGGCCGGAGACTGGGCATTTACCCAGTTACTATTCCCATCCGCCTCCCATTCCCAGTGCAGAGAGCCAGGAAATGTCTTTAGCTATAGCCCCAAGAGCAATCTAGAGGTCTTACAGCCTACTTTAGGGGCTGTTTTCTTTCTACTTCTGGAGAATTGCAGGGAGTACACTTTATCCACAGCCATCTCCACCCTTAAAGGGGTACTGTAACCCAGGCCTTTGTATGCTGCTTTCTAAATAGTTAAAATTCGCTGGAGGAGAGAGGGGAGCGCTTGTGGGAGGGACCACCCAGACAGACGGTCTAGAAAGCTCAGCTCTAATGGAGCCACAGAGGGGGAATGAGGCTGAGCAGAAGAATACATTCTGCTGGAGGCCAGGGTGGCCTGTCCTCCACCTGAGCTGTCTGCCACCACCCAGGAGAATTGCATCAGGGTCTTTCTGCCATAGACAAATGGGGAGGTGCTGCTTTGGCTCTTAGCCTCTCTCTTTCCCCTACTGTTAAGGTGAAAGGCCATTCTCTGATCTCTGGTTGCAACCTCTAGCACCAAAGACATGATAGGTGCTATTGGCCTGAAGCTGCCTACAGGGAACCAGTAGTCTCCGACTCATGGCAAACCCGTGTGTGCCAGACTAGAACTATGTTCCATAGGGTTCTCAGTGGCTGATTTTTCTGAAGTAGATCTCCCTGTGTTTCTCCCAAGGCACCTCTGGGGAGACTCCAAATCACCAACCTTTTGGTTATCAGCCTAGTGTTTGCACCACCCAGGGACTCCTGCCTATAGGGAAGGGGCAACATTCCAAGGCTCAACTCTTAAACATAATGGGTGGGGGTGGGGTGCTGCCCAGGGCCCCTCCCCACATCTCAGGGTCATTGACTCTGGCTGGGCCCAGATAATAGAGGCCAGCCAAAAGCATGATAAGTGAGAAACCTAGAGGAAAGTCAAGGAGAGGACGTGTCCTGGCTTCTCCACAGATTACCACATAGACCTTCCGCTGAAGCCAAGCTGTTCAGTTTCTTCCATGTATGTCTGTGTGTCCGTGTATGTGTTTACTCACTTCTCCTGGCATTCTTCCTTAGCCACATATATTATCTAATACTTGTGTCAGTGTCATAGATTATGTGACTTGCCCAAGATCACACAGCCAGTATGTGAAGCGTCCAGACCTTAAACGATGTCTTTTAGATTCTGTCATCCTCCCACCTCTTCAGTCCAATTCCTCTCACTTCTGAACACCTCTTGTAGGAACTTCCCTCTCCCTTTCTGTTTCCCCCTTCATACTGAGTCCCACAGAAGCCTCCTTGTACTGTTCCATTAGGTCTGGGTATGTGTCAGCCTCCTGTTTAGGATGTGAGCTCCTAGAAAGCAGATGCCCTGCAACCCCAGAGCTCAACACGGGTAGACAGACACATAAGAGACCCCAAGATACGTTTTTTTCATGAGTCAATAATTAGATATGCTCCTCAGTGATAATGAATTTAATTAGGTTACTTTTCTCCTTTGTTACACTTTGGGGAATATCTCTGGTTTGGGCCCAAAACACATGCCCAGGTACAGTGGGAGGAAGTAACAGTGAAACAGAATGTTCTACAGTGAAACAGGTTGCTTGCAGGGAGAGAAGAGGAGCCTCTACACCCCTTCCTGTTCCCTGGGGTTTGTGGCCCTAACTTGCCCTGGCTGAGCTCAGTTGCACTCAGGAAATCATTTTGTTAGGGAGAAGAAAGTTCATTTTGGAGCTTGGAGCAGCCAAAGGGCATTAAGCCCTAGGTTGGAGAGGCAGGAACTGCAGACCAATTTCTCCCACCCTGGTCTTTGGACTACAAGGCAAGAGATTTTCTCAGCAGGAAGACCCTGCCCTGGAAGCATCCATAGAAATGCTGGACTTTGCACAACTGTTAGCAGTGATGGGCTTGTGGTGGAAGCAGAATCCCAAGGCCAAGGTGATTATAGATCTGTTTCTCCATGGACCTTCTTATGCCTTGCACATTCTGGTAAGAAAGGAGATCTCAAGAGCGTTTTTACAGCACAGCAGCTCTACTTGCAGTCCTGATGATACCCAGAGCTGATTCCAAGCCATTCTCTGGCAAACGATATCTCACAGAGAAGAGAGAAAGTGCTATGAATATATCCTGCTTTTAATGTGCATTTACTACTTGACCAGCACCACAGTATCATACACGTTAGGTCTTCCACAAGCATTTTGCAGGATGAATGAACCAATTCAAGTGGCAAACCTGTTAGGTGCCCACCTCCTCAATCTAGAGGCTGCCTTCCCCCAGAACAAATTTTCAGAATGCAGTTTGGTAATGTTGTAGCAAGAACCATCATAGTTTTTGACCCAGCGACCCCACTTCTGGGAATCTGTCCTAAGGACATTCTCCAAATGATACAAAGACTGTAGTAGCATGAAATGTTTATGATGTAATGATAAACAAAAACATCTGGAAGAAATTGGTCAGATATGATAGTAGTTGTGTTAGAGTAATGACTTTATTGGAGATTCCTTATCTCTTTCCCAACTTTATGTATCGGAATATTGATTTTACCGTCCTCTGCCAGTCAGGGTTTACCTGTCAGGAATCTAGCAGAAACAGCACACTCAGATGAATAATTGAGGGAAGTATAATAGAGGGACTATTCCCTCTGTTGGAGCCCTGGTGCTCTAGTGGTTAAGGGCTCACACTGCTAACCAAAAGGTCAGCGGCTCAAATCCACCAGCCACTTCTTGGTAACCCTAGGGGGAAGTTGTACTCTGTCCTGTAGGGTTGCTATGAGTCAGCATCAACTCAATGGCAATGGGTTTGGTTTTTGGTTTTCCCTCTATTAGGGAGCCCTGGTGGTGCAGTGGTTAAGCACTCAGCTGCTAAAGGAAAGGTTGGCAGTTTAAACCTATCCAGTGGCTCATAGGAGAAAGACCTGGCCGTCTGCTCCCATAAAGATTACAGGCTAGATCACATAAACAAGAGACTGCATCATCCTGAGACCAGAAGAACTGGATGGCTCCTGGCCACCACCAGTGACATTCCTGACAGGGAACACAATAGAGAGTCCCTGATGGAGCAGGAGAAAGGTGGGGTGCAGAATTCAAATTCTAGTAAAAAGACCAGACTTAATTATCTGACTGAGACTGGAGGAGCCCCAGGAAGCGTGGCTCCCAGACTCTCTTGTCAACCCAGAACTAAAATAATTCCCAAGGCCAACTCTTCAGACAAAGATTGGACTGGACTGTGAGACATAAAATGATACTCGTGAAGAGTGTGCTTCTCAGCTCAAGTAGATACATGAGACTAAATGGGCAGTTTCTGGAGGTGAGATGAGAAGGCAGAGGGGTTAGGAGCGGGTTGAATGGACACGGGAAATCAGGTGGAAAGGAGAAGAGGCCTGTCACAGTATAGAGAGTTTTAGGGTCACATAATGTATGTATAAATTTTTGTATGAGAGACTAACTTAAATTGTAAACTTTCACTTAAACTACAACAATTAAAAAAAATAATTGCAGCCTAGAAAACCCCATGGGCAGTCTACTCAGTCACATTGGGCCGCTAACCCATTGCCTTCGAGTTGATTCCGACTCATAGCAACCTTATAGGACAGAGTAGAACTGCCCCATAGGGTTTCCAAAGATGTAATCTTTACAGAAGCAGATTGCCACATCTTTTTCCCATGGAGCAGCCGGTGGGTTCAAACTTGACAACCTTTCAGTTAGCAGCTGAACATTTAACCACTGCACCACCAGGGCTCCTATTAGGCCACTATTGGTCAAAAATTGACTCAACAGCACCTAACAATTCCCTTTATTAGAGGACAGTGGTAGAATTCAGAACAAAGGTGTGCAATCTGCTTCTGTAAAGATTATAGCCTTGGTAACCCTATGGGGCAGTTCTCTATCCTATAGGGTTGCTATGAGTCAGAATCAACTCTCAACACACAGCACAACACACTTATTATCTAATGAAGGAGACAGACCTGCAAGCAAATACATAAATTACTGTGGCATAACTGCAGTATCAAGTATATATACAGTGTTATAAGGAGCATTACAGAGTGTTACAGAGAGCATTGGTGGTCCGGTGGTATAATTCTTGCTTCTCATGTGGGAGACCTGGATTTAATTCCCAGCCAATGTGTCTCATCACACTGCCACCTCTTGTATGTCACTGGAGGCTTGCGTGTTGCTCTGATGCTGACCAGGTTTCAGCAGAGCTTCCAGACTAAGAAGGGCTAGGAAGAAAGGCCTGGTGATCTACTTACAAAAATCAGCCAGTGAAAACGCTATAGATCACAGTGGTCTGATCATTGGGATGGTGCAGGGCAGGGTAGCATTCCCTTCAGTTGTGCATGAAGTTGCCATGAGGGGGGGCAGACTCCAAGGCACTTAACAACAACAAGGAGTATAAAAAAAGAAGCAACTAGCCGCCAGGAGGGAAGCTTGAATCAAGGAAAGCTTCAAAGAGGGAGTAACTGATACAAGTTCAGTTGTGAAAGTTGTCTCCTAGACAGAAAGGCCACAACATGTACAAAAGCAGGAACGCATAGAACATGATGTGTTTAGGAAATTACAGATAGCTCTGGAGGGCTGGAATAAACATTGGGGTAGGTGTGAGGGAACTGTGGGAGAGAGAGGGCTGCAGTTAGATCATGCAGGGTCCTGTGATCCAAGTGGGCTTTGGTCTTTGGAGCTGTGGTATCATCAGATTTGCATTTTAGAGAGATGATTCTGGTCTCAGTGGAGAGAGTGACTTGAAGGGGGCAAGAATCGAGGCAGGAAAGAGTGAAAGGAGAAAAGTCTTCGGGTCTTGGCTGGGTCGGAAAGGAAGTATGGCCCTAACGGAGGCCGACACACCCCCTTTCTCAGCAACAGCCTCTCCTGACTTATACTTGGTCAGCACTGTGCCTCTCTGGGACCTCTCTCCCTCCCCCTCCCGGAGGGCCCCGCGGGCGGGCGGGAGGGCGAGGCCGCGAGGAGAGGCGTGGCCCTGCTTGGGTGGTCCTCCGCCCCGTCCCCCACTAAGGCGCCGTTGCCTAGCAGCGGCTCCGGGTAATTTGCTGGCCCCTCAGCCAATAGGAGGGCGCCGCCCCGACCCGTTCCCTTTTTCTGGGCTCCAGCGGCCGCCCTCTACTGCTATTGCCACCTCGAGCCGCGCCGAGCATCCCGGGCCGGTAGCTCCGCTTGACGGCCGACCTCTGACTGCGGGCGACCCTCGGCGCTGTGACCCGGCCGCACCGTCCTGCACGCCGCCCTTTCACCGCAGCCGCTGCACATCACACCAGCGGGCTCACTGCCGCCCTCACCCACACCGTCGCCTTCGCGGTCCCACTGAGTCCTGACGCCGGGCCGGCGGCGCAGAGGGACCAGACCAGCCTGTTCACACTATGGGGGCGCCCAGATAATGCGGGTTGGGGGCGCCTGCGCCCCCATCCTCACCAACATGGCTCGGCCGCCGCCCCTCGGGGAGCTGCCCCCCAGCTACACACCCCCAGCTCGAACTTCAGCTCCCCAGGTGAGTGGAGGGGAAGCCAGGAAGAAGGAAGATTAGGAACCAGGCCTGGAGACCCCAGGTCTATTACTCGAGCCTCTACAGAATGTGATGTCTGTAAGTCTCGTGTTCACGGGTGCCTGTCTGAGGACAGGTGAGAGAGCTCGTGAGTGCGTATGTGAGACCGTCTTCTCGGTGTCTGGCCAAACAGAGTTTGAGTGTGTCTGTAGCTTCGCCTCTGTCCACTTGGGAACAGGTAACTCTACATCTGTATCCTACTCTCAGAAAACGGGCCTATGCCTTTCTCACGTCCGGGGCAGGAGGCTCTAAATCATCAAGTTTGGGCTTGTGTCAGTGTTGGTGCTCCTGAACTGCATCCAGAAATCAAGATGGTAGGGGCAAACTTGGCAAAGGGAGAATGTAGGGAGCAAAGGGAAGGATTTCATGCATTGTTGTAGTGATGCCTGTCTAACCCTTCTCTTTCCATTCATTCCAGACCTTAGCTGGAAGCCTGAAGGCTCCTCTCTGGCTTCGTACTTACTTCCAGGGACTGCTCTTCTCTCTGGGCTGTGGGATCCAGAGACACTCTGGCAAAGTGCTCTTCCTGGGACTGTTGGCCTTTGGGGCCCTGGCACTGGGTCTCCGTGGGGCCATCATTGAGACAGACCTGGAGCAGCTCTGGGTAGAAGGTGAGATGTGGGCACTGCATAGCTGGCTTGGGTATGGTGAGCCCAAAACAAGAAAAGGGTAAGAGCTGGCTCCTGAGCCCTAGTAGGTCTGGCCCTGGGTCTGGAGGAGCATCTGCCAGCCAGAGCTTGGGCGTCTGGGGCACCCCTCCCTCCCACATCCATAAATGGACATCTGCAGCTGGTGAAATCCTGTGAATAGGTATACAGAATATTTATCTGTGATTATGTGTGTTTATTTAGCAGTTATTATCAATCCTTTATATGTATTTTTGGGAGCACAGCACAGTTTACAGAGACAACTAAAAACTAAAACAAGACCTGTCTTTTAATAGGTTACACTTTAGCAAGGAAAATCAAATCTGTGCGAGGATAACTAGAATAATACAAAGCAGGATGTGATAATGTTGTATAAGAGAAGGTAAGCCCAGGAGAATCAGAAAAGTTAGGCCTAGAAGGCGAGGAAACTGAGTAAATCATCTGGCTAGTCCTCCAGGACTGGAGGATTGGAGCCCTGGTGGCAAAGTGGGTAAGAGCTCGGCTGCTAACAAAAAAGTCGGCAGTTCAAATCCACCAGCCACTCCTTGGAAACTCTATGGGGCAGTCCTACTCTGTCCTATAGGATCACTATGAGTTGGAATCGACTGGATGGCAATGGGTTTGGGTGTTTTTTGTTTTTTTTTTTTTAGTCCTCCAGGGAGAGGGATGACGACTTATTTAGTGGAAAAGCAGCACAGGACCTGAGCTTCGAGGCAACAGCCAGGGTCAGATGGAACCAAAGCCTTACTTCCTAATGGAAGCATTACATAAAAATAGTTCTTAATATTTTCAGCATGACTGTCTTTCCTGGGGCCTGGCTTCATATGGCAGCCTTTTAACAAAGTTGAATTCCCTTGTCTTCTTCCCTGGGAAATTTGCATTGTGGGCTTCCCCAGACCTCCCCCAGCTCTGGCCCACACCCAAAGGCAGGGCCCAGGTTGGAGGCTCACACCCTTGAGTTATTTCAAATGCTGGCAAATCCTAGGATCCAGAGCAGATGTTTCTTGGAGCCTGCCTGCCTGCCTGCCTGTTGGGCTCCCACACCCCATCCCCGCCCTACCCCCAGCCTCTGCAGACTCCCACATACATATACACTCTAGGCCAGCCCTGGGGTCTGCAGCAGATGCTTCTCTGTGCCTGCCTGCCTGCCCCCAGCCCCAGGACACACATGTGCATACATGCACACAGACACCCCCACCCACACCACTGCTGCTTGGGTGGTCCCAAATGACTCTTGGATTTCCTGCCACAATAGAGGTGGCCTCCCTCTCCTTCCTCCTTCCCCATTCCCCAGATCTTCCCCATCTAAACACTGCTGGAACCTTCATGTTTCCTCATCCTCTCTTCTACACTCCAGCACAGGACAGACTAGACTCACCAGATTTTTGCTGTTGTTTTAGGGGAGGGTGGTAGCCAGTTCCTAGGCTTTTCTTTTGTATTTCAGAATATCTTTCTGCCCTGTGTTGGCTAAGGCTGGGAGTGGGGTAAAAGCAATAATCTTGACCTGATATTTTCTCTGTAGCCAGGCTTCTCCTTCCACCCCGCAATGCCCTAGGCAGTGAGGAGCTAATCAGGAGAGGACTGAAGGGTATTCGCCATTTTTTGCCATTTTACTAACACACAAAGGAGAGGACAAAACAGGGCTTTGGCTATCAGAGTTCTGGGCCAAAATGCAGGGTCCTTTTCTGCTTTGCAGTGGTGGACTTGGGATGTGATGTGTGGTCTTTCCTGATCCACTTTAAAGCTAAAGGGCTTAAGGGTAGATGGTTCTCTAAAATAAAAATCAGAACATATAGCCCAATTAGTACTTAAAAGAACAGTGATAGAGACTGTTTGAAATTGGAACTGTCTCTGAAGATATGGAATAGCTAGCCATTCTATTTAGAAGGCAGGGGGTGGGCACATATCAGCTAGTGGAACCATCCACTCAAGGACCCAAGGCAGAAACCTGGGAGTCAGCCTCAGTTCTTCCTCTCGCTCACCTAGTTCGTTACTAAAATTATAAATTCTTCCTTCTTAAGCTCTCTCATGGAGTCCCTGGGTGGTGTAAATGGTTAAAACGCTTAGCTGCAAACCAAAAGGTCAGAGGTTCTAGTTCACCAGAGGCACCTCAGAAGAAAGCCCGGTAGTCTACGTCCGAAAAATCAGCCATTGAAAACCCTATGGAGCACAGTTCAGCTCATGGCATGGGGTCACCATAAGTCAGAACCGACTCATGACAGCATCTGGTTAAGCTGTCTTATACCAGACCAATCCTCTCCACCCTCATGGCCACTGCGCCAGTTAAGGCCTTTTTCAATCTCTATCAATATACTCCTGACGGTATTGTTTAGAATGCTTTTAGCCGCATGAAAAAGAAAGGAAGCAAATTGATTCATTATCCCCTATAACAGGAGAACAAGAAGAAGTCTGGCAGTAGACAGTTGAGCAGGTCCAGGATGGTTAATTCAGCAACCCAAGGACATCAGCAAGAAGCCAGGTTCTTTCTCTTTCCCCAGGTCATCTTTAGCATGTTGGGCTTTTGTCCTCAGACTTATCACCTTGTTGCAAGGTGGCTGCTGCAGTGGCGGAAGAGGGAAACCATTCCTGTCTTCATCCCTTTGTGAAAGTGAGGAAGAATTTACCAGAAGCCCCACAGCAAACTTCCCATTTAATCTCTCTGGCAAAAATTGTGCAGCATCTTTTGCCTAAATCCTTCACTTGGTAAAGGCAATGGAATTACTGTGATTGGCTCCTTAGACTAATCAAGTTTCACCCCATGAGGCTGGTGGGGAGGGGAGGGCAGGAGCAGCTGCCCTGAATCACAAAACGATTCAGAGGATGGCCAACAAAATCTGGGTGAACCAGCTTCCTTAGGCCTTGCCTTCAAATCTGCCTCCACACTGCCCCCTTGTGGTGTGTCTAAATCTGGCCCAGTTAGTCGCCTGCTTAGAACCCTTTCACTGCTTTCTTACCAGGACTGTGGCATCTCCTGAATCAAGTCCAAGCTCCTACACACTTTTTGAAAATAAACAAAGACCAGTTGTCCCCAAGTCGATTCTGACACATGGTGACCCCATGTGGGTCAGAGTAGAACTGTGTTCCATAGATTTTCAGAAGTAGATTGCCAGGCCTTTCTGCAGAGGCCCCTCTGGGTATACTCCAACCTCCAACCTTTCAGTTAGCAACCAAGCACGTTAGCCACTGTTTGCTCACCCAGGGACCTATGCACACATTCTAGGCTGTCTGTGATCGACCTCTCAGTTGCTTCTCCAGTGTTCTGTCTGGCTCCTCCCTGCCTCCTCTTAGCAGCCCAGCAGCACTGAGCCTTAGACAGTTCCCTGCACGCACTCCGTCCAGAACACCTTTCTCTGACTTCTTCCCCTGACCAACTCCTGTTCATTCATGACTCTGCTCAGCACCAGAGCATACTGTGATGAAAAAATCAGATGAGGTTACTCCTCTGCTCAAAACCTGCCATGGCTCCCTTTCACTCAGATAAAGCCTGAGTACTTACAGTAGCTTACAGGGCCTTACTTGGGAAATTTCTAGACCAAAGATTAGGGACATTTCTGAGGGTCTAGTTACATATTGCTTTTCCCCCCAAATTGTACCAAATTACACTCCAGTGGTGGATTAGCATGCATTCCTGTAAGCCAGCAGTGGGTGCTATCATTTTTTTATCTTTACCAATTTCATAGACGACAATATATTGTTGTTTTAATTGGCATTTATAGGATTACCTATAAGGCTGAATATTTTTCTTTGTTGGTTAGCCAGTTATATCTTCCGTTTTGTAAAGGCACAAAAGTTTCTAACAAATGTTTTGTTTTCTGTGTTTCCTTCCCCGATCTCCCATTTCCTCCCCTCTCCCCTACCGTCTTTTCCCCCCCGGTCTATTCTTATTCTTCCATCACATCATTTCTCTCCCACCAATCACTGAATAATAACTTCCTACCTGTACCTAATATGTGCCAAGCAACACCCTAAGTACTTCGCCTGCATTGATTCTAATTTTACAGTAACCCACTAAAGTAGGCATTGTCCCCATTTTACAGATGAGGAAGTCAAGGCACAGAGAGACTAAGTAATTTGCTGAAGGCACAGAATAAGTGTTAGAGCCAGGGCTCAAAGCCAGGTCTGTGTGTATAGAGCCTGTGTTTCTTCCTGCCTGCACAATACCCAGCATGTCTGTTATCGTCATTGTCAGCGAGGTTTATCTGTTTCTCTTCCTCACTTTTTTTCTGTGAGGATTCCTTATTCTCTTTGAATTTGTATTTTAAATTCTCAGTGTTTCTTTCTCTTGCTTCCTTATTAAATTTATCTGGGTTCCTTCCTTCTCCCATGCTTCCTTCCCCTCGGGAAACCCACTTACTGTGGGGAGTTTATCTCTGCCTTCCCCTCCTTTCCCTCCACGGCAGCCTCTGGCCTAGGACTGGTGAAATGATCACTGCAGTAAAGACTGGGGAAGGAGTGTGTGGACAGGGAAGGAAGAAAAAGAGTAGATGGGATTTGACAATAGAGGGGGACCAAATGGCTGTGTGAGGCAGTATTCATGAGGGGAGGGCCAGGAATGTGACTTGGGTTGGAGGAGGAGTGAGAATATGGGCAAATCTGGGTTGGGAGGGTTACCAAGGGTTTGGGGCTCTCATGAGTGAGATTATGCTGGTTTGAGAAAAACACTGGGGGTTGGGGAGCATGATGATCCAGGATAGGGCCAGAGTCTTGGAGAAGCAGTTCATGTGGGCGCCAGAGGTTGGCAGTGACCAACAGGAAGAGGTCTCCAGAGAAATGGGAGCAGACTGGGTCTGAGACCAGACCACAAAGACTTCAGGGGTGGGTTTGCCTCTGGCCCTTGCCCTCCTCCAAGTCATAGTCAGGTCTTACCTTCACAGTGTCCTGCATCCACCAGGCCCCAGTTACAGAGCATGACTTCGTGGCCTACATAAGGCAGAACTTGAGGGACTCTAAGATAGAGGAGACTAAGGCAGGCCTAGCACTGGGCCTCCTCATTGTCTGGGCAGTGAGGCTGGTGAAAGGAACTTATCTGGAACCCTTCTTCCCCTTGGCCCACTTTGATTTCACCTCTGCCGGGGTACGTGAGCTTATTCTCTGTACTTCTTGACTGAGTGAAGCAGTATACCGACAGCATCACAACGGACAGGCTGTCTGACATCCCCCTTACCAGTGCCACACAGGGCCCGTTATGACAGGCACTTCCATCCCTACCCTCTTTCCAGAACAGTTTGAAAAATAGTTATGTGGATATAAATCACTGGTTGGGGCAGCCTGGACTAGGAACCAGCCTAAGCCCTAGACTTAGTCTTTTAGGAAACCCTCCCAGTGGCAGCCTCCATATTGGCCCATTTCTGCCTCCTTGTCCTCCCACCAGACCACAGAGGGCCTGAGTGAGGGCTCCCTTACCAGGACACCCCCATAACCCCAGCCCTGCCCAGCTCATGCTGATCTCTCATTTTTAAGTTCTGTGCCCCAAACCTAGCCAGCCAGGTTCATGCTTAAATCCTCAGCCCACAAAAGAGAACCATAGAGCTACACAGCTGAGGCCTCTCCCCTTCTTCCCTGGCTAAGCTTCAGATTCTGAACAGAGGGGCAGGGACTTGGGGAGTCCAGCCTTGTCTATGACAGGGCCAGCAGAGAGAAGGCAGGGGCTCCTCTTAGCAGCTTGTCCCACTTGTCCTGGGAGGCCTCAGTGAGTGGACATTCCATCTCCCCCAGAGCTCTGATCCACTGAGGTGTCTTCCCCACAGCCCTCTCTCCTGTCTCTGGCAGTGGGCAGCAGGGTGAGCCAGGAGCTGCACTACACCAAGGAGAAGCTGGGGGAGGAGGCTGCATACACCTCCCAGATGCTGATACAGACTGCGCGCCAGGAGGGGGAGAACGTCCTCACATCAGAGGCGCTCGGCCTCCACCTCCAGGCAGCCCTCATAGCCAGCAAAGTGCAAGTCTCACTCTATGGAAAGTGAGTGGCAGAGCCTCTGCAGCTGGGGGTGAGGGGTACTCTGGCAAGGCTGCAGTGAGAATCCCCCTCTTCTGCTGATCCCCTGTGCCCCTGGCTGTTCCAGGTCCTGGGATTTAAACAAAATCTGCTACAAGTCAGGAATTCCCCTCATTGAAAATGGAATGATTGAGCGAGTGAGTATCCTGAGCTGTCCCCTGAGACAGGGTAGAAGTGGAACCCTCTCTCCAGTGAGGGAGGGCTCAGAGAGGCTCTGGGAGGCTCAGGGGCTGTGCAGGGGGAGGGTGTTACAGAGAGCATCCTACAAAGGTTGCGGGGAAGGGAACCCAGAGGCAGGACTGATGTGTCCTGGGGTATCCCTGACAGATGATCGAGAAGCTGTTTCCATGCGTGATCCTCACCCCCCTTGACTGCTTCTGGGAGGGAGCCAAGCTCCAAGGGGGCTCTGCCTACCTACCGTGAGTGCTGCCACAGCCGCTCCTGGGGCCCTGCTTCGGCTCCTGTGGGAGATTTACCTGGCAGAGAGGGTGGGAGTAAAGGTGATGCTCCAAACCATCCAGAGTCCTAATTCCCTCCCAGGCCAGGATCAGAGCATTGGCCCACTCAAGACTCTGTCCACTTCCCTGCTTCCCACACTCCCAGGATTTAGACAACACACGGAGATCCGTAAGATCTGAGAAAGAGATTCCGTGGAGAAAGTTAGCTAGGTATCAGCTAAACTATTGCCCAGGCCAGAAAGAAAACCTGTTATAGGTCATGTATTAGAACCAAGGGTAGATGGCTTGGGAAGAGACTCAGGGGCTTTTCTGGGCCCTTTCTGTGTACTAAGCACTGTCTGTCCTGATGCCTATCTCAGCCCGTGTCCATCCACAGCTCACAGCATCAACCTAGTGGGCGGGTACAGCCTGGGAGTTCTGGGGAGCTGAGACAAATGAACAGATAGGAGGAGGTGGGGTATGGCATGGGTCCTCACAGCAGCAGTGCGAAGGATAGAAATTGAGCCCTGATCCTCACCCACCCTGGGCTCTCCCCCTAGGGGCCACCCCGATATCCAGTGGACCAATCTGGATCCAGAGCAGCTGCTAGAGGAGCTGGGCCCCTTTGCCTCCCTTGAGAGCTTCCGGGAGCTGCTAGACAAGGCGCAGGTGGGCCAGGCCTATGTGGGGCGGCCCTGCCTGCACCCTGATGACCTCCACTGCCCACCTAGTGCCCCTAACCATCACAGCAGGCAGGTGGGTTCCAGCCCAGCTCGGCCAGGGAGGGGCTGTTTTCTTTCCTTTACCCTCCTCATATGTTCCTCTGTTCTGGAGAAGAGTGGGTTGTTATCTGTGCTCTGCCCCCCGTTTCCTGGACATTGTTACCCTGCCCCAGGTACCAGACACCTAGAATGTTCCATTTCCACTCAGTTCTGCTAAGGAAACTTTGAGTTCCAGACAACGCTGGACTTTATCACAGTAAACTTGTACAGGGAAACTACAAATTAGCTAAGCACTAATGTCGTACCTAATTTCCCAAGTGTCCATGTGGCCCTTTGATCGTGGTAACCTTCCTTAAAACCCACCAAAGTTATGCCAGCGCCTCCCAACAGCCTATTTCTAATTTCCAGGCCTCTGCGCCCTCTTGTGGCCAACTGTTTACAAGACACTAGCTGGTCACAGAGTAGACAAGAGGCTCAGAATGGTTATCTACCCTTTAGGCTCTGGGGCTCTGTGGCAGAAATGGTTCCCGGAGGTGTAAGCCCAGAGATCCCTGTTATCCACAGCCAGGGCCTTGAATAATAGACCCCTCTACCTCCCCTTTCTAGGCTCCCAATGTGGCTCAGGAGCTGAGCGGGGGCTGCCACGGCTTCTCCCACAAGTTCATGCGCTGGCAGGAGGAATTGCTGCTGGGAGGCATTGCCAGAGACCCCCAAGGACAGCTGCTGAGGTAGGACCGCCCTTGGGAGTTGGTGAGGAGACCCAGTCATGGGAATCCACACTCAGGTACCAGGCAACTCTGGCAGAAGCCCCCTGTACCCGGGGCCAGCTCTGACCCCTAGTTCCTTGCACCCTCACCAGGGCAGAGGCCCTGCAGAGCACCTTCCTGCTGATGAGTCCCCGCCAGCTGTATGAGCACTTCCGGGGTGACTACCAGACGCACGACATTGGCTGGAGCGAGGAGCAGGCCAGCACCGTGCTGCAGGCCTGGCAGCGGCGCTTTGTGCAGGTCAGTGTGGACACAGCCCAGGGGCTGCCCTGAGGCCACTCCTCCTCCACCTGCTCGAACCCACCCTGTCTCTCCAGCTGGCTCAGGAGGCCCTGCCGGAGAACACGACCCAGCAGATCCATGCCTTCTCCTCCACCACCCTGGATGACATCTTGCATGCCTTCTCTGAAGTCAGTGCTGCCCGTGTGGTGGGAGGCTATCTGCTCATGGTGGGTCCTGCCCCTGGCACCTTACCCCCACCTTCACCAGTGCCCACACTGGGAACCCCTGTCCAAGATGTGCCCTGTCTCCCACAGCTGGCGTATGCCTGCGTGACAATGCTGCGGTGGGACTGTGCCCAGTCCCAGGGTGCCGTGGGCCTGGCCGGGGTGCTGCTGGTGGCCCTGGCCGTGGCCTCAGGCCTCGGGCTCTGCGCGCTGCTCGGCCTTGCCTTCAATGCTGCCACCACCCAGGTACACCAGGGCCACAGGGCAGACTTGGGTGCTGACAGCCTAGACTGCACAGTCCCTCCAGCTGCCCACCCCTCTACCCCTTCAGGTGCTACCCTTCTTGGCGCTGGGCATCGGTGTGGATGACATATTCCTGCTGGCACATGCCTTCACGGAGGCTTCACCTGGCACCCCTCTCCAGGTGAGTCCTCATCCTCCAGCCTGTGCTCATGAGCCAGCTCAGCAGAGTGGTTAAGAGCCTCATGGTTCAAGTGACATTGGACTGGTACCTAACCTTTCTGTGCCTCAGTTTCCTCATCTGTAAAAGGGGATAATAACAGTGTTTGTGTCAGAAGGGTTGTTGTGTGTGTTCAGTGAGATAATGCAGGACACGTGCTTAGAACAGTGCATGACACATACTTGATAATAAATGTTTGCTGCTGTGTTAGTATTGTGTCGCCCCTACCACCCCAAGTTCCTGAGCCTCTGCATGACCCTACCTTAAAGACCCATGGCCTCCACGCCCCTGTAACTGGAGGGCACATCCCTGGCCCCCGCCCCATCCTGCAGGAGCGCACGGGCAAGTGTCTGCAGCGCACGGGCACCAGCGTCACGCTCACGTCTGTCAATAACATGGCTGCCTTCCTCCTGGCGGCCCTAGTGCCCATCCCCGCACTGCGGGCCTTCTCCCTGCAGGTGAGGCCTCACAAATGGGCCTGGGCTTAGGGTGAGCTTGGCACTGTGCAGACTTCACCCAGCCTCTGTGCCCCTCCTGTCCACCCCCAGGCAGCCATAGTGGTTGGCTGCAACTTTGCAGCCGTGATGCTTGTCTTCCCAGCCGTCCTCAGCCTGGACCTGCACCGGCGCCACTGCCAGCGCCTTGATGTGCTCTGCTGCTTTCCTAGGTACTGTCCCCACAGCCCCAACCCCAGCCAGGTCTTCCTGACCCCCTCCCAGCCTGTCCCCTACCAGCATTTCAAGGCATGAGTGTGTCATCCCCGCTCTGCCTCTTCCAGCCCCTGCTCTGCTCGAGTGATTCAGATTCTACCCCAGGAGCTGGGGGACAGGACGGTCCCAGTGGGCATTGCCCACCTGACTGCCACGGTTCAAGCCTTTACCCACTGTGATGCAAGCAGCCAGCATGTGGTCACCATCCTGCCTCCTCAAGCCCACCTGGCACCCCCACCTTCTGACCCACTGGGCTCTGAGCTCTTCAGCCCAGGAGGGTCCACACGGGACCTTCTAGGCCAGGAGGAGGGGACAAGACAGAAGGCGGCCTGCAGGTCCCTGCCCTGTGCCCACTGGAATCTTGCCCACTTCGCCCGCTATCAGTTTGCACCCTTGCTGCTCCAATTACACACCAAGGTAAGACTTCAGGCCCGGGGAGGGGATGGGATGGGGCTGGGTAGAGGCTTGAGTGTCTCTGGGCCCCAAGGAGGGCAGAGGACCTGGCCCACCACCAGAGGGCTGCATTGCCTCCCTAGGCCTCCAGCTTAGCTGCCATTTCCCACAGGCCCTGGTGCTGGTGCTCTTTGGGGCTCTTCTGGGCCTGAGCCTCTACGGAGCAACCTTGGTGCAGGATGGCCTGGCCCTGACCGATGTGGTGCCTCGGGGCACCAAGGAACATGCCTTCCTGAGCGCCCAGCTCAGGTACTTCTCCCTGTATGAGGTGGCCCTGGTGACCCAGGGTGGCTTCGACTACGCCCACTCCCAACGCGCCCTCTTTGATCTACACCAGCACTTCAGTTCCCTCAAGGCCGTGCTGCCCCTGCCAGCCAGCCAGGCACCCCGCACCTGGCTGCACTATTACCGCAACTGGCTAGAGGGTGAGAGGCGAGAGGACCACAGGGAGGGGTGCTGCAGGGAGAAGTCACCAGGTCCACAGGCTGACCATCCCCTCTGCTTTGCTCCCCCAGGAATCCAGGCTGCGTTTGACCAGGACTGGGCTTCTGGGCGCATTACCCGCCACTCCTACCGCAATGGCTCAGAGGATGGGGCCCTGGCCTACAAGCTACTCATCCAGACCGGGGATGCCCAAGAACCCCTGGATTTCAGCCAGGTTGGGAGAGGGCTGGAAGGGCCAGGGAGCCCTGCGAGGCGCTAGGCCTCACAAACCAGGCTGCTGGGGCCTGCACCCGCCTTCAGTCCTCTCTGCCTCTGCAGCTGACCACAAGGAAGCTCGTGGACAAGGAGGGCCTGATTCCCCCGGAGCTCTTCTACGTGGGGCTGACTGTGTGGGTTAGCAGTGACCCCCTGGGTCTGGCAGCCTCACAGGCCAACTTCTACCCGCCACCCCCCGAATGGCTGCATGACAAGTACGACACCACCGGGGAGAACTTTCGCAGTGAGTCCTTGGGGCACCCAGTGAGAGCCTCGGCCCCAGCCCATACAGGCCCCTGCCCTGCTCGGCCACCTGTGCTCACTGCCACCCGTCTCGCCCTGCTTTCCCCTCCCCTCCACAGTCCCGGCGGCCCAGCCCCTGGAGTTTGCCCAGTTCCCCTTCCTGCTACGTGGCCTCCAGAAGACAGCAGACTTTGTGGAAGCCATTGAGGGGGCCCGGGCAGCGTGCGCAGAGGCAAGCCGGGCTGGGGTGCGCGCCTACCCCAGTGGCTCCCCCTTCCTCTTCTGGGAGCAGTATCTGGGCCTCCGGCGCTGCTTCCTGCTGGCCATCTGCATCCTGCTGGTGTGCACTTTCCTTGTCTGTGCCCTGCTGCTGCTCAACCCCTGGATGGCTGGCCTCATAGTGAGTACTTACAGGATGGGTCAGAGACCCAGTGGTCCTCCGTCCTCCCTCCTCCCAGGAGCCCTGGCTGAGCCCTGCCCTCCCCAGGTGCTGGTCCTGGCCATGATGACTGTGGAGCTCTTTGGCATCATGGGTTTCCTGGGCATCAAGCTGAGCGCCATCCCCGTGGTGATACTCGTGGCCTCTGTAGGCATCGGCGTGGAGTTCACGGTCCACGTGGCCCTGGTGAGCACAGGCCCCCAGGGGAGGGGGAGGTCAGCTCTTTCAGTTTTCAACAGATATTTATCAAGCACCTACTATACGCAAGGGATTCCTAAGGATTGGGGCTCTAATAGCAATACAGTGTTTATTTTCAAGGAGTTTATATTCTAGGAGCTAGAGATAGGTAACAAACAAGTAAACAAGTAAATAAGCAGCCATTCCAGTATAGAGAAGGGGTCAATGACCTGACTGGAATCGGCCGAGGACGGAAAGGGAGGTGGGAACATGGGAACCAACAGTTCTCTTGAATGGTTCTGCTGTGCAGGGGATCAGAGAAAGGGGGTGGTAGCTGGATGGCAATGTGGGCTTGAAGGAGGATTTTACAAAGACGGAGATCCTAGAACTGAAGAAGGCACTAGCCTCACTCTCCTAAGGCTTCATGCTTTCTGGCAGAGGCAGGAGTGGGAAGTGGGGTTGGGCACCACAGACCAGCCAGAAGACCCAACACACACCTGGCCACACCCCATAAATAGCTCCCTTGGGGAATAAAAACACAGCATGTAGAAAAGTACAAAGAACTAGAAATCTTCTCAAATACTACCCTGAGAAGTAACTATTGTCACTTTGGTAATCATCCTTCTAGACCAGGGCTTGGCAAACTTTTTCTGTAAAGCACTTGGTGGGGTTTAAGGTCTTTGTCTTGGCTCTGCCTCGACTCTACCACTATAGCACAAAAGCAGCCGTAGACAGTAGGTAAACGAATGGGTGTGGCTGTGTTTCAACAAAATTTTATTTGTAAAAACACGTGGCAGGCTATAGTTTACGAACCCCCCTTCTTGACATCTCTCTGTGTCTAAGCTTACCAGACACGTCTATACAGTGTTACCTAAACGGGTTCATGCCTGCTTCCTGGACAGTTGCCGCAAACTCAGTTCACCTGGCCCTTAGATCCTTCTGTGGGCCAAGGAGGCACTGGGGACGGAGGAGTAGAAGTTGGGGACATGGATAAGCTGGCCAGGGGCATGCAGGACCCCAGGTTGGCAGAGGAGCAGCCCTAGGTCTACTTTGTTCCTCCAGGGCTTCCTGACCACCCAGGGGAGCCAAAACCTGCGGGCCGCCCGGGCCCTGGAGCACACATTTGCCCCTGTGACCGATGGGGCCGTCTCCACGTTGCTGGGTCTGCTCATGCTTGCTGGCTCCAGCTTTGACTTCATCGTAAGGTAGGGGAGGGCGCAGGGCAAGGAGGCAGGGCCTGCGGGTTTTGGCACAGGGCCCGCCCAGGCTGACCAGCCCACTCCACCCAGGTACTTCTTCGTGGTGCTGACGGTCCTCACACTCCTGGGCCTCCTCCATGGGCTCGTGCTGCTGCCTGTGCTGCTGTCCATCCTGGGCCCCCCGCCAGAGGTGACCACACCCTCCCTCCATTCCCAGCCCCGGGCATGGGGTGGGGACAGGCAAGGGAAGGGACAGAGCCAGGACAGAATGCCCTCAGTGGCTGGCAGACAGGGCTCAGCTCACAAGGACCCTTCCCACCTGAAGATGGTGGCCTCCTCCTTTTCCCAGACACCCTGTCCTGCCCCTCAGCCCTCCTGGTTTCTGCATGGAACCCCCCTCAGCCTTTCAGGGCTGCAAGCAAGGAGCAGGGTTTGCCCCAGACCTGACACCCTGAACCTTGTCAGCTGTGGTATCCTGCTGGAGACCAACAAGGGCCCCAGTTTCCCAACAGTCATGGTGATGGGGAGGGGTGAGGTTCCAGGGAGGTGCCAAAGGAGAGTTGTGGCCCCAGGAGCCTCTGGGCTCACTTGGCTGGTGTCTCCCTCCAGGTGGTACAGATCTACAAGGAGAGCCCAGAGGTTCTGAGCCCCACAGCTCCACAAGGAGGGCTCAGGTGGGGTGCATCTCCCACCCTGCCCCAGAGCTTTGCCAGAGTGACTACCTCCATGACCGTGGCCCTGCACCCGCCCCCACTGCCTGGTGCCTACATCCACCCAGCCTCAGAGGAGCCTGCTTGGTCCTCTGCTGCCACCCCAGCTGCCTATGTCCCCGACAACCTCAGTTCTAGGGGACCGTGTACAGCTACTCAGTGAAAGGGCAGCTGAAGCCTGGAGACCTTGCTTGGGCCACATGAAGTCCCTGGGAAGCAATGGCTGGGGTATTGAATTCAGGATGGACCTCTGAGGGGTCCTGCTGCTGCTGCTGTCTGCATCCCCTCCCCTGACTCAGCCATCACAGACCTCCTTGGTACCCATGCAAAACTGACACCCCAGGCTGTGAGCAGCCCTGCACGTCCCAGGGCCTGTGTGTGCAAATGTGTCTGCCTCTGCCTGGGGTTGAAAGCCTGGATGTGAGCATGTGTGAAAGAAGTGCCTGGGCCTGTGTCACGCTGCGGGGGGTGAAAGCCAGCACTTGAGGCTGCAGTGCAGCATGTTGTCCCCTCCCTCCACCCCCACTGCCCCCACTGCTGCCCTCGCTGCTGCCCTCCAAGCAGACCAAGCCTAAGGGGCCCTCTAGCACCCTGGGCCAGTCCCAGCCCCCCACTGCTTGGTGACCCACCAGGTAGGCTCTGTGTATCCCTGTCTACCTTCTATCATAGAAATTATTTATATGAAGAGGTTTATTTTTGTAGTTTGTGTAGATGTTAGCTATGCTGAAAGTTTTATTTTTAAAGAGTAAAATATATTCTATATGAACTCATCTCAAATGACTTCAGTGCTTTTCTTCCCGGCAGAGTTGGGAGGTTGCAGTTGGTGCTTAGATATTGGAGGTGGCTTTTGGGGCATCAGGGCCTGAGGTCCTGGGGCTTCTCTGGTCAACGGTGGGAAAAGATCCAAGTTCTGGATTTTAGTTGCATAACTTTGGTCTGTTTATTCACCTAGCAAGTGAAGATGATGCTCAGCAGTCCTCTGTTGGTCATATACTTGGTAACAGGATGTGGGTTAGTGCTTAGTGTACAAAAATGATACAAACTTTTTTGGTCTCAAACCCTGCTGTGTGACTCAGAGCCATCATGACCCAGCCCTACTCACCTCTGCAGATTCATCTCCCACCTCCCTGTTTCAGCAGCAGAGGGGAGCAAAGCCAGACCGGAACGGTGGGTGGTAGAAGTAGACAGGGATGGGGACAGCAGGGTCTGGGAAGATCATTTAGGTTTGTGGATAGAAGGAAAGGAGCCAGGGCCCACAGCAACCTCTGGGGTCCAGAAGCATCTTTGGCCAAACACCCAGGAATGAGGTAGGGGACCAGTACCAGTTGTCAATTCCAACTCATGGTGACCCCACACGTGTCTGAGTAGAACTGTGTTCCATAGAGTTTTCAATGGCTGGTTTTTTAGAAGTAGATCACCAGGCCTTTCTTCCCAGGTGCATCTGGATGGGATCAAGCAAACCCCCTAACTTTAAATTAGCGAGCACATTAACCATGTGCACTAACCAATCAAAATCAAATCTGTTGCCATGGAGTCGATTCCAATTCATGGAAACCCCATGTGTTGCAGGGTAGAACTGCTCCAGAGTGTTTTCTCGGCTATAATCTTTACGGAAGCAGATTGCCAGGCCTTTCTTCTGCAATGCTGCCATGTGTGTTTGAATTACTACCCTTTTAAATTAACAGATGAGCGCAAACCATTTGCACCATCCAGGGACTCCCTAAACAGAGAAACTGCCCAGAAATTGAGATATTGCAAGCAACCAATGAGGGCTCTGGATTCTAACTGTGAAAGCTGAACAGCCCCCTTGTACAAAGGCCTAGAAGAGTCTGGCCACACCGTGGGCTAGAGAACAGAGCCTCTCCCAATAGGGTGGGGAAACCTTTTATCATCCTTCCGCACCTGTCCCTTGGTTCAGTCTCAGCTGACACGTTAACACCCTTGGTTCCAGCTACCTACTCAACAAGAATGATCTCACCCCAAGAGCACTGCCCTCTCACCCCAACCCGTCTCCAGGGGCCAGAATCTGTTCCCCAGCCAAAAGCCAGAAAGAAAATTATGTTCTGACTAAAAGTTAAGGAAAAAAACAAAATGAAAATTTAAAAACATGCTGTAGCTAAATCGACACTAAAGTTGTCTAGAAGAAGAGGAGAGAAGCAAGTGGTTGCCTTGTAACCTAGAGAAGCGGGTGCGTTCAGCACTACCCAAAGGATAGAGACTGAATTGGGGTCCAGTAGTGTTTTGGTTGGAGCCCAGGTGGCGCAGTGGTTAAGTGCTCGGCTGCTAACCAAAAGGTCAGTGGTTCGAACACCAGCTGCTCTGCGGGAAAAAGATGTGGCAGTCTGCTTCCCTAAAGATTGCAGCCTTGAAAGCCCTATGGAGCAGTTCTACTCTGTCCTATAGGGTCGCTATGAGTAGGAATCGATGGCAATGGGTTTTTCAGGGTTTGGCTAAGAAGCCCGGGTGCGCAGTGGTTAAAGCGCTGGGCTGCTAACTGAAAGGTTGGCGGTTCAACCCACCAGCGGCTCTGTGGGAAAAAAGACCTGGCGATCTGCTCTCCTTTAAAGATTACAGCCTAGGAGACTCTATGGGGCAGTTCTACTCTGTCCTATAGGATCACTATGAGTTGACTCAACGGCACACAACAACAGTATTTGGGTCACTATGGAGAGGGTTTTGGGTGGGGCGGAGAGCTCACCAGGCTGAAGTAGTGTAGAAGATGTTACAGCCCACTGAGCCACTTACCAGCTGAATGATGTGGGCAAGATTGCTGAACTCACCGAGTCTCAGTGTCTTCATCTGTGAAATGGAAAGATTAGAGTCTATACTGTAGAGTGCCTTTTTATTCTCCCCTCCCCCTGCCTCCAGGATTTTAAATTAAATAATTTGTGTAAGAAATGACCTGGGCATCATTCACAACAGACAGAAAGTAGAAACAACTCAAATGTCCACCAACAGGTGAATGAATAACAAAATGTAGTATATACATACAGTTAAATATTCAATTATAAAAATGAATGAAATTTTGATGCATGCTACGAAATGGATGAGCCTTAAAAACATATCCTGAGTGAAATAATCCAGACACAAAAGGACAAATAGTGTATGATCCCACTGATATGAAATATCTACAACAGGCAACTGCATAGAGACAGAAAGTAGATTGGTGGTTTCCATGGGCTGGGGAGGGGACAATGGGGAGCCATTGGTTAATGATATAGTTTCTGTTTGGGGTGATGACAGTTTTGGCAACAGATCGTGGTGATGGTTGCCCAACATTGTGAGAATAATGTCACTGAATTGTACACTTAAAAATGGTTAAAATGACAAGTTTTATGTCATATGCATATTTTACCACAATTAAAAAAATAAAGAATGGCATAACAATATTGAAAACTTAAAAAGAAAGCAATCATTCCCAATCCCACCACTCTAGCAAATCGTTTTTACTCTCTCCTGCTCCCTTCCTGTGCTTAACCTGGGTAAGTTTTACTTAGTTGTGATCACAACCTAGAAAAAAGAGAGAGAAGGAAAGAAACGGCACCTCATAGGTGCTCTCCTCCTTCCTTTGCTCTTTTTGCATACTTAGGGAATCTTGAAACATGGAAGGGTGTGCCTGGTGTGGAAGTAGCTTAAGGGATTCCAGGCTCAGACAGTTGGAGCTGGAAGACCCAGGAGTGGTCATCCTTGGGGCACTGACCACATCCAGTCTCAGGGGGCAAGGTCCCAGTACTGCCTGCAGGGCAGCCCACCCTTGCGTGGCACTTTGCACTACTCAGCCCTTTGGCCTCAACACCCTTTGATGGCTTCCGGTCACTGATAGGCTAAAATCCAAGCCCTTTCCAGGCCTCACCCAATCTGTCCCCTGCCTACCACCCCAGCCTCAGTTCTCCAGACGACAGCCTTCTGGCCAGACACACTCTCATTTCAACACACCCACACTCCACTCTTCTGGACCAGCTGAATTCCTATTGATCGTCATCTCCATAATTTTGCACGTGCCCTCTCCTCTGCCTAGAACACCTCCTCACCTCCCCCTGACCTAATTCCAAATCATCCTTCAAGACAAATTGGATGCCAGGAGGGGTGGTGGTGACGTGCCTCTTAAGTGGTCCCACTGCCCCTGGGTGACTGTGCTCGACTGTTTCCTCTTGTCTCCCTAGGACTGGGGTGCTCCCTGCCGGTATGGAATGATGCGCCTGAACCTCAGCAAATGGAACTAACACTTAACAATCCCAGCCCCCCTTAGGGACTCTGCACTCGGCTCCCGGCACCGGTGGGAAGCACCCACTCCTTTCCCAGCAAAAGCGGGCGCGGGTTCCCGGGCAAGGATCGCAGAGAAGAGAGGAATGGAGAAAGGTGGCGCAGGGAGTCCCGGCGGTCCCGCCCGACGGCCCCACCTCCACTGATAACACGGAAGCTCCCGGAGCCGCCTGTGATTTGCATACCCAGGGTGCACCACGAAAAGACAGCTCCACGATGCTTGAGTTCCATCCCCACGAGCATTTCTCCACTATTGTGAAGCATCATGCCTGTTAAAGATAGATGGAATGTACGAAATACACGCAGTTAGCGCGTATAATGCAGTCATTGAACAACCGTAACTGTATTAAGAGTTATAGTACTCGGGGAGCTTGAAGCAGAAGTTAGAGATTTTAGTCTGATTTTTGTTGAAATTATGTTTCTTGGATTTTACTAAATATTTTTGTGGAGAGGGATAGTTATGAGTTGTTGACCTGTGTTTTGAGACCTTGGTTTCTGCGAGGTTGTTTTTAAATATTAGAAAGTAAAACTTACTGAGTTGGTTGGTGTGTCTGCTGATGTTTAAGTCTTTTTTCTGTGGAAACATTGTCAAAAACAACCATTGTAAGTGTATATGGTACAGATTAGTGTTTTTTTCTTGTGCTTGTTATTATAGCCTACTGTGGTTTGTGGTAATCTTGTTTATGTCAAAGTGAAATTGTGGTCCATATTTTAACGGCTGTTTTTTTGAAAGTAGATTGACAGGCTGGTTTTTTGAAAGTAGATTGATAGGCACGTCTCGGTGAACTGGGTATATTAACCTGTTTGCACCTGTTATCTCATGTGTCTATAGGGGCTTTTTCCTCACTTGTCCACCCCCTCTCTTCTAAAGGAGGCAAGAGGAGAAGACAGTTGAACTGTGAAAGAGAAGGAGGTGAAAATCACCCAATATTCCAGTTGGCGTTCTGCATCCAGCCACATTTTATTGCCCCCACCGCTACCACCCTGGTCCAAAATCTCTTGCCTGCATTATCACAATAACCTCCTAACTGTTCTTCATGGACTATTCTTGCCCCTTTCTCCCTCATCCCCTCCAAGCCAATCCTCTCCACTGCAGCCAAATTAACTTTAAAAACGTAAATCCGATCACACATACCACTCTCTTGCACAAAACCCTCCAAAGCCTTTCCCCAGCATACATGGCTCACGCCCCTATTCCTTCAGATCTCTAGTCAAATGTTACCTCATCAGAGGCCTTCACTGACCACCCTGTATGAAAACAGTCCCATTCCCACCACATCTACGTCTATCATTTTAACCTGCTTTATTTTTCTTCATAGCACAAACTACGCCCTCCCTGACATTATGTTGTTGTTATTAGTTGGTGTCAAGTCAGCTCCAACCCATGGCAACCATACGTGTAACAGAATGAAACGCCTGAAATTACATAATTTATTTCTTGCTGTTTGTTGTTGTTGTTAGGTGCTGTCGTGTCAGTTCCAACTCATAGTGATCCTATGTACAACAGAACGAAACACTGCCCGGTCCTTCGCCGTCATCACAATAGTTGTCATGCTTGGCTTGAGCCCATTGTTGTAGCCACTGTGTCAATCTATCTCGCATGATGTCCTTCTCCAGGGACGGATCCCTCCTGATAACATGTCCAAAGTATGTGAGACATAGTCTTGCCATCCTTGCTTCTGAGAAGCATTCTGGCTGTATTTCTTCCAAGACAGATTGGTTCGTTCTTTTGGCAGTCCATGGTATATTCAATATTTTCCACCAACACCATAATTCAAAGGCATCAATTCTGCTTCTGTCTTCCTTATTCATTGTCCAGCTTTCCCATACATTTGAGGCGATTGAAAACACCATGGCTTGGGTCAGGTACACCTTAGTCTTCAAGGTGACATCTTTGCTTTTTAACGCTTTAAAGAGGTCTTTTGCAGCAGATTTGCCCAACACAATGTGTCAATTGATTTCTTGACTGCTGCTTCCATGGGTGTTGATTGTAGATCCAAGTAAAATGAAATCCTTGACAACGTCAATATTTTCTCCGTTTATCATGATATTGCTTACTGGTCCAGTTGTGAGAATTTTTGTTTTCTTTATGTTGAGGTGTAATCCATAGTGAAAGCTGTAGTCTTTAATCTTCATCAATAAGTGCTTCAAGTCCTCTTCACTTCAGCAAGCAAGGTTGTGTCATCTGTATAACGTAGGTTGTTAATGAGTCTTCCTCTAATCCTGATGCCCCTTTCTTCTTCATATAGCCCAACTTCTTGGACTATTTGCTTAACATACAGATTGAATAATGTGGTGAAAGGATACAACCCTGACGCACACCTTTCCTGACTTTAAACCACACAGTATCCCACATTCTGTTCAAACAACTGCCTCTTGATCTATGTACAGGTTCCTCATGAGCACAATTAAGTGTTCTGGAATTCCCATTCTTTGCAATGCTAACTGTAATTTGTTATGATCTACACAGTCGAGTGCCTTTGCATAGCCAATAAAAGGACAGGTGATTTAGGAAATAATATTGGAGCCATTACTCCCTGTCCTGGAATGTAACCCAGCTGGAGCTGGACTCACAAGGACTCACAAGGACACATCAACTGGGCCCTGAGGTATAAAGACAATAGCTAGGACAATCTTGGAAAACATCTTTTAGGGAAACTTTCACATAAAACAAATCATAAAACACAGCACAAATGACCCACATATTTTCCACTCTTACCTTTTTCTATTAACATTTAGTGTATAGAAGATTTGTTGGACCAATGAAGACCCACCTGACTGTCATTACTGAAACCTGTACCAGTGATTACTAAGACAGACAATTCAAAATGTAGAATCACAGAGATTTAGCAGTTTCTAGCCAATCTGTGAAAAGGTGAAGCTTTCAATGGTTTTGCCAATTTTGTAACATTAATATATACTGATGATTCTGTAACATTCTTCGGACACAAGCAGACATGACTATAGCAGCATGCTTCTCCGTTTCCCACTTTTGCCTCTTTGAATATATGCCGAATAAAACTTTTTTTGCTTTACAAAACTTTGTGATGTTTTTACCCTACAACACAGGTAAACATCCCACTGTATTCTCTGCTTTCAGCCAGGATCCATCTGACATCAACAATGATATCCCTGGTTCCACATCCTCTTCTGAATCCGGCTTGGAATTCTGGCAGTTCCCTGTCGATGTACTGCTGCAGCTGCTTTTGATGATCTTCAGGAAAATTTTACTTGTGTGTGACATTAATGATATTCTTGGATAATTTTGGCATTCTGTTGGATCACCTTTCTTTGGAATAGGCATAAATGTGGATCTCTTCCAGTCAGTTGGCCAGGTAGCTGTCTTCCAAATTTCTTCACATAGACGAGTGAGCACTTCCAGTGCTGCAACCATTTGCTGAAACATCTCAATTGGTAGTCAGTCAATTCCTGGAGTGTTGTTTTTTGCCAATGCTTTCAATGCAGCTTGGTCCTCTTCCTTCGGTACCATCGGTTCCTGATGATACAGTACCTCCTGAAATGGCTGGAAGTCAACTAATTCTTTTTGGTATAGTGACTCTGTGTATTCCTTCCATCTTCTTTTGATGCTTCCTGCCTTATTTAATATCTTGCCCATTGAATCCTTCAATATTGCAACTTGAGACTTTAATTTTTTCTTCAGTTCTTTCAGTTTGAGAAATGCCCTGCGTGTTCTTCCCTTTTGGTTTTCTATCTCCAGCTCTTTGCACATGTCATTATAATACTTTGTCTTCCTGAGCCACCCTTTGAAATCTTCTGTTCAGCTCTTTTATTTCATTTCTTCCACTTGCTTTAGCTGCTCGATGTTCAAGAGCAAGTTTCAGAGTCTCTTCTGACATCCATTTTGGTATTTTCTTTCTTTCCTATCTTTTTAATGACCTCTTGCTTTTCTTCATGTATGGTATCCTTGATGTCATCCCACAACTTGTCTGGTCTTCAGTCATTAGTGTTCAACGCATGAAATCTACTCTTGTGATGGTCTCTAAATGCAGGTGGGATATACTCAAGATCGTACTTTGGCTCTGGTGGATTTGTTCTAATTTTCCTCAGCTTCAACTTGAATTTGCATAGGAACAACTGATGATCTGTTCCACAGTCAGCTCCTGGTCTTGTTCTGATGATTTTGAGCTTTTCCATCATCTCTTTCCACACATGTAGTCAATCTGATTCCTGTGTATTCCATCTGGTGAAGTCCACGTGTATAGTCACTGTTCATGTTGTTGATAAAACATATTTACAATGAAGAAGTCATTGGTCTTGCAAAATTCTATCATGAAATCTGGCATCATTCCTATCACTAAGGCCATATTTTCCAACTACCAATCCTTCTTCTTTGTTTCCAACTTTCACATTCCAATCACCAGTAATTATCAATGCATCCTGATTGCATGTTCGATCAATTTCAGACTACAGAAGTTGGTAAAAATCTTCAATTTCTTCATCTTTGGCCTTAGTGGTTGATGCGTAAATTTGAATAATAGTCGTATTAACTGGTCTTCCTTGTTGACTTTTGAAAATTATCCTATCACTGACAGCGTTGTACTTCAGGATAGATCTTCAAATGTTCTTTTTGATGATGAATGCAACGCCATTCCTCTTCAAGTTGTCATTCCCAGCATAGTAGGCCACATATTATCATTGTCCGAGTCATAATGGCCAGTACCAGTCCATTTCAGCTCACTAATGCCTAGGATATTGATGTTTATGTGTTCCATTTCATTTTTGACTATTTCCAATTTTCCTAGATTCACACTTTGTACATTCCACATTCTGATTATTAATGGATGTTTGCAGCTGTTTCTTCTCATTTTGAGTCATGCCACATCAGCAAACGAAGGTCCCAAAAGTTTGACTGCATCCACATCATTAAGGTTGACTCTACATTGAGGAGGCAGCTCTTTCCAGTTATCTTTTTACTGCTTTCCAACCTGAGGGGCTCATCTTCCAGCACTGTATCAGACAGTGTTCCACTGCTATTCATAAGGTTTTCACTGGCTAATTCTTTTCAGAAGTAGACTGCAAGTTCCTTCTTCCTAGTCTGTTTTAGTCTGGAAGCTCAGCTGAAACCTGTCCACCATGGGTAACCCTGCCAGTATTTGAATACTGGTGGCATAGCTTCCAGCATCACAGCAACACGCAGGCCCCCACAGTACAACAAACTGACAGACATGTGAGGGCATTTCTTGTTTACTGTACGTTTTCCCACTAGAATATAAGCTCCATGAGGCTGAGACTTTACCTAATTTGTTCTCTGATATATTTATTTCATGACCCTAAATCAACGCCGAGCACATAAGATTCAATGAATATTTGTGAAGCAAATTAATATATTGAATTTATTTTCCAAACACATATACAACATTTAATCTGTACCACTACAGTTCTTAGCACTTTAAAAAAATTTCATCTTCCTAAGAAAACTACTGGATCCCTGGTGGTGCAGTGGTTAAGAACTCGTCTACTAACTAAAAGGTTGGCAGTTCGAATCCACTAGCTGCTCTTTGGAAACCCTATGGGGCAGTTCTACTCTGTCCTATAGGGTCATTATGAGTCAGAATCAACTTCAGGGCAACAGGTTTGTTTTTTAAGAACCCTACTAGGTGGTTCTATTATTCTCTCCATTTTTATCAATAAAGAAACTGAGACATAGAAATGCTAAGTAACCTCAATCAAGTCACAAAGCCAGAAAGTGGTGGATCTGGAATTCAAACCCAGCGGCCTGGATCCCAAAGACATACTCTTAATCACTATGTTACCTTTTAGCAAAAAGAATCATGCTCTACGCTTTTATTACCAAAGATCACGGATATCTCTTTGTATCATTGTAGGAATATACCATATTTGATTTAATCACTCCTGTATTGATGGACATATAGGTTCTTTTCAATTTTCATTATCCAAACAATGCTGCTATGAAATGGTACTGCTGGGTAACCACATTTTCAGTCTTGAGAGATAATGCCAAATAACCCTCTTTAATCCATGTGGAATATATTTTTGTATAAAGTCCTTGAGATAAAAATCTAACTTTATTTTCTTCCAAATAATCGATTGTCCCTCCTTTTAGATTGATAGTATCTTGTTTTTCACCTTCTTTAAACTCTTTATGGAATAAAACCAAAAAAAAACACCGTTGCTGTCCAGTCAATTCTGACCTTTGGCGACCCCATGTGTTAGAGTAGAACTGCTAAACACGGGTTTCTTGGCTGAAATCTTTGCAGAAGCAGGTCACCAGCCCTTTCTTCCACGGTGCTGCTGGGTGGGTTCAAACCTCCAACCTTTAGGTTAGTAGTCTAGTGGAAACAGTTTGCACCACCGAGGGAGCTTTATGGAATAAAGTGGCATTTACATATGAAAGCAAAGTCATTCATTTAACATTTACAAAGCGCTGAATATGAGACAGGGCATGACTCCAGGGATCTTTTTCCAGGAAGATTCAGATCCTCAGAAGACAAGATGTCTAATCAATCAAAGAGGTAGCACAAGAGTCTTCAATACCCCTAAGAATAAATCCGGAGCTAGAGGACTAGGGGCTCCAGGAAGAGCGAGTTTATGCAAAAGTAGTGGTTGAGAGAAGAGTTGCTAGTGTTTGGTAACCACTAGCAGTTTTGAGTGCCCTTAAAGTGAAATAGATCGCATATACCGCAGGCAACGGGGATACTGAGGAGCTTAATACTAAACGGAACAGGAATAGAAAGGCCTGGCTTCAGAGTGGGAAATGGATTGTGGAAGGGATGGAGTGAAAGCAGGAAGACTAATTAGAGCCTATTTTAGCAGTCCCTGCGACAGACAGGTTGACTAAACCCAGGGCGGACAGAACTGAACCAACTGGAAAGGTCTCTTAGAAGGCAGACGTGACAGAAGACAGGTGTGAGGCAGTACAAAGCAAGGATGAGATCCAAGTTTCTGTCCTGAGCTCTCACTGAGATGATAAATACGATGGGAACAGAACTGGAGAAAGATGGGGAGTTCGATTTTGGACTAAGCCTGAGGTGCCCGTAGGGCATTCAGGGAGAGCTCTTCCAGGAGGCAGGTCTGGAATTAGGGGGCTGAGCTGAAGATACCTGGGTGTCATCACAACAGATGGGGCAGATGACGGTGCCTAGCGACAGGGTGTGGAGCGAGATACTGAGTGATGCAAAAGAAACTTGTTTTCCGCGACTTGCTTTCCCCGAGAAGCTAACCTCAACGCACGACCTCCTCTTCACGCCCCAAAACACACCCCGACGCCCACGTACAGGGCGCTGCGCATGACCGAGCGCGTTCCTTTCGGCGCCTCGCTCGCCAGGCATGCTGGGAGCGGAAGCCGGCTCCAAGAGCCGAGCATTTCGGGAGCTGTAGTTTTAGACAGGCCCGGTCAAGTAGATCCAGGTTTCCTCTCAAGTTGTGGCGCTGGATCCCTTCAAAGGCAGGTCCAGAAAGCGGTGATGCTCGCGGGGCACGGTGCCCCTCCGGCGGCGGCACAGGGCGCCCCGGGCCGCGTCCCCTCTCCGAAGAGCGTGACACTTCCAGGCCTCCACGATCTGCTCCACCTGCAGGGGAAGCCAGTCACCGCGGAGCCGGGCAGTGGCCCCTCTCCCCGCAGACAGTGGGCCGTGCCGTACCCCCCACGCCCTTCCCCCACGCTGCTGAGTGGATCTGAGCCTGGTTCCTCGCTCCGCACCGGGATGAGCGGCTCCCGCCGGTTCTGCTCTTCCAGCGCGCTCAGCTCCGCCGGGGCCAGCAAAGCCAGTCTCAGCTCCCGCACCACCGGGGCCGCTACCTCAGCCACGGGCCGCTCCAACACCGCCTGCGAACGACAACCCTGAGTCCGGGCGGGGTCATCTGCCCGGCCGCCCCCTCGCTGGATTTCTGCCGCCTGCGCCTCCTTCAGGGCCCTCCCGCGTTCCCCCAGCCCCCACTCACAGCGCCCACGCGCGCCCAGCTCCGGGCCGCCCGGATTAGCTCAGCCTCGTCCACGCATAGCTTGTCGCTGCGCAGCAGGGGCAGCAGAGCGGCCGCTGACAGCTCTAGAAAGCCGCGGGTCCGAAGTACCTCCTGCAGGCCGGCATATGGGTCAGGGAGGAGAATACGGTGTAGGGTGCTGGGAGTATGAAGAGGGGAGCAGTACCTGGCTGTGGGTCTCTATGAAGGTCATGCAGCGTTCCTGCAGCGGCCCCAGGCCAAAGGTTACGGCCACCTGGGAGCAGAACAAGGGAGGTCAAGTTGGAGACTGGAGAGGCTATTTAGCTTAGCCCTACACACTGGGAACTACCGCGGCAAGCCTGACCCTAACCCAGGTGGGGGACAGGGAGGCTGACAGGGCCATGGCCTCCCAGACTTAGTGAAGGCCTCAGTTTGCTCATGCAGATGCATTTACCCAACAACCTGCCCTTCACTTCTTCAAGAAGCCATGCACTGTCCTTCAAACCCCACCCTGGGGCCTATGCTTGGTTTCCAAACCCCACACTGTTCTTCCCCTCCCCCTCACAAGTCCAGCTGAGAACCACTTCCCAGCCCTGATAGAGAAAAGGCCAGCAAAGACTTCCATTCCCTTAAACTGCTCCTGCACCTGATCCTGTTGATGTACCCAGGGTCCCACAGGTCTGGGCACAGTTCATCCCATAAACATCCGTGGAGCACTCCTGACCCCCGTGTGTCAAGGTCATGTTAGGCCAGACAGGAGGTACAGGCTCCTGGCACCTTAGGAGCCTAGTTCACATGTTGAAAGCCAGACCCCTGAGCTTGGGGAACTCAGCAGGAAGAGACCTGGGTTTCTCCTCCCTGGTCTATCCAACAACACCCACCTGCAGAGCCTCGCAAACCAGTTCCGCGTCCAGCACCTTCACCACAAACTCTAGGCACAGCTGGGAATAGAAGTGGATGTGTGTTGTGTGAGGCATCCCTGCTCAAGACCCCAGCCGCATCCCAGAAGCAGTGAGCAGGCTTGGAGCAGTGTCACCCAGAATCCCAGCAGCCCCAGGCCCATCCTGACCTCCCAGGCCAGAGGAGGCAGGGAATTGGCAGGGCCTGAGACTTGGCAAAGCCTGGAGGGACCGAGGACTAATGAGATCAAAACCAGCAGGACTCCTTCTAGGAGCACATTCTCCACTAATCAGATCAGATAGGAGCTGTGTAAAAAATTCCACTTTCCCCTTCTCTCAGGACACTTATTTTCCTCCATCTGCTACCCTTGGACTCAAGGACATTTCTATCTTAGCCAACAACTTGAGTTTCGTTCATGACATCTCCCTCTCACCCTCACATCCAGGAAAGCACTGGGTCATGCCAGTTCCATCTCTTTCCTCCAAGCCATCCACCTCTCCCTTGGGTTTCCACTGCTACCCCCACTCCAGCCACATCATTCCCTGACTTGACTGCTGCATAAATTCCTGACTGGCCTGGTGAGCCCTTCCCATCTCTCCTGGTCCGTTCTCCCCTTCATTTCCAAATCTTCACTCCCTCTCTTGAATCCTTAAATAAATCTCACTGTTCTCTGGGCAAAAAAGTCCAAACTCTTAGGGGTTTAGAAGGTCCTGCATGAACTGGACCCTGCTACCCTCTCCAGTCTCATTTGTCCCTCTACTCTTCTCATACTCCTATCTCAGTTACACTAAACATCTCACTAGCTCCTTTTGTGCCTCTGTGACTAGAATGCTATCTTCCTACTCCCTCTTAGTGCAAACTCCTACTCATTCTACCAGATTCAACACAAATGTTTCGTCCTCCTCTCTCGTGGCAGGACTGGTGAGACCCTCCATGCAGTCTCAGCACTGTTTACCCTCATCTATCACATGTCTCCTGTCACTGGGTTGTATTTCCATGTGTCTATCTCCTCTCTAGAGAACAGGGACCAAGGCTGACTTATCCTTGTATCTGCAGCACCACACATAAATACCATATATACCTCCTCAGCATACACAGGGCACACACATGCCCTAGTTACAAAGAGAGAAACTCATACTTCTCTCTGCACTGGCACATGTTCCTCTCCAGGCCAGGGTGTGTGTGAGGCAGAGTGGGAGGTGAACCCATGAGAGGCAAGGGAAACGAGAGGAACCTGGCACAAAAACCCACCTCTCGCAGTTCCTCCAGCCCATACTCCACAGCCGCCGTCAGCACTTCCAGCACCTGCAGAGTGGGTGGTTGGAGAGCAAAAGGGAGTTTCCCCTGTCCCTCAGTGCACACGTGATGGACAAATCCTCCTGCCTTTTGCACCCCCAGCCTTTCCCACCCAGACCCCTGCTGACTGGGCTCACAGAGTGGTAGTGCAGCTTGACACTGTTGGTGTACAGGAACTCCAGCACTGCCAGGAAGGCCTCGGCTGGCACAGTGCTCAGCACCACGGGGCTAGGCACCCCGGAGCCCGGCTCCAAGCCCAGAAGTCGCTGGAAGAAGTTGCATCTACAGGCCAACAGGCACCGATGGGCAAATACCTCCCGCTGTTCTTGACCAACCACAAAGCGAACATCACTGTGGGAGAGAGGGGCAGAGAGCCAGAGGAGAAGAGAGCAGAGTCTAGGATGTGACTTGGGCTTTGTCTTTGCCCACTTTGGGCCTCAGTTTCTTTATCTTTAATAGAAGAGACCGGGTTTAGTTGTCCAGCGGAAGGTCTGGAACACACAGACTTGGGTTTTTATCCCAGCTCCACCCTATGATACTTCAGGCAAGTGACTTCCTATCTTTGAATCTTAGGTTTCTCACCCATAAAATGGGATGGTAATCCCAAACCCTCAGGTCTTGGAAGGGGTGGCTGTGCTTAATCACTGAGGGGTCACCAGAGCTGATGCAAGCAGGAAAATCAGATTGATCCCACTTGGCCGTCTCTTCCCTAGCCTGAGTCTTGGGGGAAGGGAGGCGCCTTTTGGCTCCTCCTCCACTAGCTGCAAACTCAGCTTTTTCAGCCTCCCTCCAGGAAGAAGGGCATGGGGGCGGGAGGTGGGAGTGCAGAGTGTGCATTGGCTGCCAGCAGACACCACAGTGATGCACCATTATGAGGCAAGACCACATTTTCCATCTTCATAATCACTTCCGGTCCCAGCCTCTGGGTCTCCAAGCAGGGTAGGGGGTAGCAGCAGGAGATGAAGTTTAGGCTTCCTGGAGCCTCCTAGCTCCAGGTCCAAGGACTGGGGTTCCTACTACTCAGGCCAGATTGCCATCCCCAAAGAAGCAGGGCTATGGGAGGCCTCAGCCCTTGGGGAAGAGCCCAGCTCTGAGGCAGTGGGGACAGAAAGCTGCCTTTTAGTTCCCCTGACCAGCCTGCCCCCTAGTTTCAACACCACTAGCATCCTGGGCAAGCTGTGAGGCCTCCTCAGCATACACAGGGCACACAAGTATCCTTGGATTACTTCCTGTCCAGGACTCTAGCACAGTCCTTTGACTTTTGTTCCTCTTGTGAATCCCCACAGTAGGGTCATCTGCTCTTCTGCCTCCCCAGGCAGGGAAGCCCCAATACCAAGCTGAGTACAGAGAATCAAGTCACATTCCATTTCTCAGGAGTCAGGGAACAGAGGACTCTTTTTTCTCCTGCTGAGAACATAAGACCCAGAAAAAGAAGGGCTTTGCTGAGGTTTGCACAGCAGCTCTGGGCTCCGGGTCCCACTGCCCTCCACCTCTGGCTCTCAGGATGTCATGAACACTGAGTGACCAGCAGCCGTCCTCTGCACTTGACTTCCCCATAGATTGAGTTCACCAAGAAGCAGGGTCAAGTCCCAATTCCCCACCTCTTCTGCACCCAGGGCTTTGTCACAGTCGTGGGGCCCAGCAGAGCCAGCTAGGGAAAACCCGCAGACAGGGCCCACCCCCTCACCTGTATCGAGGGTTGTTGATGAGGCTTCGGAGTGCTGTGGAAAAGGGCTCAGCCTCCCCGTGCACAACCAATCCTGGGGTCTCCATGGGTGGGGTGGGGTGGGGGAAGTAAGTGGAGGGAGTGGCCCAGGAGGCCTGTTGTCTGTTGGTCTGTGAGAGGCAGTAGGTGGGAAGAAGCAGGAGGCCTGGCCAGGCTCCAGAGCTGGTGAGGAGACTGGAAAGGCCGAGAAGGAGGGTCAGGAGCTTGGAAGCCCAGTTTGCTGAGAAGTTAAAATTCAGGGACAGGGCCTGGAGAGGCCCAGGTTCCTGAAGAAGACATCAGAGGCCGATAGAGGAGGCCACGGGCTTGGGGATGGGACAGATACAGGGAGGGGCCCAGGAAAGGCTGAGGCAGGAACAGCCAGTGGTCGGTGAGAAGAGGCTGGCAGTGGTTGAGGCCTCGGCTGGGAGCCTGGCCAGGCAGCAGCTGGGGTGGGAAGCCTATGGGTTTCCATGGAAACTGGAGCCCAGCCTAAGAGGAGGCCCCGCCCATCTCCTGAAGGCCTAGGCAAAACCTCAGCCCTCAGAGGGGCCCTAAGTGGAGTCAGAGGGTCCTAGCACCCTGGCGCCGGCCTGCCCTGAGTTCAGAGAGTACAAACTCCCTGCCTCTCCTCCCCGATATGCAGAGAGTCAGATCAGGTTACCGAGGTCTGGGAAATCCCCCTCAACTGGGAAACTCCTTGCCCTCATGGGATGGCTTTCAGGGCCCAAACCTGGGTTCTTTGGGAGGGGGCAGTCCCCTCGCTCCCAGAAGGGGGTCAGGTGAGGAGGCATCAGCTCTGACAGAGGCGTCACATCCTCTGGCATCCCTGAAATGCAACCGCCCTTGCGTGCATGGGGCATGGTGGGGGGGAGGGGTGGGGGCGGGAATGGTCACTGGGACACAGAAGAGGTGTGGCCAGCTGGGGACAAGCCCTGGGGCACTCGGGTCAGCAAAGGTCAAGAAGCCTGAGTCAGGTCACCTCCAAGTCACTGCTTCCTCAGCCCAGGCTCCCACCATCTGAGCCACTGGGCCTCCCCTCCCTGACACACAGCTCTGGACTGAGGAAGTCATCCAAGCCCCACCCTAGTTCTGGCCCAGAGGGGAAATGTTTGTCCTTGTTGATGCTGATGGGGAGATGATAGAGCCCTGACGTGCTCCTTCCTGTGGGCCCAGATCCCAGATTCCCAAGCAACCACCCCCGCAACCTCAAGGTCTTCGCAGATCCCAGCCTCTGCGACTTGTTCACAAGAGTCAAGAGCCAGTTTTCAAGCCATTTCACAAGAAGAAAAACGGGACAGTTGCTCAAAGGCCCTGGAGCACGGGAACACCTTTCTGGCCAGAGCCCCCTCTCCTCTCTGCAACATCTCCCTCACCTCTACCCTGCCCCTCAGTCATCCTCATTTTGGTAGTTCACCCCTGAGCTCCAAGCCCCTGTTGCTACCCTCTTCCCTGAAGACTCAGGGCACCACAGGCGCCTCACACTCAGCATGCGCTCATAATGGTAACACTCAGAAAGTTAAGCCAGAGGCAGGACTGGAGGGAGGGAAGAAGAGAGGGAGGAGTGCTTGCCCCAGCAACCCATAGCAACCCCACAACAAGGTGAGGGCCCATTCCCCCCCTGCCTCGCAGTCAGACCAGCTGGGCCAGGGCTGTGGAGCCAGGAAGAGAGCTCAGAGGCCAAAGTCTTGCAGGTGACTCAGGTGCCTTCGGGAGTTTCAGAAGAAGAGGGTGGCCATCCTAGAACTGATTCTGGAGGAGGTTAGGCCAGAGGAAGCCAAAGCAGAGGGCAAAAGGAGCTTCTAAGTCACCTGCCCCAGCCTCAGCCACTTGTGGGGGAGATCCTTTGCCAGCCACCCTAGGAACAGGTAGGGGTAGAAGATAACTGGATTCAATACCCTGGGAACAAAAGGATCTGTGGGGTTGAAGGAGCTGGGTCTGTCCGTCCCTCCTCGTTAGGGATTACAGGCACAGGCCAGATATATCTCCCCCTTCTGTTGGTGAAGCCAGGAGGGAGAAAGAAAATACCGAGAGCTCACCTAGCTAACTTCCATAGTGCCCAAGGGAAAGTGGAGCTCAGAGAAGCAAGGACTTGCTCAAGATCATTGTCTGAGCAGCACACCTTCCCCCTGCATATGTCCCTAACAGCCTTTAACCTTCTAAGCGGGGGATTCTAAGCACCAGGGAATCCACACGGCCCTGGACTATTTGATCCGGTTGTTCCAAAAACACAGGTAAGAAAGGGGTACCCGTTGCCCATTGCCATCAAGTGGATTCCAACTTGTGCAACCCTACAAGACAGTGTACAACTGCCCATAGGGTTTCCAAGGCTGTAATCTTTATGGAAGCAGATTGCCACATCTTTCTCCTGCAGAGCAGCTGGTGGCTTTGAACCAAAAACCTTTCGGTTAGCAGCCAAGCATTTAACCACTACTGCACCTGGGATCCTTAAAAAAGAGGTAGGGGCTAAAAATCCTTTACATAACGGAGTCAGAGCCCAGGTGGTGTGCAAAGATGGCCAGTGAAGGCCATCCTGCCTAAGTATGGGTCTTCCAGTTGGCAGGTCCATGGCTGGCAGGCCTCTGCCTCCCAGACTTCAGGAGGAGGAGAAGACTGCCAAAGACTCCGGGCCAAAACTACCATCGGTGAGGCCCCTAGGCTGCCTGCCTAGCATCGATGAGGCTCGACCCACAGGTCCTGGTCTGGGCCTGGCCTCCCGTCGTGGCTCCACGGGCCTGGCCACGTCCTTCTCATGCTGCAAATCGCTGGCGGGGCCAGGTGCGGGTCCTGGGGGTCAGCAACCATCCCTGAGCCCCGTGCCCCCTCTAGGCTCCTGGGTCAGCTTCTCAGGGTTGCCCCTGGTTCCTGTGCACCGGGTGGCACCCTCGTACCACACAGAACCCTCGCCCGGGGAGCGCTGGCAGGCTGCGCAGGCTCAAAGTGCTCTGGAGGCAGCACTGGCTGTGGTGCTGCACAACATGTGCTACTCAGGCTCGGAGGCCGGGCCGCTGGCTCTGGAGCTCTGTGAGCAGGTGCGCCTGCGCCTGCACGACTTCAGCCCTCCACGCTACAAGCTAGTGTGCAGCGTGGTGCTGGGGTCGCGCGCCGGCCAGGACGTGCGCGTGGTGAGCCGAGCACTGTGGGACACGGCGTGCGACGGGCTGGCCTCGGCCACCTTTACCAACGCCTCGCTGTTTGCCGTGGCGACGGTCCACGGGCTCTATTGCGAGTGAGGAGGTCTCCAATTTTTGCAAAACAGTTTATTTTCCCAGGAGGAGGCCAATAAATAAATGTCTGTTAATAAATAAAAGTGGTCCATAAATAACGCCCCCTAGCTGGGGGCTAAGGCTCAGGCTTATCTTGGAGAAGGGATAGGCGGCAGCGAGAACAGGCAGCCACCAACCCCAGTAAAGCTGGTCCCTGATTCCCTGGGGTATTCAGCCCAGAGTCCCCATTGAGGCACCAAAGGGAAGGGGAGGACCACAAAGGCAAGGGTCCAGGCCTCAGAGACACAGGCCTCGGGCCTAAGGGCTTGGGTCAAGGCCTGCTCTGCAGGTTGGACCCTAGGCAGGGCTGCGGTCCCGGAGCAGACGCAGGGCATAGCAGAGCCGCTGCCGTAGGTCTGGGGAGCAGCCGAGCTGCCGAAGGTGTGAAGCAAGGTAAGTACAAGCACGGCGATTGCGGGCCACGAAAGTCACAAGGAGAGGCTCCCAGCCGCTGAGGATCAGCTTGGTGTGGTCCCCATAGAAGTTCACCTGTGCACAGGAGGGCAGCATGATCAGGGCCTCAGGTCCAGGACCAGTCTCTTTCCCAGCACCCTGGGCCTCCCAGACCTTCCCCCAACCCCAAGACCAGCTCTTACCTGGACAGTGCCATCACTAAACAGCATGAGTAGGGCCTGATCAGTCTTGATCCACTGCAGCAGCAACGGGGGGGCAGGCACCTCCACCTCTTCCACACTGGGCAGATCTCCACCCTGGGGGCAGGAGCAGGTCACCAGTCTGACATGAATCAGGTTCCCTCCCCACTGATGCCTCCCTTAGAGGTTCAGGCTCTAGCTTTGAGTGCATCTCCCTACCACCTAAAGGGGAATGGGAAGGGATTAGAATGTGTAAACCCTCCATGTGCCTCACCCCAACTCACACACCTTCATGAGGTGCTGTTCCATATAGGTGGCAAAATACCGCAGGACGCCCAGCTGAGGCTGCAGGGCCCGGGGCACAGCGCCCACAGAGAAGGAGAAGTGCTTTGTGCTGGTAGGGTTGTAGTGCACAGTCCTGGGGGCGGGGGACAGAGGTCAGAGGAAGCCCTGCCCCAACGCACCTTCCCTGAGAGACCGCAAACCCCTGAGCCCAGAAGCATACACCAAGGCGCAGCCCTTCTGGGTACGAGGCACACCATGACAGCACTTACTTTCTATTGGCCGACAGGGCCATGTGTGTGCCATCATTGAAGAGCACAGCCACACGGCGGCTGGACAGTTGATACCCAAAGCCAAACTTGTTGGAGTAGTCAACCCACTTGCTGACCCACACCAGAGGCTCTGGCTGTGCCAGGGGGGCTGGGTTCTGTTCCGCTGTCATGGGAGGGGAGGCAGTGAGGACCTGTCCCTGGCCTGCCAGCCAAAGAATTCCCATCATCATTCCCACATACTGGACCCCAGCCTTACCTGGAGGCATGAAAGCCACGCAGTTTCTCAGAGCACAGAGGGCTGACTCCACCACTGTGGCCACAGTCAGACCTTCTTCAAACCCTGAAGGAAACAGAGCACTGGGAATTAAGCATTAGTCCGTTAGGACCCAGGGCATGTCCCTCTGCCCACTTCCTTCATCTGGGCCTGGGTCTCAGCCCCAGCAATCTCTAGCACCTCTCATCCTCCCTGGCTCCTCACCATCTCCACTGCTCGCCAGCGTCCCCCGGGGTGAGCTGTCTTCAGGTGCTGTCTCTACCAGGCTGACAGGGGCTGGACCAGAAGCTGCTGGAGCCTGGAGTGTTGGGTAGTGGAAGGGAGTATGATAAGCCTTGCAATACAGATCCTTGGGAGCCCATGGCCCAGCCCTGTCCTGGCTCCCAGGACACCCCAGGTCAGCCTCGCCTGGCTAATGAGACACAGCCAATTAGGCCACCACGAGACTGGATGCTTCACCAGCCTTTTTTATCCCAGGCTTCCTGCAGCTACAAGGGCAAGGTGAGTCAAGGGACATTGCCCATGTGAGCACCTCACCTTGGGCCTGGCATCCTGATGGCCAACGGATGTCCGCATGAGGCCGCTCACCAAACAGGAGACCTCATCCCGTTCCTCAGTATGGTTCTTACCTTGGGGGATGGGGGTTGGGGAGATACAGCCCTCAGTGTCTTGCTCTGCCCGGCACCCCTGCTTCCCACAGGGATGACACAGAGATAGGCATACCCAAGTGCTCATATAACACATGCTCTCCCCAAAATGTTCACAGGTACCCACACAACATATATAACAGCCCCACCCTCCACTCTATACCCACAACCCACTGACACCCCAGACTCACTCTTGTTCTTCTTCCTGCCAAACAGGCTCTTGGTAACTTTGGCAAAGAGACTCCTGGCCGGGTTGGGGGGTGTCAGGTCTGGGACTGTCACGCAGCTAGTGACAGGAAGCTGGTCTGGGGTATAGCCCTGGGGAGGGAAGCCACGTGAGCAGAGAGGAGAGGCTCCAGGGGTCCTGTCATTTACCCCTATTCAATCCCCTGAGGATAGGCAGACTTGACTTTGGTGTCTGGTGAGCCACAGACCTTGGTAAAGAAGTCATGGCGCAAAATCTGGTCGATCGAGGGGCGGTCTCGGGGCGAGGCCCGTAGGATGGCAGCCAGGAGCTGCCGGGCAGGCAGTGAGAGGCTAGCGGGCAGCTTGTAGTGAACCTGCTTGATGCAGCGGTATGTCTCCTTCAGGTCAGCTGTCTCAAAGGGGGGGCTCCCACACAGCAGCGTATACCTGTGGGGCAGGGGAAAGAGGTCAGGAATAAAGTGGAGGGTATGTGTCACCCCTGCACTCACCTGTCTGCCTCTGTCCTGGGACTCACATGACACAGCCCAGCGACCACACATCTGCCTCGGGGCCGTGGCCCTGTCTCAGCAGCACTTCTGGAGCTACATAGTTGGGGGTGCCACAGATGGTCCTGAAAGGGGGCAAGGAGGAGGGGAAAGAGGGGAAGGCTCAGCCCCAGCTCTGCAGTCCCCCCATCCCTGCCCCCGCTGTGAGTCCAGACAAAGCAGCTGCCTGTCACCAAAGGCCAGAGAGCTCCTCCTTGTCCTGGGACAATGGATGCCGGGTAAGGCAGCTGAGTCCCTGCCCACCCTTCCTGGCCCAGCTGCTCAGCTGCTCTGCAGAACAGGGGGAGCCCCTGACCTACAACCCAGCCCCCTCTCCAGGGTCAACACAGACGGCCCATCACTGATTCCTCCTCCCCCTGCTGCCGTCTGTCAGGCACCCGTACAGGCTGTCACCTCCCACGGTCTATGTGACACACACACCAACACCAGCTGTCACATTCCCCCATAAACACTCATCTGCCACACGTTATCTGTGTCACACACACTCAGTCGTCATGATCACATCAGGGTCTTCTTACACACCCAAAGGGTGTCACATTCTGCCATTCGCATACACTGTCTCTCTCTCACACACACACTGCCTGTGGCACCTTCCCCTTGTCCACTCACAGGGTCAGCCAGACACCTCTGAGAATTCTTACACCTCCATCTGTCTCAGGAACTCAGAGTCACCCACCCCATCTGTGTCACACACCTGTAGGGCCCTCACCCCCACTGCCAGTCCCAGTAACCCAGGCTGTCACCTCCACCTTCATACGTAAACAGCCCATCACCCCCTTCCCATCTATCATATGCACACATCAGGCAGTCACCTTGCCTCCTACACACACACTCACTGTCACACACACCATCTGTGTCACATACAGACTGTGGCCACCTGTCTCAACACTCACTTCTTCCTCTGATCTGAGGGCTCCAACCGGGCTGCCAGACCAAAATCCCCTACCTTCAACTCCATGTTCTCAGTGATGAAAAAATTTCCTGGACGGTGGAAGAGAGGTGTGTCAGACTCCTTCCTCCTTCCCAACCCTCCCTACCCTCCTATCCTGCTGGCCCAGAAGTCTTACCCAGCTTGAGATCCCGGTGCAAGATGCCCCGCTGGTGCAGGTACTTGAGGCCAGAAAGGATCTGCCGCAGGTAGTAACGCACCTCTGGCTCCAACAGGGTGTGTCGGGCCTTCCAGATGTGGGCCAGGGACTGAGGAGAGCCACTGTCTCAGCCCCTGGCCCACCCCGCCAGACTCCCTGAGGAAGAGGCAGGGCCCCCAGCTTTGGGTCTTAAGGCCCCTTTTCCTGACCCAGCTCCACCCACATCACTGCCCCTCACCTTTCGGCTGCAGAGCTCCAGAAAAATGTATATGTTGTCAGCATCCTCAAAGTGGTGCGAGAAACGCACGATATGGCGGTGCTGTAGATCTCGGTGCAGCTCAATCTCGTTTAGGATCTGCAACAGGGGCGGGGGGATTGTCATTCTTCAAGGGCCCCCGCGGTACCGTCTCCACCCTCCCACCACCATCCCGCGTTTGCCGGTCTAGACTCACCTTCTCGCGCTGATGCGGCTTGGCGACGCGGCTCTGCGGGATGACTTTGACCGCGTAGGCGCTGCCAGTCTCTGTGTCAGTGGCCTCGTAGCAGCGAGCGAAGCCCCCCTATGAGGAGAGGGCATCAGACAGGGCGCTCACAGGGAGTCCGAGTCTGGCCCGCACACTTCCTGGAGTCGAGAACAAGCGCCCCCGCCCGGCCCGGCGCCGGAAGAAAGGCCGGCGGGGTCCCTCTCCCTGCCAGCATCACCTCCCGGGGCAGTCCCCGGCCCACCTTGCCCAACAAGCGGCCTTTGAAGTAGGTGCAGCCGCTTCGCGGGTCCGTGATGAGGCGCCCATGGTCCGGCGCCGGTGCCCCGGCCAGCACCTCCAGCTCAGCTCCGGGCACCGCACTCCGAGGCGGCCCGGGCCCGGCGGGGGACGAGGGCGGGGCAGCCGCACGCGGGAAGGGACGCTGGGACAGGAAGCCGGCGGCGGGCTCCATGCGGCGGCGCGTCGCAGCGCGGGCCCAGCTTGGGTCTAGGTCCCGCCAGGCCAGGGCCGCGCGTGGGCGCTGCCTGGATTTGCTACGCTGCACTCGCGCCCGAGGGAGCCCGGCGTTTTTATCAATGAACGCCTGCCCCCTCCCCGGTGTTACTTCACCCAGAACCCCGCCCCCTTCCTGGCGGCGAGTCACCAAAAAGCCACGCCTCCTCCCGGCTTTACGTCAACAAGAAGCTCCTCCTCTCACTCAACACACCTCGACGCCCAGCCTCCTGCTCGCGCCTTAAAGGCACAGCCATACTGCCAGTCACCTACTATGCCTGTGTAGGGACCAACTGTTTCCCCGTCCCCCCACCCACCCCGCCCCTGGGAACTGTGAGCTCCGCTAATGGGGGCTACTTTCTTCTCCCATCCTTCGGGGCGTATGCTGAAGTCCGAGTGGGAGCCCGATACCTAGGGTTGTCTCCCCAGCAACTAGATGGACCAGCGTTCCAGGCGGAAGGGAAGAGGCAGGGCGGCGCTCGCTTTCGCTGGGGCGCGTCACCAATACTCCCCTTTCAGACGTGAGATCCTGAGCGCGTCCCCCGCCCTCGATCGGAGCCCCAGGCCTAGCTCAGTGCTGGCCCCTTTAGGAACTGAGAGGGATTGCACACTCCCGAGCCCGGCTTCCCTGGCCCAGGGGCAGCTATGCAGCACTTTGGGTTGAGTAGGGTATTCGAGGCTTTTACCGTGCGCAGCGTCCCATCTGCTACCCATGTCCACACTCTTGCGGGGCGAATCCCGGGCTCCAGTGGGGTCCCTTATTCCCTTCCCCTGAAAACATCCATTGTCCGGGTTTAGCAACCGGTAAGCTAGAAAGTGAAGAATGGGGGCTCAATTTTCTCAAATGCTAGCGATGGGCAATTGGGCAGCTGGTCCCAGCACCATCTGGACCCTTAGACACCTACTCAGTGCTCATCTTCCCAGGGCCAGAGACAGAAGTGGGGTCTTAACCTGTCTGGCGGTTTTGTCACAGGATCACCAACCTCTGGCCTTGTAGTCCCTCTCACCTCTCTGCCCTCGCACTGTACCATCCAATCAATAACTCATTAATAAGCCATTTGGTCCCCAAAGATTCATTGCAAATACCAGCACACTGTTCGAATAAGACTGGCCAAGGTTGCCGCCCTCATTTATTTTACACTCCACTTGATGGAAACAGACAATATTGTCGTTAGGTGCCGTCCAGTCGGTTCCTACTCGTAGCGACCCTACGTACAACAGCACGAAACACTGCTGGGTCCTGCACCATCCTCACGATCGTTGTTATGCTTGAGCCCATTGTTAAAGCCACTGTGTCAATCTACCTTGTTAAGGGTCTCCCTCTTTTTCGCTGACCCTCTACCTTACCAAGAGTGATGTCCTTCTCGAGGGACTGATCCCTCCTGATAACATGTCCAAAGTATGTGAGATGTAGTCTCACCACCCTTGCTTCTAAGGAGCATTCTGGCTGTACTTCTTCCAAAGCAGATTTGTTTGTTCTTCTGGCAGTCCATGGTATATCAATATTCATCCTGAACACCACAATTCAAAGGCGTTAATTCTTCTTTGGTCTTCCTTATTCATTGTCCAGCTTTCACATGCATATGAGGCAATTGAAAACAACATGGCTTGCGTTAGGCACACCTTAGTCCTGAAAGTGACTTTTTTGCTTCTTAACACTTTAAAGAGGTCTTCTGCAGCACATTTTCCCAATGCAATGCATTGATTTCTTTGCTGCTTCCATGGGCATTGATTGCGGATCCAAGTAAAATGAAATCCTTGACAACTTCAAGCTTTTACCCATCTATCATGATGTTGCTTATTGGTCCGGTTGTGATGATTTTTGTTTTCTTTATGTTGAGGCGTAATCCATATTGAAGGCTGTAGTCTTTCATCTTCATCAGGAAGTGCTTCAAGTTCTCTACACTTTAGCAAGCAAGGTTGTTTCATCTGCACAACACAGGTTGTTAATGAGTCTTCCTCCAGTCCTGATGTCCCCTTCTTCTTCATATAGCCCAGCTTCTCAGATTATTTGCTCCACACACAAACTGAATAAGTATGGTGAAAGGATACAAGCCTGATGCACACCTTTCTTGACTTTAAACCACGCGGTACCCACTTGTTCTGTTCGAATGACTGCCTTTTGATCTACGTACAGGTTCCTCATGAGCACAATTAAGTGTTTTGGAATTCCCATTCTTTGCAATGTTATACATAATTTATTATGATCCATACAGTCAAATGCCTTTGCATAGTCAGTAAAGCACAGGTAAACATCTTTCTGGCATTCTCTGCTTTCAGCCAGGATCCATCTGACATCAGCAATGATATCCCTGGTTCCACATCCTCTTCTGAATCCGGCTTGGATTTCTGGCAGTTCCCTGTTGGTGTACTGCTGCAGTCGCTTTTGAATGATCTTCAGCAAAATTTTACTTGTGTGTGACATTAATGATATTGTTTGATAATTTCGGCATTCTGTTGGATCACCTTTCTTTGGAATAGGCATAAATATGGATCTCTTCCAGTCAGTTGGCCAGGTAGCTGTCTTCCAAATTTCTTCACATAGACGAGTGAGCACTTCCAGTGGTGCATCTGTTTGTTGAAACATCTCAGTTGGTAATTCTGTCATTTCCTGGAGCCTTGCTTTTCGCCAATGCCTTCAGTGCAGCTTGGTCCTCTTCCTTCAGTACCATCCATTCCTGATCATATGCTACTTCCTGAAATGGCTGAACATCGTCCAGTTCTTTTTGGTACAGTGACTGTGTGTGTTCCTTCCATCTTCTTTGGATGCTTCCTGCATTGTTTAACATTTTCCCCGTAGAATCCTCCAATATTGCAACTCAAGGCTTGAATCTTTTCTTCAGTTCTTTCAGCTTGAGAAATGCCAAGCATGTTGTTCCCTTTTGGTTTTCTATCTCCAGGTCTTTGCATTTGTCATTATAATACTTTACTTTGTCTTCTTGAGCCATCCTTTGAAATCTTCTGTTCAGATCTTTTATTTCATTTCTTCCACTTGCTTTAGCTGCTCGATGTTCAAGAGCAAGTTTCAGAGTCTCTTCTGACATCCATTTTGGTATTTTCTTTCTTTCCTATCTTTTTAATGACCTCTTGCTTTCTTCACGTGTGATGTCCTTGATGTCATTCCACAACTCATCTGGTCTTTGGTCATGATCATTAGTGTTCAACGCGTCAAATCTGTTCTTGAGATGGTCTCTAAATTCAGGTGGGGTATAATTAAGGTCGTACTTTGGCTCTGGTGGACTTGTTCTAATTTTCCTCAGCTTCAACTTGAACTTGCATATGAGCAGTTGAAGGTCCCTTCTGCAGTCGGCCCTTGGCCTTGTTCTGACTGGTGATATTGAGCTTTTCTATCATCACTTTCCACAGATGTACACGATTTGATTCCTGCATATTCTATCTGGTGACATCCACATGTACAGTGGTCATTTATCTTGTTGAAAAAATGTATTTGCAATGAAGAAATTGTTGGCCTTGCAAAATTCTATCATGGGATCTCTGACATCGTTTCTATCACCAAGGCCATGTTTTCCAACTACTGGTCTTTTTTTTGTTTGTTTCCAGCTTTCACATTCCAATCACCATTAATTATCAATGCATCCTGATTGCATGTTTGATCAATTTCAGACTGCAGAAGTTGGTAAAAATCTTCAATTTCTTCATCTTTCACCTTAGTGGTTGGCAATTAAATTTGAATAATAGTCATATTAACTGGTTGGTTTTCCTTGTAGGCGTAGGGTATCACTGACAGCGTTGAATTTCAGGATAGAACTGAAATGTTCTTTTTGAAGATGAATGCAATGCCATTCCTCTTCAGGTTGTCCTTCCCAGCATAGTAGACCATATATATCATTGTCCAGGTCAAAGTGGTCAATACCAGTCCATTTCAGCTCACTAATGCCTAGGATATAAACGTGTTCCATTTCTTTTCTGACGATTTCCAATTTTCCTAGATTCATACTTTGAACATTCCACTTTCCGATTATTAATGGATGTTTGCAGCTGTTTCTTCTCATCTTGAGTCGTGCCACATCAGCAAATGAAGGTCCTGAAAGCTTGACTAAACCCACATCATTGAGGTCGCCTCTACTTTGAGGAGGCAGCTTTTCCCCAGTTGTCTTTTGAGTGACTTCCAACCTGAGGGGCTCATCTTCCAGCACTGTATCAGACAATGTTCCACTGCTATTCATAAGGTTTTCACTGGCTAATTCTTTTCAGAAATAGACCGCCAGGTACTTCTTCCTAGTCTGGCTTAGCCTAGAAGCTCAGCTGAAACCTGCCTATCACGGGCAACCCTGCTGGTATTTGAAAACTTGTAGCATAGCTTCCAGCATCACAGCAACATGCAAGCCACACAGTATAAGAAACTGACAGACCCGTGGGGGAAACAGACAATAGGCAAGTCCATAAACAAGGTAACTGCAGACTGTGCAAAGTGCTATTAAGGAAGTAAACAGAAGAGTAACTAAAGAGCTTCCTTTAGAAAGAGAAGTCAGGAAAGTCAACAAATATTTATTGATCACCTATTTTCTGTCAGTCTTATCTCCTAAATATCTCTAAAATCTATCCACTTTGATCCATCATCCCACCACACCCTTCTGTAGGGATTTTTGCCACAGTGCCTTGCTAGTCTCATCTCCATTTCATCTTCCCCGCATATAGATGCCAGAGGGATTTCACCCAATCCCTTATCATCACTACAAGGGCCTACTTCTCCAACCTTGCCTTTTCTGGTCACTGAAGGGAGACCCTAAACACTCTGAGATGTGGGGAAATACCAGAAGCTCAGGATGAGTGAGGGGGAACTAAGGCATGAAGGTGGGTAGGAAGGCCTTAAGCACAGTGCTCAGGAGTTTGGTCTTTATCATGCAGGTCAGCAATTTTCCAGGGGGAGATGGTAGTGGTGGGGCCAGAAAGGACATATTCTCAGGGGACATGGGGCTGACGCATAAAGAGTTGAAAAAGCATTGTTATGGATTGAGTTGTGTCCCCCAAAAATATATTTTGTAAATCCTAACCCCTGTATTTGTGGATGTAATCCCATTTGGAAATAGTATTTTCTTTGTTATGTTAAACAGGCTGTATCAGTCTAGGGTGTGTCTTGAACCAAGCACTTTTGAGATATGAAAGAGCAAATTAGGCACAGAAGAAAGCAGACACAGGGAGAAGACCTACACTATCTGAAGACTACAGAGGCTGACCAGTCTACAAGCCCAGGAACACCAAGGATTACTGGCCAAAGAAACTAAGACCAGGATTTCCCCCCAGAGTAGACAAAAAGAGAAACTTGCCCTAGAGCCAGTAGCCTGAATTCAGACTTCTAGTCTGATAGAAGATCCATCCTGAAGTACAACGTTGTCAGCGATAGGATAATATCCATACGCCTACAAGGAAGACCAGTTAATACGACTATTATTCAAATTTACGCACAAACCACCAAGGCCAAAGATGAGGAAATTGAAGTTTACCAACTTCGGCAGTCTGAAATTGATCAAACATGCAATCAAGATGCATTCATAATTACTGGTTATTGGAATGTGAAAGTTGGAAGCAAAAAAGAAGGATTGGTCATTGGAAAATATGACCTTGGTGCATATGATAGACTTTTGCAAGAACAATGACTTATTCACTGCAAATATCTTTTTCAACAACATAAACGGCAACTGTACATGTGGACCTCACCAAATGGAAAACACAGGAATCAAATTGACTACATCTGTGGAAAAAGATGATGGAGAAGCTCAATACCATCAGTTAAAACAAAGCTAGGGGCCAAGTGCAGAACAGACCAACAATTGCTCACATGCAAGTTTAAGTTGAAGGTGAAGAAAATTAAAACAAGTCCATGAGAATCAAAATACAACCTTAAGAATATCCCACCTGAATTTGGAGACCATTTCAAGAACAGATTTGACGCATTGAACACTATGACCGAACACCAGATGGTGTTGTGGGATGACATCAAGGACATCACACATGAAGAAAGCAAGAGGTCATTAAAAAGACAGGAAAGAAAGAGAAGACCCAAATGGATGTCAGAGGAGACTCTGAAACTTGTTCATGAATGTAGTGTAGCTAAAGTGAGTGGAAGAAATGATGAAGTAAAAGAGCTGAACAGAAGATTGCAAAGGGTGGCTCAAGAAGACAAAGTAAAGTATTATAATGGCATATGCAAAGACCTGGAGTTAGAAAACCAAAAGGGAACAACATGCTTGGCATTTCTCAAGCTGAAAGAACTGAAGAAAAAATTCAAGCCTCGAGTTACAGTGTTGAAGGACTCTATGGGCAAAATATTGAACGAAGCAGGAAGCATCAAAAGAAGATGGAAGGAATACACAGAGTCACTGTATTAAAAACAATTAGTTGACATTCAACCATTCCAGAAGGTAGCATATGATCAAGAGTCGATGGTACTAAAGGAAGAAGTCCAAGCTGCACTGAAGGTGTTGGCGAAAAACAAGTTTTCAGGAACTGACACAAAACCAACTGAGATGTTTCAACAAATGGATGCAAGGCTGGAAGCGCTCACTCGTCTGTGCCAAGAAATTTGGAAGACAGCTACCTGGCCAACTGACTGGAAGAAATCCATATTTGTGCCCTTTCCAAGGAAAGGTGATCCAACAGAATGTGGAATTTATCAAACAATATTAATATCACATGCAAGTAAAATTTTGTTGAAGATAAGTAAAAAATGCATGCAGCAGTACATCAACAGGGAACTGCCAGAAATTCAAATTGGATTCAGAAGAGGACATGGAAAGAGGGATATCATTGCTGATGTCAGATGGATTTTGGCTGAAAGCAGAGAATACCAGAAAGATGTTTACCGGTGTTTTATTGACTACGCAAAGGCATTGGACTTTGTGGACCATAACAAACATTGCGAAGAGTGGGAATTCCAGAGCACTTAATTGTGCTCATGAGGAACCTGTACAGAGACCAAGAAGCAATCTTGCAAACAGAACAAGGGGATCCTTGCTTAAAGTTTCAAAGTGGTTTAAAGTTAAGAAAGGTGCGTGTCAGGGTTGTATCCTTTCACCATAATTATTCAATCTATATACTGAGCAAATAATCCAAGAAGCTGGACTATATGAAGAAAAAAGAGGTATCAGTATTGGAGGAAAACAACCTGGGATATGCATATGCCACAGCCTTGCTTGCTGAAAGCGAAGAAGACTTGAAGCACTTACCGATGACGATCAAAGAATACAGCCTTCAGCAAAAAGGGACAGGAGCTGGTTGAATGGACACGGGAAATCCAAGGTGGAAAGAAGGAGTGTGCTGTCACAGTACAGGGAGAGCAACGAGGGTCACATAACAGTATGTGTATGAATTTTTGTATGAGAAACTAACTTGAACTTTAAACTTTCACTTTAAGTACAATAAAAAAAAGACTACAACCTTCAGTATGGATTACACCTTAACATAAAGAAAACAAAAATTCTCACAGCCAGACCGATAAGCAATATCATGATAAACAGAGAAAATACTGAAGTTGTCAAGGATTTCATTTTACTTGGATCCACAATCAATGTCCATGGAAGCAGCAGTCAAGAAATCAAGTGATGCACCGCATTGGGCAAATCTTCTACAAAAGACCTGCTTGAAGTGTTCAAAAGCAAAAATATCACCTTGAGGACTAAGGTGTGCCTGATTTAAGCCATGATATTTTCAATCATTTCATATGCATGTGAAAGCTGGAAAATGAATAAGAAAGACAAAATTGATGCCTTTGAATTATAGTGTTGATGAATAATGTTGAATAAATCCTGTACTGCCGGAAGAACGAACAAGTCTGTCTTGGAAGTAGTACAACCAAAGTGCTCCTTGGAAGCGAGGTTGGCAAGACTTCATCTCAGGTACATTGAACTTGTTATCAGAGGGGACCGGGCCCTGGGGAAGGACATCATGCTTGGTGACACAGTGGCTGCAACAATGGGCTCAAACATAGCAATGATTGTGAGGGTGGTGCAGGACTGGGCAGTGTTTGGTTCTGTTGTACACTGGGTCACTATGAGTCAGAATCCACTTGATGGCACCTAACAATCACACAAGTCTCCTAAACTGAGAAAATAAATTTCTGTTTGTTAAAACTAACCACTTGTCATATTTCTGTTATAGCAGCACTTAGAAACTAAGACAAGCAAAATGCCTTAATTTTATGGCAAAGTTTAGCAAGACTCAACAAACTATTTTGGCTGAGGTGAAAATCAGAAGACCTGCTACCTACAATTTGGGGGTCTCACTGGCCAGCTCAGAATCCTATGTCCCCAGACCTAAAAAACCCACTTTTACCCAATTAAGGCACCAGCCTACTGAGGGGACTTGTTTAGGTTTTGCGGCAACCATATCTAGCAATGCTGAACAACTTGTACATTGGAAGTCACAGAATCTGCAGCCCCTTGCCCAAAGCTCTGGTCTGTGTGGGGTGTGGTTCCAAGGACAAGGGCACAGTTATCCCCAAAAGACATCAAAGTTCCTACCTAGAGCAATGAAAATTGCTTATTTTCCAGCCTTGAGACTTCCATCAATGCTCCAAAGGCCCTAAGCCTCAGATTTAGCCAATGGTCTACCACGGCATCTTATCCAGGGCTTCTCCTCCCTAAGCAGCCTTGGCCAGAAGAGAGCTGGTTCCTAGAGCAGGGACAAGGACAGGAGTTCAGCCATGGAATCAGTCATCCATTCTTTCACAAATGTTTTCCTGAGCACCCACTATGTGTTAGATCCTGTGCTGGACCCTGAGGAGACCCATGGATACAGACTACTACACTGTACTGTAATTTGGTGTTATAATGGTGAAGGGGCTATGTTGTAGGGGTGGCCTATAGGAGCGGAAGTGAGATCTCACTCAGCCTGGGGAATCCAGTTAGGCCAAGATTTCTAAGCTGAGACATGAGATTTAGGAAACTGTTCCCAAGGAGGGACAGTGTGCTCCTTGAAGCCTGAAAGTAAGAACTCTTAGTTCTTGGAAGAACTGAAAGTTCAGAGTAGCTGGAGGAGAAGGAGGACAGGAAGCTGGAACAGTTCAGGGGTCAGACCCCAAAAGGCCTTGCAAGGTATGTGGTGGAGTCAAAGGTCCTTCCCCAATTTCCAATATAGCCAGGGCGAGGGTTCCAGAAAGTGGCAAAGGGGACCTACTCAATGAGAGAGGAAGCGGATTTGTCCCCCAGGCCCTGTTTGCTTGCGCCTCCTACCCAAAGCTGAGAATCTCCTGACCATCCTATAAGTGAAGTCTAAGGCTAGATTTTCCTCTCCTCCCAGGCCTGGGATTTAAGGCTGAGCTAGGCCGTCTGACGCATGCCCATGTTAACTCTCTAATCCCTGTTGTGGAGGACATTGGCCAGGGGGTCTTGTAGTGGGCTGAATTGTTGTTAGGTGCCGCTGAGTTGGTTCGAACTCATAGCAACCCTATGTATGACAGAATGAAACACTGCTAGGTCCTGTGCCATCCTCACAATCAGCTTCAACTTGAATTTGCATATGAACAATTGATGGTCTGTTCCACAGTCGGCCCCTGGTCTTGTTCTGACAGATATTGAGCTTCTCTGTCATCTCTTTGAACAGATGTAGTCAATTTGATTCCTGTGTATTCCTGAATAAAACCCTCCCTCAAAAAAAAAAGACTCAGTTCCAACTCATAGCGACCCTATAGGACAGAGTAGCACTGCCCCACAGGGTTTCCAAGGAGCGACTGGTAGGTTTGAACTACTGACCTTTTTGTTAACAACCTTGGCACTGATATGTTCACATTTTAATCCCCAGAAATCTGTGAATGTTACCTTATTTGGAAAAAGGGTCTTTGCAGATGCAATTAAATCAAGGATCTTGAGATGAACTAAGGATCACCTTGGATTATCCAGGTGGGCCCTAAATCCAATGACAAGTGTCACTAGAGAGGCAGAGAGAGTTTTGAGACAGACACACAGAAGAGAAGGAGATGTGAAGACAGAGACAGAGATTGGAGTGATGTGGCCACAGCCAAGGAATGCCTGCAGCCACCAGAAGCTGGAGGAGGCAAGGAATGGATTCTCTCCTAGAGCACTGAGAGGGTGCATGGCCCTGCCAAAGTTTGGACTTCTGGCATCCAAAATGGTGAGAGAATAAATTTGTGTTGTTTTAAGCCACCACATTTGTTATAGCAGCCCTAAGAAACTAATACAGGCCTCTGCTCAGAAATGAAATGAAGTCCCATCTGTGCCTTCCTGCTCTCTTTCTGTGCCTTCTTGGATGAGCTGGGTGGCCTCAGACCCAGGCTGGGTTGTGAGCCCACTCCCTTGTCTGCCCTTTTTTTTTTCTTAAATTATGGTAAAAATATACAAAACAAAATTTGTCAGTTCAATAATTTTTACATAAATAATTCAGTGACATTACATTCTTCATGTTGTGCGACCATTACCACTATCCTTTTCTGAATTATTCCTCCTCCATTAGCACAAACTCAGTGCACCCTAAATAAGAACTCCCCCCTTTCCCTTCCCTCTCATCTCTAATAGCTTTGGTTTCTATATATTTGCCTGTTCATGTAAGGGAGATCATACAATAGCTATCCTTTTGTAAGTGACTTATTTCACTTGGCCTAATGTTTTCAAGTTCTTCCATGTTGTGGCATTTACCAGGTCTTCATTTCTCTTTATGGCAGAGAAATATTCCATTGTATGTATATACCACATTTGGTTTATCCATTCATCTGTTGATGTATGTGTGTCCTTTTTCTGAGGTCTACTGTCCTGTCTTCTCCCCTGGGAGGTTAACAAGGTTCTTGAGCTCACCTCTGAGACTCAGGGAAGCGGGAGAGGGTCCTCCTGGATGCTGTAGTTTAAGAGCCTGACAGCTGCCCCTGCCTCCTCCCTCTGTGTAACATAGGCTAACTTTTAATGGAGCTTATGCACCTGCCATGTACCAGGTGCTGGGCTAAGCATTTATCTTATTGATTCCTCACAGTAACCATATGATGTGAATGCGATTATTATCCCCATTTTATAAATGAGGAAACTGAGACTCAGGGGGGTGGGTGGGTAAGCAACTTGCCCAAGATCACACACAGCTACCAAGGGCAGAGTCAAGATCTGAACCCAAGACTATATGACTCCACTATTCACCACTGCCTCGCTTTTCTGGGGGTCATTCGTTCCCTGTCCTTTGACCTGGCTTCCCCCTATGCTGTCCCCATCCCTCTTAGTAGCCCTTTCTCCTACCTCCAAGATTCTCACAACTTTTACCCAAGTTGAGTTTTTTTAGCTCTCTGGGCCTCCATCCCACCAAGGATGCTGTCAGGTGTGGTGCCCCTAGCTGAGTACATCCCACACTCCCTGCTCACTTGGTAGCTCAGAGTCAGGATCTCTGACAGAAATTCAGGTCACAGGGCTAAGGGAGGAGAGTCTTTCAAGAATAAGAGATACCAAGTAAGGTTAGGACTCAGAAGGGGGCATTGCATTCAGTAATAAGGAGATCTCCAGTGTGCTCTGTGGATACAGAAGTAGTGGTGCTAAAGCTGGACAAAAGATGGGCTGTACTAACAGCTGAAGTAGCATTTAGTACTTACCAGGCACTGTTCTGGATTCCCTGTGAGGCGTGAATGGTTAAAGCACTCAGCTGCTAACTAAAAGGTTAGAGGTTTGAGTCCACCTCAGAAAAAAGACCTGGTTATCCACCTCCCCAAAATCAGCCATTGAAAACCTAATTGTGCACAGTTCTATTTAGACATTCATGGGGTTGCTGTAAGACAGGGTTGATTTGACAGCAACTGGTTTTGATTTATCTGCTATTCTGACCACTTTACGAATATTAACTCATTCAATATTCACAACAACCCTATAACAGAGAGGTTGAATGACTTGCCCAAGGTCACAAAGCTAGTATGTGGTGCAGTGGGATTGAAGAATCTGGGCAGTCTGGCTCCAGACTCCATGCTTTAACTCCCAGGCCACATACACAACTCTCAGCTGTGAGGAGCACAGGGGGCATTGATGGGCAGGACCAGCAGAGGGAGAGGCCAGAGCTGGAGGAGGATCAGGAGGGGTGTGGCAGGTAATTTACAGGCTGAGTGGTTCCCTCTCCTGGACTATAAATGGTGGGGACCTGCCAGCAGCTGGGAATCAAGATAAGGTGACTCATGAGGGAGGGGCTAGGTGGGGGCCTGGGGACTATCCCCATCCTTTATCCATGGTTCTGTGGGAAATTCACAGCCCAGAGGTCCAGGCTGCTGGTAACAGGGAGCCATGTGGGCCACAGATGTGGGTGGGGCAGGGAATTGAAATGCAGCCAGCTGAGTTGTCCAGGGGCAGAGCAAGCTGTCAGAGAGAAGCTGTCCGGACAGCAGGGGCTGAGCTCCTCTGCCTCAGGGCCTGCTTTCCCAGGTACAAGAAAATCTTTAAGTGCTAAGCAGCCCTGAATGATCTAGGGCAGCTGCAGACCAGAGCTTGGGGAGGGGCTGCACGGCCATGATGGCTGAGGCCCCAACTGGTGTCTATCCCTCTCCAGGTCAGCCTGGGTCTTTCTGACTCCAGGACACACACAGAGCTCTGCTCTTTCCTCCTACTGACACCCCGCCTGGGCCTGGAAGCAGAATATACCTCTAGTCAGATCCTGAGTCAGTTTCCAGACCTTGCTCTTCTTGGAAATCTTGCTCAAAAAGGAGAGGAGTGGAACCAAATGTCTTTTAGGTTAAAACATTAAAAAAAAAAAAAACAAAAAACAAAACTCATTGTCGTGGAGCTGATTCCGACTCTAGCAACCCTGTAAGACAGAATAGACCTGCCCCATAGGGTTTCCAAGGAACGGCTGATGGATTCGAACTGCCGACCTTTGGTTAGCAGCCAAATGCTTAACCACTGGGATACCAGGGCTCCATATTTAGGTTAAAAGGGCTCACCAAAAAAAGAAAAAGAAAAAAGGACCTGACTGGTTTCAAGTCCTCCCCAGCTTTACTGAGTCAGATCAATCCTGCCCTCAGGGGCTGTTGGGCTGAAGGGGAGACCTCCCTGTAAAGGGATCACAGACCAGTGTGAGGAGCTGTGACAAGAGAGGAAGCCTAGAGGGCTTTGAGAAGTCATCTGGGGAAGATGCTGGCAGGCTTCCCAGAGGATGTTGTGTTGGATCTGGACCTTGAAGTTTCAGTAAAAATGAGCTAGGCCAGAGGCTGGTAAGGGTGATGAGCCTGGAGGGTTATAAGTGGAGGCAGCCTGAGAGGGGAGAAAACACTCCTCAGGAGATCTACCCAGGATGCATGGGGTGTGGTGGAGAGAAGCCAGGGGCTCTCAGAGGGCCTGGAGTATCCAGCTTCAAAGCTGGGACCTGGCAATGTTTGGCCTGGGGACAAGCTGTAGGGCATCAGAGAAAAGGTCTCTATGTCTGTATCTCTGAAAGGTTGTTCTGAGAGAAAGGGTCAGGCTGGTTTTGAAGGGCCTGCAGGTGAAAATTGAAGGGAACGGATTCAGTTTTTCAGAGCACTGAATGCTTGCAGAAGGAGCCCCGGTGGTGCAGGGGTTAAAGCGTGCTCAGCTACAGTTCAAACCCACCAGCCACTCGGAGGGAGAAAGATGTAGCAGTCTGCTCCCATAAAGATTTACAACCTTGGAAACTCTATGGGGGCAGTTCTACTCTGTCCTACAGGGTCGCTATGAGTCGGAATCAAATTGACAGCAACGGGTTTGGTTTTTCTGGTTTGGGGATGCCTGCACAGTCTTTCTGAATACTCACAAGTGCCCTGTGAAGTAGGTGTTACTGATCCTGTTTGCAGATGAGGAAACTGCGGTTCAGAGAGAGAGATTAGTTAACTTACACAAGGCCACAGAGAGCTGGAAATCAAACCCAGGCTTGTCTGACTCCCATCCTATACTCCTAACCACCTCACCACACTTCCTCACTTTAGGAACACCTGCAGGTTACAACTGTCCCACAGTGTCAGGAAGATGCTTCCCAAGACAGGTCAGCAGCAGGACCACTACTCCTGGATTTTTGCACAGGGACCTCCACATGGGGTGGATAACTGAGGTTATCTTCCCATTCTGAGGTTCTTAATTCTAATTCTTCCAGTGACTCTGGTATTATTTCCTCTGTTTGACAAATGAAGAAATTGAGGCCCAGAGGTAGAAGTGGCCACCCAAGATCCTGGGCAATCCTAGGAGTCAGCATGCTGGACACAGGGCTGAGGGGTCCAGCATCCCTACGCCTGCATACCCAGATCTGTGGTTTTGTCAGCCTTGCTGCATGGGGATGGGGAAGGGCCTGGCCAGGATCCCCAGAGCCTGGACTAGAAGCCTGTGTGGCCAGTGCACAGGACCCTGCTCCCAGAGCTCAAGGCCTTGTCTAGGCCCAATGTGGCCACTTCCAGCCTCTGAAGTCCATCAGCTCTGGCTTTGAATCCCGCCTCTGACATATCCTAGCTGTGTGATCATGGACAAGTACTTCACCACTTGGAGCCTCATCTGTGAAATGGGGACAATTCCTACCTCATGGGGTTGTGATAAGGATTCCATGGGAGAATGATATAGTAGTGCCCTTGGCATAGTGCCTATCACTTAGTCACTGCTCGGTGACCACCAGCTTTTATTATTACAATAGTTTATCATGTATCTGTCATCTCACCTGGAGCATGGGACAGTAATTCCTGTCATCCTGGCCTCAAGGACATGGTGTTGTCTGTGTGAGCTGTGGGGTCAGTGCAGATGGTAGTTCTGCCACTCAAAGGCCAGCCCAGCCCTGCAGGAGTAGGGAGACACACCCAGTTCCCAGGACTAAGGAAGCTGGGATGATAGGCTCAATCCATCGATGACAGCCTCAATCCATCAATGATAGCCTCAGTACAGCCAAACTTTATGGACCCAGGAGGTACTTAAGTTTGTGGGGGTGAAGGCTAGGCCAGTTCTACATCTGCACAGGCTGCTGCCCTGATCGGGCAGGCAGGTATGGAGTGGGGGGTGGGGGGAGAGTGTCCTGGCCTTTGGGAGACCAGCTAATCAGCTTTGAGAGCAAGGCCCCAAGAGATAGTGGTAGGTATGGGCTGGAGCTGGGTCTCTGTCCTCAGCAGTTCAGGGTCTGGTTACTCTTAGCCCTGCAGAGAAGAGGAGCCTGAAAAGCCTCATGCACGAGAAGGGGCATAGATCTTAGCTCCTTCTTGCCCAGTCTCATCTTGGCTTGACCCTTGTACCACTGGGTGGGTGGGGGTGGGGGGCAGGGAGAGGATGGAGCTGTGTGTCGTCTGCTTTGCAGTTTCCTCCCCGTCCTTCACTGACCCAGGGTGAAGGCTGGGGTGTATTGATCAAAGTTAAAGGGAGATTGCCTGTGGAACCAAGTGTGGGGATGGGAAGGCAAGCTAAGGAGAAGGCTTGCTGGAGAAGGGGATAGCCATGGGGACAGCTCTTGTGACCTCCTGTCCCAGGCCCTCAGCACGATGACCGTTTCATACACTCTCAAAGTGGCAGAGGCCCGCTTTGGCGGCTTCTCTGCCCTACTTCTCCGCTGGAGGGGAAGCATCTACAAGCTCCTCTACAAGGAATTCCTACTCTTTGTTGCCCTGTATGCTGTGCTCAGCATCACCTACCGGTGAGGATGGGGTCTCAGGGTTGGTCTGTGGGGGACAAGGCTGCCCATCTCCTCTAACCCAGGCCCAAACCTGACCCTCCCCAGACTGCTGCTGACCCAGGAGCAGAGGTATGTGTACGCCCAGGTGGCCCGGTACTGCAACCGCTCTGCCGACCTCATTCCCTTGTCCTTTGTACTGGGTAAGGCCTCCCTCTCCATTCTGCCCCGTATGCTCCTTACCATCTTCCCTGACCTTTGGGTTGGGTTGGCAGCTCTCAGGGTCAGAAATACCCCAGCGGCACAGCCTGGAGGTCAGTCAGAGCAGGTACAGCAGGCCCAGGAGCTGAGTACCAGGCCCAGGATTTCCAGATCCTGGACTGCTCTCCACAGAAGGCACAAGGCACCTGCTGGCCTCATAACCCCACCGTGGGTACCCGAGGGGAGCTGAGAGGTGACACCTCCCTACTCTTGTAGGAAACAGGTCTCAGAGTTAACCATTACCCTGCCACGACTTCCCCTTCTGCCTGAGAAAGTTGGCACCCCTCCCTCTTCCTGGCCTGGCCCAGCAGGCGGGACCCAGAGGAAGAGGCTATGGGCTGACAGCCAGTGAGGCAGGGCACTGGAGTTGCAATGTGTCCTTCCCCCTGCCTTTGTGATACCTGGCTTGGACTAGGCTCTCAGGCTGCGGGGAAGGCATGCTGGCTCCAGGCCCTCCATCCTCCTTTCCTGTCCCCCATATCTATGGCGGCCAACCAGGTTTCTATGTGACCCTGGTGGTGAACCGTTGGTGGGCCCAGTACACAAGCATTCCGCTGCCAGACCAGCTGATGTGCGTCATCTCGGCCAGCGTGCACGGTGTGGACCAGCGCGGCCGCCTGCTGCGCCGCACTCTAATCCGATACGCCAACCTGGCGTCGGTGCTGGTGCTGCGCTCGGTCAGCACCCGCGTGCTCAAGCGCTTCCCTACCATGGACCACGTGGTAGACGCAGGTGAGCGGCTGGGAGTCCCTGGGGGCCAGGCCCATGGCCGGATACAGGTTCCGCGCACTGAAGCTCTGGAGCGGGCGGAGGCCAGGACTTGTCCCAGGAACTGTCCCGCGGGCCTCCTGGGGAGGGGAGGGCTGACTCCCAGGGGGCGCTGCCGTGCGGCGAGCCCTGGGGCGGCTGGTGAATGCGAATGAGGGCCGTGATAACGCAAAACAGCTTCTTCCCTGGCGGCAGAAGATGAGTCTTTGCCTTACCCACTCTACCCCCGCAGGTTTCATGTCCCAGGAAGAGAGAAAAAAGTTCGAGAGCCTGAAATCTGACTTCAACAAGTACTGGATCCCCTGCGTCTGGTTCACTAACTTGGCAGCCCAGGCCCGGAGGGATGGGCGAATCCACGACGACATCGCTCTCTGCTTGCTCCTGAAAGTGAGTCCGCCTGGGACCAGGCCCATCTGCCCTCTCCCTCTAGCTCTGTGAACTAGAGTAAGAATTTTAATTGGTAACACTTAGACCTACGCCACCTATGTACCAAGCACTCTGGAGGCACTGTGCCCGTATTAACTCATTTAACCTTCACAATAGCTCTTGAGATAGGTATTATCATGATCATCTCCCTTTCACAGATGAGGAAACTGAGGCACAAGGTGGAAAAGAAACTTGCCCAAGTCACACAGCCAGTTAGTGGAGCTGGGAGATTCATATCTAGACATTCTAGCTCTAAAACGTTTGCTAAGTTGCTCCCCATCACAAGCACCTCAGCCTGATAACACCTCTGAGAACAGAATGAGCCTCCAGACCTGGCCCAGGCCTAGCTTGTGCTGAACTCCCCTCCGTCCTCCTCATTGTTCCTTGCTCACCTCGGCTGACTTCCTCTTCCTGCTGTTCCACCAGGAGCTGAACAAGTACCGTGCCAAGTGCAGCATGCTGTTCCACTATGACTGGATCAGCATTCCCCTCGTCTACACCCAAGTAACTGCCTCTCACCTCTTCAGCCCCCAGCGCCTACTGTATACGCTATGCTGTATGTGAGATACTGTACAAATTAGACATGATTCCTGCCCTGGGGTAGTTCAGTCTGGTGAGAAACTGAACGGCCAAGGGCTTATCCACAAAACCTCTCTCCCCCTGCCCCGCACCAAGATGACCCTACCTCTTATGGTGTTGCCATATCCTGCAACGTATTTTAATTACTTGTCAGACTCCCCCACAGGTACATAGAGGCAGGGAAAGATTTCTCCCTGTTCCACTACCCTGTGCCCTGAGCCTGGCTTCCCCCCTCCAGGTGGTGACCATAGCAGTATACTCCTTCTTTGCCCTCTCCCTGGTTGGCCGACAGTTTGTGGAACCAGAGGCAGGAGCTGCAGAGCCTCAGGAGCCTCTGGAGGCAGGCCAGGAGCCAGCACCAGTCCTAGGAGACTTGGACATGTACGTGCCTCTCACCACCCTGCTGCAGTTCTTCTTCTATGCTGGCTGGCTCAAGGTGGGCACTTCGTTTAGGTGGTCATGCCACCCTGCAACCTTGGGGACAGAGAGTAGGGCTCTGAGCCCAGAAAACACTGTCTCTGCAACCTGCAGGTGGCTGAACAGATCATCAACCCCTTTGGTGAAGATGATGATGACTTTGAGACCAACCAGCTTATAGACCGCAACCTGCAGGTGTGCAGGGGTCAGGGTACAGCTCTTTGCACTCCCCTTCCCCACCAGTTCTCAGCTTGGGTGTGAAGAGGAGGGTGGGGGTCCTGATGACCTGCTGCCTGCCCCTCTGCTGGACCAGGTGTCCCTGCTATCTGTGGACGACATGTACCAGAACCTGCCTCCCGCCGAGAAGGACCCATACTGGGATGAGGACTTGGCGCAGCCACCCTACACTGTGGCCACCGCAGCAGAGACGCTTCGGCCTTCCTTCTTGGGCTCCACTTTCAATTTGCGGTGAGTGGCCCATGCTGACTGAGGCCGAGGCCAGACTTCACCCGGCCCGCGGGCCCCAGGTCCCAGCCCACTCTCTGGGGAGCCAGTGGCTCAGTCCCTCCGGTCCCCACCTTGTAAAAGGACAATTCACCGCCCCAGCCCGTGGTCCTGGCCCCGGGCGGAGTCTCCCTGAGCCCACCCTACCGTCCACAGAATGAGCGACGACCCTGAGCAAAGCCTGCAGGTGGAGGCATCCCCTGGGTTGGCCCAGCGGCCTGGCGGGCAAACCCCGCTGCTCGGCCGCTTTTTGGGCGCAGGAGCGCCCTCCCCCGCCATCAGCCTCCGAAACTTCGGCCGCGCACGAGGACCCCCCCGCACCCCTCATCTGCTGCGCTTCCGGGCTGAAGAGGGTGGTGACCCCGAGGCCGCCGACCGCATTGAGGAGGAGACAGCAGAGTCAGCGGACAAGACCCTGGATCCCTGAGCAGAGGGTGAGCAGAGGGAGCCGGAGCCAGACGGTCCTACCTGCTCCCACCAGGCCCGCCCTCACCGGCTTCCCTCCACCTTCCGGGCTGCCCGGGCCTGCCCTCCAGCGCTGTTAGAGCAGCGTTTTTCCGTGTGCTCTGAGCGGACCTTGAAAGACGAAGGTGGCGGGAAGAGCCTGAGCCAGGGCTGGGAGTATGTCCACCTACCTTGGTGGCAGTGAAGGTAGAATGGGCTGCTTAGGGGAGGTGAAGCTAGAAGGATAAATGAGGCCAGGCATAAGACCAGTGTACAGGTGCAATTAATTTCCTGGGCAATGGGGAGCTGGTGAAGTCTTAGGCCAGTTGTTTTCAAACTTGACAGAGCATCAGCATCACAGGGAGGTCTTGTTAAAACAGTGTTGGGCACCACTCCCAGTGTTTCTGATTTACTAGATCTGAGGTGGAGCTAAATAATTTGCATTTCTAACAAGTTCCCCAGTGACGCTGATGCTGCTGGTCTGAGGACCACAGTTTGAGAATCGTACATAAAAATATTTGGAAGGATATACCTTATCCTGTTAACAGTAGCTACTTCTGATGAGGGAACTGATGGTCTAAGTGTGTGTGTTGGGGGACTTCTGCTTTATCTGTAATGTTCAATTTTTTTTTCACAATGAGAATATATTCACTTACTACGTGTACAATTATGTTTAAAAGTGAACTGGCACGCATACAGTAAGATGAAGAGGAAGCAAGGATTGGGGAATCTGTTCTGGAAGGTGATCAAACCAAGATGTGAAGATGCTGAAAGTCCAAGGCACCCACCCTAGACCTTCAGCATTTGGACTTTAGGATGCCAAGCCCTTCTCTGCTCCCACCAACCAAAAGGGGGAGAAAAGACAGCTTAAGGGGTGGAGGCTGCAGGTCCATCTCCGTGGGGAGCCTGCAGTGCTGGGAGCACTCAGCTCTCACAGTAAGAGAAGGGCCCTTGTGGAGACAGCCCTGCAGAATACTAGATTGGTTACTCGGTTCCACTAAGATTCTTGCCTTCTGAGCTCAGCTTCCATCTGAAAGGACTGCTGAATGCCAGAACTGAACCTTAAGGTCGAAGGACAACAAGTGCCAGAACCCAAAGAAAGATAAAGGAGGGTATGCACTAGAGTGGAGGTTTAAGAGTGCAGCCGCTAGCAGTGTCGATTAATTGGGTTCTAATCCTGGTTTTGCCACATTCTAGCTGGGTGATCATGGGATACTGATCATCTTCTAAGCCTGTTCCCATATCTACAAAGAGAACCATTCAACCATTCATTCAAAAGGTATTTGAGGTTTTTTGCTGGGTTTACAAGGATAGCCTTGCTCTAGGGAGAGAATGAACATCTGTGAAGGCCTGCAAGATCATAGTAAAGTAGTACTTATTTTATTATAAGCATAACAGCTACTAATGGGTTTTAAGCAGAGAAGTGACAGAATCTGGTTTAAAGACTCATATGGAAAGTAGAGGGCCAGAGACAAAGAAGTAAGATCAAGCAGGCCAGTGCTTGTCTAGGGAAGAGGAGGTAACCTGAACAAAAGGTAGTGGCAGTGGAGATGGAGTGGCTGGCTCTTTAGAGAAGAACCCACTGGTCTCAATGGATTAGAGGTAGAGGTAAGAAAAGAGGAATAAAGATGCTTTATAGAGTTATGGTGTTGGTGAAGAATATTGAATATACCATGGACTGCCAGACAAACAAATCTGTCTTGGAAGAAGTACAGCCAGAATGCTCCTTAGAAGCAAGGACGGCAAAACTACGTCTCACAAAGTTTGGACACGTTATCAGGAGGGACCAGTCCCTAGAGAAGAACATCATGCTTGGTAGAGGGTCAGCAAAAAAGAGGAAGACCCTTAATGAGATGGACTGACACAGTGGCTGCAACTATGGGCTCACACATAACTATCGTGAGGATCGTGAGGGATCAGGCAGTGTTTCAATCTGTTGTACATAGGGGTCACTATAAGTCAGAACCAACTTAATAGTACCTAACAGAGCTCAAATTAGACAGTAAAGGGAAAATGCAGAGTGTTGCTTTACTGTGTGTGTCTGACACGTGTGCCATTGTGTTTTGACTCCCAAAAAACCTACAGAACAGATGAGAACTGCCTCATAGGGTCTCCTAGGCTGTAACCTTCACTGAAACTGATTGGCAAGTCTTTTCTCCCATGGAGCCAGTGGCAGGTTTGAACCACCGACCTTTCAGTTAGCAGCCAACATATGGCTTTCAGTAAATGTTAGCTAATATTAAGGTGGACAAAGATCAACACTGGGTGGGCAGGTGGGGGCCAGGCCTCTTCAGAGCCGAAGTTAAGGTTTTAGAGGATTGGGAAATTTTGTGCTTGGAAAAAGGTGATCTCCTAGTTCAACTTTCCTACAGAAGTCTGCAACTTTGGTCAACCAAATGGATTTTGTACTTCTTTGGCTCATATGTACTTATATTTTCCATCAACTTTAAATTTTATCTCAAGCTTTTAAAAATTAAGTTAGCACAACAGCTAGATGGTACCCAGCTACCACCGACTGCTCTGACCAGGATCACAATAGAGGGTCCTAGACAGAGCTCTAAAATTCTAACTCACAAAAAAAGACCAGATTTACTGGCCTGACAGACTGGATAAGCCCCGAGAGTATGGCCCCGGACACCCTTTTAGCTCAGTGGTGAAGTCACTCCCGAGGTTCACCATCCAGCCGGGTATTGGACAGCCCCATAAAACAAAACAGGACTAATGAGGCAGGAGAGGACAAGAAAGCTGGTGATTGGGAACCTAAGGTTGAGAAGGGGCAGTGTTGACGTGTCGTGGGGTTAACCATTGTCACAAGGCAGTATGTGTACTATTTAATGAGAAACTGTTAGTTCTGTAAACCTTCATCTAAGGTATAAAAAAAAAAATTATCAATGTGAGATCAAATCAACAACAGCAACTCAAAAGGTTTGACGGGAAGCCTAGTGGGCAATGAATTGAAGATAATGGTGATGGAATAATTTGGAAAAGGATAGTGAGAATAGCAGCACAACTGGAAGAATGTAATTGATGTCACTGAATTGTACACGTAGAAAACTTTTGAAATGGTGTAACTTTGGCTGTGTATATTTTCACCAAAAAAAAAAAAGGTCCTTCAAAGTCGAGGAGGGAGAGTGTTGACATGTTGTGGGGCTGTTAACCAATGTCATAAAACAGTACGTGTACTGACTGTTTAATGAGAAACTGTTCCGTAAACCTTCATCTAAAGTACAATAAAAAAATAAATAAAGTTAGCACAAACTTGAGTGCCTAGTACACTGTCAAAGGAGCCCTGGTGGTGCAATGGTTAAACACTTGGCCACTAACCAAAAGGTTGGCAGTTTGAACCCACCAGTGGCTCCGTAGAAGAAAAGACCTGGAGAGCTGCTCCTGTAAGCATTATAGCCTAGGAAACCCTACGGGGGCAGTTCTACTGTAACTATAGGGTTGCTGAGTCAAAATCAATGGCAGGGAACAAATGCCTGCTCCCCCAGAGTCATTCTAATAGGGAGGAGGGCAAGATCAACAAGCAAATAAAATGGGCAAAATTTACATCAGGTTCAAGGAGGAGAAAAAAAGGGGGAAGGATCGTGTTGGGAAGAGTACAATTTAAAATGTGGTGATCAGGGAAAGACTAAAGACCTGGAGTTACATGGCAATTTGGAAGAGATCCCAAAAAAGGGAATTACAAATCAGCCTGTGTTCAGTAAGGATAGGTCATGTTTCGCTTCATATAATTTTGTAAGATTTTTATGATGGGAAGCTGTTGGGTCATAACCTAATCTTCAATGCTATCGTTAACAATCTAGGCAAAGAAGTAATCAGATGGTAGAGGTGGTGTTGACAAGTGATGGGAATGAGGATGCATTCTGAAGGCTGGGCCAAAAAGATCTGGTGACACATTTAGTGTGAAGTGCAAGAATGAGGGAGTGACGGTTCACCCAAGATTTTGATTTAAGCAACTGAAGTAGTTATTTGCTGTAATTGGGGGAAAACAGGAACGTTGGGTGAGGGGGAATCCAGAGAAAGATCAATTGTTATGACATCAGAAGCCCTGGTGGCAAAGTAGTTAAGAGACTTGGCTATTAACCAAAAGGTTGGCAGTTCAAATCCACCAGCCTCTCCTTGGAAACCCTACAGGGCAGGTTCTGCTCTGTCCTGTGTAATTGACTGTTGGACAGTGGGTTTATGACATCACATCAAAGCAGATGCATACGCAACATTTAAATGCTGGCGGGGTAAATGGACAAAGAATTTGGTAATCTTGAGTACTTTTAATTTTAGGTGGTGAGGGAAAAAAGGATTAGAGTTCAACAGAAAAATGAAAGGGTATGTAAATCTCCAAATAACTTTAAAGACTTTCAAAACTGACAGGATCCTGAGGCGTAAATATTACCTGTAATCTGCTCAAGACAATGCAAAAAACAAATCAGAATACAATTTCAAGGTTTCAGACCACCTAGAGCCCACCTGTGATCCCAGGTTTAACTGAATTCTTAGAACCATTTTCATGGAAGCAGTATGACCTGAGCCTCCAATTATGGTCCAATATTGGGAGGGGCCCCAATGCTGGGATACCTCCCTCATACAGCCTCTGCTGGGCCTGCATCCCTATATCCCCACTGAAACAAGCCTTCAGAGTGAGAAATGTTCTCCCAACTTCAGAAAGGCACAGCCCACAAAATAAGCCTGGCCTTCACAGAGAGGGCATTGGGGCCAATGAAGCACTCTATAGTGCTGAAGTAGGGGTGGGGGTCTAGTTCCAGCCATCACTACATCTGTTTTGTTCAACACAGGGAACCAAATTGAGAAATTAAGTCAAATACTCAGACAACATAAACACAAGATATACAATAAACACCTTTAATACATGTGCTAAGATGGGAGAGAAGAGGATTTATTTGCCTTTCCGGGCCTTGATTTTCCTCAGATAGAACTCCAGCTCCTTGCCCTCTAGCACATAGCCATCTGCTCGGCCACACTGGCCTGGCCTTGAAGCAATACATGCTGTAAGAGAGGACATGGTCCTTAGCAAAATGATAAAGTGGCCTCACCCAAACCTATCCCCTTAAAAGTCCATGTTGGCTCAGGTACCTTGAGGGCAAGCATAAAGCCCACTGTCTCCTCAGATAATACTTTATCATCAAGTCAAGTCAGTAGCAGAACTGGACAAAGTTTTCATCATTGAGACAGCTCCCTCAGCCTGGGCATGGACTTCCCAAAATTATGAAACCCAGAGGCAGAGAACATGCACCAAGCACAACGCTATGGACTCCTGCCCAACATTTTCCATTTTAGCTTCTCACTAATGGGGTGACTGAACACCCTGATTTGTGCTTGAATCCTGGTATCATTAATGGTATCCTTTTTAATTTCAGAAGTCTCAGTATAGTAAATGGTATGGTCACCTTACCCATTCAACTCTCCTAGTGAACCCTAGATCACATGGCTGGCAATCACACTACAACTCTGTGACACCCCTCCCGCTACATGCAACAGCCATCTCACCAAGAAGCTTGCCCTGCTGGAACTGCTCCTCCAGAAGACTGCTGATTTTTGCATTCTTTTTCCTTTCATCATATTTTTTCTGAATTTTCTTCGATCGCTTTTTGTTTAAAATCTCTTCCTCCTCAGGAGTCTGAACAGGAGGGGTACAGATGGGTGGTCAGCTGGGGCCCCAAACCCTAGCCTGAGAAAGAAAGGTCACCACAGCCAGCCTTCTCAAACTCTTGAGCACCCCAACCCCAGCCTTCCTCAGCACTAAAGGCTTTCATCTCTCTCCCTTCAGTAGCAGAACTGGACAGAGTTTTCATCACAAGAAGGCTGGAGCCTGGCTGCCCTCCCCACTGTCCCTAAAGGGGAGCTGGCTGCCCACTCACCAGTTTGGCTCCCTTCTTGCGGCCCAGGGGCAGCGCATAGTGGGACTCGTACCACTGCCGGTATGGTGTGCTGTCAATGAGTACGATGCAGTTCTTCACCAGGGTCTTGGTGCGGACCAGCTCATTATTGGATGCATTGTACACAACATCAATGATCCTCGTTTTTCGAGTACAACCTGCTCACAGGAAAAATCCAGAACGAAACTGTGTAAACCAGAGGCCAGATGGCCTCACCCCCAACTCCAGGCTCTTCTGCCCTAATAGGGCCTAAGGAGGTGGCTCTCCAGAAGAAAAGCAGCAAGAGAACTCTCAGCCTCTCCCCAGCCATGGACATCAGCTTGTCTTTACACACCCATCTTTCACCAGAGGTGGCTGGCAACCACACAGTCTCTAAATTTAGCCACAATCACTGAGGCTGCAGGAGTTAAGAGCTTAGAGACTGGTCAGGGTGGGGAGACCTCTCCAGCCATCTCAAGGTCTTTCAGCAAGCAGTGTCCTCAGGTACTTTGGTCTGGGCCAGGGAATTCCTACTAACACTCACTGAGACTTAGAAAGGTTTAGGTGCCAATTCCCACCCACTTCTGAAGAGCCTTACTCACACTCAGAGCCCCAAGAGAAGTTCCCCACATCCAGCCTCAGGGCCCGGTACTTCTTGTTGCCTCCTCTCACACGAACAGTGTGTATGCGGCGGGGACCGATCTGGGAAACACAAGAGACAGGAACTAGGTTATCAAGGAGAGGAACAGGAGAGAGAGAGGGAACCTGGGCTGGATGGAGGCAACATAGTCAGTGTAACTATGACAAGCCCTAACATTGGCAAGTGGCACACAAGTGACCAAGACAGTCACAACCACACCTAAGGATACTTTTTCATCACTCTAGTTACCTCCAGGAGAGAAAATCTGACTCTAAACAGTAAACATTATGCTTCCATGCAACAACTGACTAACACGAGACGAGCCCACTCCTTCCCGGGACCCTTCAACTAGTGGTACATAGCACCTAATCCCATTATTAGAAACTAAGCTAGGGGTGGGAAAGAACAGAGACCATGCAAGCTTTTTACTATTTGCTCAACACGTAGATGTGGAACCTGCCCAGTGCCAACCATTAAGAGAAATTACAGAAACTGCAAAGAATCCGCAACACGCACACGTTGAAAAGAACCGACCACGCACGCACCTTAGTGTTGGCAGCCGGGCGTCCCAGCTCATACTTCCGCTTCTTGTGGTAGGGCTTTCTCTTGCCGCCGGTCTTGCGGCGCTTGTGCCAGTTGTCCCGGGAGATGCCTGTTTGTGAAGGCAAGAGCAGAAGCTTGAGGCACTGGGACTCGGGGCCGGTGCGTCGCCAGCTCCAAGAGCCCACACGCCGGGCGGACCGCAGGCTCAGCTCTCCAAGGTTGGCTTCCCCACTGCGCACTCGGGGATTTGCAGCATTACCGAGATGTCATCATTCCCGTGCGGCCCAGCCCAGACCTCCCTTCCCGCGGCAGCCATGTTGGTGCAGCAGGCAACCCAGCGCCCTTGCGGTCCCCAGAGCGGACCTCGCCGGTGAAAACCCGCGGACCACCCCTCCTCATCGCTATTTGTTGCCGGGGACCGGGGCGCCCGCACTCCTAACTTGGCTGCCAGTCAGGATGGCGCTGGATTGAACTCAACCCCCTACGCATGGCTGCAACACAGAGCGAAACTCACCCATCCCTCAGCGCTGGCTGGAAAGAGAAAACGCAAAGCTTCACGGTCCGGTTTGTAAAACAAAGGCCCGCCCCCTTTACGTATATTCCGGGCGCTGTTAAAATGGCCCCGACTACGACGTCACTGATGTTTCAGGGGCAGTGGCGAATGCCCCAGAGAGTGGGAGGGTCTTCATGAGCCCTCAGCCCGCTTAGCTCTCTGATTTCGGAAGTCCTGGGTGGGCGAATCCTGCGGGGTTGATAGGTGTGCAAGGTTTCGATAGAAGCTGAGGGTTTCAGGGCACAACAGAGGGGAGTAGCATGGTTTTATTTACGTTTTTAAAAGACAAGTTTCAGAGTGTGTAACAGTATTCCAAGAGAGATGTGTGCGTTGGGAAGGGGTCGAAGGCGATATAGGTGGCAACGAGTCATGGAATATTTTTTTTTAATATCGTGGTTAAAATATGTACACCAAAACATTCACCAACACAGCTTCCACATTTAAATTCAGTTACACTGATTACATTTTTCATATTGTGCCACCATTATCACTATCCTTTTCCAAAATATTAGACCACCATTAACATAAACTCAATGCCCCCCTCCCTCCCCCCAAAAAAAGAAAACTCTCCCTCTACCTCCTACCCCGGGTAACTGTTAATAATCTTTGGTTTCTATATACAGTATTTGCTTATTTCATATAAGTAGATCCTTTTGCGGCCGACGTATTTCATTTAGCATAATGTTTTCAAGGTTCATCCATGTTGTGGCATACATCAGAACTGCATTTCTATTCATGGCTGCATAATATTCTATTGTATGTATAGGCCACATTTTGTTTATCCATTCATCTGTTGACGGACATTTAGGTTGTTTCCACATTTTGGCTATTATGAAAAGTGCTGCAGTGAACACTGGTGTACAAATTTCTATTTGGGTTCCTGCCTTGGCTTCTTCTGGGTATTTGCCTAGGGCTGGGATTGCTGGATCATATGGTAATTCTATGTTCAACCTTTTGAGGAACCGCCCAACTGTTTTCCACGGTGGCTGCACCATTTGGGAATTAGGTTTTGTTTTAAAGGGTTTTGTAACAGACTGGACATGAAGGTTGCAGGAAAAGGGAGATGTCAAGGATTACTAAATTTCTCACTTGATAAGTGGATGGATATTGGTGCCATTTACTGAGATGGAAAGGAGCCCTGGCAGCACAATGGTTAAGGGCTCCGCTACTAACCAAAAGGCTGGAGGTTCGAACCCATCAGTGCCTCTGCCTGAGAAAAGACCTGGTGATCAGCCTAGAAAACCCTGTGGGGCAGTTCTACTCTGTCTTGTAGGGTTGCTATGAGTCATGAGTCAGAATCAACTCGATGGCACACAACAACAATAACACTGAGATGCAGTAGACTAAGGCAGGAGTTGTTGGGTATGTTCATTTTGAGATCTTGATAAGTCATCAAAGTGGAGAGGCTGGATGTTCACATCTCGTCTTATAGAAGAGATCTCAACTCAAGATGTTCCTTTGTGAATATATATATGTGTGTATAAATACATATGCATATGCGTATATACACACACACATATATATTCATATATGTACGTATATAAAAGCCATGAGAATGAATGGTACCTAGGGAGAGAGCATAAAGCAGGGGTTGACAAACTTTTCCTGTAAAGGGCCAGTAGGTAAATACTTTAGGCTTTGTGGGCTACAGACCTCTGTTGCCACTACTCAATTCTGGCATTGTAGTGTGAAAGCAATCACCAAAACCAAAAAAACCAAACCTGTTGCCGTCGAGTCGATTATAGGACAGAATAGAATTGCCCCCTAGGGTTTCCAAGGAGCGGCTAGTGGATTCGAACTGCCAACCTTTTGGTTAGCAGATGAACTCTTAACCACTATGCCACCAGGGCTCCAACAGACAATAGTAAACAAATGGATCTGGCTGTTCCAATAAAGCTTTATTTATGGATATGGGATTTGAATTTCATATAATTTTCACATTGTGAAATATTCTTTTGATTTTTTAACCATTTAAAAATGTAAAACCATGTGAAAATGTACATGTACAAAATGTAGAAAGCTTATGGGCCTAGTCAGTGGGCGGTAGTTTGCCAAGCCCTGGCTTAAAAGTAGTACCAGAAGAGGGCCTGTGTGCAAGATTTGAGGAAGATCAATATGTCAAAGCCAGGCAGAGAAAAAATAAGCTGGCAAAGGAAACAGAAGGAGCAGTTAGAGTGGCACGAGGAGAGACAGCACAGGGTAGTGTCATGGAAGCCAAGAAAGAGAGTAGATCTGTTGTGTGTCTAGTTAAAATGAGGACTAAAATGTTACTATTGGATTTGGTAACCCAGAAGTCCTTGGTGACATTGGAAAAAAGCAGTTTCCATGTAGTGGGATGGGCAAAAACTTGATTAGAAGGAGTTAAAAAAAGAGAAGAAAAAAAAAGAAAGAGAGATACAGTATGTGTAGACAATTCTTTTGAGAAATGTGATTTTAAAAGGAAGAGAGAATTATGCTGGTGGCAGCTGGAGAGGAATACAGAGCAGAAGGGCAGTTTTGTAATCTGAACGCCAGGGATGGGAAGACCCTCCTACATTTTGCTCCAGATCCTGTCCCATCCTTTGGAAGTGATTTTCTCAACATTTTCTCCCTTCTTTCTTCTGTATCTTCAACTTTCCACTGACTTCCCAGCACACTCAGGATAAAATCTAAATTCCTTACTATGCCTAGAAGACCCAGGATTATCTGGCCTTCGCTAATCTCTTTGGTCTTATCTCCTACCCCTCCCAGTCACTCAGCTCCAAGCACACTGACCTTGCTATTCTTGCCTAAAGCCTTCATAGTCTGACAGAAATTCTCCTCTCCTAGGTCTTTGCATAGCTCCCTCTCTCACTTCATTCAGGTCTCTGCTTAAATGTCACCCCCCGTACACACTAGGAGGACTTCTCTGAGCCTGCTTTTTAAAGTAGCAACACTCCCTCGTCTTTCTCTACTCACTTAATACTACCTAATATTGTTTTGGCATGCTCATTCATTATCTGTCCTCCCCGCTAAAATTTAATAAGCATAAGGATACAGACTTTGTCTCGTTCACCACTCTATCTTCAACACCTAGAAAAATGACTGGCATTTAGTAGGCACTCAGTAAATATTGCAATGGTAGTCAAAAAGTTGAACAAATTACTCTGACTTACAGAATTGTATTCATTTGGTTTTCTCAGTAGACCATGAGATCTTAGAGTATAGTGTGTGTATGTCATTTATTTCTCTATCTCCAGCCCCTTGAAATGAGAAGAAAACGGCAATTGCATTGGGAATAAAAAGAAGATGGATTCAAGGAGCACTTGTTAGGTGATGAAATTTTGCAATAGGTTGGATTATGGAGATGAGAGAAGAGTGACCATGAGGTTTTTTCCCTGGGAAACTGCATGAATGGTGGGGTGACACCAATTAATTAAGACCACAAGAGAGGCAGGTTTCTAGGAAGTTCAGTTTTAGGATGAGTTAGAGATGCCCATGAGACATATAGGTGGCTATTCTTTGTATTACAAATAGTTGGAAAGATGAGCCTGAAGCTTGGAAGAGGATGGGACTGATATTTCTTTCACTGTCTGTAATCTAGAAGCACCAGAAGTCCTCTGACTTCAGGAGGAATGTTACAGCTCTCTCTGTCTCCTGGGTCTAGGAGGTTCTCAGCACAGGGACCGCAGGTCCAAAAGATGCACTTCACTCCAGACTCTTCTTGATGGTAGTAAGGTCCCCCTCAACCTCTGTGGGATTTGCCCTTTTATAAGCCTACCTCTCCCACCAAGACCACGAACTGACCAATAACTTCAGTAGGCCACTGTAACCTAATATGAATAGTAATCGACCAATCCACACAAGGGTTTTACGTATCTTATTTGGATAGTAAACTGTCCAATCCCTTTGCAAGATTGTGGTCTAGCAAATCATCTTGGCAGAATTACAAACCCAAGGTCAGAAAGGCCATATATAAAGAGAAACCCATTGCACTACTCTCTCTCTCTCTCTCTCTCACACACACACACCATAGCCTCAGTCTTCTATCCACCTAGACCCAGTGGTTCACGGTTCACCCCTTCAGCCTGTCTGCATGATGCAAGTAGCTTCAGCTCCCTCAACCTTAACCTTTCACCAGCCCCTCATCTGTGAATCTTTAAACCTAGAATCAATCCAACCTCTTATACCTGACACCTAGGTTGCAGAGTGCTGCTGGATAAAGTCATATAGCTCTGTAGACTGACTGGTGCCACTAGAAATGAAGAACAACAATTGGTACTAGGCACTGTGCTAGGCCGTGGAGAATCTTTACAATAAAAACTTACTTGGAGCATAAACTCTACTGAGGGAGACAAAATATTTATTTATTTATTTTATTTATTTTATTTTATTGTACTTCAGGTGAAGGCTTACAGAACAAATAGTTTCTCGTGAAACAGTAGTACACATGTTGTTTTATGACATTGGTTAACAACCCCACAACATATCAACCTTCTAACTTCGCAACCTTTTTTTTTTTTTTTTTTGGTGAAAATACACATAGCCAAAGATACACCGTTTCAAAAATTTCTACATACACAGTTCAGTGACATTGACTGCGCTCTTCGAATTGTGCTGTCATTCTCACTTAAGATGAAGGCTTACAGAACAAAATAGTTTCTCATTTAACAGTTACTACAAATGTTGCCCTATGACAATGGTTAACAATCTCACAACACATCAACAATATCCTTACTCAATCTTGTGTTCCCTATCACCAGCTTCCTTGTCCCCTTCTGCCTTCTGGCCCTTGTCGCTGGACTCCTGTAGAAAACTTGGTTTTACGGGGCTGTCCACTCCCAGCCTGAACAGTGAACCTCGGAGGTAACTTCACCACTGAGCTAAAAGGGTGTCTGGGGGCCATACTCTCGAGGTTTCTCCAGTCTCCTTTAGGCCAGTAAATCTGGTCTTTTTTTTTTGTGAGTTAGAATTATGCTCTACATCCTTCTCCAGCTCTGTCCAGAACCCTCTGTTGTGATCCTGGTCAGAGCAGTCAGTGGTGGTAGCCGGGCACCATCTAGCTGTACTGGACTCAGTCCGGTGGAGGCCTTGGTAGCTGTGGACAATTAGTCCTTTGGACTAATCTTTTCCTTGTATCCTGTTCTCTTCATTCTCCCTTGCTCCCGAAGGGATGAGACCAGTGGAGTATCTTAGATGGCCGCTCACAGGCTTTTAAGACCCCAGACACTACTCACCGAGGTAGAATGTAGAGCATTGTCTTTATAAGTTGTGTCATGCCAATTGAACTAGATGTTCCCCGAGACCATGGTTCCCAGAGCCCTCCGCCCAGCAACTCAGTCCCTCGGGGAGTTTGGATATGTCTGTGGGGCTTCCATGACCTTTCCTTGTACAGGTTGTGCTAGTTTCCCCTGTATTGCGTACTGGGAGACAAAATATTTAGATTGTAATAAATGTGAAGAAAATAAATAATGTTCTGTCATGGGGCTGAGGATTGAACTTTAGATAGGATATTCTGAGATGGCTTCTCTGGGTTGACATTTAAACTGAGACCTGAAAGAGAAAGGAGCCATTTCGATCCGTTAAAAAGCTAGAAATAGAAGTACCATACGATCCAGCTATCCCACTCCTTGGAATATATCCTAGAGGAACAAGAGCCATCACACGAATAGGTATATGCACACCCACGTTCATCCTAGCACTGTTCACGATAGCCAAAAGATGGAAGCAACCTAAGTGCCCATCGATGGACGAATGGATAAACAAACTATGGTATATCCACATGATGGAATATTACACAATGATAAAGAACAATGATGAAGCTGTGAAACATCGTATAACTTGGTGGAAGCTAGAACTTATTATGCTGAGTGAATTTAGTCAGGCACAGAAGGACAGATACCATATAAGACCACTATTATAAGAACTCAAGAAAAGGTTTAAACACAGAAGAAAACATTCTTTGATGGTTACGGGGGTGGAGAGGGAGGGTGAGGGTTATTTACTAACTAGATAGTAGATAAGAATTATCTTAGGTGAAGGGAAGGACAGCACACACTACAGGGGAAGCCAGCACAACTGGACTAAACCAAAGCTAAGAGGTTTCCTCAATACAAGCAAATACTTTGAGACACAGAGTAGCAGGGATGCGGGGTCTGGGGACCATGCTTTCAGGGGACATCTATGTCAATTGGCATAACAAACCTTATTAAGAAAATGTTCTGCATCCTCCTTTGGTGAGTGGTGTCTGGGGTCTTAAAAGCTTGCAAGCGGCCATCTAAGATGCATCAATTGGTCCCAACCACTTGGAGTAAAGGAGAACGAAGAACACCAAAGACACAAGGAAAGTATTGGCCCAAGAGACAGAATGGGCCACATAAACCAGAGACTTCATCAGCCTGAGACCAGAAGAACTAGATGGTGCCTGGCTACCACCAAAGAACGTCCTGACAGGGAACACAACAGAGGGTCCCTGATGCAGCAGTAGAACGATGGGATGCAGAACTCAAATTCTAGTAAGAAAACCAGAGTTAATGGTCTGACTAAGACTGGAGGTGGCCCGGAAAGCACAGCCTCTGGTCTCTCCATCACACCAGAACTAAAAACAATTTCCGAGGCCAACTCTTCAAACAGGGATTGGACTGGACTGTGGGACATAAAGTGATACTTGTGAAGAATGTGCCTCTTAGACAAGTAGATATAAGAGACCAAAGGGGCAGCTTCTGTCCAGAGGTGAGAGGGGAAGGCAGAGAGAGTTAGGAGCTGGTTGAATGTTCATGGGGAATCGGGCAGAGGGGAGGAGTGTGCTGTCACAGAATGGGGTGAGCGGTTGGGGTCTCATAACAATGTATGTTAAAAAAAAATTCTGTATGGGAGACTAACTTGAAATGTAAACCTCATTTAATTACAACAATAAAAAAAAAAGGAAAAAAAATGAGCCATTTGAACTGCTGATGTTTTCATAAATTGGAAGAATGAATATTGTTAAGAGGCAATATTCTACAACTGATCTACAGATTCAACATAATCCCTATCAAAATGCTAGCTTTTTTTGCAGAAATTAACAAGCTGATCCTAAAATTCCTATGGACATGTGAGGGTTCCAGTATAGCCAAAATGATCTTGAAAAATTATATTAATAGAGCTGCAGAATGCTCACTTCCTGATTTCAAAACTTACTACAAAGATATAGTAATTAAGATAGTATGGCACTGACGTAAGAGTCAACATATAGATCAATGGAATATAATTCAGAGTCCGAGAATCTACCCACACATCTATAGTCAGTTGATTCAACAAGAGTGCCAAGACAATTCAGTGGAGAAAGAATAGTCTTTTCAGCAAATGGTGCTGGGATAACTGGATATCCACATGCAAAAGAATGATTTTGGACCCCTACTTCATACCATATACAAACATTAACTCAAAATGGATCAAAGACCTAAATGTAAGAGCTAAAGCTATGAAACCCTTAGAAGAAAACATAGGCATAAATCTTTGTGACCTTGGATTAGGCAGTGGTTTCTTAGATGTGCCACCTTAAGCATAAGCAACCAAAAGGAAAAAATAGATAAATTGGACTCTATCAAAATTAAAACTTTTAGTGGTTGAAAGGACACAATAAAGAAAGTAAAAAAGACAACCCATAGGAGAAAATATTTGTAAGTCATATATCTAATAAAGATCTAGTATCCAGAATATAAGAAGCCTTACAAGTCAAGAATAAAAAGACGACCCAATTAAACACTGGGTAAAGGATTTGAATAGATATTTCTCCAGAGAAGATATAGAAATGGCTATAAGCACATGAAAAGAGGTTTAACATAACTTGTCATTTTTGCTGTTGTTAGATGCTGTTGAGTTGGTTCTGATTAATAGTGACCCTATGTACAACAGAACGAAACACTGCCAGGTCCTCCGCCATCCTGACAGTCGTTGCTATGTTTGAGCCCATTGTTGCAGCCATTGTGTCAGTCCATCTTGTTGAGCGTCTTCCTCTTTTTTGCTGACCCTCTACCAAGCATGATGTCCTTCTCCAGGGACTAGTCCCTCCTGATAACATGTCCAAAGTATGTGAGACAAATCTTGCTATCTTCACTTCTAAGGAGCATTCTGACTGTACTCCTTCCAAGACAGATTTATTCATTCTTCTGGCAGTCCATGGTGTATTCAATATTCTTTGCTAACGCCATAATTCAGAGGCATCAATTCATCAATTCTTCTTTGGTCTTCCTTATTCATTGTCCAGGTTTCGCATGAATATGAGGCAATTGAAAATACCATGGCTTGGCTCAGGGGCACCTTAGTCCTCAAAATGACATCTTTGCTTTTTAACACTTTAACACTTGTCATTAGGGAAATGGAAATCAAAACCACAATGATATACCAGTTCACACCCACTAGGATGGCTATAATAAAACAGTCAGATAACAAGTATTGGCGAGGGTGTGAAGAAATCAGAACCCTCATACGCTTCCACATGGTGTGGCCACTTTGGAAAACAGTCTGGCAATTCCTCAAAAAGTTAAACGTACTACCACATGACCCAGCAATTCCACACATAGGTGTATACCCAAAAAGACTTAAAAGCAGAGACTCAAACAGTGACTTGTACACCAATGTTCAATGCAGCAGTATTCACAATAGCGAAAAGGTGGAAACAACCTAAATGCTCAACAACAGATGAATGGATAAACAAAATGTAGTACATGCATACAATGGAATACTACTCAGCCAGTAGAAGAAACGAAGTCTTGATATATGCTACAATATGGATGGAGCTTGAAAACATTATGCTGAGTGAAGTAAGTCAATTACAAAAGGACAAATATTGTATGACCCCACTTATATAAAAAGATAAGGCAAATGTATAGAGACCAAAGTTTATTAGTGGTTACCAGGGGTGGGGGAGGGGGAAGGAGGACTAACAGTAATGGAAAAATTGCATTGATTAAGGGTAGGGTTACACACCTAATTATTGTAGTTGCTGTCAATAAGTTGTACACCTGTAAAAAGTTGAACTGGCAAAAGTTGTGACAAATATATTTACAACAACAACACCAGAGCAGCTGCTGAGGCTGCTTATGTACAACCAGATACCTCATCGGATTTGGTTCCCTGGTTTGGAAATTTAGGGTCATGGTTTCATGGGACATCCCAGTTAATTGATCTAATAACATGTTTAGTGCTTCTGTTCTACCTCCTGGTTTGTTGCGTAGTACCTGGGGCCTGAAAAGCTTGCAGTTGGCCATCCAAGGCACAACAATTGGTCTCTATTCACCTGGAGCAACAGAAGAAGGGCAATCAGGAATAGGAGAATATGGAATGTGTGGCTAATTGCCTCCATAAACAGCTGCCTCCTTTGCCACTAGATCAGGAGAACTGGATGGTGCCTGGCTGCCATTACTGAACATTTTGATCAAAGATTCCATAGAGGAATCCTGATCAAAAGGGGGAAAATGCAGAGCAGAATTTCAAATTCTTATGGACTTCAGACTTGCTGGAGCCATGAGGGCTGGATGAACCCCTGAAACTATGGCCCTGAGATAATCTTCATAACTGTCTTAGGCTGGGTTCTCTAGAGAAGCAAAACCAGTAAAGTGTATAAATATATATATAGAGAGAGATTATATCAAGGAAACAACTCACGCAATTGTAGAGGCTAGAACATCCCAAGTCCGTGGATCAGGGTAGAGGCCTCTCCCAATTCACACAGCCGCAGAAGCTGGCAAGCCCAAGATCGGCAGGTGCGAGAGCAGGGCTCCCGCTCACAGGCTGTGCAGATCTACGGAATCCCAGGTTCGGCAGGTAAGCTGACAGCTCAAGTCCCAAGAACGGGAGACGAGACGACAGGAAACAGTCGAAGGATCCAGAGAGAGCAAAAAAGCCAGAACGTCTGCTTATATTCAGATGCAGGCCACACCCCCAAGGAGACTCCCTTTCATCTGATTGGCTACTCATAGTATATTCAATCATGGGAGTGATTACATTAAAACACTGAGAATCATGGCCCAGCCAAGTTGACACACAATCTTAACCATCACAATAACTTAACCCAAAAATATCCCCTGAAGTCTTCTTTAAACCAAAAATAGTTTAGCTTAACTAGTAAAAAATGTCTGATCAAAATGACAACAGCAACTTGAAAGATTAGATAGGAACCTTATGGGGCACTGAACTTATGTTAATGGGGGAGGAACAACTTAGAAAAGGAGGGTGAGAATGGTTGCACAACTCTAAGAATGTAATCAGTGTCACTGAACTGTACATGTAGAAATGGTTGAATTGGTGTGTTTTGCTGTGTATATTCTCAACAATAACAACAAAAAAGTTAAACGTAAAGTTACTATATCCTAAGAGAACTGAAAACATATGTCTACCCAAAACTGATACACTAATGTTCATAGCAGCATTATTAATCACAGTCAAAAAGTGGAAGCAATCCAAATGTCCATCAACTGATGAATGGATAAAGAAAATGCAGTAGAGTTGATTCTTGTTATTCATGGTAATGTGTTTTATCCAGTTGCCCCAAACACTGAGTTAGTGAATATGGAGCCACTGCTCCTAGGGGAAATACAGGTCAGGTTCCTTCCAGCTTCTGGTCACATTTTTTGTCAGTTGATCAATACATATCTTGTTTTATGTGTTTCTGTTTAAAGACGTCTTATTTAATATATATTGTTGATTCATTAACATTGAACTCACAGCACTATAACTCATGCTTCGATGATGCTAATCTAACTCGTATATTTTCCCTGTAAGGCACATCACAGCCTTCTTGCGCTTAAGAACATCAGACAACTGTTTAGCACTATGCTTGGTGGCCATTTTAAACATCAAAATCAACAACAAAAAGCACAAAAATGTGGAAAACATGGCACTAAAAAGATAGTGAAAAGGACATTGTTTACAATATTAGAACCTAAATAAGAAGGCAGAGTGTTTTCATTTGATGTCAGCTGGGAACGTGTGTTGGGCGACTCAAATTTTTTGTCACATTGCGCACGTCCACAAATGACTATAGAAGCACCACAAGATTAATTTTAGCAAGTAGGTGAATTTGCAAATACAAAATCCACAAATAATGAGGATTAACCGTGTATCAATAAAACCAAAAACCAAACCCACTGCCATCAAGTCAATTCCAACTCATAGCAACCCTATAGGACAGAGTAGAACTGCCCCATAGGGTTTCCAAGGCCATAAAAATTTAATTGTGCATTAGGTGAAAGTTTACAGAGATTAGATTCCCATTCAATAGTTTATACATAAAGTGTTTCATCGCCTTGGTTTCATCCCCTACAAAGTGTCAGCACTCTCCCCATTTCCACCCTGGGTTCTCTGTTATCTTTCCTCCAGATTTTCTACCCCTTCCTGCTTCTCATCTTTGCTTTTGGGCAGATATTTCCCTTTTGATCTCATATGATTGATTGTTCTAAGGAGCATGTTCCTCTTGGGTGTTATTGATTATTTTATGGATTTGTCTATTGTTTGGCTGGAAGGTGGTCTCCAGGAATGGCTTCAGTTCCAGGTCAGAAGGGTGTTTTAAGGGCCATAGTCCCAGGGGTTCCTCTAGTCTCTGTCAGACCTGTAAGTCTGGTCTTTTTTATGAATTTTTCTCTGTTCTACATTTTTCTCTTGCTCTGTCTGGGACCCTCTGTTGTGATCCAAGTCAGAGCAGTTATTAGTGGTAGCTGGGCACCATCTAGTACTTCTGGTCTCAGGATCATGTAGTCTGTGGTTCATGTGGTCCATTGCTCCCTTGAGTGTTTGGTTTTCTTCACTCTCCTTTGTTCTGGATGGGAGGAGTTCAATAGTTATATCTTAGATGGTCACTCGCAAGCTTTTAAGACCCTAGATACTACTTACCAAAGTAGGATGCAGAACATTGTCTTTATGAACTATGTTGTGTCAATTGATGTAGGTATCTCGTGTCTATAGTCCTTTGTCAAAAGCTGTAAATTTTTATGGAAGCAGACTGCCACATCTTTCTCCCGAGGAGCTGCTGGTGGGTTCGAACCACTGACCTTTCAGTTAGCAGCCCAACACTGTAACCACTGCACCACCAGGGCTCCTTATATCAATAAAGTGGGATGTAAAGGAATGAAGTACTGATACATGTTACAACATCGATGAACCTTGAAAACATTATGCTAAGTGAAAGAAACAAGACACAAAAGGCCTTATGGTGATTCCATTTATATGAAATGTCCGGAAGAGGCAAATCCACAGAGAAAGAAAGTAGATTAGTGGTTGCCTGGGGCTAGGAGGCTTTGGGGGGGAATGGAGAGTGACTGCTAATGGGTACAGGGTTTCTTTTGGGTGTGACAAAAATGTCCTGACATAGGATAGTGGTGATGATTGCACAACTATGTGGAAACAGCACGAAAAACCACTAAACTGTACACTTTTAAAGAGGTGAATTTTAATAGTATGTGAAATACATGTCAATAAAGCTGTTATGAAAAAAAGCCCTGAGGTAAGAAAGTACTTGGTATATTTAAGAAATAAAGGCAAGTATGGTTGGAGGCCAGTGAGTGGTAGGATATGAAATATTCATTCATTCAAAAACATATACTGTGTGCTTGCCACATGTTCTAGGCACTGTGGATACAGTAGTGAATAAAACAAAAATCTTTGTTCTTACGCACTTAATTGTTGTTAGGTGCCATCCAGTGGATTCCGACTCATAGTGAGGATTAAATGAAATATTGTAAGGAAGGAGCCCTGGTGGCGCAGTCGTTAAGAGCTCGGCTGTTAACCAAAAGGTCAGCAGTTTGAATCCACCAGCAGCTCCTTGGAAGCCCTAAGAGGCAGTTCTGCTCTCTCCTGTAGGGTCGCTATGAGAAGAAATTGACTCAACGGCAATGAGTTGCAGGGTGGGGGGAGGTAAGGAAAGGGTTTAACACACCTGACATGAAGAAATGTTAGCTACAGATTTACCAAAAAAAGTTGCAAAGACAGTATAGAGAATTCTTGTATAGCTCTCACCCAGCTTTCCCTAATGTTAACATCTTACATTGCCATGGTACATTTATCAAAACTAAGAAATTAACGTTGTTGTTGCGTGCTGTCCAGTCGATTCCGACTCATAACATCCTTATAGGACAGAGTAGAACTGCCCCCACAGGATTTCCTAGGCTGTAATAAATGTTATAGGAGCAGATTGCCAGGTCTTTTCTCCTGCTGGTGGGTTCGAACTGTCAACATTTTGCTTAGCTGCTGAGTGTTTAACCATTGCGCCACCAGGGCTCTTTACACCTATTTTTAATAAAGTTGGAATAAGACTGAGTATACAGTTTTGTGTGTTTTTTTCCACCTATTGTTATATCATGAGCATTTTCTAATTCTGTTGAATATGCTGGAAAACACTTTTTCTAATGATGTTAAAGTATTTCATCACTCAGTGATTTAAGTACATTTAATCATTCTCCCTTTGATGGATATTTAGATTTCTTTTTTTTTATATTATTAATAACACACTGAAGAACATCTTTCAACGTACATATTTTTGAGAATTTCTGATAATTTCCTTAGGCTAGATTCCTAGCTGTTGACATGTATTGATAAACAGCTTTCCAGAATGGTTATGCCAATTTACAATCCATCAGCAGTGAATGACTATACCCATTTTATTAAACATCATCCACATTATCAATTTTTAAATCTTTACTAATCTGATTGTTGTTGTTGTTAGGTGCCGTTGAGTCGATTCCGACTCATAGCAACCCTGTGTACAACAGAATTAAACACTGCCCAGTCCTGCGCCATCCTCACAATCCTTATGCTTGAGCCCATTGTTGCAGCCACTGTCTCAATCCATCTTGTTGAGGGTCTTCCTCTTTTTTGCTGACCCTCTACTTTACCAAGGAAGATGTCCCCCTCCAGGGATTGGTCCCTCCTGATCGCGTGTCCAAAGTATATGAGACGAAGTCTTGCCATTCTTGCTTCTAATGAGCATTCTGGCTGTACTTCTTCCAAGACAGATTTGTTTGTTCTTCTGGCAGTCCATTCAATATTCAATATTCGGTATTCTTCACCAACACCATAATTCAAAGGCATCAATTCTTCAGTCTTCCTTATTTATTGTCCTGCTTTCACATGCATATACGGCAATTGAAAACACCATGGCTTAGGTTGGGCATACTTTAGTCCTCAAAGTCACAGCTTTGCTTTTTAACACTTTAAAGAGGTCTTTTGCAGCAGATTTGCCCAATGCAATGCATCATTTGATTTCTTGACTGCAGCTTCCATGGGTGTTGATTGTGGATCCAAGTAAAATGAAATCCTTGACAACTTCAATCTTTTCTCCGTTTAATATGATGTTGCTTATTGGTCCAGTTGTGAGGATATTTGTTTTCTTTATGTTGAGATGTAATCCATACTGAAGGCTGTGGTCTTCGATCTTCAGTAAGTGCTCAAGTCCTCTTCACTTTCAGCAAGCAAGCTTGTGTCATCTGCATATCGCAGATTGTTATTGACTTATTTCACTCAGCATAATGCCCTCCAGATTCATCCATGCTGTGAGATGCTTCGCAGATTCATCATTGTTCTTTGTTGTTGCATAGTGCTCCATTGTGTGTATGTACCATAGTTTGTTTATTTATTCATCTGTTGATGGGCATTGAGGTTGTTTCCATCTTTTTGCTATTGTGAACAACGCTGCGATGAACATGGGTGTGCATAATGTCTATTAGTGTAACGGCTCTTATTTCTTTAGGAGGTACTGCTAGGAGTGGGATTGCTGGATCATATGGTATTTCTATTTCTAGCTTTCTGAGGAAGCACCATATCGTTTTCCAAAATGGTTGTACAATTTTGGATTCCCACCAGCAGTGCATAAGAGTTCCAGTCTCCCCACATACTCTTCAACATTTATTTTCTTTTTTGAGTCGTGCCAGTAATGCTGGGGTTAGATGGTATCTCATCATGGTTTTGATTTGCATTTCTCTAATGGCTAGTGATGGCAAGCATTTCCTCCTGTGTCTTTTAGCAGCTTGAATGTCTTCTTTAGTGAAGTGTATGCTCATTTCCTTTGCCTATTTTTTAATTGGATTATTTGTCTTTTTGTTGTAGAGGTGTTGGATTTTCCTACAGATTTTAGAGATTAGACCTTTGTTGGATTTATCACAGCCAAAAAAATTTTCCCAGTCTGTAGGTTCCTTTTACTCTTTTGGTGAAGTCTTTTTGATGAGCATAGTGTTTAATTTTTAGATCCCAGTTATCTAGTTTATCTTCTGGAGTTTGTGTGTTGTTAGTTATAGTTTGCATCCTGTTAATGCCATGTATTAGGGCCTGCATACTGCAGACTGTTAATGAGTCTTCCTCCAATCCTGACACCACGTTCTTCGTCATACAATCCAGCTTCTCAGATTATTTGCTCATCATACAGATTAAGTGTGGTGAAAGGATACAACCCTGACACACACCTTTCCTGACTTTAAACCATGCAGTATGTCCTTGTTCTATTTGAAAGACTACCTCTTTCTCTAAGTACAGGTTCCTCATGGTTATAATTAAGTGTTCTGGAATGCCCATTCTTCCCAATGTTAATTTGTTATGATCCACACAGTCGAATGCCTTTGCATAGTCAATAAAACACAGGTAAATATCTTTCTGGTGTTCTCTGCTTTCAGCCATGATCCATCTGACATCAGCAATGATATCCCTTGTTCCATGTCCTCTTCTGAATCTGGCTTTAATTTCTGGCAGTTCCCTGTGGATATACTGTTGCAACTGCTTTTGAATGATCTTCAGCAAAATCTTACTTGTGTGTGATATTAATGATTAGCAAAAACAAAACAAAAATAACCAGTCTGCATTATTGTAGCAACCTCCCCATTGGTCTCCCTATCTCCAATTCACCTTGCCTGTCACCACCAGGTTATACATCCTGAGATGACAGTTTCACCATGTTATCTCCCTGCTCAGAATCCTTCAGTCTTGTCCCCCCAAGCGCACACACACACACACACACACACACACACACACACACACACACACACACACACACGCCTACTGCATACATTAGAACTTCTCAAGCTGACATCCCTACAGCCAAGCCTTAGGTCTTGTCTCCTCCTGACATCCTTCCTCCATTTTACCTCCTTATGGGAGATGGATGAGAGCCACCTCCTCTGAGGGCCTGACCCAGAGCTGGAACTGGCTTGATGTGTGCTGATGAATGCCATTGCACCTTCAGTGCCGGGAAGATGCCACCAAAGGAAAAACAGCAGGCTGTTGAAACAGAAGTATGGCAGCTGCTTGGCTAGCTCTGCCCCAGGAGCAGGCGCAGGACTTCTGAACGTGGAAATTCCAGATCCCTATAACTGGCTTCATTAGGCTATCCTCAGACATGGCCATCTCCACATGTCCAAAATGCAACTCATCCTTGACCTCTTGTCAGACCTGTCCCTTCTCTTCCTTTGCTTCCCATCTCTCTAGTCACTTAACTCAGAAATGAGTAGTCCCTGACTCTGCTGTCTCTTTCACTCCTCCCAACATCTAATCACCACCAGTTCATACTTGTAGAAATGGTGTGGTGACGCCAGACTGCCTCATCTAAATTCATGAAGTGGAGGAGAGAATCAAGTTAAACATCAGCCCAAGGCTGATCATTCCTATGAGGTGGAGGTCAGACATACCTCCTCTCTCCAACTGTTTTTTCTCTATTTATCATGATGTTACTTATTGGTCCAGTTGTGAGGATTTTTTTATTTATGTTGGGGTGTAATCCATACTGAAGGCTGTGGTCTTTGATCTTCATCAGTAAGTGCTTCGGGTCCTCTTCACTTCCAGCAAGCAAGGTTGTGTCATCTGCATGTTGCAGATTGTTAATGAGCTTTCCTCCAATTATGATGCCAAGTTTCTTTTTCATATTGTCCAGCTTCTTGGGTTATTTGCTTAGCATACAGATTGAATAAGTATGGTGAAAGGATACAACCCTGATGCACACCTTTCCTGATTTTAAACCTTGCAGTATCCCCTTGTTCTGTTCGAACAACTGCCTCTTGGTCTATGCAGAGGTTCTGCATGAGCACAATTGTTCTGGAATTCTCATTCTTTGCAGTGTTATCCATAATTTGTAATGATCCACACAGTTGAATGCCTTTACATAGTCTATAAAACACAGGTAAACAGCTTGCTGGTATTCTCTGCTTTTGGCCAAGACCCATCTGACATCAGCAGATATTCCTCATTTCACATCCTGCCTTCAATCTGGCTTGAACTTTTGGCAGTTCCCTGTCAATGTACTGCTGCAACTGTTTTTGAATTATCGTCAACAAAATTTTACTCACGTGTGATATTAATGATATTGTTCAATAATTTCCAGTCTGTTGGATTACTTTTGTTTGGAACGGGCACAAATATAGATCTCTGGCCAGGCAGCTGTCTTCCAAATTTCTTGGCATAGATGAGTGAACACTTCCAGCATGGCATCCAATTGTTGAAACATCCGTTGGTATTCAGTCAGTTCCTGGAGTCTTGTTTTTCACCAATGTCTTCAGTGCAGCTTGGACTTCTTCCTTCAGTACTATTGGTTCTTGATCATATACTACCTCCTGAAATGGCTGAACATTGACCAATTCTTTTTGGTACATAACAAGCACTTGTATAGTGCTTATTAATGTGAGACATTGTACTCACAATTGTATATTGTTGTTGCCTTTGAATCAACTCCGACTCATGGTGATCTTATGTGTGACATAACGAAATGCTGCCCAGTCCTGTGCCATCTTCTCAACTTTGAGCACTATACTGGACAACATTCTGTTGCTATCCATGTTTTCACTGGCTAGTTTTCAGAAGCAGATTGCCAGGCCTTTCTTCGTAGTGTCTTAGTATGGAAGCTCCACTGAAACCTGTCCACTATGTGTGACCCTGCTGGTATTTGAAATACTGGTGGCATAGCTTCCAGCATCATAGCAAGACATGAGCCACCACAGTACGACAAACTGACAGATGGGCAGTGGGTATGTATACAACTCACTTAACTTTCATAACAACTCTATATTAATATTATCCCCATTTCATAGACAGAAAAGAGGTTAATCAAGTTGCTTTTAAGATTCTGCAGGAAGAGCTAGAATCCAATCCTGCAGAATGACTTCAGATACTGGGCTCTAAACCTCCACTGTTCTGCCTTAATTCCAGCTGTAGTACTAGAAAGGAGCTAACCAGGCAGGACTTAGTAGGCCATGCTAGGGCATTTATCCTTCATGCAAGGGTAAGTTGTTAAGATTCCAAGCAGGGGATGACTTGTTATAAAGATTCCTCTGGCTGCCTGGGGAGAAGGGGTCAGTGGGAATTAATTCCATCAGGGAGACTAGTTAGGAGCTCATTTGGTATTCCTGGTGAGGTAGCCAGGTCCTGGGTAGTGGCATTCTTTCATTTAATTCTCCCAACTTTGTGAGGTGGGTACTGGTGGCCTCATCTTACAGATGAGGGGTAATGTTCAGGTATCTGGAAGCTTTTTTTCAGGGCCACAGAGCTAGTACCAGTTCTGTCAAACTTCTTGATTCAGCTAAACTTCTGAATCCAGACTCATAGATTTGGTTATTTAATGGCCAAACTGCAGTACTGTCCTTGGCCCCAGGAGGTGCAGAAATATCCCAGGCCCTTTTCACACATCACACAAAAGGCTGAGATTTTTCTTTATTGTTAGACACGTGTATAATAAACACATAAAACAGGAAACAGCAGGGATCCTCTTGGCCTCAAAAAACAAGGAAGAAAGAGGTCCCAGAAAGTTTTTTTAAAGTACAAGACTATCAGTGCCCGGACCAAGGGTGTGGAAGGCAGGCCAGAGATGGCAGAGAGCAGGACTAAAGGCTCCTTCTCTCTCCCCAGAGCCAGGACAACCCCAGGGAGGCCTCCACCAAAAGCCAGTCCATGCAGACAGAATGCTGCCCAAGGGAAAACTCTACATCAGAAAGCTTCCCCCTCTTGATAGAGAGGAAAAGCAAACACACAGGGATGAAAAAAGCTCCCTCCTTCCACACAGGTTCCAGGCGCTGTGTTCCAACTGGAGCAATAGGAATGAGCTGACCAGGCAAGGCCACAGCAGGGCATTTACAATTGCTCCCACAAGGGCTGCAGTGGAGAAAAAGGAAAATACTGTCCCATGTCATAGCTCTGACCCCCTCCCCAGCTGCCCTGGGCCCAGATGCTCGCATGTTTGGCATTTACCAAAGCCTGTCCCAGCTCAGACCCTGAGTAGACGCACCGGGTGCCTAGAGTCTGCTGCGGAGGGGTGGGAAGGGGAAGAGGCTGGGAGTGAAACCAAACAGATCTTTATTTGCAGTCATCACTGGGGCCGTTTCTTGCTGCTTATTTGTTTGCTGGCCTGCTCTTCCAGCTGCATGGCCAGGCGCAAGGCCTTGATGACATCTGGAAGGAAGGGGTCATGGTACACATGGGGTTAGTGGAGTCTCAGAGGCCCCCCATTCACTCAGGGCAGAGCTGCCAACACCTGCAGTTGTCTAGGAGCCAGCAGAGGATACCACCCTCCAACTGTACCACCATCCAGCCAAACCCACCTTGCAGGGCTGAGAAGTGCTTGGCTTGCTTGGCCAGGGCAGATTCCGCTTTGTTCACAAAGGTTTCCAGGTCGTAGTCTGGCTGCTCTGTCATCTCGGAGAGCTCAAGCCAGTCTGGCCCTTGCTGCCAGGGAGAAGGACTGAGTCAGTTCAATAATGACCCGGCCAATTTAGCAACCATTCCTGGGGCACTACCTTATATAAGCAATGAAGATGCCTACATAAGATATCCACATCCTGCCTCCTGACCACTCCCCAGGAAGTCCTCAAACTTGAATCCATCCTCTTCCTCACCCCAAACTTGTCCCCTAGGTCAAATGAATGACATCATCTGTTCTGATGCCCAAGCCAGAAATCTGAGTGACAGCTTTATTCTTTCACCTTACATATCACCAAATCCTGCCAGTTCCATCCCAGAAACGGCTCCTAAATCTCATACCCTCACTCCAATCCCATGGCCAAGGCCACACCTCAATCTAGACACGTACCTCTTTCTTGAACTGTTCCAACAACCTCTTGACTGCTCTCCCTGCTTCCACTGTTGCTCTCCCCAAGACTCTAAACCAGGCTCCACACCGTGGCCAGTGATATGTCTAATACTCTGATATGACCATGTCACCACTCTGTTTAACTCCCTTCAAAGGCTTCCCCCTGCCCTCACAATGAAGTCCAGGTCTTTGGTAAGATCTATAGGACACTTTAACATCAGGTCCCTGCTGACCTGTGCACAGCCTTAATTCTACTCACACCTTGTGCTCTGACCATAGACAACCTCTCAGTCGTCCTGAAAGTGCCATGTCCTTTCAAACGTCTGTACCCCTGAGCACTCCAGGAAGGGGAGGATGTGCCTATGCACTTATCCTTCATGTTTCTTCCTCAGCTATAAGTGCCACAGGCTCTTCATTTTCACACCTCTCCCTACCACCTGTTCTTCGAAGCAGGGATCACAGAAGCAGCAGGATCTACCGCTTACTAAACACTGACCACATGCTGGGCCCTGTGCTTTAGACTGCTTTAGAAGCATATCACTTAATCCTCAACCATCTTGTCTCACCCATTTTAGAGATGAAGAAATTGAGGTCCAGTGAGGCTGAATGACTTTCCCAAAGAAATCAGCTTGTAAATAGGAGCATCAGAATTTTATCTCAAGTCTTAATTTAGGGCTTACTACTCATACTTGATGTTTTTGGTCCTTTGTCTCTACACAGGAGCTGACATATAGAAGGTACTCAGTGAACATTCACTGAATAAACAAAATGAGGTCCCTGCATATGAATCACCTTCCAAACTCAGTCAGGAACATGGAGGAGAGACTAGCTCTGGCTAGGTGGATGCAGGAAGTCTTGTGTGCCAGACTGGAGAAGAGGGTGTGGTGATTAGCTACCCTAGAAGAACAGCTAGGTGGAGAACTAAGGAAAACTAGGGTAGAGAGCTGCCTCTTGCCATTCCGATCCAAAGACTGTGGAGCAAAGCCCAGGTATGTTCAAGGAATGGTGCTGAGCACTGCACAGCACCTGTGCTAGGGATGGCTGGCCAGTCCCTCCCAGGCTAGGGGCTATGTTCCCACCTGGGTAATCTCCTTGAGCTCTTCCAAGGCCCTGTCCTCTAGCTCCCTGATCTGAGTCATGGCTTCGTTAAAGCTGGACATCTGAGAAGACAGTTCCTCCTCTTCCCTGGAGAACTAAGGGGGCCAAAAGAAGAGACACAACAGTTGTGACTGAGTTCCCACCTCAGCAGGCCACATTGCTGCCTTGGCTGGCCCCACTCTGCCCCCTTACATTGCCTTCAATCAGGGCCCCATTAGAGCTGACTTCCGTCTCTTCTGTTTCCATCTGAGTTGGGTGTTCCCCACTGGGCCCACTGTGTGGGCTCAGCTCCTTGACCCTGAGGAAACAAGAAGGTTTCAAGTCCCACAATAGCCTCCCTGGCAGGCAGAGAGCGCAGCACCACTCAGTCAGGCTGCGAGATTTTTAGGGCTCTGAGGTGATGCAGTCACAGTTTTGCCTTCAGCCCAGAGGTGGAATAAACTGAACCTGGGCTGGAAAAGAACTTCATGCACTGCTGACTCCCCCACCAAGGCCTGAGGGGATCTGTGACAGACCTTCTAGCATTATGTCTGAAGCCTCAAGCCTCAGATGTAAGCCTGCGCGTACCTTGCTTACTGGGTAATCCGTCCCTGCCTCCCTCCATCTCGTTATTGCCATTCCTTCCCCCTGTACTGCCCCCTTGCGATCCCACATGGCTGTAGGTACTAGTACCTGTCTGCATATCTTAGCGTGTTTAAAGTATATTCACAGGAGCTTATGCCTGGTGAGATCATGGCAATCTGTAAGAGAAGCAATGGGTGGTTAAGGGTTGAGGATCACCGGGTAAGGGCACTAGACAGTCTGCTACTGGAATGGCCGCCAAGAGTAGTCTCTTCAAACTGCTGATACCCTCATTAAGCTCCCACTCTGTGCTGGGCAACTTGCCCCATGGGCACTGCAAATTAAGGCATCTTAAAAAATGTTTCCCTACCTTTAAAGGCTTATCTGATTACCTCATGCTTTTTTATTTCTTTATGGAGACATTCATGCGACCAAGGTCATATCTCAAGGATCTATGGCTCCTGATGGAACCTACAGTTCACCCAAGCCATGAGAGAACGGTTTAGAGCTTTGTTAAGAAAACTCCACCTTCCTCATGCAAAGCCCCTACCCAGGAGGCAGGGGAGAGGATATTCCCTGGAGGGGAGGGATGACTGAGTGTTAAGAGCAGACTTTAACTAGAAGAGATTAGGGATAAAATAGGGGAGGAGATGAAAGTCATTCAAAGCCATAGCAGCCCCATGCTCCAGCCAGTGAAGCCCAGGGAAGCCAGGAGGAGACAAGGTCTTCCCTTTCCTGCTTACTCAAAGGTCCTTCTGAATTTGGGAGCCCCCGCTTTTCAGCAGGTAGGGGAGGAATGGCCTCCCACAAACCAAGAGCTGTACCTACTTATAGTAAAGGCAGCAGATCCTTTTCTTCCTGCTTGTGCAGGTAGTGAGGAGGCTAGTGCTGAAGAGCAGGGTGTAGAAGTCTAGATACGTTAGAGCATCGAAACCCAGGGAGCTCAGGGTACTGAGCTTCCTGCAGAGGGACAGGATTAAATGTCTCCTTGGAAAGCAACTGCTTCCTCCTACATCACTGCCTCCAAAGTAAGTCTACTCACCATGCAGGTCCTTGAGTTCTCCCCAATAAAGGAGTCCCTCAGCACCTGTGTCAGCTTGCTCTCCCGGAATGGGGTGTGAGCCTTGTTCTGTCCCAGGGCCCTGATGCACTCCTGTGGAACAGCAGAAGCAATTGAGGTCCGTTCTTTCCTCTCGCCCTGCCAACTCCCTCCATCAACCAGCAGCCCGCCAGGCCAGCCACCTGGAGTTAGTCCCCGTTACCTTCAGGGCCAGGAGACTCTTGTTGATTTCTGCACCCTCCATGCGGGTCTGCCGGTCGGCACTGGAAGTGTCTGCACCTCGCTCATTCCCTGCTAAATCCACCAAAGAGAACTTGCCATGCACTCTCCCTTTGGCTCGAAGAAGAATCTGGAAGCAGGCGTGGGAGCGGGAAGAGTTGGAATTGGCAAATGTCTGCCCAGAAGTCCTGTGACAAAGGAGGGCAAAGGAAGGTGATGAGCTTCTGGGGTCACCAGCCACCATGGCACCCCAGAGTCTAAGCTACTCCAATCCACAGCAGTGAGTTCTCTGGTAAGGAAGGGACACAGGTCAGGACTCCAAGACACCAGGTGTCTTCCTGATGCAGACTTCTGTTGTGCCTTCCCTAGGCAGCAGTTGTCCCCCAGCTCTGGACCAAATACGTTTTCCTAGTGGCTAAAGAAAAACTGGATCTTGTGCTAGGGCCTTGGTCAGACCTTGGGGCCCATAAGGATCTGGGAAGGACGAGTTGCCCCTGCTGCAGGGAAGGAGGGGCTTTCGTGAACCACTTACCAGAACTTGAGGGCCCTGTAGAGGGCAGCCTCCTTCGTGGGCCTCCACAAGCTGCCCAGCCCAAGCTGGCTCCATCACCACCGTGGGCCACCATGGCTAGGTCCCTAGCAGAAGAGCACTTCCCTACCTCTGTACGGAGGAGTTATGGCCCTGTTACTTCCAGTCTAGAATAGACCCAGAGCTCCAGTTTCCCACCAACAAGAGGAGAGAGAACACCAAGAAACCCAGAGAAGCCAGGAAGAATGCCTTTGAGGTAACAGCCTGGGAAGAAAGCCTGTCTTGGTTAGACTTAGGATGCATAGACTTGCTCCTCATGAGCCTCTGGCCCTGGGTCATCTGCCCTGCAGACATCCCTTAAAGCAGAGGCCTTCACAGCCCACACCAAGCTGGTAGGAAGGGGTGCTCTGTGGCAATGGCAGTGGGCTCAGAGCCAGTCTCCACCACCTGAACTGGGCATTAGAAGGTTGCCCCTTCCCCTTGCCACAACTCTGACCTGCAGGCACTGCCTGTGTCGATCATCTTGATGACGTCATCAGCACAGTTAACCAGGTGCTCCTGCAGTCCCACCACCTGCACCTGCTGCTTGCCATCCTCCAGCACACGCAGCTTGGCCTTCTTGTTGAGCAGGTCGAACAGCTGTGCCAGCAAGGGGCGTGAGGCTGAGGGTCAGGCGCCTGGGCACCCCACCTGACGCCTCCCTCCTTCAAGCCTGCCCCACTTAGACAAGGGCTGGCAGTGGGAAAGGCAGAGAGTATACTACCTGGTAGATGGCAGATTAGCAGAGAGTCAGACACCTGGGATCTGAACCAGGCTGCCTCCCTTTGATGCGACTCTGCTGCTTTACCAGCTGTTGAGAGCCTGGGCAAGTTACCTGACACTCTAGGCCTGTTTCTCATTTGAGAAATAGCAATGATAATCCCTACCTCATAGGGACATTGTGAAGATTAAATGGGTTGAGATGAGTACCTAAAATAGTGCTTAGCTTATATTACTAATAATAAACATTAGCTCTTATCATCTAGATCCCTCTCTGGGGAAGGCAACTCTGTAAAGCACAGACAGAGGCAGACAGACAGTATGAATGTGTGCAAGGAGGCAAAGAAGAGAAAAAGTGAAAAAGTCAGGAGGAAGGTGGTTGGGAGGACAGGGCACACATAAGGCAAAACTTCCACCTGAGAGGGAGCCCTGCCATCCTTGCTGAGCTTGGGTCCACCATCAGAGGAACCTCCCACACATGCCAGGACAAAGTGATCTGTCAAAGGCTTGAGGCTGTATAACTCTTGGCCAGCAGGCTGCTTGGCTTCTGTAACTTCCAGCTGCCTCAATGTTTTAGAAATTTCCGGGCCCCGACAGCAGAAACAGAGGGCTTCCTGCCAGCTACCTTCCCATTGTAGATCTCAAAGAATGTCACATAGACTTCCAGGCCCAGTTTCCGGTAACGGGGCTGATTCTTCAGGAGGAAGACGTCCTGGGCTGTGGGAAAGAGCCTGGATAAGTAAGCTACCTGCCTTTCTGTGCCCAACCCAACCGCGGCAGAATACACTACTTACAGGCCATCGCATAGATCCCTTTGGATGCATTCTGGGCTTTCCCTGAGAGGTCTCCACCCATAGTCTACAAAGGAAGGGGCAGAAGACTGCGTGAACGGCTCTTGGTTGAGGCCAGAGCACACTGGCTCCATCACCACAAAGGGCCTCACCACATCCGGGAGGATGGACATGCAAAGGGCCTTCCCTGTATCTGGCATGGTGAGAGTATTTGGTGATGGGCATCTGTACTGGAGGGACTCGGTGTTATACCCTGGGCAGGCTCTCTCCCTGCCACCCAGAATACTCACATGTGTCTTGCCACTTCCTGTTTGGCCATATGCAAAACAGGTTGCTTTTCCACCTTCAAAGATTGTCTGTACCAGTGGCCTTGCTGTGAACCTAGGAGAAAGGATGGGGAAGGATGTTTACATCTCTCCCCAAAATGTGCTCCTTGGAACATGTTCCTGCTGCCCTTCCACGGCAGAACTCCCAGAGTCCTCAAGTCCTCCTTCTTTCCAAGCACTGGCACTCCTCTCCTGCCTCAGTGGTTTTTGAGCAATGTGCAAAGTGGTCCCACCTGACTCCAGCCTCACATACAAATCTCAAATACTCCTAGCCAACTGGGAGGCCTGGACAGAACTGCCAGAAGCTGAAAGCCCACATGCTAAGCTATCCAGCCCCTCCTCTGATACTAGAGACACAAGATGAAAACCTGGGCTTAGCAGCTGACATCCAGCAAATGTGCACTACAAAGATGAGGGGAAACCCTCTAAAGTAGGGGCTTAAGACATTTTAGGCTTTGCAGGACACATAGATCTCTGTCACACCTTTTTTTTTTTTTTTTTTTTTTTACAACCCTTTAAAAATGTAAAAACCATTCTTGGTTTGAGAGCCATACAAAAAGGGGCTGCAGATCTGTTCTATGGGCCATAGTTTGCTGACCTCTGCTCAATAGAACCTTCTGTGATGACAGAAATGCTCAAATTCATGCTGTCCAATATTAGCCACTGCCACATGTGGCCATCGAGCACTTGAAATGTGCTAGTGTAACTGAGGAACTGATTTTTTAATTTTATTTAACTTTAAATTTAAATAGCCACATGTGGCTAGTGGGTGCCATATTGAACAGAGCAGTTCTAGAATTTCCTGTGTCTGCTAAGTCATGTTGGGATGGCTGCATGGTAAGACACTGGCAGAACCCCTGGAGCCTGCCCAGCCCAGCCTCAGAGAGTATGATGGGCAATACCTCACTTGTGATCCACTCGAGGATGGGCCACTAAAGCTGCAAAATGGGATGTGGCAGGCCCAAAAGGGGCCTTCCCAGTGCTAGGAGCCAGAGCTGGCTCTATGTGACGGATGACCAAGGAAAACACGAGAGGGGACCAGAAAGGCCCTCAGAGTTCAGCATGTCTGTGAGACTGTTATCACAATGCCCCACACATCAAAAAGAAGAGGGTAAAAGGTGAGGGGCGGGGGAGGTAAGGGACTAACCTGTACACAACTTCATTCGAAGCAGTTTCATCAAATGCAAAGTCAAAGCAGAATGCCTGGTTCTCCAGATACTTTGTTAAGTCCACTTTTAATTTGGGCTCATGTACCAAAAGGAGACATTTGCTAGGAACGGAAATGACGTCAATTTCTTTCTTGGCCAATTCTGCAGAAAGAGAGTATTTCAGGGGGTGCTCCTGGACACAGAGGAACCCTTAGTCAGTCCTAAGCCCCTGACCTAACAGAGCTTACCTTGTTTATTCAGCGGGCGTTTCCTAACACAGACACATATCCTGTGCTCTTCGATCTTAGAGAGGATGAGAGAAGACAGTCAACCAGAAAGGGTCAAAGCAGTGTCAAAAGAAAACTTGTCCAGAGCCGCTGCCCCTCCAATCCCATATCTGGCCCAGTCAGGGGCCAGGATCTAAGATCAGGACCCTGGCTTCCCTCATTAGCTACTCCAGAGCAAAATAAGGTGGCACTGAGTGTTCTTCCCAGTTTTCTCACTCTGCTGCTTATAGGAGGTTTCAGCACTACTTTCATGATTATTAGGAAGAATCTGGCCAACCTACGATAGCTGAGGGGAGAGGGGGGCACACAGCTGGTAAAGATAGGACCCTCCCATCTGGCCCTCACTAGCTCCAGCTCACCAAAGGGTATTAAAAAACTTCAAGGGTGCGTAAAGATTCCTGGAATGCTCTCACTCCCTCAGAGAGGTAGAAGTCCTTTGGATTTACTTACAGGATCAGTCATTGTAAGTGGATGACATTCCAAATTAGCCCGAAATTCTTTAATCATCTTGGCAAATTCCCAGTTTGGAAAGCTGTTGTCATACTCCTGGTTTGGGACAAGAGCAAGAAAGGACTGACTGTTAAGATGTAAGTGCTCTCAGACCTCAGTGCTAAAGGCAGCAACTCCAGTTCTTTCTGTGCTCACAGCCCTTCAGAGCTGACAAAGCTCCCATACAATCTCACTTCCTCCCATCCTGGCTCTAGGCTAAGAACCCAGGAACAGAACCCTGGGGAACAGAAATAGGTAAGGGGGCCTAGGCATGCATCAAACCACCCTAGGAACCAGGGCCAGGGCCACTGTCCCACCTCTTAGGAGGCCAACAGCTGGCTGGGCTTCCTCAGAACAATTATGCCAATTTGGAGGAAATGCTCCAAACTGGAACTCCATTGCAGCACCCCCTCCCCACATACACACGATTAGGGGGTGGGGGAGGGGGGAGCAGGCAACTCTGCCCAGCAGCCCTCTGGCCATTGTACTATGTGATGGGGTTGCCTAATGGACAACGAGCATTAAATATTTTTCATTTGAGGGCCTTCAGAAAAACCAGTTAAACTTCCTGGATATCAGAACTGGAGCCTCAGAAGTGCTGGGGCCCAACCGTATCTGCTATCTGTTAGAATTCAGTTAAGGACGCCTGTCTAAAAACCCTTGCCCTAGTCTCCCAAGAAAAGTACCTGAGCTCGTTTTATTCTCATTTCAGAGTTCTGGGCCCTCTTCTCTTCTCGTTTGTTCTTCATTTTTTCCATTTCCTTCACAAGACATGATTTCCTCCGAACTAAGGAAAAAAAAAAAAAAGGAAGCCCACTCTTTGCACCTGTTGAGGTCAGCCTGCTCTTTGGTTACTACTGAGACCTGGGCCTTTCCCAGGAAAAGGTGTTTTCTAGATCCTTGCTCTTAAATAGCATATGCAAGGCAAGGAAGAGATGTGACCCTTGGGATGGACAAGTCCACAAAGTAATGACTTGGCTAATATGAGGTCAGAGTAGCAATAACTTCAGCCCTATGCCTTGGTGGCTGTTTTCTCAACAACCGTAGAGAGACGAGACAGACCCTGCTTGGTCTTGATGGCCATCCTGGGCTGTTCTTCAAGCTTTGGTGAAGAGCATAGCTGTGGCAACACCTCAACCACGTCAGAAGTCTTCTACCATGCTGTCAGGAGGGGATCACCTCTTGTGAAACCCTCTTGGGGTCACTGATCCCATGACCACAGGGAAACATACATGCCCCCCTATGACCAAGAGGGTTTGAACTCGGGTGCCGAGGCAGGCCAGGTTTGGGGCAGGATGTTAACTACCTATCCTATACTAGGAGTAGGACAGTAGACAGCTCAGCATGTCTACCTGAGTTCACAGGGTTTGCACAAGAGCTGCCTCGGATGGAGTGGACTTGCTCTTCCACCTCCTCGCTGACCATCGTCAATGGTATTTCAGCCACTGCAGGGCAGGAGGGCCTAGGGGGGCGGGCTGTGGGGAAACAAGAGTCACCAGAGAAGCAGGCAGGCATTCTGCAGCTGTGCTCACTATGACCTAGCAGTTTGTGTGCTGGGAGAAGGGCTGCTGGCTGCTGACTGCCAGCTCAGCAAGCACTCGGGCTCTTACAGTATGAGCAGAGCTGGGCTTTTCCCTTCAACTCGCACACATGCTAAACGCACCCAGTCCTCTCTGCAAGGGTTGGCTCCTGCGGTCATTAAAGAGTGTCAGTAGCTCAGTATGGGCTTCGCCATGAAAGAAAAGCCTTTGAAGGCCTGAACTCTTCAGGTTTGACACAAGCATGGGTTCTCTGGCCAGGCCAGGCCTTTCTACCCACTTGGGGGAAAAGCCTGGCCTTTCTGACGTCTCCAAAGCCTCAGGAATCCAGGTGGTTAATAGGAGCAAAGACTGAAAAGTCAGGAATGACCGGGAACTTGGGTAATGACTAGCCATACTGATGCAACACAAAGGTACAATCTATGATGCCTCATTACTTCCCATCCCTGGCTGTGACCCTTTTGTTTCTTTTTTTACAGCTGAATTTGATAAACATTAAGAGGTAATGATTGTGTGTCTTACAAAATCTGCATCTACTTTATGTCTGTTAAGTTATAAGCAACTTACTTAATTTAGTTTAAAATGCCTTTTATATAAAGTACAAAAAGAGAAAAAAAACTAATTTATGCTGTTAGAAGTCAGGATTGTAGTTATCCTTGGGGTCTAGAAGCTGGAAGAGGGCTTCAGGGAGACTTTTGGAGCGCTGGTAATGCTTTGTTTGAGCTGGGTGTTAGTTACATGAATGTATTCAATTTGTGAAAACTCATTGAGCTATACACTCAATGGGAGCCCTGCTGGCACAGTGGTTAAGAAAGAGCTTGACTGCTAACCAAAAAGTCAGCATTTGAATCCACCAGTCGCTCCCTGGAAACCCTATGGGGCAGTTCTATTCTGTCCTGTAGGGTTGCTATGAGTTGGAATCAACTCAACGGCAACAGGTTTGGTTTTTTACGGTTTTATACACTCAATGATATGTGTACTCTTCTCTGTATACATACTGTTTCAAGAAAAAGTTAGGGGAAAAAAAAAAAAGAAATGATTTCCAGATAAGGGAGAAGTGTTGGTAGGACACGGTTAGAAAAGTACCAAAGCTGGTGTGGGGTAGGAATCCTAGGATATTCCACAACCAGGCAATGTGTGAGGAGCCTGCTCCAGGTCCTCAAACAGGGAGAGAAGTCATTACTCACTGGGAACGGAAAGCTGCTTGCGGGAGTTTGCAGGCATGGGCAGCTCCACCTCCATATCATTCTCCTGAGTGGTGATGCGAACCTCTGATACTGTGGACATGCGAGCGGAGCGGCCACGAAGAGCTGAAGAACCGAGAGCAGCAGCCAGTCAGGGCAGCATGATCAGAAGGGCCAATGGAGGGGTCAGGGACAACCCTCCAAGGTGCTACGCAGAGTGAGATGGGTCCCGCTACCAGGAAAGGAGCCCACCGATTTCCCATTCTCTCCAGTCAAAGAATGGAAAAATTAGAAAGGTCAAGTACCAGCAACCTCAAAACTTAACTTGTCCATGTTCTGCAAATCTGGGAGCTCCTGAGGCAAGAACATTCCCCACAAGAGCATCTCTCTGAGTAAATGGAGAGACCTACAACCCATCTGAATAATTTTCAGTAGCAACAGACCTAATCCAAGTCCCTGAAAGCATTATTATTCTTGACAGCGGCAGCAACTACCATTTTACATACAGCCTTCCTATACTTGAAAGAACCGAAGGTAAATATCAGCATTCCCATCTGATCAAAGCGGACATTAAAGCTCAGCGACATTAAGTAACTTGCCCAATGTTACTCAACCAGTAAGCGGCAGAGCCAGAATATGAACCCAAGGCTGTCAGATTCCAAAATCTGGGCTTTTCCCACCATTCCAGGATGCTTTACAGAGCCAGATGTGGCCACATCATCAAAAACCCATGGGGATCAGCTACACTGATTTTCTGGGATCTTAAAGAATGCTTAACCAAGAGAAACTGTTGAGTTAGTTATTCTTCGATTTTTATCTATTTCTACTCATCTATATATAGTTCATCTCCATAATAGAGAAACAATCAACTCATCACCTATAAAATACAAGTCAGAAATGTGGAAACGATACATAATGTAAGCAAACACTAAGTTGTAGCAAATTTCTAAGTCTTAGGGTTTAGGCTGAATGTCTGGCCTATATATGTCTTTTATAAAAAGCCTGAATTAACACATTTTTTTCTATTTCCCAAATTACTTGTAATCTTTTATTTCATTTCTACTGTTAGATAGCATGCACATTTATGAAGATTTTGTCCATTAAAAGGAACTGTAGCAATTTCCTGTGAGGACATATATGTGGAGTGGTACCACTACCATCCCCATCTTTCCTGCAGGCCCTAATAGTACAGCCAGCAAAAGAGGGCTAGCACCACACCACTCAGGCCCAGCCCAAGCTAGGAATAGCTTGACCGTCTACCCTGGGCCCTCAGGAATCTGAAGCTCCAGAAAGTATTCACAAGGCCTCTGAAGTAGCTGGATCAGGTCAGGCTGGTAGTAACCCCTAGACTGGGTTAGACCGTGCAGGCTCACCGGCCTGCGAGGTATGGTTGGCTCTCAGTAATACACTGGATTTCTTGGGCAGCTTCTGCCTACAGCCACCCCCTAAATCACAGTGTATTGTATCCAAAGTAGGTTTACTATGACTAATTATGCAGAGAAAGCCCAACCCTCTCACAGACCTGGAGGCATTGCCGTTATTTTTTCCATCCCAACCAGCTCTCCAAAGCACCATCAATTGTACCTCTAAACAGCCCAGACCTAGGTATCTGCTTTTTTCACAGCCTGCTCGCAAACCTCACTCAGAGGCAAACTTTTCCCTTGAGAATGCTGAGCCCTGAGGGAAGCATAGCCCAGCAACAGGCTCTGGAGTCTACAGGAAAGGCTTCTAGGCCAGTAAGCACACTCCCCAAATGCACCAGGGTCCCTGAAAGGTTGGTCTAAGAGCTGAAGTTCGATTCTTCCTCACTGAGAAAGATGCTTGGAACAGAGGACAGAACGCAGCTCACATAGAAGCCACCTGCTAAACTGGAGCAATGAGTCTGCTTCACAGCTTCCACAGCTCTTCCACATCATTCCTGGCACAAACCCCATCGCAACAGGCCAGGAGAAATCCATTTACCTTCTTTAGGAGCAGGAATTTTGGAGGTGATTGATCTGCGTTTTTGTTTCTGAAAAATAAAGCAAACCACCACAATATATGGCTCTTCTCAATTCTTAAGGGCCCATGTACTTTGCTGATACAGCACAGTCCCAGGAAACAAACCAGCAGGGAGCCAACAAACCAAGTGAGTCTTCTGGGGCCAGTGGCTACAGCCAGATGACAGGCACCTACCTGGACCGTTACATTCTCCTGCAGGGGCAGATTGTTCTCAGGGCGTAAGGGAAGAAGCTGTAAGAGCTCTGGGTTTATTGCTGCCACATCATCAAAATCAATCTACAAGGAGCAAATACAAATTTCAGTGCAACACCATAGCTTCCTCAATCCAAATTCATCTCTGCAAACAAGGTATTATGGTTTGAATCGTGTCCCTCAAAAATATGTGTTGTAAATCCTAACCCCTATACCTATGGATGTAATCATATTTGGGAACAGGGTTTTCTTTGTTATGCTGGTGAGGCTATATCAATGTAAGGTGTGTCTTAAGACAAACACTTTGAGACATAAAAAGAGCTGATTAGGCACAGAGAGAAACGGGGACAAATGGAGGAAAGACAGGTGCCATGTGGAGATATCCAAGGAGAAGCTTGACAAGGATTTCCCCTCAAAGCGGACAGAGCGAACCTTCCCCTAGAGCCTGACTGGGACTTCTAGCCTCCTAAACTATGAGAAAATAAATTTCTGTTTGTCAAAGCCACCCACTTATGGTATTTCTGTTACAGCAGCACTAGGAAACTAAGACAACAAGGCTACCTCTAGATTCAGATTTTGCCAACTCTAACTTCCACTAAGCACTAATAGCTATAAAACAAATGTTTCTTTCTTAGTTGTGGTTTACCATCTAGATGGATATAGGTTTCTGATTTCCAAGCCAATGGTTGACGTCGGTGATGAGAATGAGGTGAAGAGGAAGGCAAACAGACAGGCAAGCGGTCAGGCAGTCCACAGTAGATCTAGGCCATCTGGCTCCCTACTGTTCTGCTGAGTCCTCCTGGGGTCCTGCTGGGCACAGCCCCTGGAGCACCTCTTGCTGGCTGACACAGAGGAAGAAACAAGTTCTAACTGCCCTGGTGAGAGTCAAAATGGAAGGCCCTACAGGATCTTATGGGCAGGGGCAAGTTCCCGAAAGCTGATACCTAATCCTAAGTCTACCTACATTTTCTACTGCGCCCAAAAAACTTCTTCCTCAGTACAGCTTCCTGCTCATGCCTGTAATGAGATCACAATTCTAGGTTTACATCATCAGAGTCCTGTAGCCCTCTAGGAATAACTCAAGCTTCATCAGCATAACTCCATAGCAGGTTCAAACACATCAGATTAGTACCAACTTGGTCATCTGTATTTCAAAATGTGACAGAGCTAAAATGTACTCCAGGGTTAGTTTGGGCTTTCCCTCCCAGATATGCAACCTGTATTTATTAATTGGTTCATTCGAACATTTACTAGGCATGAGTAAGACACTAAGCAGTGCAGGGGAAAGGTAGTCAAAGATGAATTAAGACATAATCGCTCTTGCCTTGGGGAGCTCACATCAAATGAGGGAGAGAAGTCTTATGCAAAAAGGGCCAGAAACCAAAGCAGTGTGGGATAAGACGAAGAGGAAACAATCACCAAATGCAAAAGCTGGCAAATGGCTCAGTAATCATACTCTGTCCACGTAGCTACGGACCTCTTCTATACATGTCTTCCCAATTTCCAACCCCCCAACTACAGAGAGCGTAAATGACACTGGAGACCAGAGTTCTAATCCTAGCTCTGATATTAACGGATTCTCACACTGATGATGTGAGATGATGGGCATTCCGGGAGGAAGGAACAAGAGTAAAAGTATGAAAGCAGCAAGGCACTGGGCACATTCACAGAATTGTGGGCTAACCTGTTTGTCCAGAACACAGGATACCTGAGAAGAAAAGTGTGAAATACAAAGAAAAAGGTTGACTGGAGTCAGATTATGAAAAGGCTCTGGATGCCTCACTAAGAAATTTGGGCCTCATCCCAAAAGCAATATTTGAGCTGGGAATGAGAGACCTAATAAGAGCTATACTAGTAAACAGCAACAAAACTCGCAAGGAACTGTTAGTAGCTGGTTGAAAAGAATTTTAGGATCCTCTTGATTCTTCAGGGGAAGTTGATGTAAAGTACTCAATCCTTTCACGTATTCCTCAAATATACCATCTGTCTTAGTTACCTAGTGCTGCTATAACAGAAATACTACCAGTGGATGGCTTTAACAAGAGAAATTTATTTCTTCACAGTAAAGTAGGCTAAAAGTCCAACTTCAGGGTGTCAGCTCCCAGGGGAGCCTTTCTCTCTCTGTCGGCCTTCTCATCAATCTTCCCCCAGTCTAGGAGCTTCTCTGCGCAGGGACCCCAGGTCCAAAGGATGTGCTCTGCTCCTGGTGCTGCTTTCTTGGTGGTATGAGGTCATCGTCACCCCACCCTCCACCCCCCTTGCTTCCCTTACCTTTTATCTCTTGTAAGATAAAAGGTGGTGCAGGCCACGCTACAGAGAAAGTCCCTTTACACTGGATCAGGGATGTGACCTTAGTAAGGGTGTTACAATCCCACCCTAATCCTCTTTAACAAAAAATTTCAATCACAAAATGGAAGACAACCACACAATACTGGAAATCATGGCCTGAGTTGACACATATTTTTGGGGGACACAACTCAATCCATGATACTATCTAAATATAGTATTTGCATACCTGTCACAAGGTACTGTGCTAAACAAGCCCTTTACACATGTTATCTTGTTAACTTCCATGAAAAAGTGACCAAGTTGGTCTTATCCACCTCTGTATCCCCAGGACAGAACACACTATCTGGCATTTTGGAATCAGGCCAAAAGGATTTGTTGAGTATTATCATCCTCACTGTACAGATACAGAAACTAAATTTCTAAGAGGGGAAAAAACTTGCTTGAGTAGTAGCAGAGCCAGAGAGAATCCAAGCTGTCATACTCCTAGTCTGGTGACCTTTCTACTACACCACAATGCCTCTAACACAGAAATGCCTCTCCTCTTCTTAGAACCCTTCCAATGTTCTCTACTGCCTACAGAATAAAACCTGAACATCTTAGACAAAGAGAAGAAGGCCATGTGACAAAGGAGTGATGCTGCAACTGCGAGCCAAGGAATGTCCAGGGCCAACAGAATCTGGGAGAGACCAGAAAGGCTCTTTCCCTAGAGCCTTCGAGAGAACATGATCCTGCCAGCACCCTAAATTCGGATTACTAGCTTCCAGAATTGTAAGACAATAAATTTCTCTTCTTATAAACAAACAAACACAACAACAAACCACTAAAAATCTAAACATTTTAGTGCCAGAGATGAAGACCCTCCAGTCTTTGTTGCTGCCAAGAATCCTGAGCCCTCCGCTACTGGGGACCAGCTTCAATACTAGTCTCACTGAGCCATCTTACTGCTTTCTTACACCCCAGCCCCCAAGTCTCCACCTCTGAGCTGTTCTAGCACTCCTCATCTGTGCTATCCATCACAAGTTGCTTTCTGTTATTTTGTATTTCAGAAACATATTTTTGTCTCAACTGGATTATCTATTTTGCTCCCCAAACCAATATCACAGGTAGTGTGCAGTCAGAAGCTGACTTGGGTAAGCAAGGTTTTAGAATTCTGTGCAATTTTCTCTGTACAAATATACCAGAAGCTGTTGATTGCTTCAATTTAAAACAGGCCCCCAGAAGAACTAGATGGTAACTGGCTACCACTACCGACCTGTTCTAATCAGGGCCAGAATAGACAGGCCCTGATGGAATAGGAGAAAAATGTGGGACAGAACCTCAAGTTCCCTAAAAAAAAAAATTAAAAAATACACCAGACTGACTAGACTAGTTGAGACCGGAGGACTCCCCGAGACTACTGCCCTGAGACACTCTTTAAACCTTGAACAGAAACTAAGCCCTGAGGTCACCTTGTAGCTAAATAACAGATTGGCTCACAAAATAACGAATATCACCCGTAAATACTGTGCTCCTTTAAAAAATCACCTATAAGACCCAACAGTCAACAATTACTTTAAAACAAAGATGAGAATGTAAGGGGGCAGGGAAACTAGATTAATGGAAACAGAACAACCAGAACGGAAATAATGAGAATGTTCACACACCGTGAAGAATGTAACCAATGTAACTGAACACTTCATGTAGAAAATGTTGAATGGGAACATAAACTGCTGTGTGTAAACCTTCACCAAAAACACAATAAAATATTAAAAAAAAAAAACAGGCCCGACTAAATGAAATCCCAGTGCATCCAAAGAGGACCAGGTTTAAGATTAGAGAGGGCAGTAAAGCATCAGAAACAAGGCTCTCACAGGTTCCATTTCCACACAGACTCCTTATGTAGGAAGATGTTAAATGCAGAAGCCATCTCATAGAACCTACCTCTTTGCCCTTTGTGGCACCTCCTTCTGTCCATTCCACTGAAACACAGGATTTCTCCATGTTCACAGTCCTTACATTGGCACTGTGAATTAAACCTACAGTATGGAAAGGCCAGAGTTACCTATCTGTTCCCTGAGGGCTGGCACTTCATTTTTAGGATCCCAGAGACTCTTAATATGTGTTTACCTGAATTAAGAGGCAGCTGCCTTTCTTTCTTTTTAAACACTAAACCAAAACCAAACCCACTGCTGTCGAGTCGATTCCGACTCATAGCAACCCTACAGTACAGAGTAGAACTGCCCCATAGGGTTTCCAAGGCTGTTCATCTTTACCAAAGCTGACTGCCACATCTTTCTCCTGCGGAGCAGCTAGTGGGTTCGAACCACCTTTTTTGGTTAGCAGCAGAGCGCTTTAACCACTGCGCCAACAACAGGGCTCCTTTTATACACTAAAGAGACAAATAAACCTCCTGGGGTCTTCACCCATAGAACAGCATCCACAGTGAGATAGGCAGGGAAGGAACAGGTCTCAAAACCGAGCTTCATGGGATAAGGATTCACCTCCCACTCAAAAGAAAGCCTAGAGTGAGGTGAAGGTATTTTGGGTAAGGGAGTCACTATAATCCTTAGGTAAACTGTTGCTCAACACAGCACTAAGGCTAGCCCTCTTGGGTTTTTCCCTAACTCACTCCTGGCGGCACGTCTGATCATTCTTCTAACCACACGGGTATTAGAACTGCCAGAGCTGCGCAGCTGCTTAATCAAAAAAGAGAGGACAGGATTGCAAGCTCCTTAAGAGCAGAAATCTTGTCTGTATGGTTTACAGCAGAATTTCCAGCGCCTGACATACTGCAAGTGTGCAATATTTGTTGGCGAGGAGAAGGGTCAGAAAGTCCACTTCACTACACAAGCAGGGCTGTTTCAGGGGAGAATTTTGGAAGCGAGGTGAATCCAGCAGCCCTAATTTCTCTGGGAGGTCCAATGACCGCGGAGAAGCCGCGTCCACTCCCGGAGGGTTGGGAGGGCACACAAGCCAGCGCTGAGGCTCCTAGCACGAGGTAGGGAATACCAATAGCCAGCGCAGAGACCTAGATTCTGAAGAGGATGCCTCAGGATCCTGCCATTTGGGGGCGGGACAGTAATTTCAGCCATCTCACCGCCCACAGGTCCCCTTGGCCTCAGGACCCCGCCCCTCACCGTTACTGCGTTGGATCTTGATGGCGAGACCGGGGAACAGTCGGTTCTGAATCGACGAGTCCATGGGCAGTTGACGGGTCAGCCGTGAAGAGAAACGCCGAGTACCAAAAACTATAACTCCTCCTAACCCCACGAAGTCTTAACGCCGCGTAAACCGCCGCAGTTTAAATCCCGCGCGCTAGCGTCTCTCGCAACGTCATCACGCCGTCGCCCGTCTGGCTTTCGCCAGCCAGCGGCGCCCTGCGGAGCCTTTTGGTATACGTAGTCTCTGGTCCTTCTTCCGGCGCCCGGGACCGCCCGTTCTCCTAGCCACTCGCCCGCGCGCTGTGCCTGCTGGGAGCTTCGACAGCCATTGAGGTCCCAGGCTTCCGCTTCCCGGGTTTATACTCGTTCCTCCCGGTACGCCTGGCTTCCCCGAAGGCTTATGTATAGTGTTTTAGAGTGAGGACGCTGGAGTCCTGTAGACATGGATTCGAATTCCGGCTTTTTCAGCTACTAGCTAATTGACCTCGGACAAGTTTAGAAGCTTTACTTGGTTTAGAGCGCGAGGGGAGCACGTTACCTTTTTCGTTAAGTTATTGCGAGATTTAAATGAGGTGTATAAAGTGCCTGAAAGAAGGAAATTCACCAAATATTTATTGTCTACGACGCCCTAGGCATGGTGTAGGCCTTGGAGGTAGTGAACAAGACACAGTCCCTGCCCTCTGATCTAACATCTAATATGAGCAGGGGACAAAAAGAAGTAACAAATAAATTGCTAATTGTGGTAGTGCTTTGAGGGAGACTGTGTGCTGGAGATAGAAAATAAGTAGGAACATACTTTAGATAAAGGGATCAGATTAATCTTTGAAGTAGTATTTAATCTGAGTCTGGAGAACAAGAAGGAGCCAGCCATGGCAAAATGGAGGGCAAGGAGGTGGAGAGCCTTCCAGACTATGTTCTGAGAACAGTATGTGCAAAGGCCCTGAGGCGAGAACTCAGGAAAAAACTCTTATTTGAAAAACTGAAAGCCACTGTGGCTGGAAGCCTCGGTGAGGAGGAGAGCAGCATGAGATGACTTTTGTTTGCTTGAAATTTTCCATTAAGAAACAACTAAGAAGAAAAAGAAGTGAAGAGAGGTTGAGGATTTGAGAAACTAAGGTAAAAACAGAAATCCATGGAGAGAGAACGTGGTTGGGGACTAGCTGTGGGGAGAATGTGACTCCTCCAGAGTGGAAGAGGGTCCGGCACTTTGAGATGGGCGTCAGGCTGAGGCTGAGAGCTTTTGGTTGTGCTCACCCCTGCCCCCACCCTGGCCCAAGATCCTGGGTGGATTGTTGCCTGTACCATTGCCACTGTGAGGTGGAAAACCAGTAGCACCATCCCAGTACTCAAGCCTGGCTAGGTTGGGCCAGATCAGTGGACACTAAATATTATCTTCCCACCTTCTCCTTCATATCCTAGCGTCTGGGCTTTAGCTCTCTCCCATCCCCATTACTGGCCAAGTTCACTGACATCTCCACGGTAAATTGAAGCCAAAGGGGAATACATCTGCAATAAAAGAAAAACAACAGATAAACTTGCATTAGATGAAGCAGGATTAATAGACCTAAAAAGTCTAAAATAAGCCTGATAAATATTCTCAAAAGGTAAGGGAGGATATTGTTAACATAAGGCAGGAACAAGCAGAAAATCAGTGGGAAATACTGGGTTTGAAGAATGGTTATAGCCAAAATGACATGGTAAGCAAAAGATCAGTGTGAGGATTCATCCAAAAGGCATCGAATAAAAACAAGGAAGATTGAAAACAAATGAGCCAGTTGTTTGTCACACACTGTTGGTGGCTAATCCAACAGCCATTCCCAACCCCCTTTTTTCTTACTCATCTCCACATTAGCTAAATACTTGCTTTCCCAGACTCCCATGCAATTAGAATCAGCCATGTGATATAGTTCTGGCCAGTGAGATATAAGGAGGGGGTGTTCTGTGGGTTTTTGGGCAAGATAAGTTGTTTTTCAGTAGACACTGAGGAAGCTTAGCTTGTACCATCTCTTCCCCTTTTTGGATGTCCTGTCTGGAGTTGTGACAGCCATCTTGTCATCATGAAGTAGGTGACAATCATTGGGTCAAAAAACCAACACACTTAGGACACCCAAATAGAAAGGCAGAAGAGACCAAGAGGGTTATTGATGGTTAAACAGTCGAACCTATGCCAGCAACCACCTATAGCTGACTTCCTATGTGAATACAAAACAAAATAAAGCAAAACAAAACATCTGTTTCTTTAAGCAACCTTTATTCAAGTTTTCTCTTACCTGAAGCTGAAAACATTCCTAACTCATACTTTGTTAATTCAGTATACTGGGAAGAGCTACAAAGTTGAGATTCATAGGAATGAGAGGAAAAAAAAAAGTTAAAGGTAGAAATAGTGAAAAAAGTCATCTAAGAATTTTTCTAAAAAGCTAGTTGTTTGAAAAGAGCCCTGGTGGCACAATGGTTAAGCGTTTGGCTCCTTACAGAAAGGCCTGTGGTTTGCACTCGACTCTTAACCTAAAGGTTGGGGGTTGGAACTCACCAGCGGCTTGGTGGGAGAAAAAACCTGGTGATCTGCTCCCATAAAGATTACATTGCTGTTAGGTGCCGTAGAGTTGGTTCCCACTCATAGCGACCCTACGTACAACAGAACAAAACACTGCCCGGTCCTGTGCCATCCGCACAGGTGTTGTTATGCTTGAGCCTATTATTGTTGCAGCCACTTGTCAATCCATCTCGCTGAGGATCTTCCACTTTTTTGCTAACCCTCTACTTTACCAAGCATGATGTCCTTCTCCAGGGACTGGTCCCTCCTGATAACATGTCCAAAGTATGTGAGGCGAATTCTTGCCATCCTTGCTTTTAAGGAGCATTCTGGCTATACTTCTTCCAAGACAGATTTGTTCATTTTTCTGGTAGCCTATAGTCTATTAAATATTCTTTGCCAACACCATAATTAAAAGGCATCAATTCTTCTTCTGTCTTATTTATTCATTGTCCAGATTTCGCATGCGTACGAAGCGATTGAAAACACCATGGCTTCGGTCAGGCGCACCTTAGTCCTTAAAGCGACATCATTGCTTTTTCACACTTTAAAGAGGTCTTTTGCAGCAGATTTGTCCAGTGCAGTTGCATCATTTGATTTCTTGGCTGCTGCTTCCATGGGTGTTGATTGTGGATCTAAGTAAAATGAAATCCTTGACAACTTCAATATTTTCTCCGTTTATCATGATGTTGCTTATTGGTCCAGTTGTGAGGATTTTTGTTTTTATGTTAAGGTGTAATCCATACAAAGGCTGTAGTCTTTGATCTTCATCAGTAAGTGCTTCAAGTCCTCTTCGCTTTCAAGGTTGTGTTATTTGCATATCGCAGGTTGTTAATGAGTCTTCCTCCAAACCTGATGCTGCGTCGTTCTTCATATAGTCCAGCTTCTCAGATTATTTGCTCAGCATGCAGATTGAATACGGATGGTGAAAGGATACAACCCTGACGCACATCTTTCCTAATTTTAAACCACGCAGTATCCCCTGGTTCTGTTCAAAAGACTGCCTCTTGGTCTATGTACAGATTTCTCATGAGCACAATAGTGTTCCAGAATTTCCATTCTTCATAATGTTATCCATAATTTGTTACGACCAACACAGTCAAATGCCTCTGCATAGTCAATAAAACACAGGTAAGCATCTTTCTAGTATGCTCTGCTTTCAGCCAAGATCCATCTGACATCAGCGATAACCCTCGTTCCACGTCCTCTTCTGAATCTGGTTTGAATTTCTGGCAGGTCCCTGTCAATGTACTGCTGCAACCACTTTTGAATCATCTTCAGCAAAATTTTACTTGTGTGTGATATTAATGATATTGTTCAATATTCTCTGCATTCTGTTGGATCACGATTCTTTGGAAGGGGCACAAATGTGGATCTCTTCCAGTCAGTTGGCCAGGTAGCTTTCTTCCAAATTCCTTTGCATAGACGAGTGAGCGCTTCCAGCGCTACATCTGTTTGTTGAAGCATCTCAATTGGTATTCTGTCAATTCCTGGAGCTTTGTTTTTCGCCAGTGTCTTCAGTGCAGCTTAGACTTCTTCCTTCAGGGCCATCAGTTCTTGATCATATGCTGCCTCCTGAAATGGCTGAACATCAACCTATTCTTTTTGGTACAGTGACTCTCTGTATTCCTTCCATTACATACAGCCTAGGAAACCTTATGGGGCAGTTCTACTCTGTCCTACAGGGTTGCTAGGAATTGGAATCGACTGGACAGCACACAACAACAATTGTTTGAATTTTAACAGTTGTTAAAATTTTAAATCTAATCAGCTAGACAAACCCGGCAAGAGTGATAAAAATATGCAAATGAACAAAATACAGAATGAAAAGGGGACATAAGTACAGATACAAATAGATTATAAATATAAAAAACTATTGCATGATTTTACACCAACAAATTTGAAAACCTAGACCAAATGGATAAAATAGAGACTGGATAAATAGTCTTTCACCACTCTTTTCTATTGCTTGAGTTATGGCTATTGATTTATGTCCTTCTTGGTACAGGAATGATTACCCCTAAACTGTACACTCTGATGACAGTGACTCAGTCTTATTTGCCTTCCTTTTTTTCATTCTTTTCTTTTTTTTTCTATCTCTCCATCTACCTACCTATTTCTGGAATACCCCAGTGCTAATCATGCTCCTCAGTTCATGACATTAGTGGCCTGTTTAAGTCTCCTGTCTTGCTTTATAGTTAGCAGCTACAACTCTTAACCACTGTACCACCAGGGTTCCTGTTATAACATTAGGGTAGGGAAATTTCTTTAATCTAGAAAACAAACTATAAAGTGAATATTGATGGATTCAGTATATTAAAGTTTAAAACTTCTGTATGATAAAAACTGACAGACTATGAGCAATACACGTAACTGTCAAAGGTTTAGTTTCAAAAATTAAAGCATAAGAACTCCTATAAGTAAGTAAAAGAGAAACAGTTTTTAAATGGGCAAAAGATCTGAATAGGAAGTTTTCAGAATAGCAAACTGGAATGCCAGTAAACATTAAAAGATGCTTACATCTATCTATCTTTAAAAAGCTTTCTTGTGACCATAAGACTCTGAATGTTAAGACATATTTTCTGGATTTAATTATTACTGCAATTATTTTTTGTACATGGGTGATCAAAATAACAAAAGAATTTTCAACCTAAAAGGTAAAATCTTACTGGGAAAGCAGCTTTTGATGATACAGACAAGCTGGCTTATTTTTCAGTTGGCTCATGTAGAATGAGACAGAGTTCATCCATTAATTCTTCTCCTATTTTTTGTTTGTGTGAATTAAAGATCTGAGAAACCTTGTTCATGTAAATATGTGGGAACTGGAGTTTTTATAGCAATGTCACTATACTGTCCCTTTGTTTAGCATCCCAGAGGTTTTTATATGCCAGGTACAGTGGTGTGCTCAACCAATGGAATATTATACAGCAGATAATATGGATGAATTGGAACCAGATCTATAGACATCAACAGAAATAAATCTTGAAAACATAAATGTTGAATGAAAAAAGCAAGTTGAGAAGTATGGATAAGGTATGATATTATTTAACCAGTAACCAGTTGCCATCAAGTAGATTCCAACTCATGGTGATTCCATGTGCTCCAAAGCATTTCCAGTGGCTGGGATCTTTCTGAAGTAGATTGCCTGGCCTTTCTTCCAAGGTGCCTCAGGGTTGATTTGAACCACCAACCTTTTGGTTAGTAGCTGAGCACTTAACTGTGCCACCCAGGGACTCCATGATATTATTTACATAAATTTTAAGAACACAAGACCAATGTTGTTTGTGGATGGAGGACACACCCACTTCAGAATAGTGGTCGTTGAGAGAGAGAGAACACATGCACAAATGAGATGGGGAGGGGAGATACAAAAGCAGTCTTACAAAGGTGGTTTTATTTATTTTTAAAACAGATAAGGGAAATAGCTTTTGCTTTCTCAGTGAAATCTTTGAAGTCATTAGCTGAGAGAGTGGGGCAGGAGGTGCAGGAGGGTTTCAGCGAGGGAAGGTATAAAACATGGAAAGTGGAGTCAACCAGAGACATATCAAGTACATAATACTGAGGCCCTCATCAGAGGTTTGGCTCGGTTGTCTGATTTTCCTAAGAGTTAGCTGCCACAAAGCAGACACTGAAAAGGTAGATGGTTGGGGCCTTGTTGGGTGAGGAAGATGGAGGGAAAGAGGGGCAAGAGAAGCAGGGACTGCAGGAAGGGGAATGATAGAATGGAGGAAAGGCTCCAAAATGATCATTGTGGTGGAGCAGTTACCTGCATACCACCTTCTCCTTCCCTTCTGTCACCATGTCAAGGTCCTTCCTCTTACCTAAAATAGGCTACCATCTCCCCACCTCCCACCTCTCGCATCCCCAATCTATTATTTCCTTTCTCCCTCCTTTATGGGTCCTTCTGATCAGTTTAAACGTGTTCGACATTCTCTTAGTATTAATGAAAGAAAAAAAAGGTCACTTTAATCCCATGCCGTTCTAGCTACAATTTCTCTTTAATCTTTCAAACTTTTCTTTGAAAGAGTTGCCTACACTCTCTTGCCCTCCTTTCTCCACCTCCCCCTCACTCACTCATCAGCTCCCTGCAGTTGGGCTTCATCACCTCCCACTCCTTGGAGACAGCTCTGGCCAAGGTCGGCAGTGACTCCCCTGTTGTTAAATCCAGTGGATTTTGCAGTACCCATTTTACTCAACCTCTCATCCATATGACACAACTGAACACTCCCTTTTTGAAACTTCTTTTCTGTCCTTGGTTTCTGTGCTGTCTGGCTTTCCTCCTGCCTCCCTGGCGTCTCCTTCCTAATTTTCTTCACATGCTCTCCTGCACCCCTCATTTACGCCCTAGGGACCTGTCCTAGACTTTTTTCTCTCTCCCTTTACACATTCTCCCTGTGCAACGCAGGCCATCCTTTGGTCCAGGCCACCATTTATTTCTATCTGGCTTTACTGTTCCCCTTCCTAAGTTGTCTGCCAAACTTCTTGCTCTGCATAATTCTCTATACTTTATCCAGAATGGTAGTCCAACAGTGGTTCTCAACATAGACTGAATCAGAATCACTTGGAGGACTTGTTAAAACTCAGATTGCTGGGTCCCACCGATTCAGTAGATCTGGAGTGGGGCCCAAGAATTCTCATTTCTAACAAGTACCCAGGTGATGAGGGCATTAGTGGTTCAGTGGTAGAATCCTTTCCCTCCATGCAGAAGACCCGGATTCAGTTCCTGGCAAGTGCACCCCATGTGCAGTCACCACCTGTCTTTCACTGGAGGCTTATGTGTTGCAATGATACTGACCAGGTTTCAGCATAGTTTCCAGACTAAGACAGACTAGGAAGAAAGGCCTGGTGATCTACTTCCAAAAATCAGCCAATGAAAACCCTATGGCTCACAATGGTCCTATCTGCAGCCGATCATGGGGATAGCACAGGACCAGGCAGTGTTTTGTTCTATTGTGTATGGGGTCACTATGAGTCTGGGGCCTACTCAATGGCAGCTAACAACAACAAACCAGAGGATGCTGATGCTGCTTTGAAACACTAGTCTGATCATATTATTCTGGTTTAAAACTCTTCAGTGACTCCCCACGTCCTCAAGGTAAATCCAAGCTCTTAGCTAGACACTGAAGGCACATCAAGACCCATTCCCTCCTATTTAACCAGTTGCCCTCTCTCCAGTCTGGCTCACACTGCTGTGGTGCCTCTCTGCCTAGAATGCCCTCACCACCCTGTGTTCTATTATCCCACCATGTTCTATGAATTCTTTAATGCTCAGCCCATGTGTCACCAAACATTCTGTTACCAGCACTCATCATACATACCTGTCTCCTAGGGTGCAGAACAAAGGTGACACAGGGTCACAGGGTAGGATTCATTTTTGCTGAATGAACAAATGAAGACAATTATTTTCAAGTCTTTTTTTTTTTTTTAAATTCAAACGGAAGGTTTACTTGGAGCGCCAATTATAAAACAGACCTTTTCTGGCTGCATCCAGCAAATCCACTATCCCTATAAGTCTGTAAGTCTGGCCTCCGCTCTTGCCCCCTGCTGGTAGCCCCATACTTAGCATGAAAACTAATGAACTATTTGAAGTATTTCCGGAAACCACAGGTTGGTGACTCAGCGACTTATTTGCATACCCACAATACATTGCACACAGAGCAATTTCCTACTTTAAAACTACTTGTGTCTCCTTTTTCCTTTGCCATTTTTCCACCCAAAATGAAACTGCTCTTACAGAATTGTCTGGGATAAAGGCAGACGTTGTGAACTGTTTTGGGTATATTGTTACCATTGCTGATCTAGGAGTTACAGTTACTTGCCCACTGTGTGCCACAACCACTGAGCATACTCTGGTTTCTCTTCAAATCGTATAAATCTTTCGCCTTTTACTAAAGATTTCCGTGGAGAGGAACAATTCTGAGTCACTAACTAATTTTTTGAGGTCTTGCCTTTGCAAGGCTTACAAAGTATCAAAAAAGTAGGCTTGTATTTTTGTGGTTGTTGATCTTGCTTCCAGTTTTTTAAAGCAGAAAGTGTCTTGTACAGTATAGTTGATACCATACAATGTTGTAACTTTAATCTTCATATCAGTGGTTTCTATTCTGAGAATTTCAACTCTGCCGTTTGTTTTCTCAGTTAGTTTCACCTACAACACAGCTGTCTTCTCAGTTATCTTTACCCACAACACTGGCCAGTTTACTGTGTGCCAGTTGTTTTCTGCATGATATTTATGCTTACAAACTTCTTCTTGACAAGGTAATTTAGCTGCAAGACTAGAAGTGGGTCATTAGTTAAAAATAGAAGGTTTGAGAAAGACATTTGATACTTGTAGCCATGGGTTTGATAAAACTTAAAATGAAATTAATTCTCTAACCAATCTATTGGCTAGGGTCAGCTACCCTTAGAAGAGAATATGACAGAACTACTTAGTGCCAGAACCTGTTAAAAGTCACTGGAAGACATAGGTATTTGTCATTTGGCTGCGTCTTTTATGAAGATAAAACTTGTCCAATTAATAAGTATCAGCTGTTTGGTATTGTTATTTCCTCATCCTCATTTGTGTCTCTAGATCAGGTTGATGGAGTATCCTGAGATAGCAAGGCAAGCTGTTAAAATTGCACGTTTTTACCTATTTTCTCTGTTTAACCAAATTAAAATAGTAGATTCAGGGCTGATTATATAAAGACTGCAAATGTCAGGTATATCTGTGATATCAAATTTTTGTGTGGATGAAGACAACAAGTAATTGTTATAAATTTGAACTTTAAAAATAAATGTATACTAAACCACAACCAAATGCAATACACAAACTTTAACTGGATTTTAAATTTATAAACAAGAAGAAAGAAAAACAAAAAACAAAATCAGAAAGTATATTTTTGGGATGATTAGGGAAATGTGAATATATGTACTCTATTTTAGATGATATTGAATTAATAATGTGTTAGTTTTCTTGTAGCTGCTGTAACAAATTACACAAATTTAATGGTTTAAAAATGATTTATTTTTACAGTTCTGGAGGTCAGAAGTCTAAAATCAGGGTGTCAGCAGGACTGCATTCCTTCCAGAGGCTTCAGGGGAGGATCCATTTCCTTGCCTTCTCCAGCTTTTAGAAGCTGCCCACATTCCTTGGCTTGTGGCCCCTTCTCAAATCACTTTAACCTCTTGCTTCCATTGTCACATCTCTGATCCTTTTGCCTCCTCTTGAGGACTCTTGTGATTATGCTGGGCCCACCCAGATAATCCAGGCAAATCTCCCCATCTCAAAATCCTTATCTTAATCATATTGCAAAGTCCCTTTTACCATGTAAGGTAATATATTCACAGGTTCTAGGAATGAGCACATGGACAACTTCGGGGGCCATTATTCGGAATACCACAATAATAATTATGTTGGAGAGTGTCTTTGTTCTTAGTAGAAACATAATGTGAAGTATTTATCAGTGAAACATCACGGTATCTGAAACTTTCAAATAGCTCAGCAAACACACACAGAGATAAAGCAAATGTGTCAAAGGGTATACAGATACATAGAAATTCACTGTATCACTCTTTCAACTTTTCTGCATATTTGAACTTTGCAAAATAAAAAGTTGGGGAAAAATAAATATATATTAATAAATTCCATGTATATGTTTTAGATATTTGTATTCTACTTAAGATTTCATTTCAAAATGTTCCCTTGTTTTTATGAAACTATGATCACCTTAGACCAGTGGTTCCCAGGTTTTTGGATTTTCCAACTAATAAAAATTTTAAAAAATTCCAGTGTATTGTCCATTTTTTACCACCTTTATACAAAACAAAGGACATTTCAGGGCTGAAAAATGCCAGAATGGCTTGATCTCAAAGTAAAGGACACTTCTTTAAAATACGAAATCCACTTAACTTTATGAAAAATATAATTTGTTAAAATTTTCTTTTCTCCCCAAGCCCAAACAGAGGAAAGCTGGGGCTCAACATCTGTTTAGTAAAGGACGGCTGCTTTAGCTTAGACCAACAATATCAGATCCGGTGATGCCCCCTTGTGGCAGCTTGCGGAACATTACTGACATCTGACATTTCCCCCGGACGTGGCAGGACAATTCCCTCAGATACCTTATTCATTCATTCATTCATGCATGCTAGTCATTGTTCTAAGTGTTTAGGGTATATCAGTAATAAAACAAAATATCCTTGCTCTAGTGGAGGTTAAGGAGCCCTAGTGGCGCAACAGTTAAGCGCTCGGCTGCCAACTGAAAGGTTGGCAGTTTGAACCCACCCAGTGGTTCTGCAGGAGAAACACCTGGCGACCTGCTCCCCTAAAGATTACAGGCTACAAAACCCTGTGGGGCAGTTCTACTCTGTCACATGGCGTTGGTATGAGTCAAAATTGACTCGAGAGCACCTAACAACAACAACAGTGGAACTTGCATTCAGGTAGAAAAACAGACAATAAACATACATAATAAGGTAATATGTGCTATGGAAAAAAAAGCAGAGTGAGGGAGGTTCAGGGTACAGGGAGTGGTAAGGTGGGTTGCTGTTTAAAAAAAGAGCAATCTTCACTGTGAAGGAGGTCCCTGAGTGGCACAAATGGTTTGTGATTGGCTGCTAACCAAAGGGCTGGCAATTGAAACCCACCCACAGGTGCTGCAGAAGAAAGGCCTGGTGATCTGCTTCTGTAAAGATTACAGCCAAGAAAACCCTATGGAGATCAGTTCTATTCTGTAACACATGGGATCGCCAGGAGTCAGATTCGACTCAATAGCAACAGGTTTGGGTTTTTTGTTTCATTGAGAGGGTGACTTTTGTGTTAAGAATTGAAGGGCTTATTTGTCTGCTTTCAAAAATAGCCCTGCTATGGAGACCATTGTCTCAAGGAACATCTAGCTCAATTGGCGTAACACAGTATAAAGACAATGTTCTACATTCTACCTTGGTGAGTAGCGTCTGGGGTCTTAAAAGCCTGTGAGCAGCCATCTAAGATATTCCACTGGTCTCACCACTTCGGGAGCAAGGGAGAATGAAGAAAACAAGACACAAGGAAAAGATTAGTCCAAAGGACTAATGGACCACAAATACCATGGCCTCCACCAGACTGAGTCCAGTGCAGCTAGATGGTGCCCAGCTACCACCACTGACTGCTCTGACCGGAACACAACAGAGGACCCCGGACAGAGCTGGAGAAAAATGTAGAACAAAATTCTAACTCACAAAAAAAGACCAGACTTACTGGCCTGACAGAGACTGGAGAAACCCGAAGAGTATGGCCCCCGGACACCCTTTTAGTTCAGTAATGAAGTCACTCCTGAGGTTCACTGTTCAGCCAAAATTAGACAGCCCCATAAAACAAAATGAGACTAATGGGGCACAACAGTGCAGCGACAAGGACTAGAAGGCAGGAGAGGACAGGAAAGCTGGTAATAGGGGACCCAAGGTTGAAAAGGGACAGTGTTGACATGTTGTGGGGTTGTTAACCATTGTCATAAAACAATATGTGTAGTAACTGTTTAATGAGAAACTATTTGTTCTGTAAACCATCTAAAGTACAATTAAAAAAAAAAAAAAAAGAAACAGCTCTGGAGGCCAGCGTAGTGGGAGCAGGGTGAAGGAGACAGGAAGTAGATGGGCTCAGAGGTAATGGGAGCCCAGCTCACTTAGGGCCTTGTAGGGCACAGTAAGGATCTTAGCTTTTGCTCTCAGTGAAATGGAGAGCCACTGCAGGGTTTTAGCAGAGTGATACTATCTAAAGTTTAAAAGGACCTCTCTGGTTGCTGAACTAAAAAGAAAATGGTGGAAAACAGAGACAATGGTTTCTATCAGCAATGAAGTACTGACAGACATAATGGTTGGATTCTGGATATATTTGGAAGGTAGAGCCAACAGACAGAAAGGATGTGGGTGCACTATTTTATTCTGACAGGAAGGATAGTTGCCATCAGTTGAGACAGGGGAGGTTGTGGGTGGCACTGGATCAGGAGTTCAGTTTTGGACACATGAGGTAGAAATGTTAAGCAGGAAACAAATGTGGGAGTCAGCATATACATGGCATTTAAAGCTCTGAGACTGGATGAGATCATCAAGGTGTAAAAGGCTCAAAGAGAAGAGGCTCAAGGTCAGAATCTTGCATCAGTCCAACTTGAAGGAGGCTGGGTTGAGAAGAAGGAATTAGCAAAAGAGAATGAGAGGAAGCAACCAGAGTGGTAGGGAAAAAAAAAAAAAAAACAGGCATGTGTGGTGTCATGGACTTTCTCCTGGGACCAGCAGGGAGCTGAGGTGAGGCCCTCTCCTCAGGCCATGCCCTGGAACCTTCCAGGATGTTGGTGACCCTTCCGTCCTGGTCTGCTTTTTTCCTTGGTGAGCAGAGCTATCCCAACTCATCAACCTAGCTCTCATTTGATCTCCCTTCCCCCTCCACACACACACAACTACAAAGATAGTGAGACTGTTTATTGAACTCTTCCCAGTCAGCAGCTCTCCCTCTCCCCCTATGGTGCCTAACCCCTAGCCTCCCAGTCAGGGCCAAGTGGAGCACCTTGAGCTTGGCCCAGGCACCTTCCTACTGCCAGGCTTCCCTGCCTTGGTTTTCCCGGGTGGCCTCACAGGCTCTGTCCCCCCTTTGCTTCCATATTCCTCTTCTGGAAGTGTGTGATGTAAGCCAGATGATTCTCATTTACAGAAGGGCCAAAGTAAAAGCTCATGTTGGTGTAGACGCCAGAGTCGTGTAAGGCTGGAGGCAGACAAGGAGAGCATGAGTCTGGGTGCTGCCTGCACCTCCACTCCAGGCCCCCTTGCTCCTACTCACCTTTGGTAACATTGACTTTGTTGGCTGCCAAGATGTCCGCCTGAATGCTGTCCATTTTCATGTACAAGTCCTCGGCATTGCTCTGAGGACAGAAGCGAGAGCTGGGGTGACAGAGCACTCTGGACTTGGAGCTGGGCTTGGGCAGAGGGATGGTGCAGGCCGGGGCAGGCACCCAACTGATGGAAGGGCAGGAAAGGGAACGGAAAGAGGCCAGGTGGAGGGGCCCAAGCCAAGGCAGGCCCTCCAGCAACTGGTAACCAGGCCCATTCCGTGTGTGGGTGTATACCGGGGTAGGAGCAGTGTAATCGGGGCACCATTCTAAGGCAACTGCTGCTCTTTGTGGCCGGGCGGGTGGAGGCACTTACCGTGAAGAGATTGTAAAGCTCCTCCCCCATGCTCCTGCGCACGTGCTCTTCCACCACTGGGAACATCTGCACGAAGTACTGCGGCCAGGGAGAGGGGGCGGTGACTGCCCGTACCATCGCCAGGCACCCGCCCCAGGCACCCGCTGCGGCCCGCTAACCTCCAGCGTGAGGCTGGCCAGCCGCTGGCTGTTGCTGTGGTCGGTGTTGCCCATGGCGGCCATCAAACTGTGCACCACGCGCAAGTGCAGCAGCTCCTCGGCGATGCTTAGGTTGCTGCGCGCCAGGACCCTGGGCCGGGGACTCAGGCTGCCGCAGCGCCTTGGGACTCTCCCACGCCCACTCCGCACACTGCCCCCGGTGCTCTCCCGGACCCCGCAGGCAGCGCCGAGCCGGGCTTGTTGCATCCACCCGCTACTGCCTGCCCCCTTACCCGATGGCCTTGGCGGCCGCGGCCTGCTGCAAGAACACCGGCAGGTGGGCGGTGAGGTGGAGCACCGAGGAGTCTGGGAAGGGAGCGGCCGTGAGGCAGGAGGCACCTCCACTCCCCCGGGTGCCCTGACGCCCCAGCCGCCCCTTCACTTCCCCTACCGTTGAGGATCTTGGGCTGCAGTTTGGAGGTCTCCTTGACTGACGGTATCAGCAGCGCCACGAGGCCCTGGAGCAGCGTATTGCGCACGTCATAGTTGACCAGGTCCTTGATCAGCTCGATGGCTGGGGAAAGGACAGGTGTTGGAGAGGCCAACACACACACTCCCCCCGCCCCCCACCGCCCCCTTCCCGCCAGGAAGCAAAGAGCCCTTAACGAAGTGGCTTACCCCTACGCCCAGCCGTTTCATCTACTTTTCCTAGCACCTGTTACTGCCCAGCACTGGGCAAGGTGTGGGGGGAGTTGGGAAGCAACACCTCAGTCCTGCCCTCATGGAGCTTACGGTTAAAGAGGAGGAGGAGGCCTAGGCTCCAGGGCTCACAGAACAAGCCAAGGGGGAGGACCTGTGAGCCTATTGGTCAAGGAGGCCTGGAGGCTGAGAGGCCCCACGGGGTGGGGGGGGGGGAGAGGCCGGGTGTGTGTGTTGCAGGGAGGGCGGGGGTTGGGGTGGGGGTGCCACCTTCTGCTTGGAAGAGTCCAGAAGGTTTCTTGGAGGGAGGGAGGGGCTGGGTCTTCAAAGGGAGACAAGGATGGGGGAAGACAAGGAGTAAGAGCAAGCGGGTGGGGTGCATGGCAGGAAATGAGAAATGGGAGAAGCACGGTGGGCAGCAGTTTAGAGAAACTTTTATTTTTAACGGTTATTGAGCCTCTCTTTGCCTAGGCACTATGCTGAGGAGGGGTCTCCTGACAGTATCCCATTGAAGTTTCCCCATAGCCAAATGAGGTTAGCTTTGCAGTAATCCCATGACTGTTATCCTGTTTTACATTTGAGGAACTGAGGCACAGAAAAGTTAAGCACTTTGCCTAAGGTCCCACAGCTGGGAAGTGGTAGAAGCGAAAGGAGGGAAAGATTTGGTTAGGAACCAGGAAGGAACTATAATTTATTGAGAGGCATTTCTTGCAGGGCTTTTCTGTGGCTACTTTACAGTCATTCATTCATTCCGGCTTTCACTCAGCCTTTCGGCAAGCCTGCATTGAATGTCTATTGTGCCAGGCACTGCACTGGGTGTTGAGGATACAAGGATGAATTCACTCATTCAATTAGCTTTCCTTGAGCATATACAAACAGGCAGTGACAATATGGGGACAAGTGCTATAAGGTCAGTAGAGGGGCTGTGGCAGTGCCTGGGAAGATGGCAGGGGCGGGGGGTCTGATTATTTTTGTAAAGAAGAGAAAGGAGCCATAGAGAAGCAGGGCTAGAAGGGGCTGGATTGTTAATGATGACACTGCCCGATGGGGTAAATACTCTGAACACATGTGCTTGCTACATGGAAAACAAGACTTAGAGCCATGCCCTCTCCCCCCAGGAGTAAATGTGGTATTTCTCTGTCTCCATTTACTCCTCGGGGAAAATCTGGTTCCCCTGACTAGCTTATTTGCATACGAGAATGCAATGTAGACACCTGAGCACTATTACCAGTATTATTTGTTTGAATAATCATAATTATCTCTCTACTTCCTTGTCAGGAGATTTTACCCAGTGAGAATATGTTTGGGATAATTCTCTACAATGGAAGAAAAGCTTTTGTTGGTACCTGCAAAGGCACCCCAATTGATGGGGGACCAGCCAAAACCTGGGAAGATGGGCATGACAGTGACAAATATACTCTGGTATATTTGTGAGGATGGCACAGGGCCGGGCAGTGTTTTGTTCTGTTGTACACAGGATCACTAGGAGTTGGAACCAACTCGACGACACCTCACAACAACAACATATTTTCCTGGTGGTGTGGCTGTAGCACAGGAATAAATAGACAACCTCACTTTTTGGAGAACTGCAGTAGGTTAAGGAAAGAGTGGCAAAAGCAGCTAACTATATTCTGTTTTCTCTTCAGACCTTATAAATCTTTGGTCTTCTACTAAAGATTAGCGTGGAGAGAAACATTCGTGAGTTCATTAATAACTTTTTGAGTCCTCTTTTTCACAAGCTATATAGCACTGTTTCAGTAATAGAAGTAGAAGGTTGTTGTGTTCTCCACATGAGTTGTTTTTCCATAAAGCTTGTCAGGTGGGGATGGCTGAGCTGTGAGTAGGGATGGATATGGAGAGGGCAAGGGGTCACTATGAGTTGAAATCAACTTACCGGCACCCAAGAACAACAACAAGGGATGAAAGCCAAAAACACTCAGAGCTTTCCTGGTGGTGTGAGTAGGAGATAATAGAGTGGCTTGTGAGCAAATCTGGCATAAGTTGAAAAACCAGGCTTTTTGAGGGGGGAAATTACATTAATTGAGTTTGAAGGGATGGTGAATAAAGATCTGAGATTGGGAAAATGTGCATTTGGAGAACTGTTTAACATCCATTCTTCTCATTGAACAGTACCGACTCATGTGACCCCATGTGTGTCAGAGTAGAACTGTGTTCCATAGAGTTTTCTTTTTTTATTGTGCTTTAGGTGAAGGTTTACAGAACAAATTAGTTTCCCACTCAGTAATTTACACACAAATTGCCCCGTGACATTGGCTGGATTCCCTGCAATATGTCAATACTCTCCCCATTACTACCCTGAGTTCCCCATTTCCATTTGTCTGGTTTCCCTGCCCCTTCCTGCCTTCTCATCTTTGCTTTTGGGCAGATGTTGCCCTTTTGGTCTCATACAGATGATTGTTCTAAGGAGCATTTCCTCACGCGTGTTATTGTTCATTTTGTAGGCCTGCTCATAGTTTAGCTGAAAAGTGATCTCTGGGAATGGCTTCAGTTCCAAGGTAGAAGGGTGTCTAAGCAGGAAAGCTGGTAATAGGGAAGGAACCCAAGGTCGAGAAGGGGAGAGTGTTGACATGTCGTAGGATTGGTAGCCAATGTCACAAAACAGTGTGCACTAATTGTTTAATGAGAGGCTAGTTTGTTCTGTAAACCTTCATCTAAAGTACAATAATAATATATATATAAAAGAAGGGTGTCTAAGGGTCACAGTCTCCGGCGTTTCTCAAGTCTCTCTTGGACCAGTAAATGTGGTCTTTTTTATGAATTTGAATTTTGTTCTACATTTTTTTCCCATCCTAACTGGGACCTTCTATTGTGATCCTGGTCAGAGTGGCTGGTAGTGGTATTTGGGCACCATCTGGTTCTTCTGGTCTCAGGCTAGTGGAGGCAGTGGTTTCTGTGGTCCATTAGTCCTTTGGACTAATTGTTTTCCTTGTGTCTTTGGTTTTCTTCACTCTCCTCTGCTCCGGATGGAGAGACACCAAAAGTTTTATCTTAGGTGGCCGCTCGCAAGCTTTTAAGACCCCAGACATTACTCATCAAAGTAGGCTGTAGAATGTTGCCTTTATGAACTATGTTATGCGAGTTGACCTAGATGTCTCCTGAGACTATGGTCCTTAGCTCTCAAGCCCAGTAACTCAGTCCCTCGAGGTGTTTCCATGACTGTGCCCTCTGTGTGCTCTATTATGTATGTGAATATACGTGCAGCACATGCAAATATGTATGTAGAAATATCCACCAGAAAAACCAAACCTGTTGCTGTTGAGTCAATTGTGACTCATAGCAACAGTATAGGACTGAGAACTGCCCCATAGGATTTCCAAGGAGTGGCTGGTGGATTCAAACTGCCGACCCTTTGGTTAGCAGCCTAATGCTTAACCATTGTACCACCAGTGCACCAAGCCTATATGTACACTTGTGCGTACTCCCATATGCCCTGCCACACCTATTCGGCATACATATCTACCTATGTATCCACTCATAAATTACTATTTGTTACTACTATTGTTGCAGGATTGTATATGTTATAGATTTATTGTCATTGCCTTTTATTCTTGCGTATCTCTCAGTGTCTTCCCTTGCCGTGGTCATGTTGTGCTGACTTCCCTCATATTGTGTATTGCCTTTCCCTTCACCAAAGTTAACACATGTGTACTCTCTAGTTTATGATTTTCCTTCCCTCCCTCTCCCATCCCTGGTAATCATCAAAAAGTGCCCCTTTCTGTGCATAAACCTTTTCTTGACTATTTATAACAGTGATCTCATAGAATATTTGTCCTTTTGTGATTGACTTATTTCACTCAGCATAATGTCCTCTAGATTCATCCATGTTGTGAGATGTTTCGTGGATTCATCATTATTCTTTATCATTACATAGTATTCCATTGTGTTTATGTACTACAGTTTGTTTATCCATTCATCCACTGATAGGCACTTAGGTTGTTTCCATCTTTTTGCTATTGTGAATAATGCTGCGATGAACATGGGTGTGCATACGTCTCCCTGGTGGTACAATGGTTAAGAGCTTGGCCACTAACCAAAAGGTCAGCAGTTCGAATCCACTGGCCACTCCTTGGAAACCCTATGAGGCAGTTCTACTCTGTCCTATAGGTCGTTATGAGTTGGAATTGACTCGATGGCAATGAGTTTGGTTTTATATAGAATGTGTGGCTAATTGCCTCCATGAACAACTGCCGCCTTTGCCATGAGACCAGAAGAACTGAATGGTGCCTGGCTACCATTACTGAACATTTGATCAAGGATTCTATAGAAGAATCCTGATCAGAAGGGAAAAATGAAGAACAGAATTTCAAATTCTCATGGAATCCAGATTTTCTGAAGCCATGGAGGCTGACTGAACCCCTGAAACTATTGCCCTGTTATAACCTTTAAACCTTAAACCAAAAATACCCCCTGAAGTCTTATTAAAACCAAACAATAGTTTAGCTTAACTAGCAAAGAATGTCTGTCTTGAGCATTGTGCTTTTACAGTGTGATGGATTGCTTTTGTGTGGCCTGTCTCACCATGGTCTTGTAACTCCCATCCAAGTGATTGGGTGGGACTGTGCAAATAAGGTAATTGTGGCCCACCAAGGGGATTGGTCAGTTTTGCCATCCTGCTAGGCTTAAAAGAGAGCCAATTCCAGCGCAAAGAGAGGATCTCACCACCACCAAGGAAGAAGGGCCAACAGCAGAGCATGTCCTTTGGACCTGGGATCCCTGCGCTGAGAAGCTTCTGGAACCAGGAGACAGAGAGAGAGAGAGAGAGAGAGAGAGAGAGAGAGAGAGAGAGAGAGAGAGAGAGAGAGAGAGAGAGAGAGAGAGAGAGAGAGAAAGAGAGCTACAACACTGAAGACAGCGAGAAGTGGTGGCAGAGAAATGGCAGCAGGAAAGACTGGCAGGAGATGGTGTGGTGGGCTTCCGAGCCCACAGAGGGAGAAAGCTGAGTGCCTTTAGGCAGGAGGCTTGCTGGTGGAGTAGCGTGCCTTGGAGTACTTACTGGTGGAGCTAAAAGTGCTTTGTAACACTTGCCTGAGCAGGGCAGAGGCCTAGGGACCAGAGAGAGGCATGCCCATGGCTGGGAAGAGGCTGTCCTGATGGAAGAACTGTATCCTGAGTGCTCCTGAACCTAAATTGTAACCTGTTACTTCCCTAATAAACCCCATAATCATGAGTATTGTCTGTGAGTTCTGTGCGGCCATTGCAATGAATTATTGGACCCAGCACAGAAGTAGAGAGCACCTTGGGAGGGACAGTTGGTATAAGAATTGGTAAAGATGGCAGAGAGAGAAGGCATGTCTGACCTCCACCTCACAGGAATCAGCCTTGTGCTGTAGATCTTGATCCTCCTTCCCCCTTGTGAAGTCAGAGGAGGCCAGATGCTGCCTCATGCCATTTTTATAGTTCTTTTAAGGTCTATCTACATAGGATCAAGTTGACAACAGCAACTAGAAAGATTAGATAGAAAACTTAGGGGGCAGTGAGTTTATGTTAATGAGGGAGGAAGAACTTGGAAAAGGAAGGTGAGAATGTAACAAATGTAATCAATGTCACCAAATTGTACATGTAGAAATTATTGAATTGGTGTATGTCCTGTTGTGTGTATTCTTAACAACAACAACAAAAATAAATTATTAGGAAAAAAAAGTTCAGTAATGGTAGCAGGGTACCATCCAGTTCTTCTGGTCTCATGGCAAAGGAGGCAGTTGTTTATGGAGGCAAGTAGCACACATTCCATATCCTCCTCCTATTCCTGACTCTCCTTCTTCGTCTGTTGCTCCAGGTGAATAGAGACCAATTGTTGTACCTTGGGTAGCCACTTGGAAGCTTTTAAGACCTTAGGCACTATGCAGTGAACTAGGAGGTAGAACAGAAGCACTAAAAATGATACTAGGCTAATTAACTGGGATGTCCCATGAAACCATGACCCTAAACCTCCAAACCAAGAAAACAAATCCCATGAGGTGTTTGTTGTACATAAACAGCAGCAGCAGTTACTCTTTTTGTTGTTGTTGTTGTTGTTGTAAAAATATGTAGCACACAACAGTTGCCAATTCAACTTTTTTTAGGTGTACAGCTTAGTGACATCAATTGCATTAATTGGTTGTGCAACCACTACCCTTAATCAATGCCAAATTTCCCATCACCATGACCAGAAACTCATTGTTTACTAAACACTGGCTGCCCTTCTCCCCCTCCCTCCCACCCCTGGTAACTACTAATAAACTTTGGTCTCTGTACATTTGCCTATTCTTGTCATTTTATATAAATGAGGCATTACAATATTTGTCCTTTTGTGATTGACTTATTTCATTCAGCATAATGTTTTCAAGGTTCATCCATGTTGTAGCATGTATCAGGACTTCATTTATTTTTCTGGCTGAGTAGTATTCCATTGTATGTATGTACCACATTTTGTTTATCCATTCATCAGTTGATGGACATTTAGGTTGTTTCTACTTAAATGGCTATTGTCAATAGTGCTGCAGTGAACATTGGTGGTTTTACCCTTTTATTGTTACATAATATCCCTCTCTGTCTCTGGTAATTTTCTTTGCTCTGAAGTCTACTTTTAATTAATATAGCCACTCCTGTTTACCTTTGATTGTTTTCACAATATACCTTTTTCCATCTTTATACGCTCAACTTGCCTATATTGTTTTACTTGAAGTGAATTTCCTGTAGATAGCATATAGCTGGGTCATGTGTGGATTTATTTTAATTTGAATTTATTATGGATTTGTGTATTTCATCAGTTCTGGAAAATTCTCTTTCATTGTCTCTTTAATAGCCTCTATTCCATTCTCTCTCTCTTCCCTTTGATTGTGATTAAACATATATTAGACGTTCTCACTCAGTCTCTTACTCTCTTTACTCTTATTTTATCATTTTGACTGTGTTGAATTCTGAATAATTTCTTCTGCCCTTTCTTCCATGTTACTAATTTTCTCTTCATTTATGTCTACTCTGCTCTTAAGCCTGTCCATTGAGTATTTACTTTTAGCTACTGTATTTTTCAGTCTGAGAAAGTCTATTTGGTTGTTTTTTAACTCTTATTATGTCACTTTTTCTAGCTTTCTGATTCCTAAAGATATTACAAGATTGTCTTTTTTTTTTAATTTAAATTTAGTTCGCATAGTTTTTTAATACTCTATCTAATAATTCCTGTGGCTGAAATCTTTGTGAGTCTGTTTCCAATCTACTAGTTCCAACTTACAGTTATTTCTTTGTGTGCATGGTTGTTTTGGATTTTGGGTTGGTTTTGTATTTGAAAATTACTTGTAGGAATAACTTGAGAGCTAGGATGAAGCTATTACTTTCCTCCAGAGAGCATATTCATTTGTTTCTACCAGGCACCTGGGGGCACTAACAGTTTTAGACCACTTTTGCCCACGTTCAGAGCTTGAATTCCCTGGACTATCCAGGTCACCGTACAATCCATGCTGTGAAACTACTTGAGGGTTGCCTTACTTCTGGCTCACTTTTTCTTTGAGGGCATTGTCCTCTGGGGTCCCAGCTTAATGCATCTATTCCAGGGAGATGGAGGTTAGGTATGAGACCTTCCACCGAGGGCAAGCCCAATGTCTCTTGCTTGCCCTGTGATGCTACTAAGTTTCTTAAGGATCAGCAAAGGCCTCAGGGCAAAAGCAGCCTTCAGTGCTAGGCTCATCTCTCTGCCTGTTCACCTTTCTAGATTTTGGTCTGGTGCAGTGGTTAAGAGCTTGGCTGCTAACCAAAAGGTCAGCAATTCGAATCTACCAGCCGCTCCTTGGAAACCCTGTAGAGCAGTTCTACTCTGTCCTACAGGGTCGCTATAAGTCGGAATTGATTCGACGGTAACACGTTTGGTTTTTTTTGGGGCGTTGACTCCTCACTGTACTGCTCTCCAGTGATATTAAGAAGATTAAAAAAATTTTTTTTCCTTCTAAATTTTTCAGTAGTTAGTAGGAGGGGTATTGGTGGAAATTGTTCTACCCACCATTATCAGAAACAGTTTTCTTTACCTGGCTATTACTTTCCCCACCCCAACTCTCCCATCAGGATTAGATGTCCTTTGTCTCTGGCTCCATAGCACTGTTTTCTTGCCATGGAGTACTGGTATCACCTGTCTCTCCACTAATGTGTGAACTCCAATGAACATATCTGAGGCATCTGTTTATGAAGAGCCTCATATGGTTCCAGGCATGCAGTGCATGCTCCATAAATGTTATTGAAAAGAATTGAAAAGATCCTGTATTCCTGTAGGCTAAAGACCACTCAGGTCATGGTAGCCTAGGATTGCGAATGGAAACTTCCAACCCAGGCGGGAGATGACCCCAGAGGAGGGTCTGCGCTGGCCTGCTGAGCTACTGAACCACTTCTGGGTCTGAATCTTCCATGGGCTGGAGAGCCAGAGCCACAGCTCCTTGTACCCTCTCAAACCCCCTACCCCCATGGTCAGCTTTGAGAGAGCCCTTTGAAGCCAGCACCTTCTCCTTCGTGGCCATCCCAGAACTGAGCAATACTCCATGAGTGCCCACTTCATATGAGCCAGGTGCCATGGAAAGGTGAAGGGATTGTGGCCTTTCCTCTACAGTGAGGGGCATGGGCACGCCCATAAGGGGAATCTGGTCAAGTGGCCAGTGAAAGGGATGGCATGAATGTACACAGCACAGAGAATGGGTCTCCACAGGAGACTACTTTCAGCACATGGAAACTTTACTTGCTTAATTCCAAACATTGCTGCCTAACAATGAACACGTGCTAGTGATTTATAACCCTGTCAGAAAATTTTCATTGGCAATTATGAACAGAGCAGTGGCCTCAGGAGAGGCAGAGGCTGGGATGGCAGTCAGCAGCCCCATCCTGTGTCTCACACGCTTCACGCTCAACTCTCCTGCCTGGGAGCTGAATATCAGCTGCAAACACTGCCAGGGGGAGGGGAAGCTGATGTCTCCATTCCAGGCCTCAGGTGCCCTCCCTGCAGGAAGGAGAGAACCAGTTTTGGCTGGTGTGGTGATCTAAGGAAAGGCATTGAAAGGCTACCAACAAGGACAGAGCTGGCCCACCTCACCAAACTTGCCCTTGTGCCAGATCCTGGGGGGGACCCCAATCCATCCCCAGGATGCAGCGCCACAGGGCATGCCAGAGAGCTCATTCTTGAAGCCCCACGCAAAACCAGCCTTGTCTCATCCTATTTTTCTCAATCACAGGATCAGAGATTCGCTCCCCTGTGGGAAGGTCCTCAAGGACATCCTGTGCTACCCTTTCCAGTTCTGGTGGCACTCAGGGACAGGCCTCTGGGGTAGCCGCTTTCCTCTGTGGACACCACAGGCTCAGAAATGGCTGCTGCATTCAGAAAAGCTCCCGCTGCCCGTCCAGCCACTGCTCCTGGGCTTCCCCTTCCGTCCAGGCCTTCCAGGGTAGCCCTTGTAATCCCAGCTACTCTCCACCCCAGCCTCTGGTTCTAACTAGGAATCACAGAACCAGCAACACTGTGGAGGGAAAGGGACCAGCCCTGGGAAGGCACAAAGCACACTGACCTCCCTAGCTTCCCCCAAACACTCTCCCACCTGGACAAAACTGTAGCCTGGGGTGCTTCGGGCGGTACCATGGCCTGCGCTAGCTGGGGCCTGAAACCCCTGAGTCTTTCTCATCTGTCGTGCCGTTGTTGACTATGAAAACCCTTCTCCCCTCTTCTTGCAGCTCGTTTTTTGGATCCAAGTGGCTGGCTCTTCCTCATATCTCTCATTAGTAGTTGGGCTCTTCCCAGGTACAAGCTGGCAGCCCTTAGGGCCAGGACACCCTAGGAAATGCCTGCCTCTGCCTGGGACAGCTTTTCTTGGCAGCAGAAAATGACTAGGTAGACATTCAGAATAGAAATGAATGGATGAAGATGTTTTTATGAAATTTCCCTGATTACCAACAGCATTCTCTGTACACATAAACCTGTTGCCGTCAAGTCGATTCCGACTCATAGCGACCCTATAGGACAGAGTAGAACTGCCTCATAGGGTTTCCAAGGAGCAGCTAGTGGATTCGAACTGCCGACTTTTTGGTTAGCAGCCAAGCTCTTAACCACTGCACCACCATACTCCAGGAGACAAATATCTGGTTCTGCATATTCAGTTTATACTAAATGCTTGTTGTTGTTAGGTGCCACTGAGTTGGTTCCGACCCTATGTACAACAGAATGAAACACTGCCCAGTCCTGTGCCATCCTCATGATCATTGTTATGCCTGAGCCCATTGTTGCAGCCACTGTGTCAGTCCATCTTGTTGAGGGTCTTCCTCTTTTTTTTTTTTTTTTTTTGTGAAAATGAAAATCACTTTCTTTATTTCAATTTCACATATTCTTACATAATTATAACCATGAAATTGAATACATTTCCTACTTTTAAGTTTGCTTTTCATTTCTAAACAAGTAAAATATAGGGAAATTTATAACATTTACTCTAGGAAAATAAGCTGTCCTCATTAATAATAAGGGAGTTAGCTACCTAAATACACAGCTTCTAATTCTGATATCTTCTTCACAAAGCAATTCCTTGGACTTTCTATTTTATTTATTTATTTATTTATTTTTATTGTACTTCAGGTGAAAGCTTACAGAGCAAATAGTTTCTCATGAAATAGTAGTACACATGTTGTTCTATGACATTGGTTAACAACCCCACAACGTATTAAGCCTCTAAATTCTCAACCTTTTTTTTTTTTTTTTGATGAAAATTACAGATGGCCAAAGATACACCGTTTCAAGAATTTCTACATTCACAGTTCAGTGACATTGACTACGCTCTTCCAACTGTGCTGTTATTCTCACTTAAGATGAAGGCTTACAGAACAAAATAGTTTTTCATTTAACAGTTACTACACATGTTGCCCTATGACAATGGTTAACAATCTCACAGCACATCAAGAATATCCTTACTCCACCTTGTGTTCCCTATCACCAGGGGACTTCCTTGTCCCCTTCTGTCTTCTGGACCTTGTCAGTGGACTATTGTACCTCTTTAGTCTCATTTGTTTTATTTTATTTTATTTTATTTTATTTAAACACCATTTCAAAACTTTTTACTTACACATTTAAGTGATATTGACTATGCTCTTCCAATTGTGCTGCCATTCTCGCCCAAGATGAAGGCTTACAGGACAAAACAGCCTCCCATTTAATAGTTACTACTAATGTTGCCCTATAGCAGTGGTCAACAATCTCACAATACATCGACAGTGTCCTTATTCAATTTGTGTTTCTTATCATCAGTTTCCTACTCTCCCTCTGCCTTCTGGCCCTTGTCACGGGACTCCTGTACCTCGTTAGTCCCATTTAGTTTTACTGGGCTGTCCATTCCCAGGCTTAACATCGAACCTCGAAGGTAACTTCACCTCTGAGCTGAAAGGGTGTCTGGGGGCCACACTCTTGAGGTTTCTCTAGTATTCTTTAGGCCAGTAAATCTGGTCTTCTTTTTTTTTTTTTTTGGGAGTTAAAATTATGCTCTACATCCTTCTCCAGCTCTGCCCAGAACCCTCTGTTGTGATCCTGGTCAGAGGAGTCATTGGTGGTAGCCGGGCACCATCCAGCTGTACTGGACTCAGTCCGGTGGAGGCCTTGGTAGCTGTGGACAATTAGTCGTTTGGACTAATCTTTTCGTTGAATCCTGTTCTCTTCATTCTCCCTTGTTCCCGAAGGGATGAGATCAGTGGAGTATCTTAGATGGCCGCTCATAGGCTTTTAAGACCCCAGACACTACTCACCAAGGTAGAATGTAGAGCATTATCTTTATAAGTAGTGTCATGCCAATTGAGCTAGATGTTCCCCGAGATCATGGTCTCCAGAGCCCTCCGTCCAACAACTCAGTCCCTCGGGGGGTTTGGATGTGTCTATAGGGCCTCCATGACCTTTCCTTGTGCAGGTTGTGTTAGTTTCCCCTGTACTATGTACTATCTCACCTCTCACCCAAGTTACCACTTACCTATTACCTATTTAGTATTCCCCCCCCCCCCATCCCTGGTACCCAACAAGGATTGTTACATTTTGCATGTGAATTTTTTCATGGGTTTTTACAATAGAGGTCTCATACAATATTTGTCCTTTTGTGATTGACTTATTTCACTCAGCATAATGTCCTCCAGTTTCATCCATGTTATGAGATGGTTCACAGATTCATTGTTGTTCTTTCTCGTTGCATAGTACTCCATTGTGTGTATGTACCATAGTTTGTGTATCCATTCATCTGTTGATGGACATCGAGGTTGTTTCCATCGTTTTGCTATTGTGAATAATGCTGCCATGAACATAGGTGTGCATATGTCTATTCGAGTGATGACTCTTATTTCTCTAGGATATATTCCTAGGAGTGGGATTGCTGGATCCAATGGTATGTCTATTTCTAGCTTTCTGAGGAAACGCCATATCATTTTCCAAAATGGTTGTATCATTTTGCATTCCCACCAGCAGTGTATAAGAGTTCCCGTCTCCCCACAGCCCCTCCAACATTTGCTATTTCCAGTATTTTTGATTCGTGCCAGTAATGCCGGGGTGAGATGGTATCTCATTGTGGTTTTAATTTGCATTTCTCTAATGGCTAGTGATCCCGAGCATTTCCTCATGTGTCTGTTGGCCATTTGAATGTCTTCCTTGGTGAAGTGTCTGTTCATTTCCTTTGCCCATTTTTTGATAGGATTGGTTGTCTTTTTGTTGTAGATGTGTTGGATTTTCTTGTAGATTATGGAGATTAGACCTTTGTCTGACTTGTACTGTCCAAAAATTTTTTCCCAGTCTGTAGGTTCTCTTTTAACTCTTTTGGTGAAGTCTTTTGAAGAGCATAGATGTTTGATTTTTAGAAGATCCCAATTATCTAGTTTATCTGTTGGGTTTTTTGTGTTGATGTTTATGGTTTGTATCCTGTTAATGCCATGTATTAAGGCCTGAAGTGTTGGTCCTATTTTTTCTTCTATGAATTTTATAGTTTGAGGGTTTATATTCAGGTCTTTGATCCATTTTGAAGTAGTTTTTGTATATGGTGTGAGGTATGGGTCCTGTTTCATTTTTCTACAAATGGATATCCAGTTTTGCCAGCACCATTTGTTAAAAAGACTGTCTTTTCCCCATTTGATGTATTTTGGGCCCTTGTCAAAAATCAGGTGATCATAGGTGGATGGATTTACATCTGAGTTCTCAATTCTGTTCCATTGGTCAATGTCTCTGTTGTTGTACCAGTACCAGGCTGTTCTGAGTACTGTAGCTGTATAGTAGGTTCTCAAGTCAGGTAGTGTGAGTCCTCCAACTTTATTCTTCTTCTTCAGTAGTGCTTTACTTATTCGGGGTTTCTTCCCTTTCCATATAAAGTTAATAATTAGTTTTTCCATCTCTTTGAAGAATGTTGTTGGTATTTGTATCGGGATTGCATTGTATTTGTAGATTGCTTTAGGTAGAATTGCCATTTTCACAATGTTGAGTCTGCCTATCCATGAGCATGGTATGTTTTTCCATTTATGTAGATCCCTTTGGATTTCATGCAGCAGTGTTTTGTAGTTTTCTTTGTATAGGTCTTTTATATTCCTGGTCAGATTTGTTCCTAAGTATTTTATCTTTTTAGGGGCTATTGAAAATGGTATTGATTTCCTGATCTCCTTTTCATCGTTCTCTTTACTGGTGTATAGGAATCCAACTGATTTTTGAATGTTTATCTTCTATCCTGCTACTCTGCTGAATCTTTCTATTAGTTCCAGTAAATTTCTCGTGGAGTCTTTAGGGTTTTCTATGTATAGTATCATATCATCTGCAAACAGGGAGAGTTTAACTTCTTCATTACCAATTTGGATGCCCTTTATTTCTTTCTCTTGCCTTACTGCTCTAGCTAGAACTTCCAGCACAATGTTAAATAGGAGTGGTGATAAAGGGCATCCTTGTCTTGTTCCTGTTTTCAAGGGGAATGTTTTCAGCCTCTCTCCATTAAGAATGATGTTGGCTGTTGGTTTTGCATAGATGCCCTTTAATTTCCCTTCTATACCTATTTTATTGAGAGCTTTTATCAGGAATGGGTGTTGGACTTTGTCAAATGCCTTTTCTGCATAAATTGAGATGATCATGTGATTTTTTTCTTTCCTTTTATTTATGTGGTGGATTACGTTGATGGATTTTCTAATGTTAAACCATCCTTGCATACCTGGTATGAATCCTACTTGGTCGTGGTGTATTATTTTTTTGATATGATACTGAATTCTATTGGCTAGAATTTTGTTGAGAATTTTTGCATCTATATTCATGAGAGATATTGGTCTGTAATTTTCTTTTTTTGTGATGTCTTTGCCTGGTTTTGGTATCAGCGTTATGCTGGCTTCACAGAATGAATTTGGAAGTGTTGCTTCCTCTTCTATGCTCTGAAATAGCTTGAGTAGAACTGGTACGAGCTCTTCTGTAAATGTTTTGTAGAATTCTCCAGTGAAGCCATCTGGGCCAGGGCTTTTTTTGGTTGGGAGTTTTTTTATTACCTTTTCAATCTCTTCTCTTGTTATGGGTCTGTTCAGATTTTCAATATCACTTTGTTGTAGTTTGGGTAGGCCGTATGTTTCTAGAAATTTATCCATTTCCTCTAGGTTTTCAAATTTGTTGGAATATAGTTTTTCATAATATTCTGTTATAATCCTTTTTATTTTGGTTGGGTCTGTTGTAATGTCCCCCATTTCATTTCTTATTTGGGTTATTTGTGCCCTCTGCTGTTTTTCTTTTGTCAGTCTGGCCAGTGGTTTGTCGATTTTGTTGATTCTTTCAAAGAACCAACTTTTGGTTTTGTTGATTCTTTCTATTGTTTTTCTGTTCTCTATTTCATTTATTTCTGCTCTAATCTTTACTATTTCCTTTCTTCCGGTGGTTGTAGGCTTTTTTTGTTGTTCTCTTTCTATTTGTTTGAGTTCTGTAGTTAATGTTTTGATTTTGTCCCTTTCTTCTTTTTTGATATGTGCATCTATTGCTATAAATTGTCCTCTGAGGACTGCCTTTGCTGTGTCCCAAAGGTTTTGGTATGATGTGTTTTCATTTTCATTTGATTCTAGGAATTTTTTAATTCCATCTCTGATTTCTTCTATTACCCATTGATGTGTAAGCAGATTATTATTCAGTTTCCATGTGTTTGATTTTTTTTCCTTGCTCTTTCTAGTGTTAATTTCTACCTTGATGGCATTGTGGTCAGAGAAGATACTGTGAATTATCTCAGCATTTTGGATCTTGTTGAGGATTGCTCTGTGGCCTAAGATGTGGTCTATTCTGGAGAACGTTCCATGTGCACTGGAACAGAATGTGTACTTTGCAGCGGTTGGATGGATTGTTCTATATATGTCTATGAGGTCCAGTTGGCTGATTGTGTCCTTTAGGTCTTCTGTATCTTTGCTGAGTTTCTTTTTAGTTGTTCTGTCCTTTACTGAGAGTGGTGTGTTGAAGTCTCCTACTACTGTTGTGGAACTGTCAATTTCTCTTTTCAGTGCTGTTAGAGTTTTTTTTTATGTATTTTGGAGCCCTGTCATTGGGTACATAGATATTTATTATGGTTATGTCTTCATGATGGATCATCCCCTTAATCATTATATAGTGTCCTTCTTTGTCTTTTATGGTAGATTTTGTTTTAAAGTCTATTTTATCTGAGATTAGAATTGCCACTCCTGCTCTTTTTTGATAGTTGTTAGCTTGATATATTTTTTTCCAACCTTTGATTTTTAATAAATTCACATCTTTGTTTCTAAGGTGTGTCTCTTGTAGACAGCAAATTGATGGATCCTGTTTTCTTATCCATTCTGCCACTCTCTGTCTCTTTATGGGTGCATTGAGTCCATTTACGTTCAGTGTAATTATTGATAGATGTGAGTTTGTTGCTGTCATTTTGTAGTGCTTTTTTTTGTGATGCTGAAGTTTTCTTTGTTCTTCTTACTCTCTTGTGCTGAGTTACTTTTGTTTGTGGATTTTGTGTTCATTTCTTTTGTTTTTGTAGGTTTTGTTTTTGTTGAGACTTTATGTTTTTCATCTTTATTTTTATGAGTTGGTTTGTTAACTTTTTTTGTGGTTACCATGAATTTTACCCTTATCTTTATAATTTTGAAGCAGTCTACCGTTACTTGGTATCGCCTTGCCTTCCTCTCCTTTAGAAGGTTCTATACCTATGCCGTTTGTTCCCTCTTTCATTGTTTTGATGTTGTTGTCATCCTTTGATTGATTTCTCTGATTCCCTGTTGTATATCTTTTGTTTTTGGAAAGTCCTCTGTAGTTCAGGTCCTAGAATGGTATCTGGTTCATGTGAACCTGCGTCCTAGGTCCTAGGTCCTGCCTGAGGGCTGAAGCTGTTTGTCCTCAGATTGAAGAACTCCCTTTAATAATTCTTGTAAGTTTGGTTTGACTTTTGCATATTCCTTTAGTTTCTGTTTATCTGGAAATGACCTAATTTCACCATCAAATCTGAATGAGAGTTTTGCAGGATATATTTATTCTTGGCTGACAATTTTTTTCTTTCAAGATTTTATATATGTCATCCCATTGCCTTCTTGCCTGCATGGTTTCTGCTGAATAATCTGAGCTTAGTCTTATTGTTTCTCCTCTGTATGTGACTTCTTGTTTTTCACGAGCTGCTCTCAGGATTCTTTGTTTGTCTTTAGTTTTAGCGAGTGTGAATATGATATGTCTTGGTGATTTTCTTTTGGGGTCTCTTCTATATGGGGTTCGTTGAGCTTCTTGGATGGCCCGCTTTTCATTTTTCATGATATTGGGAAAGTTTTCTGTCAGCAGTTCGTCAATGATCCTCTCTGTGTTTTCTGTTTTCTCCCCCTGTTCTGGTATGCCGATCACTCGTAAGTTTTTGCTTTTAATTGTGTCCCACATAACTCTCAGGGTCTCTTCATTTTTCTTTGTTCTTTTTTCTGAGTTTTCCTGAAACAGAGTTGTATCCAAGTGTTTGTCTTCAGTTCCACTGATCCTGTCTTCCATGGTTTCAAATCTACTTCTCAGCCCTTCTATGACACCGTCCATTTCTGAAATCTTGTTGTTTATCTTTTGGATTTCTAATTGTTGTTTTTGTATAATTTCGAGTTGTGAATTTATTTTGGCATTTTGTTCCTGCATCATCTCCCTGAATTCTTCCAATTTTTTGTCTGTATTTTCCATAAATTTGTCTATTTTTTCCTCATGTTTGTCAGCTTTTTGCCTCAGTTCTTGGAAAATTCCGAGTATTAGTGATTTGAGTTCCGTATCAGGTACTTCTAGTGCATTTTCTTCCACAGGTTTGTTATCTGGTGTTTTAATTTGGATGCCTATTGGAGCCATCTTGTCTTGTTTTTGTAAATGTTTTGATATTGTTTGCTGTTTTTGGGGCATTCAGTAGATATTTCTCTCGTTTATTGATTGTAGATTTTTTTTTTTGTTTCGTCCTTGTGGTACAGCTGGGCAGATCTAGCTGAGGAGGAGCCACTGGGACGGGTTGCTTGTGGCACTCACCACAGCCACCAGGACAGTCGGTAGTCAGTGCTGGGCAGGTTCCAATAGGGCGTGCCTGCACCGCTTGGTGGTATGATGTCTAGTGCACGGTGCAGATAGGTAGGGTGCAGCGGGAAGATGGTTATGTGTGAAGCTAAGCGGTCGTTCTGTCTCCGACCAGATGCTCTGCAAGGCTGCTCTCCCATTTGCTGGTCTCTGATAGGAATCCAAGATGGTGGATCCACGCTGCGTCAGCTGGTAAGGAATCTCTGCCTTGAGTCTCTCCTCGCTCTCCGTTCTCTTTTAGTATTCTCACTCCGTTTGGTGTTTGGCTGAGTTCTTTATCTCTTCATTTGGTGTTCTAGGGTTTCATGATTGTTGATTCTCTGTTAGGCTTAGTTTTTCGGATCTTTGCTGTGGAGGGACGGCGTGGTGCTTCTGCCTAGAGCGCCATCTTGCCCCCTCCCGGGTCTTCCTCTTTTTTGATGACCCTCTACTTTACCAAGCATGACGTCCTTCTCCAGGGACTGGTCCCTCCCAATAATATGTCCAGAGTATATGAGACCAAGTCTCGCCATCCTTGTTTCTAAGGAGCATTCTGGCTGTACTTCTTAAAAGACAGACTTGTTTGTTCTTCTGGCAGTCCATGGTATATTCAATATTTACCACCAACACTGTAATTCAAAGGCATCAATTCTTCTTTGGTCTTCCTTATTCATTGTCCAGCTCATGCATGCATATGAGGCGACTGAAAACACCATGGCTTGGGACAGGTGCACCTTAGTCCTTAAAGTGACATCTTTGCTTTTTAACACTTCAAAGAGGTCTTTTGCAGCAGACTTGCCCAATGCAATATGTTGTTTGATTTCCTGACTGCTGCTTCCAGGAGTGTTGATTGTGGATCCAAGTAAAATGAAATCATTTACAACTTCAATATGTTCTATGTTTATCATGATGTTACTTATTGGTCCAGTTGTGAGGATTTTTGTTGTCTTTATGTTGAGGTGTAATCCATACTGAAGGCTGTAGTCTTTGATCTCCATCAATAAGTGCTTCAAGTCCTCTTCACTTTCAGCAAACAAGGTTGTGTCATCTGCATATCGCAGGTTGTTAATGAGTCTTCCTCCAATCCTGATGCCACGTTCTTCTTCATATAGTCCAGCTTCTTGGATTATTTACTCAGCATACAGACTGAATAAGTACGGTGAAAAGATACAAACCTGACGTACACCTTTCTCGACTTTAAACCATGCAGTATCGCCTTACTCTGTTTGAATGAACTAAATGCTTGAGCCATCATTAATTATGTGCCTTACCCATTAACACTTGGAGCTCCTTGGAAAAAGGACAATTTATTCACTGAGTCATTTTTTTAGAAGTATTATTATTGTATATATTTTTTATTATTGTGTTTAGGTGAAAGTTTACAGAGCAAATTAGTTTCTCGTTAAACAATACACAAATCGTTCCATGACATTTGTTGCCAACCTTGTGATGTGTCAACACTCTCTCCCCTTCTCTATCCCAGGGTGCTGTTTCCATTTGTCCAGTTTTCTGTCCCTTTCTGCCTTCTCGTCTTTGCTTTTGGGCTGGTGTGCCCATTTAGTCTCATTTAAGTGATTGAACTATGAAGCACATTCCTCACATGTGTTATTGTTTGCCCTGTAGGCCTGTTTAATCTTTGGCTGAAGGGCGAATCTCAGGAGTAACTTCAATACTGAGTTAAAAGGGTGCCTGGGGCCATACTCTCGGGGTTTCTCCAGTCTCTGTCAGACCAGCAAGTCTGGTCTTTTTGTGAGTTAGAATTTTGTTCTACATTTTTCTCCAGCTCTGTCCCAGACCCTCTGTTGTGTTCTGGTCAGAGCAGTCAGTGGTGGTAGGCGGGCACCATCTAGCTGCACTGGACTCAGTCTGGTGGAGGCCGTGGTAGCTGTGGTCCATTAGTCCTTTGGACTAATCTTTTCCTTGTGTCTTGTTTTCTTCATTCTCCCTTGCTCCCGAAGTGGTGAGACCAGTGGAATATCTTAGATGGCTGCTCACAGGCTTACTTCATTGGCTTGTTGTGAGAATTAAACAAGAGCTAGAGCAGTACCTAAGTCAAAACCCAAAGCCGTTGCCGTCGAGTCGATTCTGACTCTTAGTGACCCTACAGTACCTAGCATATAGTAAATGCTTTATAATGTTGGAGTCCCTGGGTGGTGGAAATAGTTAATACTCTCAGCTGCTAACTGCAAGGTTGGGGATTTGAGTCCATCTAGAGGCTCCTTGGAAGAAAGGTCTGGCAATCTACTTCTGAAATGACTTGGAAATGACTCAATGGCAACTGGTTTAAAAATGTTAGCTATTATTATTTCTACCATTAAAGGTAGAATTAAAATGTGGGGAGTGGATGAGTTAGCACAGAGAGTAAAGAAAGAGAAGAGGCCTTAGGACTGAATCCTGAGAGAGAAAAAAAAATCAACACAGGGATAGAAATGTACAAAAGACTGAGAAGCAGTTTCCAGAGAAACAGGAGGAAACCAGGAGCATGTGGGGTTTGGGAAGGATGAGATGATAGCATTTCAGAGAGGAAGGTATGATCAGGAAGAATTAAGCCATTGAGTTCATGCCCCACGAGGCTGAGAAACAGCTCTGCAAGGCCCATGCTGATTCATTTGACAACTATCGATTTGAGCACTTGCTGCATACCAGTGCTAGGGAAACAGGGGTAAACAAAACAGATGCAAGGAACTTGCCACTTACACTCCACAGGTGCAAAGCCATTTCTAAGGCTCCTCTATTAAATGAGGTGATCAGGCAGGTGATCTCTGAGGTTTCTTCTGGTGCTAACTGGCCGTGGATTCCATGGTTCTTGTCTGATCACCTCATTTAATAGATGAAGAAACCGAGAGAACAAATGATTTGCCCAGGGAAGCACAATGCAGAGGAGACAGAGTATGGCAGCAGGCTTAGTATTCTTTTGGTAGAGGAGCCTTTGAAATGGCATTACACCTGGGGACTGTTCCACACAACCTTTTCCAAGGTGCTCACCACACTGACGGAATTTGTTTTTATAATTCTTTGCTCCTAGAGCTTTGGAGACGCTATCTGGGTGGTGCAAACGGTTAAGAGCTCAACCACTAGCTGAAAGGTTGTTGGTCGGAACCCACCCAGGGGTGCCTCAAAAGACAGGCCTGGCGATTAGTTTCTAAAATGTCACAGCCTTGAAAACCCCAGGGAGCAGTTCTACTCTGCACACGTGAGGTCGCCATGTGTCGGAATCCACTTGACCTCAACTAATAACAGAGCTTTGAAAACTAGTTGTCCTACTTCTTTCTCGGCACCACCAGACAAGAGTGTCACCTACTGGTCATAGGTGAGACGTGCACTTCCTTTTTCAGCATGGTACAATGCCAGTATGCCCTGGCAGTTTGCACTTTTGTTAAGATTAAGAGACCAGTGCTAGGCATTTTCTTGACCAATTACATTTCTATCTCTGATTCCTGTACCTTTCACCACCTCTCTCACTACATCCTGTTTAAAGCTCAATGTTGAAATACACCCACCCCTCACTTATTGACATAAGACCAGGTTGTTACGAGAAAATTGGCATTATGTGAAAATGGAGGATGACCACATCAGATCATAAAATGCAGGATGATTACGTCGTTACATAACTGCCAAATTACATCATTACATAACTGCCAAAACACTGAGAATCATGGCCCAGTGAAGTTGACACATAACCTTAACCATCACAGGCAGCATTACTCTCACCTTGCACCTCAGTGTTCTTTACTGTCAGATGTACATCATTAATGTGCAAAATAGTCGGATAGTAGATTTCTTACTATTGTCGTAGATGCAAAGTGTTGGACAACAAGATAGTCGATAAGTGAGGAGTATGCCTGTTGCCGTTGAGTCGATTCCGACTCATAGCAACCTTAGAGGACAGGGTAGAACTGCCCCATAGGGTTTCCAAGGAGCGGCTTGGTGTATTTAAACTGCTGACCTTTTGGTTAGCAGCCTGAGCTCTTAACCACTGCGCCACCAGGGCTCCAAGTGAGGAGTAGGTATATTAAAAATACACGCTATTTCTTTTTTAAAAAGCCAGGCAACAAAATAATGTTATGTGCTATGTTATATGTATATGTATTGGTACTTGCTCCCCTGGGCAAGGTTTACGCAGTCCAACCAGGCCATGTGCTGATGCTTTCAACTGCTCCTGAGGCCTGGGTCAAGCATCACCGTACCCAAAGGGGAGGCAGTACCAGGAAAGGGCTAGTCGCAGATGTTTTGAGGGCCAGGAAAATTGTGAAATTACAAATAAGTTTTTCTTGAGGACTTTCTATTTAAAAAACAAACAAGCAAAGTATTGGAAAATTCTGTACTATGAAACTTTATTCACTGAATAAAGTGACTTAGTTAAAGCGCTCATATAATTTTGAGGAAACAAAGTATCTTTTAAAAATAATCAGCAGAAAAACGTTTGAGTGTCAGAGCCTTGTAATTGCTGTTCAATAAAGTTACAGGCCAGGTGACCTCTTACACAACAGGAAAAGCTGAAACTACTGCCCTGTCAGCTCAGCAGAGGTAAGCAAAGATACAAGGCTCTGTGGGGCAAAAGTTGTAGTTTTAAAAATGAGATCTTGTAATATTTGTCTGATTCTGTGAAGGGCATGAAGTTGAGAAAATATAATTTTGACATATATGGTTTGGACAGGTTATTTAATTGCTCTGTGCCTCAGTTTCCTCATCTGTACAGTAAGGATGATAATAGAAGTTACAGAGTTGTTCTGAGGATTACTACATGAGATTACATGAAATGACTGAAGAGCTTAGAACAGTGCCCAGCACTAGTACTGATTACTAGTTATCATTATTATGATGATTATTACTAGTTATTTTTGCCATTAAAACAAAGCTCCACGAGGGCAGGGACTGTGTTTCATTCTCCACTATCCACTTAGTGCTCAGCCCAGTGCATACTCTTGTTGAGTAAGTGAATGAATGAAAAACTTACATCTTTTAAATAAAATCAGTTCTGTGATTAATGTCTAAATAAGTCATACTCCTTAGAACTCGGAACCTAAGTAGCTTCACAAAACCAAGAACCTAAGGAAAGTTAACAGTTAGGGTCTTGTCCACCACCAGAGCTTCTTCAGGCCTTGGGTGGATTTTAGGGGAGGAGTCACACATTCAAAGACTTGACTCTGTCCTGTTTGGTCACTTACGGCCACTGTTTCCCTGCACTAGCATCTCAAGAGGATTCTACAATGTCAGTGCAGTGTGGTTAGCTATTAACTCTGCTGTTGTACTTTGGGGCTGATAAGCCACGCTTTCAACTTTACTATACAAAACGTGATCAAAATGAGCAAGTCAAGTTAATTCTAGGTTTTAGGTCAACTAGACAAAAATTTGATTCTCCAAATGACCATTTTTCCAAGCTCACCAACATTTCCATTTTACCATAAACTTGTGCCTTATACGTATTTACTAAACTTCCAGGAATTTTTATTAGGTGGTATAGGGGTTTTAAAATATATCCACAAATTTTTTAGTATGCCTCCCTTCAAGAGGTAGAGCCTAATTCTCCTCCCTTCCATATGGACTGGACTTAGTGACTGGCTTCTAATTAGTAGAATACAGCAATGTGAAACTTCTGAGATTAGTTATAAAAGGTATTGGGGATTCCTCTTTGTTCTTTCTCTTTTGGATAACTTGCTTTGGGCAGAGCCAGCTACCATGTTGTGAGGATACTCAAGCAGCCCTGTGGAGAAATCCATGTGGCAAAGAACTGAGGCTTCCTGCCAACAACCAGCACTAACTTGCTAGGCATGTGAGTGAGCCACATTAGAAGGTGATCCTCCAGCCCAGAGGGCATCTTGACTGCAACCTCATGAAAGACCCCAAGCCAGAACCACTAAGTTAAGCTGTTCCCAGATTCTTGGCCCATAAAAACTGTGTGAGGTAATAAATGTTTATCATTTTAAGCCACTAAGTTTTGGGGTAATTTATTATGCAGCAATAGGTAACTGATACAGATGGACTGATTTTTAACAGCTTTTGTAGATTTATGTAAAGTTTGAATATAATGGCTTTCATTTTGTCTTCATAACAGCGTTTTAAACAAAATTCATTTGTCTCTGCCCAAGTGTTCTGTAGTTGCCATGGCAAAGAGCTGGGGCAGGGAGAGGGGACCTGGAGAGGGGAACTGCTAGAGGTCATCATCACACTGCATGGCCTACACTACCCATCCTGGAGAAGAGGGCATGAGGAGGGGCCGGAGCAGAGAAAGGGAGATCAAGGGCCAGAGAAGGGGCCAACAAAGAGAAGAAAGGGGGTACTGAGGGGCAGAAGATGGTCTGAAGTTTCTAGAATTCTGAAGTTCCAGCTTCTCCCAGCTCTCTTAGGCCATGCCAATACAACCAATATGAACTGCTATAAACTTTACAAGTATTTAAAGGAAACATGTTTTCAGTAAGTTGGTAATTTGGTGAATTGGCTACTCAGCAAATTGGTCATTTGGCCAATTGATTTTTGGCAAGTATGCATTTGGCAAATTAATTTGCAGTGAATTGGTCTGCTTCTAATTAAGTCTACATAGTAATTTTTATGTTCCTAAGGTAATATTTGCAAAAAATACTAGTATATATATGATGTATATCACATATAAAAGGAGCCCTGGTGGCACAGTGGTTAAAGCGCTTGTCTGCTAACCAAAAGGCTGGTGGTTCGAACCCACCAGCTGCTTCTCGGGAGAAAGACATGGCAGTCTGCTTCCGTAAAGATTCACAGCCTTGGAAACCCTATGGGGCAGTTCTACTCTGTCCTGTAGGGTCGCTATGGGTCAGAATCGACTCAACAGCTGTGGGTTTGGTTTGGGTTTTATCACATATATATCATATATATATTTTAAAAATTCCCACCAAAATTAATTAATTTCTCCCTCCAAAAAACTTTCCATAGCTTTGAAACTTCACTAAGGAAGGAGACCAATTAGAGACTACTTCCGTAGCTTTAAACTGCTAGTCATGATTAAGTCCCTGCCTGCGTCTAATTCCTGGAATAGCAATTCTCCTTGGGAGGAAATTGCCATTTTTCACTTCAAAGCAATTATAAATGGAGATAAATTCCAGGCAGGACTGCTCTGGAGAAGTCCTCCTTTAATTTTGATTTTGGCCCTCTTAGGTTAAATGGGATCATCATTAAAAGACATTCTAGCCATCTGTTATGGATTGAATTGCGTCCGCCCCAAAAAATATGTGTCAGCTTGGCTAGTCCGTGACTCACAGTATTGTGTGATTGTCCACCATTTTGTCATCTGATTGATTTTCCTATGTGTTTTAAATCCTACCTCTATTATGTTAATGAGGTGGGATTAGTGGCAGTTACCTTAATAAGGCAGGACTCAAACTACAAGATTAGGTTGTGTTTTAAATCAATCCCTTTTGAAATGTAAAAGGGAGAGGTGAGCAGAGAGACTTGGGGACCTCATACCACCAAGAAAGCAGCACTAGGAGCAGAGTGCATCCTTTGGACCCAAGGTTCCTACCCAAGGTTCCTTGGTTCCTAGATCAAGGGAAGAATTGATGACAAGGACCTTCCTTCAGAGCCAACAGAGACAAAAAGTCTTCCCCTGGAGCTGGAACCCTGAATTTGGACTTCTAGCCTCCTAAACTGTGAGAGAATAGATTTCTCTCTGTTAAAACTATCCACTTTTGGTATTTCTGTTATAGCAGCACTAGATAACTAAGATACCATCTCAGATACAACTATTGGTCTTTTCCCATCTGGAACAAAGGAGAGTGAAGAAAACCAAACACTTAAGTGAGCAGTTACTCCAAAGGACTAACGGACCTCATGAACTACAGCCTACATGACCCTGAGACCAGAAGAACTAGATGGTGCCTTGCTACCACTACCAACCACTCTAACTGGGACCACAACAGCAGGTCCTGGAGACAGCGGGAGAAAATTGTAGAACAAACAAGCAAATTCACAAAAAAGAACAGACTTACTGATCTGACAGAGACTGGAGGAACCTCTGAGGCTACGGCCCTAAGACACCCTTCTGACCTGGAACTGAAACCATTCCCAGAGATCACCTTCTAGCCAAACAATAGTCAGGCTCATAAAATAATAACACCCTAGAGAAACATGTTCCTTATAACAATCAATTATACGAGATCAAAAGGACAACATTTGCCCAAAAGAAAGATGAGAAGGCAGGAAGGGACAGAAAAGCCTGACGAAAGGAAACAGGGAACCCAGGGTGGAAACGGGGAGAGTACTGACACATTGAAGGGAACGCAGCCAATGTCATGGAACACTTTATGTACAGTCTATCGAATGGGAAACTAATTTCCTCTGTAAACCTTCACCTAAAGCACAATAAAAAATGATTTAAAAAAAAAACAAAAACAGAAATTCTAAAATTTTAATTCCATGAGAGAAACCTAAGAAATTAGTGGGCATAGGAGTCACTATCCTTTCCCTGGTTATTTCTGTTTCAAAGGGAAGAATACAGTAAGAATGGACAATTGGAGTCTCCTGCAGAGGGGATTAGAAAGCGATTACTTGGTATACAGGTTTCTTTTCCCACTCTTTTTTTAAGAAGTGAGGAAGGGCAGGATGCTTCCCATGGCATTTAACACAATGCACTTTGGCCCACCCCTCCTTCAACAGCACCTGCACAGATGTAAGGAAGATGTAATTTTATGAAACCATGCTCCAGCAGACAAATATATTTCAGGAAACCGCATTGAAGTGTTGAGGAGAAAGGGGAGAAAACAGAAGAGAGGGAAGCCTGTCCCAACTGAACAGACATACAGACACCACCACATTCATCCCCCTGGTCCCACACACTGCACTCAGTGATTTTAAAACTTGGCCACAAAATTATTTGACCCTCTTTCCACCGAGATATGGGATCTATGGGTTTCCCCTAATCTGAGCAGGAAGCGATGCTATGTAACTTAGGAGGCTAGGTCAAAAAAGGCCAAGCAGCATCTATCTGGAATGTCTTGGAAAGCTTGCTCTCGGCTGCCCCCCACCCCCCGGAACCCAGCCACCAAGCTGAGAGAAGCCTGAATTACATGGAGAGGCTGTGTGTAGGTGCTCCAGTCGACAGTTCCAGATGATTCCTACCTTCAAGCCCCTAAATGATTCCTGTCCCTTTGCATTACTCAAAGCTAGGACTAGGGTGAGGGAAGTGAGGTACTTGCCTCGGGTGCAAAATTTAAGGAAGAGGTCAAGATAATATTTTAATACTACATTTAAAAAAATCAAAACTAATGTAAAGAAATTAATGATGAACACCATATCAAAAGTTTTAAATAAAGGCAGGACAGTAAGAGTGCCATGTGGAGCTATATTGGAACCTGAGGCAAAAGGAAAATTCAGAAGTAATGATCCTCATTAGCCTTGCTCCAGTCCCAGCTGTGGCCCCCAGCTGTCTTCCCAGATGAGGCCCCAGACATTGGGAAGCAAAGTAACCCATCTTCACTGTGCCCTGTTCAAATTCCTGACCAATGTAATTTGTGAGCATGATAAAACAGTGGTAGTTTTATGGATGTCAGTGTATCATACTGTGGTGGCTGTGTGTTACTGTGATGCTGGAAGCTATGCCACCAGTATTTCAAATACCAGCAGGGTCACCCATGGTAGACAGGTTTCAATGAATCTTCCAGACTAAGACAGACTAGGACGGAAGACCTGGTAATCTACTTCCAAAAATTAGCCAACGAAAACCCTATGGATCACTATAGAATACTGTCTGATACAGTGCTGGAAAATGAGCCATCTAGGTTGGAAGGCACTCAAAATACATGGTGGCTGCAACAATGGACTTGAGCATACCAACAATTGTGAAGATGGTGCTGAACCAGGCAACATTTAGTTCCACTGTATATGGGGTCACCATGAGTTGGAGCTGACTTGATGGCAACTAGCAACAATAATAACAACAACAACAGTTTTATGGCACTAACCTTGGGGTGATTTGTTACAAGCAGTACATAACCACGAACACCCTCCCTCTGCTCTAGAGGCCTTACTCCTCCTACCCCACTTAACCATTAAGACTAAAGTTGGATATCTGGGCTGAAAAAATTAAGTATTTCAAACTCTATGCTCAATATGATGATTGTCAATACAAATTAGGGCATACACAATTCATTCATTCTAATTCAGTACTTTATCCATCCATTCAATAAATATTTGTCTATATTTGCCAGTACTGTTTACAATGGTAAATGAAAAAGATAAGGTCTCAGCTCTTCTGGAGCTAACTTGATAGTAGGGGACAGACAATAAACAGGTAAGCAAATAAGCCAGGTCATTTCCAAAGGATAAGTTCTATGACGTGATATGATGGAGAGAGACTGGGGTGGGTAGTAGGAGAGATGATCAGGGAAGTCCTCTCTCAGAGCTGACTTGAGGCATAAGAAGTTGTCCATCTTGGGAAAGAGTCTTCCAGGCTTTGCAGGCCATGGTAGGTGTTTGGATTTTAGTCTAGGTGGAATGGGAATCTGAGGAGTGATATCTAATTTAGATGTTTTATAATGATCATTCTGGCTGCAGTGGGAAAATGGACTACAGGTGGACCAGAATGGAACCAAAAAGATAAAGTAGGAGAGAAGATGGTGGTTTAGACCAGGGAAATCATATTGGAGACAGAGAAGACAAGTGGACATAGAGCCTAGAGCACTTGATAAGGATGGGATGGGGTAAGAGGTGAGAGAAAGAAGGTAATCTGGTATTAGCCTTATACTTTGTCCTTGAGCAACTGGGTTGGTGTTGGTGGTTTTTGCTGAGATAGGGAACACGGAAGAACAGGTTTTGGGAAGAAAATCAAGAGTTCTGTTTTGGCCATGATAAGTTGAGATGTCCACTAGACATGCACACAGAGATTTCAGGGGAGAGGTCAGGGCCAGAGACACAGATTTGGTATCTGTATATATAATACACTACATAATGGTACTTAAAGCCCTGGAACTGGACAAAATCACTTAGGGAGAAAGTATAGCTAAAGAGATAAGAAGTAGGCTTAGGACTGAACCCAACAGTCTGGTAGAGAAATAGGAAAAAAACTAGCAAAGGAGACTGTGGCCAGATTAGCAGGCAGGAGGAAAACTGGGAGAAAGTGGGATCACAGAAGTCAGGAGAAGAGAAGGAGGGAGTGGTCAACTAGGTCAAAAGCAGCTGAGGGGTTAAGTAGGATGAAAATGGAAAAACGAGTAGCTGGAGGGGATCTTGGGGTCAACGTGGGGGTTCCTCTATTTTTAATTTTTAATATGTCTTTTAAATCTTTAATTTATAGATTTCCAAGCCTTTTTGTTTTTTTAAGATGGGAGATACAGAGCATACTTTATGTCAATGGAGATGATCCACCAGAGAAAGAGGGAGGAGATAACTACAGGAGAGAGTCTTTGAGGGGACGTGAGTCAGAGAGTAAGGGGAAGTAGAAGAGGTGGCCTGTGATAGGAGCAGGGAGACTCCGTTGGTACCGGAAGGAAAATAGAGAACGTGGGTAACGGGGCAGGCAGGTTGGCAAATTTTGGGAAGATGGAATTCTCAATGAAGAAGAGGTGAGGTCATCAGCTGCCTCCTCCCCCACTGACACCCACTGCAAAGTAAACAATGGGCAGGCACCCTAAGCCTCTCCACCTCCTGTTTTCACCAGACTTCCCTGAGAACTCCACTTTCCCTGTAGCCTTCTCAGGGGAAAGATGTCAATACCATCTCCACCTCCACCTGCAGCATGGGAGGCAGAGTGACAATCCTCCTTACACCCTCCTTGCAAACCATTCATTTTTGTCTTTCCTAATACAAACAAACACAAATAAAACCCTAGTACCTGGCATAGGTTCTTGGCACATCACAGATGTCCAATAAATGTCCAAAAAAAAAAAAAAACAAACAAACAAACCCTGCCCTTTAGCCCTCTGAAGGTCAGTTCATTTGACAAACTATGTCACCACTAACTCTGCTCATAACTGTCATCCACTGACTCCTCTTGGTCACAGGCTTCCTCTCTACCCTGACTGTTGCCATCATCCTGGGGGACTTCACCTGGGTTTTGCCATCTGGTATCCTCATCTCTGGTCCTCTCCATTCACTCACTTCTAGGGCCGCATCTAAGACATGTCAGACCTTCCCTTCCTTGCATTTGGATGAGTTTCAGCGGAAGCTGAATACTATATTCTCTCTCTTAACTTCATTGAACATGTAAAATAGTTCCCCCTAGTGGACAATCATGACACATGCATTCTCTATATCTGAATTACATGAAGAATATTTTGGGTTGCCTGATAAAAGAAGGGAGGCCTGGTGGCACAGTGGTTAAGCATTTGGCTGCAAATCAACAGGTCGGCAGTTCGAATCTAGCAGCTGCTCCTTAGAAACCTTAGGGGGCAGTTCTGCTCTGTCCTATAGGGTTGCTATGAGTCAGAAGTGACTCGACAGTATTGGGTTTTGATAAAAGAAGAGGAGCCCTGGTGGCGCAGTGGTTAAGCACTCAGCTGCCAACTCATACCCATCAGCTGCTCCACAGGAGAAAGATGTGGCAGTCTGCTTCCATAAAGATTACAGCCTTGGAAACCCTGTGGGGCAGTTCTACTCTGTCCTGTAGGGTCACTATGAGTCGGAACCGACTCGACAGCAACAGGTTTTTTTGGTAGGTAAAAGAAGAATAAGACATTCATTCAACAGACATTTTTTGAGCACCTGTTACGAGTCTGGCATATCTGAAATTACTTTGAGGCTCAGAGTTTCATTGTTATCACAGGTACAGACATCAAACCAAGATGGTAGTGACAAAAATTTGTGCTCCCTCTGCCTGTGCCAACATTAGTTGTTATTTAATAAACGCAGAGTGACTCCAAATTGGATCCAATAAGGGAAGAAGCTGAGGGCCATGGCATTCCAGCTCTGGAGGGGTTCATTAGTGTAACCGAAGCTAAGACATTTTTTCATTAATTTATTCAACAAATTTCTAATGAGCACCTATTAGGGTCCAGGGCCTGAGCTGGAAAAAGAGAAATAAGATTCAGTTGCTGCGCTGGAGTTGGTCTGAGGTCCAGAGGAGAAAGGCATATAGGCAAGTAATCACTAATACAGTGTGTATGTGCAGTAGTCATTCACTCGCTAATTTGTTCAACAAACATGTAATGAGGACCTGATATATGTTACAGACTGTGCTTAGGATATGAGGATAAACACCACAGTAGCTGCACTGAAACTGTGCACAGTCTATATAAAGAGCTGGTACCATTTTGGAGATAACTGCTCCAGTGGAAGGAGGTACTGGGATGGGGTTGGGGGCAGAGTGGTACAAAGGAGAGAGGGCTGACTTTGGGGGAGTTGGAGGCAGGGTCAGGAAGGTGTTAGAGAAGAAATGCTTAAGCTGAGAATAGATGGGTGAGTAGGAGTGGCCACATTTGCCGAGCGGGGTTGGGGTGGGGAAGGGAGGTCTCAGTGTTGCCCAGTTTACTCTCCTCTCGGTGATTAGATTAAGTTCCCTAACATACTTCCTCTGCCAGGCTGCCCCATTGCCCCAGTGCCAGCAAAAACTCCCTGTCACTGGCTCTGACCTTTACTCAGGCCCCTTCACACTCCATCCCTTCACTGGCTACTCCTCACCAGCTGGGCTACTCTGCTCCAGCTGGTAATCAATAGTAATTTCAACATAGCATTACGTTCAACAAACAAGGCCCAAGTTCCTGCAATGGTCAAACAAATACACAATTGGTGCTGCTGTTGAAGGAATAATATAGCACACATTCCATTTTCAACACCACCTCTTAAATTGGAAGCAAGCCTCTAGACCTTTGTTGACCTTTCCCAGGATCTTACTTGCATACCTGAACTCTAGTACCTGCTTGGTGCTTCTGTCTCTCCCAGACTTCCTGGAGCTGGGGCTCAGCCTGTCTCCCTGGACACAGGAGTCCCTATACACACTGATGCCCAGACTGTTCTTGCTTAATGGGCCTCCTGTCCCGAGCTCCTCTGCCCTGCCCGTTCCCTCTTCCAGAAGCCATCTCATTCTTGTCACCCAGACAGTTCCCATCCTGTCCATTCTCTCTCCTTGGGGCCTCCTGTGCCCAGCTGACCCAGCATATTCTTATTTTGTTGTCTGAACAAATGGAAAGTCCCTCCAACTGGCCTCCAGCCTTAAGTCTCCCTGTGGCTCTTGCCCACTTGGACATACCACCACCCAGTCAATCTTCCTGAGGCATTACCTTCCCTCTGCCACTCACCTTCACAGATCACGTTCCAATGGCTCCATGCTGCCTACTGAGACAGTGCCACCTACTTTATCGGCATTCAAGATGCTCCTCAATTCGGTCCTAGCTAACTTTTCTAGGGTTTCTTACCCAAACTTACACCAAATGATCTACCTGTCATTCCCCAGACACATCCTGTACTTCCCTATGTCTGTGCCTTTGTTTATACCATTTCCCTTTCCAGAATGGCCTCCTCTGCTCCTTTCTATTTTCCAAAAGTCTTCCCATTCTTCAAGGCTCAGTTCAAATGCTACCTTCTCAATGAACCCTTCCTTGTTCCCTCCTGTTTGTATCTCCCTTCTCTGAACTCAGACAGGGAAAGAGAAGGAAATAACATCCTTTAATACCTGTCAGGTACTACATGTTAAAACATGTGCTTAGTCAGATAGATCTCGTTTGAATCCAGTTAGCTGTGTAAACTTGGGAAGGATACTGTATTGGGTTGAATGACGACCTCCTAAAAGATATGTCTACATTTTAGAACCTGTGAATGTAATCTTATTTGAAAAAAGTGTCTTTGTAGATGTAATTAAGTTAAGGATCTCAAGATGAGATCATCCTGGATTATCCAGGCAGGTCCTAAATCCAATGACAAGTGTCCTTATAAAAGACACACAGAGGAGAGACACAGGGAGAAGAGGCCATGTGAAGATCGAGGCAGGGATTGGAGTTATGGAGTCACAAGCCAAGTAGGGTGCGATGAATTACTTAATATGGCCCTTCTAGCCATAGTCTTTGTGACTCATACACAATGATTGAGTGAGACTATGCAAATAAGGTGTATGGGATCCTAATGAGGGGATTGGTCAGTTTTGCCATCCCGCTAGGCTTAAAATGAGCCATCCCAGGGGCGGGAAGAGAGGATCTCACCACCACCAACAGAGAGAAGCCAGGAGCAGAGCACTTCCTTTGGACTCGGAATTCCTATGCTGAGAAGCTCCTGGAACCAGGAGACAGAGAGAGATGTAATACCAAAGATGGTGAGAAGTGGCAGGGGAGAAATGGTGGCAGCAGAGGCAGAAGACCAGCGGAAGACTGGCAGGAGATGGCGTGATGGGCTTCCTGGCCCATGGACTGAGAAGGCTGAGTGCCTTCAGGCAGGAAGCTTGCTGGCAGAGTAGGGTGCTTCTGGGCACTTGGTAGAGCCAGGTTTGCTGACCCACAGAGCTACAGCTGAGTGCCTTCAGGCCGAGGCTTACTGGCAGAGTAGGGTACCTCTGAGCACTTATTGCAGGGCAGAGGCCAGGCCAAGGGTCCAAGGGCCAGAAAGAGACCTGACTGTGGGCATGGCTGAGAAGAGGCTGTTCTGATCAAAGAACTGTATCCTGAGTGTAACAGTAACCTGTTACTTCCCTCATAAACCCCATAACTTCTGAGTATGGTCCTGAGTTCTGTGTGGCCACTGCAAAGAATTATCAAACCCAGGAGAAAAGTAGAGAGTGCTGTGGGAGGGACAGTTGGTGTAAGAATTGGTAAAGATAGTAGAGAGAGGAGACATGCCTGACCTCTGCCTCACAGGAATCAGCCTTGGGCTGTTGATCTTGATTCTCCTTCCTTCTTGTGAAGTTAGAGGAGGTGAGACACCCTGCCATACCATTTTCACACCAAGGAAGGCCTGGAACTACCAGAAGCCAGATGAAACAAAGAGAATTCTCCCCTAGAGCCTTTGGAGGGAGCGTGGCCCTGCTGACACTTTGATTTCAGACTTGTGGCCCCCAGAACTGTGAGAGTATAGATTTCTGTTGTTTCAAGGCACCAATTTTATGATAATTTCTCTCAGCAGCCCTAGAAACTAATATAGGTACTTATTCTCTTTGTGCTTCAATGTTTTGTCTCAAAAAACATAAAAACACCTACCGCCACCATTCATTCATTTGAATATTCAAATGCCTAATAAGTGCAAGGCTCTGTACTCTTGTGATTATTTTGAGAATTAAATGAAATGATGCATGGAAAGGGACTGGAACATACAGGTGCTCAACAAATGAAAACTTATTAATACCACTGTTTATTCAACTGAGTTTCTTAGAAGAATAAAGACATTCCTCGGGGTGTTTCTGTTTAGAGAGGTAACACCACATAAGACTAGGAAGTGTCACCAGCTCTGGACCCAGCAGATTCTAACAACTGTTAAAGTACTACATGGCTGATTTGAAGCACAGAACATAACTACAATTTCTGAATAATTTGCCAGTCAATATTGAACCAGCATCTTTGATCTGATGAGGCTATCCAGGACACTCAATAACAAGGCTCTTTGTGACCACGAGAAAACTTTTAAGAGCTAATCTTCTTAGGAGTCCCTGAGTGGTACAAATGGTTAACACACTCAGCTGCTAATCAAAAGGTTGGATGTTCGAGTCCACCCAGAGGTGCATCGGAAGAAAAGCCTGGCGATCTACTTCTAAAAAATCAGCCATGGAAAACCCTATGGAGCACAGTTCTACTCTGACATAAGTGGGATTGCCATGAGTCAGAATCGATTCAGCGGCAACCGGGCCATCTGCCTAGTTCTCACTGCCACCTTCCGTGATATGGAGCAGACTCTGGTGCCTCCCTTACCTTCATATTGGACTTCCAGGTGCATTGTGCGCAGCACCTTCAGCACGCAGTCCACGATGCTGGGGTGTGTGGTTCCAGTGATCGACTGACAAGACAGACAACAGGACAAGGTGGTTACTCTTCAGATCTTGTCCCGTAGGAAGAACCGAAAAGCAGACTTCCAAACAGCTGGGTGCCTTGGGTGAATGGGGGAAAGGGATGGCAGTGGTGGCTCACTGGGTCTAGGTCCCCCACCATATAGGTACCTTTCTTCTAGAGAGCGGCAGAGATGGGCACACAAGAATCTGATTCAGAATCTGCTGAGGTTGCCATTGAGCCCTCTAACTCAGGAGGCATTAAGTTGAGCCCTGCCGGCTCAACTAGGAAACTAATTGCTGCTAGAGATGCAGCAGCAATGACCACTACCTTGGCTGGGGGAGGGCGGGCACAGGGCAAGGAGAGGAGAACTCATCATGTGACCTTTCTGAACTCTTCTAACTCTGTTGCGTGCCATCAAGTTGATTCCGACTCATAAGTGACCCTATAGGACAGAGTAGAATGGCTCCGTAGGGTTTTCTAGGCTATAATCTTCACAGGAGCAGATCGCCAGGTCTTTTCTCCCACGTAGCCGCTGGACCACCACTTTTGGTTAGCAGCTGAGCGCTTAACCATTGTCCCATGAGGCTCTTTCTTCTAACTCTAAGGTCCTAAAATCTTCTCTTCCTCAGGAACCTCACCCAATCAGCCAACCCCTCCTTCCTGCCTCTTCAATCTTTATTCGAGCATTGGTTCCTTTCCTTTAGCATTGAAACATCCTCAAGCTTGCCCATATTTAGTGAAATTGTCCTCCTCCTCTATCTTTCCTGCTTGCTAGTGCTCTTTTCCCCCCTTACACCTAAACTTCCCAAGAGAAGCTACTTCATCTTCCATTCATTCTTTGACAGACTGCTGCAATTTAATTCCTCTAATTCACTAAAACTTTTCCTGCTGGGACAATCTTTCCATTCTACCCTTACTTAATCTCTTTGTCGTATTTGACCCAGCTGATCACGTCCCTCTTACAAAAACTCTTTTCCCTTGATTTGCACAGCCCCGTTCTCTCCTGTTTTGCTTCTATTGCTTTTAGTGCTCTTTTTTCAAAGAGGCAGAGAGTTATGCGGAAAGAACAAGGACTTTGGAGTTAGATTTAAATGCTCACTTAGTAAATACCTTTTACTCAGTGTGTGGCTTTAGATAAGTCACTAAACACCTCCGTGAGGCTCAGTTCCATCATCTTTAAAATGAGGATAGTACTATTGCCTCCCTCAGCTATTGTGAAGACCAAAAGGCATGATGTAGGTAGGCCCCTAACTCAGTGCTTGGCATGTAGGAGGCACTTAATAAATGGACACTGTGGCAATGATGATAATAGTATCTGTTCTGCAGGATCTTCCTCCTCAGCCTGTCTCTTCAATATTGGAGGTGTTCCTTGGTTCTACCCGTGCCTGCCTTTTCTTCTTACTTGGCACATTCTACCTGGGAGATCTGTGGCTTCAGTTATCGCTTCTCTGCTCATGAAATTCAAACCAAAATCTTCATCTTGGGCCTCTCTCTGGAACTTCCGACCTTTATTTTCTACTACCAATGGGCAGCTCTGCTATATGTCCTGAGTAGTGATTCCTACATCTAGCTAGGAGCGAGAATCATTTGGGGGAGTTCAAAAGAAAGAAAGAAAAGCATTTCTAAGGCCCACCTCAGAGCTGTCAGTTCTCTGGGATGAAGGCTTAAGATTCAGTATTTTCTGAATAAGTAACCCAACCTTCTCCTCTATAGACAGCTTGGTCTGCTCCTCAGAAGGGCATCTGGGAACCACCAAGGCCCCTCAAGTTTAATGGCTCAAAACCTAACTCCTCCCAAATAAAACTCTTCCTTCTCTTTATTCCTGCTCCCTCCTGATGGTAGCACAACCCACCCAGCTGTCTAAATCTGAAGCTGAGTGTCACCTTTGACTTCTTTCCTTTTACTACTCTTAGTTATCTAGTGCTGTTATATCAGAAATGTGAGCACTTTTGATGGTTAATCTAAAAACCACTTTTTGAGCCTCTATCTCCTTACTAGGCATAGTGTCTGCCTGTGGTCATCATGCTACACATCTGACTTCCCTCACATTCTAGGGCACTGTCTGAGACAAGGGCTGGAGGCAACAAGAAAAGAGGAGCTTTCCCAAGCACTGGAGACCTGGGACTCTTCATGCTGGGCTGTCTACAAATGCACCATGATTCTTTCCCTATCACATTGACTCCTTTCATCTTTTCTACAGTCCTTTCATCATCCTTGTTGCTTGTCTCAACCAGTTTTAAGTCTGCCAACATCTTTCTGATCCTTAAGTAAACAGGACAAATCACTCTGCTGGGAGACATGAACTCTGTGCCCTGCCTTGGCCTTCTGGAAGTAATGCTGATTGAACAGCAGACATGCAGTGGGGGCTGAGCTCTGCTTCTCATGCTGTGTGGAGCACAACTGTGGAAGGTAATTGTAAGATTGCTGCATTTGAATCAGAACCACAGGACCATGCAGCCTTGGCTCACCTGGGCGGTCCTGAGAGTCTGCAGGGACAGCTGCTGAGCTTTGGGGGACGCACAGGGCAGCAAAGCTATTAGACCTTTATACACTTGATTCTGGTACTTAGGATTACCATGGACCAAAGCATCCAACAGAACTTGCACTTCCTCCTGGGTCTCTTCTGACTTAGACTTGGCCAAAAATTCTGCTATGGACCGGACACCTGAGCAAAGAACAGAAGAAATGCTAAATTGGACAGGATTCATGAAAACAATCCCCACTCAAGATTACATAACAGGAAGTAATAGGATTAAGGTCTATTCAACCAAGGCTGTTCAATCAAAGCAAAATTGAGGTTCAGTTCTCACCACTCTCTTGTTCTCCTTATAGCTATGTTGCTGGAGGATTTTGTTTTAGCCTAGGCATGCCAAAATCTGTGTTTTAAAATTTAAAATGGTTCTGCAACATGTACAAATAAAACAGGCTATTTTGATTGCTATATGGTAATTAACACTGGTACAACCATTAGCAGTTTACAAAATGTTTTCACAAATAGTACCTCATTTAATCCTAGAAACTACACTGAGAAGGTGGCATTAGTCTCATGTTACAGATAAAGACACTAAGGCTCAGAGGAGCCATGGGGAGGCAGAGACGAGAGCCATGGTGAAAGTATAGTGTGTGAAATGCTTTGACAGAGGGATGCATGGGCGATGGCACCCCCTTCACACACCTCAATCACAGCACTTGATAGATTTTACTGGATTATATACCTTTCTCATCAGACTGTAAGCTCTCTGAGGACAGGGACTTTATTTTTGTATCCCCAGTCCCAAAGCATATACCTAGAACACAGAATGTATTCAATAATTTTATTTCTAGAGTTATTCATACTTTACTTAATTCCACAAAGGACTTTAGGCAACTGCTCAATAAATCTTTGTTGAATGGCTACATGAAAGAGGATGTATTAGAATTGGAGAAGGATTTTCAAAACCACCAATGACAGCTTTCAGCAATCAGGAAAATCATAACTCCAGGTCTTCTGGTGGTAACGTAGACAGCAGCTAATTGAGTGCGCTGTACAAAATGTTTCCTGTGCAACCAGTTCCAAGACGTATTTTCCCATAGCAGTGGTGGATGCTGCCACCATTTCACCCAGGCCCCTGGGGAGACACGGGACTCAACACCTTGTCATGCACAGTACCCACCATAGCTTTCACAAATGAGCTCCTTGTACTTCCTGCCAGAATTTGCAATAAGCTGAAGTAGCTTGATGGATTCCTTCTTGTGCTCCTCCTTGATCTTCTCCAGCCCAAGTATTTCCAAGAGTGTTAGGACACCTCCAACCTCAAGGAATTCTATAAGGTACTGATTACTGTCCAGAAAGGATAGAAGAGTAGAAAGAAAACACTTGTCAAGTCCTTTGACACTAGCCTTTCCAAGGGATCTCAAGCGCCTTTCTTCACATACTTTGCCCTCCTACCCAGGAAAACCCTCCAATATGGGTCAAGTGACACAATAATTTGGAAATTCTTCCTTTCAGCAGGAAATGCAAAAGGTAAGTACAGTGACACTTCTTGTCTTGGGATTTCTAGCATCTGTTTCCCCTTATTCTTGTAATAACACTTCAATTGTCCCTTGGGGAATCGGCCATTCACCACTCATGGGTCATGTGGTTTTAATGACAGGACACGTCATCTTCCTGACTGCAATAACTGATCTAGGGTCAGGCATGTGACCTAAGTTGTTCCAATGAGGCTCAAAACCCAGGACTTTTTTGGAACCCTTGGGAAAGATGTGTTTTCTGTTTGGTGTGGCTGAGATACAAGGATGTCAGCCTGGAGCTTTGAGGACTACAGCACACAGAGGCCTATGAATACAAAGAGCAGAGAGCAGAGCTGAGGAATGGAGAAAAAAAAGAGAGAGACCAAGTTCTGATGACACTGAGCCCCTGGATCTAGTCAGGCCTGAAATACAGATTCCCAACCTCTGGGGTTTTCAGTTAAGTGAAATTTCCCTTTTTCCTGACTCTAGTACGAGTTGTTTTTCAGTAATTTGCAACCAAGAGGGTCCTGACTAGTAACATGTCAATGGGGAACATGGGACAGAGGAGCAACTACAGCAGAACCATGGCTGACCCTACCTCTGGGCCCATCCTGAGGGCTCCTGGGCACCCACTGATAGCTAGAAGTCATGAACGCCAAGGACAGCATGAGCCTGATATGCCACTGAGACCCCAGAGTCTTTCTAGAACAGACCTCACACTCACCTGCTTACAGCAGACAAGAAGATGCCAATGGACTTTAGCAGCTTATCTAAACAACAGCCAGTCATGTAGCTGGATGACAGGTTAAAGAGTGAATTTCAGGGTGGTTTTTCAAACAGAAACTAGATCCTGTGCCTGATCCCTGGTAGCACCTACTGCCGAGAATGACCAAGCAGCTGAATTGTGCCCTTTACTCTCAGAGGGGCCACCAGGCTGAAGGGGAAGTGGCCACACACATGGGGTGGACAGAAGGGAGTGCTGGAAGGCATGCTTGCTGTTCTCCTGGAAGCTGTCTCTAGGGTAGTTCAGCCTCTATGGTTCTGACAGGCTCCCTAGGGAGCAGGGAGGCTCTGATAAATAAAAGGTGCATTGAGAAAGCTTTGGGTCAATTTCCCAAGTGTCTCTAAGCCACAACCATCACACCCTTGGGTCTCAGCACAGTTTATCACTTCATGCTTCATTCTTAAGCCCTCTCTAAAAATAATCAGCTTCATCATTAATTCTCAATTTTGTACTTGCTCAAAAGTTTTACACTGGAGGTCACTGTTTTTATGAAGAATTGCATAGCTTCCTAACAAGAATAACAAGAGATGGTGGAAAAATTAAACTCTGATTTAAACAACCTCCGTATTTAATGTTATTTTTTAATGTGAGCCTTTGCAAAAAGCTTCATTGTAATAAAGCACTCAGAGCACGCATCAACTCGGATACAAGGTATGAAATCAACCCACAACAGAAAAGGAACCAGTCAACAATTACTAGGCTCATAACACATCACAGGCTCTTAGATCACTTAAGAAATTAGCTGAAATTACTGCAGCTCATGGAGGATGACTGAGAGCTTCCAAGACTGATCAAGGCTAATGTAATCGGTGGAGGTAATGGTGCTTTGTTGGGGGCTGGAGGGGAGGCGGGCATGAGGAAAATTATCTCTGCTGCACCCTGGTTCCCAGGATGCCAATAGAAGTAGAGACAGATTGGCTCATTAGGAAGGGCTCTACACTGCAAAACAGTGTTTGCTCTGGAGCCAGGCTCCCCTGCCTGTTGTCGCTACCGACCCACATTGCATTCTCTTTCTTCCAACGCTTTCCAACACTGTCCCCACCCCACTCCGCAGCCCCCACTCTGCCTCAATACATTCCCCCCTTTTCTTCAGTTATCAGCTAGGCTGACCAACTTTTGCCACCTCCTTTTTCCTCTGTCACAGGCTAGCCTTGTTTTCATGTTGTTGTTGGGGGCCATCGAGTCAATTCCAACTCATAGTAACCCTACATGCCAGAGTAGAACTGCCCCACAGAGTATCCTAGGCTGTAATCCTTACGGTGCAGATCATCAGGTCTTTTCTCCAACGGAGCGGCTGGTGGGTTTGAACCGCCCACCTTTTAGTTAGCAGCCAGACTCTTAACCATTGTACCACTAGGGATCCTTCTTGTTTTCATAGCCACTTATATATATTTCTGGCCTATTACTTCCAGCAATTAGAAGGTTGCAACAATATCAGCAGTAACTAATAAGTATCAAGCATTTATTGTGTGCCAGGCAGTGTGCTCACTGCTTTACTTGCATTGTCTCATTTAATTCTCAAGACAGCCCTGCAGTGGGTGCTATTAGTATTTTCATTTACCACTTAAGGAAACAATCTCAGACAGGTTAACTGATGGAACCATCCTGCCTGTAGACAAATGGAGGGAGTAGGGCCATTTATGTAGATTACCTCCTGCTATCGTGTAGAAAGGAGCCCTGGTGGAGCAGTGGTTAAGCACTCGGCTGCTAACCAAAAGGTTGGCAGTTCCAACCCACCAGCTGTTCCGCGGGAGAAGGATGTGGCAGCCTGCTTCCATAAGGATTTACCACCTTGGAAAGCCTATGGGACAGTTCTATTCTGTCCTGTAGGGTCACTATGAGTCGGAATCGACTCGACAACAATGGGTTATCATGTAGAGGGTGAAGCTGTGGATCTGTACTGTCCACTGTGGGGAGGGGTAAGATACTGCAGTACAGTGGGTGGCGAATGGGCTTTGGGTCAGACAAAACCAGTTGCCATTGAGTCAATTCCAACTCATGGAAACCCTATTTGTTTCAGAGTAGAACTGTACACCATAGGGTTTTTGATGGCTGTGACCTTTTGGAAGCAGATCGCCAGGGCTTTCTTTTGAGGCACTTTTGGGTGGATTTGAACTGCTAACCTTCCAGTTAGTAGCTGAGTGCTTACCATTTGTGCCACCCAGGGACTCCTGGGTCAGACAGACCCAAATTCAAACCTTATTTCTGCTGTTTTCTAGTAAATTACTCAACCTTTTCAAGGCTCACCTTTCTTATGTATAAAATGGGATAAAACCATTCACCCAGTAAGCTTAGTGTTAGGCTGAAATGAGAATATTTGTACAGTACATAGTTCAATGACTAAAACATAAAAATGACTCAATAAATGGTAACTAATAATGTTGTCATTACAATATATAAATCCTCCATTTTACTGACCTATTCTAAAAGCTCAAGGCTAAAAAAGGGGTTTGAGTCTTATGTGGGATTACACGGTTGTCAATTTTGCAAAAGATAATGATGCTAAATTGATTTGTTTTCCTTCAAAACCCACCAGAACTGGATGGCCCAGGAGAAGAAGTGGGATCACAAATTCAAAATACTATATCACTTCAGCTAGTGATTTTATCTGTTGTATGACAAAGTCACAAAAAGTTAAGAAATTATGAATAATTTTAGGTGTAAAAACTGAATATACAACTGTATATTAAAAGTGTGGCTCAATAACCATTTACTGAGAATCCATTAAATGTTAAGCAGTATGATTGCCTGGTGGTGCAAACGATTAAGTGCTCGGGTGCTAACTGAAAGCCTGGCGATTTGAACACACCCAGTGGCTCTGTGGGAGAAAGACCTGGCAATCTGCTTCTGTAAAGATTATAGCCAAGAAAACCCTATGGGGAAGTTCTATTCCATCACATGAGGTCGCTATGAGCTAGAATCGACTCAACGGCACCTAACAACATGATTGGCACCTAGGATATGGAGAAAGATACAATACTTGATGTAGTAAGCACAATAACTGAGTGAAAAATGACGTGGGCTGAAGATGGGATCCTTGGAAACAAACATTTAAGGGGTGGGTAGAAAAGACCCTGCAAAAGTGACTGAGAAGCAGCAATCCAAGAAGGTAGAGGAGGGGAGAGCTTAAGAAAGGGATGGTGGTCAAGCAGGGCCAGGACTAGGGTGAGGTGAGTGAGGCACTTGCTTTGGATAAGAATTTAAGGGGGTGTAAAAAAAAAAAGACTCAGTAATCAAGATAAATAATATTTCAATGCAGCATTAGAAAAAGTAAAAATTAATGCAAAAAAATCTATGATGAATATTGAAATTTTAAATAAACATAGGATCTGAGCCTGCACCTATGGGAGGACCCTGCCTCACTCACCCTCACCCTGTGGTCAAATGGAGAATATTGTCAAATAAGGTAGGGATTGAAGAGGGTGCCCTAGGTTTTGCCAAGAAGAGGTTGTTGATAACCTTGTGAGGTTAGTGGGGAGAGAAGCCAGACTGTAGGTAATGATACTTCTCAAAGCATGATCTGTGGACCACAGGTATCAGAGTTACCCAGGGTGCTTGTTAAAAATGAAGAGTCCAGGGCCCGACTCTCAATCTACTAAATCAGAACCTTGAGGTGGGTGGGGAGGTAGGCTGGTAATCTGTAATTTAAATTATATACATTAATGTCTGAGAACATTATGTACACTAATGTCTAGAAGTGTTTTCAATGGTATTCCCTTTGGCCTTTGTTCTAGCCCTCTGTCTGATTAATAATTTTATCAATGACTTGAATGCATGAAGAAGAGAGCTGTGCTTACTTCAAACCTTCAGTTCTGCCTAGCCGCAGACTCATTGGTTCATTCATTCCTTTATCCAGCAAACATGTACAAAGCACCCACTATATGCCAGGCATTGTGCTAGGTGTTAGAAATGCATAAATGAATAGAATAGATGCAATACCTGCCCTCATGGAGCTCAGAGTCCAGTGGGAGAGAGATTAAGCAGGCAATAACAATAAAATGTTACGACTATTACAGTAGCGGAAGTGCTATGAGTTTATGTAACAGAGGGCCTAAGCTAGTCTAAGACTGAGAAAAGAGCTTCCTGAGAAAATGATATTTAAATTCAGACCTGAATAATGGAGAGAGACGGAGTTAAATGAGGGAGTTTAGAAAAGGGGACGGGGCTCAGGCAAGAAGAAAAACTATACAGAAAGGGTCTGAGATGAATCCATAAAGTGCTGTGGGCACACAGAGCAGGAGTATTCTCAAATCTACTTATAACTGAAACCATCACCTTGATGGTTACCAAATCTCTCTTCTGCCCAGATCTGCCTCTGGGGCTCCTGAGCACAGGCACCTCAAAACCTAACATGTCTCAAACCAAACTGATTTACCCCACAGTTGCTCGTCTTGTATTCTCTTCCCCTATAATAGCACTCTGTTCATCTAGTTTCTCAAGATAGAAATATGAGCATCATCCTGTGGGATATAAATGCAGGAGGTAGTTGGATGTATGGTGTTATGGATTGAATTGTATCCCCCACAAATGTGTGTCAACTTGGTTAGGCCATGATTCCCAGTATGGTGTGGTTGTCCACCATTTTGTGACTGACGTGATTTTCCTATGTGTTCTAAATCCTAACCTCTATGATGTTAACGAGGCAGGATTAGAGGTAGTTGTGTTAATGAGAAGGACTCAATCTACAGATTAAGTTGCATCTTGAATTAATCTGTTTTGAGATATAAAATAGAGAATCAAGCAGAGAGGAGAGGGACCTCATGCCACCAAGAATGAAGAACCAGGAGCGGAGCATGTCCTTTGCACCCAGGGTCCCTGCATAGAGAAGCTCCTAGACCAGGGGAAGATTGATGACAAGGACCTTCCCCCCGAGCCGACAGAGAGAGAAAGCCTTTCCCTGGAGCTGGTGCCCTGAATTTGGACCTCTAGCCTCCTAAGTTGTTAGAGAATAAATTTGTTTGTTGAAGCCATCTACTTGTGATATTTCTGTTACAGCAGTACTAGATAACTAAGACATATAGGTATAGAACTTAGATTCGAGGGAATAATTTGGGTGGGGATACAAATGTGAGAGTCCTTAACCTGAGTGGTGTTAAGGGATGGCTGCAGAAGAAATGGAAAAGACGAAAAGACAGGAGAAAACCAGGAGAAATGCCATCACAGACACCAAGGGGAAGGTGTTTTGAGAAGTGGGAAAGGCTGATTGACAAAAACCACTGAGACATTACATATAAGGCCTGAGGATGTAGTCACTGGTTTTTCAATTAGAAAATCACAGGTAACCTTGGCAAGACCTGCATCAGTGCAGTGGCGAGGACGGAAGTCAGACTGCAGTGGGTGGAGGAGAAAAGGAAGAAGCCATGGACAGAGGCGGGACCAACTTTTTCAAGCAGCTTCACCATGAAGGGTAGGAGCTGGGCGAGGATACAGGTTTGAGACAGGGGTTTCATTTTATTTTTTAAGGTAGAAGAGATTTGAGCATCAGATACATGCTGATGAACGAGAGCCAGTAATGAGGCAAAGATAAAAGACATAGGAGACAAAGAATAAAGTCCTTAAGGAGATGGGAAGGGATTCAAGTGCAAAACAAATAGAGGATTAGCCCCAGATGGAAGGAATACCTACTTCTTCAACTCTATGGGAGCAAAAGAGGAAAGAGGTAAAAATGAAGGTAGATTTACCGGTGGGGAAGATAGGAAGTGGAGGAAGTTCTTGACTTTTGGGATGATGTTTTTATCACCAGTTGTTCTTTTCTAAAATACTAGAGAGAATCAAGAGAAAAGCTCCCTTAACAATCCTTTTTCTATTTTGAAAATTGCATAATTTTTTTCCCCTTCAGCAAAGGATACGTGAGTCTAAGCCAGGTGCTCAGCCGTACCAGGAACAAGCTGGCTCCCTGGGAAAACTCCTGCTCCAATTCAGGGGCAGTCTTGCCTTGGTTGGTTTCAATGAAACTGTTCAGGATGTGACTCCTTGCAACATTGCCAGAATTGTCCCAATCTTGTAAAAAACTTAAGAGCCTGCTAATTGCTGCCTGCTCCTTTATAGAAGTCATATCAATCAGTCCTGAAGTTGGCTAGAGGGAGAGAGAACAGACAGGTTACCACAATGTTTAGAACCATGCAAGTCCTACATGTGACTCTATGGGCTCTCCTATCCCAGAAATTAACTGGAGGCAGGGTAAGCCTCTGTAACCCACATGGGTATAGTTATATTCAGAATATATCTCTAGGACTAGTCATCCGACACTTGAATAGGGACACTGGCTGTTTTGTAATGGAATTATGAACGCCAAGGTCATAAACGTCTGCTCTTCAAGAGTTAACGTTTTTAGCTCTTTGGCATCTCTGCTATGCCAGCAACTCAGAGGACCACAGCTCCAGCTCAGATGAAGGTGCTGCTAAAAACCTGGGTCTCTCTAACATCTCACTTCACACAGGGTCACTTCAGAGATTTGGGGTCTTTAGAGACCTCGCTCACCCTTATGCCAATCAGCTAAGGAAAATGCTCCTTCACCTTGTACCTTGGGCTTTTATACTAACTCTCTTAAAAACAACTTTTAAAAAAAGTTAGTGGGAAGAAGAAGTTCCCATTCCCTAGTTGGATTAATGGGCTGTGGTTTGTAGGAGTCTGTGTCCTTGGTAGAGTGTTTTCAGTGGGGGAGGGAAGATTTAAAATAAACCCGTTTTCCAAAAATAGTTGTGATTGAAAGTGTTATTATCCATAACAAATGTTAGTGCTGATGGGAGAAAGGCATGCGCGATTCTTTTGTCCAACAGACAAGTGAAAGTCATATTTCACATTATCATGGGGTTTTCTGTGATTTACAGAATATTTGTGAAACATTACTTGCAGGGGCCATGATTGATATGGAGAGAACAGCTTGTGTGTAGGGGAGATGTGTATTTCACGAAGACTGTTCAACATGAAATTTACAGTCCCATAAAGTGCTTCTACATCTTGGCCAGAGATCTAGTTAAAAGGACTTTACAGTCTGAAACATCCTAAAATTGATTCTAAATTAACGTTTCCTCACATGTATTTGAGATATTGATGGGGCCCAGCTATCAGAATTTTATTAGGAAGCAATAATCTGAGGCATGCCGAGACAGACATACATACACACCAACCTCCACTACTCCCCAGAGGACGCTGGATATGTGCTCCCAGGAAGGGCGGTCACGTAGCCTCAGGGATGGAGAGAAACACGAAATTCTGCCAGCCTTAAGAACCAGGTGAGTTACTGTGGGTCAACATAAACACAGAAATGACCAAAATCCCTCACAGGATCATACATTAATCACTGTGAATTATAGCTATGAGTCTGAGAATAATTTTCAGAGGCCATGGCCCCCTTCAACAGCCAAAGTGGTCTCAAGAAAATGGGGATGAAGTGGCTGTTCTAGACCCCAAGGACAAGTGCTTGAAACACCACCATGAGCTCTATAAGGCAAGAAAACACCCCGTGCCCCTTCCCTGTCTTGGATGGGCCATTTCTCAGCCCAAAACTCAAAGTGCTATGAGAGATGCACCCAGCAACCCCAGGACACCAAGGAAACTTGCAGCAGGACTCTCCACATTATGGCCCCTAAAGGTTTCTTACATCTCAGCCTTCTCCTGTCTTCTTTTGAAATAGGAAAAGAAAACCAACAAATGCAGTAATGTTCACTGTTCTAGAGCAGTAAATATGCAGTGAAGGCCCATCAGGTGGCACTGCACAGGTACTGTGGGAGATGTAGAGATGAACATGGCGCTGTTGGGGCCCTTGAGGAGCTCCAGATCTTGTGGTAGAGTGGAAGGAACCCAAGGAGTCATACTGGGTTCCAGGCCCAGCTCAGTCACTTGCTGTTAAGTTAAAAATCAAAAAACAGCAGTATCTGCCTCACCCCCTCCATCCTCTAGCCTCACTCCCGAGAAGAGCCACTGTCAACTTTTTGCTATTTCTTTCAGTTTTTAGCTCCATATTTCCAAATATTGAGCTTATATTAATATTACTTGATTTATCAATTTTAGACAATATTTCTTATTATGGCAGTTAAGGCATTAGCTCTTGCACCTCTCTAGCCCCCATTCCTGCCCTCCTCCTCCCATCCTCACAATGGAATCCCTGGGTGGTGCAAATGGTGTATGCCTCAGGCTTCGCTGCTAACAGAAAGGCTGAAGGTTTGAATCCAACTAGAGGCACCTGGAAGAGAGACCTAGTGATTACTTCCAAAAAACCAGCCACTGAAAGCTCTATGGAGCACATTTCTACCGACACATACGGGGTTGCCATGAGTTGGAACTGACTCAGCTGTAATTGGTTTTATCCTCACAAAATATAGTTAAATCAGTAGTGTCTACATCATTGACGAATAAACATTGTTTATGGTTCATAATACTAGTAAACTACTATTACATTTTCTTTCTCTTACAACTTGGTTTAACCTGGAGTTAACAAATGTCTTTTCTTTTTTCAGTTGCTAAGTTTTCTAACTAGATAGATAGCTGCCATCGAGTCCACTCCAACTCATGTCAACCTTTATACAACAGAAAGAAACATTGTCCAGTCCTGCGTCATCCTCACGATCACCAACATGTTTGAGTCCATCGTTGACTATTGTGCCAACTCATCTCACCAAAGGTCTCTCTTGCCCTCACTGGCCCTCTATTTCACCAAACTTTATGTCCTCCTCAAGCAACTGATCCCTCCTGATGACGTGTCCAAAGCAAGCAAGTCAGTGTTCTGCTGTGATCCATAAGGCTTTCATCGACTATCTTTTGGAAGTAGATTGCCAGGCCTTTCTTCCTAGTCTGTCTTAGTCTGGAAGCTTCACTGAAACCTGTCCACCACGGGTATCCCGCTGGTATTTGAAATACTGGTGCCATAGCTTCTAGCATCAAAGCAACACACAAGCTACATGGTAGGACAAACTGAGAGATGAGTGGTGGAGTTTTCTAACTACCAAGAGCTATTTTTTTCTAAATGTTTCAAACATGTAGCAATAATGTTTCCAAATGCTCAAGGTATAACTGATCAGGTCCATCTTTTCCCTGGAGACCCCTCTCCACAGACCTGTCTTTCTGCTCCAGTTCGGACCGGTTGCACCTTAAGCCTGGTACATAAATGTTGTCCTGGGATTTCCTTTTACCATTCTCTGTTGGATGCCCTATTTCCTGAATTCTATATCTTCCTCCTTCTTGGTTTATTCCCTCATTTTGTTGAAGCACATTCTCTAGTAGCTTCTTAAGAAAGAATTATTTTTGTGTGTTCTTCAAAGACTGAGCATATCTTTTTCCTACCCTCATGATGAATTGGCTGGTGGTATGTAACTCCAGAAATAAGCCGCCCTTCAGGTTGAGCCTTCAGTGGTGCTGTTGAGAAGTGCAATGCCATTCTGATTCCTATGCCTTTGATTGTTTTTTCACTCTTGAAGCTTTTAAAAGCTTTTGTGAAATTGTATGATGTGTTTTGGCGCAGGTCTTTTTTCCATTTATTATAGGAGGCCCTTGGTGGGCTCTTTTAATCAGCTACTCTGTCCTTCAGTTTTTGGAAATGTCTTTTCATTGGGGAACTCATAAATGTCAGTCAGTAGAGGTGTCTTTTTTTCTCTTCTATTTTTCCAGGGAGAGGGAGGGGGTAGAAGTGATAGATGCCTGGCTGTGGGCATTCTGGGAGTAGGTTTGGGCAAGGGGCTGAGGCTACCAGAGTTCAGTGTGTAGAACTGCCCTTAACCACTTAGTTTTCTGCCCTACATCCTATCTCTGCCCTTCAAACTACACCTTGTGTCCCTGAGACGGTGGCCTCCAGAGTTCAATTTCCTTTCTCCTTATGCAGCAAGAGAGTTTAGAGTAATTGTTTTGCTGCTGAGAGAGATCAGAGGTGGGGGCAAAGTGCACTGTACACAGACTTCAGCCAATCCCCCTGTGTTCAGCCCCATACCTCATATATGACCTTCTGTGGGAACTTGTGCTTCCAAGCATTAAGCTTCTTGGAGGTTAAACTGGGTGAATTGACTTGCTTCTTGTTGGTAATCTCCCTCTGTTGGCACTTACCGTAGTTTATAATTTCCTCTGCTTCAAGACAATTACTATTCCCCTACCTGCCTGCTACCTTCCAAATATTTGTTGAACTCTTTCATCTCCTGTTGCCTCCATTCCCATTCTCTGAACTTTTGTGAATTAATATTTTATATTTTTTTAGTGTTATGCCAGGGAGGTTTTGAGAGGTCAAGGGGAGATAAAGGGCGGTAACGAAACTGCCATGTTTAATCAAGAGTCTCCAGCCACTTATTATTTACTTATTTTTATCTCAACATTTCTTCTAAATAAGATTTGATAAGAATTGCAAAAAAAGAAACATTTTAAGGAGTAATTAAAAAGAACAGTAAGAAAAGGAGAGAAATGTGCCAATTTCAAGAGTCAGTTGCTAGGATAAATTCTGTAAACTTCTGGGACACCAAGGTAAAAGGGGAAATATTAAGTGTCTTTCAAGGTGACGGGAGGAAGGAAGGAATGATGGTGGGAGAAAGAAGTAACATTTTTTGAGTATTTATTCTGACGGTAATGGGGATAACCCTAAGAGCTAACCAAGTACAATACACACACACAAACACACATACATACACACATAGACATGTTATGTGTATATATAATATTATACATACTGTATAATGTGGAGCCCTGGTGGTGCAATGGTTAAGAGCTCAGCTGCTAACTGAAAGGTCGGCAGTTCCAATCCACAAGCTGCTCCTTGGAAACTCTATGGGGCAGTCTACTTTGTCCTATAGGGCCGCTGCGAGTTGGAACTGACATGACGGCAGTGGGTTTTGTTTGCTGTATATGTTATATACATTATTAGTTTTAATCCTCTTAAGATCCCTAGGAGGTAGTTATTATCCACAATTTCAGATGAGGAAACTAAGGTTTAAAAAAGTTTGCTCATTTATTGAACATCTCACATCCAAAAATGGGTGGAACTGGAATTTGAACCCAGATTTGTGTATTATTCCAAAGCCTAGGTTTTTGCCAAAGTACTAATTCTGCTCTCTCCAAAATGTCACCAACAATGTCCTGTCAAATTCAGTTGCTAGCTTGCAGTCCCATCTTGCTTGACCTCTGTGATGTGCTGACATTGCATTGCTGATGACTCTCTTCTCAAAACTCTCCTTTCCTGACCCCACTTTCTCCTGGTTCTACTCCTGACTCTGTGGATCCTCCTCAGGTTCACTGCAGGTCCTTTTCTGTCCTCAGTTAACTTCTCATGTTTTGCAATCTCCACTGCCATCACTTCAAATTACATCATAGGCTTACGACTCCCAAATCCATATCCCCAGTCTGGGCCTCACTCTTGAGCTCCAGATCCCTGTATCTAAATGACTAGTGGACTTCTTTATTGGTAGGCCTCACAGGCACTTCAAATCAACAAGTCCCAAAATGAGCTCCTCAACTCCCCCACACCTGCTCCTTCTCCTGGGTCCATCCTATTTCAGTGACTGGGCTACCACCCTCCTAGTCACCCAAGAGCTATCTTTGATTTATTCCTCTCCTTTGCCCTCCTTATCTGAACCGCTGCCAGGTTCTGCCAGCTTTACCTCCTAGAAAAAGAAACTTATTGTCGTCAAGTCGATTCTGACTCATAGTGACCCTACAGGACATAGCAGAACTGTCCCATAGAGTTTCCAAGGAGTGCCTGGTGGATTTGAACTGCTGACCTTTGGTTAGCAGCTGTAGCTCTTAACCACTATGCCACCAGGGTTTCCTCTACCTCCTAGAGGGAGTTCAAATCAGTCTACATCTCCACTGCCACTATCTTCATTTACACTCTTAACCTCTCACATAGATTACGGCAACAGCCTCCTAACTGGCCTTCAGGTTTACCCCATCCTGATCTCCACAGTAATGCGAGACATTTTTCTAAAATGCAAAACTGATAGATTTCCCTTCTTAGAACCTTCAATGGTTCCCCATTACCCTCAGGATAAAGTTTCAAACATCTCAGCCCAAAGAACTTCCAACTACCTTCTGGCACAATTGAACCCCCTTCCTCCACTCCCCCTCCCCACCATGTCACTGTTTCCAGCAGGAATCAAGAGAAGGCCAAGTCCATTTCCTATACTTCACAAACCATTCTCTTAGTTCCCCGCTACTGTTTCTAAACCATTTCTTCTCCTCTGAGGTTGAGCCTTCTGTCCTTGCCCCTCTACCTCTCCTCAGTGCTGATTTATTGACCTTTCCCCCATGTCTACCGAGAACTCTGGCACATAAGTCTTCCTGTTCACCCAAGAGCCACTAGGCATAGGCAATTTCAACACTGACATAGCCAAGCCTGTTCCATCTTTCTAATTTGGGTGGCTAGCATGGTACCCGGCACATAATGGTGCTCAACAAGTGTTATTTAAACTGACATCCAATACACTGTGCTCACAGTGCTTAACTTAATTTCACACATTAATTAAAGAGACTTCCTGAGTGCCTACTTGAACCAGGTATTGGTGGTACTGGCTAACATGACAGACATAACCTGTGCCCTCGAGGTGCTTACAGACTGGTGGGGCAGAAAGACAAGCAACCAGGTGATGATTATAATGAAGAACGAAAAGTGCTCTGATAGGGTGGTAAATTCAAGATTCTGGTGGAGCACATAGAAGAAGTACATAATCCAGACTCCAATGACCTTCAGCCTTCACTTATTACCAACCCAACATTCATACTCATGATCTACACCCTAAACCTTGTGAACAGTCAGAACCATTCTACCTGTGAAGTCTGCAATTCCAAGCTCCCTACTGTCCCACCTCCTCCACCTGTTCTCAGATCATCTATCCTTGGGCTTGACAAAGAAAGTTATAGACCATTTGGTAAGAACATCCTCACATTCCTCTTAATTCTTCCTACACCCATCCACACCCATCCTTTTCTTTTCCTTCTCTAACCCCTCTACCGGAGCTCTGCATCCACTCATCCTGCCTCCTCAGGGCCCTCACTCCATTTATTACTTCCTCCTCTCTTTGCTTAGGCTTAATTTTTTTTTTTTTGGGTTAACTTACTTACTGACTATCTTAAAAAAAAAAAAAGTAAAAATGAAAATAAAAACAACCTCTACCTCAACTCCACACCACCTTCTAGTTATCTTTTTGGTTTTCTCCTTTCACAGCAAAGCTTTTTTTTTTTTTTAATTGTTGTAAAAATATAACACAACATTTGCCAATTCACTGTTTTTCATGTGTACAATTTAGTTATATCAATTACTTTAATGATGTTGGATAAGCATCACCAATAATTGTTGCCAAATCTGCCATCACTATAAACAGAAACTGCTTCCTAAACAATGACTCCCCTTTTCCTCCTTCCTCCCACCTCTGGTAGCCACTAATAAAACTCTGGTCTCTATACATGTGCCTATTCTAGGTATTTCATATAAATAAGATTATACAACATTTGTCCTTGTATGACTGACTTATTTTATTCCGCATGATGGCTTCAAGGTTCATCCACGTTATAGCATGTATCAGTACTTCATTTCTCTTTATGGCTGAGTAATATTCCATTGTATGTATGTACTACATTTTGTTTATCCACACATCTGTTGATGGACATTTATGTTGTTTCCACCTTTAAGCTATTGTGAATAGAGCTGCAATTGAACATCGGGGTGCGAATGTGTTTGTGAACTTTGCTGCTTTCAAGTCTCTTGGGTATACATCTAGGAGTGGAACTGCTCAGTCATATGGTAGTTCTATGTTTAATTTTTTGAGAAACTGCCAAACTTTTCCACAGTGGCTGTACTATTTTACTAAAAACTTCTTGAAAACAATCTACACACTCTTTTCCGTTCCCTGCTGACCATTCTCTCCTCAACCTACTTGCAATGCAGCTTCAGTCTCCACCACTTCACTTACATCACTTTAGCCAAGATCTTTGATAACCTTCTAATTGCCCAGCTCAATGAGGGTGACTTAGCTCTTCGCTAACCCGCCCCCTTGCTGCAACAAGTAACATCACCGACCGTCATCACCTCCTACTCAGGATGCTTTCTCCCCTGATGCCTCTCCACCGTATTTCTCATGGTTTGCTGTCTTTGAGTTCACAGTGTCTGTCACATTGTATGTAAGTCCTCAGTAAGTTGCCTCGTAAGACACTCAAATATAGGAATCCATCTGCCCCACCTTCATCTTCATTATCAGCGATTCCACTAAACATGAAATTCAACAAATCATGAGTGACAAGTATGTTCCATGCCTTGTGCTAGGCCCCTGGGGACAAATGTGAAAAAGACACAGTCCCTACCCTCAAGGGTGTAGTTTGGGGGTGGCATAGAGCCCCTGTAAATGAGCAATTTCAACTCCAACAGTGTGGTAAGTGCTGCACTGGGGTAAGCACAGGGTACTTTGGAATATGAGGGAAGGCCACCTAACCCGGCCTTGGTTGGGTGGTGGCTGGTGTGAAAGGCTTTCCAGAGGAGACGCCTTCCAGGATGAAAAGCAATACGCAACTAGTCAGGTGAAGAGGTGAGGAAACTGTTCCAGAGGGAATAAAGCATGCAAAGGTTCAGAGGTGAGAGAGTGTATAGCATGAGGTAAGTGGCAAGAGATGGGGCTGAAAAAAACAGACATCAGAGAATAAAGGGCCTTGTATTTGCGTTCTATCCTGAGAGCAACGAAGGGCACTGAAGGGTTTTAAGTCAAGAGTGACAAGAAGAGATTTTGTTTTAAAGTGTCACCTTGACTACACTGTAGAAAGAGGATTGGAAGGGGGCAAGACAGGAGGTGGGATACCAGTTAGGAGATCATTCCAGTAACTCTACAGAAGATGCTGATGACATCAGGGTTGGAGAGAAGTAGATTCTAGAAAGGTCACACAGGGAGAATCAACAGGACCTGGTGATTGACTAGCTGTGGAGGATGAAAGAGCGGGAGGAATCAAGCAGGATGGCCAGATTATTTTGCTTCCTACTTCACAGAGAAAATAGGATTCATCAAGTGCAACTCCCCCCCACCCCGCCAACACATCCTTCCATTCTTACACATATCATACTAGCACCTAGACTTCCCTTGTCTCAAACAAGGACAAGCGTCCCTTTTCCATGTGTACTAGATTCCACCCCCTCTATCTTCAATCTTTTCATCTCCTCTGACTTGTCTTGCACACTTGCTCAACCTCTGTCAACCCAAGTAAGTAACATAAACAAAGCCTTTCCTTGACTACCTATCCCTCAAGCTTCTACCCCTCCTTCTTTTCAGCCCCAAATTCCTCCAATTGCTCCCTCTGGCCTAAAGGATAAAGTCTCAACTCAGTGTAACATACAAGGCCCTTTAGAACTTGGCCCCAACCTAACCTCATCTCTAGTCACTTCCATATTACAACAAACCTCAACTTCCCAATTCCCCAGGTCTTTTCAGAGCTCTCTGCATCTGAAAGCTGGTCTGCCAGAATTCCCAGAGACAATTAAGGGCTTTCTGCTCTTGGTCCCATCTAGAACACCTTGTCCCCTACTATGTTGTAAAACTTACCCAATCTCTCCCACTAGAGTGTGAGTTCCTCAAGGGCAGGGGTTGGTCTTACCTATCTATCTCTGTGTCCCCAGGGTCTAGCATAATGCCTGGCACAAAAATAGATGCTTAATAAATGCTTGCTGGGTGAATGAGTGAAGAAATCAGCCAATTCCTGTTTAGATGGTTCTATCTGAATGTACATGATACATAGGTCCATAAAACTACCAACTTCCCAAAGCTGCCATGTACAGAGTGGCAGAATCTCCACCCAGGAAGGCCAGTGCAAAGTCTATGAGGCATTTTACAGCTATGACAGGAAATAGCAATGTCAGCAGCAGTGTCATCTTTGGACACTAAGGACAGGAATTCAGTGCCATGAACGGTCAGTTAAACTGTAATTGAAGTGAACTGTTCCTCTGCAAACCATAATGTTCTTTAGCTGCAGCCAAATGGCATTCAAGAAGGGGAGAAAATTTTTTGAAATGTCAAGGAAATTATTTCCAATTTGGTGCTCACAACCAGAGACTCTAATGATCAGTGGAAATGAGAAGCAAACAAATTAGCACTAATGGAAAATGGCTTTTGGAAAAGAGGATTTAATTTATAGTCAACTGATCATGGCATGCAGCAGCATGCAGTAAAAGTCAGCTTCATCAGCTTGATCATAAGAACTGGAGCACACATAGAGTGCCAGAGAAAAATATACGGATGCCATCATGCTTATTGGAGTCTCTCTGTAAGTGGCAGACAATTAAAATAGTCATTACTTTACCTTGGAGAGAAAATGGTCTGAAAAAAATCAAAGCACGTGAAATGAAAATCTGCATTAGGAACCTTGGTCCAAATTGGTTTGTTTGTGGCCTCCTCACCTTGGCAAGGTCTTCTGCAAGGGCAACAAACCTACTTTGTCTTCAGCCCAGAGTGGACTCTTTGATTTTAATTTCCTCTCTATCTTCAGAGGTGATTAATAAATCTGGACTCATCCATAAATCATTTCTATAGCAGCCAAATGGTTCTTCTTCATATAGGGAAACTAAAAATCACAAAATCTCAGAAACTTCAGCTTCTATACTAAGCTAAAGGCCCTTAGCAACAAGTGAGAGGAGGTATTAAAAATCAAGAGGTCAATAGGTCTTGTTTCTAAATAAAATTTCCCGAGGTTTTTTTTTTTTAAATCAATCAAAAGATACATTTCTAAAAGCAAGAAGCCTCCAAGGTGTGCGTTGCCAGCCTGGCTCACTGTCCCCAGATGGCCTTGGAGATGACAAGGCAGTCACTGTTTCCCTGTTCTGCAGGTTCTACCGGCAGAGTGGGATAGGGGCCTTTTCCTTGGGCTCCCATTCCTGACTCCTCACTCTCAGCTCCCCATTTTCAAACACACACACACACACACACACACACACACACACACACACACACACACAGAAACATTTCCCCCACAGCCAAAGTGGGTGTCCTCACCTTTATTTCCACCTCAGGGGCACATGCACTCCAATTTGTCACTTTCTTCTCATAGAGCCCCTTCTGCTTCCCACTCATACCCTCCTGCCACTCAACACTTCCCTACAGACTCCATCTGCCCCTATCTTTCCCCACATCCATTCTTCCCCTTCATCCTCTCCTCACAGACTTCTTTTCCCCCATCTCTTCCCTGCAGAGCTCTCTGCCTTTATCTTCTCCCCGATCTACCTTCTTTCTCTACTCACAGACCCCACATTCCCTCTCCCCATCCTATCTACCTACCCTCAGTCTCTCCCCAGACTCACCTCTACCCTCAACTTCACTCCACAGACCTACCCTCATGCTCTCCCTGCAAAACCTAACTCTAGGTCAGTCATACTTTCTATTTGTATTCTCCTCACCCCTTTGGTGCTCTATGCTTCATCTCCCCTGACCTAATTATCTGCCCTTCCTTCCCTTCCCAACCTTCTCAATGTGCCCTCAAAAACTCTTGTTTCTGATCAGCAAAGTTTTCCCACCCTCAGCTTCAACACAGTCACTCTGTTCACCTCCAGGTGGCTCTACCCCAGAGGTCCACTTCTACATAGCCCTCTCTTGTGGAGGCTGCTCATACTCTTATACCCAAAGGGTCTCAGGGTTAGGTGGGGGCTAGTGTCTCCTCACCAAAGCCCAATCCACTTCCTTATTCCACTTCCTTCTTGTAAAAACACTTGCTACTTGGAGGGTCATGCTATTCTGGCTATATTGACCTTTGCCCTTCCTCATGCTTTTATCTACAGATTCTAGAACAACTTGCTTTATTCATCAAGGACTTCAGTATCTAGCTTGCAAGCATCCCCCTTCCCTCCCCACCTCATACCCAGGAGGATTTTCATGGCTATATCAGCATCCTGACCATCTCCTGCAGTCCACTTCAGCCACCTATTCCCATGACCACATGCTGGACCTTGTCATCACCTGGAACCACTCAAACATCATTACTCCACTTTCTGATCACCACTCTCTAATTCAATTAGTTCCAAGATATGGGTTCTCTGACCTCACTGGGCCCTCTAGTCCATGTACCTTTATGCTCTCTATTCAGTTTAGGTTCTAAGGTCCATCATTTCAACCACTTTCTTGCCAGGATCCTCAAGTTCCTTGTCCTTCCATTGCATCCATCTGGTAAAACCCAAAAGGACCAACTCAACTAACCTCTCTGTACCTACCACTAGGTGGCTGAATGTTGTTGGGGGAAAAATACATATACAACCATGCAGACTGCTGCTGCTGCAAATTAATGGTCACCAACCTCAACAGGGCCATCGGAACTGCCCAGAAGTCTGTCTGCTACCTTACTCTTCTCACTTCCATTCTCTACTGCAGCCATTTCAATCTTTCTCTGCACTCTTCTCAAACCTCCTTTTATCCCACTCTCACTGGCTGATATCATGTCCTTATCTCACAGAGAAAATAGAAACTATCAAAAAAGAATTCCCGGAACTTCTTGTCACCAAACCTACTAATATACTAATCTCCACACACTCTTACTTTCTGTACAGTGCAAGTGTCCCTCCACTTTTCTAAGAGAATTTCTCTACCAAAGCTTTGGATTGCATACTTTATTCCTTTTTCAGGGGCACCATCCTCAGTTATCTCCTTTCCTCTATAATTTCCCAACTGTTTTTCTCTTTGCTAGATCCATCCCAACAGCATTTTTCTCACCTGAATAAAACCTTGTGTCTCCTTCCAGTACTGCCTTCTCTCTTTCTTCTCCTAAATAACTTGGAAATTTCTTGGAAATGTATTATACATGCAGTCTTCACTCTTTCACCTTCCCACCCACTTCTCAAGCCACTGCTAGTCTGACCTCTTCCACTGAACACGTACTTGTAAAGGTCACCAACAACTTCCTTGTTTCTAAATCCAGTGGATTCTTTTCAGACCTCATTTTACTTGATTAGTCATCAGCCATCAACACTTTCCTCTCTTGGCTTCTAAAACACCACATTCTACTATGGATTTTCTTCTTACCATTTGGGACACTTCATCTCAACTGCTTTTATAGGTTCATTCTTCTTTGCCAGATCCTCAAATTTGGGTGCTTCTCAGGGGTCTATCCTAGGCCCTCTTCCCTTCTTATTGTATACATACTCCCTAGGTGAGCTCACCAAATCCACCAGTTGCCATCTATAAGGCACTACAGTCTTCCACGTGTCTATCTCCAGTTTAGATTTCTCTTGTGAGAAGACTCTGGACAGGCATATTCAACTGCCTCCTGGACACCTCCACTTGGATGTCCCACTGGCGTCTCAAACTCATCATTCCTAGACCAGAACTAACCCCTTCTTTAAAAACGCTGTTGCTTCTCTGTTCCGTTTGAACAAGCCAAGAATCTAGAAGTCACCCTTCATTTCTCCCACTTCCCCACAGCCAAGCAGTCACTTCGTCAGTTCTTTCCAGCTCCTAAGGGTCTAAGAAATCCATCCCCTCCTCTTCATTCCCGCTGCTACTCCATCCCTTACCCACTGCCGTCGGTCCATTTTCACAACGACCCTATAGGACAAAGTAGAACTGCCCCATAGGGTTTCCAAGGCTATAATCTTTACGGAGGCAGACTGCCACATCTTTCTCTCATGGAATGGCTGGTAGGTTTGAACCACTGACCTTTCAGTTAACATCAGAGTGCTTAACCACTGTGCCACTAGGGCTCCTTCTCCATGCCTTAGGCCACCATAACCCTTCCCCAACACTGCAACGATTTCTTAACTGGTCTTCCTCCTTCTCCCAATCCACTGATCTGCGCTGATCTTTCTAAAACACAAATCTGATCATTACTCCCCTGATTAAAGCCCTGCAATGACTTCCCACTGTCCTCAGGATAGTTTAAGATCTTAGGCTCATAGGTGTAAAATGTATTGGAAAATTTTTACTATCAGTAAGATCTACTATCTACAAGGTCAAAGCTGAGCTTGGCATCAAAGAACCTCCTGGATCTGGGCCTAACTCTTCTTCCAAGGTCACTCTCACACTAGTCTCTCCCCTGGCCAGAAGATACCTCATGCAATTTATGGCACCCATTCTTTGATTTCCTCTCTTTGAGCTCCTGCAAGGAGTTCTTTTCCCTTCAACTCTCCACAAGTCTCTCATGGCCCAGCCTAAAAGCCATCCCTGCGGCCATCTCTAAAATCCTTAGAATCTATTGTTTTATAGTATTTATCCTTGACACAGAATTAAAGTTGGTTCATGCATGGTATCTCTCCCTCTCATGTTAAGACTTATGGAAATCAGGCCAAAAGCTTAATCTTCACTTATAGCCCCACGGAATCTTACTTAGCTCAGTGTCTGGTACATAATAACCCGTTTCCATCGAGTCGATTCCGAGTCATAGCGACCCTGTAGGACAGAGTAGAAACGCCCCACAGCGTTTCCAAGGAGCGGCTGATAGATTCAAACTGCCGACCTTTTGGTAGGTGCTCAGTAAATATTTGTTAAACGTGTGGATAAATGCAAGAAAGCTGTACTCAACAGCTTTTTGATGTGCTCAGTCAAGACAATACTCTCTCCCCCACCCTCACGATCTGGTCATTCTCTAAAGTCTCAACACTACTCCCGTCGCCCTCTCTCCCTGCCCCAGCCAAAATATGCCTTGGTCCCACTGGGTGGAGGATGGGATGGCACGCGCCTTCTAGGCCGTTTTGTACGTTTTTCTACCTCCAGCCCTGGGAGCTGCGGCTTTGAGCAGGACGGTGAATGTAGCTAGACCACGTAAGTCATAGAGCACTGCTGCCCTCCGGGTAGAATAAAATGCCATTGCGACGAGAGACCCTCCCCATTCCCAGAATACAGCAACTGTCCCTCAGACCCTCTTACCTACACAAGAGGGTGGGGACTCTTCCTTGACCGGCGTCTTGGCTGACCAATACCTGATTCAGGTCAAGCGAGTCAGCCAATGGCTGCGGTCCAGGGAGTCAGAGAGGGGCGGGGCAGGGCTGCTAGGGCAGAGCTAGCAGCGGGCCGCGAGACACTGTCAGAGAAATTCGGTGGTTGCCAGGACTGGAGGTCACAGAGCGCGGCTTACGGATTGGGCGGTGCCGGAGGAGGTGGGCAGCGATTGGGCGGTGCCCGGTGGCGCCCGAGGGAGGCGCGGGTGCGCGAGCGGGAGTTCCGGCGGGAGGCCCGCGCTGAGGGCCGGCATCTTCACCATGGTCTCGGCTGAGCTGGACTATACCATCGAGATCCCGGATCAGCCCTGCCGGAGCCGGGGTATGGAACGAGGGTTAAGTCCCGCCCTGGGGAGGTGACCTAACCAGTCTGTGGGTCGCAGACGCAGCTGCGGCTCCGCCTCCTCGCGGCCCCGCCCACTCACGGCCCGCCCCCTCCTAGGGTCCCCCGGTTCTAGACTTCACTGGACTCCATGAGCCACGCCCCTTTGTAAGCCCCGCCCCCAGGGTGCTCCCCTTTTCCGAGTTCCGCCGTTTCCCTGAGTCAGGTGCTCGATTGGGGCCCCTTTTCTGTCTGTTCAGTCCAGTGTTCTCAGGGTCCCTCATGATTCCTTTGTCTCGGGTTGGGCTTCCCACTTAGCTTCTCTTCAGCGGTGTGGTTGGGTGGTCCTACCCGTTATTTTCCCGACAGGGGTCTTCATGGGTTCTCGGGTCATGCCAGAAGCCTCGGACCCAGACCCTTAGCCCTCCTTCCTCTCCACTCTGCTTGGCAGTGATTCACAGAACAGTCTTTTAACAGTCAAGGTAGAACTCCGTTCAAATCCTAACTCCTCACTTTAGAAGTTAGATGACCTTTGCCTTTGGCAAGCTACCCGCGCTGAATTTCGGTAACTTCATCTGCACAAGGAGGATAATAGTAACCGCTCTCATAGGGTTGTTGGGTGCACAGCTGAGATTATTTTGTGTAAGGTACCTAGCATTGGGCCTGTCATGGAGTGAGCTCAGTAATTGGCGTTTAGATTAGCATTATTTTTGCCCCACAGTCATATCATTAAAGATGTGTGAGAGGCCCCACAAAATTGTTAGTTGCTGTAGAGTTGACTCCCACTCATGGCAACCTTATGTATAAACAGAGCTAAACCTTGCCCCTTAACAGTGTTGGTATGTTTGAGCCCATTGTTGGGCTATTGTGTCAGTCCATCTCATGGAGGACTTACCTTGTTTTCGCTGACTTTCTACTTTACCAAAAATGATGTCCTTTTCTAGCGATTGGTTTTTCCTGATGACATGTCCAAAGTAAGCAAGCCAAAGCCACTGTCCTCACTTCTAAGGAGTGTTCTGGCTGTACTTCCTCCAAGATGGATTCGTTCGTTCTTCTGACAGTTCGTGGTGTATATTCAATATTCTTTAGCACCACCTCAATTCAAATGCATCAATTCTTCTTCAGCCTTCCTTTTTCATTGTCCAGCTTTTGCATGCATATGAGGTGATTGAAAATACCATGGCTGGGGCAGGCACACCTTAGTCATCAAAGTGACATCTTTAAAGAAGTCTTTTACAGCAGATTTCATCAGTGCAATACATCCCTCAAAATTAGTAGCCTTTAAGGCAGGTCTGGGTTCCTGGCAGTGTGAGTAGGTTTTTGGGCATAGGGAATGGAAAATTTGGCCCCGACTTGGAATTATGGCAGAGGAACCTCGAAGCACGCATGTGCCTTGGAGCACTTATTTCTTCCTCCTAAGCCCAGCACTGCTGTAGCATCATCTTCATGCTTCCAGTCTCACTGCTGGCAGCTCAGCCTCTTATATTGCTACTACAGGGGTCTTCGTAATGCAGAGATGTGATCTTATCACTGCTCTTCCTAAAACTCTTCAGTGGCTCCTTACTGCCCTCAGGATAAAGTTCAGATTCCTTAGCATGGCATTCAAAGTCCTTTATAATTTAGCAGCCCCTACTTGCTTCTTTGATCACTGTGTCCTACTGTCCAATTTAAATTTTATGTTCTGGCAACCCCAGATGGCTTGTGATTCTCCACAAACTTCTTGCTTCTCTGCTTTTGCTCCTGCTGTTTCATTTGGAATGCCCTTTTGCCTCTGCTGCCCCACACTGCCCCCTTGTTTGTCCAGCTCATTATTTAAGGCAGAGCTCAGATGTTGCCTCCTTCAGGACAGGCCCTTTCCACAGCATCTTGTGTCCATTGGTTGGGGTTTAGGAGGGGCGGATAGATAGCTCCTAGGCTTCCACAGAATAGCTGACTCCAGTCCAGCTGCTTTTCCCTAGAGCTGGATCTATTGGCTTAGGGCTCTCGGGCTTATAGAAGTAAAAATACTTTTGCAGAGTTTTGACAGATGAGGTCAGTTAATATTGCCCTTGGAGAACCTTCAGCTGCAATAAGCTGGAGCTGCCTTCTGCAAGGCCAGGAGGGCAGAAGTTGTCTTTCAGCTCAGGTGGGCAGCCTGGTGGTCCTTGGTTGACATTCTGGCTCTACCTCTTAGTAGCTCTGTGGCTCTGGCAAGTTATTGAACCTCCCTGTGCTTCAGATTCCTCTGCTGTAAATGGGAATAATAGTGCCTGCCTCACGGGATTGTGAGTGCTAATGAGATAGTGACTGGATATGTGTGCCTGGCACGGAGCTGGTGCTCAGTCCCTTCATTCCCTGCCCCTTGTGGCTCTCCTCACTCCTCCGGGAGGCTGGGTCTTAGAATCAGAAGAAATGTCAGGGGGCAATTTTGTTCTGTATCCCTCTACCAGCCTGAGGGCGTTTGTTGCTGACAGACCCTTTCCTGACAGGAAGCTTGCTGCCAATCATCTTGGTCTGTTGAAGATACTTGGGATTGTTAGAAAGTGCTTCCCTTTCTTGAGCCACAATAGACCTTTCTGTCATTTCCATTCTCAGTTCAGCATTTGCTGTGTCTTGGCCCTTGGTTAGTTATTGATGCCTCAGAAGTGACTCACACATGGGCTCACATCAGGGAGCTGTGGTCTTGGAGAGGGAGAGGGTTTATAAACAGGTGATTTCAAAATGATTTGGTAACTGCAGGGCTAGTGGGTTATGGAAGTGCAACACAGAGCAAGGTAATCTCTCTTCCTCTTTCTTTAAGAGGACAGCTTCATGCCTTCCTCAAATCTCTTCTCCAAGGGAAACCTCCAGGGCCATCAGCCATTCATCTTCTGATATGGTTCTAATAGTGCTCCTCCTCCTGACTGATCCTTTGGACCTGCTTTTTAGTTCGTCATGCCCTTCCTCTTGCAGTACCTGCTCCAAAGCTGAGCTGGAGTTTGTAGGGCCCCTTAGAAGCGAGTAACAGCAATGTGATCACCTGAATCCATTTGCTTCCCATCTGCAGAGAGCTCCCATCCAGGCTAACATAGTTTCATAGGGCATCAGTCTTTAGGGGCCCTAGAGATTGTCTCCCTGATGCAGTTACTGTTTAATAGTAGAGAAGTGTGTAGGACGTTCATATTGGGTTTCTGGAATTGCATTTCCCCCCATATTTGAAAATCTAGTTCACAGAGTGAAGCACTGGGCTGTAAGTTGACAGAGAAGCGAGCAGCTTCTGCTGGCATGTCAGTTAGCTGGAAGACAACTGCATCTCTGGGGTCACTGGGCTTTGTGGATCAGACTTGGCAGCCCAGGATCCTCCTGTTGGGGATTCCACCAGCCAGTATCTGTGGCTGTGTATGCTGAGGGTGGTCTGCCTGGGCCTTTGGTGAAGCCTGTCCCTTGACCTGGTACCCTACCCCACCACACACACTCTTCTTCTCTGACCTGAATCCTTCCAAACCTCCATTCTTCAGCTCCCATCTCATTTCCTTGGGGAAGGTTCTCTCCTGTGGCGGGGAGGTGGCTCCCACAGCAGTATATTACCCTGTTGGTGTAGTGCTTCTGACAGTTTCGCCCACTGTTGCTGGGGTTTGGCAGGGATGAAGGGCCTAGTTCATCTGCTGAGCTAAATGGAATTACTTGGCAGCACTGCGGGCCCAAGCTGGCCAGACATCCCAGCTGAGGCTGCCCTGCCCCTCCTCCCAGCCAGAGAATGGTCAGTCAAATCCCGCCCCAGGTCCCTCTCCAGCTTCCTGGCAGGTGAGCAGGCCTTCTTAAAGGCACCATGTTGCTCTCATGTTCAGTAAACATTTTCACAAATAATTCACGGAATTAATGGGGATGAGGCCCTGGTCCTGGGACACAGAGCTTGCTCTTAGGCCAGAGTCCTCAAAAGCCTAGGTGAAGCGTGAAGTGCTTTTTGTTTTTAATTTTTTTATTTAAGCAGAAGACTTTTATTTATTTTTGAACCATGGTCTCTTTTCTTTCACGCATTAGTAAACCTTTTCTAAGTGTCTACTCAGTGCCAGGCACTGTGCTAAGTCCTGGATTTGCGATCCAGACCTGGTAGGCACTTTGCAGGCCTCCTTTTCTCTGAGGTCTTTGGGTACCATGCCCGTCTACGTACCAGGCCCACCAGACTATCCTTTCATTATTTTATTAATCCTCACAACCACCTTGTGAAGCAGGGAATACTCTTATCCCATTTTACAGATGAGGGACAGAAGCTTGTGGGGAAGGTGATGTTTTTGGTCCAAAGTTATTCTAGATTTCAGCTGGAGAACCTCACTCCAAAGCTTGTGCGTACAAAAGTTTCGTTTGCCGTTAGGTAGTGCTACCTGGATACAATTCTGTTTCTAGGAAATAATTAAGGACACACACAAAGAAAGGGGTGTCCATTAAAGTATTTTTATAACAGCAACAAATTGGAAACAATATCATGTTCAATAATGGGAGATTGGTCACCATAAATTATGAAACATTCTGCAGCCACTAAAAATGATGGTGTAGAAATACATAGACTGACAGGGAAAGATGTTCACAATATATTGCTAAATGGAAGAAAGCAGATTGCAAAACAGTATGATTCCAATTTTATTATGTAGATATTCATTTTCTGCATTTTCTACAGTGAACATGTATTACCTGTAAAGTGATAATAATAACTTTGATTTACTGAACCCTTATTTTGTGCCAGGTACCATGCTAAGTCCTCTATTAGTCCTTCTAAATAGTCATCATCTTATTTCATCCTTTGTATTATTATCCCCATTTCACAGATAAGGAAATTGAAACTTAGAGAACTTGCTCAAGGTCTGTTTCATAGTTATGAAGTGGCTGAGCTAGAGATTTTTTTTCTTCCAAACTCCCTTAAGCTAGAGATTTCAACCCAGCTATGATTTTATGTAGTATGTACTCTTAGATATGATGCTGTTCTACTACGCTTAAAAAAATAAAAAATGTAAATTTGAAAATCATTTGGTTTAAATATAGGAGCTGTGAGCCTTTTCTGGGGAGAGTAGGAGATTAAGGATCCTTTTATTCTTTGCATTTTTAAGAAGAAAACATAGGTTCTTGGCCTTTTGATTCTGGCTTGCAAATAAAAAAGCACATATTGTACCACAGACCCTTCCTTTCCTGTCAGCCGTTTCCTTTGTCTTCCCCATGTGCCCCTGGGATAGACACAGTCTGATCTGTGCTTTAGTTTTGTGACTTGAACTGTTGTACAATATGTGTCTGTATCCGTAATTCTTGTTGTATTATCGGCGTCAGTGTCTTTTTTTGAGAAATTCTAGAGGACAGGGGAACTGTGAGATTAAATTGTTTTGTGGTGTGTCCAATAGCGCCCAAGAAGGTCCAGGGTTGAAAAGAATTCTGCTGTACTGCAGAGGGGCTTCTGGGCATCCGTGGCCTCTTTGACTTCTCAACTGCTTTTGACTCTGCTGACCACCCTGCTTTTTTTTTTTTTTAAGTTATATTGTAAAAATAAGATAACACATTTTCCAATTCAGCATTTTTCATATGTACAGTTCGGTGACACCAATTTCAGCACCCTATTTTTAAAAAAATAACCTTTTAAATCTACGGAAGTGATACATATCCATTGTAGAAAATGGCTAAAATTAAAAAAAGAAAAATCAAGAAAAAGAAATTGCCCCTCTTCCCAGATAAAATTGCTACTAATATTTTGATGTCTTTTTTCTATGCATAAACATATATGTATATATTTTTTTAAATAAAAAGAATACTCTGTTGTACATACTGTTTTGCAACTTTTTTCACTTAATGCATTATTTTAAATTATTTTTAATAATAACATCATTGAGATATAATTCAGATATCATAAAATTCATTTTAAAGTGTACAGCTCAGCGGTTTTTAGTACATTCACAGAGTTATGCAAGGATTACCGCTAGCTAATTCCAGAACATTTTCATCGCCCCAGAAAGAAACTCTGTACCCCTTAGCAGATGCCCCCACCCCAGCCCTTGGCAATCATTAATCTACTTTCTGTCTCTTTGGATTTGCCTATTCTGGACATTTTGTATAAATGGAATCATGCAATATGTGGCCTTTTGTGTCTGGCTTCTTTCACTTAGCCTAATGTTTTGAAGGTTCATGACATGTGTCAGTGCTTCGTTCTTTTTTATGGCCAGATAATATTCTGTGTATGGGTATACCACACTTTGTTTTATCCATTCACCAGCTTTTGGGCAAACGGATTGTTTCTAGTTTTTGGCCGTTATGAGTAATGTTGCTATGAACATTCGTGTACAAGTTTTCGTGTACACGTATGTTTTCAGTTCTTTTAGGTTTGGAATTGCCGGGTCATATGGTAATTAGGTTAAATTTTTTGAGGAACTGCCACATTATTTTCCAAGTGGCTACACCATTTTACATTGCCACCAGCAATGTGTGAGAATTCCAGCTTCTCCACATCTTCACTAACTCCTGTTGCTGCCGTCCCAGCAGAGTATAAAGTGGTATCGCATTGTGGTTTTGATGTGCAGTTTTCTAATGATGAATGATGTAAAGCATCTTTTCATGTGTTTTTTTGGCCATTTGTATATCTTCTTTGGAGAAATGTCTATTCAAATCCTTTGCTCATTTAAAAAAATATATTTATTTTGTTGTTATGGTTGTTGAGAATATACACAGCAAAACATACAGCAGTTCAACAGTTTCTGCATGTACAACTTGGTGACACTGATTAAATTCTTCTAGTTGTGCAACCATTCTCATCCTCCTTTTCTGAGTTGTTCCTCCCCCATTAACATAAACTCACTTCCCCCTAAGGTTTCTATCTAATCTTGCAAGTTGCTATTGTCAATTTGAGCCCATATAGATAGTTTTTAAAACAGCATAATGCTCAAGGCAGACATTTTTTACTAGTTAAGCTAAACTATAGTTTTAAGAAGACTTCAGGGGATATTTTTGGTTTAAGGTTTAAAGAGTATCTCAGGGCATTAGTTTTAGAGGTTAATCCAGCCTCCATGACTCCAGGAAGTCTGGAGTCTATGAGAATTTGAAATTCTGTTGTTACTTTTTCCCCCTTTTGATCCACATTCCTTTGCCCATTTTTTAATTGGATTGTATGTCTTTTTATTGTTGAGTTGTATGATTTTTTTAATATACTCTGAGGACTAGTCCCTTATCAGATATTTGATATACAATTATATTCTCCTGTTCTAGGTAGTGTTTTCGCTTTTTTGATGGTTTCCTTAGAAGCACAAAAATTTTTGATTTTGTTGAAGTCTAGTTTATCTAGTTTTTCATTTGTTGCTTATGTTTTTGGTGTCATATGTAAGAAACCACTGCCTAGATTAGGCAGTGAAGTAAATCATGAAGATTTACTCCCATGTTGCCTTCTGAGAGTTTTACAGTTTTAGCTCTTACATTTAGGTCTCTGATCCACTTAAAGTATTGTTGAATATTTCCATGTGATTAAATATTTTTCTTTCTTAGAAGTGGAATTACCAGATCAAAGGGTGCATGCTTTTGAGATTTTTTTTTAAAATTGTGCTTTAGGTGAAAGTTTACAGAGCAAACTAGTTTCTCACTAAACAATTAATACACAAATTGTTTTGTGACACTGGTTGCCAACCCTTCGATCATGCTTTTGAGATTTTGATGCATGTTCCAAAATCCCCTTACAGCTTGTCTCCCTGCTGCTCTGATTCAGGCCTTTGCCAGCTCTTGCCTTGAGTGCCACAGTAGTGTCCAAACTGTTCCTAATGGATACTTTAATGCAGTGTCATAAGTAGTGACATAGTGATGGTGGGTGCTGTGACACTACAGAGGAGAGGCATCTAGCCCAGTCTGGTGACTTGGTGTGGGGTGGTGAGAAAGGGTTGGGGAATGCATCATGAGGAGCTTTCTGGAAGTGAACAGTGAGCTGACTCTGCAGGTGGAGTGGACATTAGCAAAGCATAAATGCAAGCACCAGCATCCCAGGCCAGGGAGTAAAGAACACCTGTAGGGTCCTGGAGGCAAGAGGCAATACTGCATGGTGGGTCAGAGAGTGAACGCTGACTCTGCTGTTTTCTGGCTGTGTGTTCTTCGGGAAAGGGACTTAGCCTCTCTGTTCTTTAGTTTTCTTATCTGCAAAATGGGGATAGTAGTAGTAGTTAACTCCTAGGGTGGTTGCAGGGCCAAAGCAGCATATGCTGCAGTTCTGACTGGGGTGGCCAGTCCCTGCAGAGAAGCAGGTGGCTGAGGTCAGGGTTGGATCTACTAAAGTACAGGAGGCAGCTGCGTGTACAGGTTTGAAGCTGAGGCGATGGTGATTTGGTTAAAACCGTGGGCTTGGGTTTTGTTATCCAGGGAGCCAGTATAGAATGAAAGGAGAAGAGGGCCAAGGATGGAGCCTGGGAGGCTGGGAAGGGGAAGGTGGAGGGAGGGGAGTCAGAAGATAATGAGTAGAAGTGGCCTGAGCAACCCAGGGCATAATGGGAGTATGGAGTCACTACATCGCATCCAGCCCCAGCGTTTAAAGAAGGGAGTGGCTACAGTGTGAAAGGAGGCTGAGAGGTCAAGTGTGACAAGTACTGTGAAAAATTCATTCTAGTAGGTAATGTATGTTTGGCATTGGTGACGTTGGTTAGAGCAGCGTGAGGAGGGTGGCTGGGGAGAGGGGCCAGGAGCCAGATTACAGAGGTTCGGGCTGAAGTCGGAGGGGAGGGCATGGAGGCTGGCTAGGGTAGTGGTTACAGGCTAGTCTCAAGGGTCAGACCACCTGGGTTTGGATTCCAGCTTCACTACTTATTAATTGTGTAACCTTGAGCAAGTTGCTTACTGTTTCTTTGCCTTAGCTTTTCATCTGTAAAATGAGGACATTGACAGTAGCTTGCTCATGAAGTTATTGTGAAGATTAAATGAGCTGGTAAGTAAAGAATAGTTCTGCACACATAATGCTGCGTGCATTAGCTCTTTTTGCTGTTATTGTTATTATTATTATTGGTGATGAGAAAGGGGAGGAGCAGCTGCTGGAAGGAGATGTGGGAGTCAGAGAGGTTTGTAATGCTTTAGTAACAAGGTGGATTTGATTGCCTGCCTTGCCGACACGGTTGGCCAGGGTGCTGGTAAATCTTGGAGTACGGTGGGCAACTGGACCAGGTGTCAAAGTCTTCAGTGCTTGCGCAGTAGCAGCCAGAAGGCTGGGGGATGTCAGCTGCAGGAGGGGGAGAGCATGATATGGTCAGTGGAATGAGCATGAAAAGAGCAGAGGTTTTTACAAGACGGCAGAGGAGCACTGACCCTGATGTGGCAATAAATAACAATAGCCATAACAATTATTTTTATTACCCTGGAAAGGGCAATGGGGAACAAGAAGAACACCAGCTCTTTCTCCTTGGATTCATTCTTCACTTTGCAGCTATGTGTTCATTCATTAAGCACCTGTCTACGGCATTTCTGAATGTGCCAGTGATGGTGCTGGGCGTTGGGGATGTGGTGATCAACACCTCAGCCCCGTTCCTGCCCTCACGGAGCTGACTGGCTAAAGGGGGAGACAGGCGTTAAACAAATAACCAGTGCAGGTCATGAATCAATACAGATTGGATCATGTCACTCCCCTATTTCAAAATCTTTATTCGCTCTCCACTGCTTGGAATAAAATCCCGACTTCTAAGTATGGCTCTGCAGGATCGGGCCCCAGTCCCACCTCTGGCGGCTTTCTTGGCCACCGCTCCTCCTAGGACTGCTTGCCGTTTCCCAGACTGACTGTAACATCTCCGTAGCCCCCTGCCTCTGCTCATGCTGTCTGTCCACCTGGCAGGCTCCTGTGGAGCCTTCAAGGTCCAGCACAAACGTGTCTTCCTTTGGGAGCTCTTTCCTAGTCACTGTCACTCTCTCTGCCATGTTCCTAGAGCACCTTGGATTCTCCTGGATTGCAGCACTTCATATAGAATCATAAAGGGCAGGGAGGCTCCAGTGGGAGAATGTCATGATACAGGCTCCGAGTTAGGAATGGGCATGGTTTAGGGCACTGGGAGGGGACTGTGTCGGGAGTGGGAGATGCTCTTGGTAGGCAGAGCACCCTGTGGCTTGAGGGGATGCCTTGAGGGCCTGGCCGAGCTTTATGGAAAGAACATTATGGGAAGCTTGGGTTCTGGGAGTAGGCAGTATGTCCAGGGTGCCAGTATCATGAGAGTTTCTTATTGGAGATTTACGTCTGATGGAGAATCATTCCTACCTGAATGGGTGAAGCCAAGGGTGCCAGCAAAACGTGTGGGGGAGCAAGTGATCAATCGGCAGCTTCAGTCTCCAGCAAAATGGAGTTATAAATCCCAGCTGTGGGAGGAAGGCAGTTCTGAGGCCCAGAAGAAGCTGTTTGAACCTTCCCTTAGGAGTGCACCGTCACTGCTTGAGGTGGGACTCACCTCCATATCTACCTTCTTTGTATCTGAGATAAATCTCAAAGCCCTTTGCTGGGGCCTCAGTGGTGGCACATGAAAGGGATCCCTATAGGTGGTGGTGGTGGCGGCGTGGTTTGTGCTCAGAACACTGCCCAGTGGTAAGGGTGGCCTCCCTGGGGCAGGGTCTTAGAAATCCAGCTGTTCCACCTCAGAGCCTAAAAGGCAGTCAGATGGTAGCTGTTGGTCACCACCCATGATGCTGCCTCTGCCTGAGCTTGACAGGTAGAATCTCAAGATTAGGCTGGGGCCACAGTGAGACCCAGACGTGGCCTCTCCACCAGAAAAGAAAGTGCAAGGGAAGAGCTGCCCGGGCAGAGGACAGGGCGATGCCAGACAGAGAAAGACAGGCGAGAATATTTATAGCAGCCAGAGTTAGAGCTGTGGGAATGCTGAAGCCATTGTCAGCAGAGGCTGGGAGGGCCAGCAGGCCTCAGCCAGGGATCCAGCCTGCGATCCCAGTGGGTGCGGGCAGTTAATCTCCGAAGGCCAGAGTCACCACAACTAGAGAGCAGGAACATTGAACTTTTCAATCACATTAATTTCCACAGGAAATTGTTGTCTTCCTTTTGTCCAAAGGTTAGTGATTTATATTTACCATCCTCTTAACTAGCCTTGAAATTTACTGTTGCCAGGTCACCACCGGCGTCCATAAATCTCAGGGTGGCAGCTGAGCATAGCCAAGTGGCTTGGTCCTTGGAAGGTACACGCTGGCCCTTTCATGAGGGCAAATAACTAGCTGCAAACAGTTCCTGCACAGGGGGTGGGCGCTCACTTCACGGGGGAAATGAGATAAGATCTGTTCAGCAAGGTTGCAGGGAGGCCTTTTCAAAAGCAGCCATAAAGGAGGCAGCTGGGCTTGTGCCTTTTGGCATATCACTGAAGGAGACACACCGCCGGTGTGGAGCCGGTGTGGACGGTGTGGATGGGGGCCTGTGGCATGGAAGGTGTTCAAGTACCTTGGGGTGGGGAGAAGAGGACAGATTCCTGAGTCTACACTATCTGTGTGACCTTAGGCAACTAACTTAACCTGTCTGTGTCTCTGTTGCCTCATCTGTAGTAATAGTTCTAAACCTCAATAACTATTAAAACAAAAAACTCAGTTGTTGTTGAGGCGAATCTGAATCATGGAAACCCTGTGGGTGTCAGAGTAGAACTGTCCTCTATAGGGCTTTCAATGGTTGATTTTTTGGCAGTAGATCACCAGGCCTTTCTTCCTAGGCATCTCTGTGTGGACTCAAACCTCTAACTTTTCAGTTAGCATCTGAGTGCGTTAACTCCACTACCCAGGGACTCCTCTGTAGTTGTAGGCTATTATTATTCTCTGGCAGGACAGGTTTGGTGTGAGCCAGAGTCCATTTGCCCCACTGTTCTATCTGTTTCTCCTTTTAAAATCTTTTTCTTCCATATGCTCATGGAATTAGAACAGGGTTGGCAACTTTTTCTGTAAAGGGCCAGTAAATATTTTAGGCTTTGCGAGCCATACAGTCTCTTGCCACTACCCAACTCTGCTGTTTGGATGTGAAAACAGCCATAGATAACATGTAAATGATGAACATGGCTGTGTTCCAATAAAGCTTCGTTCATGGACACTCACATTTGAATTTCATACAGTTTTCATGTGTCACGAAGTATTATTCTTCTTTTGACTTGTCATGGATTGAATTGCGTCCCCCCAAAAAATGTGTGTATCAATTTGGCTAGGCCATGGTTCCTAGTGTTGTGTGGTTGTCCTCCATTTTGTGATTGTAATTTTACCTTAAAGAGGATTAGTGTGGGATTGTAACACCACCCTAACCCAGGTCACACCCCTGATCCAACATAAAGGGAGTTTCCCTGGGGTGTGGCCTGCACCACCTTTTATCTCTTGTAAGAGATAAAAGGAAAGGGAAGCAAGTGGAGAGTTGGGGACCTCATACCACCAAGAAAGCGGTACTAGGAGCAGAGCGTGTTGTTTGGACCTGGGGTCCCTGTGTGGAGAAACTTCTAGTCCGGCGGAACATTGATAAGAAGGCTGACAGAGAGAGAAAGGCTTCCCCTGGAGGTGACACCCTGAATTTGGACTTTTAGCTTACTTTACTGTGAAGAAATAAATTTCTTTTTGTTAAAGCCATCCGCTTGTGTTATTTCTGTTATAGCAGCACTAGATGACTAAGACATGACTGGTTTTTTTTTAACCATTTAAAATGTGAAAACATTTTTAGCTTGCAGACCACACAGAAACAGGCAGTAGCCTAGATTTGGCCAGTGGGTGGTAGTTTGCTGACCCCTGGATTAGAAGATGGAATTGCATGGAGAGTGTTCACTTCGCACCTGGGCTCTATCTTTGGGCCACTAAAGGTGCCTCACATGGGTTTTCCCAGTGACCTCCAAGTGCTTCCTGAGAGGCCTGCGGAGAGCCAGTTGGGGCAGAAGAACAGAGGAAGGAGCCCCGTGGGAGCCTGGGGCCCAGGGACTGGTGGGATGCCTGGGCCTGACACCTGTTGGTTCCCTTTCTGCAGCTGGAGTGGTGCTAGCTCTGGATTGGCCAGTCACCCCCACGCTAGCTCCACTGCTGACAGCCCATGTCTGTGTTTCAGAGAGCAGCCCAGAGCAAGGGAGGAAGGAGGCTGGGACTCGACAGCCTGTGGTGATTCTCTTGGGCTGGGGTGGCTGCACAGACAAGAACCTTGCCAAGTACAGCGCCATCTACCATAAAAGGGTGAGTACTGCTGGCATGCGGATACCCAGTGAGCTGGGGCCCTGCCACCTGTGACCGTTCACAGGGAACTCTGAGCTTCTGGCTCTTGTCACTTCTGGTATGCAGCAAAGGCTGGCCACCCATGCGGCAGGCCTGGAAATGGCACCAAGATCAGCCTGTGGGGAAGATGATGGAGCCATGTGGACTTTGGCAAGATTATCCCCACTTTGCTGCCAGTTCTGTGGTCTGGCCTGGCTCTTTCAACCCTCTGACCTGCTTCCCTTCCTCCCTGCACTCCACAGTGGTCAGCCCAGCCGCTGTATGCTCCCCAGTTGTGGAGTGTGCTCCCTGTGGCAGCAGGAGCCTGGGCTGGGTGTGCTGGGTGGAGCCAGTACTCCTAGGACTTTCTCCTCTAACCTGGTGAGTTTCTGTCTTAGGGTGGACCATGGCACCTTTCATATTCCCAAAGTGGAAGGGTCTCTTGGAAAAGTGATCCGGGCTTGAAGTGTTCATGCTTCTTCTTAGGTCCCACCAAGACTTGGATGTAAAAGTGGTGGTAATTGGAGAGGGGCCTGAGGAGGGCCTGGTTATCTTTTCAAGTCTGGTCTCTGGCCTTGCCCTTCCTTCCTCAGCCCAGACCTCTCCAAAGCAGCTTCTTTCCAGGGTACCAGTGGAAGCCCTGGGCTGAGGAGGAGTGGGAGTCATCTGGGAAAAAGGCCAGCTGATGCCTGGCAGCTCCAGCACCCCCCACCCCCAACGAGTCAGCCTCCTCCATGCCACTGACCCATGTCTGCACCCTACCCAAGGTGTGTAGTGGACCTGGATGGGAGTGGGTTGTCCAACCAGCAAGTCCTCTGGTGTCAACTTTTATAGGTTGCCTACTCTGCAGATAGTTTCAGCTGTTCTGAATTCCACCCACTGAGCTAGGCTTGTTTGTTTGGTTTCTTCACTAGGCTTAAGATCCTGAGGGCAGGCAGAGGAATACCCTTGTTGAGTGTGACTAGAACAGAGGATAAAAGAAAGGGCAAGGGTCAAGAGGGAAGGCAGTGGAGGTGGGGGGTCCTCAGGGGATTAAGCGGGGGTGTGGTGTTAGAAAGCTCCTCCATGCAGAGTGGGGGAAGGATTGGAAGGAGGGAAGTGAGTCAGGAGGGGTTGCTGTGACCCAGGACAGAGTGTGGCCAGGACCCTGAGGCTGGTGATGCAAGCAGAGGAAAGTCGATGGACTGAGGAGCTTGTTAGGAGGTAGGATGGTAGTTTAATGAGAGATTGGGTGTGGGGCTGAGGGATAGGGAGGGGGTCCAGGATAATTCCAGGCTTTTGGCTGGGCAGTTTCTGGGTAGAGGGGAATAAGTTGTTTGTGATAGGGAGCACTAGAAGAGAAGCCCTAACGCTGTGGGGTGGATGAGATTCCCCAGAGAGAGTACAGAGGGAAAGGAGGAGAGTGGATGATGAAGAGGGTCCCACAGATGAAAGGAGGTGTGCAAAGATGGACAAGAAACCCAGGAGAGTGTGACAAATCCACAGAAAGAGAGTCTTTGGGAAATGGGCCATTGTGGAGAGAGAGTAGAGATATTATTGGGACAGAAGACACGGGAGAAGAAGGTGATGGAATCGGATCCCGGGGAAGGCAGAGGGGTCGAGGGTTGCCGGGCCGGTGGAGGGTAGACTTGGAGAGGAAGGGGGTGCCTTCTGGTAGGGAGGACAGCATGGCTATGGAGAAGTTTTTTTTCCCAAGTCAAAACTCCTAATATTTTATTATTTAAAAGAAAATAAAAATACCATATTCTACCATTTAGAGATTACCTCTGTTTACACCTTAGTAGTGGTTAAGAGCTCAGCTGCTAACCCAAAGGTCGGCAGTTTGAATCCACCAGCTGCTCCTTGGAAACCCTATGAGGCAGTTCTACTCCATCTATAGGGTTGCTGTTGAGTCAGAATCGACTCGACGGCAGTGGATTTGGTTTTTTGGAGGGTTTTTGTATCCTTCCAGCTCTTTTTCTATGTGTATGAGTGTATCTTTTTTTTTTTGGCTAAATGAGATCTACTGTTTTGTATCCTGCTTTTTTCGGATCATGATCTCCACTTTCTCATGTTAATAAATTTTCATCTCATCTAGTTTCCCGTCTATATTCAGATTCCCCACCTGTCCCCAAAGCGTCCTTTACAGCTGATTTGCCCAAACCAAGATCCAGTCCCAGCCCACAATTGCATCACATTAATTTGTTCCTTAAGCCTCTTTTAAATCTCGAGCAGTCCCTTTCTTCATGACATTGACTCACTGAAGAGCCCTGGCTGCAGGAGACTGTTTCAAGGAGTATGCGGTCCCGAATGCTGCTGGAAGGAAAGTAAGATGGGGACTGAAAGACATGGGTTAGGTTTGACCAGTTGGGAGAACATGGGTGACTTGGTAAGAGCAGTGCCGGAAGGAGTCGGGCAGAGGTCAGATTGGAGTGAGTGGGAGGGGACGAAGTGGAGAGTGAGTGTTAAAGTGATTTCTGGAAGTTTGTCTCGAAAGGTGAAGAGAGGGAAGCCTGTAGTTAGAACAGTGTAAAGGCTGAGCTTTTGGGTGAGATTTGTTTGAGGAGCAATCTGGAGAGAGGAAGAGACTGAAAGTATAGGAGAGTGAGGGGAGAACTGGAGGAGCAGGGCCTTGACCTGGGACCAAGTGCGGAGATGGAGAGACAGTTGGCTTGTGGGTGGGGTGGGAAAGAGACTAGGATCTGGCGTGCAGCGAGAGCCAGGCCCTTGGTGTAAGGACTTCTAGGAGTAGCTGACTGGGGAGGTGGCAGCAGAGATGCTCAGATCCAGGCTGTAGGGATGCCTGGTGTGTGTGTGTCCATTCATGGGGAGTGCTGGGTGTTTATAGGGCGAGCTGTGCGCCCTCTGAGTGCTGAGTGCTCAGAGGAGGATTGTGTATGGCCTTATAGGTGGCGCGTTTACAGGAATTGCTGGGTTTCTACGTGCACCAGTAAATAGTTCTGCAAGTGAGTGCTCCTGGCGTGGGTTGTGCGTGTATGCATGTATGTGTGCAGGTACAGGGCTGTGTCTACCCTTGTAGGTAGTGCTGCTGATGAGATAGGCAGGGCAGATAGTGCTCACTGCATCCAGACTCGTAGGGAGGGCTGTGTGTGTACTCTGGTGGTTGGAGGTGTGTGTGTACATTTGCAGATGGTGCAGTGGATCTGTGCACGTCATCCCAGGAAGTATTGTGTGTCCATGTACTGATAGGCATTGCTGCAGACATACAATCACAGTAATACTGTATGATATCGTGTGAGTGGCCATAATCCCAGAAAGTGCCGTGTGTATGTGTGTGCGAGTGTGTGAACGTGTGCACACTCCTGAAGTTTGTGCAACATGTAGGTGTGTACCTGCCAGTGCTGTGTGTACTTGTGGGTATGTGTTAGTGGCTGTATGCTTCTTTGTGCACTTACAGGTGTAGACTGGAGGGTGGTGGGTACCGCGTGTCTGCATCCGTGGAATGTGAGGTGGGTGGGTTTTGTTTAGTCCCAGGAGTGCTGTGTGTGGTGGTAGTGGTGATATGGGAGTATGGCGTTGTGGGCAATGCTGTGTGTAGGTTGGAGGGGGTGTGTGGGAAGACATTCCCCATCCCTCTGGGAAGTTAGAGCAGGGCACTTAGTGAAATTTCTCAGAGCTAAGGGGCAGGTGACATCAGTGACCCTTTCCTCAGAGTCCCTGGAGGGATGTGTAGGTACTCCAGGGCTATTGCTACTACCACCAGTAATTACTGCTATTATAGGTTGAGTTTATTTTGTGTCAAGTGCTGTTTTGGGCACTTGAAGTTCAGTTTTTCATTTAACTTTCACCGAAACCATGAGGTAAATGTTACCCCAATTTACAGATGGGGAAATTGAGATTCAGAAAGGTGAAGTAAACTGCTCTTTGTCCTTGCTGTTAATAAGTGGTAGTGTCAGGAATTGAACCAGACCTGCTTGATCCCAGGGCCTGCCCAGCTCAGACTCCCCTGACAAAGGGGCCCTATGTCTCTGGAACAGGAAAATGAGAGGGGATTAGGGCCCAGGCACGGCTGCTTTGGCTCCCTTCCTAATAGGTCAAAAGGGGGCCTGACTGGAGATTTTCGAGCACACTTGACCCAGGCATTGAGGGGTACAGAAGCCCAGAAGGGTTTGGGCCTAAATTTTAAAATTTGAGAAGCAACACTGATCACTGTATTTGGAATTTCAGGGCAAGTGGGAGGAGTGATCCTAGGCTTTGAAGCCAGACGGACTTGGGTGTCAGGCCCAAGGCCAGAGCGTGGACTCAGTGGCCAGAGACGGACGTGATACAGGCCTGGCTCGGAAGTGGCTGCTGGTGGTCAGGGCCGGGACCTGCAGCCTGTATCTCAGGTGTTGAGTCTCACGGAGGCATCTGCGTGTGTCTGAAGGGCAGCTACTTATAGGGAAGGTGCAGACAGAGTCGCTGCAGCAGGAGGTAGCCAAGTGGTGATGGCTTCAGTATGCAAGAGTTGGGCAGATGAGGCTGCCAGGTGTAGACAGGCTCCACAGGCCCTCTGGTGGGGGAGACAGGGGGTGAACCAGAGTGAGGAGACGACTTCTGGTCAGCGCAGGTGTCTCCAAAGCATGTTCTGGGTTCCAGACCTCAAATACCTCCCCAGCCTGAGGGGGCTTGGCCAGCATGAAACGTCTGTTCCAAAAACTGGCCTCGGATGTGACTTCCACTCCCAGAAGGCACCTGTGTCTGTGAGTGGTGAGCTGCAGCCAGGCTGAAGCAGGGCCTGGAGCATTGCTGGGCTCAGTGGGCCCTGTGGGAGTTGGGGTTGTTGGACCCCTCTGACCTTAGCTCGTAACGCACCCAGCCCCGTCCCTGAGGACCGACTGGCCCTCTCTCCTCTCCCCAGGGCTGCATCGTGATCCGATACACAGCCCCATGGCACATGGTCTTCTTCTCCGAGTCCCTGGGCATCCCTTCACTTCGTGTTTTGGCCCAGAAGCTGCTTGAGCTACTCTTTGATTACGAGATTGAGAAGGAGCCCCTGCTCTTCCATGTCTTCAGCAACGCCGGTGTCATGCTGTACCGCTACGTGCTGGAGCTCCTGCTCACCCATCGGCGTTTCTGCCACCTGCGTGTGGTGGGCACCATCTTTGACAGCGGTCCTGGTGACAGCAACTTGGTGGGGGCTCTGCGGGCCCTGGCGGCCATCCTGGAGCATCGGCCTGCCGTGCTGCGCCTGCTGCTCCTGGTGGCCTTTGCCCTGGTGGCGGTCCTGTTCCATATCCTGCTCGCTCCACTCACCGCCCTCTTCCACACCCACTTCTATGACAGGCTCCAGGACTCAGCCTCTCGCTGGCCTGAGCTCTACCTCTATTCGCGGGCTGACGAGGTAGTCCTGGCCAGGGACGTGGAACGCATGGTGGAGGCACGCCAGGCACACCACGTCCTGGTGCGCTCTGTGGACTTTGTGTCATCTGCACATGTCAGCCACCTCCGTGACTACCCTACTTACTACACGAGTCTCTGTGTCAACTTCATGCGCAGCTGTGTCCAATGCTGAGCTCTGGGCCTCCCCTCAACTCTGCTCCAGAAATAAATGCCTGACACCTCCCCACAACCTACATCATGGGGCCCTCTTCTGGTTCAACTCTCTGTGGTCATTTGGGACTTTGTGGTTCCCCAAGTAGGAAATTCCCATTAGACTCTGTCCTGGGAACTACTGGTAGTCTGCCTACCCCAGGATCCTAGAGGGTGGGAATACCTGGGCACGTCTCTGTGGGAGCCTTGCAGTTGGTTGTATTTCAACAAGTGCAGGTCAGGTCAGGCTGCTGATCCCTGTGGCATTTAGAGTATAAAGGGCTATCGAAGAGGGGAGGGTTGAGGATGAGCCTGAGTTGATTTTTGATTCCGTGAATGGAAGGTGAGCTTTGTGGGAGGTGCCAGAGGGTAGGGTCAGTATGGAGGCAGGGGCTACGATCTATGCTCCAAGGCCCCAGAAAGGCAAAGCTGTACAGCATAAAGCCCCATTCCCATGGGTCCCACTTGGCATTTCTTTCAGAGGCTTCTCTGACCTCATTGCCAGGGAGTCTGAGGTTGAAGCCTGGTGAGACGCTGAGGATGCAGCATAAGGGGCCTGTCCTGGTTCATGAACCTTTGCTAGGAAGTCACTGGATTCAGAAAGTTGCAAGCTGTGTGCATACTGGGCAGATGGAGTAGGGAGCAGGAAGGCAGCAGTGCTGTGACGGGAGCTGGGGCAAGCTAACTTGAGCCCTTGGAGCCCAGCACCAGAGTAAGGGGCCTTTTGGCTGAAACAACAAACTCCTTCATCTCCTTGAGGGACACCCACTTGGATACCCTCAAGGCAGAAGGGCTGGCTTCAGCCTTATATCTCTATCATCTATCATTCTATAAGTCATGCTGGACACTGTTGGAACATAGTAGGTATTCAATAAATACTTGCTGATTGAATGAGCTTACTGTGGCGATCAAGGGGCTTGGTGACTGGACTGGGCTTTGAAAGTTTGGCAGGCAAGTGAAGGAGATGGCTAGACAAGCTCTGGATTAGGGGTGGGAGCTGACCCCGATATGCTCAGGGATGACTGACCCTCAGTCCTCAGAGCCAAGCTCTATCTGCATCAGCCCTCTGGAGTCCCGACTGCTGCAGCCAATTCCTATGCTGGGTGGATGCATTCCTAGCCATGGCCAACAGGTGGCAGTGCTGCCTGTGCCATGAGTGCGCAAGGAGCCCACCGCAGCATGGGCTTCAGTGGAATGCCCTCACTCTGGGTTAGTGTCCCCTGTTAAGACAGCATATGGCCCCCAGGGTGGGGGTAACCACCATCAAGAACCTACTGAACCCAAGGCAGGGAAGGGGAGAGTAGAGACCTAAAAGGAGCCAGCCTGATGGGAAGCGGGCATTCAAGATCCTCCCTTTCGTCTCTCCACTGCCCTCATCCCCTACCCACTTCTCTCAACCTGCATCTTTCCCAAGCCCTCAGTCATCCATCACTGGGGCTGCTCCACCTCCACAAAGGCCACACACATTCCCTAGCATCTCAGGCCCCAGAATCTTTGTGTTCAGGATCCTTGATGCCATCAAGCTGGGCATGAGAGATGGAGGGCCTTCTCTGGGCTCCAGATAGGGTGACTTGTCCCCCGTACTTCATCTGGGTGTAGGGGGAGGCAGGAGCTGCCAACTGCACCCAGTTCTGTAGTCCTCACCGGTGGGCATCCCAGAGATGGGTCTACGGCTGGGGATTTGGGATGACAGCAGTTGGGCCTGTGTATGAAAATGTGCACAGTAAAGGAGTCTGCAGTCATGAGATACTCTAGGGTCTTGAATTGTAGCTGAATCTGTTTTCGGAAAACAGCTTTCCATTGCAGGTGAGGAATCATCTGCAGTTCTGATACTGATGCACCTCACTGGCACTGAGAGCACAGACGGTTCTGAGCAGTGGGGGTGATGGATGTGACAGTGCTACCTGGTGCTAGCTGCCCAGCCTCGGTTCCCAGACTTCAGGGTCCATCTCTAACAGGGACTGCTGCCATTTCCATTTGAAGATCCAGGCAGTAGAGCTGCATGGGGCTGTTGGGCCATGGATGGAGATGGAGAAAAAACACCACAGGGAGCTGAGACAGTGATCCCGTTTCAGTCCCTGGCACATTTCAGGGGACTACAAAGGGAGAGGCCTCGGGCTTGTGTTTTCTTCCAAGCTTGTAGCTACTCCTGACCTAGGTTGGGGGATTGAGCTTGCATCCCCTCTGTACCCCCAAGCTCTGACCTCTTCTGTGATTAATGAGCTGACGATTTTGCATCGATAAGGAATTAACCTGGAGCCCCCAACCCATCAATAGTCAGGACCCTGGACCTCCCACTCCCACCCTAGTCTGAGTGCTCCAGGGCCCCTGATCAGACCAGCCCTGCCTAGCTTTACACATCATAGCAAGTGTCTCCTCACCCTGCTGCCAGGATTAACCCCTTTACTGCTCTGTCTGCGCCCATCACCCGCCCCTCCCTACACACACATACAGGCATCAGCTGTTTATATCGGTTTAATCCATGTCAAACGTAGTTTACAAAGGGAAAGGACAAGTACCTTTGTATAGAATATACAGACACGGCATCACACAATAGGGCCCTGCATTGGGGATGTGGAGGAAGAGTAACTTATCCCTGGGAACAGCAGCTCAAATCCCGGGAACAGTTCTTGGCAGAAGGCTGGCAGCCAGGAGCACCGTCATCCAGTCCCAATATCAGCCCCTGCTTCAGCTCGGTTTCCATTTCCTGCCCCTCCCCAACTCCTTATAAAGAGCCCCATGAGCTAAGACTAAGGAGAGAATCATGTCCCTTGGGGCATGAGCCCCATGTCTGGGAGAAGAAATATACACCACTGAACACCGAGCACATGGGAGAGGGAAGGGACACCATGGCGGGGGGAGGCAGGCAACCCAAGAGGCGGATGGGCCGAGCCCCCAGCCAGCCCTGAGGGAGGCACTGCTTCAGGTGTTCTTAAAAAAAGAAAATCATACAACCAAAGGGGGAGGGGGAGGGTGGAGGGGGAGGAACTGTCCCATTTATACACAACGTTGTAAACATACACGGTCTATATTACATGTGCTTCAGTCTGGTGTTTGCATGTCTGTCCGTCTGTCAGTCTGGGGGCTGGATCTCAGAAGCCTTGTCCCCCTATGCCCCCACCCCTGCCCCACCCCGGGAACGGCCTGGAACAGGTATGGCTCCCAGTTTTGGTGGGGTCTGGCAGGCAGGGCCTGGGCCTCAGCCTCAACTCTGGCTCCAGAGTCCTGTGTGTATATGTGTATGTGTGTGCAAGAGTATGTGCATGTATGTACATGGGGAACCTGTGTGCAAGTATGTACAAGGGGAGAGGGTCACTGTCACAGAGGCTGGGGGCAAGTGGGGCTGCTCGAGGCAAGGCCTGCTGGGGGTAGCAAGCTCACAAGTAGATCCTCCGCAGGTCTCCGGGCGCTGTGATCGTGTTGCACTGAGGGCAGAGCTTCTTGGCACCCTGTAGGAAAGCAGGGAAGGCTTGGGTTACACAGTGTGCCACAGGTTTGCCCATGTGAGCACCTGGGCCTGCAGCCATGTCTCCTGCATCAGTGTGGTGTGCTAGGCCCTGGGTCCTCTCAGCCCAGGCTGAGGATGCACAGGCAGCCTCTCGAGCAGGCAGGCAGGCAGGCATGCTCCTGTGTTGAGGGGGTCGCCAGGATCAAACCGCCTGGCCAGCCCCGCAGCGGGGGCCCCGGTAATGAGAACAAGGCTGCGTCCAGCTGTGGCTGCCGCGGCCCTAACGAGATTACACGCGGCCTTTGATCAGGACACAAGAGCCCACGTCCGGGCCTTTTATTGCTGTCTCCGGGCGACATTTTAATGGCTGCTCCCGAGTGAAGAAAAGGGGCAGGAGCAGAAGGAGCTTAGGAATGGGAGGGGCTGAGGCCCCGGTCTGCTTACCCTTACAACTGGCCTCCTCCTAACCTTGGGTCTCACCAATCTGTGTGATACAGTGAGCCCTCTGGGGGTGGGGGCAGGGAGAAGGAGAAGGTGAACCCATGGAGGGGGAGGATTTAATAAACCTGGAGTAGGGGAGAAACACTGTAAGCTTGGCGGGGTGGGGGGTGGGGGGGTAAATATCCTGGCTTCTGGCTGTGTTCTATGCTCCTGCTCCCCACCCCGCCAAGCAGGCTCAAGCATTAACATCTGGGCAAAGCCCAGAACAGCCACCCCTCCCCAACCCCATGCCACCTCACCAGGGTCCGCAGCCAGCACTCCTCGCAGTGCACATGCCAACACTGGATGGACGTTAGGGGCATCGAGTATGAGTCCTAGGGAGGAGGTGGGCAGAAAAGGGGTCACTCTGAGGTTGGCCCACCCTCAAAAAAGGAGAGATCACAGCACAGAGACCCTCTCCAACCCCAGGGGGCACTGAAGCATGGAAGGCTCCCTGTCCTTGCTCTGACCAAGGGCACCCTAGCTGCCCTCCACTCACCATGCAGATGAGGCATTTGTAGCGGTCCCCACGAGATAGCTGCCGTTCAAGCTCCCGGACCCGAGCCTTCAGGGCTTCAAATGTTGTCACAGCTGAATCTTCGGTGATTCTATAAAGAGGACCGCATGGTTGGACAGCACGCTGGAATCCCCAATCTGAACCTCCAGCCCATATCTTCCTTGGATTCCAGAACCACATATATAAATGTCTCCTAGACATCCTTCCTGCCCTCCCACCCCTCAGATATCCCGTATCTGCAAACTCTACATCCCAGAACTGAACTCCTTACTCTCCCTGTTCCTCCTGCAGTTTCCATCCTAGTGAACTTCTAAACCAGCTACCTGGGAACCATTCTTTCTCAGTCACCTCCAACACCCCAAATCTGCCATCTATCTCCTAAATGTCCCTTTCCACCCCTAGTACCACTAGTCCAAAAACGAAAAACCAAACCCATTGCCACTGAGTCGATTCCGACTCACAGTGACCCTACAGGACAGAGTAGAACTGCCTCATAGAGTTTCCAAGGAGCGCCTGGTGGATTCGAACTGCCAAACTTTTGGTTAGCAGCCGTAGCTCTTAACCACACCACCACCAGGGTTTCCACCACTTGTCCAGGCCCTCATGATTTCTTCTATGATGACTCTACTAACCTTTCAAATAGCCTCTTTGCCTGCGGGCCCATCATCTCCATTCTATTCTCCTAGCAGTTAGAAGAATTTGCATTCTAAAATGCAAATCTGATCACTTCTACTTCCAACATATCAATGGCTCCCTCAGAGTAAAACTCTACCAAACTCCATAACAAGGCTTACAAGGCCCTCCTTGGTCCAGCCCCAGCCAGCAGTATCCCTCAGCACCCTGCCACATACTTTATGCTCCATTTACACTAAACTACTATGAGTCTCCACACACAACACCATTTTTCACCCTCTTGGCCTCTGCACTTTCTGCTGCTTCTACTTGGACTGCACCACCACCTAACTAGCTCTGCCTCATCATTCAGGCCTAGATTAGTTACCATCTCCTCCCCGAAGCCTTTTCCAACCCTGCCAGCCAGCACCACCACTGGTGGCTACCTCTTCTGTGCTCTTACAGCACCCTGAGCTAACACAATCACAGCAGTGACAGTACTGCATTATAACTGCAAATGTCTTTGTTTCCTGCTAGACAGAGTTCCCTGAGAGCAGGCTGCGCACCCAAGCACTATTTACTATGGATATTACCCCATGCCAGGCTTGGAGTGTGAGGACACATTTGCTGAATAAAAAGCCAGTCCAACCAGCAGGGAAAGGGTGAGAGTTGTAGGGACTGGATGGGTCCTGCATAACCTAGGTCCCTGGGCCACAGGCTTGGGCTACCCCAAGAGCTCCTTGTGATTTCCTCCTGGGCACATCGATGCCCTGTTGCCCTTAGCTGTTCTCCAAGCCCTGCACAAGCACAGTCCCTACAATTTCCTGAGGACTCACTGGGCTGCAATGCTGAACATGGACTAGCTAGGACTATCTGAAGGAGTGACACCCACTTTCCTAAAACAAGGGAACAGGACACAGGAGGTACAAGTACTTGGTAAGCTCACAAGAGAGAGAAAAACACTTCCTGGAGCAGAAAAGATGGCATTGAAGATGGGCCTTAGGAAATAATAGTGATGATAATACAAACAGCTAAAATTTATTGAGCACATACTAAATACCAGAGATTATACTGAGAGACTGATAATTATTTTATTTACTCTTCACAAAAGCCCCATGAGAAGATTCTAATATATATATATCAAGAAGCTAACACACAGAAAAATTAAGTAGCTTGCCCAAGGTTCACACAGTAGCGGGGAGAGGTTTGAAACCCCGGCAGACTGATTCCATGACCAATCGTTAATTGTGTGTTATCAACCACGATACTGGATGTACCCAGGAGGAGACAGGTCTCCAGGTAGAGGAAACAGCAGAAACGGAACAAAGGCCAAGAGGCCGAAGAGTCTCATCTGGCTGGAAGGCTCACTTGTAGGTAAGCAGGAGGTGCTAAAATGAGAAAGGAGGTTGTGTATGGGAGGACCTCAGATGCCACAATTAGGAAATGAAGTTCATCTTATAGGAAATGGAAGTCGTTGAGGATGTTGGAAGAGGGGTGTGGCAGGATAAAAGTTGGGGTTTAAAAGATGTATTTAATCAGAAGCAAAGACTGGACTGAGCTGGGGTGGAGGCCACTGCCCAGTCACAGTGAGGTGTGGTTTAGGCACAGATAGTCTCCCGGGGTAGTCTGTTCTGCCAGCTTGAGAGAGAAAATTGGCTCAGAAAGTGGGAAAGCTGACAGGTTGTCATTGCTAGATACAAATGGTAATGGGGGGGGGGGGGAGGTGGGGGAGGGTGGATAGAGGTAAAATTCCATGAGCGCCAACAAACTTTGATCTCTGACCTTTCTCTCTTGGGGCACTAGAAGCAACAGAACATGGCTCCTAATGGCTGTGTCCTGATATGAGGGATGCTCTAGAATCTATCACCCCATGGGGCCATGATTCTCTCTGCCTTACCTCTCTCCAGGGAAGCTGAGAAAGGCCCTAACGCCAGCTCCTTCCACTCAACTTTTCAGCTCGGGAACCTTCACCCCCACCCTCTTCACAAGTATCTGCACAGCTAGTTCCTTCCCTGGCATTCTGCCCAAGGCCATATGTGCCATCCTCATCTGAATCACTGGTGACAGGAGACAAGATTGGGGAGTTATGCTCCCACCCTCTCCAAGGACCAGGCTGGGACTCTGCTGGGTTTAGGAGGTTATTTCAAAGATGAGGAAACTAAGGCCTGGAGCTGGCAGCCTATGCCAGACTGGAGAACTAACTTCTAAACCCCAAACCAAAGAATGAGCCAGAGCCATAAAGTCCAAAAGGATGGAGCCACGAGAGATCAAAGACACTTCCCACTCCATCTCCAAGAGTTCTAAGGCCACCAAACCCACTGCCGTCAAGTCGATTCTGACTCATAGTGACCCTGCAGGACAGAGCAAGACTGCCCCCATAAGGATTCCAAGCTACATATCTTTAACAGAAGCAGACTGCCACATTCTTCTCCTATGGAGCGGCTGGAGGGTGTGAACCATGGACCTTTTAGTTAGCAGAGCAGCCGAGCACTTAACCACTGTGCCACCAGGGCTCCTTCTAAGGCCACAATGAGGTCAATATCCAACTCCAGAGCCCACTCTATCCTGGATTTGCTCAGCACACACATGGCCTCTAATCTTTGCTCCGGCAAAATACCCAACCCTGCAGCCCCTAACCCAGGTTGGTCAGGAGGTATTCCTGGGCTGCTCCAGGACACAGGTGGAAAGATTCCTGGAGGAAGCCTGGCATCCTGCTTTTCCCCTCCCTTGGTTGTGAAACAGATCTCCCTCTGTGTACGAGGGAGAAGCCATGGAGACTGAAGGGCCCCAACTTTGGCAGATCCAGACCCAATGGGGATCTCTGCACGTGACTGATCCAGTCCTTACCTTGTCCTAGAGAGTCCCGCCCACTAGTGCCTGTGCTCACACAGGTGGGGCAGGGTCCTGACTTCCCCTTGCCTTGGAGGGTAGTAGCTTCATGGATGGCCACTGGCTCTGGCCCCCACCTCCCCCTTGGGCGCCATCCCTGATTAATGATCTTGTCTTTCTGATTTATGAGCAGCCCCTCTAGATGAGGGTGGACGCCCCTTACGGCCCCGCCTGCCCCGCTCAGCTGGAGTAGGAGAGAATTATTAAATAAACATCCATACGTCATTCCTCCCCCCCATAAGCTGGCTGCACCGAACCCGTGCGGCCCACTCCGGCGCTGACACGGAGCAGCTGCGGTGATTCATGGGCAGCCGGGCCCCGCGCCTCGGCCCATACATCATGCCAGCAGCACTCACGGCCCCGGCCGAGATAAACTGATCAACCACAACGGGCTGGAATGAATTTATGACAACACAAAATGGAGGGAAACAAATGGGAGGTGACCCTGGGCCACCGACCCGGCCCTGCACCAGCCTGCAATCCACTCTGCTGGCAGCAGGCAAGATGGAACACTGGCCCTGGAATGAAGAGGCTGCCTTTTAACCCCAGGCAACCTAGCTTCCAGTGGAGTGGGTGTGCACGCGCAGGGAGTTAAGCAATGGCCAACGGCAGTAGCTCTAGGTAGCCTAGACTGGGCAATGCCACTTCCTGGAACCAGAACTAGCCTTGCTTGGGCTTTTGGAAAGGGAGTGAGGTGCCCAGCTGATTTCAAGTGTTTGTGACTCCTGGAGATCTAGGCCAGAGGTTACCCAGCCCTAGGTGAAGTGCTATTGGATACCTTTCCCCTGTCAGAGAACTCAGGGCAAAAATTCCTCCCAGAAGTGATAAGACCCAATGCTCCTGCCTAAAACCCACTGCGAGCGCCACCCGGGACAAGAAAAATGAAACCAATTTAGCTCCCGATTAAGAAACAGCAACTGGAGATGAATCAAGCGCGCTGGCTGGGCTGGGCGGCTATACATCACATTCCCCGGGCGGAGGCCGCCACAGCGGGCAGGCAGACAGGCGGACTACTCCTCCCTCCACCAAGGCTCCTGGGGCTGTGGCCCAGTGATCAATTCACAGAGTCACGCTTAGCACCAGCTGGGCCCCACCACTGGCGGTGTGCCCAGGGCTGCAGGACTAAGCTGTACTCTGGAGGGCCCGGGAGCCCTGGCAGCAGGCCTTCCTGCTAGCAAAGGGCCCCTTCTCCTTCCCCCTAAACTGCTGCCCCATAGGCCACTCCCTGGCTACCCACACTCACTTCTCGATGTCGCTATTCTTGCAGGTCTTCTGCATGGCCTCCTGCTTGCTGCTCTCACCGTTGCTGGTGGATGGCATCTCTGCTGGAGTAGAGGGGCAACTCACATGCTGGCCAGACTGGACCGCACAGGTGAGGGGCTGGGCTTGAGTCAGACACCACCACACAGGGATGCCCTCTTTCCCCCATTACTCCTAACCTGGGGGCAGGACTTACCGTCACTGGCCCATTTAGAGAACTCAGGCGTGATGCGTGTGCTGGGAGGGCCGCCACTAGAGGAAAGGAAGGAAAAAGAAAAGAACAAGTGAGCCCTGAAGGCAGATGGGACAGCCCTGAGGGTGGGTATTGAGTGAACCCTGGTCTCAGGGATTCCCATCCCTTTATCACACCCACCCAAGCCTGTGCCCACACTTGCTTTAGGACTGCGCCCCGGAGCGCCTCTCTCTCCTTGGCTTCACCAGGCTCCTCGCCTGTGCAGGGGATGACGTCAGCCTCTGTGTATCTGGCATGGTGGTCAAGGACAATGGATCCTGGTTTGCAGTAGGCCACGAGGACTAATCCTGAGGGCTTGGGCTCTCCATATCAAAGCTGTGAGACTCTGGCCGCAGGGTGGGTGGCAAGTACTGTAGGTGCTAGCTACTTTTCTTATTCCCTTTGGCCTGCCCCACCAGCCCAGCCTTGCCCCACAGTGCCCCAAGGATACTGTGGCTTCCCATACTCCAGAGTGTCATCCCCATCCACATCCAAGTCAGCATCACTGTCCGGGTTCTCTTTGCCGCTGCACATGACGAAGCCAGAGCCTGTGGGAAGCAGGATGTGAGGAGGGCCAGGGGCCAGCAGGAGTACACCAAAGGTGTCTCTTCTGCTGCCTTGAAGTAGGGGTTGGGTTTTGCGTCAGATAAGGCCCAGACAGAAACTTGGGCCTGGGATGTGTAGAGCCAGATATTAGACTTTGACATTCCAGTCCCTTTCACGCGGCACACCTCATCCTCATCATTCTCTGCCACTGCCTGCTGCTCCAAGTGCTCATAAACCAGCCCCTTCATACACTGTGTCAGGTCCTCAGGAGACACCCAGGCCTAGGCCTGCTGTCCACCTGCCTTCCAGGTCTAGGAAGAGGACAGAGAAATTCAGGTCTAAAAGGTCAACCCATTCAGGACCTGGGCCTCCCTTATTTCCCATAGTCCAGCCTGAGAAGTCCACCAGAGGGAAGAACAGGCTGGCTAAGGTCAGTCAGAGCCATAGAGCGAGATCCCCCCAGCCAATGTCCTGATTTTGGCCGCCAGGTCCTTGCCAGCAGAAACACCAGGCAGCTGTTCAAATATTTGGTGTCTGAAGCGCCTGACATTAATTATTCATCTCCACCTCACTCAGCCCAGATTCCTGGACAAGTGCAGTTATAAAGGGATTAGGAAGGGACAGACGAGGGGGGGCTAGGCATGCACACCTGCTTCTCAAATAAGCCCATGAAGGCAGCCAGGCTCGGCTGAGGCAGGGCCAAGGGCCATCAGATGGCTGACTCCACCAAAATGCATTTGGCATAGCCACAGGCAGACTCCTAGCTAACGGGGAAGGATGAGTTGTTAAGGCCACACCAGGCTCACTCACCTGCCATGTGGTCTCTCTGACTCCCAGGACCACCCTTCCTGATACCCCGGGTCAGGGGCCACAGAACTTCTTGTCTCCTTCCTTCCCTCCCTCCCTTCCAGCGGGTCTCAGACCACATCTCACAGCCAGCACAGCAGCCTTGCCAGGGACAGGAAATGAAACTGATGGAATCTGTGGTGAGTGGGATCAGTAAGGAAATCCTCAGAGAGGTGAGCAAGCAGCTCAGGGTTCTTTCTGCCTGACGACCTCAGAAATTTCTTCTTGTCCATTCTTCCCACTCTCATGTCCTTGTAATGGGTCGTTAAGTCTCTAGTCTGTTTCCTCATCCTGCTTACTATCTAGTTCTGACCCTTTTTTTTCCTGTCCAAAAACTGCATATGGCCCCCTCGCATGAATACTCGTGCTCAGGCTCCTGGGCCCGATGCGTTCAGACCTGGATGCCGTCTACCTCTCCACCCTGGCTCTTCTCCTTACTTCACCATATGCACATGAGCATGGAGACTACTCACTGCACCTTGGACAAACCCTGCATGCCCTGCTCTCAGACCTGTGTTCAGGTCTTCACTCCATCTAAAATGTCCTCCCGCCATCTTTTATGCCCATTTCAAAGGCTATTTTTGAAGCACTTTCTTCCTAATCCTTCTACCTTCTGATCTTCCGTCTCAGAAAGGGTCCATCCATCCCAGGGGTAGGAAGCACAGGGAAAGAAAGAAGTGAGGTACTGCCTGGCCCCACCCCCTCCCGACAGTCCTCATTTTCCAACTAAGCAGAGGCACCAACAAACTTAAGGCAGCAGGCAGGTCAGCAGCAGGGCCATTAAGCTGAGAAAACACAAAGCTACAGCTCTGTTTCCTGCTCACGGCCAGGTGTCCTGACAAGCAATTCCCGCCTTGTGGGTGAGTGGCACCTCTATAAACCCTCTGACAGTTTGGGAGACAAACTCCACCATCAATCAGAATGTAGCTATCAGGTTCACTTACAACCTGAGCCCCCGAGCCCTGCCAACCCCCCTTCCCCAAGTACATGGAACTCAGCAGCCAGCCTCACATCCTCTGCTCAGCCTAGCCCTGCCCAGCCCTGCCTTGTGGGTGGGAAAAAGGAATGCAGAGAGCCAAAGGAACACAGAGAACCCTGACACCACTCCTGAGCCCAGCACGGGCTGCATGGCAAAGCAGAGAGAACAGGACACCCGAAAGCTGCCAGGAAGCCCCGGTTTCTGTGGCCTGAAGTCCTGCCCACTGCAGTCTTATTGTCTGTTGCCCCTCAACCAGGACTCTTACTCCTGTGGAATATAGCCATCATGGCTTCCCAAATCCTACATGTGCTCTCATATCCTTCATGCCTCCTGTTCTCTCTGCCTAGAACCTTCACCCTCCTCGTCTGCAAAACGAATGCCTGCTCATTTTTCAAGTCTGACTCAGCTCAATCACGCCTTCTACTATTAACTACTCAGATGGCCTACACACAGTAGTTGCTCTATAAATACTAACTACTTACTGAATGAATGAAACCTCATCTCAACAACATTCTTCCAACCTTTACTGAGGTCATCCCCTGGTTTGGTGTTGTGAACAGTTTCAAGATCTGGTCTCTGCCCTTAGGGTACACTGGATGGTGGATGGAAATTCCCTACGTATTTATACACAGGCGTCCCTTCCTTAGGGGAACCCTGGTGGTGCAATGGTTAAAGTGCTTGGCTGCTAACCCAAAGGTGAGTGGTTGAACCTACCAGCCCACTCCGTGGGAGAAAGATGTGGCAGTCTGCTTCCGTAAAGATTTACAGCCTTGGAAACCCTATGGGGCTCTTTTACTCTGTCCTACAGGGTTGCTGTAAGTCGGACTTGACTCGACAACAACAGGTTTTGGGTTTGGTCCCTTCCTTGGTGTTCATCCAGAATCCTGTGTCATTCCAGGATTGCATTTGTTACCGTCCCTCACCAGTGTGAAAGCTTCAAAGTTAGGTCCCAAGTCTGATTCACAGCTGTGATTCCAGCATCACCCAGAACCTAACTGGTCAGGTCCACAGCAGGTGCCAAACAACACACTTCAGAAGTACTGGTTGAACGTTCGCACCACTTTTCAACTAGGACCTGGGGAGTCCTGTGCCAAAAGGAAGGCTGGGTCCTGGTTAGCTGGTGGCCTAGAGAACCTCTCAGGACATAACCTTCCCTATCAGATGCCAGCTGGGCAGGCTAGAGTGACACATCTTGTTTACCAAGGAAAGGGCCTCTCTGCCTCTGGTCTGACCAGTGGACTCTAACCCTGACCCCTTGCCCCAGCTGAGACAGATGCTGGGAACCTCTCCCTACCCCCACAGGTGTTCAGAACAGGCTGCTGCCGCCAGTTTCACTCTTGTGCTGCCCTAGCCTGCTCCAACCTCCTTCCCAGCACATTAAACTTTATTTTCTTAATGAAATGTCACTTGCTGACTTCTGGCAGAATCATAATAAAAAGAAACGGCCATAAAGCCATTTTATGCAGACAGCGCCCCCACCAGTTTGCCCCCCCTCCCGCTAGGAGTGGAAGGCTCCACAGTCGTTTTATATTCTCAGCTGCTGGGATATCCCAAGCCGGTACTCAGAGGCAAGATGGCACAGAGAGCTCCCTTCCAAGGCTCTGGCTCCTGTTCCATGGGGCTTCGGGGATAACAGGCAAGCTGGCACTCCTGCTGCTATCCAGGGAAGGGGCTCAGCCCCCAGAGCCCCCAAGATGACCCAGAGCACGTTTCACTCATCAGGGAAGCCCCCTAGCTAGGGCTGTCCTGCCTTAAAACAGCACTGAGGATTGGGCTGCTGTCCACAGGCAAACTAAACCTGATGGCCAATGATACCCAGCAGAGTGGGTGCCGGAGTTGTCCTGTCCTGAGGAGAGAAGAGCAAAAAATCCCTTCTCTTCAAATCAGTACTAAACAATAGAGAGGGAGAGGGTTAAGAGCAGAAACGATAAGCAAGTCTAAATTTTATAAAAACGACCCCTTGCCCATAAACTCATTTCTTCCTAGGCCACTGAGAAAAGAGAAGAAAAAAAAAAATCACTGTTAATTTAATCAATCAATCAGATGATCGACTGAGAAACTAGAGATGCCCGTTTACCGGGGGCAGTAAATGTTCTGGAACCTGAAACCACAAAAAAGGAACCATCGATTTCCTCACCTGCTGCTCCCAACAAACCTAGAGCCCAGGGAGAGAGCAAAGTCTTGGGCCCTCCAGAGGCCTGTGCTCTTCAACGGGGAGGGCAGAGGCAGCAGCTTCCGGAGAGTTTTACACTGGAATTAGTTACAGATGCAGTTACGGTGTCTTGTGTAAACGCCATCGATTGGGGAGCTGACAGTCTGGGGAGCTGCGATGCGGGACAATCAATCGGCCTGCAGTGTCACCTGCCACCTCGCTGAACAGTTGACAATGCAATTATCCAGTGTGGAGGCAGGGAGTTGGCGTGTGTCAAACGCACTTAGCCACTTTCTGGGCCTCCTGGATAACGCGTTTCACTGCCTCACGTCAGGAGAGACGCATAGAGACAGACGCCGTTTAAAACCATTGATACTTGCTCCTTCTGCCTGCACTCCCTCTGTCCCAGCTTAACAATTGTGTTCCAAAAGGCGATTAAATCCCGTCACTCGCCACAGGGGACAGAAGGTGCCCTGCTCCTTGCCACCTCTCCTCACCCCTCCCAACAGGCAACAGTTGTTACTACACAGTGGTGGGGAGGCAGCAGCCCTAACCATCTCCATTCTAAGACAGCCTCCAGCAGGCTGCTGTTCCAACACTTGCCACTGACTGGACCAGGCAGCAGAGCTGTGCTGGGGGACATTTTTAGCATCTGGAGCTCCCCATATTTTGGGAGCCAACACACCAAAGAAGACAGCAGGTAGGGCAAGGCCAATGTCCCTATGCCCTGGGACTCAAATACCCTCCACCTGGTTGCCCCACAATCTAGCACTGAAGTTTTACCAAGAAACAGTTAAAAGATCTGTGCCATAGCTGCCCTACCTATCCTCTCCAGGCTACTTGGAACCAGCCTGAATCTAAGACAGGAACTTGAGAAAGATGTAGTCCCTGGGCCAGATCCAGGGAGGGCACAGGCCCTGCACAGCTAGTTCTCTGTAGTACCCCTCCCTCTCCCTCACCTCCACCTATTTGATTCACAGAGGCTTAATGCTGGATTCTAGTAATGCATTCACCTCCAGGGCTCAGAAATATGGCTGCAGACACCTTCTGTTTCCTGTGCAGCCTCCTGGGAAATTTCTCCACCTCATCACTCTGTGCCCACCACATCACTGCCAGCTTATCTGAAACCAGCCGCTCCCATGTTCTCCCTCCAGCCTATCCTTTCTAGGTATGATGGTGCCATCAGAGCCCTGGGCTCCCCAAATGCAGTTGGTGAGCTCTCACTGGCAGCCCATTGAGGGGAGGAACCAAGGCTCCCCACCACAAGTCTCTTCTCTAGGATCTCTTCTCCAGGATCCAGGCCCTGGGTGTAGGAAATGAGAGGAAGAGTGTGGCTCACTTGTCACATACCTCATTTGACTACAATAGGGGTAGGCTTGTCTCCGGGGCTGTACTCTAATTAGGTTTTCCCCTGTTGCTGCTTCAGTAGCCTAGAGGCCCCTTGCTCTGCCACGTTTTGGCACGGTGCCCTAGGAGAGCAGCTTTTTCTCCTAACTGCTGATCTCTTTTAGGGGAATGTTGGTGAAGCACTAGGCTCTGTGTCTTGCCCTTTATGCAGTTACAACTCTGGATGGAGAGAAACAGCAGTAGCACAATAGAAAACCTACGGTTCTGAGAGAAAAATCAACAGCCTGGACACACAACCGAGGATTTCTAGAACTGGAGAGACCTGAGCGTCTATCTTCTAGATCCCAAAAATGTCTGCCAACCTGCTCTCTTGAAATCTTTACCTGTTTCTCTTAGTCCCTTAAAAATCTATTTCCACCTGGACCTCTCTTGGCACTCACTTGTTCTATGTGGTCCTTTATTCTGTCCTAAAACACCAATTTCAAGTGCTCCCAGGCATGAGATATGTGAGCCTCCCCGGCAGTGACTATTGGTCCCCAACTCTAAGGTCCATCCCACTCAGCCAAGTGCCTCCACCAAGCCTCCCACAACAGATTACAGTCAAAGTAACTGATTTGTTCCAAGAGACCAGCTCCCAGTAAGCCGGTGGGAAGCTTTGCTGAGGATAGGAAAGGACCCTGGTCTGGAGGAGGAAGAGGGGATGATCGGATACAGGAACTTATCTGCAATTCTTCAATTCTTTCATATCTAACAAGGACAGCAATCTCTGTTCTGTCAGCACACATGGCGCACCTTAAATGGGCCTTGCCGCGCGCCTGCTCATCCTGCCTCTGCCTCCCTCTCTCTGAAGTCGGCTGGGCAGCTTCTTCAGCCAGCGTTATCACTCCCTCTAACCGGTCTTGGCAGGCAATCTAATTCCTCCTGAAAAGGTCACCGCCATTTTAACTGCCTTTCAATCACATTAAGCACGCGCTGCCCGGCTTGCAGCCCAGCCCGCCCGGTGGGCGATCAATGCGCTGCACTGACACCAGCCCGCCTGGCGGGGCCACACCCAGCCCCCCAAGAGTTGGGGCCTCTCGGTGCTGGCTAGAGAGGGTAGACTGACAGATGGCCAGCTTCTGCAGGATTCCGGGGGCAGAGGCGGTTGGGATCAGCCAGGGCCTCCCTTTGATAGCCACCCCCAAATGAGAAGCCTCAGCCTCCTCCGCTCCACTGCGCCCTGCTCTCCGTCTCATGGCCCCCGCTGATCTTGCTGTAAAACAGCCTTTCAAGTCTGCCTGTCTTTTGACTGCACTAAGCTGTTTAAGAGGTGGCAGCAGCTTCTATCAGGAAAGCTGGAGCAATTCTCTACAGATAAAGGCACCTCCGGCCCCTGTTCCCTCTTCAGGTCTCACTCTCATTCTCGCTCTCCAAATCGCTCAAAGAAAAGCCCCCTTTGAACTCCCCTCAGGAATTCTTGAAAAGAACCACCTCACAGGGTAAACACTCAGGGAAAACTGTCACCCGCCCAGAGCCTAAGAGCCCCTCGCCGCTCTGCAAGTGCATCCCAGCACAGGAGAAATACTTTGTCAAATCAGCAGGCCTGATGCAGCTTTATCCCCCTTAAGCCCTGTCTGGTGCCCAGAAGCCATCAGGCCCAGTGCTGTGCCAAGAATCCTGACTAAGAAGTTGCCACAGCAGTGGAAGATAAGAAGAGTTGCAGCTGCCAACAGAGCTGACCCAGAGCAGCATCCTGGAATTGACCCTGCCTGGGGTGCCACCAGCCACCTCTGTGTGTACACCTTGGGGGATCCTGGGCTCTGCTGCTCATCCTCCCAGGTCTTAAGACACTCTAAAACTCCAGGACAGGCCTGAGATGAATGGCAAATGAACACTCTCCAGCTCAATGTTCAGGCTCAGGAAAACGGTTTGGTCTGACTAGCTTTCCTGTTTACGCCTGGGCTTGTCCCCAACAGCTTGGGTAACTGAGAGAAGCTCAGCTGCACAACAGCCCGAGTGAGCTCTTCACCCCTTCATGTGGCCAGTCTACACTGGATGTCACTGCAGAGACCACTCCTTAGCACAAGCCCAATCAGCATGGCCCCAAGGAGGGAGAGACCCTCTTCCCAGCTGCCGTATGTGTCCCCAGGGACCAGACAAAGCAGCACTCCCAAGGGTGTAGCCCAGAAAACTGGAGGCAGATGGGAAGCAGACTGGCTCACTTAATGACCACAAGCTGCAGTGCCAGATGTGCTCGTACACCCAGAAAGAAGAGCTGGTGGCCAGGAGGCAGGCAGTTCCCCTTTCCCCTGCCTAAGCAGAGTCTGACAAGAGGTTACTACTGACCATGGGTACCCGCCCAGTTCTGTCTGACTTGGTGGGAGTGAGGGACTTCCACCGGGCCAAGCCATCGCCCTCCAAAGAGCTAGGAGGGCACTGGAGATGAGCAGGGCCCTACAGACCCCTCTGCAGCAATTGGGGAGAGCCCAAGGGAAGCAGGGAGCAGCTGGGCCCAGGCCCCTCTTGCTTCAGGGCAGAGGGAGCCCAGGGAGAAGGGATGGGATCAGAGCTAAAATTAGATTCACCAATAAAGCTCATGGCAGGCCAAATTTTGCCATAACTCACTCTCTCCTCTGTAACTGATTTCCCTGACATGGCCCTAGGAGGAAGAGGAAAATCCAATGTGTTTGCTGGAAGCCCTCAGGGCCCCCAGTGCTGGAGGTGTACAGCAGGTTGCTGGATTCTCATTTATCAGCCTTAAGAGGGATGGAGTGATAAATGCATAACCGTCCCTTTAATATTTTATGCAGGTGCCAACGCGGCTTGGCTGTCACCTTCAATGCATCACCCGAGGCTGAGAGCCCCCCTCGTCACTCCTAGCTTGCAGCCTCACAATTCCATTTCCCCACCCAAATACATCCGTTTTAATATGCACATCACAGGCAGGCAGCATGGTCACAAAAGAGCCCCGCCAGCAGCAGGACCCACGTGGTGGAATGGATAACCGGCCACCAGCCCCGGCCACCTGGCCCCCAGCAGATGGATACCCAGCAGATGCCTGGCCACCAGAATGCCACTGCCTGTGTCAGCTGCTTGTACCTCGGAAGCCACCTTCCAGGAGAGTGGTGGCCCGTATCCGCTTCTGCCCGCACCACTCATACTCCTCAAAGCGGTTGCTGTTCTCGTGCTCGATGTCCACAGCATCATCCTCAGCCAGGCAGGAGCCTTCCCTCTGTGGAGAGTACAGCAGGATCACGCAGGGCTCAGTTCAGCCCTACCCGCCCCCCAGGGCCTGCAAGGAAGGCACTGCCGTAGACCCAGAGTTGCGCTGTGCCAGATGGGCCCCTGGCTCTAGGACTCCTTTGAAGGAAACCAATCTAGAGGTCAAAGACCTGGCCCTCTTCCCAATAATTTTCCACTGGACCCAGGGGAAATGGGAGAGAGTGAAAGCAAAGAAAGAGGGCAAAGGACAGAGCAGAAGAAACTGCTGAGACCACAGGGAGACCCCAACAGCCCATAGATCTAGGAGCAGTCTGCAGCTAGTATAAAGGGAAGGCAAGGGAAGGACGGAAGGGTGGTGGCCCCTCTACCTTAGAAAGGCAACGCTCCACATGCCTACTCATCTCCTGCTCCGATCCTGCCAGGGGACGGTTGCACAGGGGACATACCTGCCCTTCATCTTGCTTCCTTCGTTTCATTTTCCCAATCCGAGCTGCATGGAGAAACCGAAAACAAAGCACAGAACAGGCAGTCGGTCACTGTAACTCCCGGGTCCCAGTAGGCTGACTCAGCCTGACCTCTGTCAGCCATTAGCCCCTTTGTTCAGTGCCTGAGATGGCCCTCATTTTTAGCACTTTCTCCTCCCTCGGGGACTGGGTCTTGCCAAGAGCACCTGGGGAGGAGGTTGGTGCTAGGCCAGGGAAGCATCTGCTCTTTGGCCACAGCTGGCTCAAACTTAAACTGCACTGCCCTATCTGCATTGCTCAGTGAGCTCAATGGGCAAAGATACTCCATGTCACTAGGTATCTCCCCAAAAGTCCAAGACCATGAGCTCTTTTGGTGTCAGGAGGTGCAGCTCTAGAGAACAGCTCTTGGCTAGAACCCAAGGTCCCTCCAATGGTCTGATGTGGCCTGCTGCTCACTCATCAGCTCAAACTCCTGTTGTTCCTGGGACAAGAGCCCTGAGGTACAGCCCTTAGGTCCTACCTAGAATCACCCCAGGAAGAATTTCTCTGATGTCCACTAGTCCCATTTTACAGGAGAGGAGACTGAGGCCCAGTCATAAAGGTATAGAGGATCTGGGTCAGACCTGAGGCAGCCACGTCAGAGGGCTCAGGATACCTTGAGAAGGCAGTCTTCATTGTGCTACCCAAACCTGTTCCATCATTTCTAATCAGTGCAGAGGGGCTGGCAAGCCCCAGAGGCAGAGGGCTGCCTGCCATGCTGTCCTGCAGGGGGCTCAGTTCCAAAGCACACACTGCAAGCTCACAGCACTACTAATTAATGCTGAGAGACGCAATCATTTCTAATTAGCTCACTAATCCCTCTCTGCAGCCCTCCTGTCACTGAAGCAAGAAGGGGTCAAAACAAGGGACTCTGTTCCCTCTAGCCCCTCCCTGGATGCAACAGCAGGATCAGAGATGGCTGCTCAGACCAGACTGATGGGGGCGGTGGAGGGGGAGAGCCAGCCAAGGAGGGAAAGGTTCCCCACTGCAGGGCCAGGAAGAATTTTCTCATGGGCACTGACCCTGATGCAAAGTGATGGGATGCTCATGAATGCAGTACAGGGAGGAGGACACAGGAAAGAGTGGATATGTTACAATTTACAGCGCTTCTACTGCATGTCAGGCTTGGAGCCAAGTACCTTATGCAAGGTAACTCATTCAATTCTATATCCTGAAGTTAGGCTGATTACCCCATTTGAACAGATAAAGAAACCTGGGGCTCAGAGAGTTACTTGTCCAAGTACCTGAAAAGTGGCAAAGGCAAGATAAGAAATCAGTCTGACTGCCTAACCATCGCCTAGAATGCTCTCCTGTCACAAGAGTCCCTCCAACTTATCAGCATCAACAAAGACTGATCCTAGTGAGTCTGCTAGGCAGCAAGAATATGCACTTGAAGCTTCCCTCTGGGCCTCAGACACCTGGGGATCCAGCTGCTGCCTGTTCAGGGTCTGAGGCAGGGAGCTACTCGAACTCCAAAACAGACCAGGCCTAGAAAAACCCAAACCAAGGGGAAAGCCACCATCCCACTGGAATGAACATAGAGTTTGGGAAACTCTGGTCTATAGCCTGGCCCATCTCTTCAATTTCTTGTTCTCTAACTATAGAAGACATGATAATGTCTAGTGCCCCACCAGATTTTGTGGACAAAGATCCCGGTCCCTCAGCCTTGGCTGCCTTTAACCCTTGGAATCTCAGGCTCGAGCAGCCTTGATACTTCAGAGCCAGGGCTGGGATGGAGAAGGGATGCTGGATATCAGAAGGGCACTGAGCAAGGAATCCTGAGAGTTTTAAGAGCCTAGTATGGAGCAGTGTGCAGTCCCTCACCTTTCCTGCCTAAGAGTCTGAGGGAGTGCCACCCTGATACGAAGGAGCCTATGATAAGACACTGTTTCATGACTAAATAAAGAAATGAATTTCACAGAACGACTGCACAACACTGGATACTCTCCTTGCCCGGGACACCTATGCAGCAGATTCCTGGCAGACACAGGAAAGCACCCTGATGGTACAAGCTTCACCTGGAAACTGTCAGCTAAGCAAGGTAGGCTTGGTTTTTCCTCACCATTCATCTTCTAAGTCTCAAGCTAAGCTTACTAAGCTTGGTAGGGAAAGTTTTGCTCCCTAAGTTACCTACAGGATAGTTACCTCTACTTAGGGTCCAAGTATTTGCCAAGGTTGCATGGTATGGTCAGAGAAGCACAGGCTTTGGAAGTAAACAAACTTCAGTTCAATCATAACTAAGTTACAACCCTGCTGTGTGATTTTAAACAAATCACCTTAATCTCTCTGAGCCTCGGTTTCCTGATCTATAACGTGTGTTGTAATAGTGCTTAACATGGTGCCAGCCCATAATGAGTACTCTTGCTTTCCCAGACTGGGGTACAACCTGGTAGTAGAAAAGAAGAGGCAGGAACTGGGAATCTTGAATGTCCAGCTGGCCCAGAGACCCTAAGCCCCTTCTGGCCAACCCCCGGATATACCACACCCCAGACAGCACAAAAAGTTAGGATCATTCAATTGTGTATGGCAAACAGTAATGCTCCAGAGGTTTGAATCCAAAAGGGAGGGCCTCCAGGTAGTGCACACACGGCCTGCTTTCAGAGGAGGCCTCGAAGAGCTGTCGAGCCCACGCTGATCACCTTTGTGAAATGTGGGTCGACCGATAACTCAAAAAGCCCTGGGATGAGTAAGTTCCTGTTGCCGTGGGAACTCCAGATCTCAATGTATTGTCAAGTCTCAGCAGAGAGGCTGTATTCACACTACTAGGCACTGATTAAAAACTGGAAGAAAAACATTCCCAGCGCCCTGCCAGCTTGTACAGTGAGGTCCCAGCAGTTTGCAGATTCAAAGCTGAGGTCTCGAGTGGAATTGTGTGGCTTGTTCCTCATTCTCTGGCACTTAATGCTCCCTCACCAGAGTTCTTCAGGGCCTTTAGAGGAGCTTGGGCAGGAGGTGGAAACCATAACCTTCACTAGACAGACGAGGAAACTGAGGGCAGTCGCGTTGATTTGCACATACCCAGGCGCCTTGACTGCGAAGAAGCCAATGGGCCCCAGTGTCGAAGAGACCCAGGCAACCAGGAGCTGCAGGCAGCGAGGGAGGGAGGGAGGTCGGGGGAGGGGCGGAGAGAAGGGCCGGGCAGGACTCACCATTCAGTCGGGTCTGCCGGTTGGCTCGCACTCGCAGGAAGGTCTGGGAGAAGATCCCGAGCAGATGCAAAAAAAAAGAACAAGAGCGTCAGGCGCGGCCTAGAGTCCTGGCCCCCGCCCCAGCACCCGACCCCCATTCCAGGCCTGCCCCGCCCCAAACAGCCCGTAAACAAACCTACTTCCTCCCTCCCGCCGGCCCCCCTGCTCCGCCGGCCGCTCCGAGCCCTCGGCATAGCCGCCGGGGGCTGCTCTAACGGGACCCCGTGGCCGCCGCACGGTACCGCCCCAGCCCCGGCCTCCGGCGCTCCGGGCCCCACGGCCGCCCGGCCGGCGAGGGCGGCGATGCGGGCGGATTCCCCCCGGCTGCCCGGCGGCGGCGGCGCCTCAGCTCCCAGCGGCGGCGGCGGCCATGTTGGCCCTGATCACGTGACCCGCCGCCGTCGCGCGCGGGGGTGAAAGTTCACGAGGCTGGGTGGGAGGGCGCCGCTAGACCGGGACTGGGAAGCTGCTGCTCGTACTCCGGTAGCAACCGGCTGGGGCCGCCCCAGGGTCCCTCCTACCGCCCGCCAAACCAACCTATCCCAGGTTTAGCGGCTGGTAGACCCTCCCAAGGAGACCCGGTGGCACAGTGGTTAAAGCGTTCGGCTGGGAAGTTAAAGGTGAGCGTTGGAACCCACCGGCCGCTCTGCGGGAGAAAGATGTGGCAGTCTGCTTCTGTAAAGATTTACAGCCTTGGAAACCCTGTGGGGCAGTTCTACTCTGTCCTACAGGGTCGCTTTGAGTCCAGTCGACTAAACGTCAAGGAGTTTGGTTTTGGTTTTAGGTCTCCCCCACCTTCCCCACCCGCCCCCGCGCCCCCTCACGCTGCGGGATCCTCCTGTCCCAGAGCCCAGGCCGGCCTCCCGCTTTCGTGCAGCGGCCTTAGGGCTGCAACGCCGAGACTAGCGCTTTGCTAGGTAGAGGCATCGGAATTCCCGGTCGCCCGCGGGTAATTCCACCGCAAGCTTCCAACAATCGCCCCCTAGCTTAGCCCATCTGTACTTTCGTTATTAGAGGATCCCCAACATTTCATCTGGCTGATGAACATCTCGTGGAGCGCCCACAGGCACCACATACCCACCCGTGCTGCCAACATTGAAGTCAACAACCCTCAAACGGGAGCCTTCCTTCTGGGTGTCCACTTACAAGGGGATATCACCATCCACTCAGGAAACTTGAGAGTCGTCTTGACCTCACCCTCTCCTCCATCCCTTGCACTTAATCCTTCATCAGATCCTGCAGGTTCTACCTTTAAACTTTTCTTAAATCTCATCTCAACCCCTGCGTATCTCCTACTTATCCTTTCAGGTCTAATAAAAGAAACAGCTTTCCTTCCCCCAAGAGTACTTCCTTCTTTGTATCGCCATGATAGCTTGTACAATCCTTATCGGTGGACTGACCACTCAAGGGTTGGGGCCATGTGTGAGCCATCTGGGTGAACCCAGAGGCCAGCATAGTTCTTGGCATAGGGCAGATATCCCTGAGAGTTTCTTCAACGGCTGCACCTATCTGTGGATGTCACCGCTGTAGTTCATAATCCTACAAGCTCTCTAAACTTGAGTTGCCTCCCATTTGGTCTTCTGGTTTACAGTTTTCTCTCCCTGCAACCCTTCTTCCACACTACACACAGTGATATCTTCCTACTGTGTAAAAATTAAACCTGTCTCCTCCTTTAAATTCTTCAGTTCTCTACCTAGAAGATCTCCACGTGAAATACAGGCCTTCCCTGACCTGCCCTGTCTACTTCTCCAGGCTTTTCTCATACCACTCCTATTCTCTCTCCCTTTGCCCTCCTGACACTGCCTTGCAGAGTGACCTATAGCTGTTTGAGCACTCTATACTCTGGCTTCTGGGCCATATTAGCCTCCATGCCCCCATATCTCCTGCTTAGTTAACTGTTGTTCATCCTTCAGGCATCTGGGAAGGCTTCATTTTTCCCCCAAGGCTGGGTTAGTCGCCTCCTCTGAGTTTCACAGTCCCTTGGCTTCCCTTTGATCATGTTTGTTTACTTATCTGTCCCTTCCACTTGGGAGACCTTCTCTGTCCAGTCCCCCAGCCCAGGGCCTGCATGAAGCAGTCACTATCAGTGGAAAGGGGACAAGGATGTTCATGAGGGAATGAAGAGGGTGAGCATCTGGGGTCCCCAGGTCTCTTCAGGGAAGGGGTGCCTGGGGTTCACTTCAGGAGGTCTGGATGGCTCTTTTCCCTTCACAGGTTTTCTAGGCCAGGCTCAAGGTCCTTCTTGCCTTTCGAGGTTTCTCTCTCACTGTTGCCTTTATCTGGAATACCCTTTCTTCCTTGCCACCAAGTGAACTCCTACTCCTAAAACACTGTTCGGTCATTACCTCCTCTGTGAAGCTTTCTCTGATTTCCCTCTTCCTCCACCATGTTATCCTAGAAACTTATTTATACTTCTGTCATAGCAATTAAAATATTGGGCCATAATTGTCTATTTATCTATTTGCATATTTGTGTCTTCTAAGCATGCAAGACAAGGACACTGGGCTGAGCATGCATAAGTACTAGGTGAATGTTTAAGGAAGGAAGGGAGTAAAGGAAGGGTAAGACAAGGACTCTGAGTCCAGTGAAGGAGTCAGATTCATTGCGATAGATCAACTATGGCCACCATTTCTTTGCATCTTCTCCTATGAGGAGTTAGAGTCTATTTCCTCCTCCCTTGATTCCAGGCTGCCTTTGTGACTTGTTTTGCCCAGGAGAAAGTGGTAGAAGTGATATTGTGTGGCCCTGCAGCTTCAGTCTTCACCCTCCTGGTGTGGCGTTGCCCTGAGACTGCCAAGTAAGGAAGTCGATCTAACCTACTGGAGGATCAGAGGCAACGTGGAAGAAAAGCAAGGCACCCCAGTCTCCCAGACATGTGGTGAGGCCACCTTGGACTTTCTAGCCCAGCTGAATGAGCTGTATGCATGAGGAAATGCCCAGTCAACTCACAGAATCATAAGAAATAATAAATTGTGTTAAGCCTTTGAGTTTTGGGATAGTTTGTTATACATCAGTAGATAACTCAAAACAGGCCACCTAAACAGGCAATCACAATATAGGGTGATAAGGGCAATTATGGGGATACACAGGGGTTATGAGATAAGATACCTAATCCAGAAAGCTTCCTGGAGGGGGTGGCATTTGGGTAGGGTATTGAAGGAGAAATAACAATTTGGTGGGGTGGGGTAAAACAGTCCCTTTAGAAGAAACAGCATGTGTGAAGACACAGAGGGAAGAAAGAAATGGCACATCCAGGGAGTGATTAGCATTTAGTGAGCAGAGCCCATAGGATTCAGGGAGGGAGGAATTAGAAGTGGAAACTGGAAATATAGGTTGAATCTAAATCCCAGAAGGCCTTCATGCCATACTAAGGAGCTTGAACTTTATCTTGTAAAAAGTAACCTAATCTGATTTGTCCTTTAAGAGGTGCACTTTAGGATCTAGACAAGGGTCTTGTGTCTTAACCTGGGCTCCAAAGACCTCTGAAGGGTGCCTGGATGGGCATCAGAGGTTTCTTAATCTCCTGAAGTTGTATGTAAAATGCTGCATTCAAGTGGGTGGGTGGGTGGATGGGTGTGTGTGTGTGTGTGTGTGTGTGTGTGTGTGTGTGTGTGTGTGTGTGTGTGTGTGTGTGTGTGTGTGTGTGTGTGTGTGTGTGTGTGTGTGTGTGTGTGTGTGTGTGTGTGTGT